>CM066331.1:134251813-136651813 GCA_033807585.1 Hydrophis major
CACTGCATGTCATATCTTTATGTCTTATTCAAAGCAATTTGTCCCCTTCACATCTTTTCTGCTTCAGCATTTTCAAAACATCCTCATGCTTCATTGACGAAATCCAGCTTTCCTTGTGCGTGAAATGATAAAACTAAAATCCTTCTTTGCCTAGCTACTGCACCTGGTGTAATTTTCCCAGAAACTTAAAATATTTGTATGTCTAATCCTAATCCATATTCTATTGTCTCAGATTTCCCTCAGGGCAATATTGATGTCATTGTATGCTTTATAGCAGTGGTCGCCAACCAGTAGGCCGGGATCCACTGGTGGACCATGAGGAATTTTTGGGGGGGGCCACAGAGAAATCTCATCCCCAGAGCACCCCCCCAAAGCAATTAATCCAGGTTGCACAGAAACACAAGGCTGCATCACCCACATGGCCCGAGGGAACCCTCCCCGTCCACTCACTCCTTACCCAGCAAACTTGCCTGCTAAATTGCTATTTTTTCTTTGTCCGACCAATATCTGTTCTGCTGTGCTGGGAGATTTAGATTAGTTAGGAAGCAGGAAATGGTTGGATTTCTTGCTTTCTAGCTAGTCTTTAGATCTTCGGCTCTGCTTTTAAGCACAGCCGAACCTCCCTTAGGACTGAAGGTTCTATTATTCAGTGCAGACTCACAGAAAGCAAATTTGAGAGACTGAGCTAGCTGATGGCAGATAGATAGATCACTGAATGAATCTGCGAGCAACTCAACCTGCCTGCCTGCTTTGCCTGATTTGGTGTAAAAGTTGCTCTTTTTTTATTTAAAAATTTATATAAATATTTATAATATTTACATACAAGCCATGCCTAGCCAGTCACATGACCCCAAGCCACACCCACAAATTAGGCTACACCCACAGAACCGGTTAGTGGTCCCTGGGATTTAAAATTATGAGTTTGGTCCTTGAGGTCCAAAAGGTTGGCGACCCCTGCTTTATAGAGTACTTATTGGATATTTTCTTAAGGATCACAGATTGTCTATGCATTTTGCCACCATATCATTAGATGTCATATCCATCTCCAATGTTTTCTTCAGTCAAAATAAGGCAGTAGATTATCCAGTTGTTCAGGTTCAGGTTCCATGTGTTCTATTACCAGTATTACATTTCAAAACAGAATACTTTGAAGACCCCACAGTTTTAAGCTTGATGTTCCCCATATTTCCTATCCAAATTAGATATTGAGTTTTTATAAATTTTATTCCCTCACCCTGTAACTGTTTTTGAAGAGAAGTCCTACAAAAACTCATGCTTTGCTCATAGTTATTGATCTGCCTGTTCACCTTGGCATCTGCTCTTCTTGCAGAGAGATCTCCTGTTGAATCCAGACTCTATCTAACAATGTGAATATGAGTCATGCTCGGTTGTAAGACCTATTGAACATTGAAGCTTGCCTGACAAGATTCTTGCAAATCTGCTTATCCCTTGGCTTCTTGGCTTTGAGCTACACAGAAAACTAGATGAAGCATTCTCGAGAACAGATCTAAACCAAAACAAAAACTACCACCTGCATCTATTTGATTCTGATGAAAACTAAGCAACACAGCTTCATTTTCTCATTTTAATTTACTTGCTGATGAATCTATGCTCATCTGTGGAATATATATAAATACACACACACACACACACACACACACCTTGAAAATGTATTATATAAATGCATTATAAATTTTGCACCAGTAGGGATGGTAAATAAATTTGGTCTACATTTTAAACATTAAAATTAAAAACAATAATAGGACACAATTATTTTTTGTGTTTACATTTTCCAGTCTTTGCAATGCAACTCTTTGATAAGCATGTTAGAAAATATTATAAATAAAAATATAAGCAAAATAAATATTAGAAGAAGATGCTTGCAAAAGGACTTACAAAACAAGGAATTATTATTATTATTATTATTATTATTATTATTATTATTATTATTATTATTATTATTATTAGTATTATTATTAGTATTATTAGTATTATTATTATTATTATTATTATTAGTAGTAGTAGTAGTAGTAGTAGTAGTAACATTAGTATTAATAGTATTATATAATAATATAATATAATAGGTATTATTAATGCTTCTCTACAGAAGGGACAATGCCCCAGCACTTTAAGCAGGCTATGGTCCACCCTCTTCTTAAGAAGCCATCGCTTGACTCCACCTGGTTGGATAATTTCTGACCTGTCTCCAATCTTCCCTTTTGGGGGAAGATTGTTGAGAAGGTGGTCGTGCAGCAGCTCCAGAGGTTTCTGGATGAAACGGGTTATCTCGACCCCTACCAGTCAGGATTCAGGCCTGGATTTGGGACAGAAACAGCATTGGTCACACTTTTGGATGATCTCTGGCGGGAGCGGGATGGGGGTAGTGCATCCATTCTCGCTCTACTTGACCTCTCGGCGGCTTTTGATACCATTAACCATGGGATTCTCCTGGGGCAGCTTCAGGAGATGGGAGTGGGACCTTGTGCTGTCTTGGTTCATTTCCTTCCTCTGCGGCTGCTCTCAGTCAGTGTTGATAGGAGGGGAGAGATCCAGCCTTCGCCCACTGCTTTATGGGGTTCCACAAGGCTTGGTACTCTGTCCACTCCTGTTCAACATTTATATGAAGCCGCTAGGTAAGATCATTCGTCACCATGGACTGAGATATCACCAATATGCTGATGATACTCAGCTGTATGTCTCGGCCCATGGTGAGTTAAGTGATGCTGTGTCCTTTCTCTTGCAGTGTCTGGAGGCTGTTAGGGGCTGGATGGGGAGCAACGGGTTGAAACTGAACCTTTGCAAGACCAAGTGGCTTTGGGTTTGGAGTTCTTTAGTTCAGGGAGAATTACTACCTTTAGTCTTGGATTGGGTGGTACTACCCCAAACCGACCCTGTGCGTAATCTAGGGTTTTTTCTGGATTCACGACTCCTCAGGTGATGGTTGTGGCCAGGAGGGCCTTTGCACAACTGTTGGTTGTGCACCAGTTTTGCCCTTTTCTGGATCAGCAGTCCCTACTCACAGTCACTCATGCCCTAGTCACTTCCCATCTTGATTATTGCAATGCACTCCACATGGGGCTACCCTTGAAGAGCAGCTCCAGTTGGTGCAAAATGCAGCCCACATGGTTTTGTACAGACCCCAGTGTGCACATGTGTCACCTCTCCTGCAGGAGATGCATTGGTTGCCAATTTGCTTCCAGGTGCATTTCAAGGTGCTGGTTGCCACCTTTAAAGCCATTCATGGCTTGGGTCCAGGCTTTCTGAGGAAACATCTCTTGCCAGTCACATCTACCTGACCCATTAGAGCAAGAAGGCAGGAAATGTTACGGGTCCTACCCCTGAGGGAGATACACCTGGTGGGACCCCGAAGAAGAGCCTTCTCCGTGATGGCTCCATCTCTCTGGAACATCATTCCCCCAGAGATTAGAATGGCCCCTTCACTAATACTCTTCTGAAAGTCACTAAAGACCTGATTTTGCCAGCGGGCCTCGGGAACCCAGGAAATGATGGAGCCCATCAAATGGCTAATTTGATCTGCTGTCATTGGGGCGGGGTAGGTGTGAGTTGCTTTTTGTTTTGTTTTTTTCCAAATTTTGTTCTATTGTACTTTACTGATTTATTTGATTCTTTTTGTTAGTTTTTATTGTTTTTATTTTTATTTTTTGTTTTAAATATGGTTTTACATTGCATAAGACTTCTAGAGTCAGGCAGCAATATAAATAAATAAATATAATTAATTATTACTTAATATAGTTATTAGCTGATCTTGAATATGCCCCAAGCATATAATATTAATTGAGGAGATATATTTGACCCTTCAAGTCATTATTGAACATGTCCCTGCAATGTCTTGGCAAGACTATAGTAATGGTTGTCATTATTTCCTTCTGAGGGATGAGAGAGACTGACGGGCCCAAAGTCACACACAGTGCTGAGCAAGATGGGTTTATAGGATGGCAGTCTTTCTAATATAAAAGTGCTTAGTTTTTCATCTATATGTGGTGAGGGAGAAGAACCTTCTCTGCCATTTTGCCAACCTTTGGAACATCTTACCCTCTGGAGTGAAGTTAGCACCAACCCTCCTGATCTCCTGCAAGAGCTTAAAAACCTGTCAGTTGATTTTGGGTGTGTGTGTGTGTGTGTGGTAGGGGTGGGATTCAAAATGTTTAATAACCGATTCTGTGGGTGTGGCTTAGTTGGTGGGCATGGCTTAGTGGTCAAGTGACCGGGTGGATGTGGCTTGGTGGTCATGTTATTGGCCAACTCAATATCACTCACATCACGGCACGCATCTCTTCGCCTGGCTTCTCATGACTGTGGGGATGCTGCAACAGTCGTAAGTGTGAAAAATGATCATAAGTCACTTTTTTCAGTGTCTTTGTAACTTTGAATGGTCACTCCACACAAGTACCACCAAAGGAGGGGGGAAAAAACAGATAAGTTTCTGAGACAAGAAGTCTAATCCTGCCAAGAATGTAATAAGGGTTAACAAAGAGGCAGTTTCTGTAAGCAACACCAGAATGTTTCCTTCCTGCCTTCCTTACAGGATTAGGCCAATAATTTCATCTAACAACCAGTTCTCCGAACTGATTAGAATGTTAACAACTGGTACTAGTGAATAGGTATGAATTGGTAGAAACCCACCACTGGGGGCGGGTCACATTGGAGTGGTTGATAGATTAATACAAATTAATACAAATGGATGTGGCTTGGTGGGCATGGCAGGGGAAGGATACTGCAAAATCCCATTCCCTCACTATCTCACTAACCTGCTTTCCAGCTCCTTTCTACTGTGCAGGACAACTAAAGAAGACCAGCCAATCAGCTGAGACTCAGGTGGCAGAAAAGAGATGGGAGGTGGGCCCAGTCAGTGGTGGTATTTGCCGGTTTTCTGAACAACTCAAAATTTCTGTTGCTGGTTCTCCAGAACTGGTCAGAACCGGCTGAATACCACCTCTGATACAGATCCCATCTCCTTCCATTCTCATTCTACTCACTCATTCCCAATCTTCTAATTAGGACTCCATATTTGGATCTTTATAATATTTTATTTATGTTGTCTTTAGGTTTTGTATACTTTTATCTTTTTAATATTGTAATCTGCCCAGATGTGGTAAGATGAGCAGCCAATTGAGCTCTCATCTTTGGACCAATTTTAGTTGGTATTACAATGCAGCAACAGAAATATAGAGGCAACCTTGGACCTTAATGTAAGAGCTTTTAAGAGGAAATAAATGATAATTCAGTCCTGGGAATGAGAAGGCATGAAAAAAAAATCCAAAATAACCTTGTCTTCATGCTGGCTGAGAATACTCTTGGCAGGCTATCAAGATTCTGTTGTTATATTCTACAACAGTAAAATAGCATTTGTGAAATTCATTCTCTGTTTCCTGACCTGGCAGACTTATAAAGAAAATGGAAGGAAATTGCATAATCTTCCTTTCATTATAGTCTAAGAAAATATTTCTGTAGAATGCAAAACAATACAGGTCTCAGTAATGTAGCATGGCTTTTCAAGGAACCTGAACTATGCATGCATGAATGAATAAAGATCATATCAACCAACTGCTACTACCTTAAACCATGTTTAAGAAGCACAATGTAAGATGCCCACTAAGCTGTGAGAAAGGTGGAGAAAAGAAGCACCTGACTAAAACTGCAATCAATCTAGAATGCACCAAAGATTCCAATCTAACCACATTGTATTCTGGATAATTCTGATAAGGTAGAGTCAAGAAACCTATGACAGGGACTCCTATTTTATCCCTGTGGATTTTACTATTTAGAAATCAAAGTTATAGATTGTTTATCTTACTGTCTCTGGATGGTTTACAAATAAAATAAAATTAAAAATAACATCCATATAAAAAGTCCACACAAAAATAAAACTAAAAATATTCAAAGAGCACCCTGCAGCCACCAGCCACCAATTTCAGGGTTGTTAATTAGTGTTAGAGGACTTTCTCTGGAGTAAATTGGCTAAGGTAGCATATTAAGTTGCTGCTCCCATAGGAGGTGTGGGGACAGTAATTGCAAGTTTGCAAAGCAATGGTCTGTACCCTTTTGTGGAAAATAATTTATTGGTCCTATTGTTTATTGGTAAACAATAGGACCAAGCTATCATATATAATATGTGTATCCCCTATTTTGCATCTTATGCTGTTTGTAATTTCCAAAACAAGAACAGATTGAAGAACAGAACAACAAACCTTAAAATCAAACAATATTCCCAATGTATGGTACATTCTAGATTTTTATATCTAGAGACATATATCTACAACATTCACTGTGAATGTGAATCAACCTTAAAAGGAGATTCGTTATTCATCAGAAAACCACAGTGTTTTCCTTATTTATGAATGCCAAGTACTGCAGGCTTGTTCTTTACAGTTTTCTTCCTTCGGAAATATATGGCTGAGATTTCAAAGTTGCTAAATCCACACATTTGTTGTGAAGCAATAAATGTGAGCGGTGTGCAGGTGTGATGCTTAAATGAATAAAAGATGATTTTAAAAAAGATTCTTGTTTGCATGTTTTGTATCCATTAAAAAAATCAACATAATTGTCGATATGGATAGAGACATAAGCTCCCTATTTGATTTATTAAATGATTTGTTGTTGCTGTCAGAAAAAAAAGAAGTTTAAATGCATCAAGACCAATGATGCTTATGGCAATGAAATGAGATCAGCCATGGAGCAGAAATGAACTGAATTGCACTGGCTACATAAGTGTTTAGCCTTGGATGATGATTGAATGTCTTCCCAAACAAGTTTATTCTCAAATCTGAACTAGTGTCACCAGCTCTTCTCTGTGCCTAAGAAATGAATATTGACCATAGTGCACGCTAGGTTTTTTGGGTTGTAAATTGACATGTCATTGCAAATTTGGAAGTTCCACTTCTTTAGGTAAAACACAGCAAGAATTTTAAAGGAAAAATAGCTTATTAAAATGGGCTGTTTCTTCACAGACATCAAAAGCAGCCATGTAGGTTTCCATGGCTAATGATCTAAAGACATCGAAGATACCTGACCAGCTTACCATCTTCAAAATTAACATGCACAAATCACTACAAAATGAGCCTTTGGGTTTTCACATGTCCCTGATTGTGTAGCTCAAAAAGTTACTGGGTTTAAAATAAAACTAGTTTTCTGTATTTTTCTATATCTTTCATTTAGAAATGCAAGAAGGTACTGTACATTTTGAAAGCAAAAGCATCCCTTTTTAAAAAGGTTTTTTTTTTCTTTAAAAAGTGTTGATGAATATGTAAGAATTTTGTGCATGAATACATGGAAAAATGACTTAATTTTGAAACAGATAATAATTCTAGCTTTATTTTACAAGCTGTACTTCTCCTTCTCAGGGTTTAGTAAGAAGGTAACACAAAAACAGGAGCCAAATTGTGCTTAATACCAGGAACATATTACCCTTTTTTCACCATCACTACCCACCCCCTATCTTGAAAGTCATTCATTTGTTCCTCATTATTTTGTAGGAACACTTGAAAGGAAACACTTGCGTTTGTGTTTTAAAGCAGCAGTCGCCAACTGGTGGGCCATGGCCCACTACTGGACTGCAAGAAAATTTTGGTGGGCCGCAGAGAAATCTCACCTCAAGAGTACCCTCCCCAAAGCAATTAATCCAGGCTGCGCAGAAACACAAGGCTCTACTGCCCACATGGCCCCTTGCTGGGAGATTTAGATTAGCTAGGAAGCAGAAAATGGTTGGATTTCTTGCTTTCCAGCTAGTCTTTAGATCTTCGGCTCTGCTTTTAAGCACAGCCGAACCTCCCTTAGAACTGAAGGTTTTATTATTCAGTGTAGACTCACGGCAAGCAAATTTTATGTGACAGATTGAGCTAACTGATGGCAGATAGATAGATCACTGAATAATTCTGTGAACAACTCAATCTGCCTGCCTGCTTTGCCTGATTTTGGGTAAAAGTTGCTCTTTTTTATTTTTTTTAAAAAATCAATATTTATATACATGCTGTGTTGTGAGTTAATTTTATGCGTTTACTTGCAAGCAAATTTTATATGACAGACTGAGCTAGCCAATGGCAGATAGATAGATTTCTGAATGAATCTGTGATTCTGTGAGCAACTCAATCTGCCTGCCTGCTTTGCCTGATTTGGGGTAAAAGTTGCTCTTTTTTATATAAAAAAAATCAATATTTATATCAATATTTATAATATTTGCATACAAGCCATGCCCAGCCAGTCACATGCCCACCAAGCCACACCCACAAATTAGACTATGCCCACAGAACTGGTTAGTGGTCCCTGGGATCTTAAATTATGAGTTTGGTAGTCCGTGAGGTACAAAAGATTGGCGACCCCTGGTGTTTCTCAACTTCGGCACCCTTAAGATGTATGAACTTCAACTTCAACTCTTAGAATTCCCAGCCAGCCATATCTGAAACGTGGCTTTCTGTGGATATGAACCAGTGGTGGGATTCAAATTTTTTTTACCGGTTCTGTAGGCGTGGCTTGGTGGGCGTGGCAGGGGAAGGATCCTGTAAAATATCTAGTCAGAACAGTGATGGGATTCAAATTCTGTGGGTGTGGCTTGGTGGGCATGGCAGGGGAAGGATACTGTAAAATCTCCAGTCAGAGGTGGTATTTGCTGGTTCTCTGAACTACTCAAAATTTCCGCTACCGATTGTCCAGAACTGGTCAGAACCTGCTGAATAGCACCTCTGATATGAAACTACCTAATCATTATATTTGGATCATTATAACAGATTTTCTTACAGATGTCCTCACTTTCTGAGGTCCATTTCTTTCAGAGTTGCTCTTTCCTCTCTTTCTTCTTTACCCACCTCTTTTCATTTTGAATTAGTCAATATTGAGTTTAAAGATTTCTGCATTGTTAGTCACCTTACATGACTTCTTGCAGAAAGGGAGAATGTCCATGGATTTAATATAAATAGTAATAGCAACCTGTCTATTTTATAAAGCTATCCTAAGAAGACATAAAAAAAAAAATCATGCAAGATCTCAAAACAGCATCGAATAGCCAGAGAATAGATAATTCTTTGTGTTAAGTTCTGCGCATGGGTGCAAGGAAGGGAGACGAGGCAGTGAACAGTGAACTTCAACTCTTTATTAAACATTCTGAACAGAGCAAAAAAACTCTAGGGAAGCAGCAGCCCTTTTATAGGGCAGGCTGCTGACCTATTAGCCAATGAGAAATTTGGAAGTATTAAACCCTTGAACCAATGAGAGTGGCTCATTAACAGCCAATCAGATTCCCCAGAACAGACCAATCCGATATCGCTATTATCGGCCAATCAGAAGAGCAGGATTAGAACCCTGCTTTTTCTTAAGGTTTGTTAAACTTTATTTAAGTGCTTTTATTAGTTCATAATACCCCTTCCCCCCTTTTTGAGGGGTGTGGTGATGTAATCGCTAAGATATGTAGGTTGTTTTAACTGTCTTTTGGATTTGTGCTGTCCCACCGGTTCCTGTCTGCCGTCCGGTTTCAGCGGGATGTTTTTGGACATATCTGGTACAGGCGGTTCCACATCCTCACTGGACGACTCGGTGCTGCTAATGTTGTCATTGTTGTCCTCTGATCTTTGTGGGCTCGCCTTCGTTGAGGTATTCCTCTGTAACGAGGAGAGTCCCCTCCCTGATTCTTCTTCATGTATCGCGCCCGATTGCTGATTTCCTTCGCTTCTGCTTTCCACCATTTTGAATTTGGTTTCTTCGACATCCCCTCCCCCCTCAGTTTGGGAGTCACAGGAGTCACGGGAACTGGGTTGTAGCTTAGAGCGAAGGTGATCTATACGGCGTTTCCATATTTTTCTGTCGCAGGTTCGGTACGATCTGGGCCCGGTGGTTTGAATTACAGTTGCTTCGACCCATAATGGTTCGCCGGAGAGGTTTTTGGTGAAAACTAAGTCGCCTACCTTGAACTCGCGGCATTTTCTGGTAGATCCACAGGTTTTCTCTGGCTTGTAGGATGGGTAAAGCCAGTCGAGGTGGGAACGGAGCTTGATTCCCATCAACAGTTCAGCTGGGGTCTTGTTGGTAACGCTGTATGGAGTGATGTGTTGGAGTAGGAGAATTCTGTTTATTTTGTCATCAATGTCCCCATAGTCCATTTTGTGGAGAGTTTTTTGACAAATTGTACCATGCGCTCGGCCCTGCCGTTAGCCACAGGGTGCGCTGGCGAAGTTAGCGCATGGCGGATGCCCCGATCCACTAAGTATTGTTCAAATGCCAGGGCGGTGATCTGGGGTCCATTGTCAGAGACCAGAACGTCTGGCAGCCCGTGCGTTGCGAATAGCCTGTTCAATTTTCGGATGACGGACTCCGTTGTAGTATTCTTCATTTCATGGATCTCGAGCCAGTTGGAATAGGCATCCACTATTAGGAGGAACATATGTCCTTTAGTAGGTCCCGCAAAATCAACGTGGATGCGGGACCATGGCCCCCGGGGGGTTTCCCATTCTGTTGGAGTTGCTCTAGGTGGGGCACTGCTGACTTCTTGGCACTTTAAACAAGTCTTTACCCAGGCTTCGATCTGTTTGTCGATGCCCGACCACGATGCGTAGCTTGGTGCAAGCGCTTTCATACGCACGATGCCGGGGTGACCGTCATGCAATGTTTTCAATACTGCTTGTAACTGCTCTGGGACGATGACTCTATCTCCACACAGGATGCAGCCTTTTTGCAAAAAAAGTTCTGTTTGCTGGTTTCTGAAAGTGGTGAAGTCGTCAGGGTTTGTTCTACTGGCCATCCTCGTTTGACCCAGCTAAGAACTCGCGCCAAGACAGGATTTTGTTTTGTTTTGATTGTAATGTCTCTGGCTGTTAGAGGTGGTGAATGTAGCGTTTCAATCTGGAGTGTTGTAAGGGTTGGAGCTGGGTCGTCGACGGTTTCCGGAAGTGGGGCACGGCTCAATGCATCAGCGTGGGGAATGGCTTTCCCCGGGCGGTGTTGTAATTTATGGTTGTACGCAGCTAAAAACTCTGACCAGCGAGTCATTCTAGATGACAATATATAGGGGGTTGGCTTGTCTCCCGCTATAATACCTAGCAAGGTTTGTGGTCGGTTGTTGTAACTATGTATCATTCATGTGTTTGCAACTATGTATCATTGCAACTATGTATCATTCAAGAGTTTGCAACATTGTATCATTCACGTGTAATCATTAACTTCTGTCTCTTCAGTGACCTTTGCAAGGCACGTACAAGAGACAAGGAGATAAATGTTTGTTAAATAAGCTTATCCACTTTGTAAATAATCTGTCCGGTATGCAGCTTTGTAAACATGCACATCCTGATGAGATTAACATGTTTGACTTGAGCTTTTTAATTAAATCATTTTCTTGTAAAAAAGCACAATAAAAGAGCGTGTGCCAAGACATTCGGGGCACGCTCATCAAGAGGAAACTTCGCTTCCTGTCGTTTCTCTTCCCTTCGCTCCCTTTCATGAGCCGCCCATCAGATGCGGGATGGCCGATACCGCATTCTGGTGACCCCGACGTGATTCCCTAAGGGGGATACGCAGCGACGCGCCCATATCTTATCAGCTCGATGGGAGCTATGCATCGCCAGGCCTGAAGCGAATTGCACTTCATCGGATATGAAACACAGTCTCGACTTTTCGTAAGTATGGGTGGAAACTTTTCTCAACAGCAGACGCAGCATCTGAAGGAATTGAGGGAGTTAGTCGCTTCTTCTTCTAAATACTCTGCTAATTTAAAGGGCTCTCCTGTAAAAATGAAACCTATTGCTACATTATTGGCTTATGTGTGGCAACATTGTCCTAATTATTCAGAGGAAGGGTCCTTAAAAATTTCCAATTGGCAAAAAATTGGTGAACATCTCCATAGTCCTTCTCGTGCACCTATTGGCATTTTGGTCACTTGGAGGAAAATTATGGAGGCTTTAAAAGTCCATTATAAAATAGAAGCAGGGAGTGTATTTGAATCTCCCCCGCCAAGTTATGATAACTTTTCAATTTTCCCTAACTCAGGCAGAAGCTGCTGCCATTATTCAACAATACCCCACATGTAGTAAGCAAGGACATTCCATTCCCATAGGAGTAAATCCTAGAGGATTAAAAGCTTGTGAAATTTGGCAAATGGATGTAACTCAGTATCCATCTTTTGCCCCTTGGAAATATTTGCACGTTTCCATAGATACATATTCAGGGTTTATTCTGGCTACTCCTCAAAGGGGAGAAACTGTAAAACATGTCATCAATCATTCAATTTGTACCTTTGCCTCGCTGGGACGTCCAAAAGAAATAAAAACAGACAATGGACCTGCCTATACAAGTTCTGCTTTCCAGGACTTCTGTAACAGATGGGATGTAACCCACAAGTTTGGGATTCCCTACAACAGCCAGGGGCAGGCTATTGTGGAACGAGCGAACTTGTCTCTGAAACGTGCTCTTGATCGATATTCGTTGCGGGAAAAAACCCCGAACCTCCAAGCATTGCAAAATTCTCTTAACATTTGTCTTTACACTTTAAACTTTCTTAATCTGACTGGCATTCCTCCCACTTCTGCTGCTTCATGTCATTTTTCCTCCCCCTCACCCCCACCTAACAGACCTCTGGTATATTATCGCAGATTGCCAGATCCTGCCTGGCAGGGTCCCGCTGAGCTTCTCACTTGGGGACGAGGCTATGCTGCGATCTTACTGCCAGACAAAACCACTTGTTGGATCCCTGGTCAGGCAGTAAGACCCTATCATGGGAATTCCTCTGCTACATCTGTATCTTAAAACTCTTCCTGATATTCTTGCCTATATCTTCTTTGCAATTTCTACCTTACTTCAACAAAACCTATGCTTCCTGTCAAAAGACTATTCGTGTTAAAATCATTTCATTAACAGAAGGCTATTATACTTGTTCCATGTGGGTACGTCATGAAAATGCTACCCGTAGTTTTCACTCTGTCACTTCTGTTTTATTTAAAGAACACTCTACCACTCACTCTTTTGTTCCTTCTTTACTCTTCCTATGGAAAGGAACCTTAAAATCTTTTCCTCTATTCAATCTAAATATAGGGGAACCTAGATGTCCTTCTTTTGTATCATGGGTTTCCCCACCCCAACTAACATCCTTGATGAATTACCAAATTAATCTTTATTGTCATTATTGTAATTATTATCCTTTTTCTACTAATTGAATTCCCTCCTCATTTCGCAAATGTTCTACAACTAACTTGTCAATAGCCCTCTCTCCTGCTTGTGATGTTTTTATATACCCGAACTCTGATCCTGTCAACAAGCGACGCTTCAAAAGAACTCTCCATGACAATCCGCAGAAGCCTCATAGAAGATATAATATTACTTAGACTATAACTGACTTTCAAGGCGTTCATTTAAGTTCTACAACCAATTTTTCTTGCATAGAAGACTTCTACCCACCACTTCAATTCGATTTGGCAGACGCACCCACACAACCAGGGGATATCCTGCAATCTACACCACTGCAGGAGGAACTTTAACATCACACCTGAAAGGAATGTATTTTATCCCTGGCAATAATTTTGTTTGAACTAGTTCCACCGGTTTCATGGCATGTGTCCACGGGGATGAAATTGTTAAATCCAAATCATTTTGCATTCAAGTATGGCTTGTGTGTATAACTCTGATGATTTTATATCCCTACAGGTACCCATGGAATACCCCTTTTTTGCAAAATCGTAAAGATTTAGATCGTTATTTTTTAAAACAAGGGGGATTGTGTGCTATGCTTAAAGAAGAATGTTGTCTTTATGCTGATAGCGGGGGGGGGGGTTCGTTTTCTATTTCGCCATGGTTTACAACCTTTTTAACTGAATTGGCAGGATCATTAATAATCACTATATTGATATGTATTATAGGACCTTGTTGTTTTTATAGAATATTGCAATTTTTAAAAATCAATTATCCTCTGCTGATGTTAATGTGTTATTGCAAGCTCATGTTATATCCTCAACACCGGACGAAAAAATGTCATTGCTGAGTTACCGCTCCTTGGACAACCCTGAAGCTGACGGGTCGCACTCTTGCCAAGATGACGGGGACGGCGAACATTTCAGAAAAATGGTTCCTGTCTTCTTGGACGAGGAAGAAGACTTGTCATAAATAATAAAAACAGAGGAGATGTTGTAACTATGTATCATTCATGTGTTTGCAACTATGTATCATTGCAACTATGTATTTCAAGCGTTTGCAACATTGTATCATTCACGTGTAATCATTAACTTCTGTCTCTTCAGTGACCTTTGCAAGGCACGTACAAGAGACAAGGAGATAGACGTTTGTTAAATAAGCTTATCCACTTTGTAAATAATCTGTCCGGTATGCAGCTTTGTAAACATGCACATCCTGATGAGATTAACATGTTTGACTTGAGCTTTTTAATTAAATCATTTTCTTGTAAAAAAGCACAATAAAAGAGCATGTGCCAAGACATTCGGGGCGTGCTCATCAAGAGGAAACTTCGCTTCCTGTCGTTTCTCTTCCCTTTGCTCCCTTTCATGAGCCGCCCATCAGATGCGGGATGGCACATACCGCAGTCGGTAACAATAGTAAAAACTCGTCCATACACATATTCATGAAACCGTTTCACAGCAGATACAACAGCAAGAGCCTCTTTGTCGATCTGGCTATAGTTACGTTCAGCCTTTGATAGGGTCCTTGAAAAATAGGCAATAGGGGCCTCACTACCATTTGGTAACACATGACTCAAAATGGCTCCTACGCCAAAAGGTGACGTGTCACATGTAATTGTTGAAGGCAGAATCTCGTTATACTGCATCAAAACAGCATCTGAGGTTAGTAAGTTTTTCACTTGTCGGAATGCGTGCTCCTCTCGGTGTCCCCAGACCCAGGTGGCTTTTTTGTCGAGAAGTCTATGTAGGGGCTCAGTCATGGTTGCTTTCTGGGGCAAGAAGATGTTGTAATAGTTAATGAGCCCCAGGAAAACTTGGAGATCAGTCCTATTTCTTGGTTTGGGGGCGTTTTTGATTGCCCTTAATTTGCTATTAGTGGGGTGAATACCTTGTTTATCGATTAGGTACCCCAGGAACTCTACTTTATCTGTACACAGTTGACATTTATTTTTTTTAACCTTAAGGCCAGAGTCTTTAAATTTCTGAAGAACCATTTTAAGACGCTTTTCTAGTATTTCTCTATTCGGGGCAGCAATTAAAAAGTCATCAAAGTATGGCATGACCCCCTTGATCCCTTGCAAGAGTCTCTCCATCAGACTTTGAAAAATCCCTGGGGCTACGCTACTCCGAATTGGAGTCGGTTGCACTTAAAGGCGCCTCGGTGCGTGACGATCATCTGTGCCTCTGTGGTTTTTTTTTTATCTACAGGCAGTTGTTGGTACGCCTGTGCTAAATCCAATTTAGCGAAGACTTTTCCTCCCCCCAGGGAATGGAGAAAGTGTTGTACCACCGGCACCGGGTAAGCGTTCTGTTGAATGGCGTGATTAAGGGTAGCCCAGTAGTCCCCACAAATCCTTAACGATCCATCCAATTTGATGGGTGTTATGATTGGGGTTTCCCAACGAGCGTGGTCGGTTGGTTTAGAACACCCAGGGCTATTAATTTATCGAGCTGCTCATCAATTTTTGGTTTAAGGGCAAAAGGTACCCGACGAGGCGTAAGGCGGATGAGGGCTACTTCAGGGTTAATGTTAAATGATATCAGGGTCCCCTTGTACTCGCCTAGTTTGTCTACAAAAACGTCCTGGAATTCCTGGGCGATGGCCTCCTCCCAGTCGTCACTTCTGGTTTGGTGAATGCTGGCTACCTCAATCCCGAGTGGGGCGAACCATTGAAGGCCTAACAAGCTAGGCCGGTCATGGTCGACGACGGTCAGTGGTAATGACACAGTATGATTTTTGAATGATACTTTGACTTGGCTGGATCCAATGACTGGAATTCGGTTCCCCTGATAATCTTTGAGCATGATTCTTTGGGCTCTGAGGTCTTGACGTCAGACGGCAGGGATTAATTGTTTAAGAGTCTTCCAGGAAACCATCGAGAGGGACGATCCTGAATCGACTTCCATCACGCAAGGCTGGTTTTCGATGGCGACCTTCACTCGGATCTTCTTTGCATCTAGCGATGAGGCATGACCGATTGCAATCGGTTTGATGTGCCTCTTCTCTTCTCGATAAAATGGCCGGTGTTTTGTTTCTGTAGGTGGTTCAAATGTTCCCAACTCACATGGCGATTCCCTGTGGTCTGGCGGTAGTTTTTTCCCCTCTGAAGTGGACTGAATCCTTGCTTGCTTCTACAGACCTTCCCGATGTGGCCTCTTTTCCCACAGAAATGGCAGAGCGCGTTGAGGAATTTGCAGTCTGATCGTGGGTGGTTTGCCCCACAACCCACGCATTGGTTTGGTAGTCTTTGATTCCGCTGATGGCGTTGGTCACGTTCAGACCGGAGCCAGTTGACCTCCTCCTCATCACTTTCTGATGGCGATTCAAGGTCCTCGTGGTGGGTCGCTGTTGTGTGCCTCTCTAGGCGAGGTGAGGTATCGCTAGCGAGTTGACGGAGCAGTGCGTTGGTGCGGCCTGGTTGCTTCTGCTGCAGTAGCGTCTTTGATGACATCAGCAAGGTTAATGTCCCCCTTTGCCATGATCTTGCTTTGTATCGTCTGGTCTTCTAATCCCAGAACTATTCGGTCTCTCAGAATTTCTTCGAGGTCTGCGAACTCACAGAGGCCTCCCAGGTTCCGGAGGTCCGCGATGAAATCTGCAATGCTCTCTCCTTTCCGCTGGTCCCTCTGGTAAAATTCATGTCTTTGGAAAAGCGTTGGTATTGCGGGCGCAAAGTGGGCCCATAGAAGGGGCGCGAGGATGTCCCAGTCCATGGTTTTCACCTCAGCCGGTTTCGCTAGTGCCTTGGCCATCTTAAAGACAGCAGGCCCATAATGGGTCAGGAACACTGCTCACTTTTTCCCCGTAATGGCATCCTTCAAGTTGTTGGTCCCCAGAAACATCTGGAACCGGTCTATGTACGAGTCCCAGTCTTCTTGTGCCGGGTCAAATGGAACGGGTTGTATGGCGCCGCCGGACATGGTTTCCGTTGTCGATGTGCCTTCAGCCACGTGCTCTGTTTGGTGTTCTGTAGTGTTCAGTCAGCTCTGATGTCTCCGCATCCCACCTTCGTTGCCAGTGTTAAGTTCTGCGCATGGGTGCAAGGAATGGAGACGAGGCAGTGAACAGTGAACTTCAACTCTTTATTAAACATTCTGAACAGAGCAAAAAACCCTAGGGCAGCAGCAGCCCTTTTATAGGGTAGGCTGCTGACCTATTAGCCAATGAGAAACTTGGAAGTATTAAACCCTTGAACCAATGAGAGTGGCTTGTTAACAGCCATCCAGATTCCCCAGAACGGACCAATCCGATATCGCTATTATCGGCCAATCAGAAGAGCAGGATTAGAACCCCGCTTTTCCTTAAGGTTTGTTAAACTTTATTTAAGCGCTTTTATTAGTTCATAACACTTTGCTTTGTCAGCTTTCCTTTATTTCCACAATTGTTTGTTTAAATGTAGACTTTTCCCATTTTTGTAAGCTGTTCTGCATAAATTATTGATGTGTCAAATACACTATATTTCACAGAAAGTTAAAAGAAACTTATTTTAATCTGAATGGCATATTCCCATTTTTAACCTTTTTTTAAGGTAAAAATATCTATCTTCCTAACAGCTATAGCTGTTGAAAAGAATGTGAAGATAGAGTATGCCTGGAGCATTTACATTACTAAGGGGTAAAGGCAGAAAGCAATTCTGTAACTAAAAGGAAATCCAGATGTCAGCAAAATCTGATGACACAGATATCTTCAAGATTCTGTAATGTTTTCCCAGGGCAGACTCAGCATTTTCTACCCAGAAAGGAGAGCCATTATCATATCTACAAAAACAGAAATAGTATAACAGATATAGGAACCACACTAATGTCCATAGAAAAACAGTTACCTGTAAAATAAATCTAAATATTTGATACAGCACCAAGAAAAGAAAAATTAAGTCTCATGATAGTGAAATTCAGGGTTATCATGCCCTGGCTACAATATCCAGCTGTTCTCTGAGAATACACCTATCCACTGATATTGATTTATTCCTTAATACAACTAGATGCTTCTGCTTGAATTTTGACCTTTTAACTGATAAAAAGACATATTTGTGCTATTTAACATCAGAATATTTTTGAATATTCATATCATGAAAACAAATTGCAAAGACTTTGCTTGTCAGCTTGGAAGCCATTTTACTTTGAGGCTTTTGGGCTGCCATATTTGGTGCCTGGGAATTTGGGAGGGGGATTTCAAGGAGCAGTGGAAGATTAGCCACAACAACATTCCTTTCTCAGAAAATCAAGGACAAGTACCTGGAGGGGAGTGACTGGGGTCAGAATTTTTAAAGTTATGAATCTAGAACATTGAGGTAGGACTTGCTACAAGTGAAACCAGGTACAAAATGAGTTAGATTTAGTGTTAGGATCTTCATTCACCACTTCAATTTAATATTAGAAAACAATGTTGAGAAACCATATGTATGATTATATTCTCATTAGATGTATCTTACCAAAAAAATGCATATTGTTTTATTTAATATAAGCTGCCTAGAATAATTTCTGGCACGATGGTCAGTATGTAAATTAAATAATAAGAAAATGAAAACAATAGCATATTAACATACTATACCTACTACCCTACATACAATATTTAACCTAATGAAAGTCTTATTATATTAAATGGAACCTACTTCTAAGAAGAAACATATACGATTGCATTTTATAGTTAGAAACTAAGCAAATATATTGGTGAACCTACTACACGCAGTACTTGTTTCTTTTAATTCAGTAATAAGATTGTAAGTTGTGTAGCATAGCCAGTAACAGACAAATGGAAAACTATAACAATTACATATTCATTATCTGTATTCCCTATCTTTGTGTTTTCATAAGGTTTATGGAGATATATATGAAATTATTCCATTCTATCATCATAACAGTTTAGGGAGATATATATGAAATTATTCCATTCCATCATCATAACAGTTTTATCAGCTTTATTACCATTAATTGATTAGAATAAGATTAGAATAAATATACAACATAATTGCCAGAAAGAAAGTTGAATAGCATTTTAAATATGAAGCAATCGAAACTTGAAAGAAACTGGCAAAACGTCATGCAGCTATCTTAATGATTCCAGGGAAACAGAATCCTCCCCTCTAAATTGTCTTCAGTGGGTCTCCTGATACTGACAAATGATAAATAATATTCAGAAATGCTACTATTAGAATTATTATTAAATACGTAGGTTGAATTGGTATAATAAGCATCAAAACAATATTCACTTTTAAAAGTCTGTAATGAGTTCTTGTATTAAGAATTAATTTTAAAATTATGTATGATACTAGCCAATGATGTTTATCTGTTTGAATAATCCCATAAGAAAAGAAGATGATATATGAAGATTGATTTTACTTTATACACAGGGATTTTTTTAACTACAGATCTTAGAATTATTCTATGTCAATATATGATAATCTGACTGCTGTTGATTTAAATTCTAAGATTTTTCTTGATAAGGTGAACACATTTTTAATGTAAAGGGTAAGAAGCTCAATATAAATTTAACAGTAACCTAATATAAAATATAAAAGAGAATTGATGTACAAAGCATGCACAAGTTCTCCCCAACATTACAATTTTTAAAAGAAATTATTTTATTTCTTTGCAAAAAATGCATCCTTTCGTGTGGATGAAAACATTTCTTCACAGTAGGCGAACAAAATTAGCATTAACTTAAATTTTCATATCTCAAGGTTCCAATTCTGTATACACTTACTTGGAATAAATCCCACTTACTTAGTACAACTTGCCTACAACATTCCTAGAATAATTTTGAACAGGATGAAAATGCCACTGATTTAATTAGATTATGCCATATCTAGCACACATTTAAAAGATATGGACAATTACTTGTGATATATTATCTCAAATATGTCAAAAGTCCTGGTAACTAAAATTGATTAGAAAGAATAAAATATGTCAATTGAACACAAGTTCTTGGGAAATACTGGGGCGGAATTCCATTCTATTATTCCTAAAACTTTTCTCATTTGAATATATTATAATTGGAAAAGCAGCAACTTTAGAAGTGGTAAGCAATTAATTAAATATATTTGCTATCAAAATAATTCCAAGAACAAATATTAGAATATCTGTGAATCATATGGAACTTTGAAAACAATCCCAGTGTTGGGAGAAAGGGGCTAATAACATTTAAAGCAATATTAAAAGGAAAAAGTCAAGATGATAAAATTTCTCCATAATAGCTTAGATTTATTACAATTAAAGTTCAACTTACAATATAAGAAAGAATCATCCAAATAAAGGAAGATGCCAGGGCAGCTCTTCAATAGCATTATGAGGGCCATAAATTTTTCCTTTAATCTTTTAAAAATATTATTAGTCCATCCCTCCCAATATACACATTTTCCAAAGTTCCACATAATTCATTTATAATTGTTCTTAAAATTACTATTGATAGGAATAGTAATTGACTAGGAACCATAACATTACTATTTTTGAAAAAATTTGAAGGCATTTCATCTGCCATGCTTTCATGTTGATAATGTAACCAAAAATTGTACAGGGCTTCTATCATGTATCTACATTTTTCTGCATCAAAGATTTTTATTTTTATTTTTACACTGTAGGCAGAATGAGAAACTTCTTAGCCAAACACTGCATTTTTTTTTTTTTGCTTGAATTAAAGTAATAACTGGATAGCCTCTTGCCAGAGTAGAAAATTAACAGCAAATATGGTCTAGTGATTGGATATAGGAACCTATTTTATGTATTACTGTTGGTAGCACAGTAATAATTATGACAAAGTAGCCTCAGAAGAATAATCATTTGTAAACCATTGTTCTGTTTAAATGATATTTCCTAATGTATTATTTTTATTAAAACATCAGCTGGTTTGTCATTGAGCATTTGCAATGGAATATTGACCTATAGAAGAACACATTCATCTATGTGCAACCCTTTCATGGAAATTAATGAGCTAATCCAACATTGGTCTGAATGAATTAAGAATGTAATTAGAATTAGTAGTCATAGAGCAGTGGTGGGATTCAAATATTTTTACTACCGGTTCTATGGGTGTGGCTTGGTGGGCATGGCAGGGAAAGGATACTGTAAAATCTCCAGTCAGAGGTGGGAATGGCTGGTTCTCTGAACCACTCAAAATTTCCATTACCGGTTCTCCGGAACTGGTCAGAACCTGCTGAATACCACCTCTGTCATAGAGGTGTTACTTTCAGGAAGGCTGTTCTACCTATAGTGAATGTTTGAAAGATGTTACAGCATGCCAGTAAACTGCAGAATTCCAACAGTCTTCCAAAAAAATGTATTATTCTCTGGAACGGGCTTCTAGATTCTCCTCTTCATCAAATGTATCTTCTGAGTTGAGTGACTCATTCTAAGTACTAAATCAATAAATCAGTTAATACTGAAAATCATTTTCAATAAATGCAGATGCCCCAAGAAACAAATACACTTTTTAAAAAAGAAATCATTGCTATTCTTTATGTTAAGACATATTTATGAAATAACATCACTAAACAAATATACAAACTTACATTTAGATGAAGTTGATTCGTCCAGTGGCCAATTATTTTATATTCTGCACTTCTATTGATTATTTGATACTGGAAGATATCATAACGGCCAGGTGCATCTCCATTTTCATTGAAAATTACAGGTGTTCCAGCACTCCCTATGAAAGATAAGAAAATTCTTACATAATAATCTTAATGTATTGGTGCAATAGAATTACATTGCTTTGGCCACTAAAGGAGAAAAAGCAAAAGAATCCTGAAAAATATGTTATTCTTCTGAAAAAAATATATTCAAGCAATCACACTGCTAAATGACGCATTTATCATTACAAATGTGCCTGGAATCAAATATCATGGTCAAATATTGACCAATGAGTACTAAATGATGGATGCAATCTAACTGTTTTGTACTGTTTTAAAATGTATTGATTGTTCAGTCAATCAGCCATTTCATAACGTCTGGTACTGGTGAATAAGGGGCCACTTTGTCAGAGAATATACTGTCAGCATGTACAGTTCAATTTGTGTCCAGGTTGAGCAACAGGTATCTTCAATCAGGCTGGGTGATTCTATTGCTATTGGATATGTCTATAGTGAAGGATTCACTGTAGTAAATCATTTCACCTTTTTTTATGGACACAGGGGAATGGGAATAATAAGAGATTATATAATAAAGAGAATGCTGGAACTGCAATGAAATGCTCTTAGTCACTTCTCCAATTTATTGGAAAATAAATGTTGCTCCAGATATTCCAGTGCTTTGTTTTATGTTTCTTTCTCACACATTCAAAAGTCTGTCAACTTTCTGCTCAATTCTAATTAGTCAATTTGTGCATTTGGACTTCTTTCTTGCAAATTTCACTGTGATTATATAAGGAATGTTATATTAAACTATATATTAGATTCAGTGGTGGGATTCAAAAAATTTACTACCGGGTTCTGTAGGCATGGCTTGGTGGGCATGGCATTGCTTGTGGCAGGGGAAGGTTACTGCAAAATCCTATTCCCTTCCCACCCCACTAACCTGCTTTCTAGCTTCATTCTCCTGTGCAGGGCAACAAAAGAAGACCCAGCTATTCAGCTGGGACTCAGGAGGCAGAGAATAAATGGGCCAGTCATCTTTGAACTACTCAAAATTTCTGCTACCGGTTCTCCAGAACTGGTCAGAACCTGCTGAATACCACCTCTGACTAGATTGTATCAGATCCTGAGTCTAGCATTCATATAAATAAGGATTACAATTAAAATAATCACTTCTTGAAGTAGAATGCATTGATCTCTGGATTGTTTGTGTGATTCTCTTTTACACACAACTTCTCTTATATTTATAGCCTACATAAATCATTTTAAAGAAATGGTTGGAAGAGGAAGTGTTATGTTCTGCGCATGGGTGCAAGGAGTGGAGACGAGGCAGTGAACAGTGAACTTCAACTCTTTATTAAGCATACTGAACAGAGCAATTACCTAGGGCAGCAGCAGCCCTTTTATAGGGTTGGCTGCTGTCCTGTTAGCCAATGAAAAACATGGAAGTGTTAAACCCTTGAACCAATGAGATTTGGCCCGTTAACAGCCAATCAGATTTCCCAGAAAGGACCAATCCGATGTTGCTATTATCGGCCAATTAGAAGTGCAGGATTAGAACCCTGCTTTTTACTTAAGGTTGTTAAAACTTTATTAAACGCCTTTATAAGTTCATAACAGGAAGAGAATTGGTACAGTCTCTGGATTACATCCAACATTATATTAGTAGATTTCCACCCACAAGCCTGGAATTTCCCAAATGCTGATTTGAATCCTTTGCTCCAGGGCAGTGGTGGGATTCAAACTTTTTTACTATTGGTTCTGTGGGCACGCACGAACCAGGGAGGGAGTTCTCCAAATTATGTTGAAAAACAAAATTACAAGGAATAAAGGAAGTAGATGAATCTTGACCATTACTGAATGAAATTTCATCAGTGGGCAATTATCATAACAAAAATCTGGAAAAAATGTATATAGCTAAGATATCCAATTTATAATTAATTTTAATTGTTTATTTAGCAATTGTGAAAAAAAGGAAATACAATAGTGAATTAATACATGCAATCTAAGTGAAGCTAGAACTCCTGGTGGCAAAATGCTCATTCTAATATAGAAAAAGATGTCAATTCTTTAGACTATTATATTACTAATAGAAAGTACATTCTCTTCCAGGCTTGGTAGAATCATTTTTTCCGCAATCATAAAAATATGCAATATCCATTATCATTTTTTTCCTGTTGATTTCTAAATTACTAGTAGATTCATGTCTCTATGTAAAGCAGCTGAAAAGCAGAGTTTCCTGAACAAAATTAATAACATACCTACATAATACATGTGATTGTTTCTACTCTAAGCACCACATCTCCAATTAGCCCCTTACCCACATGGTTCTAAAAAGATACAATGATCTCCATTTATATCAAAAGAAATAGTGCCAATATATTCCTACATTTCCAAATGTACTTAAAAATGCAATTATATTTGTACAATGCTCTTACTCTGAGAATAAAAAACTTACACATGATCAAGCCTTTCAGCTTTGTAAGCAAGCAATAAAAGAGGAATGTATTTCAAACTCATAAAAGAGGAATGTATTTCAACCAGAATATAAAATAAAAATAGAGCAGATGAAGCCATATTGAGAGTATGATAAGGTGGATGTTTCACCTGTCATTATTACTAGTTTGTATAATCAATGTTGAGTGCCAAGGTAGGTTATGGATGGGAAGGTGTTTTTTTGTTTTTGATTTTACTATTGTTTTCCTTTTTAATTAGCAGTTAAATGGAGCCACAAGATAGATGCAAAAAAAAATACACAGGTGGGTAAGATAAAAAGGGAAAAACATCTATATTAACATACAGTTCTCAAACTTCCAGAAAGTATATTTAAAAATGGAGAACAAAATCTGTTTGTCTCTATTATGTATTCAAGTGAAAGAGATAAAATAAACTGAAATGAAAAGAGAGTTGATAAAATGATAAGAGTGTTTGTAAAAAGAATGCCAAAGCAAACATTATCAACAATTAAGCAGAATGAAAGGATTCTAATTTGAGATTGTATGTTGGCGATAGAACTGAATGCTCTGCTCTATCCAGTTCAGTGATAAATAAAGTCATTCTCAATGTGAAATCCCAGAAACAGAGTAGCATTTCAAACAATATAAAATCTAAAATAGAAAATTATTGTTCTTCAGCTATTCAAACAATCAGAAAAAAATACTTCAAATAATTCTACTCTAAAATGTTATTTACAGCTATTGACTGTAACAGAATCTTCCATCAAATCAGGAGAATTGTAGTCTGTTCTGAAGAAGAGAAAAATTAAAAATGATGACAATTCTATGGGCATTGGGTTTGTTGTTGAGAAAACTTTGTTTCAAAATTAGGTTTAGAAGAAAGAGAGACGGAGAAAGAAAAGAAAGAGAGAGAGAGAGAAAAGAAAGAAAGAAAGAAAGAAAGAAAGAAAGAAAGAAAGAAAGAAAGAAAGAAAGAAAGAAGTATAAACCAATTGAAAATAAGAGAATAACAGAATTTCAGAGTTGTAAGAGACCTTGGAAGTCTTCTAGCAATCATAACTAGGAACAGAGATTTTCTCATTAAACAAAGTGATTACTAAGTGAAATTGTGACGATTCCACTTCAGTTTTCCTTTGTTTACAGAGGTGCAGATCATAAATATGAGAATTGGTTGCAAAGTTATCTTTTCATCAACATCATAATGGTGAATGGTCACTAAATGAGGTAGTCACTAAACTATCCATAAAAGACCCATGGACAATAAAACTGTGCCTAATGTCCTTAGTCATTAAAGGAGCAATCTATCACCTGAGCCCAAGATTTCCCCTATCCCAACTTTTTTAGTTATTATTCTCTTATCACTTTCTCCCGACCACATAGAACCAGTCTTGATTAGCTTAAGAGCCACAAATCATTCAGCTCCAAAATCTGTTGTATAAATGGAAACTCAGTGATTTGACCATTTGAGATCATCTTACCCCTAAAGATTAGTTGAAACATTAAAAAGTTATAAATGTTTAAAGTTAAGTAAAAAAAAAAATAAAAACACCAAAGGCAAGGATTGTGGAGTAGGAATATCACCTAGCTTTATCCATAACTAATGGGTAATGAAAGGGAGGGGGGAATTTGATTAGAAAGGTCAGCCAAATGAACTCAAACATAAAATTAGGCAAAATAAGGAGAAATGTTTAAGCAGCAAGTTTAGAAGTACTACAGTAAGAGTCTCATGGCAGCCATTCCACAGCTTTCCAGGGTTTGGGGTTTGGGTTTGTTTTTTGGTAGTAGGATAGATCCCATAAAACCTACCATACTTGTAAGTCTCTCAATTAGCTGGGGACTACAGTGTACTGATAGACTGAATAATCAAATTTGTTGTGTCCACGAAATGATGCCAGGAGTCGGTGACTTCAAATCATGCTCTTTTATTTAAAGTTGGAACCGAACTGGGGCAAAAGAAAAAGCTCGTGGCGGGGAGGGTATGGCTGAGGACAGCGCCGACGCCGAAGGGTGATGCGTCGCATGTGACAGCCAGAGGTAGGGTCTCGTTATACTGTATAAGGACGGCATCCGAAGTGAGGAGGTCCTTTGTTCTTTGGAAGGCGGCTTGCTCACGTTTTCCCCAAGTCCAGGTCGCCGCCTTGTCCAGGAGCCTATGCAAGGGCTCCGCCACCATTGCCTTTTGGGGCAGGAAAACATTGTAAAAGTTAAGTAGCCCCAGGAATGCCTGTAGTTCCGTCTTCGACTTGGGTGTGTGGGCTTCTTTGATGGCCTTGATTTTTTGGTTTGTGGGGTGAATGCCGTGACGGTCTAGGAGGTATCCTAGGAATTCTACCCGTTCCGTGTATAGTTGGCATTTCTCCCTCTTGACTTTGAGCCCGGTCTCTTTGAATTTGGTTAGGACCTCCCTTAGGCGACTCTCTAGTTCGGCTTGGTTGGTTGCCGACACTAGGACGTCGTCGAAGTAAGGTACCACCCCCTTGATGCCTTGCAATAGTCTTTCCATTAGGCTTTGGAATATCCCCGGTGCCATGCTGACTCCGAATTGGAGTCGGTTGCATTTAAATGCCCCCCCGGTGGGTGACTATGGTTTGCGCTTCTGCCGTTTGCTCGTCGACTGGCAACTGTTGGTATGCCTTGGTGAGGTCGAGCTTGGCGAAAACCTTGCCCCCTCCCAGTGAGTGCAGTAGGTGTTGCACTACTGGGATGGGGTAGGCGCTTTGTTGTAGCGCGCCATTTAGGGTGGCCTTATAGTCCCCACAGATCCTCACCGACCCATCGGGCTTGATCGGGGTGACTATGGGGGTCTCCCACCGGGCGTGGTCTATGGGCTGTAGGACCCCTTGCTTGACGAGCTTGTCAATTTGCTCGTCTATCTTGGGTTTAAGTGCGAATGGCACCCGCCTTGGTTTCAGGCGTTTTGGGGGGACGTTTGGGTCTAGGCTGAATGATATAAGGGGCCCTCGGTACTTGCCTAGGTTTCCGTCGAAGACCTCTTGGAATTCCAGGGCCAGTTGCTGCTCCCAGCTGTCGTTTGTGACGTGGTCGACTCCCGTGACTACGATGCCGAGCGGGGCGAACCATTGCAGTCCCAGTAGGCTTGGGCGGTCGCGGTCGACGATTGTCAGGGGAAGCCTTTCGGTGTGCCCTTTATATGTGATGTTGAAGTGTTTGGTTCCGACTATCGGGATGCGGTTTCCCTGGTAGTCCCTTACGATGAGTCTCTGGCTGTCTAGGTTCCTCCTTTGGATGGTAGGCACCAAGCGCTTTATTTCATGCCATGCTATCATGGAGAGGTAGGACCCGGAGTCCACCTCCATTTTGCATGGCTGGCCCTCGATGCCTACCTCCACGTGGACCTTCCGGGCGTCATTGGTTATGGCGTGGCCGATGGTGACCGTCTGATGGGTCTCCTCTCTTCGCCGGTTATCGCCGCCTCGCAGGGATCGTCCGTTCCGGTCCCATCTGTTGTCCGAGGGGCGATCTCTGGTCCGGGGTGGTGTGCTCTCTCTCCTCCGGTCGCTCTGGTCCCATCGTGCCGGGCTGCGGTTCTTTTTTAGGCGGCAGACACGGGCGATGTGTCCCTTCTTGTCGCAATGCCGGCATATCGATTCGAAAAACTGGCATTCCAACCTGGGGTGGTCGCCGCCGCAACTGGCACAGTTGGTCCTTGACTTACGACCCCGCCGGTTCCGTGGGTCGCAGCCTGTCTGGAGTCGATGGATGTCCTCCTCGTCATCGGAAGTGCCCGATGCCGAGTGGAAGTCGCCCTGGTGGGTGGTCATCTCGGGTTGGGCCTCGGTCAACCTCGCAGGGTTGTTGTTTCCGCTGCGGTCCCCAGTGTTCGGTCTGCGCATGCGGTCGGCGGATGTTCGGGTTGCTTCGGCGGCTGCGGCTGCGGTGAGGGTGTCTGCTAGGCTGATGTTGCCCTTGGCCATCAGCCGGCTCTGGAGGACGGGGTCCCACAAACCGAGCATGATTCTGTCTCGCAGGGCGTCGTTCAGGTTGTCAAATTCGCAGAGCACCCCTAGGCGCCGTAGCTCGGCGATGAAGTCACTGAAGCTCTCACCCGACCGTTGGTCCCGATGGTCGAATTTGTTGCGTCGGATCAGGATGGGTACCTCTGGAGCGTAGTGCCGCCGAAGTATTGGCTCGAGGACGTCCCAGTCCATCGCGGTCGCATCGGCGGGTTTGGCAAGCGCCTTGGCCATCTTGAAGACCTCGGTCCCGCAGTGGGTCAGGAAGACGGCGCGCTTCATGGGGCCAATGGCGTCCTTCAGGTCGCTGCACTCGAGGAACATGCGGAATCGGTCGGAGTACGATTCCCAGTCCTCGGTGGCGGGGTTGAAGGGTGCGGGGGGTGTGATTTTCGCCATCGTGGTGGTTTGTCTGGCTTCCGTCGGACACGTGGTTCGATTCAGGGTCTGGATCCCACCTTCGTCGCCAGTGTTGTGTCCGCGAAATGATGCCAGGAGTCGGTGACTTCAAATCATGCTCTTTTATTTAAAGTTGGAACCGAACTGGGGCAAAGGAAAAAGCTCGCGGCTTTTATTCCTTTAGCTGCGGCGGCCGCAGCCAATGGCACCGCTTTGAATCTCCCGCGATTCGAATGGACCAATCGCGGGAGATTCTTAGCGAGCCAATCGGTGCGGCTCGCCTGACCAATCAGAGTGCCCCGCGCTTTGGCCAATCAAAGCGCTGGGATCTCAAGAATGCTAATTAGGGACAGAACAAAATTGACATAAAAATTAACTGTAACTCAGGGAATGTAACCATTCAGTCAGATGACAAAATGCCTTGTGATTCTCACCTCACCCTCTACCCCTTAGGCGACTGTCACTTTCTTGACAATTGTTCTTACTTCATTAGGGAGATGCAGATGTCACTATCAAAAATTATTTTTCATTTTACAAGCTGATTGCATTGTTACTGTCCTGATTAATCAAAGAAAGGTTACTTTGTAGAAACATTGTGTCTTTCCAGTTTCCTTTAAATAGCATTCTTAACTTTAAATTATGTAAAATCTCAGAATAAAAGAACTCAAGGGAACCTGCCACTTCAGTTGCTATAAAATTGCCAAAGCAATTTTACTGTCTCATTATCACATAATTTCATTTCATAACATATCTAGAGCACATAGCTTCTAACTTATTACTGAAATGCAAAGATGGATATATGCAAAGCTAAATTATGTATATACATATATGTATAATTAAATTTATATACCACTTGACTCCCAATGGATGCGAGTGGTTAGAACATTGTTAAAACACTGAAACATAAAATACCATACAGAAATATGAATATAGCACAAGACAAAGTACAATGGTAAGGAAAATAGATTCAAAGGGAAACAGAAGGAAGAAATCATTTATGGATTAGAAATTGTGGATAACAAATAATTACACTACTTTTCTATCTTGATGATAGTTAACTAAGGGACCTATAATTGTTTATTGTAAAAATCAAAAAAACCCACCATTGAGTGAATATATTAATATCCAAAATCATAAGGTAATACTCAGGTTATCAATAAAGCACTTAAAAAGGGATTTAATTTTCAAAGTTTTATTGGCCAGATTTTTAGTGGAAGAGATCCAAATTTGTGTAGTGGTTAAGGCTAGATGCTGGAAGATTGTGAATTCTAGTCTCACCTTCAACACATAGTCAGCTAGTTTACATTAGTAGAAGCCATTTTTATTAATATGCAATTTCTATAATTCTGTTTTCGGATCACTGAAACAGGCTTTACCCAGAACCTCCTCTAACAATCACTCAGAAGGCAGTGATGAAACTCTTCTCAAATTTTACCAAGAAAACTGCAGGGGCAACCCAAGTAGTCAACAGGAATCAAAAACTAACTCAAAAAACAAGCCACATCTTGTTTACATATAGCAGCTATATATGTGCACTCTACACAACATGGATGTGATCAGGACTATTTACAGATCTGAGCTGTAGAATTCTGGTTATCACAGAACTATTTTTAAGTCTTTTCTGATGCCCAGCAGTTGACTGAATTTGGTGTCTTCAGAATAAAATTGTCTTGAAGCTGAAATCATAACCCAGTTATAGACTGCTTCTTATTTTTAATTTCTAAGTCAAAATTTAATGATATAATCACTAAATTATAATAGTATAACTACATTTATATGGCAATTTGTAATAATCAGGGTTCAATTGTTCTGTAATTACTTAAAAAAATTGTGGTTAAAGCATCTCTTAAAAAATTCTCAGATTAAAATTATCATAAATACATATTGACAATTGCAATGAGTTTAAGGTCAAGGAATAATATAAAAAATAAGTATCTTTTCAAGATTGAGATATTAGAGGTATTCTTGGTATAAATTGGTTTCAAGCAAACTGATACAATATTAAAAATTAATTGTGGACAAATCCTACAATTTCTTTATATAATTTATGGCTATCATAAAGTGATGGGAGTTTTAACATTTCCAATTTTCTTTTTTTATTACTATCCTTTAATTTAATTCTATATGGAATACACTTATAAATTAATAAAAACATTATGGTTATATTATGTAAGTTATTATGTAAATGCTCTAACCTCATGGTTGGGGCTTGGTTCTACTTTTAGCCATAGCTTTATTGTATTTCCTATGTTAAAAGACAAAAATATCAATTGGAAGAAACTGCTATGGAAATAAAATTTCAATCTTATTCACAGATGAACTCACATTCTAGGATAATAGTTTGAAAATAGGATTTGTTTGTTTGCTATATAATGAACAAAAAAGAAAGAAATACTTTACATTCCACCTTCTCTCATAATTTGTTACAGCAAGAACTAGCAATCTGTCGAATTGTGAAATGGAAATATAGTTAATTAAAACATTTCCTGGTTTTATAATTCAGTCCAGATTGCATTATCAGCATCTAAAAGTCCAGAATTATTTCTAAAAATGGATATATTTTGGATGACTATAAGTATATACTGTAAAACATCTTTATAAATAATTAAGGAATATTGCTATGGTGAAAATTATGTTCAAGGATCTTCAAATAAATTCAAATAAAGTCATCTGACATATGCAATTCTGGATTCTCAGTGTCTGCTTTCTGCTGATAAAATGGCTGTCTACATAATGGAAAGAATTAACAATATTATTTCAAGTTAGTTCATTATATAATTATTAGTTTTAATGATGTATAATGATTTTTAAAATATAATATAAAGCATCTTTATTTTGCATTTTTTTCCTCTGATGCTATTTGTTATTTCCCTTGCCCCTTTTAAAGAATAAAATAAAATTGAAAATATGAGAATTAAAAAGGAAGATATTTTTAAAAGACAATACTGCATGGTTGGCCTATGAAAATGACTCACTTTACAGAAAATAAGGTCTGGGGAAAATAGGAAAAGGGAGGTGTGTTGGATATATTTCCTGCCTTGAATTACTTGTAAAAATAATAATGCAGGTGAGATATAAATAAACAAATAGATTAAAATGAAATAAATCATCAAATGAACCATCTGTTTCTACGCTAACCTTTCACAATTTCAGAGGACAATTTTCATGCCAAAATTTCACATAAGGCCTTGTTCAAGTATGGTGTATTGAAATACTTCTGCGATGAAGTGTGTGCATGTGGATATGTTTTCTGTTGTGAACTAATAAAATACTCAAATAAAGTTTATCAAAAGCTTTAGAAAATAGCAGGGTTCTGGCCCTGCACTTCTGATTGGCTGATAATAGCGATATCGGATTGGTCCATTCAGGAGAATCTGATTGGCTGTTAACGAGCCACTCTCATTGGTTAAGGGGGTTAACACTCCACGTTTCCTATTGGTTACTAGAGCAGCAGCTTGCCTATAAAAGGGCTGCTGTTGCTCTAGGGTTTTGCTCTGTTCAGAATGAGTTGAAGTTCACTGTTCACCGTCTCGTCTCCGTTCCTTGTGCCCATGCGCAGAATATAACACCGGCGACGAAGGTGGGATACGGAGATGTCAGAGCTGACTGAACACTACAGAGCACAAAACAGAGCACGTGGCTGAAGGCGCATCAACGGCGGAAACCATGACCGGCGGCACCATACCACCTGCTCCATTCGACCCGGCACAAGAAGACTGGGACTCATACATGGACCGGTTCCAGATGTTTCTGGAGACCAACAACTTGAAGGATGCCACTACTGGGAAAAAGCGAGCGGTATTCCTGACTCACTGCAGACCTGCCGTTTTTAAGATGGCTAAAGCACTGGCGAAACCGGCTGAGGTGAAATCCATGGACTGGGATGTCCTCGAGCCCCTCCTAGGGCCCACTATGCACCTACCGTACCAACGCTTGTCCGAAGACATGAATTTTACCAGAGAGACCAGCAGAAAGGAGAAAGTGTTGCAGATTTCATCGCAGATCTCCGGAACCTGGGATTGCCTCTGTGGGTTTGCCGACCTCGAAGAAGCTCTAAGAGACCAAATAGTTCTGGGATTAGATGCACTGCACATGCAAAGCAAGCTGATGGTGAAAGGCAACATCAGCCTTGCAGATACCATCGCTGACGCTACTGCAGCAGAAGCAACCAGGAAGTCGGCTGCCCGAATGTGCTGCACCAACGCCCCGCTCCGCCAACTCGCTGGCAAAACCTCACCTCGCCTTGAGGGTCATGCAATGGCAACCCACCACGAGGACCTCGAATCGTCATCAGAAAGTGATGAGGAAGAAGTCAACAGTTCCGGTCTGAACGAGACCAACGCCAGCAGCGTAACCAGAGACTGCAGTACCAATGTGCAGGTTGTGGGGCAAACCACCCACGATCAGACTGCAAATTCCTTGATACGCTCTGCCATATTTGTGGGAAGAGAGGCCACATTGAAAAAGTCTGTAGAAGCAAGCTAGGATCCAGCCCACTTCAGAGGGGGACCAACTACCGCCAACCCACAGGAAGTTGTCCTGTGAATCGGGAACAATCGAACCACCAATGGAACAACCACTCCTACAGAAATAAACCACTAGCCCATTCAACAAAACGAGAAGAGGCACACCATAGTATCACGAGTGGTCATGCATCATCATTAGATGCAAAGAAGATCCGAGTGAAGGTCGCCACTGAAAACCAGCCCTGCATGATGGAAGTCGATTCAGGATCATCCCTCTCGATGGTTTCCTGGAAGACCCTTAAACAATTAATCCCTGCCATCTGGCGACAAGACCTCAGAGTCCAAAGAATCATTCTCAAGGACTATCAAGGAAACCGAATTCCGGTCGTTGGATCCAGCCTAGTGCAGGTCTCATTCAAAAATCGTACTGCATCTTTACCATTGACCGTTGTCGACCGTGATCGGCCTAGTTTGTTAGGCCTTCAATGGTTTGCTCCACTTGGGATTGAGGTAGCCGGCATTCACCAAACCAGCAGCAATGACTGGGAGGAGGCCCTCGTCCAGGAATTCCAGGATGTTTTTGCAGACAAACTAGGCGAGTACAAGGGGACCCTGATATAATTTAACCTTAACCCTGAAGTAGCCCCCATCCGCATTCAGCCTCGTCGAGACCCTTTTGCCCTTTAACCAAAGATTGATGAGCAGCTTGATCAATTAATAGCCCAGGGCATTTTAGAACCAACCGACCATGCTCCTTGGGAAACCCCAATCGTAACACCCATCAAGCCGGATGGATCGTTAAGGATTTGTGGGGGCTACCGTGCCACCCTTAATCATGCCCTTCAACAGAACGCTTACCCAGTGCTGGTGGTACAACACCTCCTCCATTCCCTGGGGGGCAGAAAAGTCTTCGCTAAATTAGATTTAGCACAGACGTACCAACAACTGCCTGTAGATAAAAAAACAGCAGAGGCACAAACGATCGTTACACACCGAGGCACTTTTAAGTGCAAACGACTCCAATTCGGAGTTAGCATGGACCCAGGGATCTTTCCGAGCTTGATGGAGAGGCTATTATAGGGAATAAAAGGGGTCGTACCATACTTTGATGATATATTAATTGCTGCCCCAAATAGAGAAATACTAAAGGAGCGTCTTAAACTGGTTCTCTAGAAATTTAAAGACTCTAGCCTTCAAGTTAAAAAAAAATAAACGTCAACTGTGTACAGATAAAGTAGAGTTCCTGGGGTACCTAATCGATAAACAAGGCATTCACCCCACCAGTAGCAAGTTAAGAGCAATCAAGAACGCCCCAAGACCCAGAAACAAGACTGATCTCCAAGCTTTTCTGGAGCTTATTAATTTTTACAACATCTTCCTGCCCCACAAAGCGACTGTAGCCGAGCCCCTACATCGGCTCCTCGATAAAGGAGGTTTGGGGGCACCGAGAGGAACACGCATTGCGACAAGTGAAAAATCTATCAACTTCAGATGCTGTTTTAATGCAGTATAACGAGACTTTGCCTTTAACAATCACATGTGACGTGTCACCATTTGGAGTAGGAGCCATTTTGAGCCATGTGTTACCAAATGGTAGTGAAGCCCCTATTGCCTATTTTTCAAGAACTTTATCAAAGGCTGAACGTAACTATAGTCAAATCGATAAAGAGGCTCTTGCTGTTGTATCTGCTGTTAAATGGTTTCATGAATATGTTTATGGATGAGTTTTTACTATTGTTACCGACCACAAACCTTTGCTGGGGATCATAGTGGGAGATAAGCCAACCCCCTATATATTATCACCTAGAATGACTTGCTGGTTGGAGTTTTTGGCTGCATACAATTATAAGCTGCAGCACCGCCCGGGGAAAGTCATTCCCCACGCTGATGCATTGAGCCGTGCACCACTTCCGGAAACCGTCGACGACCCAGCTCCAACCCTTACAACGCTCCAGATTGAAACACTACAGTCACCGCTGTTAACAGCTAGAGATATCGCGATCGAAACAAAACGTGATTCTATCTTAAAGCGGGTTCTTAGCTGGGTCAAAAGAGGATGGCCAGTAGATCAAACCCCTGACGACTTCATTCCCTTCAAGAATCGGCAAACTGAACTTTTTTCACAAAAGGACTGCATCCTGTGGGGGGATAGAGTCGTCATCCCAGAGCGGTTACAATGAGCTGTATTAAAGACACTGCATGAGGGCCACCCCGGCATCGTGCATATGAAAGCGCTCGCACGAAGCTACGCGTGGTGGCCGGGCATCGACAAACAAATCGAAGCCTGGGTAAAAACTTGTTATAAGTGCCAGGAAGTTAGCAATGCCCCACCAAAAGCAACTCCGACAGAATGGGAAACACCTCGGAGACCGTGGTCCCGCATTCATATTGACTTTGCGGGACCTACAAAGGGACATACGTTCCTATTAACAGTGGATGCCTATTCAAACTGGCTCGAGATCCACGAAATGGAGAGTACCACAACCAAATCCGTCATCCGGAAGTTGAACAGATTATTTGTGACGCATGGACTCCCAGAAGTTCTGGTATCTGACAACGGACCCCAGTTTACCGCACTTCCTTTTGAACAATATTTAGCGGACCGCAGTATTCGCCATGCGCTAACTTTGCCAGCGCACCCTGTGGCTAACGGAAGAGACGAGCACATCGTGCAGTTTGTTAAAAAAACCTCCACAAAATGGACTATGGGGACATTGAAGATAAGATAAATAGAATACTCCTTCTCCAACACATCACTCCGCCCAGCATCACCAACAAGACTCCAGCGGAACTATTGATGGGACGCAAACTCCATTCCCACCTTGACCAGCTTCACCCGTCTTACGAGCCAGAGAAACCCTGTGGATCTAGCAGAAAACGCCGCGAGTTCAAGATAGGTGACTTAGTTTTCGCCAGAAACCTTTCTGGCGAACCGTTGTGGATCGAGGCCACTGTTATTCAAGCCACTGGACCCAGGTTGTACCGGGTGAAAACCTGCGACAGAAAAATATGGGGAGAAGGCGGAGCTTCGTTCCGGCGATACAGCTGCGATCTCGGGGCTCTGAGATCGTAGCCGATATTTTTGCCCCTGGTCGGACCTAAACCGTCCCGTAGAGACGGTGATCGTGAAGGGCATTGTTTCAGGATCCCAGAGATATCGCAAAATCTCTGGTTTGATCCGGAAGAAGCCCTTTTGCTGGCGGCGGAGAGGCAGCCTCCATAGCTGCTGAAGTCGGGACAGCTCCGGAAAGAAAGTGATTGGAGTGAAGTGTGTCGGCTGGGTGAGAAAAACTCTTTTGTGCTGTAAATTCACTGAGGTTGGAAAGGTCATCCGATATAAAGAAGAAAGCTGTGAGATTTTTTTTTTTACTGAAATTGTTTTGAGCGGCGTTTTTTAAAGTGATGTCAAATTGAGGCTTGGGTTTTTTTTTCTTTCTTTTCTTTATACTTTTTGGGAAAGATTTTACTGTGACTTTGTAGGTAACCGGATTGAATTTTCTTTTATATATATTTTTATGCTCCCTTTGATTTTATGCTCCCTTTGATTTTTTAACTTTCTTTAGGATAGAGGCTCCCTTTGGCTATTTTTTCTTTTTTTTCTGTATATATTATTCCTTTTTTCTGGCGGGGGGGGAGAAAGAGCATTAAGAAACTTTGTAACACTGCCAACTAGAGGCTTGAAAGTATCTTTATGTGAATTGGAGAGAATTGCAAAAAGACCTCATTTCAAGGACTTTTTAACGTGATAAGATAGAGGGAGAGCACAGCAAAATATTATTGCAGGTGCTTTCCTGGACTGTTATCAACAACACTTGAGGTTTGGCTTTGAAGCTGCTGGAGAAGAGAGTCATAACAAGAGCCTTGGATAAATAACAAAGTGCAGTGTATTTTCTTATATATACCCCATTCGCTAGCCTTTTTCTAAATTTTAATTTTAGTAATATTTTTATTTTTGCCTTTTATTTTAAAGGGAAAGCCTCAGAGTTTTTTCTTTTTTCTTCTTTATTTTTCTTTTCTTTTTTATTGGGACTTTTTTGCTTTTCATATTTATGTTTTTGGACTACTTTGTTGTTGTGGTTGTTGTTGTTGTTGTTGTTGTTTTGGATTATTGAGACTTTTTAATTGGATTAAGGTGTGAAGAATCTGAAGGAACTTTTTGTTTTTTTTTTCTCTTTTTGCTTTTTCTTTTTTCTTTTGCTCTTAATCAATATTATTATTTTTGGATTTGTTTGTTTTTTCCTTTCGATTTTTTTCTTTTTTATGGTGGACTATCTCGTAATTGGATTAGGGTCTAGAAGAACCTGAAGATCTTTCTTCTTCCTTTTTTCCTGTTTCTTCTTTGGTGTCGTGTTTTTTACTATTGGAGTTCTCCATTTTGGATTATAATTGGCTGCTCTACCAGTTGGATTAAAAGTCAAGAAGAATTTGAAGTTTTGGAAACATTGAAATGAGCAGGAAACCAATACCATCTGGCATTTCTGCTTCTACCTCTGCTTCCCCACCAGCTGGAGGACAACGTTTAATTCAGACAATGTTGAAGCAAGATAAGGAACAAGAAAAAGTAACTTTACAGATGATTATGCAAGGAATCCAAGATCTTAAGACAAAATCAGACACCATTGAACAAAGAATAGAAAATATTGAACAAAGAACAGAGAAGACTGATGAAAAAGTGGAAAATATTAAACAAATGATGGTCAAGTATGAGGAGAGATTCCAAAAAATTGAGGAAGAAGGAAAACAAAGAGAGAAGAAGATTGGAAATATTGACAGCAGACTAACAGCGGTTGAACAAGAAAAAGGTGGGATGTTGAGGTGGGAGATGGAAAGGTCAGAATTTTACCTCAGATTTCAAAATATAGAAGAGGAAAAAGGAGAAAATTTGGCAGCGGTAATGATAGAAATTTTGGCAGATGCTTTGGAAATTACAGAGGAAAAGATGATGGATGGAATAGATGAGATATATCGAGTCTATACAAGATATGCGATGAGAAATAAATTACACAAGGAAGTCCATATTAGATTTACCAAAAAATCCATTAAAACACAAATATTACAAGTAGTAAGAGAGAAAACACTGAAATACAAGGGTAAAGAGGTTGTGGTTTTAAAACAAATACCCAGAAGAGTGAGAGAGATGAGAAGAGAATATCGATTTCTGACCAAAATACTATTGGAAAACGAAGTGAATTATAGATGGCTGATTCCAGAAGGACTAGTGTTTGGGTGGCAAGAGCAGAGATATAGAATTGATTCAATTGAGAAAGCAGAACTTTTCCATGCAGAATTCTTTGGAGGAAGAAGAGAGGAAGCAGAGAAAGAGGCTTTATCAATTGAGTTTCAAGATGAACAACTGGAGACTGAAAAAGAGAAAGGAGCAGCAGGGGGACAGATGGATAATAAAGAACAGCGTGAAGTGAGATCCACGAGAGCTGTTAGACCTAAATATAAAGCATAATCATGGAGGAAAAAAAACTGATTACAATGAATATAAATGGACTTAATTAAGCTGTTAAAAGAAGGAAAACTTTTCATAAATTAGAGAAATTAAAATTTGATATAATTTGTTTACAAGAAGTTCACATTAAAAAACAACATGAACAATTGTTATTACAGCCAAAATTGGGGAAAATATTTACCTCTTTGACTCAATGTAAGAAAAGAGGTGTGGTTTTATACATTAAAGAGGCTATTCCAGCAAAATTGATTTACACGGATGAAGATGGAAGAGTATTAATGGTAGGAATAATGGACAATAATATAAAAATACTCTTGATTGCAATTTATGCTCCGAATGATAAACAAGAAGAGTTTTTCTACACATGAAAATAATTGGACTGGACTATGTTAATATAATTATGATGGGAGATTTTAATGGAATTGTGGACAATAAACTGGACTATATAGCAACAACAACAAAGCAAAATAGAAAGGCTCTCCCAAGGTCCTTTTTTAAAATGACAGATGAATTAACTTTAAAAGATATTTGGAGAGAAAGAAATGTTAAAGCTAAACAATATACTTTTTATTCAAATAGACATTTATCATGGTCCAGATTAGATATGATTTGGATCTCAACAGAACTAATATCTAATATTAAAGAAACAAATATTGAAACAAGTACTTGGGCAGATCATAGCCCAATGACAATTAAATGGAAGGGACAAAAAAAAAAAGATCGAGATGGACATTAAATAATACTATTTTAAAGGAGAAAAATTTTACACAATGGATGGAGAAGGAATTGGCTTTTTTCTTCAGAGAAAATAAAAAAGAAGATACTTCAACGCAAAATGTGTGGGATACAATGAAGGCATACGCTAGAGGTTTGATAATAGATTATACAAGAAAAAAGAATATTAGAAAAAGGCAAGCTTCTAAGGCCTTGGAAGATGAGTATAAAATTCTTGAAAAAGAATTACAGAAAATGCCACAGAAAAAGGATATTAAATTGAAGCTGGATGTAATCAAACATAAAATGGAATTAATAGAGAAAGAAGAACTGGCACAGAAAATTAGAAACTTTAAACAGAATTATTTTGAAGATGCAAATAAACCAGGTAGATGGCTAGCATATAAATTGAGAAAAGAGAAGGAATCAAGAAAAATATTGAAGTTAATAGATGAACAAGGCCAAGTTTTTTATGGGAATAAGGAGAAAAAAGAAATTATTCGAGATTTTTATGGGCAACTATATAAACAAGAGAATATTGATGAAGAAAAAGTCAAACAGTATTTACAGGAAGCTAATTTACCAAAGATACCTAAAGAGACTGAAGAAATGCTAGAAAGCAATATAACAATGATGGAACTAAATGAAGCATTTAAGAGACAAAATAATGGGAAAGCTCCGGGTCCAGATGGGCTTCCAGTAGAATTTTATAAAACATTTCAAGAATTATTGAGCATCCCATTGTTAGAAGTTATGAATGAAGTTATGTTAAAAAAGATGATACCTAAAACATGGTCAGAGGCTTATATTACACTCATACCAAAGGAAGAGACTGACCCATTGCAAATTAAGAATTATAGACCTATTTCTTTATTGAATGCAGAATATAAAATCTTTGCTTCAATCTTAGCAGAAAGACTAAAAAAATATTTAAATAATTTTATTCACTCAGATCAAAATGGATTTCTGCCAAAGAGACAAATTAGAGACAATATGAGAGTAATCTTGGACACTTTGGAATACTATGAGGCTCATCCTGAAAAGCAAATGGCTTTGATATTCCTAGATGCTCAAAAAGCATTTGACAACGTGAACTGGAGATTTATGTTATTATTATTGGAGCAGATGAGTTTCGCTAAAAAATTTATTCAAGCAATAGAAGCTATATATAATAAACAGACAGCAAGGGTAATGATGGAGGGGGAACTTACAGATTTTATTAATATCAGGAAAGGCACAAGACAAGGATGCCCCCTATCTCCTTTGCTATTTGTGTTGACCTTGGAAGTGTTGAATAGAAATATTAGGGATGATAAAAGCATAAAAGGAATGAAAATTAAGAAGGAAGAATTTAAGCTACAAGCTTTTGCTGATGACTTAGCTTTTATTTTGGAAGATCCGCTAGAAACAGCTCCAAAGTTACTGGAAAGGATAGAGGCATATGGAGAGGTGGCTGGTTTGAAAATAAATAAAGACAAAACAAAGATTTTGACAAAGAATATGCTATTGAGACAGAGAGAAGAATTGGCAGATCTTTTGAAAATTCAAGTTACAAATAAGGTTAAGTATCTGGGGATATATTTGACAACAAGATGTAGCACATTAAAGGAGAATAATTATATTAAACTTAAACAACAGATAACTACAGATTTGAAGAAGTGGGAAAACTTGCAATTGTCATTAATAGGGAGAATTTCAACAATTAAGATGAATATCTTACCTAGAATTTTATTTTTGTTTCAAACAATACCAGTTAGGCTTGGAAAAGACTATTTTGAAGATTTAAATAAAATTATGTTGAAGTTTATATGGCAAGGTAAAAAAGCGAGAATAAAGCTAAAGCTTTTGCAAGATGCTAGAATTAGAGGAGGTTTTGGTCTGCCTAATTGGGAATTGTATTATCAAGCTGCAAGTTTGATGTGGGTCAAAGAATGGATAACATTAAGGAAACATAGGTTGTTGACATTAGAAGGGCATGACTTGCTGTTGGGTTGGCATGCTTTTTTATGGTATAAGGGAACTAAAACACAGGGTTATTTTAGAAGACATTATGTACGGGAGTCTTTGTGGTTAAATTGGGAGAAGATAAAAAGACAATGTTATTTGAAAATTCCAGTTTGGTTATCGACCATTGAAGCATTTTCCTATCCTATAATCTACAAGAAGGAACAAACAGTTAGATATGGGGAACTTTTGGATGAAAAGGGTGAACTTAAATCGATCCAAAACTTAGAGGAACAAGGTATAAGGATGAATTGGTTTTCATATGCACAAATACATTCAAGGTATGATGAAGATTCTAAAACGGAGGGATTTTATGATAAACAGACTGATTTAGATAAGATCTTGATGGGTACTGATGAGAAGGTGATTAAAAAACTATATGGTTATTTACTGGGAATGAAATTAGAGGAAGAACAAGTCAAAGAAACTATGATTGTTTGGGGGAAGAATTTTGGATATGGGATTGATTTAGAGAAATGGCAGAAATTGTGGTCTCAAAATTATAAAATGACAATGTCAACAGCATATAAAGAAAACTTGTATAAGATGTTTTACAGGTGGCACTTTCCTCCGACAAGAATAGCAAGAATGTTTAAGAACAAATCTGAAAAATGCTGGAAATGTCATCAGATACCCGGCTCGTATTACCATATGTGGTGGACTTGTGAGGATGCTAGAAAATATTGGACTATAATTCGCATGTGGTTGGAAAAAATGACAAAGAAACATATAGATTTGAAACGAGAGATCTTCTTATTGGGAATTTTACCTGATATATATAGTAAAGATTTGAAATACCTGATTGTAAATGTATTAACAGCGGCCAGGATTGTATTTGCTAAAAATTGGAAGAATGAGAAAATACCATTACAGGAAGAAATTATTAAGAAAATATTGGAATGTGCTGAGATGAGCAGATTGACATTTGAAATTAGAGAGCAAGAGGATAAACAATTTTACGAAATTTGGGATCTTTTTTATAAATGGCTAGATGATAAAATACGATAATAGAATATTTAGAATGCTAGATAGTAAGGAATATCTTTATTTTGCTATTATTTTGCTATTTGCTATTATATTTATAAAGGATTTTTTAGGATTGATTTGATATGACTAGATGATTTGTTATAGAGTAAACTGGTTTAAAGTATTGTTAGCTCATTAAGCATGAATGATTAAAAATATAGTCAAAAACTTCTTTTTTTTAGTGATATTAGGATACATAAGTTTGGATTGACAATATGAGTTGTTATGTAACATAATTGTAATTAAGACTACAGAATGAATGTACAAAAATGATGAACCAACTGACACACTGGATGTACATATAAGAGTTGATGTTTTTATGTTTTGTTTGTCTTGTTTGTTTGTAGAAAATTAATAAAAACTTTTTCAAAAAAAAAAAGAAAAATATGGAAATGCCATATAGATCAGCTTCGCTCGAGGCTACAACTGAGTTTCCGCAACTCTGGTAACTTCCAAACTGAGGGGGGAGGGGATGTCGAAGAAACCGAATTCAAGATGGCGGAAAGCAGGAACGAAAAAAGTCAGTCATTGGGCATGACAAGTGAAGAAGGATCAAGGATGGGTGTGGCCTCGCCACAGAGGAACAACCCAACAGAGGGTAGCCCGCAAGGGCCAGAGGACAACGACAAAAACATTAGTGGCACCGAGTCTTCCAACGAAGAACCACCAGCACCCGATTTGCCCAAAAACGCCCCGCCAAAACAGGCTTATGGACAAGAACCGGTGGGACAGCGTAAATCCAATAGATAGTCAAAGCAACCTTCCTACCTCAGAGATTACATCACCACACCCCCCAAACGGAACCCGGGGGGAAGAGGTGTTGTGAACTAATAAAATACTCAAATAAAGTTTATCAAAAGCTTTAGAAAATAGCAGGGTTCCAGCCCTGCACTTCTGATTGGCCGATAATAGCGATATCAGATTGGTCCGTTCAGGAGAATCTGATTGGCTGTTAATGAGCCACTCTCATTGGTTAAGGGGGTTAACACTCCACGTTTCCTATTGGTTACTAGAGCAGCAGCTTGCCTATAAAAGGGCTGCTGTTGCCCTAGGGTTTGGCTTTGTTCAGAATGTATAATGAAGAGTTGAAGTTCACTGTTCACCGCCTCATCTCCGTTCCTTGTGCCTATGCGCAGAATATAACATTTTCTATGATTGGTTGCATAGTCAGATGTTTAGTCTGGATTTGTCATTTTTATTCATCGATAGCAATGGTGTCAAACTTGCGTTGTCACGGCGTCATCACATGACGCCAGCATTACGTGTCGTAACTTTTTCCCTCTTTGCTAAACTGGGCCTAGGCATGGCGAGCATTGATGCAAGTTTGACAGCCCTGATCTATAGAGTTCTTCGTAGTGAAACCTGCCATAGGAGGATGTTGTTGTTTGATGGTATTAAAGGTATTTCACAAACTGTAAGCTGTCCGAATTAAAGCTGCCTTTTGCAATTGACTGATGGTGATTTTATAAATGCTGATGGTGTTCAAGTCATGTTCCAGATGTTCTGGAATTACATCCAAGTCACCTATCACTATTGGTACTACCTTTGCTTTCTTTTACCACACTTATTCTACTTTTATTTACAGGTCTTTGTATTTTCGGATTTTTCTATTATTGTTGTAGCATTGTTTCTTTTTAGTGATTTCAATAAATTTGTACCAAAAAGAATGCCAGAATTTTACTCATTGCTAAACAGTCAACACTGGCTAGAGACAGGTAAATTCTCTTATGTCTGTTTCAGATACAGAGAGTTTAATAAATTAATCACATAAAATTGAAAAAAACTACTTACTTCTCAGGCTCTTTCCTGTCCTTCTGCCTTTCTCCTGCATTTAACACAGGATAGTCGCAAAAAAAAAAAAAATGCTTGCACATTACTATAAACATTTTGCATTGTTTGGAACCATGTCTTGCAATCTTGCAAAATAGGTGCTTTTGTTCATATTTCATATTTGTATCACCCTCCCATCTTGCATGAAAAAATAAGAGTAAAAATAAAATGTATTATTTATTTATTCCCCAGAGGACTGCTTTATTTACAACCCAGCTGCCTATCTCTACCAAGGATTTTCAGTGTGTTTAATTTTCTTCCCACGTTTGCGTTTTAATTTGAAGTTCTAAATAAATGTCAGGCCTCCAAGCAGATTAGCTCTAGATAGAACATCATGTAATAATGTTGTGCAGAACTTCACAACCAAAGGTTGTGAAAATATTGCTTTGGCACATACAGGAACATGAACATACAACATATTTGCAAATACATCAGCCAATAGGTTTTTTTTTTAAATAACAGGATGGTTTGTCGGGTAAAGGGATGATTTATTGTAGAGAATGTAAATAGGTACAAGCTACATTTGGTACCTGAAGTCAAAAAAAAAAAAGGTATTTTGCCTTCAAATCTTAAACTTGGCACATTCCTACTTTACTTTGTCAAGAATCCCTGCTAAAGCCTCTAAACCAGGACATCAAACTCATGCCATCATGGCAGCAACATGTGACATATCAGGACTTCCCCCCCCTTTTTTAAACCAGGTATGAGTGTGGCCAGTGTGTGACACATCCGACCCGTGGGCTGGGAGTTTGACAGCATTGCTCTAAACTGTTCAGAAATATAACAACTCAGATACAATTCCTCCAGGTGAAGTCCACTTTGCAAAATACTGCTCATGATTCTCATTCTTAAATTCTAAGCAAAGAATTTAACTCTTTCCACTCTGTCTTAGCTCTATCGGGACACATCCATTCAGGTTTCTTGGCAACAATGCAGATATAGCTTTTTTTAACAACTTACTTTTAACCCTAGCCATAGAATCCATTCAGGTTTCTTAGCAACAATGCAGAAATAGCTTTTTTTTAACATCTTAACCCTAGCCATAGAATTTCTGATGTATCCTGCCATTTTAAATAAGAGCAAATGTTGTTCTTGATGGCCCATGTTTTCATCCAGAAAAGAAAATATTATCATTTGGTCACCCGGTTTTAAGATGATACATAGAATTCTTTGAAAAATAAAGCTAGTACTTTATACAATATTATGCTTTTCTTTTCCATTCTCTCCCCCCCTTTCTCACACACATACAACCCCTTAATAAATATATTTTGATATAGTACAGAATTGTTTCTCCTTCCCCTTTTTCTTCTCCTCTTCCTCCCTTTGGGCAGCTTTACTCAAACAAATAGATCTAAAACATAAGCAAGCTGATTTGGTCTAATGATTAAGATACCCAGCTAGAAACCATGAGTTCTAATCTTGTTTTAGGCATAAAAGGTGGCTAAGTGACTTTGGGCCAGCATTTTCTCTCAGCAACCCTATAGAACAATAGCAACCAATCACAAGTTTGCTATTGTAGGGAAAATAGGATGAGGAAGGACTATTAGGTATGTTTGCTATCTTGAATTATTTATAAAATAATAAATGTGAGATAAAACAAAATAAATTCTCCCCTCCAGCTGCTTTACGGAAGGACACCACAATGACAATACAATATTCCTGCAGTATGTTCACTGATAAAAGGGATACTGTTAGGGATAACATTGTTTTACCCTAACTGGTTTAGGTAAATAATAATATGTAATCATAGTTTGTATGTTAAAGTGTCTGCAACTTTAACTGTGGAACAGTAATTAAGGGAGTGGTTGTGAAAGCACTTTAAAAGAAGCAAGGCTACAGCTTGCTATCTCTCTGGCTTTGATGAAACCTGATTACTGCAAGGACACAAGACTGTATTGCTCGAACGGGAGAGAAAACAAAGGACAGACTTGTAAGTGTATTGACATAGGGTATTCAACACGGACTTTGCTAACTGAATATCCCTGAATGGACTGACTAAATGATACATGACTATTGGACTGTTATTTTGACTATACTATGAACTCATAATGGAATAAACTATATTTTTGATAGCACAAGCGTATCTGTTATTTTTACTGTATGTTAATAAACATACAAGCTTAGCTCACTCATTTATCTGTGTGCCTATCTGACTAACGCTGCACATTCTGTTTAGCTTGTCTCCCTAACCCTGGTTGGGGAAACCAGGCTTAACACTGGTTATGGGCCCAGAGGCTGCAAAGTCAGTTTAACTAGGATAAAACAGATTTATGTAAAAGTGAGAGTTTGTGTTGTTATACATTACAGTAAACAGACAGCTGTGTTTTATTAATTATAGTTTTATATCCATATAAGAAAACATGGCACAAGTCAATCTACAAAGTTTGTCCCTGATATCCAAGTTGGATGGAACAAACTATGTATCATGGTCTATGAAATGTAGTCTGCTTCTACGAAGAGAAGGTTTGTGGAACATAATTGAAAATCCACCAAACGTAGAAGAATGGGATCCAGAGGATGAGGAAGATAAATTAAAGATAGAAGAATTTATGCATAAAAATGAACAAGCAATTTGCATTATTGCTTTAACCTTAACTGATAACCAGCTTGTTTATATCCACGGAGAGAATACAGCTGTTGGGTGTTGGCAGAAGCTGAAGAGGATTTATGTCCGAGATAACGTTGGTGCTCACATAAATCTAACACGGAAACTTTTCAGTACACATCTCCATAAGAATGGTGATATGCTGAGTCATTTGAAAACTATGCAAAGCATTTTTCAAGAACTGCACGAGAAAGAGCTTATTTTCTCTGAACTACATCAAGTCTATATAATTCTATCTTCCCTCGATGAAACCTATGATAACTATGTAACTTCACTTGAAATATTGCCAAAGGAAAGCCTAACTTTAACTGATATAACTGGCAGATTGATTGAAGAAGCCAGAAGAAGGCTTGAAAGAGACGAATTAAGGAGGCAGCAACCTCAAAAAGAAGATAATGAAACTCCTACTGCATACGCAATTAAAAAGTGTTTTAATTGTGGAGGAAGAGGACATTTGGCAAGATTTTGTAAAAAAGCAAAACGCCAGAACGCTGGCCAGAATACAAAAAGTCATCAAAAGATAAAGAAAAATTTAGAGTTAGCCATGTATACTAACAAAGCTGTAAAAAATAATTTATGGGTGGTTGACAATGGAGCATCTCATTGTATAACTAATGATAAGAAAAATTTTATTAATATGTGCAAGAGTACACAGCAGATATCGTTAGCCAATGGCTGGAAACTGAAAGCTAAAGGTCAAGGTATAGCATATTGTTCTTTTATAAAAGAGAATGTAAAAATGTTATATGTACCACAACTTAAGTTTAATTTAATTTCAGTAAGAATTTTGGTTAAACTAGGATATGTAGTTACTTTTAAAGGAGATAACTGCATAATTGAGAAAGAAGATAAGAAAATTACTGCATCTTTAAGAGGTGAATTATATGTGTTAAATGATGATGGTTTAAAGGTGGCTAACACAGTTTATGAAAATAAGAAACCTCATGATGAATGTATTCACTTGTTACATCGAAGGTTAGGGCATTTAAATTTTAAAATGCTTAAGAAAACTGTTGAATTATCTAAGGGAATAAGTTTAAAATCTTGTCATAAGTATTTGCAATGTAATGCCTGTAATCAAAGCAAAGCCAGGGTTACACCGGCTAATAGAGTTGATGGATTTACTACCAAAGAGCCTTTAGAGGTAGTATTTGCAGATTTAATAGGTCCTAAAAAACCAAGTGTAGGAGGAGCTCGTTACATACTAAGTATAATGGACCACTATTCTAGATATGGGTTTTGCTATTTAATGAAAAGCAAAACTGAAACGTATCAAAATCTCTTTAATTGGATAAAATTTGCAGAAAAGAAAACTAAAAAGAAATTAGTAACTCTTATAACAGATAATGGTACAGAATTTACAAATAATAAATTCCAGAACAGACTAAGAATGTTAGGTATTCAACATAAAATGTCTGCACCATATAGGCCACAACATAATGCCTTTATAGAGAGAAGAGGCCAAACATTACAATCAATGGCACGAACTATGATGTCTGATTCAGGATTACCTGACAATTTGTGGGGAGAAGCAATAATGTGTGGTAATCATATATTAAATAATGTTGTTAATTCAACAACAGGTGAATTACCATTCACATTGTGGCATGGTACAAAACCTGATTTAAGTTACATGCACACATTTGGAGCACCAGCATGGGTGCATATCCCTACACAACTTAGACACAAAGGACAGCATAGAGCTAAAAGATTATATTTTGTAGGATATACATCTAATCATAGATCTTATAGATTCTGGGAACCAGGTACATCTAGAGTTTACACCAGTGCTAGTGCAAAATTCCTAGAACATGTAGGATGGAATAGATTAGAGCAAGATTTAAATAATGAAGTAATTATTGAACCCTACAAAAGGCAGAAAGATCAGATTAGTTATAAGAAGAGTCCAATTAAAGAAGAAGTCCAAGAAGAGCAAATAGGACCAGAACAAGAGGAAACAGTTAATCAGGAAGAGTTAGATAATCAAGAAGAGTTAGTTAATGAAAGTCCACCTGTAAGTCCTGTAATACCTAGACGTACTACACGTGTAACTAGACCACCTGATAGGTATCAAGCAAGTATAGTTTGCCAAGTAACTAAAGTTCCAACTAGTGTAGATGAACTTAGGATGTATCCTGCTAAGGATCAGGAGAATTGGCAAAAGGCAATGGAAAAGGAACTAAATTCATTAAAGGTAATGAAAGTTTATGAAGATGCTAAATTACCTCCAGGAGAAAAATCCATTGGGTGCAAATGGATATTTAAAGTAAAAACTGGAAATGATGGGACTGTTACCCATAAAGCTAGGTTAGTAGCTCAAGGATTTAATCAAACTGCATCTGATTATGATGAAGTTTTTGCACCAAGTCTTAAAGCAACATCTTTAAGAGCAGCATTAGTGTGGGCAGCTAAGAAAAACTATGTAATTAACCATTTAGATGTAGAAACTGCTTATCTACATGCACCATTGCAGCACACGATATATTTAAGAAAACCAGTAGGTATAAAAGACAATAAAGTAAATAGTAATGATTGTTGGAAACTCAAAAAGAGTCTTTACGGGTTGAAACAATCTGGGTTTGAGTGGAACCAATATATTGTGAAAGAGTTAAACAATATAGGTTTTAAATCTGGTTTAGCAGATCCATGTGTGTTTAAAAGAGAAAATAATGGAACGGTGTCATTATTGTTATTATTTACAGATGATATTGCTTTGATAACTAAGACTAATAATGAAGCTAATGAGATTATATCATTATTAGCCAAAAAGATAAAATTAAAGCATTTAGGTGAAATTAAAAAGTATCTAGGATTGACAATTAACAAAACAAAAAATGGTTTTAAGATATCTCAAGAAGATAAAATTTGCCAATTAATTAAAACGTTTAAAATGGAACTTTGTAAACCGGCAAAGACTCCAATGAGTCAGGAAGTTTGCCAAACTGATGATCAAAGTCCCAAATATGATAAGTCCATATATCAATCTTTGATTGGCAGCTTATCATATATAAGCAATTGGTCTAGGCCAGATATAGTTTATAGTGTAAATCAGCTGGCACGTTTTAATTCAGATCCACATCAATGTCATTGGCAATCATTAAAGAGAATTTTAAGATATCTTAAAGGAACAATGAACCATGCATTGTATATAGAACCTGTTAGGGATAACATTGTTTTACCCTAACTGTTTTAGGTAAATAATAATATGTAATCATAGTTTGTATGTTAAAGTGTCTGCAACTTTAACTGTGGAACAGTAATTAAGGGAGTGGTTGTGAAAGCACTTTAAAAGAAGCAAGGCTACAGCTTGCTATCTCTCTGGCTTTGATGAAACCTGATTACTGCAAGGACACAAGACTGTATTGCTCGAACGGGAGAGAAAACAAAGGACAGACTTGTAAGTGTATTGACATAGGGTATTCAACACGGACTTTGCTAACTGAATATCCCTGAATGGACTGACTAAATGATACATGACTATTGGACTGTTATTTTGACTATACTATGAACTCATAATGGAATAAACTATATTTTTGATAGCACAAGCGTATCTGTTATTTTTACTGTATGTTAATAAACATACAAGCTTAGCTCACTCATTTATCTGTGTGCCTATCTGACTAACGCTGCACATTCTGTTTAGCTTGTCTCCCTAACCCTGGTTGGGGAAACCAGGCTTAACACTGGTTATGGGCCCAGAGGCTGCAAAGTCAGTTTAACTAGGATAAAACAGATTTATGTAAAAGTGAGAGTTTGTGTTGTTATACATTACAGTAAACAGACAGCTGTGTTTTATTAATTATAGTTTTATATCCATATAAGAAAACATGGCACAAGTCAATCTACAAAGTTTGTCCCTGATATCCAAGTTGGATGGAACAAACTATGTATCATGGTCTATGAAATGTAGTCTGCTTCTACGAAGAGAAGGTTTGTGGAACATAATTGAAAATCCACCAAACGTAGAAGAATGGGATCCAGAGGATGAGGAAGATAAATTAAAGATAGAAGAATTTATGCATAAAAATGAACAAGCAATTTGCATTATTGCTTTAACCTTAACTGATAACCAGCTTGTTTATATCCACGGAGAGAATACAGCTGTTGGGTGTTGGCAGAAGCTGAAGAGGATTTATGTCCGAGATAACGTTGGTGCTCACATAAATCTAACACGGAAACTTTTCAGTACACATCTCCATAAGAATGGTGATATGCTGAGTCATTTGAAAACTATGCAAAGCATTTTTCAAGAACTGCACGAGAAAGAGCTTATTTTCTCTGAACTACATCAAGTCTATATAATTCTATCTTCCCTCGATGAAACCTATGATAACTATGTAACTTCACTTGAAATATTGCCAAAGGAAAGCCTAACTTTAACTGATATAACTGGCAGATTGATTGAAGAAGCCAGAAGAAGGCTTGAAAGAGACGAATTAAGGAGGCAGCAACCTCAAAAAGAAGATAATGAAACTCCTACTGCATACGCAATTAAAAAGTGTTTTAATTGTGGAGGAAGAGGACATTTGGCAAGATTTTGTAAAAAAGCAAAACGCCAGAACGCTGGCCAGAATACAAAAAGTCATCAAAAGATAAAGAAAAATTTAGAGTTAGCCATGTATACTAACTAAGCTGTAAAAAATAATTTATGGGTGGTTGACAGTGGAGCATCTCATTGTATAACTAATGATAAGAAAAATTTTATTAATATGTGCAAGAGTACACAGCAGATATCGTTAGCCAATGGCTGGAAACTGAAAGCTAAAGGTCAAGGTATAGCATATTGTTCTTTTATAAAAGAGAATGTAAAAATGTTATATGTACCACAACTTAAGTTTAATTTAATTTCAGTAAGAATTTTGGTTAAACTAGGATATGTAGTTACATTTAGGGGAGATAACTGCATAATTGAGAAAGAAGATAAGAGAATTACTGCATCTTTAAGAGGTGAATTATATGTATTAAATGATGATGGTTTAAAGGTGGCTAACACAGTTTATGAAAATAAGAAACCTCATGATGAATGTATTCACTTGTTACATCGAAGGCTAGGGCATTTAAATTTTAAAATGCTTAAGAAAACTGTTGAATTATCTAAGGGAATAAGTTTGAAACCTTGTAATAAGTATTTGCAATGTAATATCTGCAATCAAAGCAAAGCAAGGGTTACACCGGCTGATAGAGTTGATGGATTTACTACCAAAGAGCCTTTAGAGGTAGTATTTGCAGATTTAATAGGTCCTAAAAAACCAAGTGTAGGAGGAGCTCGTTACATACTAAGTATAATGGACCACTATTCTAGATATGGGTTTTGCTATTTAATGAAGAGCAAAACTGAAACGTATCAAAATCTCTTTAATTGGATTAAATTTGCAGAAAGGAAAACTAAAAAGAAATTAGTAACTCTTATAACAGATAATGGTACAGAATTTACAAATAATAAATTCCAGAACAGACTAAGAATGTTAGGTATTCAACATAAAATGTCTGCACCATATAGGCCACAACATAATGCCTTTATAGAGAGAAGAGGCCAAACATTACAATCAATGGCACAAACTATGATGTCTGATTCAGGATTACCTGACAATTTATGGGGAGAAGCAATAATGTGTGGTAATTATATATTAAATAATGTTGTTAATTCAACAACAGGTGAATTACCATTCACACTGTGGCATGGTACAAAACCTGATTTAAGTTACATGCACACATTTGGAGCACCAGCATGGGTGCATATCCCTTCACAACTTAGACACAAAGGACAACATAGAGCTAAAAGATTATATTTTGTAGGATATACATCTAATCATAGATCTTATAGATTCTGGGAACCAGGTACATCTAGAGTTTACACCAGTGCTAGTGCAAAATTCCTAGAACATGTAGGATGGAATAGATTAGAGCAAGATTTAAATAATGAAGTAATTATTGAACCCTACAAAAGGCAGAAAGAACAGATTAGTTATAAGAAGAGTCCAATTAAAGAAGAAGTCCACGAAGAGCAAATAGGACCAGAACTAGAGGAAACTGTTAATCAGGAAGAGTTAGATAATCAAGAAGAGTTAATAAATGAAAGTCCACCTGTAAGTCCTGTAATACCTAGACGTACTACACGTGTAACTAGACCACCTGAGAGATATCAAGCAAGTATAGTTTGCCAAGTAACTAAAGTTCCAACTAGTGTAGATGAACTTAGGATGTATCCTGCTAAGGATCAGGAGAATTGGCAAAAGGCAATGAAAAAGGAACTAAATTCATTAAAGGTAATGAAAGTTTATGAAGATGCTAAATTACCTCCAGGAGAAAAATCCATTGGGTGCAAATGGATATTTAAAGTAAAAACTGGAAATGATGGGACTGTTACCCATAAAGCTAGGTTAGTAGCTCAAGGATTTAATCAAACTGCATCTGATTATGATGAAGTTTTTGCACCAAGTCTTAAAGCAACATCTTTAAGAGCAGCATTAGTGTGGGCAGCTAAGAAAAACTATGTTATTAACCATTTAGATGTAGAAACTGCTTATCTACATGCACCATTGCAGCACACTATATATTTGAAAAAACCAGGAGGTATAAAAGACTATAAAGTAAATAGTAATGATTGTTGGAAACTCAAAAAGAGTCTTTACGGGTTGAAACAATCTGGGTTTGAGTGGAACCAATATATTGTGAAAGAGTTAAACAATATAGGTTTTAAATCTGGTTTAGCAGATCCATGTGTGTTTAAAAGAGAAAATAATGGAACGGTGTCATTATTGTTATTATTTACAGATGATATTGCTTTGATAACTAAGACTAATAATGAAGCTAATGAAATTATATCATTATTAGCCAAAAAGATAAAATTAAAGCATTTAGGTGAAATTAAAAAGTATGTAGGATTGACAATTAACAAAACAAAAAATGGATTTAAGATATCTCAAGAAGATAAAATTTGCCAATTAATTAAAACGTTTAAAATGGAACTTTGTAAACCGGCAAAGACTCCAATGAGTCAGGAAGTTTGCCAAACTAATGATCAAAGTCCCAAAATTTGATAAGTCCATATATCAATCTTTGATTGGAAGCTTATCATATATAAGCAATTGGTCTAGGCCTGATATAGTTTATAGTGTAAATCAGCTGGCACGTTTTAATTCAGATCCACAACAATGTCATTGGCAATCATTAAAGAGAATTTTAAGATATCTTAAAGGAACACTGAACCATGCATTGTATATAGAACCAAAGGGTGATTTGATTCTTAGTGCCTATGCAGATGCAAGTTTTGCAACTAATATAAACACTAAAAAATCAACATCTGGGATGGCTATATTATTTGGTAAAACACTAATAGGGTGGAGGTCAATCAGACAACAGCATATCAGCTTATCCAGGATGGAAGCGGAATTTTCATGTCTGTCATTACTATGTACTGACTTGATTTTGTACAAACAGTTATTATTAGACATGGGTATAACTGTAAAAGATTCTATTATTGTGTACGAAGATAACCAAGCAGCTATAAAATTAGCTACTAGTATTGCTGTTAAAACTAGATCAAAGCATACTGATTTAAGATACTTAAATGTTAGAGAATCTGTAAAGAATGGGCTAATTAAATTGGAATACTGCATGACGGAAGAAAACATTGCAGACCAATCTACAAAAGCTCAAGCAGTAATTAAGTTTAAAGAAAGTTGTAACAAATATGATTTAAAGATGTAAATAGTTATATTTATTATTATTTCCTAAAAGGGGAGAATGTTAGGGATAACATTGTTTTACCCTAACTGTTTTAGGTAAATAATAATATGTAATCATAGTTTGTATGTTAAAGTGTCTGCAACTTTAACTGTGGAACAGTAATTAAGGGAGTGGTTGTGAAAGCACTTTAAAAGAAGCAAGACGGCAGCTTGCTATCTATCTGGCTTTGATGGTTCCTGATTACTGCAAGGACACAACACTGCATTGCTCGAACGGGAGAGAAAACAAAGGACAGACTTGTTAGTGTATTGACATCGGGTATTCAACACGGACTTTGCTAACTGAATATCCCTGAATGGACTGACTAAATGATACATGACTATTGGACTGTTATTTTGACTATGCTATGAACTCATAATGGAATAAACTATATTTTTGATAGCACAAGCGTATCTGTTATTTTTACTGTATGTTAATAAACATACAAGCTTAGCTCACTCATTTATCTGTGTGCCTATCTGACTAATGCTGCACATTCTGTTCAGCTTGTCTCCCTAACCCTGGTTGGGGAAACCAGGCTTAACAGAACCAAAGGGTGATTTGAGTCTTAGTGCCTATGCAGATGCAAGTTTTGCAACTGATATAAACACAAGAAAATCAACATCTGGGATGGCTATATTATTTGGTAAGACACTAATAGGGTGGAGGTCAATCAGACAACAGCATATCAGTTTGTCCACAATGGAAGCGGAATTTTCATGTCTGTCATTATTATGCACTGACTTAATTTTGTACAAACAGTTATTATTAGACATGGGTATAACTGTAAAAGATTCCATTATTGTGTACGAGGATAACCAAGCAGCTATAAAGTTAGCTACTAGTATTGCTGTTAAAACTAGATCAAAGCATACTGATTTAAGATACTTAAATGTTAGAGAATCTGTAAAGAATGGACTAATTAAATTGGAATACTGCATGACGGAAGAAAACATTGCAGACCAATTTACAAAAGCTCAAGGAGTAACTAAGTTTAAAGAAAGTTGTAACAAATATGATTTAAAGATGTAAATAGTTATATTATTATTTCCTAAAAGGGGAGAATGTTAGGGATAACATTGTTTTACCCTAACTGGTTTAGGTAAATAATAATATGTAATCATAGTTTGTATGTTAAAGTGTCTGCAACTTTAACTGTGGAACAGTAATTAAGGGAGTGGTTGTGAAAGCACTTTAAAAGAAGCAAGGCTGTAGCTTGCTATCTCTCTGGCTTTGATGATCCCTGATTACTGCAAGGACACAACACTGCATTGCTCGAACGGGAGAGAAAACAAAGGACTGGCTTGTAAGTGTATTGACATAGGGTATTCAACACGGACTTTGCTAACTGAATATCCCTGAATGGACTGACTAAATGATACATGACTATTGGACTGTTATTTTGACTATGCTATGAACTCATAATGGAATAAACTATATATTTGATAGCACAAGCGTATCTGTCATTTTTACTGTATGTTAATAAACATACAAGCTTAGCTCACTCATTTATCTGTGTGCCTATCTGACTAAGCTGCACATTCTGTTTAACTTGTCTCCCTAACCCTGGTTGGGGAAACCAGGCTTAACCGATACTAATTCAGAATTAAATATAAATTAAGTCTGGAATGGGTCTGTTTTTGCTTTAGCTTTAGTTGTGTTTAATTGTTTATTTTAGTTGTGTTTAATTGTTTATTTTGTTTTGTTTTATTTCAGTTTTTGGATGGGGTCTTTCTACATTTCTATTTTTTTCCTCAGTTTTCGGGTGGGGTCTTTCTACATTTTTATTTTTTTTCTCAGTTTTCGGGTGAGGTCTTTCTACATTTCTATTTTTTTTCCTCCTAGGAAGTTTAGCATAGTATTTTTGTTTTCTTTTTCACCCAAGCCATAGCAGTTTTTATATAACAGGTTAAGTATATTTTCAATGTACATAATGTACAGATAGTCCTCAACTTATAACCACAACTGAGCCCAAAAATTCTGTTGTGAAGTGAAACATTTGTTAAGTGAGTTTTACCCCTTTTTAAGACTTCTCTTGCCACTGTTCTTAAAGAAATCACTGTAGTTCTTAAGTTAGGAACACAGCTGTTACGTGAACCTGGCATCCCCATTGACTTTGTTTGTCAGAAGGATACAAAAAGGATCATTTGACCCCAGGACACTGCAACCATCATAACTATGGACCAGTTGCCAAGCATCGAAATTCTGATCATGTGACCATGAGGATACTGCAATGGTTGTAAGTGTGAAAAACAGTCATAACACTTTTTTGAATGATATTGTAACTTTTGTAACCCATATTATATACAGGACTAGCTCGAAACTATGTGGTTGGGCTTAGGTTTTGGGGAGGAAAATAAGTGGGAGAAATCTGCCTCTGCTTACCAGCATCCATCAATATTCATCTGCCTAGTCCTGTCAGTGTATGAGACAGTTGAGGGCTGTTTGGAAACTGAAACAGTATTTGCTGTGTGAGCAAGGAGATAGCAAGGAACCTGGGCGTGGCTTAGCTCAACTGTTCTGTACTAAAACTGCTTGGTGCTATGAAACTGAAACTGAAACTTCTCTCCTCTCCTTGTGTTTTGCATTTGGAACAGATTTCTTTTCAGTTCGGCAGGGAGAGCAGAACTCCTTAGCATCAGAGCATGTTAATAATAATAATATAGAAAATACTAATGCTCTGATGGTCATTTTGAAAAATCCTTTTTTAGTGAGCATCTAGAAGCCAAGAGGAACATACATGCCAAATTTCAAGTTTGTAGGCTTTATGGTTCTGGAAATTTTCAATTGACAGATACATTGGACAGACCAATAAAAGAATAAGCACCCGCCTGGATGAACACAAAAATGCTGTAAAAAAGCTGGAACACACTTCCTCACTAGTCCAACACATGAAAGCCACAGGTCATAGCATCGACTTCAATGGCACCAAAATCCTAGCCACTATAGAAAACCCCAGCCACAGAATTATCAGAGAAGCCATAGAGATTGAAAAAAGACCTGAAAGCATGAATAGAAGAGATGATTCTACCAGACTGTCAACCCATTCCACCAGACACAACCCATTACCCAATCCATTAAAACATGAGAAGCTAATGGAAAAAAGATCACTACAAAACAAATGACCCAGGAGATTACAGCGCAAGATCCAGGATATCTCCACAACAAAACTCACAAGGCCATCACACAGCCCATTATACCAACATCAACTCCATCAACCAATCAAGAGGCAGCAGCGCAGCCAACCAGCCCAGCACACCAGTCCCCACCACCAGTATTTATAGAGAGACGGCAGCTCCAATCACACACTGCTTGCACTGGCACAAAGCCGAAAGCACCAGCCTGAGGATGGCAAGTGGAACCTCGCTGAAACGTCACCAAGATACTTTTAATCTTACACGGGAAAAGACCCAAACACACCTAGACCTACATAGATAGATAGATAGATAGATAGATAGATAGATAGATAGATAGATAGATAGATAGATAGATAGATAGATAGATATATTTGTTAAGTTTTCGCAGGTACTTACATGCATGGTATTCAGTGTTGTTCGGGTATTTTCCCACATCATTATAGTTGTGCTTTTAAAGTTGTAGCAACGTTTCGGCAGAATCTCATCTGCCATCATCAGGCTTCTGTATAGTGTTCATCTGTGAGTCAAACTTTTACAGTGGTTTCAGATTTAAATTTGGGGCAGCCTATTGCTGTGCCAGAATGGTTTTTTCTTCATCCTGATTGGTTGAGAGTCTTGGTCTGTGTTTATTGGTCTTGGAGTTTGCTGTGTTCTGCTTCTAATATCTTCTGTCTGTTTTTTTGGCTCTTTTTGTATCTTGATTGGCTGGCAACTGTGTTACTTTATTGGAGGCCTTTAGTGCAGCTTGGCTTTGGGTAAATGGATGGCTATCATTAGTTAGGAAGCTGGGTTTCATCTGGGTGCCTGGTTGGGGTGTGTTTGAGCTGGAGGTATCAGGGGGATCTGTTTGTGCCCAGGTGTTTGCCTGGCTTGTGGTGTGGAGATTTTTTTGTTTGTGAGTGCAGGCTTCCAAATGATAGGCAGCCTGGTGGAATCATCTCTTCTGTTCATGCTTTCCGGTCTTTTTTCAATCTCTATGGCTTCTCTGATGATTCTGTGGCTGGGATTTTCTATAGTGGCTAGGGTTGGGTGCCATTGAAGTTGATGCTATGACCTGTGGCTTCCATGTGTTGGACTAGTGAGGAAGTGTGTTCCAGCTTTTTGACTGCATTTTTGTGTTCATCCATGCGGGTGCTTATTCTTCTATTGGTCTGTCCAATGTATGTGGCCGGGCATGATGCACAGGAGACTTGCTATATGCCTTGGTTTTCCAGGTCAATTTTGTCTTTGGGGTTTCTGAGGATGGCTGCTATTTTTCTGTCTGTTTTGAAGGCAGTCTTGATGTGGTGTCTGTATAGTATCTTACTAATTTTGTCTGTAGTGCCTCTTATGTAGGGCAGGACAGCTGTTCCATGGGTCTGTTCATCTTCTGGGTCTCTATTATGTCTCAGTGTGTTTTTGTGGATCAAGTTGGTGATTTTGCTTTTGTGGAAGCCATTGGCTGTCAATATTTTAGTCAGGGTGCATAGTTCAGTCTTAATGTGTGTCTTGTCTGCCAGGAGTTTGGTTCTAGTAATTAGTGTTTTAGCCACAGAATTTATCTGTGCTGGGTGGTGGTGGGATTGGGCATTGAGGTAGCGGTTGGTGTGTGTTTTCTTCTGGTATATGGTGTGTCCTAGTGTGCCATCTGTTTTTTTGTAGATTAGTACATCTAGGAATGGTAGTTGTTGTTTGTTTCTGTTTCCATGGTGAACTTGATTTTGGGGTGTGTGCTGTTTAGGCGTGTTAGGGAATTGTTTAGGTTTTCTTGTCCATGGGGCCAAATCACAAATGTGTCATCGATATATCTTAACCATAGTTTGGGTTTGAGGATGGCATTGGCCAGGGCTCTGGATTCGAATTCTTCCATGAACAGGTTTGCAATGACAGGTGACAGTGGTGAACCCATGGGGGCTCCTTCAATTTGTTTGTATCTTTTTCCTTTGTATATGAAATATGTGTTGGTTAAGCAGTGTTCTGTTGGTTAGGACTTCTGTTTCTGTTTTGGTGAGTTCTCTGTTGGAAACATTGTATACTAATTGTTTCAGATGTTGTTGTGAGTTGTTGGGGGTTTTCTTGTCATGTTCTAATTTCTTTAATTTTTTCAAGAGCTTTTCCTGTTTGTAAGTGCTTGCAGATTCAGCTCTCCAAGTTGTAAGTTGTTTTATCTTGTCCCAAAGTAGAGGGTGGATTTTGCTGCTCAATTCCAGGTGTAATGCTAGCAAATCTTTGTTTAACTGATCTAATTGGAATCTCTTACTGTGGAGCTCATTCCTTAGTAGAGCCATTTCAGTTCTTTTCAGGATACGTTTAGTGGCTGCTGTGCTTTGATGAAATGTTAATTTGAAGCAGGTTGGTGTAGTATTGTTGTCTCTGCAGCTGCATAGGAATTGGAGGTCACATAGTATTCCTGCTCTTTTAATTTCCAGTTTCTTGTAAGTTTTGATCTGGTTGTTTATTCCCTCCCCGTAGAGGTTTGATATTAGAGGTAGAGGCAGAGGTATAAGTACCTGCGAAAACTTAAGAAAACGTTGCCTAGATACTTCCAATCTTACACGGGAGAAAACCCGAATAACCAAAGATCCACATACAAGTACCAGCGAGAACCTCAGAAAACAAATATTGCACCTCTACGGGAAGGAAACCCACCATCTGACCAGGACTTATTAAAAACTTGAAGTCCAAAGAGCTTCCATTTTATGTGACCTCGTATTCCTAGGCAACTGCCGAGATCAAAATTTAATTCCCAAAAGCTTCCAATTGAAATTCCACACCAATACAGCAGCCACCAAACGCATCCTAAAAAGAACAGAATTGGCCCTAATTAGAAATGAACTTCACACAAAAAGATTTCTCCTAGACCAAATCAACAAAGATCTCCTCACACTTCACCTCAGACTCAGCAACAAGATTCACCCCTTACTTTGGGACAAATCCAAACAACTCGCTGTCTGGAGAGCCGAAACACAGACCACCCTCAAGACAGACACACACACCAACAAACTCAGAAAACTACAACAACGCCAGAAACCAACTCCTCCCCCCTCACAGCCACACATGAAACAAACAGTGCACAACATCTCAGACAAGATCCTCACCGAAGCCGAAACCAAGGTCCTTTCTAAAGGATTCAACTTTGCTGTCGCTCCCAAACACATCCCCACAGAAACCATCATATGCGGAGTTGAAACCAGACTGACCAAAACCAACCCTGATGATGCTAATAGAATCAGACTCGAAATCACCAACATCCTCTGCACTAGCAAACCACCCAAAAGCAACTTATCCAAAGAAGAACAAACTGCACTACTTAACCTGAAAGAAGACACCAGCATAATAATCCTACCAGCAGACAAGGGAAACGCGACAGTGGTTATGAACACATCTGACTACCAATCCAAGTTAACCAACCTACTCCAAGACCCCACATACAAACCCCTAAAGACAGACCCCACCATCTACCTAGAAAAAACCACCAGATCCAAAATAAAAGCCTCCCCCATCAGTGAAGAAATCCAGCAAAGAATCATACCCAGAGAGAAATCATCCAGATTCCCTAAACTTTATGGTCTCCCCAAGATACACAAAGAAGGAACCCCACTTAGACCAATAGTCAGCTCCATAGGCTCACCTCTACAAAACTTAGCCAAATTTCTTGCCAAACAACTACAGCCCTATGCAGAATCCATCAACTCACACATAAGAAACTCATTCCAGTTCATCGAGATCATAAAGAAACAAAACTTACAACCCAGTGACCTACTAGTGAGCTTCGATGTCATATCCCTCTTCACCCAAGTGCCAATAAAAGAAGCCTTGACAGCCATCCAAAACAAATACAACCCCCCCAAGCACATCCTAGATCTGACCAACCACTGCCTATCCAATACATACTTCACCTACAATGGACAAAAATACAAACAAATAGAAGGAGCACCCATGGGATCACCCCTCTCACCTGTCATCGCTAACCTCTACATGGAACACTTTGAAACACAAGCTCTAGAAAAATATGATCACAAACCCAAACTCTGGCTCAGATACGTAGATGACACCTTCATAATCTGGCCACACGGGAAAGAAAAACTGAACAACTTCCTCACACACCTCAACAGCCAACACCCCAAAATACAATTCACCATGGAAACAGAAGCTAACAACCAACTTCCCTTCCTAGATGTCTTGGTATACAAAAAATCCAATGGCTCCCTAGGACACACCATCTACCAGAAGAAAACACATACAAATCGCTATCTACACGCACTCTCACACCACCACCCAGCACAGATCAATTCCGTAGCTGAGACACTCATCTCCAGAACAAAATGCTTAGCCGATGAACAACACCTAGAGACCGAACTACACACTCTCACCGGCATGCTGACAGCCAATGGATTCCAAAGAAAGAAGATCACCCACCTAATCCAAAAAGAAACCCCAGCCAAAATCCAAGACAAAGAACAAGAGAATGGCAAAGCCCTCCTCTCATATATAAAAGGCACTACGGACAAAATCAGCAAGATCCTCCAAAAACACAACATTAAGACAGCATTCTGCACAAACAGAAAGATATCCACCATCATAAGAAACCCTAAGGACAGAATCAAGTTAGAAAATCAAGGAGTATACGAAATCCCTTGCACTGCCTGCCCCACTACATACATTGGACAGACTAACAGAAGAATAAGTGCACGCATTGAAGAACATAAGAACTCAATCAAAAAGGAAGAACCGACCTCTTCCCTGGTCCAACACCTCAAAGCCACAGGACATGACATTGACTTTAAAAATACCAGAACTATCGCCAAAACCGAACACTTCAGCAGCAGAATCATCAGAGAAGCCATAGAGATAGAAAAACGCCCACACAGCATGAATAAACGAGATGATACCTCCCGCCTACCAGCCATTTGGAAACCCGCCCTCATGAACAGACGCGTACCTAACATGAAGAATGACACCAGACCCACACCCCTGATAGCCACACAAGATGCCACCACCACACTTCCACGTAGAAAACAGACTCACACCCACACAGAAGATGAAACACGACCACGGACCAGAAGCTGCACTGCAGGTGCATCACTACCCACCTCAAACCCCTCTGAGCCATACATGAAGCGAACTGACCCCCACCATGAAGATGCAGCACGACCACGAACTCGAAGCCAAACAGCAAGATCACAGCTCACCAGCTCAAACCTTCCAGCAACTAAGACTAACCTGAGCACAATCAAGCCCCCACCTGAACAGAACACGCCTCCAGCCAATCAGAACACAGCCAACCCCCCAACCAATCAGAACACAGCCAAACCCCCAAACAATGAGAACACCCCCCCATCCAATCAGAACACAGCCAAGCCCCCAGCCAATCAAGTCACACCCCCAGGAGCAGTTAAAAGGAAGAAGCAGCTGCAAGGTCACATCACTCTGAGAAGCACAGAGCTGAAGACCAAGCCTGAAGATGATGAATGAGACTTCATCGAAACGTTGCCTAGATACTTCCAATCTTACGCAGGAGAAAACCCGAATAACCAAAGATCCATATATATTTATATATGTCTGGCATTCAGCTTTGTTCGGGTATTTTCCCACGTGGTGCTTTTAAAGTTGTAGCAACGTTTCAGCAGAATCTCATCTGCCATCATCAGGCTTCTGTATGGTGTTTGTGAGTCAGACTTTTACAGTGGTTTCAGATATAAATTTGGGGCAGCCTATTGCTGTGTCAGAATGGTTTTTTCTTCCTCCTGATTGGTTGAGAGTCTTGGTCTGTGTTTATTGGTCTTGGAGTTTGCTGTGTTCTGCTACTAGTATCTTCTGTCTGTTTTTTTGGGGGGGGGCTCTTTTTGTATCTTGATTGGCTGGCAACATTGTGTTACTTTATTGGAGGCCTTTAGTGCCTAGAACCAAACGCCTGGCAGACAAGACACACATTAAGACTGAACTATGCACCCTGACTAAAATATTGACAGCCAACGGCTTCCACAAAAGCAAAATCACCAACTTGATCCACAAAAACACACTGAGACATAATAGAGACCCAGAAGATGAACAGACCCATGGAACAGCTGTCCTGCCCTACATAAGAGGCACTACAGACAAAATTAGCAAGATTCTATACAGACACCACATCAAGACTGCCTTCAAAACAGACAGAAAAATTGCAGCCATCCTCAGGAACCCCAAAGACAAAATTGACCTGGAAAACCAAGGCATATATGAAGTCCCCTGTGCATCATGCCCGGCCACATACATTGGACAGACCAATAGAAGAATAAGCACCCGCCTAGATGAACACAAAAATGCAGTCAAAAATCTGGAACACACTTCCTCACTTGTCCAACACATGGAAGCCACAGGTCATAACATCAACTTCAATGGCACCAAAACCCTAGCCACCATAGAAAATCCCAGCCACAGAATCATCAGAGAAGCCATAGAGATTGAAAAAAGACCAGAAAGCATGAACAGAAGAGATGATTCCACCAGGCTGTCAATCATTTGGAAGCCTGCACTCACAAACAAAAAAATCTCCACACCACAAGCCAGGCAAACACCTGGGCACAAACAGATCCCCCCTGATACCTCCAGCTCAAACACACCCCAACCAGGCACCCAGATGAAACCCAGCTTCCTAACGAATGATAGCCGTCCATTTACCCGAAGCCAAGCTGCACTAAAGGCCTCCAATAAAGTAACACAATGTTGCCAGCCAATCAAGATACAAAAAGAGCCCCCCCCCCAAAAAAAAACAGACAGAAGATACTAGTAGCAGAACACAGCAAACTCCAAGACCAATAAACACAGACCAAGACTCTCAACCAATCAGGAGGAAGAAAAAACCATTCTGACACAGCAATAGGCTGCCCCAAATTTAAATCTGAAACCACTGTAAAAGTCTGACTCACAAACACCATACAGAAGCCTGATGATGGCAGATGAGATTCTGCTGAAACGTTGCTACAACTTTAAAAGCACCACGTGGGAAAATACCCGAAGAAAGCTGAATGCCAGACATGTAAGTACCCGCGAAAACTTAAGAAAACATATATATATATATATCGTAAAATCGTAAAGGTTTGCATCCGGAGATAGAAGTTCAGAAGAAAGAGAGATTGCTCTTCGGGAAAAGTTTTTTATTTTTGTTCAGAATTTTCAGACTTGGTGTCTCAAGTCCGTCCTCAGTGAACAAGCAGTTGGAAATGTGTTGGGGAAGAAACTTTGGTCGTTATTTTTGTCGTTGAGGTCAGCGTTCTGTAGATTGGCAGCGCGGGTATCGATCGCGTGCTTGGCTTGTCAGTTGTTTGTTTTGGGCGCGAGCTGGGTTGTTTTTTGATGTGTGAGTCATCCAAATTTCGCGCAATCCTTGGTAATTGGGGTCGATGTCTTTGTGGCGATTGATGCAGTTGGGGCCGGTGTGCCATGCTTCGATGAATTCACGAGCATAACGTGTTTTGCCTGTACCAATCTGGGATGCAGCCAAGGTGATTGGCACAGGCAAAACACGTTATGCTCGTGAATTCATCGAAGCATGGCACACCGGCCCCAACTGCATCAATCGCCACAAAGACATCGACCCCAATTACCAAGGATTGCGCGAAATTTGGATGACTCACACATCAAAAAACAACCCAGCTCGCGCCCAAAACAAACAACTGACAAGCCAAGCACGCGATCGATACCCGCGCTGCCAATCTACAGAACGCTGACCTCAACAACAAAAATAACGACCAAAGTTTCTTCCCCAACACATTTCCAACTGCTTGTTCACTGAGGACGGACTTGAGACACCAAGTCTGAAAATTCTGAACAAAAATAAAAAACTTTTCCCGAAGAGCAATCTCTCTTTCTTCTGAATATATATATATATATATATATATATATATATATATATATATATATATATATATATATATATATATATATATATATATATATATATATATATATATATATATATATATTCTATAGTGTCTAGTGTTTTGGTGCCATTGAAGTTGATGCTATGACCTGTGGCTTCCATGTGTTGGACTAGTGAGGAAGTGTGTTCCAGCTTTTTGACTGCATTTTTGTGTTCATCCAGGCTGGTACTTATTCTTCTACTGGTCCGTCCAATGTAAGTGGCCAGGCATGACGCACAGGGGATTTTGTATATGCCTTGGTTTTCCAGGTCAATTTTATCTTTGGGGTTTCTAAGGATGGCTGCTATTTTTCTGTCTGTTTTGAAGGCAGTCTTGATGTGATGTCTGTGTAGTTTCTTACTAATTTTGTCTGTAGTACCTCTTATGTAGGGCAGGACAACTGTTCCATAGGTCTGTTCATCTTCTGGATCTCTATTATGTCTCAGTGTGTTTTTGTGGATCAAGCCGGTGATTTTGCTTTTGTGGAAGCCGTTGGCTGTCAGTACTTTAGTCAAGGTGCATAGTTCAGTCTTGATGTGTGTCTTGTCTGCCAGGCGTTTGGTTCTAGTAATTAGTGTTTTAGCCATGGAGTTTATCTGTGCTGGGTGGTGGTGGGATTGGGCATTGAGGTAGCGGTTAGTGTGTGTTTTCTTCCAGTATACGGTGTGTCCTAGTGTGCCATCTGTTTTTTTGTAGATTAGTACATCTAGGAATGGTAGTTGTTTGTTTCCGTTTCCATAGTGAACTTGATTTTGGGGTAAAATCAACAACTGGGATTCTGTTTCCCTGATAGTCTTTCAGGATGATTTGCTGCGTGCTGAGGTCCTGACGGGAGATTGCAGGTATCAGTTGCTTGAGGGTTTTCCAGGATACCATCGACAGAGACAATCCTGAATTGACTTCCATCACACATGGTCGATTCTCAATAGTAACCTTCACTTGTATTTTCCTTGTGTTGAGTAATGAAGCGTGGGCAATGATAATGGTTTGGTGGGCCTCTTCTCGTCTCGTTGAAAAGGCAGGCGCTTGGTTTCTGTAGTAGTAGTGGTTGTTCCATTGGTGATTCAGACAGTCCCGGTTTTCAGGAGCTTTGCTTATCTCCCGATGGAAGTTGTTCTCCTTTCGGCTGGGACTGGATTCTCGCCTGCTTCTGCAGACCTTCGCGATGTGGCCTTTCTTTCCGCAGTTACGGCAGAGTGCGTCGAGGAATTTGCAGTCCGATCGTGGGTGGTTTGCCCTGCAACCCGCACAGTGGCGCGGACGTCACTGGTTCCTTTGCTCTTGTTCCGAGCGGAGCTGGTTGACCTCCTCTTCATCACTGGCTGAGGATGACTCAAGGTCTTCATGGTGGGTAGCGGTAGCATGCTTCTCAGTGGCGAGAGGTGCCTCGTCAGTGAGTTGGCGAAGCGGTGCATTCACTCAGCGCATTCGAGCGGCTGACTTCCTGTTTACTTCTGCTGCAGTAGCGTCGGCGATTACATCTGTAAGACTGATGTCGTCTTTCGCCATCATCTTACTCTGTACGTGTGGTGCATTTAATCCCAGAACTATTTGGTCTCTTAGGGCTTCCTCTAAGTTTGCAAAACCACAAAGGCCTCCTAGGTTCCAGAGGTCAGCTACGAAATTACCAATGCTCTCGTCCTTCCATTGGTCCCTCTGGTAAAATTCGTGTCTTCATATCAGTGTAGGTACGGCGGGTGCATAATGGGCCCTGAGGATTGGAGCGAAGGTGTCCCAATCCATGGTCTTCACTTCTGCTGGTTTTGCTAGTGCTTTAGCCATTTTGAGAACGGCGGAGCCACAATGAGTCAGGAACACCACTCGTTTCTTGCCAGACATGGCATCTTTTAAATTGTTGGTCTCCAGGAACATCTGGAAATGGTCTATATATGAGTCCCAGTCTTCGGTTGCTGGGTTGAATGGAGAGGGTGGTATGGCCCCGCTAGTCATCTTGCCGTCTGTTTTGTGCACTCTTTCGCCATGTGCTCTTTCTTTGTCTGATATGTTCTAGTCAGCTCTATTGTCTCCGCATCCCATCCTCGTCGCCAGTGTTAAGTCCTGGACATGGGCGTAAGAACGGAGACGAGACATCGGACTATGACTTCAACTCTTTATTTAACAAGAAAGACTGGAGCAGCAAACCTGGGCAGCAGTAGCTCTTTTATAGAGCTTGCTACCGTTAAACAACCAATGAACTGAGTCTATCGCTTTCACAAGTGTCCAATCAGGGGCTTCCATTAACAGCCAATCAGACTGGCCAAGCCTGACCAATCACGACTCACTATTCACGGGCCAATAAGAATTGCAGGATTACAAGTTTGTTGTAAGATGAAGTTATTTCAGTTGTATCACTGCAATGGTTTAATCCATAACAGCCTTTATCTTTCATGAAATTTCAAGACTATATACTTGCTGCATTTGTAAAATACAGTATTTTAGTGTTTTCTCTAACTTCCTGGGTCCTCCACAAAAAATCTTCTATTTAAATTTGCTTTCCTGTGGAAAATAGCTGAACACTTATCTAAAGTTTGGATGCTGTGGTTGACCTTTCACTCCACTACTGAGAAGTCTGTCCCTTAGATTTAAGGGGGAAATAGAATTGAACCTGTGAGAATATTCGTCTCAAAAGCTTTTCTAAAATCAGAATATTTTCCTCATCTACTTCAAGATTGGAAGTCACATATTTTATAAAAACTTTTCAAGGCACTGCAGATGAAATTTCAGGAAGATTTTATTGATAGGATTATGTTACACCAATATCGAAGAGTGCTCATTCCTTTAGGATAGAATTCTACTTAGTAGCTTATATTTCATCAAGTGAAGTATACATCAGAGAAAGTTGATCCCAAACTGTGATAGAACCTTGCTTTCCAGACACAGATAAATCATGTCATTTATTTTCCACAGGTCAGCATTCATAAAAGCTTTTCTTCCTCATAACTGAAAGCTATTGTAACATTATATAGTGTTTACAGTACACTGTAAGAAAGTTAGGATTTCTTTTTAAAGAAGAAAATACTCTAGCAGACAAACAAACAAAATCAAGTTTGTTCAAAAATGGGCAATAATGTTTGGAACTATGGAGAAAAATGTCCGCTCCAAAATCTCTCCCTGAATTCCTAGGGCAGAGGCATTAGAGAATGGGTTAGAATAATAGTAACTATTTCTTTCTAAGATCATCTTCTCTTCCATAGGGCGTGTGCCTTGTGCATACATACACACAAACATACACAGACATAAGACAAGAGACATGAGAAGTATACCTATAGAGAAGCAGCATGTATGTATGGACCCTGATTAGGGCCTCATAGACACACAGATATGCAGGCACATAGAAACAACATACATGACCACAGGTCATTAGGTTATGATGGAGATATAGCAGGAAAGAATATGTAAACGCTTAGCAGCAGTGACTGATCAAAAGTCATACTAACAGTCCTGGATTTCAACTCAAAATGTGGCAATAGTAGAACAAATCTAGACCATGTAAATGTATTAATTCATCAAGAATATCAAGGTGATTACACGTAACACTTATTAAGTATTCCCTGAAGAGTTCATTATCTATGAGAGAATTGGCTGCCATACAAAACTGATTTTAAGATAAAAATGGCTTTCCTTTTCTTCAAAGCAGGGGTACCAAACTCAGACCATAGCCCACTACTAGGTCATAGTGCATTTAGAAGATTCATTTGTGGAGCTCACATGCAAAGTTTGTGCAGAAAGCTTAATTTGTTCTTTGGAACCAAGCCGTGCAAGTGACAGGCAAACACATCCGCAAGTGTGTAGCTCTAATTGTTCATGTGATGAGCACTCACACTCACGCATGAGTGTGCATGTACTAGCTACTTGCACAAATGGAACTGTGCATGCTTGCATGTACACCTGCCACTTGCAAGGAATCATTCCCTCTGTCCCCAACTCCGCCGGCCCACCAAGCCGGAAAGGTTGGGGACCACTGCTTTAAAGGGAACTTTAACTGATTCACAAAAATAGAAGATAAACTGCATATTCTAAAGAATATATAAACAATAGTAAATTTCATATGTTTTCAGTTTCTTGTAAAAAAGATTTTTAACTGAGGCTCGTTAACTGATTCCTCCAAAGTGGAGGAACTTTGTTCTCTCTTAATGTATCTTATAATTTATATTGTTTATTTAGTATTCTAGTATGATTTATGTTTATTGCTTAGTATCTTATTACTATCATTATGTTGTATCTTATCATTTATGATGAATGTATATTTACGATGACTGTGATTATGATTTATCTCTTATTTCTCATATGTACACTGAGAGCTTATACACCAGAGACAAATTCCTCGTGTGACCAATCACACTTGTCCAATAAAGAATTCTATTCTAATTATACAACTTTATAGATAGCACTTGACCTTAATCCAACTCTTTGGATTAGGAAAACTTTTCATTTCATATCTTAAATTCAATTTTAAAATAAGAAAATATTTACACTGGGCTTCTCCTCAACTTTGTACTACTGGCAAATCACATATTTCCTTAAGGCAACTTAATTTATATTTTTTAAAGACATGAATACAGAAAGGGAGAGAGAAATAAGTTGTTAACATTAAATACTGTCTCATCTTAAAGTTGTGCACCTAACCATTGCAGAAGTATGTCTTTTTGACATTTTTCTGCTGTTCCTATGAGATTGCCTTTATTGTATCACCATCCTATGAGCTATGAGTGAGAGATGTTTAAGTCATCTGTGGTTATATGTGTCTCTGTATTTTTGTGTTTGTATTATACACAAACACATAAATACACACAATTTTATATTGCCTGCCAGCCAAAGAAATGGGAAAATACCGCTAAGGAAAAAAAAGAATTTTAAATTCATATCTGTATATTTATTTTAAGAATCTCATTTGTGTGAAAGTTATAGAAATGCATGATGAATATCCAATCCTTCTATTCTGAAAGAAAACAATATGCAAGTTATATTTGCAAAGATTTATCAGTAAATTCTGGTTGGAATGGATTTAAAGTTGTATTTAATGCCATAAGCTTTGAAATCACAAAACCATACAAATTATAGATGTCTGAAATATTAGTATAATATTGAAATACATCCAATGCCTCAACTTTACACATAACCTTTGGCCCTTCTCCAGAGAATATAATATATGCCATATGAAGTAATCAATTATTTGTGTCATGTACAGAAAAATGAGATATAAGCAGCTAAGTTTAGAACTCTATAGTTGTTCTTATGTCTATGATTCCAGAAGCTGCAAAAATAATTTAGCTTTACAACAGAGAAAGCTTGCTTTCAATTCTTATACCAAGAAAAAATACATATCCTTTGTGAATAACAGCAAAATCGATTTGTGCTTCATAAATCAATTAAAAACTCAAGGTTGTAACAGCATTCATGCTACATTAGCAAATATGGCTTGTTGGCCAACAAATGAAACACCAAACTGCTAAACAGAAAAAAAAATGGAAGAGACAGTATATTAAAGGATACCTATTGTGGAAGTCACACAATATAAATATTTTTAAAAACATTTTTCCACACCTTATCTTAAGCTTAACGCACTTTATAAGTAATGTATCATGAAGTAACAAATAAGCATTTTTGTTTGGGAAATGGAAAAAGAAACAACTATCTTTACTTTAAATTCCAACTTTGTTATATCTATTTTGCATCTAAAATAAAAGATCTATGGTTTTATTTAAACTGCCAGCAAAAGAAAGGAAAATAACGTGAGGGGGAAAAAGAACTTTCAGTTTAGATCTCTGAGATAGACCAGATCAAGAAAACAATCCATTGGAAGACCAGAACTATCCATTACTGAAGTAAGCTATAATAACAGAAAGTCAGAGAGAAATCATCTTTGAACGAAATACTATCTCCCTTCTCATGACTTAAATAATGCTCTGCTTACTTTGTTTATATGATCATTTCTGAATATTTACTTCAAAGCTGCCTTCCTGGCTCTCTACAAGGATTTAATTTAATTTCCTTGGGAGAGATTCATGCAAATAAGTTTTCTACCTTAATTTGCTGATTTCTGTGTCACTTACTAATTTATTAAGTTGTTATCATAATTGCTGTAATTATTACTGTTATTTCAATAAAGTCCCCTCTTTCTATCTTTTGGCACTATGGTGTATTGCCTGCTTTTACAAAATGAAAATTACAGTGTAGAATCAGTTCTAGTAATTCTTCCAGCAATACATTTGTGTGACAGTATGCAAAAAATGATCACACTGTAAAATTCATATAACCTCCATAATATAACAGAACACATATATACTAGAAATAAGAGAAATCTTTCGGATTTCATGGTTGATTAATTTTAGTTAAAGCTAGTAGCACGTGGCCTTTCCACAAAGTCAAAGTGGCTAATAATAAATAACCATTGCATAAGTGGCAATAGTAGGCTTCAATTTGCCCTGGGTTGTAGAAGTGTCATACTGTTCTCTTCATTGAAGGCCAGAGGCAAGAGACTAACACTTGAAAAAGCTGAAAGATACTTCAGTTTATTTCATGGGCATGACCAGAAACTTCCTCTTATTTTTAGGAGAATGGAAGGCAAATTGGGTCAGGCCAGACAACACCTCCAAACTTATCTTAAAAGTGAGGAAATTGCATGGTTTGGTGCAGCTGTTTGGAGGAAATGAACTCACATAGTTGTTGAAGCCAAACACTCCACAAAGATTTGGCCAGCCATAATGATTTGTAAGTTCATTCTAGTATAGATGTCCCAGGACTAAATTAATATTTTATGGCTAATAATAGAGTTGCAATCCTTGCAGAACTTAAAAAATTCACATTTCCCTAAAATTACAAGGCAGAAATTACATTCACACTTTTTAGCATCCAGTAACTATGGGTGAGCTTCATCAGATAAATGTGCATGGCTTTCTTTCTAAGATTTATAAATATTATACATTTATGACATTTATGTCATAAATATTAATATATTTTAAGACATGGGATGTTTGAAAGAATTGTCTCCTTCTAAAGAGATATTTTGAAACTTCTTAACTTTGGTGCCTTATTATTTGAAAAACTATTTTGTTAATTGCCAACTTTTTCAAAGAGTTCTTTTTTTCACTACCTATCCAATTTAATGTTCAGCATAAAATAAAAAATCTTTGAGCTTATAAGGCCATGAGTTTTTTTAAAAGCCATTCTTTATTATTTGAGCCAGCTGCCATTAAATGATATTGCAATTAAACATCTATTAAAAATATAGCTATTTTGGCATGTGATTGTTGCTGACATTAAGAAAATACTTTCAGTTGTGTCAAGTGCCTTGGATTGCCATTTGGCAAAATTTTATTTCTTGTGGCTAATTTAGATGCTGATTGACAAGGATTTATTTATGAACCACAGGTGATAAACTAATTGTTGCTTTATTCAATTGGAGAGAGAAGCTTGGGCACTTGTAGCTGTTAAGTTTGGAGCATGGGTGAGAAAGAATGGAGACAAGCCTCGGGAATGGTGAACTTCAACTCTTTATTTACATAGTGACTTCTCGACTCAATGGCAGTTATCACTCTCCTTATATAGGCAACCCCAATAACTATTAACCAATAACAATCGAGGAGCGCTAGCTTCCTTAACCAATAGGAACTCTCTGTTAATGGCCAATCGGATTCCCTGGAACAGGCCAATCCGATCCTGCCGTTAACAGCTAATCAGAAGTGCAGGGCCAGAACCCTGCACTTTACTCCAAGCACAAGTTCTCTTTATTAAACCTTATGCATTCACAACACCCCTTCCCCCTGGCTTCTGTTTGCAGGGCGCAGTTACATAGTCCTTTAGGTAGGACGGTTGCTTTATTAGTCTTTTTTATTTTTGCTGTGTCATTTGGCTGCAATCATGCTGACGTAGATTGTTGTTTGGCAATGGGGTCGCCTCTGGTTCAGAGTTCATTTCTTCGTCGTTGCCATTATTCTCGGTAATTCCCTGAGGTGCATTTGTTTCCCTCTCTGGTTCCACTTCCTGTGTCTCTATTATGCCGTCGTTACCTTCGAACGGGTTTTCTTCTACTTGGGATTCATCTTCTTCCATATCTCCCCCCCCCCTCAGTTTGGTCATAAGGGAGTTCAGGAATGCCCGACGGGAGCCGTAATCGTAATTAATCGATATGGCGTTTCCATAGTCTATCGTCAAGGCATTGTACAAGGTAGGATCTCGGGCTGGTTACACGAACTACTGTCGCCTCCACCCACAGCGGATCGCCCGATAGGTTTTTAGCGTATGCCAAATCACCTACCTGGAAGGCACGACAGCGGTCGCTGGATCCTAGTGGTTTTTCCGGTTCATAAGCTGGGTGTAACCGGTTGAGGTGGGAGCGGAGTTTTCGTCCCATTAGCAGTTTGGCAGGAGTTTTGTTGGTGGCGCTATAAGGTGTGATGTGTTGTAGAAAAAGGATTCGACTGATCTTGTCATCAATGTTATCGTAGTCTACCTTCTGCAAGGTTTTCTTAACGAATTAGACCATGCGCTCTGCTTTGCCATTGGTCGCAGGGTGCGCAGGCGAGGTGAGCGCATGTCGGATGCCGTGGTCAGCCAGGTACTGCTCGAACGACAGCGCTGTAAATTGGGTCCCGTTGTCGGATACCAGGATGCCTGGTAATCCGTGGGTTGCAAAGAGTCTTTCCAAGTTTTTGATAACCGCTTCGGTGATTGTGCTCGTCATGTGGTGAATCTTGAGCCAATTCGAGTAGGCGTCGACGGTTAGCAGAAAGGTGTGGCCTTTGGTCGGCCCCGTAAAGTCTAAGTGGGTCCCCGTGGTGTCTCCCATTCAGTAGGGATGGCTTTAGGTGGGGCATTGCTCACTTCCTGGCATTTATGACAAGCTTTAACCCAATTTTCGATTTGCTTGTCGATGCCCGACCACCATGCGTAGCTTCGTGCAAGGGCTTTCATTCGCACGATACCGGGTGGCCATCGTGCAAGGTTCTCACCAGCGCTTTTTGGAGTCGTTCTGGGATAACGACTCTATCACCCCAGATGACACAACCCTTTTGGGAGAACAACTCCATTTGTCGAGTCTTGAAGTCATCTGATAATTGGTCCAATGGCCATCCACATTCTACCCAGCCCAGAACTTGCGCTAAGGTGGGGTCACATTTGGTTTCTCTCGCAATATCTCGGGCCGTTAATGGTGGCGAGTTGAGTGTTTCAATTTGCAACATGGTTACCATTGGTGCAGGATTGTTGAGAGTCTCTGGAAGTGGTGCTCGGCTCAATGCATCGGTGTGGGGAATGGCTTTCCCCGGGCGGTATTGCAGCCGATAATTATAAGCAGCCAAGAATTCTGACCAGCGAGTCATCCTGGGGGATAATATGTAGGGAGTCAGCTTATCTCCAGCTATTATCCCCAATAACAGTTTATGGTCAGTCACGATAGTAAAAGCCCGGCCATACACATATTCGTGGAATTTTTTAACAGCCGATACAATTGCAAGGGCTTCTTTATCGATTTGGCCATAATTTCGCTCAGTTTTTGAAAGTGTCTTTGAAAAATATGCAACAGGGGCTTCGTTACCATTAGGCAGTACATGGCTCAGAATGGCGCCCACTCCGAAAGGTGAAGCATCACATGTGATATTTAACGGCAAAGTCTCATTGTATTGCATGAGTACAGAGTCAGAAGTCAGTAGTTTTTTCACATTACAGAACGCCTGTTCTTCTCCATGACCCCATAACCAGTTTGCTTTCTTGTCTAACAACCGGTGTAACGGTTCAGCGACCGTTGCTTTATGCGGTAGAAATACATTATAAAAGTTGATGAGGCCTAGGAATGCCTGGAGATCGGCCTTGTTCCGAGGCCTGGGAGCATTTTTTATTGCTCTTAATTTACTGTCGGTAGGGTGAATACCCTGACTGTCAATTAGGTACCCTAAAAACTCAACACTATCTGTACACAATTTACACTTATTCTTTTTTACCTTAAGACCAGCGTCTTGAAATTTTTGTAGGACTAATTTTAAACGATCCCGTAAGATTTTTTTTGTAGGTGCAGCAATTAATACATTGTCAAAATAGGGGACCACGCCTTTAATCCCTTGTAGTAGCCTCTCCATCAGGCTCTGAAAAATCCCCGGGGCTACACTGACTCCGAATTGGAGCCGGGTACATTTGAAGGCACCTCGGTGCGTCACAATCGTTTGCGCCTGTGCCATCTTTTCATCAACAGGTAGTTGCTGATATGCCTGAGCTAAGTCTAATTTAGCGAAGACTTTTCCGCCCCCCAGGGAGTGGGGACTGTACCACCGGCACCGGATATGCATTCTGCTGTAGGGCGTGGTTCAGGGTGGCCCGGTAGTCCCCACAAATTCGGATTGACCCGTCTGGCTTAATGGGTGTTACGATTGGGGTTTCCCAGGGGGAGTGATCGGTAGGTTCTAGCACCCCCTGAGCTATTAGTTTGTTGAGTTGTTCGTTGATTTTCGGCTTTAAGGCAAACGGAACTCGACGGGGCTTAAGGCGGATGGGAGCTAACTTTGGATCAAGGCTGAACGAAATTGGGGTCCCCTTGTACTCGCCTAAACTTTCTGCGAAGATGTCCTTGAACCTCCCAGTCACTTCCGCTGATTCGGGTTATGCCTGCCACTTCAATGCCAAGTGGCACGAACCATTGGAGACCTAGCAGACTAGGCCGATCTTTGTCGATCACAGTTAGCGGTAAGTATGCTATGTGCTTCTTGAAGGAGACCCGGACTCGGCAGGAACCAACGACAGGGATTCGATTCCCTTGATAGTCCTTAAGAATGAGTTTTTGGAAATGGAGGTCTTCGCGCTGAATCGTGGGGATGAGTTGTTTGAGGGTCTTCCAGGACACCATCGAGAGGGATGATCCTGAGTCGACTTCCATGTGGCAAGGCTGGTTCTCGATGGCTACTGTGATTCGGATTTTTTTGGCATCCAAGGCAGAGGTGTGACGATAGTGATAGTATGGTGAGCCTCTTCTCGCTGCAAAGTTCAGTTTCTATAGGAGTGGCTTACTGGTTCTCGCCTTACAGGACGGTTTCCTGTCGATTGGTGATAGTTAGCCCCTTTTGAGGCCTGGCCGGGTCCTTGTAAACTTCGGCAGACCCGTCCGATGTGGCCTCTCTTCCCGCACTCATGGCAGAGTGTGTTGCGGAATTTGCATTTGGACCTGGCATGGTTGGCTCCACAGCCAGCACAAGGGCGTAGCGACTTCGGGTGGGGGTCCCGGTCAGACCGCAGTCGATGGACCTCTTCTTCGTCACTGTCTGACGATGAAGAGAGGTCCTCGTGGTGTGTCGTTGAGAGCTGCCCTTCTGACTTGGATAAAATTTCTCCTGTCGGTTGGTGTACCGGAGTGTGGTTGTAGCGTAATTGTGCAGCCAACTTCCTGGTTGCTTCTGCTGCAGTAGCATCGGCGATGGTATCAGCAAGGCTGATGTCGCCTTTAGCTATCAGCTTGCTCTGAATGCCTGGTGCATCTAATCCCAGAACTATTCTATCTCTCAGTGCCTCTTCTAAATCGGCGAATCTGCAGAGGCCTCCCAGGTTTCGGAGGTCTGCTATGAAGTCGGTGACGCTTTCTCCTTTTCGCTGGTTTCTCTGATAGAACTCGTGCCATCTCATGAGCGTAGGCACGGTCGGTGTGTAGTGATCTCTTAGTAGAGGTTCAAGGTTGTCCCAATCCATCATCTTCACTTCTCTAGGTTTTGCTAGTGCTTTAGCCATCTTAAATACGGTTGGACTGCAATGCGTTAGGAACACCGCCCATTTCTTCCCGGCTGTGGCGTCCTTTAAGTTGTTAGTTTCTAAGAACATTTTGAAGCGATCCATGTAGGACTCCCAGTCTTCCTGCACTGGATCGAACGGAGCAGGTGGTACAACGACACCGGACATGGTTCCGTTGTGTAGTGTCGTCAGCCACGTGCTCAGTGTTTCTTCTTAGTTCTGTCGGTTCAGACTTCTCCATATCCCACCCTCGTCGCCAGTGTTAAGTTTGGAGCATGGGCGAGAAAGAATGGAGACAAGCCTCTGGAACGGTGAACTTCAACTCCTTATTTACATAGTGACTTCTCGACTCAATGGCAGTTATAACTCTTCTCATATAGGCAACCCCAATAACTATTAACCAATAACAATTGAGGAGCGCTAGCTCCCTTAACCAATAGGAACTCTCTGTTAATGGCCAATCGGATTCCCCAGAACGGGCCAATCCGATCCTGCCGTTAACAGCCAATCAGAAGTGCAGGGCCAGAACCCTGCACTTTACTCCAAGCTCAAGTTCTCTTTATTAAACCTTATGCATTCACAACAGTAGCTGTTGTCACTGGTGATCTATTTTGGCACCTTGACAATAATAGTTCAATTTTTTTAGAAGGTTTTTTTTAATGGTTGAAGCAAAAGTCCATGCCCACTTAGCTTAAAAAAACTAAATAGAGAGCTGACATGCCATAAAACAAAGTATCAGCCTCTACCATGGAAATAGACAATCAGTGGCACTTCGGATGCTGCTGCACTGCAGACCTACTGTAGCTCATATGGCCAATGGACTAAAGATACTTGAAGCTGAAGGTGATGCATTTCAATAGAAGTGTCCTAGAGCAAGGGTGTTAAACTCACGGCCCATGGGCCAGATGCATCATGTGCTGGCCCCACATCCAGCTGGTTTAGCAAAGGGGAAAAAGTCCCAATTTGTCATGTGACATTGCCGTGATGACATGAGTTTGACACCCTTGCCCATGAGGTATATTTTCTACCTCTAATCAAACATTATTTTTTCTTAGGGGAAAATCATTGGATGTTGTTTGTCTGTTTATTTCTGTGTACATATAACCCTCAAGTGATGATTGGTTGCACCCATGTGTTTTGTATGGAAGTGTCTCTTGTTCAAAAAATTAAAAATAAAAGTGAAATGCATCTCAAAAATGGAGAATAAGATAGAAAAAAAATAGAAAAATAGAAAATGGTCAATGGTCATATCCCTCATTGCAGTATTTCATGACAAGATCCACAATCAGATCTTCTTATTGCATTTTTCACTTTCTTTAATATGGGGGGAAACTGTATAACAGATAAAAGCAGACCAGCATGCTATATGTAATTCCACATTTCCATTTTGGATATGTATTTTTCCTTTTTTACTCAGCATAGCTACTGAGAGCATTTTCAAAGACAAAACTCTCAATAGCAAAATAAATTTCTTGGCCCTTTCCTTGTGCTCTTTTTTTTATTATTTGAAAAAGTTTCCAAAGTTCATGTGAAATCAGTCTTTCCAGCAGAGAGGTGGGAAAATAGGGTAGATATTTAGGGTGAAAATGATGGAGTAGAATATAGTCAAGAATCTAATTTTGTTTTAGAAAAAGATTCAGAAGTATCTTAAAAAACAGAATTTACTCTCACAATCTCAGAAGCAAGTTATGAATAGAAGTAACTTCTATGGAGATAATAGAAGCTACAAAAAGCTACAAAAGGACTAAAATAGGAAGTCACCAGGACCAGATAGACTATAGGTTCTTATTATAAATATTTTGAAGAGCACTTTCTGCAACCACTTTAGAAAGTAATTGTTATGTCGCTGGCTGGAAGGAAACTTGGGAGGCAGTGACCAGTTTCAGCTCTTTATTCAGTTTCCAGATCGGCTTGCTTTGGCTGGGCTATGTGGCGGCTTATATTGAATTTTCCGGCCGAGCCATGGCCAATGACACCACTTTGAATCTCCCGCGATCGGTTTCCACTAATCGCGGGGGATTCCTCGCGGCCCAATCAGTGCGCTCACTCAGCCAATCGCATAGCCGCGCGCCTTAGCCAATCAGAACAGTTATTTACAAGAATGCTAATTACAGTACAGAACAGTTATGAATTCTGTTTTACAGGGAGATGCAATGCCAGAATTTTGGGAAAAGGCAAACATATTATTATCAAACAAAGGACAAGATTTAACTTCTGCTAAGAATTATAGACCATTTTATTTATTAAACAACAATTATAAAGTATTTAAATTAATTTTCACTGATTAAAGTAAAAACATTTTAAAAGAGTTTATTCATGAATATCAGCAATTAAATTATTTACCTAAAGTACAATTAAAAGACAATTTGAGCTCTGTATTGGATATAATAGAATATTTGTGACAATATAATGAAAACCAAGACACATTACTCTTCCTTAATGCACAGAATGCTTTCAGTAATTTGAATTGGCCTTTTCCATTTAAAGTTCTGGAACATATGGACTTTGGCAAATTTTATTCAAGGATTTAACATATATTCAGAAGGCTTGAATTATGTTATCTAAGAAAATCATGTGATACCAGAAAACAATATTTTGACATTTTTTCAGCAATACGATTAATTAGAAATAAAATATACATTCTTGCAGAATATTAAAAAAGGAGGAGGGTTAAGATTACTAAATTTGAAACTGTATTTTGCAATTTATTACTTAATATGGATGAAATAATTGATAACTTTGAGGAAAAGGAGGCTGTTGAAACTGGAAGAATATGATTTAAGATTTGGCTTATTAAAAGGAATTTTATTGTGTAGTGCCATACTGAGAATTTGGAAGAGGTATAAAGCAAATCTGTCTTCTAAAATCCCATTATGGTAATTATTCCAAGAACCTCTCTTTGCTTGTATTGCTTGTATTTGACATCAGATAAATTGTCAAAAATATATAATGATTTTTTTTTAATGACCCTGTAATTCCTTGATTTGGGATAGAGTCAGGGAGACTGAATTGAGCTGAGCATTTACTGCCCGGATGCCCTTCCTAACTCCTATGCAGCCCTGGTAGAGAAAAAATATCTTGCTGCCTACAATTGAATTCTCAACCTTCCAAGTGGGAGGTTCTTCACCTATAGGTCACCACACTGATCTATAATGAAATTTCAAATGCTTTCTAGAAATGTATTTAAACCAAGGGAACATATTTGCATCTTTGACATGTAAGAAAACTGGAAAATATTGGAATCAAATATGTATTTTGATTTCTAAGATGTTAAAAGTAGATTGAAACCATTGATTTTTCTTATGGGAGTAATGAATAAACAGATTGAAAGATTTAATGGAAATTTGTTGCTATATATGATAACAGTGGTAAGACTTCCATATGCACAAAGGTGAAAGGACTTATCAATACTTACAAAGGCAGGTGAAGCTGATGGAATTGATGGAGATGACAAAATTGACAGTTTTGATTGAAGAAAAGACTGAGCAATTTTACTTCTGTATGGAAATCACTATGGGACTTTTTGTGAGTAATTGAAAGAAATGAAATTTTGATTTTTGGGATTTGATGATTAGATTTATATGGCGTTATAGAAATAATCTAGACAATTGCAGGGGTGGACTTCAAAAATTTTAGCAACAGGTTCTCTGCCTGGTTGCTGGGTGGGCGTGGCCTAGTTGCCCTCCTGCACTATATGTGAGGGAGAATTTTTGCCTCCTCGAGCCTCCAGGAGGATGAAAATGGCCTGCCCAGGTTCCGGAGGAAGTCTGGAAGCCTGAAATGCACCCATTTCTGGCCTTCCCGAACTTCCGGGAGGCCCATTTTTCACCCTCCCTGAGCTTCCGTGCACACCTTGCACTTACCTGCATCCAAAATGAGCCATGTGGGGACTCCTGAGAGGGACAGGATGGGTTGGGCGGAGCCAGCCAGCAGTGGGATATGGGGGTTCTCCAAACTGTGCAGAATCTTAGCTAGGGGATCCCCCAAACCCCTGAGAACCCCCAGCAGCCCACTCCTGGGAAATTATGGACTTTAGAATAACAGTTTGATGTATTTTTTATCTATATCTGTACCCCCCAAAAAGTCAGAAGTCATTACTTTTATATTCTCTTGGCAGTTCCTTATTTTTCTTTCTGTACTTTTATCTTGCTCTTTTCCTGACTTTATTTCAATTCTTTTTCTTCTTGGTCATTTATCTTTTATTCTTGTGAAGGGGAGGTGAAATTCCATAAAGCTATATATTGAAAAAAATAATAATCTAATTTTCTTCCCTGCAATTTGTCATCAAATCATAAACTCAGTGTCTTCGTTGTATAAATATATCTAAACAGTTCTCTGGAAATATAGCTACAATACAATCTATAGCATGCTTACTGAGGAATATGTGCAGAAAGTTCAGCACAGATAATGTTTGCTTATTGACTGCTTTGTTTAATTTAAAGTTACAATGATGTAAAACAATTTTTTTAATAAAAAACCCAGCATTGTGACCAATCCTCTCAACACGATTTCAGTGTCTTTGCAGTCACATTTTCATGCTTCCCAATCAACTTGTAAACAGCTGAATTAATGGAGCCCACAGAACTAAACTTTTAAGTCACAGTAACTTAATGACTATGGTGACTCATGCAATATCCAAATCATATCATCATGTGTCTGTCACAGTCATGTGATTTTCCACTTAATAACCACTGTACATAGCAATGGAGTTGCTAGTCCCAAGCGAGAATTACTTGTACTATTGGTGTAATACAGTGCAATCCTAATTCAAAAATCTGCAGAGTTAATATGAGGCACAAATCCATTCTGTTACAAAAACCAGTTGAATATACATATCATCCCTGATCCCCCACCTCAAAATGTTTCACTTGGTGAAAGCATATCACTCTTTCTGAACCTAAGTGCATCACTTAGCTCCAGTTTGATGAACAATTGAGACAAGAAATGTTCACCTGGATTGGTTCTGTCCGTATTTGCAAGGGAATATCAAGGTCTTGGCAATACCAAGTTCTCTTTCTAAGAATTGAATTGCTCTAAAAATCTGCCAATTAAGGTAGGCTTACAAAGAAACCAGGAAAGAACTAAGTAGGGAACAGCAGCCTTGAGAATGACAATGATTATATTAATTGACACTTATTGAAGAGTTCTTGAATCTGAGGAAATTTTTGAAATGCCCCCTGAAGATATTACAAGTTTGCACAGTCAGGAACTCCTACCTGAGCCTGCCTTCTGGCTCCTGGAATTTTCCCTCTGTCTGCAGATGGCAAGTCTCTGTAATGCCTTAACATAATTTCCCCATTTTTCAGGATAAATCAGAAGAGTATCCCTTTGGCTACCCCACCTCTTCAGCACATTCACTGATTTCCCTCTCACCATGAAAAGGAATGTTTTAAAGAAACAAAGGAGACATTGCATAGTTAGATGGCTAGAATATCTATTTTTCTGTTTCCCTGACATTTCTCCATATACAAGAAGAGCCTAGACTTTGACAATAGTAAAGCAAGTGAATTTAAAAACATACATACTATCTCACTTACTATGTTATACCTTAATAGTTACAGGGTTAATGTGCTCATTATATACAGATTCATAGGAGTATGTTCTCAGGTTAAGGAACAAGGGTCCATTTTTAGATGAACCCAAACAAAACCTAAAATGTATACTGCTCACTTCATTCAGAATGTACATTCAGAATTTACAGTAAGTGTGAATCTCTTTATTGCATATATATGGGGTTGTTGTTTTTTTGCTTTAAATGTCTTGTTGCAAGGTGTGGCTGTATATGTATTCTTTATTACTGATGTAGGATAGTTTGGAAAATCAGCTAGTTAAAGGTTTTGAAAGCAGAGTGAGTTTAATTGAAGTCAGTCAATATTTTTAAGGTTAAAAAGAGAAATGAAATTATATAAAGCAGAAAAGCAAAACAAAAGAGCACACAAAAATCTAATAAAAAGATACCCAATTTACTAAAAAGATACCCAACTTCAATATTATGTTAGAAGAGTTTAAATTAAGGCTAAACAAGATCAACTGCCACTGTTTTGTATATAGAAACTCAATGTCAGGATTCCGGCAGTTGCCCTAACTAAATCATGAGCCTTGAGACAAACTTCAAAACCTATAATGAATTTATTAGGAGCAAACATGTCGGCAGGACTTGGTTGAGGCCGATTCTGAGACACTGTCATCCTTGATCCTGGTTTCCCCACCAACACCTCCTTGGGTGCACCATAATTCATATTCTCCAACAAAACATCTCCATAGCCAACAGTTATCAATCATGTTCTCCAATTAGAGATTTGTGCAGCAGTTATAATCTCTGCAAGTTATGAATGGAATGCACTTTTGATTCCAAACTGCTGCACTACTCTTTCAAAATTCTTTCTCCCCAACTTTCTGTTGGCAACTATAAAACAGACATCGAAATGTTTTATGAGTTGACACTCAATACATAAATAAGTTTTGTTCAGTTCATGACAAAATATTTTCTAATTTTAGGTTCACATTTGCATCTATTTAAAACATTAACCACAGTGCCTTATCTCTACTGGTGCCTTCATAAAGAAGAACAGGGCAGATTCTTTTGATTTCATGGAATGGCTAATGCTATGGCTTTCATTAACTGAGCTATTTCTGTGTTCAAAGGTGCCAAGTTAGTCATATTGCTTAGAGAAGGACACAAGGAAGAAGCATACCCGGTGGGCTAAAAGAGAAGGTTGGAATCTCAGGAAAGAACCCAGTCTAATTAAAATCTAAGATAAAATCTGTAAGAAAATGGATGTGAAGAAGCTGAAAAGTAAAATATTGCCACACTGCTCAAACTCACTTTTGATGAAAAAATGTCCCATTCTCCCATTTAAGAACTATTAAGCAACATTACTAATTAAATAATTGCTAATTAAGTAATTCAGTGGAACACCCCACTAAAAAACTAACTGTTACCCATAAGCTCCATAATTAAATAAAGACTTGAACCAGGGTGTCTGAAGTTGAACACCTTTACTGCTATACTATTTATCTTTCAGATTGTGCTTATATAAGCTGTGATATGGGAAAGCCAGGTAGCAAATATTTCTAGACCTCAGCATGCTTATACATTTGTGCATGTATTCTATAATTTCAGACCAAAGTTGGGAATATTGGATATTTCTCTACAAGCTACATTTGATATCTAGCTCTATGTTTGCAAAAATATATCGATGCATTTTCCCTCTTTCTAAATTCAGTCATGCTCCCTTCATATGGTTTAGAGCAGGGGTGTCAAATCCATATCATCACGGCAGCATCACATGATATATCAGGACTATTTTTTTCTTCGCGAAACTGGGCATGGGTGTGGTCAGCTCATGATGCATCCGGCCCCAGGCCGGGAGTTTGACAGTTCTGCCTTAGAGTGTGAATTCCCTCTCCTTTATTTTTCTTCTGCTATATGGGAAAAAAACATATCAACACCTCTCCAAATAGTTCAATGTCTATTAAAGACATTTGATTGCCTGAGCCAATGCATATCCTACTCTGACTTTAAAAAATCAGTCTTTTAAATTACAATCTACTTTTTGGACTTCTTGGATAATTGGCCAGGCTATTAGGAAACTTGGACTTCTTCAACATCGTCAGGTGTGGTTTTATGTCAAGATCTAATGTGTTAGATAGTGAGGTAATCCAAAGAGGAAGCATCAGCAGCTGGAATAATTTCACTTTATTATAAGGTTAGTATAAAGTTGCATCCATTTTATTATAAGGTTACAAGTCATGGTGGTGCAGTGGTGAGAATGCGGTACTGCAGGCTACTTCTCCTGACTGCTGGCTGCCTGCAATTTGGCAGTTCAAATCTCACCAGGCTCAAGATAGACTCAACCTTCTATCCTTCCGAGGTTGGGCCCAGATTGTTGAGGGGAATATGCTGATTCTGTAAACTGCTTAGAAAGGGCTGTAAAGCACTGTGAAGCAGTATATAAGCGTAAGTGCTATTGTTATTTTGCAAGTTTGAAAGGATGGTCCCTTCTGAGACATTTGCCATGTCACCATTCCTTGTATACAATAAACTTCCCCTTATCGGACCATTCCCCTGTCTGTGGCTCACTTCCTGTCTCCCAGGGTCATTTTCACAAACCATTACACAATATTACTTAATTAGCAGAGGCAGCAAAAACAAACCAACAAAGTGAAATGTAATACTACAGAGATGGGCAGATCATATAAAAAAAGAGGCTGGCAGAAAACCAGTCTCCATTCTTTAAAGCAGTAAGTGCTTGGACTGGTGCCTAACAATGTTTATTTGGCACAATTACACCAACTCTAATATAGAGTCTTGTAACCTCACACAGAATGTAAATGTAAAATGTCTTCCCCAAAGTACATACATATTCCTAAAATGGTTAGCTTTGAATCCATATGCCTAGACCGAAGAGCTGAATTGAACTTCCAGCTTATTATATACTTCCACCTCATTTGTCATTTACAAATGTGGAATGAGGAAAAGAAACATCCTTGCTGCTAGCAAAAGCATCAGAGATGGCCTCATTCACAGCTCAAATCTCAGAATGTAAAGATCCTCCTATTAAGTTTGTGTGCCTTTTCATTCACTTGAGGTCTAAAACTACCCCTGCTTGTAGGCTGAAAGTTGTTTGAGTAGAGAAGCAGCTTTGCATGACTTCTTGGGAAAAGAAACCTCTGCAGGTTTCAACAACCAAGTTTTTAAGGATAATATGAATCTACTCTTTCATCCTCTAATGACTTATTTTCTTGCCTAGCATTTCAGGCATGTCTTATTTAGGTAGGCACATACTGCTCCTTCTGGGAAAGACATCTGATTTCATGACCCATAATCAGTGGTGGGATTCAAATTTTTTTACTACCGGTTCTGTGGGAGTGGCTTGGTGGGCATGGTGTGACTTGGTGAGCATGGCAAGGGAAGGATACTGCAAAATCCCCATTCCCTCCCCACCCCACTAACCTGCTTTCCAGCTCCATTCTCCTGTGCAGGGCAACAAAAGAAGACCCAGACAATCAGCTGGGACTTGGGAGCCAGAGAACAGATGGGGACAGGCGCTTCGCTCTAGGCGTATGGTCTAGTCAGAGGTGGTATTTGCTAGTTCTCCAAACTACTCAAAATTTCTGCTACCGGTTCTCCAGAACTGGTCAGAACTTGCTGAATACCAACTCTGATACTACTCCTTCTGGGAAGAACATCCAATTTCACGGTCCATAATGTTACCTTAAGCTCTAAAGTTGTATCTTTTTCTCAAGTTCATGATAGATGATTTGTAGGTTTGTTTTTTCTGAGAAGACTCCTCCCTTGGTTTGTATATTGTGTCTTGGAGTCACTGTTGACTCCAGGAAACTGCCTGGGCTTGTCCCTGCAGTTTTCTTGGCAAGATTTTTCAGAAGTGGTTTATTTCTGCCTCCTTCTTAGGCCTGAGAGAGAAAGAGAGAGAGTGAGCTGAGGTTACCCAACGGTTTCCTACCTAAGGCAGGACTAGGATTCACAGCCTCCTAGTTTCTAGCACGGTGCATTAACTAACACACAAAGTTGGCTTCCTTAGTAATATAATTTTAGTACACTAAAGAGGCTGCCACAGGGAGGAAGGGGGTCAAGCTATTTTCTAAAGCGCCTATAGGCCAGACAAGGAATAATGGATGGAAACTGAACAAAGAGAGATATAACCTGGAAACAAGGAGGAACTTTCTGACAGTGAGAACAATCAACCAATGGAACAGCTTGCCCTCAGAAGTTGTGGGAACGCCATCAGTTGAGACTTTCAAGAAGAGATTGGACTGCCATTTCTCAGACATGGTGTAGGTTCTCCTGTTTGGGCAGGGGGTTGGACTAGATGACCTACAAGGTCCCTTCCAACTCTGATTATCTGTATCTGTATCTAACAATATTTTTAGTGTCAGATTTTCGATCAGCTGTCTGTGTTAACTTGGGCAGTGCACCAACGTGCCTACCCTCCCTGTCCTATTGTTTTTTTTATTTTTCTTATATGTATCCATGTATTCATAACTATGTTTATACTTATACCTATTATCTTGTAAGCAATTGACAAATCAAATCAATAAATAAATAAACAGTATCTGAGAGACAAAAGTGTGTGCCCAATTAGGACATATATGGCAGGCAGCTTGCAAGGCAGGCAGGCAGATTCCTGAGGAGCAGATAATATTGTGAGCACAGAAAAAAGCAGGTCAGTAGGAAAAAAAAAGTGACCCACCAGGAGAATGAAAAGTTTTACAAATAGAAATAATTTGCAAATTGAAGTAATATGTCCAGGAAGGCAGAATTAGGCAAGCAGGCTCATAGGGGATTTTGTAGGCTATCATTTGAAGAGCACAAAGAACATATACAATCATTTGTTGGGTCCCTGCAATTAAAAATTTCCCTAAGTCATTGCTTCATTGTAGGCTCTTGGAAAGGCAAGGAAGAGTAGAAGCTGGTGGAGAGTGGCTAGCATGGAAAGAAGCATCCATTATCTCTTATTCTTTGAAAAACTAAAACAAACTTTAACCAAGCCATGGCAATCAATTTAACAGTCAATTGTTGCAATTTTCTAAAAGGAGTTCACTGCTGGGAAACAGAGCTATAAGGTTTCCTCTACATTGCCTAGGAATAAGACAAGCTGCTATGTTTCCTGTTTGACATTCTTCTTTCACCTATCCATCCACATGAATGACAGCATCACAGAGAAAACATTGCCCTCACTCTAAATGGCTTACAATTGCTCTGTGGTGTTACTGCAGTGTCAGACTGATTGGCTATAGTTTTACTGTAAGTACACTGTAATGAAGAATCCCAATGAAACTTAGCCAGTAGACAAGCAAATAGGAGTAAAAAGGGCAGGCTTGAGGTAGGAAAAAATATTTTGCCCCTATGAAACATTCATTTTTTGTATCAAAGACTTTTGCTCACAATACATTTCCATGCTGCATATCATCCATCATATGTTGTCAAACAGGCCCATGTAACATCAGTAAAATTCACTTTGTGTTTTGAAGTGCTGGAGGGGACTTGATTAGCTTTGTTGAAATAAAGAGGTCACCAGTTGTGCCTTAATGAAGCAAATATGATGGCCTCAAACCACTAACAGGTCAGTGTTTCACATAAAGATTCCTCTGAAGCTTTTCTCACAGCTACTTGATTGTGGCTTTCTCACAAGTCCTCTTGTCAACTCTGGCTAAATTCCTGTCCAGTAGGTGCTGAAGTGGAAAGTGGAAAGTTAATTATTTTGGCAAGGAATATCTCTGGATGGTTCCTCCCACCAGCATCTGATAGCCAAAGAGCCAGGTCCATTGGTACAGGATGGTAGGCAGATGATGCTCCTGGCCAGCAGACCCCAGCACTTTCTTCCTGCTCCATTCCTCCAGCTGCTGCTGGCCAAAGTTCTTAGAGAAAGATGGGTGAATGACTTCATATAAGACACACTGATGCACTGCATGACAATCCTAGATATTATAAAATAACAAAAAAAAAAAAAACCAGCAGCAAAATATTGGATATCAGCTATCACTTTTTTTGTATACGTGATGCTTGTGTGATGCCTTTGAATCAGTGATGATACCTGGAAATTTCTTGCACAAGTCTCTGAAGTTTGCTTGGCAAGATTTTCATTGCTTACTTCCCAGAGCTGAGAGAGAATGACTAGCCATGAGAGAATGATGACTTTGTAACTAAAGCAAGATTAGAACTCACAATATCCCAATTTCTTGCCTGATGCCTTAACCATTACACCAAACTGGCTTTCCAGCTATCATCTACTAATACTGAAATCATAAAATAATTAAGAAAGATGAGAATTACTTGGTGGGTATTTAAATTATTGGAGAGCATGTCTTGAATGTTCAAGGTAAGTATCTTTCAGAAGAAAATAAAATGTAAAATATTCATTTTGAAATATATTGCATATAACTACACATAAGATAAGGTGCCATGAATTGTATATGAAAGGAAAGATAGAATTCAACATGTTAACTAAAGGAAAAGTCTACTACATTTGTTTGTTTGTTTGTTTGTTTGTTTATTGGTTAATAAGTTACTTTCAATTCCCTTGGCAGCTTACAAGGATATAAAAATAATAAAAAATAACAATAAAGCAATAATCCCCCATGCCCTTGGTTACAACAATCAGATAAATCTTTTGATGGGCTCCATCTCAACCTGGGGTCCCCAGGTCCATTGGCAAAACCAAATCTTCAGGGCCTTGTCAAAGTGTGTCAAAGTGAGTGCCAATCACATCTCTGCTGCTGGTTCCAGCAGATTCCAGCACTATCCTCATCTCTCCAGTGCTACTGGCCAAGAGTCACAATCGTTAAGTTTTGTAGCAAACTGAAAATACAGACGGAAATCTAAACTCAAAGTTATTTCCAATGTACATAGCAATAGAAATCATTGGCCACTGGAAAAAGGCAATTGATTCTGCTCTTTCTTAAAATTACTTTACACAATTTTTGTCACATTTCCTTGCTGCTGATATATCACATTCAGTTATATCAGTATTGTCTGTCACGTTGCTTGACAGATATGATATCAACCATTTCAACAAGACATTCTAAATTTGTACTGCAGGCTTCACCTACACTCCTCTCTGTCCAAAAAGAATATGTTTTTCATTTAAACTGATATGCAATTAACTGACATTAAATTATTATCCTGCTATCCAGAGGCAATTAAGGATGGTGTGTCTCTACTAATTTATATACCTTGAATGACTGATTTATTCTGACAGTTGGCAGGTAGTAATTGCCTCTATGCTTGTATTATATAGATGTAGTTTAAGTCTTCTTTGTTATAAAGTTTCAATAATTTTACAACTAAAAAATCCCAATGACAAACAAGTAAACAAACATTGGCTGCACAATAGTGAACAAACTGTGGAATTCAGCCAAGTTCTTAAAGGAACTCCAAATAATCCACTTATATTAAATATTCTATTTAAATTATTAATTCAGATTTTAGAAATACAATCGTTTTTACCTTTCTGGGAGGGTTTCTACGGGTTCTGTCCACCTCTGTAGAACCAGTAGCTCTGAAGAGCAGCAAACGTAGAACCGGTTCTATGTCTGCTGATGTTTTTGCCCGCCTGTCTGCCGGGCTCTTACCTGACCTTTATTTCCTGCTTTTTCAACTTCAGCTGCCATGCGAGGCACAGCTGCAGTTAAAAAAGCAGGAAAAAATGTGCTCTTTGAAAGGCTGCTTCTCTGCATGCAGCAGTGTTGATGACGATTTACAGGCGCGCGGGCAGCAGGCAGGAAAGCACATCGTAAATCATCGAACCTCGTAAATCATTGAACAGGTAGTTAACCCTGTCGAATCCCACCCCTGCTTAGAGTGAATGTGTCTGCAGGTAACCTTCAAATAGTTTCTGTATTCCAGCAATAAATATTTTTGTTAGAGTGAGAAGAATCACAGTCTGTCTCAATGTTCATGGATTAGTACATACATACATTCTTCTGTTCTATTCTTCAAAATTTGTTTAAATATTTGTTACAAAATATCCCCACAAACACATTTCAAAATATTCTCTATAATACAATGTTTCTGAACCTTAGCAACTTGATAAAGTGTGTACTTTGACTCCCAGAATTCCACAGCCATTAATTCACTATGCTAGCTGGAAAATTAATAAAGTTGAAATCCATACATTATGAACAAGAAATTTGCATTAACTATGAAGAAATAGAAGTAAACAGATGAACAATAGAATTGGACAGGATAGATACTAAATTGTATAAAGGTGGTAATCTTGAAGAATATATCTGCTTCCACAAAAATCTCTATTTTGCTTTAAAAAATTAAAAAGATGGCTTGCAAAATAGCAATTTACATACATAGCATGCAGGAAAACACTTTCCTTTCCTTTATAATAGCATGCAGTGAATAAATCCTAGATATACAAGAAATTGTTTTGAAGAGTGGCAGGGCTCTGACCACTATTATTTTCAAAACTACTGATTAATTTTTGATAGAAGTGCTAATGTTGTTTCAAAAAGAAGGTCATTTTCTGAATCTAAATTGATGAAAAAGAAGATATAAAGATAAATTTGGAAGCTTTACATGGACTTTTGGCAGATTAGTTCAAAGCAAAGGCCAGACAAAAGCAATCACTTAACTTTTGGTCCAGATTAAACAGAGAACAATTACCCCTGGGTCACTGGCATCTATGAATTCACAAAGTGCCCTTAGTAAGGATGAATGAGATATGAGGCAACTATAAATAAATAGAACGGGATATGCTACAGTGCCATTGTAGATCCATGTGAATGTTTCCGTAACAAGGGCTTTCAATGTACTAATGTTTACAACTGAAGAAAAAAAAATAGGGTTAAATTCTCTTTACAGGGTGAAATTACAGTTTACATGATTGCCTCTTATGGCCATGGAAGATTGTACTGACCTCTGGTAGAGTCAAAGCTATATACTTCTAAATAATGTACTTAATGTACTTTTACAAAGCTCTAGAAAGTGATCAGTTGATTTTTTTTTTAAAAAAAGCAGGGGAGGATAAAATCATGAGATGGAACTCCACTTAATTCTCACTAATTACAAAAGAAAGCAACAGAGTGGTCAATGCCTGGAATGCACTTCCTGACTCTGTAGTTACATCCTCAAACCCTTTGCATCCTTTAACCTCAAACTATCCACTATTGAACTCACCCCATTCCTAAGAGGTCTGTAAGGTGCGTGCATAAGTGCACCATCGTGCCTCCCGCCCCTGTCCTATTGTCCCCATTTAATCGTACCTATTTTCTGTATTCTTACTCATGTTTTTACTTATACCTATAATCTTGTAAGCGAATGACAAATCAAAATAGATAGATAGATAGATAGATAGATAGATAGATAGATAGATAGATAGATAGATAGACAGACAGATAAGCAAGCTGCCTGGAGTTGACAGCCTTATCAGAAGTGAATTGGACAGCCATATCATTTCTTTTTAAATAAATAAGTAAGTAAGTAAAATAAATCTAAGGCCTATTGGTCTCTTAATAATATACCAAAAAAATTGGAGAAGAAGGAGAAAGATTCACTGCAGCAATAAACCATACATTTGTTTGTTTGTTTGTTTGTTTGTTTGTTTGTTTGTTTGTTTATTTATTTATTTATTTATTTATTGTTTTTGCCCTATTTTCATTTCTAATAGACTAAGGATGATTTGTTTTCAATAAAATACATGCTACCATGTACCCCCTTTTTATGACTCTCACCCCTTAAGTAAGTGAGGGTAGAATCGGGGTGACTGGATGGAGCTGAGTGCTTACTGGCCAGATACCATGTCCCTTCCTGACACCATGTGGAGATTGCAGCAGATATTTTTTTTCCTGCACTCCCAGGAAGAAAGAAATATCTGTCGTTACCTAGGATTGAATTCTCACCCTTATGAACATGAGGCAATTAGCTCCACTGCTAGGCCAACATGCTGCTCAGGTTGTCTTTTATTAAGCCAGTGCAAATTCAGAATATCAAACTCAACTCTTTCTACTCTCTTTTGAAAATCTGTGCTATTTTAATCCTCCTCAACCTCAATGTCTTTCATTTATATAAGCTTCAAATCCCAGAATTCCTCTGCCAGTATTGTCATTGTAAGGATCCTGGGAATGAAGTCCATAATTTTTAGTGTTCACACTAGAGAAGATTTATCTACCTGATGCAAATACAGTATATCAAAGAATAGGCAGAAATCTGCAAAGACTCTATTAATTTATCTGTAATAAATTGCCATAAGAAATGGATGGTTGGATGAAGTTAGAGAAGGCTTATTCTAAATCTTTCCTTATCTCCTCCTCCAGCCTGCAAGATCATAATTTTCCCCTCTAATCTTGAAATGATTATTAGTGGTGGAGCAGGAACTGAACATAAAGCAGGCCTTAAGTCACACTTCCATGTGAGATTTCTTTTGTGATAAAGGCACCCTAATTTTTCATTTTCCTTGGCTTGAGTGAATACAGTTTCTTTTCCCAGTCATATAATATTCATTACCTAGGATCTCTTCTGTTACATATACTGGATTCATGCAAATAAATCCCTTATTCAGACTTAAATTTAAAAGATGGAAGTCTGAAAGTCTCTCTTTCTCTCTCTCTCTCTCTCTCTCTCTCTCTGCATGTGTGCACATATGCATATGTGTGTGCATATGTATGTGTTGGAAACATGTACTCTATTTTTGTTTTAAAGTGCTGTGTCTGGTTACTCTAGATCAAAGGTGATAAATACATTGTAACTGGTCTTGAATATATTTAATTTTTGCTAACAAATTAAACTTTCAAATATCATGAGCCCTATACCCATGCCAATTTTGCTATCATGATGGCTGAGTGACATTCCTATTTCTCTTTCACCTTACAAATGCATCAATAATACCTTATTTTCTGAAGTATAGCTTGCACCAAAAAGTTTCTGTGTTTAAAATATGATGCTCTTTCACCTTAGCATGGATTTAATTTAATTTACTCTGTGTTTAAAATGTTCTGTAAGATATTCTGAAATTAAAAAGTTCCATTACTTAATGATAAGAATATTATTTATAAAATCATTCGGCATTAGGCTTAAATTTTCATGCTTATATCTTCATTTAATCCAATTTAGTTCTTTGTTTAAAAAACTATGATATAAAGGGTTTGATTAAATCACTAGAATAAGATTATCCATTAAAGTATTATCGATCAAGAGAGGAGTGTTTGTTATGAGAATAATTTCATACTCTAATGCTTCTGTAATAATATGCTTTGTATTTTGATAGCTGCCTTGACTCATTTGAGAAGTTACTAACAACATATGGAGTTTAGATAATATGCAGTGCAGCTTTTATCATCATGGCTGCATGAAACAAACTGGGGTGAATGGACAACTTTACAGCAATTTTAAACTAGAAGGCTTATGGTATAATCTAAGGAAAGATGGAATTCTAAATCCAGCAAATAAAAAAGTAGTAATCACGTTCCTAGTTGTTTACCTCTAACCTAGCCGATCCAGGTTTGGCTTTGGAAAGAACATATTGTCCATTATATTCATTCTAAATATTACCCTGAATCCTTATCATATAGTCATTCATAGCTTCCTAAGGTGGATTCCCAATTCATATTACAAGGTTTTCAATTCAAGCTGACAATAGCAGCAAAGATGTTGATATGATACAAATAGGCCTTTTTTATCTACACAAATTCTTTGAATGCTATCGTATGCACTCAGTGCCAATCTACTTCAAGAAAAGTTGCTTTGTCATTGACTATAAACTATCAAGAGACCAAGAATATTCCAGAATTATGGACATTGTCCTCTGAAACTGTTCGCTTCGAAATAAACAAAAAAAAAATACAAAAAATGTGAGATAATTTCTGGAGCTTTCAGAAATAGATGTATAAAAACCAATGTTTAGGTTCTTCAGATTTATTGTTTACCAATCATACAGATCTCCAGATTATTTTTGTTTGTTTATCTATATATGTGGATAAAAAATTATTTTGGGAGTTGGGTTTCTACTATAGCATGTTCCATTTTCTGCCATTCTACAGTCCAAAACACTCAATGAAATTCAGTGGTTCTGATTCTATATAGACAGACTCCTGCTTTGGTTTAGATAAACACTCCAAATTAATCTGATTCAATTCAGATTTCAGGTGAATGGAGATCTCTAGTACTGTTCTGCAACCAATTCCTATGCTGAAATTAATTTTCATATACGCCACAGCCTATATAAAACTGTATATTTCTATTATCAGAAGTATACTGCATTTACCTACACAAGTAAATATCCAATTACTATTACATAAATTAATAATGATTATATTTCTGTTATTTTTTAAAAATATAATTTTAATGTAATTGTTCTGTAAAGCTTAAAGCAAGCTTTTAAGTTACTCTAAATGTCTAATTAATATCTAACCAATTAATATTATTAATAGTATTACAAGTACTATTTCCATTTTGCTTCAGACTTTGTTTCCTAGTTTGATAGGCAATCTTCCCATAATTCTCAACTTCCCACTTCTTCTCTGTGTAGGTGTATAAGATTTTCACTTGCTTTTAATTACTTGTCACTTGTCCCATTTTTAAGACTTGAAGGAGAATATTGCTTTTTCTTTTAATGGAATTATTGCTAGATGCCTTTCACATTTATTTCTAGTAAAAAGTTCAGATATCAATTGTCCTAAACAAAGAAATAAAATGTGCTTTGCAGAAGTTTAGCTATCAATTAAATAAATAACAAAATAAAAGGTGTCTTTCAGAATTATTACTTATTAATGTCAGACATTTTATTAAAACATTTTCTTTTACAGTTAAATCTAACAGAATAATGTCTGTCACACTGTGAGAGTAGCTTGAAAATAGTCCTAAAATGTGTGACTATTATGATTAAAATAGTAATATAACAATGCACAAGGGAATCCACAAGGGAATACATACAGACACATATCTACATATAGAAATACATTGAAACTCTTCTTCCTATAAATTATTGGTAGCTTTCAGAGCAGTATGAAGCATTCATAAGAAACTTTGAATTCACAGAGTCATATAGATTAACGTTTGCAGTGGACTTCAGCTGTAAAGTGAAGCAGGTTGTCACCACTTGAAACTATCCGTCAGGCAAGTCTTTTGGCAACAGATACATAAGAGAATCTGCCATCTAGTTCATTCCCAGGAATCTGATCCTAGAGCTTGCACTTTTTGATGTGATCATAGTGTGTATCATCTGTGAACATCAAAAAAAAGAGGCCTTTACAAGTATATATTATTTTCTTTTCCTAGAATGTCTACCTTGCCATTGGTCTACTAGCTCCTATTTACTGTTTACCTACTCAGCCCTGAAGCCAAGAAAGGCAATATTGACATCGAGAACCAAATATTAATGTTGCTATGCATTGATATAAGTAAAATTCATGATACTGCAAACCATTAGAATCAAGGCCTCTGAGATCCAGAAAGTAAGGATTACATTTAGATTGTTATTTGTTCTAATGATAACTGAGTAATGGTTAATGATGAATTAATGGTCAGAAAAATTAATGGTCAGAAAAATGTTCTTCATAGGTATGACCTTTGAGCTATAATTAAGTAGATTTTGTTGGTTGAGCTATAACTAACTGCTGCAGGATCCATGGTGACCATGTAGCATTTGTAAACATAACTTAACATGAACATAACATAAACATACAAACATACAAACATACAAACATACAAACATACAAACATATAAACATATAAACATATAAACATATAAACATATAAACATATAAACATATAAACATATAAACATATAAACATAAACATATAAACATATAAACATATAAACATAAACATAACATAAACATAAAAAAATATATTTCTACTTAGAATGAGATACTTGTAAGAATTCATTAGGAATTTAATTGCCATCCATACTGAATAGTGTCATTGCAATGGGAAGGTCTAACAAACTCAAATAAAATTGTGTGATTTAAAAAGGAGGCATGAGTAACAGCATTAATTTAGCATTTTGTCTAGTGGTTAAGAAAAGAAATCAGGAAACCATGAGTTCAATCCTTAGCCATAAAAGCCAGCCATTCTTTCTCAGCCCAATTTCCCTCAGAAAATTGTTGTGGGAAAATAAAGGGGAGGAGGGTGTGTTGGATATATTTGCTGCTTTGAGTTATTTATAAAAATAATAAAGGTGGAAAACAAATAAATAAGTAAACATTTTCTTAATCTAAATTCATTATAACTCCTCCAGATAATACATTTTAAATCACACTTGCCATCAGTAACTTGGCAAGATGGTTAACCCTCTTTGGATGACTGAGTGGTATTTCAGACCTTGTAAGGAAGTGGTGGTTTTCCTCCTTAAGAAATCATTGTTAGATACCACCCTGATAGACAGTTTTCATCCTATTTCTTTTTTTTTTTTCATCCTTCCCTTTCTATTAAATGTTGTCTAGAATGTGGCTGTTGTGCATAACATTGTGTTTAATAAATAAGAAATAAATAACTACCAACACTTAAACAATAAAATGGAACTGATGTTTTTGAATGTCTTATTTTTAGTTCAACAAATTAACTTTTTTCTGTATTCTCAGAGAGGATGTATATGAAAGAACATATGGAAAATGCTTGAATAAAAACAATTGCTTGACAATGTAGTACTATTCTGGAAGTAACCCCATTAAACACAATAGAACTACAATGCAACAGTGGTATTCAGCAGGTTCTGACCAGTTCTGGAGAACCGGTAGAAAAAAATTTGAGCAGTTCGGAGAACCAGCAAATACCACCTCTGACTAGAGATTTTACAGTAACCTTCCCCTAACATGCCCACCAAGCCAAGCCCACAGAACCAGTAGTAAAAAAAATTGAATCCCACCACTGCTACAATTTGAACTGTCATATATATGATTCTATGTAATAAGATAGTATTGTAACATCATATTTAGAATTATTTAAGCTGAACAGAGAGGAAACAAAATTGTATCAATAAAGCACTAAATTTGTGACTTGCAGCAGATTCTAATAAAACATCTTTGAAACCTAAATAATTTCATTTCAAATATCTCTCTGTGCTTTTCTTTATCTCTAGATTCAAACTGACAATTTTCTTCATGTCTAGAAGTTGTAATTTTTCCATTGTAATACTACAATATAAAATATTACAATATTGGATTGAATGACTGCGGAAAGGCTATTAAGAAATAACAGCATTCTCCTGGCACCGTGATCAAAATGTTCAAATTCAAAGTTATTTTATAACTAATCTTTCTCTGAAAGGCAATTATAAAATAAAAATAGTGTTTCAACTAAATAATTAATAAACCAACAACAGAAAATACAAAACAAGGCAAAAGCACCAAATGGGACAGACTGTATAATTCCTTTAAAAAAAAAAAACAGTTTGGAGCAAATGTTATCCTAGAAATTCCCAAAGAAGTAAGCCCATCTTCAGTTATCATTTTAATAAAACATTGGGGAGCCAGCCATACTGATGAAAGAGAGACTTTTATCATCAAGGATTATCAATTTTAAAAAATCCAAATTTATAAATATCACAGAGCAAAACAGATAAATGAGTAGGATCCTAAGCAGAGGTTCGAAGCACATGAATTTGAAAGCATGAGGAAAAATACTATTCAAGATAGCTAGGAATGATGTGTTTTAGGACTATATAAATTAAAGTTAATATCTTGAACTAGATTTAGTCAGTTCCATGATTTGGAATATTTCAATCTTGTATTCTGTATTTGACTAGCTTGGGTATGTGATATACTATTTTCTGCAATGTATTAATCTTCAATAGTACAATTTTGTTCAATAAAGCTGTGTTAACTCTTACTAGGTTTTTTTTTTCAAAAGAGCAACAAGACAGTGACACACTTTCTAATATATACTTTCTAGAATTTTGCAGACATTAAAATATAAATGCTGTTGTAACATACCATAGTGTCTAAACTCCCTTCAAGAAAAATAAATTTTTAAGTCAACTTTGCTTATGATGACTATTCATGTAGGGTTCTTTGGAATGCCACATAATTTGGTTTGTCATTTTACTTTCTTCCATGATGTTTTTCAGTTTTCTATGACAGCCAACACCCTGTAACCAAAAATCCTTTAAAAATCTCCTATTCTAGTTAAATATCTAATATCCAAGAACCTTCTCCAGGTCAGAACAAAGAAGCTTCTTGAATGAAAATGAAACTTTTTCAGTTGCCTTTTCAAAAAAAAAAACAAAACACACCTTTGGGACATTCATGCCTTGGATGATTCAGAATCTCCACAGATTCATATTCAAGTAATAATCAGGTACAATTGTCCTTATTTATTGTTTTTTTTTTGTTTATGTCAACCAAAATTGATTCAAAATATTTCACAAGTGTTAGATCGTCATCATCATTGTTATTGTCATCATCACCATATAAAGTAAAACTTGTAAATATGAATATAGAAAAACATTGTAAATTTCAAAATATAGGAAATATAATCAGATTCTCCTTTTTTAAAAATATTTGAGCTGAATGCTATATAAATGCCATGCTATTTGCAATAAAAACTTTCCTTAATTTTAAGTATTTAGCTTTATTTTCATACCAGTTTAGGAGGCATGGTCTTAAGAGCATAACAGAATCAAAGATTTTACCATCCACATAAAACTCAACAAAACATTTTTAGAAATACTTATATAAACAAGGCATTAGTAAATTGTATCATACTTTCAGATAAATTATATTCTTCTTCTCTTCAAAATATGCAATTGTTGAACCATGATCTCTTATATTTGTGTGGCTAACATTACTATTTCATTTTTATATGACCTGAACAATGAGATTCAAATACCAGCCAGTGATCTTGTTTATGGATGTCATATTTATTATAATTCATTATTGTGCTGTGCCCACTATTCTATATTATTATCCAGTTTCATTGCTCACTATTATTTTTCTCCCTTTTTCTTTATTGCAGTGAAGTAATTTGTAAACAACATTGTCTTTGATGCCGTTAAATTAGAAAATCATTATGAACAAATCAGAGTCATAAAGACAAAACCTTTTTATGAAGCATTTCTTGTATTTAATTGATTGTTATTGATTTCAGAGGAAGTTCTTTAAAGAGACTAGCAGATACATGATGAAGAAGCAATTCTGCCATATTTCACAATATTCATTGAAGAGAATATGGCACTGGGTTAAACTGTGGAAACCTTGGTCCTCTTTTTAATTATTTGCTTGCAATTTTGTCAGCAGACTAGGTGCTAGTGAGTGTAGAGTTTGCTCATTTATATACAGCCTGTTGGCCTGCTCTTCATCTTGAAGGAATGGTCTTATCTTGGGCAGGTCTTTGATTAGGATACTGATTTCTGCTTGCGCATTTGTCCAGTGTTAATCTTTGCTTACAACGTTAGCTACTACAGGGGATGTGTTTTGGTCATTTTATTTTCTTATTAGCTCTTTTATTTAAATAAAAGTATAAATAAAAGTATAAATGTGGTTTATCTGTATATGTCTAGTGATGACTGATTTGAGTGCCAAGCTTGGATATCTACTATGTTCAAAATATCCAAGTTCCTTTGGATTTTTGGATTTAGTTTGGACTAAAATGGTTTGGGATTTAACAGAATTACAGAGTTGGAAGGGACCTTGGAGGATTTCCTGCTCTGGCAGGAAACCCTAAACCATTTCAGACAAATGGTTGTCCAATCTCTTCTTTAAAATCTCCAGTGTTGGAGCATTCACAGCTTCTGAAGGCAAGTTGTTCCACTGATTAATTCTGTCAGGAAATTTCTTCTTAGTTCTAGGTTGCTTATCTCCTTGATTAGTTTCCATTCATTGTTTCTTGTTCTATCTTCAGGTGAGTTTGGTCTAGGTAGGATCACTAACACTAATGATGTTACCTGACAGAGTACTGAAACATCTGTAAATAAACAACCATCAGGAAGCACTAAGGACTCCACATATCTCACAATGCAGTATTATTTTTATTATTTTATACAATAGCTGAATTGCAGATGATCTGCATTGGAGAACCACCACATGATAAACTCAGTTAAGACATGTTTATGGGAGTTAATAATATTTTAGGATACAAGATTTTGTATCCAGTTGATGGTTCCAATAACTCTGCTTTCTAACACATCTTCTAATGTCATATTGGTCTTAACTCTAATTCGCTATTGATCATATTCAGAGACTTAATTATTTTATTGCTGAATGAAACAGTAGAAAATTCAGAATTGTCTACTATGTTCAAAATATCCTGTTTTTAGAATTATATACACAAATATTATTTGGTAGTTAGTGTCTTTTCTTTCTTATACATCCCATCCTGTCCAAGCTTAGTTTCAAATATCTGATTTCTTATGTGCAATGGTTTTCCTTTTTTTTTTTTTTTTTTTGCTTACTAAGATATGACACAATTTACCTTCTATTCATGGATGTTTTTTGGCTTTTGAATCTTCTTAGGCCATTGATTGTATTGAATTATATCTGATTACAGCTTGACAACAGTCAACCTATATCATATTCTTTCAAGGCATCATTTATTACACAACATTTCCTCCATTTTTATAGTAAGTCCTCCAAAGAAGGAGGAAAAAAGAATCAAAACATTGTAAGAAAGTAAATTAAGTTTATTAAAAATACGGGGAGTTACTATTTAATGAACAATCTGGACTCAACCAGGAAGGAATAATATTTTCAGGATAACTGTTTCAATCCTGATAGTAATAATCCACATATGTAATAGAGCAGTTAGCTATTTTATTGCATATAGGGTGAACTGTTACAGCAAGTTGATTGCTGAAATGTAAAGTGAAAACAACAATGTTGTTTCTTTTCCCTATCTGTCCTACATTTTAATAGATATTTTGTCATTCACTTTTCAGCTTTAGAGCTAGGTGATTATTAGATGGTATAAACAACTATTATGAGAAAACAACAATCCATCACCCTCAAATATTCCATTTGCTAAATATTAGGTTTGAAGAATATTGTTTTCATGAACACCTACAAAAAAAATTGAATGGGCACCATGAGTTGCCCACATGGCCAGCATATAGGATAAACATAGAATTTTCATTTTATACTGTGAATTAATATCTGTGAATGTACCATACAATAGGCAAAAGTGTTGTGGTTATGAACATTTGTTCAATATTGAGAAGTTAAAGTTTAGTTTCAGAAACTTCAGTAAAGGTTTATAAGGTTGATTTGTTTGAACAAAGTTATTTTAAAAATTCAGAGGTTAAAAAAACAGAAATAAAAAGGAATTGTAATTTTGTCACTGATTGGTAGCTGCTATAATGTGAAAAGTGTTATTTGATTACTCAGGACCTCCTTTCAGATATTTATGAAGCAAAAATTGTTTTTGTATTTATGAGTTTTGGATATATTTAAAATCTGAATACAATATTCATATCCATATTAAGCATGGAAATTTCAGTGGCCTTAACTGACAATTCTTTGTCAGGTGAGAATAAAATTCAAAAGTATTATGAGGTTTGTTTGTTTTTCTGTGCTATCTGTATACTAGAATCTGATTTACTGTCAGTCAAGGCAAATTGGGACCAGATAAGATCAATTGGGGGGGGACACACCTAGATTTAGGTCTCTTTTGGGAGTGTAGACTAATGATGCATCTGACCCCACCTTTGGACTTTGTCTGGTCAACAATTGGTCATCTTCTATATTACCTGACCTTTTTTGGGCTGTCTATACAGCTTTGAGGGTAACTTTAAATCATGTTCCCTGATCAAATTTGAATGAAATGTATAAGAAATTTTTGAAATATGCATTACTGAATGTGACAAAAGATATTTGAATGGTAATGAAAAATGTTAGTGCACAAAGCAGAAGAAGCAGAAAAGTTTGGCATATTTGGCATCATAGTTTCATGCATGAGAATTACTATTGGTTGTCTTGTGCCATAATTCTTCTGCGATCATGTTTTAAGATATTTCTTGCATAGCAAATGCCACACAATTTATTTTTCCAATGATACTCAGCAGGCTTTTATGCTTTGCTCTGTTTTATTCCATTGCATTTTTCTTCTAAAATTTCTGAGGAGCATTAAAATTTTCTTTTACTTTTACTGGAAAGTGGCTGCATTATTATTGTTAATCATCTTCATAATCAAACATTCAGTCTGTTTGGAACATTTCTATGTGTAAGTTTTGCCTCTACATTGATTAACTATATATAAAAAAAAAACCAGATGAAGCCAAATGCATGGAAGCTCTCTATTTACACAGGTTTTCCACTTTCCAATGTACTCAACAGTCCTGAAATTTCTAAATTGGCAACTAGCTAAATGGCTGCTTCTATTTCTAAAATTATATTCTAATTATTTGCCTTTGTAAAATAAATTTCTATACATTTCTTGAGACAAAACATATGTTAGAATTTGCAGTAAATATTTCTATATAAAGATTTTTATTGCAAAAACTCAATATTTTACAATCTCAAAGGCATAGTAAAAAAATGTTGGAAATACTAATTAGTATGTAGATGTTAGACGTATGATGTGTAATTTTATCAAACTGGGCTTATTTTTCAAATCATGAAATATCTTGCTTTTGCACCTGCTGATGTCTGATAGTTCTCCAGAAATTTTAACAAGTTATGCTATCTGTTCAGTCTAAAACTTAATAAACGCAAATGCTAACTAAAAATAAAATAAAATAATGAAGTATAGTAACATTTATATGATGTGACTTTAAAATAATATGTTTAATTCTTTTAGGAACTAAAAGGGTCCCACTACATAGTTGTCTTATTGGTGAGGAAGTATATTAACATTATTAGATGTACTTAACACAGTGGGCAAAAAAATATCTTTTACATCTTTTTAAAAATAATCCATCATAGCAATAGGATTTTAAAGTGAAATAACTATAATATTAAAGAGTCTGATCAATAACTGTTTCCTGTAATTTTCAGCTGACTATGGGACAGCATAACTGTTAACAACATACCAGGTGGGCCTTGCTAACAAGTTATCCATGATAATTTTAGATGGAGTTGTTTAGAAAATATTTGAAAGCAGGACAAGTAACAATGGATGGAAACTAATCAAGGAGAGATCCAGCTTAGAACAAAGGAGGAATTTCCTGATAGTTAGAAAAATTAATCAATAGAACAATTTGCCTTCAGAAGTTTTGGGGTGCGCCAATACTGGATGTTTTTAAGAAGAGATTGGAAAACTACTTGTCTGAAATGATATAGGGCAGGGGTCTCCAACCTTGGCTCCTGGAAGCCTGGCGGACTTCAACTCCCAGAGTTCCACAGCCAGCAAAGCTGGCTGTGGAATTCTGGGAGTTGAAGTCCACCAGGCTTCCAGGGGCCAAGGTTGGAGACCCCTGATATAGGGTTTCCTGATTGAGCAGGAAATTGGACTAGAAGACCACCAAGGTCTCTTACAACTCTGATATTTAAGTCTAAATTGGTTTACACTTAAAAAGTTTTTTTTTTTCTTTCTTATGTACATATGACTTCACAAGGCCTCCTAGTGGCTTACAACTTCCTGTATAAAAGTCAATTAAGGTAAACACATTAGAGAAGAGAAGGTGGAACTTATGAATTGGTTAGACAATCCACTTACTCAGTGTCTCATTTTATTCTACAGTATTTTATTTGTTATATTCATTTTTTTTTTATTTTACTTCAGTTTTTACAATCTTTACTGCTCCCTGAAGATAATTAGTCATAACATCTTGATCATCTTGGAGTTTAATTCAAACCCCTGAAGAAAAGAAGACAGACGGGTGAAAAGGAAAGAAAAATGCAATGGATGAAATCCATGCTGTTACACTCTACATGAGCCATCAAACCACACACAAATTGACAAGTATGTGCTGGACAAGAAATATTTAAGTAAACTATCAAAAAATCCTATCTACTCCATTTATAGCTCAAATAGATGTGACACTCTGAATTGGGATTTGGAAACTGAATTTGAAAAGCAATAATTTTTAGAGCTCTCTTCATGAGGAATTAAGCCATCAGAACAAATCCCCATTCTTATCAGTCTTCTCTGTTTCCCCAACAAATGTATGCCCGATATAAGATAAGAAAGTTATATAAAACATTAACCAAGGAAATATAAAATAAGTCATTTAATTTTTTCTTATTTAGTTCAATGTATACTTAATCTGGATCCAACCTAGCAAATATTTTTCAGACAAGCTTACAGAAGAACTGAGTTTACTTCACAGATTCTTCCAAACGACATTGATAGCATAAATCAATTCAGAAGTCTGTTGTGCAAAAAATCTGGTATGCCGAAGCTGGAAAGCGCAGAAACAAAATTATTATTTTTAATGTATATCCTTTTTTTTCTTCTTCAGATGTACATGAAGATTTCTCAATGCTTATTTTCACAACAGCCCTGTGAGAACAATCAGACTTAAAAACCAAAGTTACTTATTCAGTTCTATGGATGTTGGTGGCCAACATCTTAATTGTTTATCACATTGACTGTTTGATTTCTATTGATATTTGGTTTATTAAAATATTTAAAATCATATAAAATAAAACAATTATTTAATATAATGTTAATGTAAATATGCAGCACTTTCAGTAAATATGTAGAAGGATGCTGAAAATCGTTCTCTATCTGGAAAATATTTCAAATGCAGCAAGAAGAAAATATATGCCAAGTTTGACATCAGCTTAATTTCAGCCTTAAAATTCTAATGCTTTTCAAGAGTACAGATGTTTAGAATTGAAGCATGTATAAATAACAGATACACATCAATCTCAAAGCCTCTTCTGTTGTGTCTTTCATAAGAAATGTCCTCAAACCAAACTTAAAAATCAAATTCACATCTGAATTCATTCATTTTCATGGTTCATTGTTAGTTCAACAAAATGAACTAGTTGATTAAAATAATTAGCTATCATTATTATTGAAGACATCTCTAAATATATTATAAATATAGCATAAACTTCCACAATTGCTATGTTAACATGTAACCACAGCTAAACATCTTTAACAATTATGGCACACATCATTCACTGGGCAAGAGGCCACTTTATTGTGCTAAACCTCTATTTACTTATTTAAATAGCTCTATGTATAATGTTGTAAGCATCATTTACTACTAATCTTTATATATCAGTCATTTCAGTCTGAAGTCAGGCTTGAATGTAACACTGAAATAGCTTTGGTTGTCCTGGTTAATCATTTTACTGGCAGAGACATAAGGAAAATATTATTGTTTTGATACTTCTGGATCTGTTTGTAATCTCTAACCTTATTTAATTATTTCAGGAGTGGTTCTTGGATTGCAGTATAGCAGTGGTTACAGAGAACCAGTGGAAAATTTATGTCTGGCTCCATTGCATTCAGGTTTCCCAAAATATACTGTCCTTTCTTTTCAACTGATTGGTATCAGCATAGAGCTAATGGGAATGTCCATTAAATGATGAGGTGAGATGTTATCAGTGTGACATTAACTTTATCTGTCTTTTTCATCAGAATAAAAAAAAAAGCTAAACACCTTTTAGCCCTTCCAGTAGCCCATATGAGATAATTTTACTTTATTGTAAGGGTACATTAAGAGGATCTGGCAAGTCTGAAGGTACAAACCTCCCACTGTTTCTTTTAAGTTAGGGAGATTCCTTTCTAAATTTCTTTCTCTGTAGTTATGCAGCTCCCCCTCCTCTTGTCTGATTTTTTTTTTGGCCAGGCAACATTTTTTTCCTCACATCCCTGTCTTTCAAGGCCATTCCCACATACTATTACAATACTTGACAATAGTCTGAAGGTAGTCATAGATTAGGTAGACTAACATCTAGAAACAAGTAAAGTAATAATTAGCAGTCAATATGGGTTTGTTAAAAACAGATCATGCCAAACCAATCTTATTTCATTCTTCAACATAGTGATTAAATTAGTGGACCAGTGAAATACTATGGACATAATATACTTAAATTTCAGCAAGGCGTTTGACAACAACCTACTTCTTAGTAAGCTAGAAAAAAATGGAATAGTTAGTACCATCACTAGATGGACTCGCAACTGGCTGACAAACAGTACTCAACGAGTAGTCCTTAATGGGTCTAAGTCTACATGGAGGGAAGTAAGCAGTGGGGTGCCACAAGGTTCTGTCTTAGGCCCAGTACTCTTCAATATCTTCATTAATAACTCTGAATTGAATTGAATTGAATTCTTTATTGTCATTGTATGTATATACACAGTATACATATAACGAAATTCATACCCAGAGACCAGACTCTATATTCACACACACATGATAATCCCCAAACACTTCCCCACCTGCCAAAATTCTCTGTCTCCTAAAAACACACAAGAATCCATACAACAGACCAATACTGTCCAACGGCTTACTGGTGGTGGTATTTAAGTTCATTGTTCAGTGCAATTATAGCTCTGGGATAAAAACTATTCAGAAAATGTGTGGTCTGAGTTTTAATTGTTCTGTATCTTCTGCCAGAAGGCAACAGTTCACAAAGATTGTGAGCAGAATGGGAAGTGTCTCTGAGAATGTTGTGCAACTTCCTCAAACAGCGAGATGCAAAGATGTCATCTAGGGCTGGTAGCTGGAGCACAATGATATTCTGGGCAGTTTCAATGATTCTCTGTAGAGCTTTTTTGTCTGCTATGTATGCTCCCATAGTATGCAAGAATGCAGTATGTCAGGACATTCTCAATAGTGCTGCAGTAATAGGACAGAAGTAGATACTGAGATAGATTTATCTTCCTGAGCATTCTCAGGAAGTACAGCCTCTTCTGTGCCTTCTTTACAAGCATGTTAGCATTCATAGTCCATGAGAGGTCCTCCGAGATATAAGTGCCCAGAAATTTAAAACTACCAACCCTCTCCACCTCCTCACCATTTATGAACAATGGTAATGTACATCTCTCTTCCTCCTGAAGTCAATTATAAGTTCTTTAGTTTTTTGGTGTTAAGTATAAGATTATTTTCTTTATACCACAGTGTCAGCCCTTGTACTTCCTTTCTATAAGCAGACTCATTGTTCTTATTAATAAGCCCCACCACTGTCGTGTCATCTGTAAATTTAAAAATTGCGTTGGTGTTTTACAATGGGGTGCAGTCATATGCGTACAAAGAATAAAGGAAGGGGCTTAGCACACAACCCTAGGGAGTTCCTGTGCTTAAGATCAGAGCAGAAGAATAGTGAGATCCCATCCTTACTGACTGTGGCCTATCTGTCAGAAAATCCTTTTAAGAAACAACCTGAAAATCCCTTTAAGAAACAACCTGTTGGATAGAATGGTGTTAAAGGCAGAACTATAATCTACAAATAATAGCCTTGCATAAGTTCCCTGTTGTTCCAAATGATTCAATACAGTATGGATAACTATAGACGTAGCATCATCAGTTGATCTTCAAATTGATATGGGTCCAAAGTAGATGGAAGACTAGCCTTAATGTAGTTCAACACCAATCTCTCAAAAGCAACTGGTCTATAATCATTGACATAGATGAGGGAATAGAAGGAGAACTTATCAAATTTGCAGATGATACTAAGCTGGCAGGAATCACTAACATCCAAGAAGATGGGGTCAATATCCAGATGGATCTTGACAGACTAGGGCCATATCTAACAAAATAAAATTCAATGTAGAGAAAAGTAAAATCCTACACTTAGGCAAGAAAAACCAAAAGTACATAGATAGAATGGATGAAACCAGGCTCAATAGCAGTAACTATGAGAGAGATCTTGGAGTCTTAAGTAGACAACCAGCTAAATATGAGCCAGCAGTGTGCAGCAGCAGCCAAAAAAGCTAATGCAATCCTAAATTGCATTAACAGAAGGATACAATCAAGATCAAGTGCAGTACTAATACCACTCTATAAAGCCTTAGTAAGAACACACCTAGAATGCTGCATTCAGTTTTGGTCACCACATTATAAAAAAGATGTTGAGACTCTAGAAAAAGTACAGAGAAGAGCAACCAGGATGATTAGGGTGCTGGAGACTAAAACATATGAAGAATGGTTACAGGAATTGGGCATGGCTAGTCTAGTGAAGAAAAGAACCAGGGGAGACATGATAGCAGTGTTCCAATATTTGAGATGCTGTCACAGAGAGGAAGGGGTTAATCTATTTTCTAAAGCACTTGTAGAGCTTTGGTGGGGGGTTGGACTAGATGATCTCCAAGGTCCCTTCCAACTCTAATTATCTGTTATCTGCAGGTGAACAAGAAGGTGAGCCCAAAAAATAAACTGAAGTCAAATAAGGTGAAAGGTATTCTAGATATGAGGTTCTCAGGAAAAATAAAAGGCATTTTTCTGCAAGAGGTAAGAGTCTCTAAATGAAAGGGTCATTAGCTTGGGAAGTCCACACTGATTCTAAGCTGTCACTTAAGAGACAAAAAGAACTTGTGCTCAGCTTTTGTTGACACAATAGTTGGAGTTATTCCCTAATAATTTTATGCTTGGCTTACTCTAAATAAAGCACCCTATAAACCTTCTATGAGTTGTAGCTGGTGCAAATTACAGCTGCTTGACTTAATATGTTGCTAAATGGAAATAAATATCATTGGTATTTAAAACACCACACTGGCTGGCTCTGAGCTATCAGGATTAATTTAAAATGTTGATATTAGTTTATGAAGCCTTGTACTATATAGGATCCTAATATTTAAAAAGTTACCTCAGAAAAAGGTCAACTGAAAAATGGATAATTCCTAATGACAGTACAGCTCCCCTCCACTGCTGTATTTTACAGCTTTCTGGTACAAAATGTTATCATATTGTTTTTCTTGCATTCTTAAAGGAAGTCTAGTTTTGTAATGCAGTAGATAGTGGTGATGATGACGATGACAATCACGATGATGATAATGCTGATAATGAAGAAGATGATGATATTGAACCCATAATCTGGAAATGATAAATCCTGAAATATTCTGTGAGAAGTAATAGCAACCAACTTTACAGATGAATTATGAATAGGTATATACTAGTTGCAAGAGCAAGTTTAGTGTAGTATTTTAAGGTCCTGAACTAGAAACTGGAAGAAAATGACTTCTAATCCCATTTTGCACACAAATCCAGCTGAGTGATTTTGAGTCAGTCATTCTTCTCACAGCTCCAGGAAACAAACAATGGCACGCAATGGAAAACCACAATTGAAATCCTGAAAAAAAAATGTATTAAATTGTCCTCATCATTTTTGGTTTATTTTGTCTATTTATCTTGTTTAAGTAAAAGATGACTGAAAGACAAATAAACAAAAACAATGCTTTAGTTGCATCAATTTGGAGAAACCCATAATTCTATGATTCGACGGCCAATCTTAATACAGTGATATTGTGTGGAATTTGACAAGTACAATTTGTACAGTACTTCTCTGGTATCCATTAATGCACACAGGTTCATCCATTACCATGAAAAAAGATGTTGATACTTTATGATCCTTCACCTGATTCATTTTAGTGCACTTTTAATAGATTCTTAAAACTAAGCATATAGTACAGTAGTTTTCTACAAACAGAAATTAAATTCCCACAAACTTCGGCTTAATACACTTTTTTATAAGCAGCAGAAAAATGGAACCTATTTTATATTTCAGCCTTAAAAGGATTTATAGAAATCTTATTGTTATAATAAGTTCCTATTTTTCTACTAGTAATACAAATCTTTAGCTACTTTCCTAAAGTTTCTAGGTTAGTGTACATTGTTTATACTGTAAAACTTAGGTTCATCTTAGACTAGTCAGTGACTGCAATAGAATTTTTTATATCAGTGGACTCTTAAAAACTGTTTTAAAGAATGCACCATAGTTTTAAAATGTACAAAGAAAATAAATATACTGGCAGTACAGTGTTTTTTACTTTTAAAATATCATATATTGCTATTTTCTGCTCCTTTTTCTAGTGAATATGAAGCTTTCTCTCTTGATTTGAAGCCTCAATATGCTTGGTTATGCATTACTATCTCAAGACGTTCTGCTTTTTTGCTGAATACAATGCACATTCTACTTATATTTTAGGGGAATGCTCAGGAAGAATGGAATTGTTGTCAAGTAGTTTTCTTTCTCCTGGTAGTCAACTATTTCATTTCAACTGACCAGGAGACATACCTGTAGAAAAGAGTAGATTGAAAATTTCAACTGAAAGCAAATCTTTCAAGTAGACCATTTAATAGTAATCCATTTTTCCATAATGTATAACATACATAAAATTAAATCCAATATAAATTGATGGTTATTGTTTTTCATTTGTTCTGTCACTTCTCATGCTTCATGAGCTACAAGGTCATAATGTTTCCAGAACTGTCAGAAAGCTTGTAAGCCATACTGGTGTGATCAGCGATCATGTCTAGCTACCTTGTCTTCTGGTGTCCTCTTTTTCAATTGTCCATGGAGATTCTCAGTCATCCAAGTCATGGTTGCCCCAAAGGGTTTTTTTTTTTTTTTTCCAACAGCAACTGGACTTTCTTGTTTTGCTTGAAGACATTTCACTTTTCATCCAAGAAAAACATTTGGCACATGTAAGCACAGGGCTGCAGTTGGCCTAGAGAGTTTTCTTGTAGGAATACTGCTGCGACTGAGACATTGTTGGCATCTGCTTCAGTGGCAGATTCAAAAATTTTTTTACTGCTGGTTCTGTGGGCATGGTTTGGTGGGGTGGCAGGGGAAGGATACTGTAAAATCTCCATTCACAGCCCACGCTTGCTGCAAAATCCCCATTCCCTTCCCACCCCACTGATTTCCAGCTCCATTCTCATGTGCAAGGCAACAAAATAAGACCCAGCCAATCAGCTGGGAATCGGGAGGCAGAGAATAGATGGGGGCAGGGGCAGTCAAAGGTGGTATTTGCTGGTTTTCTGAACTACTCAAAATTTTCACTGCTGGTTCTCCAGAACTGGTCAGAAAATGCTTAATACCACCTCTGATCTGCTTGCACCACAAAAGGTCACTCAGGGTCAGGATGCCAAAGGATTGATTCCTTGGAGAATATTTTATTTATTTATTTATTTATTTATTTATTTATTTGATTTGTCAATCGCTTACAAGATAATTGGTATAAGTATAAACATAGTTATGAATACAAGAAATGAGTACATATAAGAAAAATAAAAGAAACAAAAGGACAGGGACGGTAGGCACATTGGTACACTTATGCATGCCTCCTAGAGACCTCTTAGGAAAGAGGTGAGGTCAATAGTAGACAGTCTAAGGTTAAAGTTTTTGGGGTTTGGGGAAGAAACCACAAAGTCAGGTAGAGTATTTCAGACATTGATCACTCTGTTGCTGAAGTTGTATTTCCTGCAATCAAGTTTGGTGCAGTTTACCTTGAGTTTGTTTCAATTGTTTGCTCTTGTGTTGTTATGGTTAAAGCTGAAGTATTCATTGACCGGTAGGACATTGCAATTTATGATTTTATACTCTATACTTAGTCCTTTTAGTTCCTCAAATGGCAGTCAAGAATCCAGGTCAGAGGCTGGTTGGGCTTGGGTTTAGGGTCAATTCCTCTTGTTTTCAATAGCTCCATAAGGGGCAAAGCTATCTCAGCGAATGAGGGAATGAACTTCTGGTAAAAGTTCACAAATCCTAGGAAATTCTGAAGCTGTTTTTGGGTGTGAGAAAGTCCATTTATCTTTTGAAAAAGCACCTTGATAACTTGTTTTCAATTGCCTTCTATTTTTTTATAAGCATCAGGATCATTTCAAGTCATTTTTCTTTTTGCATGATGTTCCCATGGTATTTAAGCTTTAACTTCAATATTGGTGTTTCAAGCGAGCAGGTTTTTTCTTTTAGTTTAGTTTAAATTTCAGTTCAAGTATTCTTAAACTTTTTTAATCCAGGGCCAGTTCAAAGCTATTCATTTTTATCCTTGTCCAGCCTGTCTAATGGTCTAGCCCTGACAGCTATATGTTAAAACTGGGAAAACTATCACTTAATAGATACCTTTATTAGTAGGGTGACATCTCTGCACAGTAAGATTTGCTTCAATCTGTCATAATTTTTCTCCCAAGTAGATGTCCCTTTTTACCATGTTGCTATTTCTGTGAATTTTGGAGATCAGGAAAATAAAGTGTGGTACCACTTCAATTTCTTCTCTTCTTGCTTTAGGTTGACATTTCCTACATTACCACTTTGTTTTCTAATAAATATTGATTCTGCAATTTCTTTATTCAATTTTAACAAAAAAATTCCTCAAGTCTTCCTTATTCTCTGTCATCAAACATTCCTGAAGTTGTTGATTTTACTTCCCATCAAGTTTATTTCTAACTTTTATTCTACTAGTCCATTTTACTATCCTCCATTTTCATGGTATAATCTGCATATAAGTTAAATAAAGTAACAGTACATATAACCTTGGGGCATTCTTTTAAGAAGTAATACCAATCCTGCAGCCGGACAAGCAGGTGCTGGAGGGAGAAAGTTGGAAGAAGTGAAAGTTGCTCTTAACTGGGACAAGACAAGAGAAAGTGACCTGGAACCTTGAAAGCTGCTAAGTATACATTGTTCCTTGTGAGAGTTATAAGCTGTGAATATTCTAAAAGGGAAAGTTTTTTCTTTTCATTCCACTCTCCTTCTTAAAGTGACAGCAGAGAAAAAAAAATCTTTTTGGCTGTGAGTGAGAAGGGAGAGGGAAAAAAATTGGAGCAGAATTTGAAAATAAGGAGAAGATTGCCTAGAATTGTAAAGAGTTATTAAACATCAAAAAAAAAAAAAACCTTCCAAGAAATATATTTGAAAGGAAACTTTGTGATTACTTTAACTCCAGAAAGAGAAAGTAAAGAAGAAGAAGGTATTTAAAAGAAACAGCCTGTTTGGATTGTTTGGTGACTTTGGAACCTTTGACAATTATTTCTCATTAAAACATCTGGGTGGTTGTTTGGAAAAACTTTTTCTCTACACAATGGCATCATCTGTGGATGGATTGAAACTTATATATCAAAAATATGAAAAAGAAAAACAAGAAGGGAAAGATGGTCTTAGCACTATCTTTCAATTTTTAATTCAATTTAATTCAATTTTTAATTCAATTTAGAAATGGTGGTTTATAACTGTGTGAAACAGAATGAACAGAATGATGATGGGGACAAAGAAGAAGCCATCTTTGATGATCAAATGACTCTGGTTGGAGAAGGGAAAAAGAAAGAGAAAAAGGAAAAGAGGACTCTAAGATCTGGAAAAACAGCCCAAAAAGAGAAGAGTAAGGTGAAAAGGGGACATTGTGTTAAGAAACAACAGAAAGGGGGAAAGCAGAATAAAAGGGAGGTGGAGAGACAAAGGGTTAAAGAGGACAAAGAGAAGGAGAAGCAAGGGAGAAAGGAAGGGATGAGAAGCCTTAATGGTGGGGAGCAAGATGTTAAGAAGCAAAAGTTTTTTTTAGAGATAATGGATAAACTTTATTGCTAAAGGGATTCTAGAAAGGTACATAAGACTGCATTTTTATATTTATATTTAGAAATAACCATAGAAAATTGGAAACAATATGTAATTTAAAATGTGATAAAATATTTAATATAAACTATTGAAATTTTTGTTAAGAAAAAGGGTGTACTATAATGAAATATGATTTAAGATTGTGATGGGGGGGTAATAATAATTTTCGAAAAGCATAAGTGTTCCTACAAAGGCATATTTAATTGAAATGGATAAAATGTTTAAGATATAAATGATTGTTAATATTAATGATTAGATTATGGTATATTAGCGAATTTTTTTGCGAAATGAGAGATTTGACGTAGAATGAGGAGGAACACTAATGAAATAATGAGTTATAATATGTGATGTGGGGGGGGAATAATTATGGAAAATAGGGCTCCCATAAAAGTATGTGATTTAACTGAAAAGTAATGTGTTAAATGTTTAAGATATAAATGAATATTAATACTAGTGAATAGATTTGTATTATTTTTGACAACATAGTATAATTTTAGAATGTACCAGACAGAATCCCAATGTAAGTTATGTGTTTTATATTAAGTATTACACATATAGGGGAAAGAGATAAAGGCATCATACTCCATATAGTGTACAGGAGAAGTTTTTCTTCTTTTTTAAAGAAGAAAAATAAATGGATGGTTGGAATAGAACAGACAAAGAATTATAAATATTATGATATGAATTGAGAGGAGATAAATAAAATAAAATTGAGAAAATTTAAAAGAGAGGAGAAGTCATGTAGAAAATTGAAAATGTTAATAAGATATGAAATGGTATATAAAAGGAATATGAATTTGAATTTGTGTCTGTACCAAGAGTTATAACCCGGGACTAAGCAACTTTCAGAAAAGAGATTTTTTACGCTTTTATGTTTTGTGTTCTTGTGTATTTGTGTATTGTCTGTATTGAAGAATTAATAAAACTTGTTTTTTTTTTTTTTTTTTTTTTTAAAAGTAATACCAATCCCGCTTAGGCTTATATACATCTCCACAGATTCAGCATATTCACCCCAACAATCGAGGCCTCACTTTACCAACCTCATAAGGATGGAAGCCTGAATCAACCTTGAGCCAGTGAGAATTAAACTGCTGGCAATCAGCAGAATTAGCCTAAAATACCTCAATATCTCATTCTAACCCCTGCACCACCATGACTCTTCATAATATACTACGCAGCACTTTTTCCTATCACATAACAAGTTCATTTTATATTGTGATACAACTTTCGTTTCTTTGGTAGAATATTTATATTCTTCACAGTGAAAATAAACTAACTTTTTGTCCTTCTATCAGATTTGTTGATGTTTATATTTGTTGATGTTTTATATTTCAGATGCAGACATGAAATGTAGATGTATGTCCCCACTTCAAATTTTAAGGATTTGAGGATAAAATGAGACTTACAATATGGTTCTTAGTCGTTTCTTCAGCTAGGGGGAAATTTATATTACCTAAAAGTACGATATCTGAAGAGTATTTGTTCTTGAAATACATCATTTTATATAAGAATTTTTAGATATATGTATACATTTGAAAATAGTTTTACTCTGAACAGGATCCAATAGTCTTATTTATGTAAAACACAACAGTGCAATCCAACTTAGATACTGCTTTAAGGTGAATAGGATTAATTTTTTGTATTTGTATGAGTTATCTCTACATCTCTATGTTTATATGGTTGGGATTAATTAGTATTAGAGACATGATACTATTCTGTTTGTAAAATAATAACTGCATTATGGATTTGTGCTTGAAAATGTATTGGTTATCCAGCATCTATTTAAAAACAAATCATATGACAGAGCAAAACCCAGAAATACAAATTAGAATTCTGCTTCCTGATGTGGTTGAAGATTCAATCTGAATGATGCATAGGCAGGCTTTAAATTCATAGTAAAGTCTCATAGATAAAGCTAAACAGATTATGCTTCCTTCATTCTCCTTTCTCTTTGTTTGTTTTAGATTTGTCTAAATATTCCTGGTCTATCTTTTTTCCCTTTTAATTATTCTTTTTCAAATGGCAACTGTGTGACTAGAATAATGAGTATCCATTCAAAAGAGTTGTCTAGAAACAGCATGTTTATTTTACACCAAATCAAGTAATAATTTCCCTTCAAGAATGATAAAGAAATTCATATTTTAAAAATAAGAAAAATATTAAATATTAAAGAATTGCAAATTACCACAAAACATGATTTGAAGATACATTTTAAGACTTGCTTTTCCTTAAAAAAAAATATATTAAAAATATGAATTAATGAAAATGTAGGTTAAGTAGGATGAAATAAAAGTTGCTGAGATGTCCAAATTGAAAGTTTCATATTAATATTAAGAACTCATAATATAAAGGTTACACAAACGTTTAAGTATTCCTTGACTGGGTGACACAGAAATATTTTCTCATTTAAATGAACTTTCTCTTCTCTGTGCTGTCACTCAAATCCTGATCATGTCATACTGTGACTATTGCAGTGCACTCTACATGGAGGTACTTTTGAAAACCATTTGTAAGCTACAATGTTTTCTTTTTATGATATTATTATTGTTGTTGTTGCTGCTGTTGTTATTATTATCATTATCATTTTTCTTTCTATTTTTTTTCCATTTGTGCTATTTCTATTTTTTATTCATTTTTTAGTTTTGTATGAGTGTTATCTTTGTAATTTGTAGTACATTAAAAATTATATAATCAATTTTCAACATTTTTTGTCTTCTGGATATTGCTTGCATAAATAGAATTAATAATGAATTATTGCCTTTGGAGGCACTATTAAGGAGTAAAGAAAAAAGACAACAAATACAAGTTATACTGAGTAAGTGAAGTGAACTAATTACTTCCTTAGCATCACAGTTTCATACCTAAAAATGTTTTCTCAAGAGTCTGCTGGACTTTTTGCTTCTATCCAGTAAGTGTCTTCAGTTCCAACTGAATGGTGGAGAATGAAAGAATATATGTTCCTTGCAGTCATTGGTGAGAGTCATTGAGGCCACTTGAAGGTTTATCGGTGCTCTCAGGTCACCTGAATAGTGCAAATGAGTGTGGAATCTTCTTGGAATTGCTGAAAGGACTATGGTTTGATAGAGGGATCAGAAAAGTCATCTACATTAAGAGTGTACAGCCCAATTGCAACAGAGGATATATGACACCCATCTATCTCCTGTTTACAGTTTTCTCAATGACTCTTAGAGAGAGTGCTAACAACCAGATGCAAGGAACATAAATCTTTATATTCTCCACAATTCACTGAAGAAGCTTGTTTGGATGAGAAGCAAGATGCCTCTTGAAAAAGCACCTTTAGGACAATCACATGGATGATTGAGAATCTCCATGGACATTCATATCTGAGACTTTTTCTTCCCTTGTAAGGAGGAATAAACCACAACGCCTTGTGGAACCTAATTCAAAAGTAATCATGATTTTCTCTAAAGAAGTGATTTTTAGATATAATGGAAATGTAACTACATATCCATTTGCTGACCATGATGAATTAAATCAGTCTAATGGCAGGTTAATCATGTGTTGTATATGAAATAGGACCTCTTTGGATTTCCTTGAAAAACAGCTGAAGGAAGTCAATTGTACAGAACAGACAGAGTATTATACCTTAAAACTGTATCATACTGTATGGTACAATAGTAATTTTCTAACTTATTCATTAAAATACATCATTCACAAGTTGCAGTATTCAACTAATACTGATTTTTTATATATATTTTGGAGTTAAATCTGTATACTGTAAACAGATGAAGCCACATTAATTATTGATTGAAATATGTAATATCAAGTTGTGAATGGCTTTTATCTAAAGTCTCAGAAAACCTCTACAAAACATTTTATAACTATATCTAATGGTCTATTGGTTTTGCTAGTCTACTCTTGGTGAGTATTTTTTTTTTTTTTTTTTGGGGGGGGAGGGGATATTCCAGGTCTCACATTCTATCTACTTAAGGTCCAAAAAACACAAGGCTATGTTTATGTCTTCATATATATATTTTTTTACCTTTATCCAAACAGCTATTTTAATATATATGAGTTTGTTGCATTTTCTTTCCCATTACAACAAAGTTGCATAGTTTAGAATATTAATGGTTAATGTTTTTTATTTAGCATTGTCATTCAGTTAAACAAAGTTCAACAATTTATCATATTGTACTTCCATTTTTTGTATTTCTGTTTTTTAAATTATATGTAAAAATGTATATGAGATATTATATTTTCTGTTTCATTAAAATACATTATTGGATTTTGACCATATGACCTAATATTATTGGGCACATATTTGAAAATACCTTTCAGTCTTCAAAATCCAAAATCTCTAGAGCAGTGCTAATTAAATGTGCCGTGTTTGCGAATTACAAAGTTCCTCTAATTATTGCTTTAGATAATTATGTCTACCTGAATCTTTTAGAAACTAGGGTTGTTGTGTGTTTTTTTTTTTTTTGAAAGATATAGATAGTTTGTCATTATTATGATCTGTCTGAAGAATGGCTTTCATTGGTATATATAATCAGCCAATATTTTTCTTATTACATATGTACTATAGAGGAAAGCACTTCCTATGACTCCATTTCTTTTAAAGGACATTTTGTAATTTTGCCACCTTTTTATTTCAAATTTAAGAATTTAAAACCATATAAATATAGAATAATATGTACTCATAATTTTAATTAACCATCTTGTTTGAGTATGTAGTGTCAATCCAAAAACAAGGAGTAAATAGTTGACAACTAAAGCTTCACTGGAATTATTGGATTCAAACATGGGCTTATCCTTATTGGGGAGTTAAATCATTTTGCTTTCATTGCTTCTTTGAACCTTCAGTAGTTTTCGAGCATGAAAACATATGCTACATTAATATCAAGGATGGATTAACAAATAGCAAACCTGGATTGATCACAAGGTGGGCCATGTTATTTTCAATTCCTCATTTTAATCTATGATTCAAATTGTGTTCATTCCAAAACTTGAAGGTAAGAGAAAGGCAGATCACATCTCCTTGCACAAGCCAAATAAATAAATAACAAGCAAACAAGCAGTTATACCGTATAAGTTATGAAGCTGACTCTTCATTCCAGTCATATGAGTTTTGGGCATTGGAGATTACCAAAGATTTAATACACTTCAGCTTTGACCATGTCTTCTAATTAAGTGCTCAAATTATATATAAAATGAAGGACATAATAAGCTAATAGTCATCAAAACAATATACAATTGCATTCAGTTTAAAATAATTGATATGTTTTTTTCCATACACATGCAACAAAATCTGAATTTGTATTTTTGTGATGTATGTCTCCTATCCAATTTAACAATGCAGCTCAAGCAACACAATGAGGGATACAAACAGATAAAAGAAGGTTGACTCAACTAATATTAGATAGCAGAAATAGAGAATCTATTTTGGTTTTATTTAAAAGAAGAATATTTTGCTATGTGATGTATTCCATGAAAGCTGATTTGATAATAAATGTATTGGGCTTTATTGCACTTTTTTGTTGGATACTTTTGTTTAACCCTTTGACTAATTTGCAAAATATTTCTAGCACCACCTATCCTTCATTAAAAAATCAGCAGTGCCTTTTGAAAAGGAATTTTAAATTAATTCATGTGTGGCCCAGTTATGCTGTGGATCAGATTATATTTCATTTGAGAACAAACAGAAAACATTCTAACCAAATTTACATCAAGCCTATCTATTGCCTACACAATTCCCTGCATGAAAACGATGTAATTCCAAAATAGAAGTTTCTGATGTACTGTATCTCACTTACTGACAAAGTCCAATACCTGATTTATAATGAAAGAGTCAATTTGTAAATTGGTTAATGTACTGAAATAGAGAGAGGCTGAGAGGCTGTAAATTTTGGTCCTCCGTTAAGTATGGAAGGTGGTTTAGCATTTGCAGAATTAATGTAACAAATTAATGAACTCTTTATCATTGATATTTATAATATTATCTCAAATCAAAACCAACTTTGAATATCATACAATTAGAACAATACAATATCTTAAAACACCACACATTGTAGATACATTCTGTATATAGACATACGGAAACCGAAAGAACATCTCATAATAGGAGAAAATATATATCACAACCAAAATAATAATATGCAATGAAATAAACCGTGAGCTTTTTAAATTCTTTCATGCTTTTCTATTACAACTGAATAAATGGTCTGTGTTTTTAAACATGCTTGTAAATGCTTATAGTTTTTTATTTCATTTCCTTACTTCACTGGTCATTTTGATATGTCTGCTTGCCTGCCTTCCTTCCTTCCTTCCTTCTTTCCTTTTTTTTCCTTCTATCCATCCAAACATTGCTATCAAAAAATCAAGGGGAAAAAAAGAATACTGGACTACCTTCTGCAGAATTATTTTCATAATATTTATTAACCTTAGGATTTGGACAAGTTAAGAATATACTGTATGTTATTGTAATTAAAATGCCAAATGAAAATTTAGTTCACACACTAGCCATTTTCTGATAAGAAACAATTTATAGACATTTTAGTATGGAGGAATATTCTGCAAATAGAGTTTCTTCCATGAAATTCCCTTCTAGAAAGGAAACCATAATCACATATTACATAATTTTATCTCCTTTCCACATATCCTTTTATTCCCATTTTCAAATATATAAACTGCAAAATTTGCATTGCTCTGCTTCTCCTGGGAGATCATTACTGACTAGGATAGTCTAAAGTTTGTTTTGATTTATTCAGTACTTGTGAAATGGTGCAAAATGATTGCAAAACATCTTTTATCAAACTGACGCACATGGAATTAATAACTATACATTACCAATTTGCATAGAATATTAAGGAATTTTTAAATGTATTTTGCTATTCAGTTATATTGGCAGGCTTACTAAAAGAGCCAGTTTGGTGCAGATTAGGGTATCAGGATGGAAATACAAAGCCAGCTGGGTGATCTTGGGATGGTCATTGGCCCTCGGCCCTAGGAAGAAAACAGTGGCAATCTACTTCTAAAATCCACATGAAAACTAAAGAGATTATTCCAGGCTCACAGGCCAAACAAGCTCAGCACACAAACATACAAACACAGACTTATAGGCCTAATAAAGCAGAAAGAGATGGAGTTGTTAGGAAGTCCTTAAGAGTAAGATTGAAGAAGGTACGTAAAATTCAGGGTTTTTATTATTATTTTTAAGACGGACAAATAATGCTTCCTCCATAGTTGGAGTAGCAGCTTTAGCAGTAGAGAGTCAATCAATTCTACAATTGCTTTATTATTTCCACAAAGTGGTGGCTATTCCATCTACATTGGATACTCAGCCTTGGAACACAAAGTGGTTGGCAGTTTAATCATTTTATTAAAACTCTCTTGATGCAAAAAAAAAAAAAAAAGTCTGTCCGAAGGAAGATTTAATAGTTTGTCTGAATTCAGAGAAATGCAGTCTGCAGAAAAAAATACATGCTAAATAACTCATCAACATCTTAGAGATCAGCTATGCTTTATGCTCCCTTCTTTTTGATCAGCATTTGATGGCAAAAAAGTAGAAACAAATGCTCCAAGATAGTTGAAACTGCGGAGCTCTGATTTTTCAAACAAAAAACAAACGCAACGTTGCTGAGAAATCCATGCATATTTTATTTTACTTTGTCTTGGTCATTCTTACCAATACTTCCAATCTTGCCAGAATGAAGATACACTAGACTTTTTTTTGTTCCTTTTTTCTCTTGTAAAGCCATGCATTTATTAAGCATGTATTTTATTACATGGGAGTAGAGAGGATTTACACATAGCTGACCAGGGGTGGAAGTCAAAAATTTTAGCAACAGGTTGTCTGCCTGGTTGCTGGGTGGGCGTGGCCATGGTGGGTGTGGCCTAGTCAGCCTCCTGCACCATGGTGGGTGTTGTGTATGTACCATAGTTAATAAAGTATGAGCTTGAGGTAAAGTGCAGGGTTCTGGCCCTGCACTTCTGATTGGCTGTTAGGCGGCCAGATCGGATTGGTTAGTTCTTAGGAATCTGATTGGCCCTTAGCAGAGGATTATTATTGGTTTAAATTGCTAGCGTTCATAGCTCGCGATTGGACAATTCTCACAAAGGTTGCCTATATAAGGCAGGGTTCACTGTTATTGTTTTGAGAAATCACTATGCAATAAAGAGCTGAAAGTTCACATTCAAAGACTGTCTCCATTTACTCCAACCCATGTCCAAGTACTTAACACTGGCGACGAAGGTGGGATTTGGAGACGTCTGAACCTAAGAAGTCAGGAAGCAATACCGAGCACGTGAAAGACGACGCCAACAATGGAACCATGTCCAGCAGCATCATACCACCCGCTCCGTTTGATCCAAACCAAGAGGATTGGGAATCCTACATGGATCGCTTCCAAATGTTTCTTGAGACGAATAATTTGAAGGACGCCACACCAGCAAAAAAGCGGGCACTGTTCCTGACGCACTGCGGCCCAGCTGTTTTTAAAATGGCAAAAGCACTCGCCAAACCTCGAGAAGTGAAGGCCATGAGCTGGGATGACCTCAAACCCTTCCTGAGAGACCATTGAGCGTCAACCGTGCCTACACTCGTGAGACACCATGAGTTTTATCAGAGGAACCAGCGAAAAGGAGAGAGCGTGGCCGATTTCGTGGCGGACCTCCGGAATTTAGGGGGCCTCTGCGGGTTCACCGATTTAGAAGAAGCACTAAGAGATCGAGTAATTCTGGGATTAGATGCACTAGGCGTGCAGAGCAAGCTGATGGCGAAAGGCGATATCAGCCTTGCTGACGCCATCGCCGAAGCCACGGCTGCGGAGGCGACCAAAAAGTCGGCTGCACAATTACGGTGGAGCCGCACTCCGGCAACACAATCGACCGGCAAAATCTCACCCAATTCAGAAGGCAAGCTTTTAACGATGCACCACGAGGACCTCTCTTCGTCGTCAGACAGCGACGAAGAAGGGGTCCATCGACTGCGGTCCGACCGGGATTCTCGCCCTAAGCCCTTACACCCTTGCACTGGCTGTGGAGCAAAACATGCCAGGGCTGAATGCAAATTCTGCAACGCACTCTGCCATGAGTGCGGGAAACAAGGCCACATCAGCCGGGTCTGCCACAGCTTACCAGGACCCAGCCAGGCCTCAAAAGGGGCCAACTATCGCCAACCAACAGGAAACCGTCCTGTAAGGCGAGAACTAGTAAACCACTCCTACAGAAATCGAGCTTTGCAAAAAGAAGAGGCTCACCATACTATCTCTATAGGTCACGCCTCAGTTTTGGACACTAAGAAAATTCGAGTCACGGTAGCCATCGAGAACCAGCCTTGCCACATGCAGGTTGACTCGGGATCGTCCCTCTCGATGGTGTCTTGGAAGACACTCAAGCAACTTATCCCCACAATCCAATGCCAAGACCTCCAATTTCAACGCCTCATCCTCAAGGACTACCAAGGAAATCGAATCCCTGTGGTCGGGTCCTGCCGAGTCCGAGTCTCCTTCAAAAAGCATACAGCGTACTTACCTCTAACGATCATTGACAGAGATAGGCCTAGTCTATTAGGCCTCCAATGGTTCGCGCCACTAGGCATCGAGGTGGCCGGCGTGAACCGAGTCGGTGGTTGTGAGTGGGAGGAAGACTTTGTTTCTGAGTTCAGCGACATCTTTGCGGACCGTTTAGGCGAGTATAAGGGGACCCCAATCTCATTTTGTTTAGATTCAAAAGTAGCCCCAATTCGCTTGAAGCCCCGTCGAATTCCATTCACTCTTAAAGCTAAGATCGACGAACAACTCGACAAGCTAATTGCTCAAGGGGTGTTGAAGCCCATCGATCACTCTCCATGGGAAACCCCTATTGTAACACCCATTAAGCCAGATGGGTCAATCCGAATTTGTGGGGACTACTGGGCCACTTTAAACCAAGCCCTACAGCAGAATGCGTATCCAGTTCCGGTGGTGCAGCACCTCCTCCATTCCTTGGGGGGCGGAAAGGTTTTCGCTAAATTAGATTTAGCTCAAGCTTATCAACAACTACCAGTGGATGAAAAGACGGCCCAAGCCCAAACAATTGTAACGCACAGAGGTGCTTTTAAATGTACTCGATTGCAATTTGGGGTTAGTGTGGCCCCGGGGATATTCCAAAGCCTCATGGAAAGGTTGTTACAAGGAATCAAGGGCGTGGTTGCGTATTTTGATGACGTATTAATTGCAGCCCCTACCAAAAAAATCTTGCAGGATCATTTGAAATGTGTTCTTAAAAAATTCCAAGAGGCCGGACTTAAGGTGAAAAAAAATAAATGTCACTTATATACTGACAGTGTTGAGTTTCTAGGGTATCGGATTGATAGCCAGGGCATCCACCCTACCGAAAGTAAATTAAAGGCGATAAAACATGCCCCCAGGCCATGTAACAAGGCCGATCTCCAGGCATTCTTAGGCCTCATTAATTTCTATAATGTATTTTTACCGCACAAGGCGACTGTTGCTGAACCGTTACACCGGTTATTAGATAAAAAAGCATTGTGGGTATGGGGTTACCAGGAAGAATAAGCTTTCCGGAATGTTAAAAAATTACTCACATCTGGCTCTGTACTTATGCAGTATAATGAGACTTTACCATTAGTTATAACCTGCGATGCCTCGCCCTTCGGGGTGGGCGCTATTTTGAGTCATGTGCTGGCTAATGGGAACAAAGCCCCTGTTGCATACTTTTCGAAGACTCTCTCACATGCAGAACGGAACTATGGACAAATTGATAAAGAAGCTCTCGCAATTGTTTCAGCTGTAAAGAAATTTCATGAATATGTGTATGGAAGGACATTCACCATTATAACTGACCACAAACCGTTGCTAGGGATAATAGCCGGGGACAAGCCAACCCCCTACATATTATCCCCTAGAATGACCCGATGGTCAGAAATCCTAGCTGCTTATAATTATCGCCTTCAATATCGACCGGGGAAAGCCATTCCCCACGCTGACACATTAAGCCGAGTACCGCTTCCAGAGATTCTCGACGATCCAGCACCAATGGCAACCACGTTGCAGATCGAAACACTCAACTCGCCGCCTATAACTGCCCGAGACATCGCGAGAGAAACCAAACGAGACCACACCCTAGCTTGAGTCCTAGGCTGGGTAGAACGCGGATGGCCATTGGACCAAGTCCCAGATGACTTCGCGCCGTTTAAAGCAAGACAGACTGAACTTTTTTCCCAAAAAGGCTGTATCATCTGGGGAGATAGAGTCATTGTCCCAGAACGACTCCGGAAGACGCTGCTACAAATTCTGCACAAGGGCCACCCTGGCATCGTGCGGATGAAAGCGCTTGCACGAAGCTACGCATGGTGGCCGGGCATGGACCGGCAAATCGAGCAGTGGGTCAAAGCGTGTACCAATTGCCAACAAGCCAGCAATGCCCCACCAAAAGCCATGCCTACTGAATGGGAGACGCCACGTGGACCCTGGTCCAGAATCCACCTGGATTTCGCGGGGCCAACCAAAGGATATACCTTCCTGCTGACAGTCGACGCATACTCCAATTGGTTAGAAATTCATCGTATGACGGCCACAACTTCTGAGGCAGTGATTAAGATCCTAAATAGACTCTTTGCAGCCCACGGATTGCCTGACGTCCTGGTGTCCGATAACGGGCCACAGTTCACGGCATTGATGTTTGAGCAGTACCTCGCTGACCGCGGCATCCGCCATGCGCTCACCTCACCTGCACACCCTGCGACCAATGGCCGAGCGGAACGCATGGTCCAATTTGTTAAAAAGACTTTGCAAAAAATGGACTATGACAATTTCGATGACAAAGTCAACCAAATTCTCTTTTTGCAACACATAACTTCACATAGCGTCACCGGCAGAACTCCTGCAGAACTACTGATGGGACGAAGACTCCATTCCCACCTCGACCGGTTGCACCCTGCTTACGAACCAGAAAAGCCAATAGGATCCAGTGGCCGCTGTCGCACTTTCCAGGTAGGAGACCGCGTTTATGCACAGAAGTTATCAGGTGATCCGTTATGGATAGAGGCAACGGTAGTGCGAGTGACTGGCCCCAAATCCTACATAGTGAAATGCTGTGACAATAGACTGTGGAAACGGCATATCGACCAATTACGGTCACGTCTCACAACGGCCAGTCAACAACTCCCCCATGACCAAACTGAGGGGGGGGGTACAAAAGAAGATGACATTCCAGGGAACCTGCTCGAAGGGAGCGATGAATCAAGTGAGACTCAGGAAATGGAGCAGGAAGGAGAATTGTTTGCACCACAAGAAATTGCACCTGAGCAAGAAGCAGAGACACTGCCAAACAACAATCTACCTCAACAGGATTGCAATCAACCAGTCCAACAAAAATCCGAAAGACTTAAAAGACAACCGTCCTATTTAAAGGACTATATAACTACACCGTAATTAAGAAGCAGGGGGAAGGGGTGTTGTGTATGTATCATAGTTAATAAAGTATGAGCTTGAGATAAAGTGCAGGGTTCTGGCACTGCACTTCTGATTGGCTGTTAGGCGGCCAGATCGGATTGGTTAGTTCTTAGGAATCCGATTGGCCCTTAACAGAGGATTATTATTGGTTTAAAGTGCTAGCGTTCATAGCTCGCTATTGGACAATTCTCACAAAGGTTACCTATAAAAGGCAGGGTTCACTGTTATTGTTTTGAGAAGTCACTATGCAATAAAGAGCTGAAAGTTCACCTTCAAAGACTGTCTCCATTTACTCCAACCCATGTCCAAGTACTTAACAGTGGGGAGGAGTGTTTTTGCCTTCCGTAGCAGCTGAGGTTGAAAAAGCAGGAAATAAAAGACAGGTAAGAGCCCAGGTGGGCCAAAGAGCAGCAAACACAGAACCGGTTCTTTGTCGGCTGCTCTTCAGAGCTACTGGCTCTATAGAACTGGGCAGAACCGGTAGCATCCCACAATACATTCTTGCTGTTATTTTATTTGTTATGTAAGTCTTTCTTTTTGTGGAAATTACAAAAAGAGAAACCAAAGGCACATGAGATACTTTTACTACAGCAAATGTTTGGATGTTTGCCTGCTTGTTTGTTTGGCTTCAGGAAAAGCATCTGAAATGCACAGTTTCCACTTGGAAGTTAAGTTGAAAACAATCTTGTGCTTTTTAAAGGAAGGGTAGCAGCTGAGGTCACTAGAGTATAGTCTAATAGTGCTGCTCTGCCTATAGTTTGCAGACATTCTGCAAAAAGAATAATATTATACAGATCATCCTGCCTATTCCTTTGAAAAATGTGTAAAATACAATCCAACAGCAGGACAACAATAAATTTTCAGGAAGAAGCAGGTGCTTTGAAAACCTTTTATTTCACCTTCCCCTTTTCGTCTTCATCCTATGACCTATAAAACATTAAACTTTGACTTGGAAACTTCTACTGATCCTGCCAATGGATCACTAATTACATTTTCTCAGCATAGAGATGCCAATAGTACAATATTTTATAGAGTTTAGCTGGAAGTGTGAGAGAATACTCAATAGTATGTATCATTTTATTTTGCTTAATTGCTGAGGTCAAGTGTAATTCTTTGTACAGATCAGTAACAATAACTGAGTTACTTAGACTTACTGTGAATAAGCAACATACGAATACATATCACCTGTTCATGCCTTTAATCCTCTTGAGTAAGCAAGTAAGACTAACTACATAGAAGAAACTAGAAAAAGCCTGCTTATTAGAATTCCTGGATCTTTGAGTCATTACTATCAAACAAGCTGAGATTTTTAAGCTGACAGTAAACCACCTCTACCACCAACTGAATACCATTCCTTCCTAAATAATTTGAAGTGCTCGTGCAAAGAATAGACTAAAATCAACATTTTATCCATAGTAACCTAGAATAAACCAAGCATGTTAAATGTGTAACAATGAAGTATCATAATGGAAATATTCAGAAAAAGACGATGCTTCTATCAACAATTATAGATCTACCTATGTATATATAGAAACATCATTAAGCTATTTTAAAGACAATTAAAACTAAAGAGTGCATGATCTCTGTCTCTTCTTTAATTAGTATATTATCCATCAGTTATAGAAGGACTACATAATTTGTTGTTAGAGGAGCAATTTTCCATTTGCCTATTTGGCTTGACATAAATTTATGTTTAATATCTACCTTTTGCAGGAAAACATCAACCTTTAACATCAACTTAAAAAGAAGACAAGGTACACTTTCACTGTTTTTTGTTTTTGTTTTGTTTTTGACAGAGAGAGAGAGATAGAGAGGTTTCAATAAAAAGTTTCAAAGTATATTGTGGGAAATGAAAAATCTAACACAGATAAAAATAGTATGAACTTACCATTGAAATTCACTGCCCGGATGTAACTAAGCAACTCTTTGCCATCAATTGTACTCATGCGAGGACAAAGACCAATGTACCCAGGGCAAAGTTCTTTATGCATGTTGTGTAATGCATATGCCATTGAATATACTGCGTCAATGACAAACTGAACCTTTCCTTCTTGTTCATAAGAAGAATCTCTTGCAATTCGTTCCAATCCTGTGAAAAAGAAGACAGATGAGGAATCATTTTACTAGACAAGATACTGAGGCAAATCTATGTATTGAATACTTCCTGCTGTACAAGAAGGTTGTGAACTCAAAATTAATTACACATCCCTGGCAGATTGAATGCTTCGACATAGTTGATATTCACAATATATTTCAGCAGCTAAATGAGAAGCTGGGGAAAGTGGCAACTTATTTTGAAGACAGAAGAAAAGGAATCCTATGAGCTACTGGGATTAAGCACTTATGGATTGATTCATCACTCATTGTTGTGTAAAACAGTATTTTTTAAAACTTGGCAACTTTAAGATGTTGGAATAGACAAATCTTAGTTGCCAAGTTGCCAGGCTTGAAAAACACTGGTATAAAACAATATACAAATTTAAATTAGACAGTATTTCTCAACAGAAAATTCATAGAAAGTTCAAGAATTAGAACAGTATGATAATAAAATAAAATATTAAGTTTTCATTCAAACATTAATTTGGGAAAACAATATTAAATGAAGCAAATCTTAGTTACACTAAATATAACTAAACAAACATTTATACTACCCTTACAAATGCACATGATTATATTCAGGCCATTGGATGAAAAAAATGCTTCAATTTTTAATCACAAAGAAGTACTTGTTAGAAGATTACCATATTTGCCATCAGTCTTCCAAATTTGTCTTATAAATTAGGTGACAGAAATATATATATATATATATTTTAAGAAACAGAACCTTCTCAGGATGCTGCTTCCAAAATCTTTGTTTTCAGCGAAGTAATTCTTGCCGAACAGCTAGCTAATTATATTTAAACTGTTTTTACAGCATTTGTATAATTCAGATTTAATTTAAATGGGGAGACTACTTTTATATTCTTCCCATTCATTTCTGTGGTTGATAAACCACTTTGGAAGGAAGGTGTGTTTCCGTCCATTATTTGTATAAAAATAGCAATAGCACTTAGATTTATATACAGCTTTATAGTGCTTTACAGTGGTCTCTAAGCAGTTTACAGAATCAGCATATTGCCCTCAACAATTTGGGTCCTCATTTTACCCACTTCAGAAGGATGGAAGGCTGAGTCAGCCTTGAGCCTGGTGAGATTTGAACTGCCAAATTGCAGGCAGCTACTGCAGCAGTAGTAGCCTGCACTCTAACCACTGTGCCACCATGGAATGGTTTATGGCTCCTAATTCTAAGCCAGTATTGGCTTTAGAGTTGAAGTTTATACATCTAAGAATATATCTAAGAATTTCCAAGTTTCACAAACACTTTTCAAAAACTATCATAGATTTAAATTAAGGCCTACATGTAGCTCTTTTAAAGATTACCTTAATTGCTCACATATTAAGATTTTTTGATAATTTGGTCAATTTATGATATTAGTTGCTGATATTCTCACACAAAAATTAAATTGGTCATACTTAACTGATACAGATTAACATTAAGTACAATTATCAGAGGCCAAAAATAAATGCAATTTAGGAAGACAAATATTTGACACACTTAAGGAGGAGCCATAAGTGTTTATCTCTGAATCATCCTACCTAATCACACATTCTTAATTAACTCTGAAGAGTAACTTCACTCTGAAGAGTGAAGAAGGCTTCAAGCTCTCCTTAAAATTATCTGCTGAAAGGGTAAGCATAAATGAATTGAAAAAGACTTCCAGAACTCCTTGCTACTCTAAGAAGTCATGTGTTTTACGCTTACCAACCTTACTATTTAGAGTACATTATTCAGCGCACAATCAGGGCCTTAAAAGCAGATCTGAGAATAAAGATATAATAAGCCAACAAATGAATAGCAGACCTGTAAAAGCGCAAGTATATTTTTTCATTGCATTTGGCAGTAGCAACTCATTTATTTTTCAGATTGATGTTTGCCAGATAAATATCTCTAAACAGCCATCCATACTTTCTGGGTCCAGATCAGAGGTATCATTCAGCAATTTCTGACCAGCTCTGGAGAACCAGTAGTGGAAATTGTGAGTAGTTCAGAGAACTGGCAAATACCACCTCTGACTGGCCCTGCCCCCTCTATTCTCTGCCCCCCAAGTCCCAGCTGATCAGCTGTGTCTTCTTTTGTTGCCCTGCACAGGAGAACGGAGCTGGAAAGCAGGTTAGTGGAGTGGGGAGGGAATGGGATTTTGCAGTAACATTCCCCCAGAAGTGGGGAAGAAATGGAGATTTTACAGTATTCTTCCTAAATCCTATCCTTATCTGTTGTGTCCGCGAAATGATGCCAGGAGTCAGTGACTTAGTGCAAAGCTCTTTATTGGTAAGTTGGAACCGAACTGGCGAAAGGAAAAAAGCCCGCGGCTTTTATTCCTTTCGCCGCGGCGGCCGCGGCCAATGGCACCGCTTTGAATCTCCCACGGTCTGAATAGACCAATCGCGGGAGATTCTTAGCGAGCCAATCGGCGCGGCTCGCCTGACCAATCGGAGAGCCCCGCGCTTTGGCCAATCAAAGCGCGGGGATCTCGAGTATGTTAATGAAGGACAGAACACCCCTCCCCTCTTGGTTCAGTCCTTACGTTGCGTAGTCACGTAGGTAGGCGGGGCTCCGTCTGGTCCTACTTGACCTGCGCAACTCAGTCGTAGGCTGGATCCCGGCCGGTTCGGTCGGGATCTCCGCTGCTCCTGCTGCCGTCGTGGGAACCGGCTGGTCGATCGGGCTGGTCCCTTCTCCATAGCTCCCTCCTGGGCCTTCCGGGTTGGTTGAGCTACGGGTTTCGCCGCTCCCGCTCGGTCTTTCCGGGTCGGTCGAGCTGGCTTGGCTGTTTCTTCCTGGCGAGGGGTCGTGATGGCTACTTTCCGGTGAGTACTGCTGGTTTATTTTTCTTTGGGTTCGGTCCCCTGGGTATTCCCTCCCCCCTTGGCTTGTGTTGTGGGGGTTGGTTTCGCTTGTTTGTGCGTCGGCGGTTTGTTGGTTTGCAGTTCTCGACCTAAGTTGGTCGATGTGGCGTTTCCACGCTCGTCCGTCTGCTGTTTGTAGCTGGTATGAGTGTGGGCCTGTTGCTTGTGTGATGACGGCTGGGATCCATAGAGGGTCTCGCATCAGGTTCTTTGCGTATACCGGGTCCCCGGGTACGAAGGTTCGTTGTTTGGTGCTTGAGTCTGGGGGCCTCTCCGGGTTATACGTGGGGTGTAACCTGTCGAGTGGGGACCTTAGCTTTCTGCCCATTAGTAGTTCGGCTGGGCTTTTATTGGTTGTGGTATTTGGGGTTATGTGTTGGGTGAAGAGTAGTTTGTTGATTTTCTCTTGGATCTCCCCGTGGTCTATTTTCCGGATGGTCTTTTTAGTGAATTGGACCATCCATTCCGCCCTACCGTTCGCCGCCGGGTGCGCCGGTGCTGTCAGCGCTTGGCGGATGCCCCTTTCCGCTAGGAATTTTTCGAATTCCAGCGAGGTGAACTGGGGCCCGTTGTCGGAGACGACGACGTCTGGGAGGCCGTGTGTTGCAAAGAGTTTGCAGAGTTCCTTGATCACGGCCTCCGTGGTTGTCGTCTTCATGTTGCTTAACTCCAGCCAATTGGAGTAAGCGTCAACTGTTATGAGGAAGGTGTGTCCTTTTGTGGGCCCGGCGAAGTCTATATGGATCCTAGACCAAGGTCCCCTTGGGGTTTCCCACTCTAGGACGGGTGCTGTGGGTGGGCTTGGCCTAGTTTCCTGGCATCGTTGGCACCTAGCTACCCAGGCCTCTATTTGTTTGTCCATCCCTGGCCACCAAGCGTAACTTCTGGCCAGGGCTTTAGTCCTCACGATGCCAGGATGCCCCTCGTGTAGCAGTTCCAAAACCTTCCCCTGTAGTTTTTCCGGAATGACCACCCTGTCCCCCCATAGTATGCACCCTTTTAACAATGAGAGTTCCGTTTGGCGGTTTTGGAACGTTTTGACGGACTCGTCGTTGTCCCTTTCCAGCCACCCTTTCTCTACCCAATGCAACACCCGCACCAGACGTTTGTCTTTATTAGTCTCTCGGGCAATGTCTGACACGGTTATGGGCAGGTTGGGTAGAGTCTCTATGCTGAGGGTGGTCGTCGTGGGTGCTGGGTCGGTGTCGGGTTCCGGTAGCGGCGAGCGGCTTAAGGCATCTGCATGGGAGATCGTCTTACCCGGTCTGTGTATGAGTTCGTAGTTGTAGGCTGCCAGGAACTCGGACCACCTTGTCATTCGGGGAGACAGAATGTTCGGGGTGGCCCGGTTTCCTGCAATGATTCCCAGCAGCGGCTTGTGGTCTGTTATGATGGTGAAAGTCCGGCCGTAGAGGTATTTGTGGAATCGTTTTATGGCGGCAACTATAGTCAGAGCCTCTTTGTCCAGTTGGCTATAGTTCCGCTCCGGTTTGGTGAGGGTCCTTGAAAAGAACGCGATGGGCGCTTCTTTTCTGTCGGGAAGGGTATGGCTGAGGACAGCGCCGACGCCGAAGGGTGATGCATCGCATGTTACGGCCAGAGGTAGGGTCTCGTTGAATTGTATGAGGACGGCGTCGGAGGTGAGGAGTCCTTTGTTCTTTGGAAGGCGGCTTGCTCGCGTTTCCCCCAAATCCAGGTCGCCGCCTTGTCCAGGAGCCGATGCAAGGGCTCCGCCGCCGTCGCCTTTTGGGGTAGGAAAACATTGTAAAAGTTCAGTAAACCCAAAAACTTCTGTAGCTCAGTCTTTGACTTGGGGGTGGGGGTTTCTTTGATGGCCTTGATTTTTTTGCTTGTGGGGTGAATGCCGTGCCGGTCTAGTAGGTAGCCCAGGAATTCTACTCGTTCCGTGCAAAGCTGGCATTTTTCCCTCTTTACTTTTAGTCCGGTCTCTTTAAATTTAGTTAGGACCTCCCTTAGTCGACCTTCTAGTTCGGCTTGGTTGGCTGCCGACACTAGGACGTCATCGAAATAAGGTACCACCCCCTTGATACCTTGCAATAGTCTCTCCATTAGGCTTTGGAATATGCCCGGTGCCACGCTGACTCCGAATTGGAGTCGGTTGCATTTGAATGCTCCCCGGTGGGTGACTATGGTCTGCGCTTCTGCCGTTTGCTCGTCAACCGGCAACTGTTGGTATGCCTGGGCGAGGTCGAGCTTGGCGAAAACCTTGCCCCCTCCCAGTGAGTGCAGTAGGTGTTGTACGACTGGGACGGGATAGGTGCTTTGTTGCAGCGCGCCATTTAGGGTGGTCTTATAGTCCCCACAGATCCTCACCCACCCATCGGGCTTGATCGGGGTGACTATGGGGGTCTCCCACCGGGCGTGGTCTATGGGCCGCAGGACCCCTTGTTTGACGAGCTTGTCAATTTGCTCGTCTATTTTGGGTTTCAGTGCGAATGGCACCCGCCTTGGTTTCAGGTATTTGGGGGGGACATTAGGGTCTAGGTCGAAAGATATAAGGGGCCCTCGGTACTTGCCTAGGTTTCCGTCGAAGACCTCTTGGAACTCCCAGGCGATTTTCTGCTCCCAGCCGTCGTTGGTGATGTGGTCGACTCCCGTGAGGGCGATGTCGAGCGGGGCGAACCATTGCAGTCCCAGTAGGCTTGGGCGGTCGCGGTCGACGATCGTTAGGGGGAGTCGTTCGGTGCGCCCCTTATAAGTGATGTTAAAGCTTTTGGTGCCGACTACTGGGATGCGGTTTCCCTGGTAGTCCTTTACTATGAGTCTCTGGCTGTCTACGTTCCTCCTTTGGAGGGTAGGCACCAACCGCTTTATCTCATGCCATGCAATCATGGAGAGGTAGGACCCGGAGTCCACCTCCATTTTGCATGGCTGGCCCTCGATGCATACCTCGACGTGGACCTTCCGGGCGTCGTTGGTGATGGCGTGGCCGATGGTGACCGTCTGGTGGGTCTCCTCTCTCCGCCGGTTGTCGCCGCCTCGTGAGGATCGCCCGTTCCGGTCCCATCGGCTGTCCGAGGGGCGATCTCTGGTCCGGGGTGGTGTGCTTTCTCTCCTCCGGTCGCTCTGGTCCCATCGTGCCGGGCTGCGATTTTTCTTCAGGCGGCAGACACGGGCGATGTGTCCTTTCTTGTCGCAATGCCGGCAGATCGATTCGAAGAACCGGCATTCCGACCTGGGGTGGTCGCCGCCACAGCCGGCACAGTTGGTCCTCAACTTACGACCTCGCCGGTTCCGTGGGTCGTGCCCTGTCTGTAGTCGATGGATATCCTCCTCCTCATCGGAAGTGTCCGATGCCAAGTGGAAATCGCCCTGGTGGGTGGTCGTCTCGGTTCTGGGCTTGGTCGACCTCGCCGGGTTGTTGTTTCCGCTGCGGTCCCCCGTGTTCGGTTTGCGCATGCGGTCGGCGGAAGTTCGGGTTGCTTCGGCGGCGGCGGCTGCGGTGAGGGTGTCTGCTAGGCTGAAGTTGCCCTTGGCCATCAGCCGGCTCTGGAGGACGGGGTCCCACAAACCGAGCACGATTCGGTCTCGCAAGGAGTTGTTTAGGTTATCGAATTCGCAGAGCCCCCCTAAACGCCGCAGCTCGGCGACGAAGTCGCTGAAGCTCTCACCCGACCTCTGGTCCCGCCGGTAAAACTCGTTTCGCCGGATCAGGATGGGTACCTCTGGAGCGTAGTGCCGCCGCAGTATGGGTTCGAGGACGTCCCAGTCCATCGCGGTGGCATCGGCGGGTTTGGCCAGCGCTTTGGCCATCTGGAAGACCTTGGTTCCGCAGTGGGTCAAGAAGACAGCGCGTTTCATTGGGCCGGAGACGTCCTTCATGCCGGTGCACTCGAGGTACATGCGGAATCGGTCGGCGAACGATTCCCAGTCCTCGGTGGCGGGGTTGAAGGGTGCGGGTGGTTCGATCTTCGCCATCTCGGTGGTTCGTCTGGCTTCCGTCGGACACGTGGTTCGGTTCAGGGTCTGAATCCCACCTTCGTCGCCAGTGTTGTGTCCGCGAAATGATGCCAGGAGTCGGTGACTTAGTGCAAAGCTCTTTATTGGTAAGTTGGAACCGAGCTGGCGAAAGGAAAAAAGCCCGCGGCTTTTATTCCTTTCGCCGCAGCGGCCGCGGCCAATGGCACCGCTTTGAATCTCCCGCGGTCTGAATGGACCAATTGCGGGAGATTCTTAGCGAGCCAATCGGCGCGGCTCGCCTGACCAATCGGAGAGCCCCGCTCTTTGGCCAATCAAAGCGCAGGGATCTCGAGTATGTTAATGAAGGACAGAACATTATCAAAGGGCTTTGATAAACCCATTGCATTCAAATTGCTCAAATTAGGGACATAGAAAAGAGAGGAAATGAATCAGCAACATTATGGGCAATTACATTTCCATAGGCCCCTTCTATTTTTCTTTTTACACTAAAATCTAGATATGACAAAACACCGTAAATATTCCATCCATTTTTGTACATTAGACCTCCATTTTCAATGTCATCTTTAAATGTTTTTATTTAATAGATACACAATATTCAGAAGAAAAATCATGTTTGTTGTTTATCATTACAAAAAACACAGGGAATATAATGTTCCACTCTAATACTTCCTGGGTAAATACTCCTCTTTTAGTCATAAACATGCATCTTGTAAATCTAAAGCTTCAACACATTTGTAACAGAAAATCAATCAGAGCTATTTCCCAATGTCATCAGTAAACCCTTCAAAGCAAAGCAAAAATGAAGTTATCTGTATGGAAGTAATAATACAAGAGGGACAAGGATTGTCCGAATGAGATCAGATATAGCTTTAGTTTTTTTTTAAAATTAACCTTGACCCTGGATATAATATATAATATTATAATATAATATGAGCCTGGATTTAATATATAATATTAAATCAGAGCATAGCTTCTAAAAGTTTTACCTATCCCGACTTCCGGTTTGTCGGCTTCAGCAGCAGCAGGGATTCGCGATCCTGCATGATCCCTGTGGCGCTAGCCGTCTTGGTGCCTCTGATCCTGACGAGTCTGGAGGCTAAGGCTGCCCCGCAGAGGCAGCTGAAGACAGGGGGAGCTGGAGAGGGGTTTGGGGGTGTTGCAGACCCCCTCCCCAGCCGGCAAAACCCCCTTTTCTCAAGGTGGTGGAGCAGCGGTCCGTAATGGCTGCCACAAAGAAGCCGGCAGCTGGGTAAGACTGAGCAGGAGGAAGAGGGGAGAAAGTTTACAAGAGAAAGTTTTTTGGCTGACCCAGGACTTTAAGAGACGCCTAACATCCTGAAAACTATGACTATTTTTGAACGATACTTTGTTTCCAAAGGAGAATCTCAAGTGGCAAATTTGAGTGCTGAAAGGGAAAGTTTACTCTCCTTCCCTATGGAATCAACAAATGGCCATTGAGAAACCTGTCTTTTTATAAAAGGTAAAAACTTGGCTTCTTGTTATAAGTGGGAAGGGAGAGGACAAAAAGAAAGGAAAGAAAATATTAAGATCTTGCTGGAGGAGATACCTTGAAGATTTTGAGACTAGAAATTAATTGAAATAAGGCTTTAAAATATAAATTGGGCTTTTTTTCTTTTCCCTTCTATTGATATTACCCCAGGAAGAGAAAGTGAGAACTTTGTGCTTGTTTGGACTGATTGATGTCTCTGGGACTTTGGGGAACTGTTCTAACTTTTGAAACATCTTGGTTGTTTTAAGAAGAAGAATAAAGAAAAGATTTACAATGGCTTTACCTGTTGATGAACTTAGAAAGGAATATGGAAAAATAAAAAAAGAAGGCATGGACACTGTGAAAAAAGCCTTCCTTTTTTTAGAAATGGCGCTTGCTATTTATCAGCAAACACAATAACAGATGGAGGAAACAGAAGAAGAAGAAGAAGAAGAAGAAGAAGAAGAAGAAGAAGAAGAAGAAGAAGAAGAAGAAGAAGAAGAAGAAGAAGAAGAAGAAGAAGAAGAAGAAGAAGAAGAAGAAGAAGAAGAAGACGCCTCTTCAATGAATCTCAAAACTTAATTAAGAAAGAAAGGAGAAAGAGAGGAAGGAAAATGAAGGACTTAAGACTTAAAAAAACACTCAAGAAAGAGAAAAATAAGATGCAAAATCAACACAATGTTAGTAAACAAAAGAAAAAAGGAATACAGCAGAGAGGGGAAGCTAAAAAGGCGGAAGGGGGGGGATAAAAAGGCCAGGTGGGATAAGAAAGAAAGGGAAAAGGGGGGGAAAGCCACAAAGGTATGAAACAAGATGGATAAAAAGGAATTTTTTTTAGGGATAAAGGGTAATGTATAATTTCTTTTAAAAAGAAGATTCTGCAAGGTACATAAGATGGTATTTTAGTATTTGTATTAGAAATAGAAAACTAGAATGTTATAAGAATTAATAAAAGATTAAAATATTGAAATGTTTAGTAATGATAGACTTTAAAATTCAACAAAATATTAAAAGGAATGTTTAAAATATTGAATTTAATTGATTGTTGTATTGATGTTACTATAAACTTACTATTGTAACGTTTGTTTTTGAAATAGATAATTGGAATGTTACAAGATTTAACATTTAGATTTATTATTTAACTATATTAATCATTTTGGATTTATTATTTTGTCCTCTTTTTAAAAGTTAGCTGGTAGAATGTACTAAGCAGAATCAGATTGGGAAATGGGCGTTATTCTAAATATTAATTTAGGGGGAGGATAGAAAGGCATCATACTCTGATCAGTGATTTCGGGAGAAATCTTTTTTGTTGTTGTAGGGAATAAGATAAATGGATAATTTGGAAAGAATGGACAAAAGATACAAACACAATGATTTAAATTAAAATGAATTAAATAAAATAGAATTAAGAAGGGTGAAAAGTGGGGAGAAGTTATATAGAAGATATAGAATGGTAAATAAAATAGGTAATGGTATATAAGATGAGCACGAAGCTAATTGAAGTCCATATAAAGAGAGGTAATCTGAGTCCAAACTACTTTCTTAAAAGAAGTTTTATTATTGTGTGTTTTGTGTGTTCATGTTTGTTTGAGAATTAGTAAAACCTCGGAGGAATGTTGGATGAGAATAATGGTAACCAAGTCAGAGAGAAATGTAGATGACGATTATAAATTGTATAAATACAGGGAAAAATAATAATAATAATGAAATTGAATAAGAGTAAAGAGAAATAATGAGAAATTTGCTAAGAGATATTTATATATTCATATGGAAATGGTGTAAAACAGAACTATGTTGTATAAAATAATGTCTTATTCGACTTGTAAAATTTATAATGGAAAGAGGGTTTATGTATTCAATGGTTAATGATGGTTTGTTTGTCTTTAAAATTAATAAAATTTGTTTCAAAAAAAAATAAAAGTTTTACCTATCCCCTTTTAAAGTTTTGCTGATCTATATTTTATTTTGTTTAATCAAGCAACATACTGCATTTTTGTGTTATGTGTATTCCCTGGGAAGCAGAGAATATGAGCAATAAATTATGCTAATGAGCTCAGGACGTCACATGTCTATAAGCAGAATATAAAAACTGAACAATACAGAAGCAATTTCGTAGAGCAAGAAAAATGGGCAAAAGGAAGTAGGACAGATGATATTGGAGGTTTTAAAGGAGAGGAAATCAGGCAGAAAAATATTTTTTTAAATGCATCCATATGGAAGAGGCAGCTGAGACGCATCTTGCAAGATTACAGACTGCTCCCTTCTTAAATCTTTCTTCCTAGCCAAGTGATACAAGGTGAAGTTAATACAAAAGAATTCTAGAAATCATACTCTGATTGCTTTCTCACATTGTTTAACTGAATCATCTATACTGCTTGATACATCTTCAAATCAAGTTCTCAAGACCCCTTTAAAGCTTTTTTATTTTTTTTTCAAAATCAGCAAGTCATGATAGTGTTGCCAGTTGTTGGGACTCTTAAAAAAATCTTAAAATTTATGTCTTGTTTGATTTAAGCATGAATGGCCATTTTATAAATGGCCAGTATAGTTTCCAAGTAGTTTCATTGACAAAAATGTGGAAATGATTGGCTTTTACCCAGGGGTAGGATTCAACTGGTGTTACTACCGGTTCAGTGACTATGTTTTGAGCGCAGATGTAAAAAAAACCATTAGCTGTATCTCCTGGACAGCTGAAAAGTGCTGTGCGCAGATGCACAGTGTTTGAAAAGCCTCTTTTTTCCTGCTTTTTCAACCTCAGCTGTGCCACGCAAAGGACACAGAAATAAAGGACAGGTAAGAGCCCGGGCAGGCAGGTGGCCCAAACAGCAACAAACACAGAATCAGTTCAGTGTCTGCTGCTCTTCAGAGCTACCGATTCGCTAGAACCAGGCAGAACCGGTAGCATACCACCCTGCCTTTACCTTCATCCCATTCCTTGGTGAATTTCATTTTAGTACTAACCAGGTCTGACCCTTCTTAGATTGGATTCAAAATACGTTCAATCCAGCCAGTATTAATTAAAGTGATATAAAGTCCTAGATTAAATATTGAATTAAATGACTATGAATTGTTAGCTCTGGAAATGTATATGATACAAAACTGGAAAGACTTCCATTTTCTGGAAGCAAAGTACTAAAAAATAATACTTAAAGTAACTGAAATTAAATTTCTTGACAAACATATACAAACTGAATGTTGTAGAAATATACAAAAATGTGATATGAATCTCTAATGATATCTAATTAAGGTAAAAGTATATTAAGTCTACTTCTCTAGGATTACTTTCAGTCAAATTTAAAACTCATTATTCAAAGGTCTAGTTCTTGACTATACAATTAATAAATAGCTAACCTCTTTATTTAAAACATAATCTTTTATTTTTTGAATCCCTTGCAGTACTCATAAATCATATTGCAATATCAATTAAAACATACTTATTAATTAACACAATAAGTCCTTCTTTATTATAGAATGATTGCAATGATAAGGTTGGGCTTCCTCCCTCCTAAGAAAAGTTAAAAGATTCACACTTTCTTGAAGATACTATCATTTCTCTTTCTAAATGTTTACAAGAATAAAAGCTGTTGAAAATATGATCTAGTTGTTTCAAGAACCTAAAATAGTATAATTTAACTGGATGACAGTGACACATCAACCTAATTGGTTGTAAAATTTAATTATAGCTGTACTTTTCAAAATAAATGTTATAAATAAATATAGCTATAAAATGACGCATATTGTAAAAGCCATAAATACAAGTCAACCCAGCTACAAAAAATGTCTTTTATGTCAGTCTATTTATTAAATATATTTATGTCTTATGTCAATTTATTAAATATATTTGTGCTTAACTCAGGAAACCAAATTCTATCTTTCCTAATTTAAAGTAAGCCACTAGGTCCAGATATGCTAGTCCTTAGTTCACTTGTACTTATATATCTTGCATTTTCTATAGCCATTGTCAAGACATTTGGCTTGAGATAAAATTAATGCCTTGAAAGATTATAAAGGAGTAAACATTTAATTTCTCAGTGGATTAAAGGGACTCCCTTACTGGAAACGGTTTGATACATTGAAATACATATCAGCTAACCCCAAAGGATTTTGATTGATTGGCTAGTACAAAACCTTGGTAAGAAAAATATATAATGCTGAATCCTTGTCTGCTTCATTTTTTTGTTACTTTCTATTTTTCACTAGCCCCCTGGAATATGAAAATCTTCTAAAAAAACCATGATTGTTAAATGAAACTACATAATCCATATGCCAAGATATCCCAAGTGTCTTCATCCATTTCCATTTCTAAGATACACACTCCATCAAAATAAACAATTCTGTGACTGATGAACTGTGGTCTTTCCAGTTTTGTATCATATACATTTCCAGAGCTAACAAATCATAGTCATTTAATTCAATATATTATCTAGGGCTTTATATCACTTTAATTAGTACTGGCTGGATTGAATCATGGAACAACATTTTATAACATACTAGTTATCATTCCTGCAGAAAAATCACGTTTATTTAAAGCTAAAGCTACAAACTATCTGACAGTAATTATACTTTGAAGTAAGAAAATGGAATTGGATTTTATGGCCATCAAGTGTTTGGCAAAATATAAACTTTTGTGATGGTGAGAAATGTTGGCAATAGTAATTCCACTTTCTCTGAAGAGTTCTATTATGAAGGGATTATAATAGTCTGAACAGTTTTTTAAAAATAAAAGACCACCATGACAATTTAAAGCTAGAGATGTTGACATGTACAGACCTACAGAGAAATTAAATGCAAGCATCCAAATCTTAACCCAAAATTGAAATGTACCTGTTTGAAAATGGAATATAATAGGAAGATTAATGGATGTGTTCCAATAAGTAATGGATAAAAAGATAAAGGTGTGTGAAAGAAAATGTATCATTTTAGAAGGAGCCTTCCTTATTCACAGAATTTTAGTTGAAATCCCAAGGACATAATTTTGTTTATGGTCATCCCTCTTTTCTCACATCTTTTCTCAACTTTCTTTCTAAATGTAACCAATTAAGGTGAAAAATATGGAGCAGCTGAACAATTTGATTTTAGTAACAGCACCAAGCAGAACTTTCCTTTGGAAAATACAAGAATCTAATGAATTCATGAATCATATGGTGTTGTTTTTAAAAGAAAGAAGTTCATGCAAATACTTTGTCATTGTTCTTCATCTCTAATTTCTCCAGACATAACTCCCATTCTCATTTATCATCAACCAATTTCATGTGATTATCTCAATAGGATGACAGTGCAGTATCATACATATTTCTGTAGTCAAGAATAGACAAGAAACATGCTTAGAAACATATTACCACCAGCCAAATTAGAAAAAGATTTTAACTGTATGCCAAAATGTGTCCTTTTCTGAATGTTATTATGTTTTTTGGACTCAAAAATCTAGTAAGCTAGTTTTGAAGAAAGGACTTTTTTCTTTTTAGAAAAAAGTGTTAGACGTAAGTAAATAATAGTTCATAATCTCTAATGAATGAATGCAAATAATGCACTATATTTAGAAACAAAAATGCAATTCTGAAGAAAGATTGTGTTGATATATGTGTGCACACATGTAAATACAAATGTAAATACGGTACTACGCCTTCAACCAAAATAAATATAATAATTCACACATTTTGGTTTAATTTGTCAATATTCTCTTTTCAGCCATATTATTTCAAAATAATATGTCATAACTCTGATTCAATGTTCTTCTGCAATAATATGTAAGCAACAAGTAAAGTATGATTTAATGCAGTGATGGGAGGAATTTATAGGAACTTGCCTTAAAAAGTAGGGAAATATACTGGAAAAAAATGAATAGGGAAGAAAAGGAAGATCAAGAAAATTGAAAGAATATAAGCTAATGATAGAATGTAAAAGATGGAATTTCTGGACTTTCCATTCAAGTTTGTAAAACTTCCTCAACTTTACAAAGAGGCCTAGCTTTAAAAGACTTTGCTTCACTGATGGACAATTGAGCCATTTCCTGAAAAATGATACCATCTCAGAAGTAAAACAATAATACAAAGGGCTCACACCACAGAGAATATAGTAAAATAATTTGGGAAAAGAGGAATAATTTGCATGATGAAATAGATTACATTAAGGATCCCACAAAAAGCATTTCAGAGGATGAATATGGCTTAAAGGAAAATAATCTTCATGCCAAGTTATGCAGCTGATCTTGCATAGCTGCTTAAAACGGTTTGAGATAAATGCTACTTTCAGGTTTACTCCAAAGAAACTTTTTTGAATCAAATCTAAAAGAATAATATAGAGGCACAATGAACCATATTAGATTTAAGACCACCTTTCTTTGTTGCCTTCCAAATTCATCAATCAACTCCATAAACTGTAGGTGATGTGATATGGAGAGATTTGGCATCATGTGATATGAAAAGGTTTGAAATTTATAAATTAAGAATTTCTGAAATTCTTTTTGAAGTGTCTAAAATACAAAAAAATCTTCACCATGTGATGTTCACAGTCAGGCATAAAAGCTTCTACTTTAGCTATACTATCATATTTAAAGGGAAGGAGATGTCAGATTGGTAGAGGGGAAAATGTTTTACCTTTGATCAAGAAACAGACATAAGAAGCTGACAGACAGTACTCCTTAGGTAATGAGGCGTGAGTCATATAAGGGCAATAAAATTTAAATCAGCCATGAGAAAAATTAATATTTTTTTCATCCTCTCAATTATGATGGAACAATAGCAACATCTGTGGTCTTCATATATATACCTTGTGTATATGCACATCATATATACACAAGGATACACTGCTGTGTGATTATTTTTAAATAATGGATGTAAAAGCAGGATTAGCTATCTTGTTCTTATATGTACAAATCAGGAAGATAGAATCCATGTAGTCTGAAAATTTAAGATGTCTCTTTATCACCCTCACAGATGCATATATTGGTATGGCTATTTTTTTTATTATGGCTGGTCAAACACAGTCAGCCAAATATTTAACTGAATATTTTTCTACCTATCAATTCCTTCCCAAGGACCTGGAATAGGCAGATATCATTTTTTTAAAGAAAATAATTTAATTTAAAATTATCTTATACAAATATATAACTGCAGAAGAAATACATTGATAAAAATTTTAAAAAATTAAAATGTGTGTACCCCAATAAGCCCTATACCGTCTATATGAGGCCTCCAGGCCTGCTACATCCTGTGAAGCAGGAAATCGGTTTAAGCTGTTTTCACAGCTTAAGCAGGAAATCGGTTTAAGCTTGTTTTCACAGAGAGACTCTGAACCACTTAAACAAAAAGGGATGCTTTAGACTCAGCTTTAAATATTTGAGTTTAAAAATGAGTGTGGAGGCAGTGCTTAGGAAGGAGAGCAGAAATAGCCCTTGCAGAAAGTTGTATATAATAGTTCCATATACTAGCTAACAGATTAAGTATTTCCAACTTTTCTACTCAAAACTAAAAGTGAATTCAAAAGAATGGGCAGTTTGTTTTTTTTATATTGATACCCAGATCAATTTCTTATATACAATAACATGCATAAAATGTGCTATCAGATTGAGCCCCCAAGATATTATATTTTTAGCACTTTCTGGCACTCAATTATAATAACTCTACTAGATATCTGACCATATTTTTTAACATTATTATTTTTGGATTTTAATTAAATCACTTCCCCAATGTACCAGACTGAATGTGAAGATTTCTGGAATGAAGAAACATACTGTGATTATGCTAATAGAGGAAGGTATGAGTCTGTTTTTAGTTTACCATACCAGCTGTTTGATTAATTCATCCAATCATCATAAAGATCAGTGCATAAAATAACATTGCTTATCTGATGGAACATGCCCAAACTGCTGTATTTCAGATAATGAGCTTCATGGAATAAATTGAAATCCAACTTTAGAAATAATGACTCAGAGTTGCAATGAAATGCACACAGGTGCACAGAGGCATAGATAGGTACACAAATTGACACCGACTCTATTATAGAGGAAACAGGAATCATAACAGCCAGTTTTAAAGACATTTAAAGAGTTTTTCCAAATATTTATTCAGGACTTTGATGAGATGGCCACTTTACTTCACTGTGCAACATACAACTCAAACATAAAATTGTGCCAAGGACTAAGAGTGAGATGGCAGGACTATATTAGATTCTTCAACTAACAGAAAGAGACTTAAGTCACAAGAAGGTGCTTCAACTCACGCAAACTCTTTGAACTTTGCTGTAATGCAGGTGACACCAGATTTACACTCAATCCTAAATAAGTGTCAAGAATTGTAATTGAAGAAACAAACAAATGCACACACACACACTAATGTATAAGCAGAGCTGTCAGCCCTCCAAGGTAGTCCAGACTAGAAAATCAAACCCATAAAATCCTTCGTTTCTAATAAAGTATTTTGCACATCAGAATATACTTTCTTCCTGTTAAGTTCTGCGCATGGGTACAAGGAATGGAGACGAGGCAGTGAACAGTGAACTTCAACTCTTTATTAATCATTCTGAACAGAGCAAAACTCTAGGGCAGCAGCAGCCCTTTTATAGGGTAGGCTGCTGACCTATTAGCCAATGAGAAACATGGAAGTGTTAAACCCTTGAACCAATGAGAGTGGCTCGTTAACAGCCAATCAGATTCCCCAGAACGGACCAATCCGATATCGCTATTATCGGCCAATCAGAAGTGCAGGATTAAAACCCTGCTTTTTCTTAAGGTTCGTAAAAACTTTATTTATGCGCCTTTATTAGTTCATAACACCCCTTCCCCCCGGGTTCCGTTTGAGGGGTGTGGTGATGTAATCCCTAAGATATGTAGGTTGTTTTAACTGTCTATTAGATTTGCGCTGTCCCACCAGTTCCTTTCTGTAGTCCGGTTTCGGTGGGACGTTTTTGGACATATCTGGTACAGGCGGTTCCGTATCCTCACTGGACGACTCGGTGCCACTAATTCTGTCGTTGTTGTCCTCTGATCTTTGTGGGGTTGCCTCTGTTGAGGTATTCCTTTGTGGCGAGGCCAATCCCCTCCCTGATTCTTCTTCATGTATCGCGCCAGATTGCTGACTTCCTTCGCTTCTGCTTTCCACTATCTCAAATTCGGTTTCTTCGACATCCCCTCCCCCCTCAGTTTGGGAGTCACAGGAGTCGCGGGAACTGGGTTGTAGCCTAGAGTGAAGCTGATCTATATGGCGTTTCCATATTTTTCAGTCCCAAGTTTGCACACGGTACAATCTGGGCCCGGTGGTTTGAATTATGGTTGTGTCAACCCATAATGGTTCGCCGGAGAGGTTTTTAGTGAAAATTAAGTCACCTACCTTGAACTTGCGGCATTTTCCGCTAGATCCACAGGGTTTCTCTGGCTCGTAGGACGGGTGGAGCCGGTCGAGGTGGGAACGGAGCTTGCATCCCATCAACAGTTCAGCTGGAGTCTTGTTGGTGATGCTGTGCAGAGTGATGTGTTGGAGTAGGAGTATTCTGTTTAGTTTGTCATCAATGTCCCCATAGTCCATTTTGTGGAGAGTTTTTTTAACAAATTGGACCATGCGCTCGGCCCTGCCATTAGCCACAGGGTGCACTGGTGAAGTTAGCGGGTACCCCGGTCGCTAAGTATTGTTCAAACGCCAGGGCGGTGAACTGGGGTCTGTTGTCAGAGACCAGAACGTCTGGCAGCCCATGCATTGCAGATAGCCTATTCAATTTTCCGATGATGGACTCGGTTGTAGTATTCTTCATTTTGTGGATCTCGAGCCAGTTGGAATAGGCAACCACTGTTAGGAGGAACATATGTCCCTTAGTAGGTCCCGCAAAGTCAACGTGGATGCAGGACCACGGCCCCTGGGGGGTTTCCCATTCTGTTGGAGTTGCTCTAGGTGGGGCACTGCTGACTTCTTGGCACTTTAGACAAGTCTTTACCCAGGCTTCGATCTGCTTGTCGATGCTCGGCCACCACGCATAGCTTTGTGCGAGCGCTTTCATACGCACGATGCCGGGGTGACCATCATGAAATGTTTTCAATACTGCTCGTTGTAACCGCTCTGGGACGACAACTCTATCTCCCCATAGGATGCAGCCTTTTTGCGAAAAAAGTTCTGTTTGCCAGTTTCTGAAAGTGGTGAAGTTGTCAGGGTTTGTTCTACTGGCCATCCTCGTTTGACCCAGCTAAGAACTCGCGCCAAGACAGGATCTTGTTTTGTTTCGATCGCAATATCTCTGGCTGTTAGCGACGGTGAATGTAGCATTTAAATCTGGAGTGTCGTAAGGGTTGGAGCTAGGTTGTCGACGGTTTCCGGAAGTGGGGCACGGCTTAATGCATCAGCGTGGGGAATGGCTTTCCTCAGGCGGTGTTGTAATTTATAGTTGTACGCAGCTAAGAAATCCGACCAGCGAGTCATTCTAGGTGACAATATATAGGGGGTTGGCTTGTCTCCCGCTATAACTCCTAGCAAAGGTTTGTGATCGGTAACAATAGTAAAAATTCATCCATACACATATTCATGAAACCATTTCATAGCAGATACAACAGCAAGAGCCTCTTGTTGATTTGGCTATAGTTACGTTCAGCCTTTGATAGGGTCCTTGAAAAATAGACATTAGGGGCCTCACTACCATTTGGTAACACATGACTCAAAATGGCTCCTACTCCAAACGGTGTCATTATACTGCATTAAAACAGCATCTGAGTTAAGTAAGTTTTTCACTTGTCGGAATGCGTACTCCTCTCGGTGTCCCCAGACCCAGGTTGCTTTTTTGTTGAGAAGTCCATGTAGGGGCTCAGCTACGGTCACTTTCTGGGGCAAGAAGATGTTGTAAAAATTAATGAGCCCCAGGAAAGCTTGGAGTTCAGTCTTATTTCTGGGTCTTGGGGCGTTTTTGATTGCTTTTAGTTTGCTATTAGTGGGGTGAATGCCTTGTTTATCGATTATGTACCCTAGGAACTCTACTTTATCTGTACATAATTGACATTTATTTTTTTTAACCTTAAGGCCAGAGTCTTTAAATTTCTGGAGAACCATTTTAAGGCGCTTTTCTAGTACTTCTCTATTCGGGGCCGCAATTAAAACGTCATCAAAGTATGGCACGACCCCCTTGATCGCTTGCAAGAGTCTTTCCATCAGACTTTGAAAAATCCCTGGGGCTACGCTCACTCCGAATTGGAGTCGGTTGCATTTAAAGGTGCCTCAGTGCGTAACGATCGTCTGTGCCTCCACGGTTTTTTTTATCTACAGGCAGTTGTTGGTACACCTGTGCTAAATCCAATTTAGTGAAGACTTTTCTGCCCCCCAGGGAATGGAGAAGATGTTGTACCACTGGCACCGGGTAAGCGTTCTGTTGAAGGGTGTGATTAAGGGTGGCCCGGTAGTCCCCACAAATCCTTTACGATCCATCCGGTTTGATGGGTGTTACGATTGGGGTTTCCCAACGAGCGTGGTCAGTTGGTTCTAAAACACCCTGGGCTATTAATTTATCGAGTTTCTCATCAATCTTTGGTTTAAGGGCAAAAGGTACCCAACGAGGCTTAAGGCGGATGGGGGCTACTCCAGGGTTAAGGTTAAATGATATCTGGGTCCCCTTGTACTTGCCTAGTTTGTCTGCAAAGACGTCCTGGAATTCCTGGATGAGGGCCTCCTCCCAGTCGTCGCTTCTGGTTTGGTAAATGCCGGCTACCTTGATCCCGAGTGGGGCGAACCATTGAAGGCCTAACAAGCTAGGCCGGTCACGGTCGATGACAGTCAGTGGTAATGACGCAGTATGATTTTTGAAAGATACTAGGACTTGGCTGGATCCAACGACCAGAATTCGGTTCCCGTGATAATCTTTGAGCATGATTCTTTGGGCTCTGAGGTCTTGACGCCGGACGGCAGGGATTAATTGTTTAAGGGTCTTCCAGGAAACCATTCTAATTTTCTATGATTACTTCTAAATACAAGTATAAAAATGCAGTCTTATGTACCTTTCTAGAATCCCTTTAACAATAAAATTTATCTCTAAAAAACTTTTGCTTCTTTTTTTGAAAATTTTTTTTATTAATTTTCTACAAACAAACAAGACAAACAAAACATTAAAACATTCAACTCTCGTATGTACCTCCAGTGTGTCAGTTGGTTCATCATTTTTGTGCATTCATTCTGTAGTCCCAGTTACAATTATGTTACATAACAACTCATATTATCAATCCAAACTTATATATCCTATAATCACTAAAAAAAAAATTTTTTTTTGACTATACTTTTAATCATTCATGCTTTATGAGCTAACAATACTTTAACCAGATTATTCAACAAATCATATAATCATACCAAATCAATCCTAAAAAATCCTTTATAAATATAATATCAAATAACAAAATAATAGCAAAATAGCAAAATAAAAATATTTCTTACTATCTAGCATTCTAAATATTCTATTATCGTATTTTATCATCTAGCCATTTATAAAAAAGATCCCAAATTTCATAAAATTGTTTATCCTCTTGCTCTCTAATTTCAAATGTCAATCTGCTCATCTCAGCACATTCCAATATTTTCTTAATAATTTCTTCCTGTAATGGTATTTTCTCATTCTTCCAATTTTTAGCAAATACAATCCTGGCCGCTGTTAATACATTTACAATCAGGTATTTCAAATCTTTACTATATATATCAGGTAAAATTCCCAATAAGAAGATCTCTGGTTTCAAGTCTATATGTTTCTTTGTCATTTTTTCCAACCACATGCGAATTATAGTCCAATATTTTCTAGCATCCTCACAACTTTTGCTTATTAACATCTTGCTCCCCACCATTAGGACTTCTCATCCCTTCCTTTCTCTCTTGCTTCTCCTTCTCTTTGTCCTCTTTAACCCCTTGTCTCTCCACCTCCCTTTTATTCTGCTTTCCCCCTTTCTGTTGTTTCTTAACACAATGTCCCCTTTTCACCTTATTCTTCTCTTTTTGGGCTGTTTTTCCAGATCTCAAAGACCTTTTTTCCTTTTTCTCTTGCTTTTTCCCTTCTCCAGTCAAAGTCATTTGTTCATCAAAGATGGCTTCTTCTTCTTCTTCGTCCCCATCATCCTCATTCTGCTTCACATAAGTAAAAACCACCATTTCTAAGTATTGAAAAATAGTCCCAGGACCATCTTCCCCTCCTTGTTCTTCTCTTTCATATTTTTGATATGTAAGTTTCAATTCATCCATAGATGATGCCATCGTGTAGAGAAAAAGTTTCCCCAAACAACCACCCAGATGATTTAATCAGAAGTAATTTCCAAAGGTTCCAAAATCACCAAACAATCCAAACAGACTGTTTCTTTTAGATACCTTCTTCTTCTTCACTTTCTCTTTCTGGGGTTAAAGTAGTCACAAATCCTTTTCAAATATATTTTTTGGAAATTTTTAAACTGTTTGCAATTCTAGGCAATCTTCTTATTTTCAAATTTTGCTCTTATTTTTCCACTCTCCCTTCCCACTCACAGCCAAAAGGTTTTTTTTTTCTTTCTTTTTTTTCCGCTGTCACTTTAGGAAGGAGATTAGAACAAGGAAAAAACTTTCCCTTTTAGAGTATTCGCAGCTTATAACTCTCACAAGGAACAATATATACTTAGCAGCCTTCCAGGTTCCAGGTCACTTTCTCCTGTCTTGTCCCGAGAGAAGCAACTTTCACTTTTCTTCCGGCTTTCTCCCTCCTGCACCTGCTTACCCGGCTGCAGCTTTCTTCGTGGCGGCCATTGCTGACCGCCGTTCCTCCGCCTCGGGAAAAGGGGGTTTAGCCAGCTGGGGAGGGGGTTTGCGGCACCCCCAAACCCCTTGTCGGATCCCCCCTGTCTTCAGCTGCCTCTATGGGGCAGCTATATCCCCCAGAACCAAATGGATCGGGGGAACCTTGGTGGCGAACGCAGCAGGGATCACGCGGTCGCGAATCCCTGCCACCGCCGCAAGCTTGCAAACCGGAAGTGCCTTGGCCATCTTAGCAGGCCCGCAATGGGTCAGGAACACTTCTCGCTTTTTCCCCGTAGTGGCATCCTTCAAGTTGTTGGTCTCCAGAAACATCTGGAACCGGTCTATGTACGAGTCCCAGTCTTCTTGTGCTGGGTCAAATGGAGCGGGTGGTATGGCACTGCCAGACATGGTTTCCGTTGTCGATGTGCCTTCAGCCACATGCTCTGTTTGGTGCTCTGTAGTGTTCAGTCAGCTCTGATGTCTCCGCATCCCATCCTCGTCGCCAGTGTTAAGTTCTGCGCATGGGTGCAAGGAATGGAGACGAGGCAGTGAACAGTGAACTTCAACTCTTTATTAATCATTCTGAACAGAGCAAAACCCTTGGGCAGCAGCAGCCCTTTTATAGGGTAGGCTGCTGACCTATTAGCCAATGAGAAACATGGAAGTGTTAAACTCTTGAACCAATGAGAGTGGCTCGTTAACAGCCAATCAGATTCCCCAGAACAGACCAATCCGATATCACTATTATCAGCCAATCAGAAGTGCAGGATTAGAACCCTGCTTTTTCTTAAGGTTTGTAAAAACTTTATTTAAGCGCCTTTATTAGTTCATAACACTTCCTATTTCCCTTTATTTTGAAATAAAGGGTTTTCTTTGAGATGTTTCCTTGGGTTACAGATCTAGCCTGGGCTCAAGTTTTATTCATCTAACCACTGTCTTTTTTGCACCTCCTGATCCTCATGGTTACTTTTTCTGCCCATTATAAGAAGCAAGAAATATTTTTATACAATTTAATACTACCACCTTATTTATTATTAAATTCAGCTTACCCATCTCTCATTGAATATGACATAAAATACAAAATAGAAAAGTACATATTTAATGTGCATCCTTAATAACTAATAGTACACCAACAATTACAAGATTGTGAAAGTATTTTTGGCTTTGGTATCATCTGCTACCAGAATCCAAAAAAAGAGCTCAACCACTTAATTATATCAAAATGAGCTTTTAGCTTTTATTTCCCAAACAGAAGGAAATTTCAAAAGCAGGTTACTACCTCATAAGCATCAGCATGAAATGCAAAAGGCAAAACTATACACACTACTTTGTATATAACAAGCCTTTTGTCATGTCTGAAGCAACTACTTTCAAACAATAAACTCAAAATATCTGATAATTGCTTTAAGGAAGCATCCAAATGTTTCCAGAATTATTCCATCACAAATAAGAATAATTCTATATATAGGAGCTATATAGAATTCTTTCTATAACTGGTATAGTTCAAGTTTCTTTATAATATATTTTATTCAGAAATGAGTGTATTGACTCATTGAAATGTAAAGTCAAAATAAATTCTCTCTATGATTTTGTAGCTTGTTTTACAGGGGTTGCATGGAAAGAAAATGAGAAAGACCATATGCAATCAAAGGAAACTATGGATGTAGTATATATAAGACAGCAGCCCAATTCAATAAAGCTCATCTGCACGATGATCTCACTGACCAGCTATGCAAGCTTTTTTAAAATATATATTCTATTCAAATTCTTTTTTTTTTTTTCATTTGGAGGTTTGTTGTCTCTTTTTTTGAACCAAGTCATACCCCTAAATTTTTGAAAGTGCAAGAAAACAAAATAGTCTGATAAAAGGAGAATATTACAGGGAACAGAAAGTTTACTTATTAGCTGCTTATGAGACAGAAAATAAAATAAACACCGTATAGAGAAAATCCATAAAAACAATTTGGTCCACAGTCAAGACCAGTTCTAAAAATGTTGGTGCCCTAGACAAAGCCATATTCTGGCACCCACTCTAATTCCAAACATCTTCCAATTTTGCTAGGAATTTCTAAAACATGGTCTTTTTTTCTTGATTATATATAACCTTTGAGTTGGACATGTGGTGTGCCATTACTGCTTTTCACTTTTTTATTCAGTTCTTTGGAAGTCTTTTCAATTTCCATGACCTCCAAAATAAGACACCCCTAGAGCTGGCCCTGATGTGGTATCAAGTTTAGCCCAAGAATGATGCAAAACAATCCAGCCAGAGTTCAGTTCTTTATTTGCTTATGTACAATAGAGAGGATTGTGCCAGACTAAACCCTTACTACTCTCACCCTAATGGATATACCTTGGGACACACAAGGGAGCGGCTATCTTTACTCTCTTCCTTCATCTCCTATCCAGCTCTAAGCTGTGCTGCCTCTTGTCTCACCCACTTCTTAGACTCTGTTCCTTTATTCCTGGGAAATTCACCATAGTCCATCAACTCCCATTCTGTTGGCACCATCTCTCATATGTGACGAGCTAATCGTTTTTGAAGTCCTTCTGTCTCAAATGTTCTGATATGTAATTGGAATACCATAAGAATTATATTCCTTTCTTCACTAGCAAGCAGCACAACCCAATCATGCATGTTTATGATCAGCAAAACTAATTTATTTTTTAAATGTAAATTTCATGCTGTAAATCCAGTTTTTAAAAAGTGACATTTTGGAAGGTTTTAAAAAAGATATTGCTGAGTATTACCCAAATCTATATTTTTCCCTATATCACATTTTCTTTCTTGGTGGAAGGGGTTACTTTTTATTATGAAAGTGTTGCTCAGTGGTAATTCCTGCAACCTGTATACAGCAAGTTCAAATTCAGCCCATGCCATTAAAAAGAAAGAAATTATAGTTTAACTGATCATAAATAAGTTGTGCTAAATAGAATTCACATAACTGTATATGATATAATTTTAAACTATGTTCAGATTATAAAATAAAGATATTTAGCACCACTTCAATTCATAAGAGAACCAAAGAAAATATTGGCAATAACTTGAGGAAAGTATCCTGTAAATATATTGTTTTAAATAAAATAAGGTGCCCAGATAAGTTATTCAAACACACATGTATAATGCAATGCAACACTTATATTTAGCCCATTAATTGTCTGTTTTCTGCATTACACATGCACACAAATTTATTATAATACTAGCTGGATACCCATGCTTCACAACAAAACTGTGTGATTAGGCTATGCAGGAGAAATCTAGTTCACAATCCATTGGCTCAGTGGTGGTTGGTGATTGAAACACATAAGGGAATATCGCTTCTGCTGCCTTGAGTCCAGAAGCAGTTCCATAGGTAGAAGGCACAGACATTTTGGTGAGGTACCAACATTTAGCACTATAAGGAACCCCAGGCCACTCCTGAGTGAAGGAGTGGAATGTCTGCCAGTTTGAACTGAGGTAACAGAATGTGAGGCAACTGGCTATGCAGGAGAAATCCAGTATATAATTTGTTGGCTCAGTGGTGGTTGGTGATTGAAACACATAAGGGAATATCGGTCCTACCGCCTTGAGTCCAGAAGCAGTTCCATATGTGGAAGGCACAGACATTTTGGTGAGATACTGACATTTAGTATTGTAAGGAGCCGCAGACCGCTCCTGAATTCTCCAGTACCCACTGATGTTCTGCCATGAAGATGATGGCTATTACATCATTAAAGCTCAGTGTGACACAAAGACCAAGAGTTCTCTCAAGAAGACAATGCCTGCTGCTGACTTTTACAGCTACAAAAATGGCGTGTGATGCTACCTACTGCTGTTCTGCAACCTTATGAGGCAACTGGCAGTTGGAACAGAGTTCTTTTCAGGTGGGGAGTAGCAGTAGAATTTGTTAGATCGTGGGTGAGAGAAGACGCGGGAGGCTCTGACACTGTTCACTTTTTTTCGCATGGTTCAGAACAAAGAACAGTGGCTGCGGCAGCTCTTTTTAGTCCCGGTCTGCTGTGGCTCCAGCCAGTGACAGCTCTTTAAATTTCCCGCCGTCGCTCCTGGCCAATCAAAACGTCTCATGCAAATATCTAACAGAACTCCTTAGCATCAGAGCATGTTAATTGCTATATTAAGAAATGGTAATGATCTGATGGCCATTTCAAAAAATCCTTTCTTAGCGAGCACCTAGAAGCCAAGTGCCAAATTCAAGTTTGTAGGCTTTACAGTTCTGGAGATTTCATGATGAGTGAGTGGTACTTGGCTTTTATATATATAGATTATGTTATGGCCATCGCATCAGTAACAATCCTAAATAGCTTTACTTTGCAGCAGGCTCATAATCCTGCACTTCTCATTGGCCCGCGAATAGCGAGTCGTGATTGGTCGTTTCTGGCTAGTCCAATTGGCTGTTAACGGGCCTCTCTGATTGGACGCTTGTTAGAGCGGTAAACTCAAATCATTGGTTGTTTTGACAGCAGCCAGCTCTATAAAAGAGCTGCTGCTGCCCAAGTATTTGCTCTGTTCTTATTTCACAATAAAGAGTTGAAGTCACCGTTCGATGTCTCGTCTCCGTTCTTTGCGCCCATGCTCAGGACATAATATTGGTGACGAGGATGGAATGCGGAGATGATAGAGCTGACTAAGTACTCATCGAACAAGACAGAGCACGTGGCTGAAGAGCACATGCAACGAACGGCAGAATGACCAGCGGCGCCATACCACCCGCTCCATTTGACCCAGTAAACGAAGACTGGGACTCGTATATAGATCATTTCCAGATGTTCCTAGAGACCAACAATTTAAAAGATGCTATGCCTGGCAAGAAACGAGCGGTGTTCCTGACTCACTGTGGCCCCTCCGTTTTCAAAATGGCTAAAGCACTTGCCAAAACGGCGGAAGTGAAGACCATGGATTGGAATAACCTCGCGCCAATCCTCCGGGCCCATTACGCACCCACAGTACCTACACTGATACGAAGACACGAGTTTTACCAGAGGGAAAGAACAAGAGTGTTGGGGACTTCATAGCCAACCTCCAGAAACTAGGAGGCCTCTGTGGTTTTGCAAACCTCAAGGAAGCCCTAAGAGACTGCATAGTTCTGGGATTAGATGCACCCACTGTGCAGAGTAAACTCATAGCGAAAGGAGACATCAGCCTTGCAGATGTCATTGCTGATGCTACTGCCACAGAAACAACCAGGAAGTCAGCCTCTCGAATGCACTGAGCGAACGCACTGCATCGCCAACTCGCTAACGATAGCCCCTCTCCACTGAGAAGCATGCTATTACCACCCACCACGAAGCCCTCGAGTCATCCTCAGACAGTGAGGAAGAGGAGGTCAACTGGCTCCGCTCAAAATGAGAGCAAAGGAACCAGAGACTTCCGCACCAATGTGCTGGTTGCGGGGCAAACCACCCGCGAACGGTTTGCAAATTCCTCGATGCACTCTGCCGTTCCTGTGGGAAAAGAGGCCACATCGCGAAGGTCTGCAGAAGCAAGCGAGAGTCCAGTTCAAGCCGAAGGGAGAACAACCTCCGTTCGGAGACAGGCAAACCACCTGGGAATCGGGACTGCCTGAACCACCAATGGAACAACCACTACTACTATAGAAATCGAGCACCTGCCTCTTCAACGAGATGAGAAGAGACGCACCAAACCATTATTATTGGCCACGCTTCATCGCTAGATGCAAGAAAGATCCGCGTAAAGGTTACTATTGAGAATCGACCGTGCGTGATGGAAGTCGATTTGGGGTCATCCCTATCGATGGTATCCTGGAAAACCCTCAAACAGCTGATCCTTGCCATCTACCGCCAGGCCCTCAGCACTCAAAGAATCATCCTAAAAGACTACCAGGCAAGTACAAGGGGACTCCTATATCGTTTAATCTCAGCCCCGATGTAGCTCCCATTCAACTTAAGTCTCGTTGGGTGCCCTCAAGCTGAAGATTGATAGCAGCTAGATAAATTAATAGCCCAGGGCTTGTTGGAACCGATTGACCATGCCCATTGGGAACTCCAATAGTAACGCCCATGAAGCCAGATGGCTCGTTAAGAATTTGTGGGGATTACCGGGCCACCCTAAATCATTCTCTTCAACAGAGCACTTACCCAGTACCAGTGGTCCAACACCTTCTTCACTTCCTGGGTGGCAGAAAAATATTTGCGAAATTGGACTTAGCTCAGGCGTACCAACAACTACCTGTAGACACAATGACTGCAGAAGCCCAGACAATAGTTATACATAGAGGTGCTTTCAAGTGCAATAGACTCCAATTTGGAGTAAGCGTGGTGCCTGGCATTTTCCAAAGTTTGATGGAGAGACTATTACGAGGCATAAAAGGCATCGTGCCTTATTTTGACGACATCTTAATAGCTGCCCCTACTAAAGAGTTATTAGTACAACGACTCAGAAAGGTTCTTCAGAAATTTAAAGAAGCTGGCCTGAAAGTAAAAAGGGACAAGTGTCAACTTTGTACAGAGAGAGTGGAGTTCCTGGGATACCTTCTTGACAGACAGGGAATCCACCCCACTGAAAAAAAACTAACCGCAATCAAAAACACCCCAAGACCTAGGAATAAGACAGACCTCCAAGCCTTCCTGGGACTTATTAACTTTTATAACATCTTCTTGCCCCAGAAGGCGACCGTAGCCGAGCCCCTATATAGACTTCTCGACAAAAAGGCTTCCTGGGTCTGGGGACAGCGTGAAGAACGGGCATTCCAACAAGTAAAAGACCTCTTAACTTCCGATGCTGTATTGATACAATACAACGAGACTCTACCCTTAACGGATACAGGTGACACCTCACCATTCAGAGTGGGAGCCATTTTAAGCCACGTCCTGCCAAATGGGAATGAGGCACCTATTGCGTTCTTTTCAAGAATCTTGTCTAAGACTGAAAGGAACTATAGTCAACTCGATAAAGAGGCTCTCGCTATTTTATCTGCAATTAAACGTTTCCATGAATATGTGTATGGGAGACCCTTTGCCATAATTACAGACCACAAGTCGCTACTTGGAATTTTGACGGGAAACAAACCAACTCCCCACATCTTATCACCGAGAATGACACGTTGGTCAGAATTTTTAGCCACCTACGATTACCGATTGCAACACCGCCCGGGGAAAGCCATTCCCCACGCTGATGCTTTGAGCTCCACTACCAAATGTCATAGAGGACCCAGCTCCAACCTTAGCCTTATTGCAAATCGAAACCCTTAAATCACCGCCGCTGACCGCTCGAGACATCGCCGCAGAAACAAAAAAGGACCCCTTTTTGGCACGAGTCCTCAGCTGGGTGGAACGGGGTTGGCCGGACAGCGCACCCAACGACACTTTCAAGCCGTTCAGAAATCGACAGACAGAACTATTCTCCCAAAAGGGCTGCATCTTGTAAGACAGAGTTGTAATCCCGGAGAAATTGCAACATAAAGTTTTAAAAATATTGTACGATGGACATCCAGACATCGTGCAGATGAAGGCATTGGCCAGGAGTTATGCATGGTGGCCTGGGTTAGACAAACAGATAGAGACCTGGGTAGCAAAGTGCAGCGAATGCCAGGAGACTCACTCTACTCCTCCAAAAACTCCCCCAACTCAGTGGGAAACACCTCGAGGTCCTTGGTCCTGTATCCACATCGATTTTGCGGGACCCACAAGAGGACGCACTTTCCTCCTAACAGTGGATGCCTATTCTAACTGGCTCGAGGTCCACAAGATGAAAAGCACCACCACGGAGGCGGTCACAAAAAAACTGAATAAGCTATTCGCTACCCACAGATTGCCAGATGTCCTGGTCTCCGACAATGGCCCCAAATTCACTGCCCTGGCATTCGAACAGTACCTAGCAGACCGGGGCATCCGCCATGCCTTAACATTGCCAGCTCACCCTGCGGCCAATGGTAGGGCTGAGCGAATGGTTCAATTTGTAAAAAAGACTTTACACAAAATGGACCACGGCGACATTGACAACAAAATAACCCGGAAGCTTCTCCTCCAACACATAACCCCAAGCAGCACCACAAACAGAACCCCAGCTGAACTCCTGATGGGCTGAAAACTTCGATCGCATCTCGATCGCCTCCACCCTAATTACACGCCTGAACAACCCCCAGGATCCAGCAGCAAGTGTCGGGCATTCCAGGAAGGTGACTCCGTGTTTGCGAAAAACTTCTCGGGTGACCCATTGTGGGTCCCTGCTACCATAACGCAACTTACGGGACCCCGATCCTATCGTCTACAAACTGCAGATGGTAAAATGTGGAAGCGCCACATAGACCAACTCCATTCCAGACTAGCACCTATTCCCATCTCAGCCCCTGAATCTCTAACTTGGGGGGGGTGGGAAGGAACACTGAGGAGGCCGAAAAAGAAATAACAGATGACTTAACAATCGAAGCCCAGCAGTCTACACAACCAACCAGGGAATACTCACCGCCAGAAGGAGAACCGAGCCGGGGAGTGGCCTCGCCGCGTGACAGCACTGCGATGGAAACAGATCCAGGGAACCCAGAAAACAGCACTGGCGAAAGCAGAGAGAACAGCCCAGAGCCATTCGACGGAACAGCGGGATCGTTTTCACCATCCAGCTCAGCTAGCAGCCCACCGGAACAAGAGCCAGGACAGAAACCGGTGGAATAGCGCAGATCAAGCAGACAGGTGAAGCGACCTGCCTATTTACAAGAATATGTCACCCCACCCCTCAGACGGAACCTAGTGGGGAGAGGTGTTATGGACTAAGCCATCGCATCAGTAACAACCCTAAATAGCTTTACTTTGCAGCAGGCTCGTAATCCTGCACTTCTCATTGGCCCGTGAATAGCGAGTCATGATTGGTCGTTTCTGGCCAGTCCGATTGGCTGTTAATGTGCCTCTCTGATTGGATCCTTGTTAGAGTGGTAAACTCAAATCATTGGTTGTTTTGACAGCAGCCAGCTCTATAAAAGAGCTGCTGCTGCCCAAGTATTTGCTCTGTTCTTATTTCCCAATGAAGAGTTGAAGTCACCGTTTGATGTCTCGTCTCCGTTCCTTGCGCCCATGCTCAGGACATAACAGATTATAATCAGAATTTTATGTTTAATATGTGCCAGAGTGCTCACAGAAAAAAAATGACAATAAAGATTATCTTATCTTAATATTTATTTTAGTAGAAAAGGGAGTCATTTTTTTTTTCTGATTTCATGGTATCAATGTTTGTTTTCATACCATCCTTTGTTACCCCATTATTCCAAATTCTCAGAAGGAAAGGAGGGAGGGAGAGAGGAAGGAAAGAAATAAATCACATACAGGAGTCCATACCTTGGATTCCTCTGAGAGTAATTTCTGGGTCAGAACCATGAAATTGGGAATATGATTTTTTACTTCAAGCTGCAGAAAGATAGCTTGATGTATTTTGAGTTGAAGTCTACACGCAATCAATGGTTGAAGCACCAGTAATGTAAAATAATTATTTTGAAAATACTTTCCAACTATCTTATTGCTGAACTACATGCAGGCTGTTTCAATAGAATAAATTCAAGGGTTAGCAAACCAAACGCTTATCACCTTCAAGAACTCAATTTAGCTTTTTACAATATTCACTGCTGCCAGCAATCAGAAGATAAGACTGAGGAACTGAACATTTTATTGGGGTTATCAGATTGATTATAAAGTAGAATCTGGCTGTTTGGGGACAACAGAGACATTGATTGAGTTCTTTTCATGTGCTCCTTCAATTGCTGTTTTTTTGTTGCTATTTTATGCTTATATTTTATAGTTACTATTTTATTGTTATATTTTATATCACCGTTTATCTTTTCAAACAGGGATCGCAGTGATCCTTGAGATGATGATCCTATTAGAATTTTTTAAAAACTTACTGATAGAGATTTTATGTCTCAGAAGAAGACAGAACATTCTGGAACTAAATCTGAGAAGAAAAAAACAGCCTTTGCTCTTCACAGGAAATCAATGCACTATCAGTCCTCTAGAAATGGATGCTGTGAAACCACATTTTATGCACAGTGTGGATATATGAGGAAATAAATGCTGTAAGTCTCTAGTGACCTTCTTCTACAGAAAATGAGCCTTGGGTGGCAAAAATACAATGCCTTGTATTTTTCCCTGCACAGAAGTATGGAATTCCCATGTAATGGCAAGCTTAAGGGAACTTAATTAAAGGTCAAGATAAAAATCAAGGGGAAAGCTAGCTCTATTATATAAGTATCCATGATGCTCAAAATCGGTGTATTAGATTATCCTACACTTTTTGTCTGTTGACACATTAGAAAAACTATATTCTTCACTTCCTATATAATTCCCTATCTGACTCAATTTGGCCAGTTTTGTACAAGAGATATGAAAATTAATGAAAAGATGGGGTATGTAAATCCCATTTTTTAAATAGTTAAAAAAATCAGAATAGATTCAAATCTTTACTAATATCAGTAACTGATACCTAATAAAAGTTGACACTATAAAAATACATATCTATAGGAAATAATTAATTACAACACTAGAAATTAGTAAGCTACACCTTTCATATTCAACATAGCAAATTTGGTTTTACTAGAAGCAACAGAGTGATGTATATCTGGAAGATAAATAGAACCAGTCAGAAAGGCTACAGGATTTGTTTCCATGTGGGAGCATCAACTCTAAGCATGCATCCATAAAGTGGACTGTTGTGTATGTATCATAGTTAATAAAGTATGAGCTTGAGATAAAGTGCAGGGTTCTGGCCCTGCACTTCTGATTGGCTGATAGGCGGCCAGATCGGATTGGTCAGTTCTGAGGAATCCAATTGGCCCTTAACAGAGAATTCTTATTGGTTAAAAGAGCTAGCGTTCAAAGCTCATTATTGGACAATTCTCACAAGGGTTGCCTATATAAGGCAGAGCTCACTGTTGTTGTTTTGAGAAGTCACTATGCAATAAAGAGCTGAATGTTCACTATACAGAGGCTGTCTCCATTTACTCCGACCCATGTTCAGTACTTAACACTGGCGACGAGGGTGGGATGTGGAGACGTCTGAACCGAAGAAGCCAGGAAGCAATACCGAGCACGTGATAGACGACGCCAACAACAGAACCATGTCCGGCGGCATCGTGCCACCCGCTCCATTCAATCTGAACCAAGAGGATTGGGAATCCTACATAGATTGCTTCCAAATGTTTCTCGAAACGAATAACTTGAAGGACGCCACACCAGCAAAGAAAAGGGCACTGTTCCTGATGCATTGCAGCCCAGCCGTATTTAAGATGGCTAAAGCACTCACCAAACCTCAAGAAGTGAAGGCCATGAGCTGGGACAACCTTGAACCCATCCTGAGAGACCATTACGCGCCAACCGTGCCTACGCTCGTGAGACACCACGAGTTTTACCAGAGGAACCAACAAAAAGGGGAAAGTGTGGCCGATTTCGTGGTGGACATCCGGAATTTAGGGGGTCTCTGCGGGTTTGCCGATTTAGAAGAGGCACTAAGAGATTGAATAGTTCTGGGAATAGATGCACTAGGCCTGCAAAGCAAGCTGATGGCCAAAGGCGACATCAGCCTTGCCGATGCCATCACTGAGGCCACGGCAGCAGAAGTGACCAAAAAGTCGGCTGCACAACTACGGCAAAGCCGCACTCCGGTACCACCACCGACAAGCGACATTTTATCCAAGCCTGAAGGACAGCTAGCGACGACACACCACGAGGACCTCTCTTCGTCATCAGACAGCGATGAAGAAGGGGTCCATCGACTGCGGTCCGACCGGGACCCTCACCCGAAGCCCTTATGTCCTTGCGCTGGCTGTGGAGCCAACCATGCCAGGGCCAAATGCAAATTCCGCGATGCACTCTGCCATGAGTGAGGGAAACGAGGCCACATCGGCCGGGTCTGCCGCAGTTTACCAGGACTCAGCCAGGCCTCAAAAGGGGCAACTATCGCCAATCGACAGGAAACCGTCCTGTAAGGCAAGAGCCAGTAAACCACTCCTACAGAAATCGAGCTTTGCAAAGAGAAGAGGCTCACCATACTATCACTATTGGTCACGCCTCAGCTTTGGACACTAAGAAAATCTGGGTCACGGTAGCCATCGAGAACCAGCCTTGCCACATGGAGGTCGACTCGGGATTGTCCCTCTCGATGGTGTCTTGGAAGACACTCAAGCAACTCATCCCCACAATTCAACGCCAAGACCTCCAATTTCAATGCCTCATCCTCAAGGACTACCAAGGAAATCAAATCCCCGTTGTCGGGTCCTGCCGAGTCTGAGTCTCCTTCAAGAAGCATACAGTGTACTTACCTCTAACAGTCATCAATAGAGATAGGCCTAGCCTACTAGGCCTCCAATGGTTCGCACCACTCGGCATTGAAGTGGCCGGCGTGAACCGAGTCGGTGGGTGTGAGTGGGAGGAAGACCTTATCTCTGAGTTCAGCGACGTCTTTGCGGACAGCTTAGGCGAGTATAAGGGGACCCCGATCTCATTCAGTCTAGATCCAAAAGTAGCTCCCATTCACTTGAAGCCCCATTGAGTTCCGTTCGCTCTTAAAGCAAAAATCGACGAACAACTCGACAAATTAATTGCTCAAGAGGTGTTGAAGCCCATCGATCACTCTCCATGGGAAACCCCTATTGTAACACCCATTAAGCCAGACAGGTCAATCCGAATTTGTGGGGACTACCGGGCCACTTTGAACCATGCCCTACAGCAGAATGCGTATCCAGTTCCGACGGTGCAGCACCTCCTCCATTCCTTGGGGGGCGGTAAGGTTTTCGCTAAATTAGATTTAGCCCAAGATTATCAACAATTACCAGTGGATGAAAAAATGGTCCAAGCCCAAACAATTGTAATGCACAGGGGTGCCTTTAAATGTACCCGATTGCAATTCAGAGTTAGTGTAGCCCCGGGGATCTTCCAGAGCCTTATGGAAAGGTTATTACAGGGAATCAAGAGCGTGGTCCCTTATTTTGATGATGTATTAATTGCAGCCCCGACCCAAAAAAACTTACAGGACCATTTGAAATGCATTCTAAAAAAATTTCAAGAGGCCGGGCTTAGGGTGAAAAAGAATAAATGTCAATTGTATACTGACAATGTTGAGTTTCTAGGGTACCGGATTGATAGCCAGGGCATTCATCCTACCGAGAGTAAATTAAAAACGATCAAAAATGCTCCCAGGCCACGCAACAAGGCCGATCTCCAGGCATTCTTAGGCCTCATTAATTTCTATAATGTATTTTTACCGCACAAGGCAACTGTCGCTGAACCGTTACACCGATTATTAGATAAGAAAGCATTGTGGGTATGGGGTTAGTGGGAAGAGCAAGTGTTCCGGAATGTAAAAAAACTGCTCACATCTGACTCTGTACTTATGCAATATAACGAGACTTTGCCATTAGTTATAACCTGCGATGCATCACCTTTCGGAGTGGGCGCCATTTTGTGCCATGTACTGCCTAATGGGAATGAAGCCCCTGTTGCATACTTTTCGAAGACTCTTTCACAAGCAGAGCAGAACTATGGACAAATTGATAAAGAAGCCCTCGCAATCGTTTCAGCTGTAAAAAAAAATTCATGAATATATGTATGGAAGGACATTTACCATTATAACTGACCACAAACCGTTGCTAGGAATAATAGCCGGGGACAAGCCAATCCCCTACATATTATCCCTTAGAATGACTCGATGGTCAGAATTCCTAGCTGCTTATAATTATCGCCTGCAATATCGCCCGGGAAAAGCCATTCCCCACGCCGACGCATTAAGCCAAGCACCGCTTCCAGAGACTCTCGACGATCCGGCACCAACGGCAACCATGTTGCAGATCAAAACACTCAACTCGCCACCTATAACCGCCTGAGACATCGCGAGAGAAACCAAATGAGACCACACGCTAGCTCGAGGCCTAGGATGGGTAGCACATGGATGACCATTGGACCAAGTACCAGATGACTTCGCACCATTCAAATCTCAACAGACTGAACTTTTTTCCCAAAAAGGCTGTATCATCTGGGGCGATAGAGTCGTTGTCCCAGAACGACTCCGGAAGACATTGCTGCGAATTCTGCACAAGGGCCACCCCAGCATCGTGCGAATGAAGGCGCTTGCACGAAGCTATGCATGGTGGCCAGGCATGGACCGGCAAATCGAGCAGTGGGTTAAAACGTGTTCCAATTGCCAACAAGTCAGCAACGCCCCACCAAAAGCCATGCCTACTGAATGGGAGATGCCATGTGGAGCCTGGTTCAGAATCCACCTGGATTTCGCGGGGCCAACCAAGGGCTATACTTTCCTGCTGACAGTCGACACATACTCCAATTGGTTGGAAATTCATCATATGACGGCTACGACCTCCGAGGCGGTGATCAAGATTCTAAACAGACTCTTTGCAACCCACGGATTGCCAGATGTCCTGGTGTCCGACAACGGGCCACAGTTTACGGCACTAATGTTCGAGCAGTACCTTGCTGACTGTGGCATCTGCCATGCACTCACCTCGCCTGCGCACCCTGCAACCAATGGCCGAGCTGAACGCATGATCCAATTTGTTAAAAAGACTTTGCAAAAAGTGGACTATGATAATATCGATGACAAAGTCAACCAAATTCTCTTTTTGCAACACATAACTCCACATAGCGTCACCGGCAGAACTCCCGCCGAACTACTGATGGGACGATCCCACCTCGGCCGGTTGCACCCTGCTTACGAACTGGAAAAGCCAATAGGATCCAGCGGCCGCTGTCACACCTTCCAGGTAGGAGACCTCATTTACGCACGAAACTTATCGGGCGACCCGTTATGGATAGAGGCAACAGTAGTACGAGTGACTGGCCCTAAATCCTATGTAGTGAAATGCTGTGACAATAAACTGTGGAAACAGCATATCGACCAATTACGGTCACGACTCACAACGGCCAGTCAACAACTCCCCCATGACCAAACCGAGGGGGAGGGAGGTACGGAAGAAGATGAAGTTCCAGGGAATCTGCTCGAAGGGAGCGACGAACTAAGTGATACTCAGGAAATGGAGCAGGAAGGAGAAATGTTTGCACCGCAAGAAATTGCAGCTGAGCAAGAAGCAGAACCACTGCCAAACAACAATCTACCTCAACAGGATTGCAACCAACCAATCCAATGAAAATCCAAAAGAGTTAAAAGACAACCGTCCTATCTAAGGGACTATATAACTACACCGTAATTAAGAGGCCAGGCGGAAGGGGTGTTGTGTATGTACCATAGTTAATAAAGTATGAGCTTGAGATAAAGTGCAGGGTTCTGGCCCTGCACTTCTGATTGGCTGTTAGGCGGCCAGATCGGATTGGTTAGTTCTGAGGAATCCGATTGGCCCTTAAAAGAGAATTCTTATTGGTTAAAAGAGCTAGCGTTCATAGCTCGTTATTGGACAATTCTCACAAGGGTTGCCTATATAAGGCAGAGTTCACTGTTGTTGTTTTGAGAAGTCACTATGCAATAAAGAGCTGAATGTTCACTATACAGAGGCTGTCTCCATTTACTCCGACCCATGTTCAGTACTTAACATGGACCATATAATAAAATATGATTTGCAGTTGTAATAAACCCTTTGCAACATGGGTAACACCTTAACACAAATTTAATGCCCTTATATCTCCCTTCTGAGAACATCTGCTATAGGGATATTACAATACAGCTCTAAGTGTTAGGAAATTGTAACATGGCTTGGTGTTCATCTTATTAATACCAGCCAGATGACAAAGAGTTGAATTCGAGACACAGCAAACAACTCGGGATATGTTCTTTAAAAATTGTTCTGTCTCTTTCTTGAGGCTTGAAGGAATTATATAAGCTTAATGGGCAATGAACAACAATCACTCTCTAACTCTATCTAGGCATAATTTATTTTTGCCTGTGCAATTTACCACCCTCATCATAACTGTTTCTTCATATGCAAACACAACTTTCTCTAATGCATGTTTTGGAAAAGAGGAAAAGAACAAATATCTTTGTTCATCCCCTGAATTTCTTGGAAATAAACCATTGAGTATGATTTAGCCTTAGTTCAATTCCTTTATACATACGTACATACATACATACATACATACATACATACATGCAAAAATAATTTATTTAAAAGTTTTCACCACAGAAGGCAGGAGAATTGATTTGCAGGTTGGATTGGGGTTTTTTGGTAAAGTTAAAGAAAAGACAAAAAGCCCTTTTTGATTATAAGATCCTGTCCTCTCTGATAAGAATTTTGAAAGAAATTTTCACATGCATTCCAGGATTTGAAATAAAGCAGTAGCTGGAATTCTTTCATGATAGCTTAATTAGGTTTTCTATAACAAATTAACTAATCAGATACTCTTATATCACTAAAGTCTTGTTTTGCTTATATTTTTGGTTTCCTTTCTATCTTAAGATTTTGGCTCTGTACAATGGATTCTACCTCCAGAGAACAATAATTTTCTACAAATTCCCTGAAATGACTGTGTAATGCCACACATTTTTTCTTTTTGTTTATTTTTTTGCAACTTGATGTGCTATTTAAACATTACTTTCAAGCTTTGCTAAAGTGAATGCTCTTTTTTTAATTTTATCACCTCTGCCAATCAAGGACCTTTCTATTTATCTTGGACAAGAAATAATTGGGGCAAATGACCTTTATGTTTTTTGAGTTTTGAAAAGCAAGTGTTTCTGTTCAGGTATAATTTTGCACCAATAATTTTGCAGTGAATCTAATCTAATATCTCCATTCTGGAGAAAACGTTGAACTAAAAATCATGTGGTTAATATATCTGGTCTAGTTTTTGAACTTATTTGTTTTTCTCTGTCCCTTGCTTTAACTAGGATTATATATTTGAGTTGTTTTCAAAGGCCAACAGAGCTGTGTTTTTTGTCTGTCATATAAAAATTTGTAAATATTTAATGCTACATACACTTACACAAAATATACACAAAAACACACACAATATAACTTAGTTAATCCTAACACGTATTTTAAAATCCAACTTTCCAAAAAGATTTGAGTGATTGTAGCATTACAAAAATGATCCATTTTTTTTTTTTACAAATGTCTCTAGACAACCATAAATGGCATTAAACTCGGTCCCTTATTGCTTTCCATGAATAATGTTTTAGTAGATCATAGTAAATTGTAGTTAAAGAAATCCATGATGGATATTGCTTTCTTTACATTTCTACTTTTCAAAGGCTCCATTTTTCTGAAGGAACTAATCTCACAAAAAGTTAGATGCTATAATTGAAAAAGGTACTTTTCACTTTAGTTATTTGGTGTTAGATGTTAATGTAAGTTGGGTGATTATGCTGTGAGATAAAGTTTCCATTTTTTCAGAGAATTTTGCATTGCAAAATAAGTGTGCACACACTCATCATGAAAGTGCCTTTCCAAACTCATGAAATGTTTCAGTAATTAGTGTATAAATAAATGTGCTAAATTAATTTTTTTGATAGAATTAATCATTGAGCAGCAAAATTGGTTAATAAAGAATAGATTCATCTTTTCTGTACCAATTGTTTGTATGTATATGTTTTGTACTGAATATGAATCAACTTCACCAAACTACTTTAAAACGTCAACTGAATTAAACTGCAATTAATTTAAGACTCAAGATGGTTAAAAATTATATGGCATCCCTTTTTGAATTTAGTGTTATGAGCTCCAGACAAAACTTTCCAATTATTATCAGAAACCAAGGAACCACTGGAAGTGTGACATGCCACATCAACAAATGCTAAGGAAACAGGCACCTTGCTAAATTATCAGCAAGGTCCTAATTACTGAGCAGCTACTTCTAGAAGCAAGTTAGGGGACCAAATGCATATCCAAGTTACATAATAAATTCTTTCTACCCTGAGGCATCTTCGAAAAAGCTTCAACAACAAGAAAACTTTGGGAAGTAAGCTGCATTAAAATGGTTTCCTAATGAATAAGTGAAGAATTTTAGATCGTCATTTCAGACTCCCACAGATAGCACTCACTCTAATTTCTTTGACAGCCTGCCACATACAAATGCCTTCCTGGATGACATTTCAACTTGTACAATTGCTACATGAAGCTGGTGAAGAATTTAGTACCTTAGATTCTGACTGATTATAAGGAGTGCAAATAAGTGACCCTAATTCTAACTTGCTGCACTGATTGTCATCACTCAACATTTTCCATTGCTTATATGAAATATTCCATTGACCCACACAGTACTCCAGAAACAGATATCAAATTATCTTTATGAATTACTGACCCCTACTTCTCTGATTGTTAATAGATGTCAACTATTTCTCTTTGGGCAACTTTCCAGATATATTATATTTGCCTGTAAACCAACCTATTTTTTACAGTAGTAAACAATGTCGGCATTACAGAAATTAGAAGAAGTGATTGTATTTTAATACATCCAGTCAAGGTCTCTATCAATAATGGACTTACAAGGCTTTTCCTCAAGTAAAGCTCATTGCCTATTCATTGCAGATTGATCTCCAGTGTAACCTTGCTTAAATTCAAGTTGTTGCATTTTCATTTAAAATGTGGTTTGGGTTTAAATTGTTTTAAAATGATTTAAGCTGTATAGATCAGAGAAGCCTTCTCATCTCCTAGCTCTTCTTAATGACTTGGAAATAATCCAACTCATTTCATGAACATTATGGGATTTAAGTGATATTTAGAAGAGTTGCATATATTTCAAGTATGTTATAAATATATTTTCTGCTGTTTTCCACTAAAAGCATTCATAGTACAACCTGACCACTGAAACTAGAATAAAATATGAAAGGAAATAACAGCTGAGTGGATTAGGGATGGTAGGTTACTAAATATTATTGCAAACCCATCTTTGTAACTACTTTGCAAGTTACACTAAAGAGAAGACAAAATCTTTATTAGTTCACTTGTCAAATTAGCTCTAAGTTGTATGTCAATTTAAAATGTGTAGAATCAGGACCAAAGTGGGATTAATTTTGAGGTAGATTTTTTGAGTTTAAAGAGTAAAAACTCTTGCTTAAGTCATTCACTTTGCTTCTAAAAATTTCCATACATACTCAGGTCTTCATTTGTGAAGGAGCTCTGGTCACCCCAAGAAGATTGTTCACACTTTTTTCATTTCTATATTATTTTTTGTCGGCATGCTAATGTATTGTCTACATAGCAAAGAGTTGTCTGAATGTTTTGAGTATTTCATTCTATCAGCTAAAGACAGATCTTACAACCATATCTTTAAATGTTTTCTGCTCCAAAACCAAGTTGATGATCTATTGAATTTTTAGTTCATAAGCTCTTACACAAACTGATATCTCTATCTTTCAAGCAGCACTGCAGAAAATTATAGTCTCATATAGCTGATTTAAAATTTGGAAAGGTAGCATATTTTCAAACATAATAGAACTGTGAAGGCCAACTCTAAGTAAAACTTACAGTATAAAAGTTTATAACCAATAAGAGCCTGGAATAAAAAATCAACTGTAGCAATAAATCCTCATTAGTTATTCTCAAAGAATAATCATTTCTGTTATGCAAATCTGCAGTAATTGCTCTTTTTCAGATTCTAGAAAAATGATTTCTCATTGATGCACAAATCAATCTTGAACAACTAACCGTTACTTTGATATGGATACACATACTTTTTCCTTTGTTCCTAATTAGGGAGGGTTTTCTTGCAAAAATAAAATCTTAAATTCTTGCAATATTTTTTTTTATTTTAACTATTGGAAAGTAAATTAAGTGTTACAAAAAGTGTTGAATTTTAGTCTCAAGTATCTCTTTTCAAAAGTATTCATATACAAGCCATTTTGAACTTTGGATGTGAGGCAACATTCAATTATGTCACAAATACCAACATAATTTTCAAAGCTAATTGTTCTTAATAATACACACTTTGACTTTAGTTGGAATGATGTGAATGTTTTTCTTTTCAGCAGTTAGTTTAATCATGGTTCATTGAAGAAAGTCATAATTGAATGGATTCTGCTGAGCCAAAACTAAACAATGCATGTTATGAATTAATGACATGTGTGAACCCCAGCACTTGTTAGAAAAACAAAATAAAGACACTGTCTTAAATTCAGAGATGGTAAAAACCAAGACAGAGTGTAATCTAACTTCCACTGGGAGAAAAATACAGTAATTAAATGCAGTAATTATGATCAAGTTTCATCACAAAATTAACTTTATTTCCTGACTAAAAAATGTGCTTTCTCATTTATTACAGCATATTAATTGTTCTAATAGCTCTCTATTATAATTATTCTATCTTGCAAAATCTGGCAAAATAGAGTTGTGATGGTGCAGTAGTTAGAAGGAAGTATTGGAGGGTGATTCTACCCACTGCAGAGTTCGATCCTGACTGGCTCAAGGTTGACTCACTCCGAGGTCAGTAAAATGAGCACCCCGGTTCTGGGAGGCAATATGCTGACTCTGTAAACCACTTAGAGACAGCTGTAAAAGTCTGTGAAGCAGTATACAAGTCCAAGTGCTATTGCTATTGCTATTACTAACCTATACTTTATTCTTAGATCCCATTTATTTTATTTAACCAATAAATTAATTAGTTACTTGTATTCAATAATATTTATTGGATTTAGGTGCCAGAATGACAGTGGGCAGCTCAAAAAATCAATTGGAAAACATTAAAAACACAGTGCCATATAGATAAACAAAAGATACCAAGTACTCTGTTGGGGTAATTCCCTGTTAGGAGAATGAGCTCATACAGAGAGATGTAGTGAGAATAGTGTTTGAATAATGCACAAATAGGACACAGATACACTGTACAGTAAATATAGGTTTTTACTTCCAATAAACATTTAAGCACAGTCCAAACACAGTCCAAGTCATTCACAGGTAAATCAGTCAGTGTCCAATCCAGGGATAATTCCAATATCAAACTCCAATCTCAAAAAAAGTTCAGTAACAGACTTACATCAAATCCAAGAATAACAGTCAATCGGGAAAAATGGAGGAATGGCAATACTCTCCAACAGAAGGAAACAGAGAGACTCACTGATTTCACTGAAACTTCTGAGACTAAACAACCCAGGTTTCTGGCTCCATTTTATGGCCATTTGTGGAACCGCACCCAATTACAGTTTTTGCATGCTCTTAAAGATACAATATTAAAATGTCTATCCTAGTTTATATATTTCCAACCCAAATACATTCAAAAACTCATCTACCCTATCCACCTAACCCAAGGCCTGAAAAAACAGGCATGTCTCATTTTCTTTCCAGAATACTATAGAAAGAGCCACATGGATATTGGGGGGGGAGGAATGATTTATTCCAGAGAGCAGGCATCACAACAGAAAAGGCATGCTTCTTAGATTCTGATAAATGACATTGTTTAATGAAAGGAACCTGAATGCAAAGTTTTCTCAGTTCACACTGTAAGGGTGATAACTAGTCTCTCAATAAACTGAGACTATTTCAGTTGGAATTTTATTGGTGGTAAACACAACAGGTCCCTTTAATTGCATCTGGAATCCAACTGACAACCTTTACAGTTCAAAAGCAAAGATGTCACATGGCAGAGGTGGTATTCAGCAGGTTCTGACCAGTTCTGGAGAACCGGTAGTGGAAATTTTGAGTAGTTCAAAGAACCAGCAAATACCACCTCTGACTGGAGATTTTACAGTATCCTTCCCCTGCCATGCCCACCAAGCCATGCCCACAGAACCGGTAATAAAAAAAAAAAATGAATTCTACCACTGTCATATGGGCAGATCCAGGCATGCCCGTGACTGTTCCCACTGCTTCATTTTGGACCATTTAAGTAATCTGAGTGGTCTTTAAGAGCAAGCCCATGTAGAATGCATTACAGTAGTTGAGTCATGATGTGAATAATGCATGAAGGGTACAACTGGCAGACAAATCAGAATCTAAAGACTTTCTTGGCCACAGCTGCCACCTGCTCTTTGAGCAGGCACTGTGAATCTGAAATAACTCCCAGTTTCAATACTGTCCTTGATTGAAGAAGTGTACAATTCAAGGTTAAAGATGAACAATTCTTGGATTGAGGGGATGCCCTAACATCCATTCACTTTCAGTCTTAGTAGGATTAATTTCAGGCACAAGTAACCAGGAACAAGAGTTTAGTTCAAAGCACTCCAAGTTTATTTCATGTTTCCTATACACAAAAATCTGATCTAACAGGCAAGGCAAATTGAAACTAGATAAAAGTCAACAGAATTTGGGGTGAAGGGGAGGCTGTACTTAGGTCACTTGTGGAGCAGACCAACACCAAATTGATTACGCATTTGATCTTGCCCTCAGACTCAGCCTGGTTATCTCCTACATCTAAGTCAGAGTTCTTATCTACACCATGCAGGCTCTCCAGATACTAGGACAGAACTTCAGCACAGCCCTTGGCCAGTTCAGGTATTGCTAGATTAAGAATTAGATTACATCCAGAATTTGTGTCTAGACTGAAGTCTGAAGCCAACCAAATATCTCTGTGACTTGGAATTGCAAAACCATCACTGACTCTTCTTCAGTGTCTTTATCAATCCCTAAGTCTGCTAAAAAACAAAAAAAAACAAAAAACAAAAACAAAAAACAGATTTAACAAGTTCTCCCTATAAGACATACATGTTTCCTACACTTTCAGGCATGGTCAAAATGGATAGGAATGTTCTGCTATTCTGCAATTTACACAGTTATTTTTACAGTAAACGTTTTATACCCTTGTCAGTAATTTCCAAAGCACCCATATTAATTTCCACCTTGCTACTTATGATGAAGTCAGCCTACCATAACTAATGAAATATGAAAATTTTATGCAGCAGCATATAGGATTTGGCAACAGATAATCTGGCATTATCAGCAAAACTGGGGACTGATCTTTCTCAATAGTTGTAGCAAAGTTTTATTATGTATTATTTATTGTCTAGAGATTTTAATGCTTGAAGACTATTTAACTTGCTGGTCTTTGGCTGTGATAAAAAATTCAGTTCAGTATAATCAGCCTCTATTTATTATTCTGGAATGGTATAAATGTTAGGAATGTATTACATTTTATGGCCATGTGTACATGCCATGTACATTTAAGCTGTGGTTTACTGAGATGTAAAATGAAGGACTATATTGCATTAAGCTTCCAATTCATACAGCTGTGGCCACTGAGTATGGACAAAATGGTGGCCACAACTATGTAATCAAAACTTTGCCCTCCTTTAGGTACTGCATATATGTGACTTGTTCACATCAAATTGAAGAAGCCCAAGCAAGCATTGCTTTGCCATAACTCACAGTAAGATTACAACTAATATAAACTTGTCTGAAAATCTAAACAGCCTTTTTTTTTGCAGCACAACCTCTTACTAGTTCTAATAAGTATGTATTCAATCAAGGTCTGCTAGGTTGTTACCTGAAATCAAAAGAGGCATTTGTTTAATTAATTAAAGAATGTTTAATTTCAAGAAATAAAGTAATTTAATTTCTCCCCATGAGCACAAATTTCATAAAGGGGTATGAAATAATGCTGCCTCGGTAACACAACACTAGCAAGCAATTAATGATAATCAGCTATGGTTTGTGCAACAGAGAATATTATTTTCATTATTATTATTTTAATCAACTCTTTTATGTGTTTCACATTACTCGGAAGATAATTACAATCTAATTGTAAGAATGTCCCCCATCATGAAGAGTGGTTTTATGTATTCAAACCTTTGGTTTAAACCAATCATGTCTAGCTTGATCAAGTGATCACATAATTGCTTGATCTGCCATATTATTTCTAAAACTGTAGCACTTATATTTGTCAGAATTTCTAGAAAATGTTTCTCTATTTTCTTTGCTTCCAAGTCATGATTTGAATATTATTTCCAGCTGCAGCCTTATTTAGTTTTACCTCTGTACAGTATGTTCTTCTTCTTATAAAGATTGCTTTTATTTAGCTGATAAGTATTTTTATGTTATTTTGGGTCTTTGTCATTTTCTTATTTTCATCCTTTTTTTTAATTAGTAACTTACAAAAGTTAATTCTTATTTTCCACGGATTTATTTAAAACATGTTGTCTCTTTTACCAAGCAGCTGTGATGAGTAAATGAACACTGAGAATAACACTTATAAATAATCATTGTCTCATTCTAACTCAGATTTGGGTTTTGAGATTCTCTTCCCACCACCTTACTTTTTCCTTAAAAATTTAGTCACACAGGAAAGTTGCATTTATTTTGTATGCTAGGTATCATTTCAAGCCATGCTTATGTTGTAGGTGAGCCTAGCAATTTCCAGATAGACAGAGCATGTTTCATTTTTGGAGATTATTTGCCTATTGAAAGATTAAAATAATAGGCAGAACATAGAAATGAGGGCCAATGTTTTCTGTCCAAAGAATTATGCACTTGATGATGCTGAATGAAATTTGCCCAAGTGCAGATGGTCCATTTAGTCCTGTGCTAACCCCTTCTTTGTTGTTTTTTAACCTCCCAAACAAAACAAAACATCTGTCTATGTCTTTTGTAAAGAGCAAAGCAGCACAGGAAGGATCAAACACTTAAGACCTATGGAGCAAACAGATGGACTCACTCACAATAGGATATCTGAATCATTGCCTGCACACATTCTGATACATTGCCAAATAACACTCAACAGAAGTGGGAAATTAGTATGGAATGAAAAAATATACCACAGCATCCAAAACAATATATCCTCATGGACCTTAGATTTTACCCTCATTCCTGGAGGGAAGGAAAGAAACCCAAATCACCTTTTTAACATTATTAGGAGAAAAATGACAGCCTCCTGTATCCTTGGTGCACTATATTTACTTTATTTTTATTTATTGATGTGAGAGGCCTTTGCTAAGGTTCTGAAAGTAATAAAATAACTCACTTGGCAAACAAAATCAATCAGGTTATCGATAAGAGGTTGCTACATTATAACATTGCAACAACAGATTTTGTGACATTATAAGAATGTCCCAAATTGCTTTGTAGAAATTAATTTTTACAAAGAAAAAGTCAACAATGGCCTTTCAAAATGTCGGGATTGGAAAAGACAACACTAATGGAAACAGCTTGACATATGAGAAGTAAATTAAGTGGCAAGCAAAAGATGTTTCTTGGCTTTTGTGATCTGAATGATTATTTTCTTTCTTCCTTTTATGGAGATGGAAAAAATCAGACTCTTTTTACTGAACAGGAGGTCTAGCCATCAGGGAATTGTATAAAGCAATCTTCCCCAATCCAGGGATTCCCATGCACACTACATCCACTATTCAACCCAGAATAAATATTTAGAGGACTGGAATAATAATAGCTATATTTAATCATAGAATGATAGGGCTGTAAGGGATTGTGGAACTTTTCTAATTCAACCTCTGCCAAAGGCAAGAGTCCTTATACCATCCAAGGCAAATAGTTATTCAATCTTTTCTTGAAAACCTCAATCAATAGAGCACCTACAATTCCAGAAGGCCAAATAATCCACTGATTAATCATTTTCATTGTCAGTAAATCCTTCATTTTCAGGTTAGATCTGATAAGCTTCCATCAGTTCCTTTAATCCTGCCCTCAGATGCTACAGAGAATAAATTGACTCCCTCATCCTTGTAACAGGCATTTAAGTATTGGAAGATGGATTTCATGACTCTCCTAAGCTTTCCCTTCGTTAAGCTAAACATACCTAATTCTCTTAGCCATTCATCATATGATTTAGCGTTCCCAGTCTTTAACATTATTGATGCTCTTCTCTGCACTCTTTCTAGGGCCTTAACATATTTTTTGCGTCATGGTGATCAGAACTGGATGCAGTTTCCAAGTGTGATCTTACCAGTTACAGTATAAAGCTTTGGCCTTTTAGTGCGTGCAGCACAAAGCTGACTTATACTTAAGTGGTATTCCATTAGGAAACCTAGATTCCTCTCATAGGCATGAGTCAAATATAGGCTCTCCTGTACTTGTATAGATGATTACTATAGTTGATTATTTTTCTCACCGCTGAGCTGCATCTTGTTGGATAGGGTGTAATGTTCAAGTCTGTCAAGATCCTTCTGAATCTTCAGGCTGTCTTCCAAAGTGTTAGCAATTCCCCACATACTTGGAGAGAAAAACATGATTTTTTTTTTTAAAAAAAGAATGGATAAATAATATATAAGACATTTAATAGTGTCCATGGGATCTGAATTTCTGTTCTGGAACAAAGTTGCTTGATAATATTACTGTATTGTATGTCTTCAAAATTGTTGTTTGCTTGTTTGTTTGTTTTGTTGTTGTTGTTGTTGTTGTTGTTAAGGAATGCTTGACTTCTGGTGATAAAAACAAGTCCATGCAGTTTTCTTGGAGCACATTGGAATGTAATTTGTTGTTGCCTTTTTTCCCAGGGCTAAGAAAGAATGACTGGTTTCCATGCCTAAGAATTTGCAATCTCCAGGGGGTGGAGCTGGCATTGCAACAATACGGCATGTGATCTTTGAGGTCTGAGATCACTGCCAATATCTTTGCTCCTGGATGGTCCTATCGGATCTAAACTATCCCGAAGAGATGGTGAAAGTGAAGAGCGCATCCTGTCGATCCCAGGGATGCTGCAAAGTCCCTGGTAGATCCAGGAGAAGCTCTTCTTGCCAGCAACAAAGAGGCAGCCATTAAAGCTGCTGAAGTTGGGACAGCTCCGAAATGGAAGAGAGCAGAAAGAGAGAGTGTGCCGGTTTGGTGAGAACTTTTTTTTTTTATTCTAAGATCTGAAAGGACACCCTAAGGAAAAGAATCTGTAAAAGTTTTGACAGAAGTGATTAAGCGGAGATTTTAAACAGGAATGTCAAAGTAATGTTTTGGGGTTTTTTTCTCATTGCTAGATTTTCTATATATGATCTTGTATTTTGAAACTGGACTGGTTTTTTCATTTATATATATATATTTCTTCTCCTTTTTGATTTTGTAATATTTTAGACTAGAGGCTCCCTTTAGTTATTTAATTTTTTAAAAATATCTTTTTCTTTTTTTTATTAATTCTTATTATATCCTGCTCGGAAAAGGAGGGGAAAGTGAGAGCAAAGAAACTTTGTAACACTGCCAACTAGAGGCTTGAAAATATTCTATTTCCCTGTGAACAGACAAAGCTGAGAAAGAAAGAACTGTGACTCTTTTTCAAAGACATTGCTATTTGATAAGATAGAGGGAAGAGCATGGGAGAGTATTACTGCAGGTGCTCTTCTGGGTTTCTATCAACAGCTGGAGTCTGGTGTTGAAACATAGGGGGAAAAAGTTATAAGTTTCTGGAGAAGAGAGTTATTGTCAGGCTGCGCTCCTTCTAGATCCCAAGAAAGAAATACTCAGACTCCATGGTGTAGAGCAAAGTTATCCTTTTACTGGGAAATAAAGTGGTAGCTACAAAGCAATTCCGAAACTGAGAAATTGGCGGGTAGAATGCACATACAAAGAAATAGGTTTGCTCCCACCCCCCAAAGTTCAAATGATTCTTCCAATTAAAACTTTTGAAACGGCTCATGTGGTCATCTCCAGATGGTGATGAGACGTCTTGTCAAATGACCTTGACATTTTTGATAAAAGTTCGCAGTTGCGCAAAAGAGGAAAAAGATAGCCAAGAAACGGAAAGTTAAAGACAAGAATCCCCCCTCCCCTTGCTAACCCAGCAAGGAATGCAAACACCTCCAGCTTTCTTCCCATATAAAATCCCCCCTCCCACCGTTGCCATGACAGCCGAGAGAAATAATGAAATAATAGCAGAAAGGTAGAAGGGGAAGGTATCTTAGCAAAAAGGTAGAAGGGGAAGGTATCTTGAGGCTGACAGTTATAATAAGAGCCTTGGATAATTAAACAAAGTGCAGTGTGCCCTTTTTACTTTTCCTAAGTTGTGCTATCCCTCCTCACCAGCTTTACTGTATTTCTTTTTATCTTTTTTTTGGTGATAACTAGATGGGTTTTTGGCTTTGTTGGAGCTTGTCTTTGTTTTTCTTTTTTTCTTTGGAAGTCCAATCTCTACGTTTGCTTTTTATTTTAAAGGGAAAGCCTTAAAAGCCTTTTTTTTCCTTTCCTGGTATTATTGTTTTTTTATCTACCTTTCTGGTTTATTCTTATGCACTTTTTTCTATTTGAGACTTTTCAATTGGATTAAGGTGTTGAAGAACCTGAATAATTTTTCCTTTTCTTTTTTTCCTTTTTTTTTCTTAAGTCTTTTTCTTCATCTAACTATTGATTGGATTAAGGTATACAAGAACCTGAAGAAATTTTGTCCTCCCCTTTTTTAAAATTATTATTATTGGGCTTCTTTTTTTTACTATTTTTATTTTGAACTATAATTGGTTACTTCACAATTGGATTAAGGTTTAGAAGAACTTGAAGATTTTGAATTGCTTAAAATAGTAGGAAATTTACAGCTCCTGGTTCTTCAACTTCTACTTCTTCCTCTCCACCATCTGGAGGACAACGTTCAATACAGACAATGTTAAAGCAAGACAAAGAACAAGAAAAAGTGACTCTGCAGATGATTATGCAAGGAATTCAAAATATTCAAGCAAGATCAGAGAATATTGAAAAGAGAATAGAGAACATCAAACAAAGAACAGAGAACAGAGAACATTGAACAAAGAACAGAGAACATTGAACAAAGAACAGAGAATATTGAACAAAGAACAGGGAAAACCGATGAAAAAGTGGAGAACATCCAACAAATGATTTTGAAGTATGATGAGAGATTCCAAAAAATTGAAGAAGAAGATAAACAAAGAGACAAGAAGATTGGAGATATTGATAATAGATTAACGGTGGTTGAACAAGATAAAAGTGGTATGTTGAAATGGGAGATGTATAGATCAGAATTCTATCTTAGATTCCAAAACATAGAGTAAGAAAAAGGACAAAACCTAGCTGAGATAATGATAGAAATACTGGCTGAAGCTTTGGAAATAACTCAAGAGAAGATGATGGATGGAATAGATGAGGTTTATCGAGTTTTCACAAGATATGTGATGAGAAATAGCTTACCAAGAGAAGTTCACATTAGATTTACAAAGAAAGCCATTAAAACACAAATATTGCAAGTGGCAAAAGAGAAAACATTGAAATACAAACACAAGGAGATTGTGGTCTTGAAACAAGTACTCAGAAGAGTGAGAGAGATGAGAAGAGAATACCAATTCCTGACTAAAATGCTACTTAAAAAAGAGGTGAATTATAGATGGCTGATTCCAGAAGGTTTAATGTTCACATGGCAAGAACAGACACATAGAATTGACTCAATTGAGAAAGCAGAATTATTTTATACAGAATTTTTTGGAAGGAAAGAGGAAGAGACAGAAAAAGAGATCTCACTAACTGAATTCCAAGAGGACTGCCAAATGGCGACTGAAAAAGAAGAAGGTGCAGTAGGTGGAAAGGTGGAAACCAAAGAACAACGTAAACTAAGATCTACGAGAGCTGTTAAACTTAACTACAAAATATAACCATGGAAGAGAAAGGGAAGGAGTTTTTTGAAGGTTTAAATAAAATTGTGTTGAAATATATATGGCAAGGTAAGAAAGCGAGAATAAAGTTAAAACTTTTGCAAGATGCTAGAATTAGAGGAGGATTTGGTTTGCCTAATTGGGAGTTGTACTACCAAGCTACAAATCTGATGTGGGTTAAGGAATGGATAACACTAAGAAATACTAGATTGTTGACACTAGAAGGATATGATTTGTTGTTGGGGTGGCATGCTTTTTTTATGGTACAAAGGAACTAAAAACACAGGGGTATTTTAGAAAACATTATATACGGGAGTCTCTGTGGTTAAACTGGGAGAAGATTAAAAGACAATGTTATTTGAAAATTCCAGTCTGGTTATCGACTATTGAAGCATTTTCGTATCCTATAATATACAAAAAGGAACAAACAGTTAGATATGGTGAAATATTGAATGAAAAGGGTGAACTCAAATCTATGAAGCATTGGAAGAACAAGGTGTAAAAATGAATTGGCTTTCATATTTGCAAATACAGTCTAGATTTGACAAAGATGTTAAAGTAGAAGGTATTTATGATAAGTTGACTGACTTAGATAAGATTTTGTTGGGTACTGATGAAAAGGTGATTAAAAAATTGTATGGATATTTATTAGAAATTAAACTAGAAGAAGAACAAGTTAAAGAAACTATGATTGCACAAGTTAAAGAAACTATGATTGTTTGGGGGAAGAATTTTGGATATGGGATTGATTTAGAGAAATGGCAAAAATTGTGGTCTCAAAATTATAAAATGACAATGTCAACAGCATATAAAGAAAACTTGTATAAGATGTTTTACAGGTGGCACTTTCCCCCGACAAGAATAGCAAGAATGTTTAAGAACAAATCTGAAAAATGCTGGAAATGTCATCAGATACCTGGCTCATATTACCATATGTGGTGGACTTGTGAGGACGCCAGAAAATATTGGATTAAATTCACATGTGGTTGGAAAAAATGACAAAGAAACACATAGACTTGAAACCAGAGATCTTCTTATTGGGAATTTTACCTGATACATATAGTAAAGATTTGAAATACCTGATTGTAAATGTATTAACAGCAGCTAGGATTGTATTTGCTAAAAATTGGAAGAATGAGAAAGTACCATTACAGGAAGAAATTATCAAGAAAATGTTGGAATGTGCTGAGATGAGTAGATTGACATTTGAAATTAGGAGCAAGAGGATAAACAATTTTATGAAATTTGGGATCTTTTTTATCAATGGCTAGATGATAAAATACGATAATAGAATATTGACACTATCTTTATAAAGGGTTTTTAGGATTGATTTGGTATGATTATATGATTTGTTACAGAATAAACTGTTTAAAGTATTGTTATCTCATAAAACATGAATAATTAAAAGTATAGTCAAAAATTTATTTTTTTTTAGTGATATTAGGATATACAAGTTTGGATTGACAACATGAGTTGTTATGTAACATAATTGTAATTGAGACTACAAAATGAATGCACAAAACTGATGAACCAACCGACACACTGGATGTACATATGAGAGTTGATGTGTTAATGTTTTGTTTGTCTTGTTTGTTTGTAGAAAATTAATAAAATTCTTTTCAAAAAAAAAAAAAGAAACTATGATTGCTTGGAGGAAGAATTTTGGATATGGGTTCGATTTATAAAAATGGCAAAAATTGTGGTCCCAAAATTATAAAATGACAATGTCAACAGCATATAAAGAAAATTTGTATAAGATGTTTTACAGGTGGCATTTTCCCCCAACAAGAATAGCAAGAATGTTCAAGAATAAATCCAAAAAATGTTGGAAATGTCATCAGACACCTGTCTCATATTACCATATGTGGTGGACTTGTGCGGATGCTAAAAAAATACTGGATTAAAATCCACATGTGGTTGGAAAAAATGACAAAAAAAACCATATAGACTTGAAACCAGAGATATTTTTATTGGGAATTTTACCTGAAATATATAGTAAAGACTTGAAATACCTGATTGTAAATGTATTAACAACAGCTAGGATTGTATTTGCTAAAAACTGGAAAAATGAGAAAATACCATCACAGGAGGAAATCATTAAGAAAATATTGGAATGTGCTGAAATGAGTAGATTGACATTTGAAATTAGAGAACAAGAGGATAAACAATTTTATAAAATTTGGGATCTTTTCTATCAATGGTTAGACAATAAAGTACACTAATGAAATATGTAGATGTTTAGATAATAATAAATAAATAAAGATGTACTTCTTTCTTATTATATCTACAAAATTACTTTAGGATAGATTTGGGATGATAATATGAACTGTTATAAAAGAAACTAAGTAAATTATGATTATCTTGTAAAACATGAATGAATAAAAGTATAGTCAAATGATTGATTAATAATGATACTCAGTTATTGAATTTTTGATTGACAATATAAGATTATATGTAATGTAATTGTAATTGAAGACTACGAAATGGAAGCACAAAACAATTTGTAAACCAACTGGCACACTGTATGTACACCTATGGAAGATAGCTTGATGTTTTTATGTTTTGTTTGTTTATGTTTATGTTTATGTTTATGTTTATGTTTATGTTTTTATATATATATATATATATATATATATATATATATATATATATATATATATATATATATATATATATTGCAATCTCCCAACGTCTACTCTAGTACTTTTAAGCACTAGGGCAAACTGGTTCTCATCTTCAAGATTTCACAAAATTAAAATCGTTTCACCAGCATATAAGTCTCAATTTAGGTGAAGGTCTCTTATAGGAATACATAATAGGAAGAAAGTATAAGTTATCAAAAGCCTGAAAGATCCCTTTCATTTCTATTTCTTTAATGGAAAATAAAATCTGGGAGAAGAAGGTATATAATATATATTGCTTACGCATATTCAGTATATCAGTGGGAAAAATAAGAACTAAATCACACTATGGTTTTTTTTGTGTGTTTAACAATAACATATAAAAGAAAAGAACACTAGAAACTTGGTTAGTTAAAACCAAAAGTAACTGCAATTATGAAGCTGAGACAAGTGAAAAAATATATCAGCATGTGATTTGATTTATGTTATCTGGCTTCATCATAGTTGTCCCCTTTCATGTGGTATAGAAAATTTCTTGATAGCGTCTACTTGCTTCTAGAGAAACACTACAACCACCCTAATTCTGGTATCAGACTCAGAGATTACATGTATTCATTGCAGTTCATTCTTTTAACTTGATTTGTAGATTACAGAACATTAAAATTTTAAGATTAGAGGATTCCCTTTTTAATGCTCCAGTAGATTTCTGGCATTGCTGTATACAATCTGCAAATAATTGCTCACCACAAATCACTTAAAAATTGATTCAATTAGAATTGCAGAACAGTTGACAATAAACCAGACTGCTGTTTAGTTAGGATCCTAAAATTATTTGGACTGACGTTCTTTAAGTAGGCAGAACTCAAAAGCGTATAAGACATACATTTTGAAGAGCTATCGAAAGAATATTTTACTATTTTGGAAGCTAGCATTGCCCTGACCATGTTCCCTTCCAAAAAATCAAGGTTAAATAAACAAGGGATTTGTGGTTGTTGTTTGTTCCCACAAGTTTAGCAGACAAATATGCAGCCCTAAAACACATCCTACTTTGCTGCATCAGATTCTATTTTATTCTATTCTATACATTTACATTTTCTCCATTGCTTTTTGCTGATGAATAAGCCAAAGGCTAAGCATGAATTCTTCTATGAAGATTTTTAAACCACCCCCCATACACACCATTTTGAACCCATTAAAATACTTAGGGTGTTTCTTAAACAGCCCTAAAATATTTAAATAAGATTTTTAAATCTTCCTTATTTCAATCAGAACAAAAATAAAATGCAGTAAACAATATATTACACTGAGTAAAACACTTGGAAAAAAATTAGAAGATCTGCAGTCTCAAATAAAATTTAAGATAAGCCAATGGATTTTTCAAGGAAAACTAACACTTGAATCATAAACATTATAATAATGTATTGATTCAGATGAAAAAAGAATGGAAATAAATCCCACTAAATTTATTTCAGCCACATATAAACACAGGAACTCTAAAAAGCAAAAAACTTGGGGCCAGATATATTCATAGTTTTCAGTCTCATATACACTATATTCTTTTTTAGGTACATATTGAATGATAAATTTGGTTATGTGTGTGAGATTGGAATATATATATATATTCTATACTTATGCATTCTTAGACTATTCTATAACAATGTATTGTGGGATATTTTTGGATGCTTATTTAATAGTACATGCCATAAGATGAATTTTTGATCATAAGGAAACAATTCAGCTATTTTTGAAGAAAAAATCATTAGATCAGGAGGAAAAAATCATTAGATCATGATATCCTTAAATAGCATTATAGTATCAGGTAGCATCCTGTCCCACTTAGCTTTCATTGAATATTACTTTAATGTTTTAAAAAATAATTAAAAAGCTGATATCTTATAAAGCAAAGCATTGGCCTTCACCATATTATTATTTTCAATATTTCTGAACTTACTTTATACCTTTCATATTCATATTTATTTAAGTATATACTTTTCTTCAGAAATAACAATGGTAACATGTTACAATTCAATATTTGTAAATATACTCATCTATACTAATCCGTCATGATATCACCAAAGGATGAGACCAATGATACCAATTTTTATAGTATACCCATTACATGCTCTCAAAGTTTCAAATGTATTTAGCAATTCCTGAAAGTTGTTCAAACCCAATTAAGCTAAAATCTTACATAATATTTTAGAAAATAAGTAAAGCAATGAAGTTCCTATTTTATAAAACGATAATTTCTGCCATTTATGAAAGTTCTAGGGATAGTAACTGGAGCTCCTTATATAATTCCAATACTAAAGAGATTTTGGAAATGTCCAGAAGTCTCTTCCACTGCTTCTTTGAGTTACATAGTACTGAGTTAAGGCAGCAAAGTGATATGCCTCATATTGAGACAATATGAGGCATATCACAGCAAAGTGATATGCAAAGTGATATGCATACATATTGAGACAATATGTATCCCTTGTCAGCCTCTCAATAATACGATTTAATGTCACCTCTACAGCATGAAGGCAGATTCTGTCCATCACAGACAGTTCTAATGGCTGTTATGATAAATTCTGGGAACCAAAGCCCACACTTCTTGTTCTGTGCCTTCATTTGAATTCTTGAGATCCCTGTGCTTTGATTGGCCAAAGCACGGGGCGATTGGATTGGCTAGGCGAGCCACGCCGATTGGAGCGCTGAGAATCTCCCGCGATTGGTAGATTCGAATCGCAGGAGATTCAAAGCGGTGCCATTGGCCGCGGCCACCACGGCTTGGGAATAAAAAGCCGCAAAGTTTTTCTAAGAGCCAATTAGGTTCCTGACTTCAATAAAGAGCTTGATACAAAGTCACCGACTCCTGGCTTCCTTCCATGCGGACATAACACTGGCGACGAAGGTGGGATTCTTATCCTGAACCGAAGCACGTGTCCGATGGAAGCCAGCCAACCGACGAGATGGCCAGCATCGCGCCACCAACCCCCTTCAACCCCGCCAGCGAGGACTGGGAATCTTACACGGACAGATTCCACATGTTCCTCAAATGCAACGACATGAAGGATGCCATGGGACCGAAGAAATGAGCCATCTTCCTAACGCACTGCGGGCCTGCAGTGTTTAAGATGGCAAAAGCGCTAGCCAAGCCCGCCGATGTTACCACGATGGATTGGGCGGACCTTGAGCCATTACTCCGGAAACACTACGCTCCAGCCATACCCATCCTCATCCGACGACACAAATTTTATCGGCGGGATCAGCGGTCGGGCGAGAGTTTCAGTGATTTCATTGTGGAGCTGCGGTGCCTTGGAGGACTATGCGAGTTCTCCAATATGAACAAGGCCCTGCAGGACTGAATCGTGCTCAGCCTTTGGGACCCTGTTCTCCAAAGTTGGTTGATGGCTAAGGGCAACATCGCTCTCGCCGATGCCATCTCCGAAGCCGCGGCAGCTGAAGCAAACTGACAATCAGCAGACCGCATGCGGAGACCGAATGCCAGGGACCGCACCGCAAACAACAACCCTGCAAGGTCGACCGAGGCCCAACCTGAAACTACCACCCACCAGGGCGAACTCCACTCCACCTCGGGCACATCAGATAAGGAGGAAGACATCCACTGTCTCCAGGCAGGTTGCGACCAGCACAGCCGGTGGAGTCGTAAGTCGAGGACCGCGTGTGCCGGTTGCGGAGGCAACCACCACAGATCCGAATGCTGGTTCTTCAACTCCGTTTGCCGGCACTGCGACAAAAAAGGCCACATAGCCCGCGTCTGCCGCCTCAAGAAAACCCACAGCCCCAGACGATGGGACCCAAGCGAGCGGAAACGAGAAAGCCCACCCTCCCAGGACCAGAGACCGCCCAGCAGACAACCATTGGGAACAGAACGGACGAGCCCAACGAGGGGGCGAGACCCAGCGAAGAGAAGAGACACATCAGACGGTCACCATCGGCCACGCAACAACCACAGACGCCAGAAAGGTCTACGTGGAGGTAGGCATTGAAGGCAAACCCTGTAAAATGGAGGTGGACTCCGGGTCCTACCTCTCAATTGTAGCATGGCAAGAAATTAAACGCTTGGTGCCTACCATCCAGAGAAGGGAATTAGAAAACCAGAGATTAATACTCAAAGACTACCAGGGAAACCGCATCCCTGTAGTTGGAACAGGAAAATTCACAGTGGCATACAAGGGGCACATCGAAAGACTTCCCCTGACCATCATCGATCGAGACCGACCTAGCCTGCTGGGACTTCAATGGTTTGCACCGCTAGGCATCGCAGTCATGGGCATCGACCACATCGTCGAAGCCGACTGGGAGCAGCAACTGGCCCGGGACTTCCAAGAAGTGTTCGACAGCACCCTAGGCAAGTACCAAGGGCCCCCTATATCCTTCAGCCTAGACCCAAACGTTCCCCCGAAATGCCTAAAACCAAGGTGGGTACCTTTCGCACTCAAACCGAAAATCGACGAGCAAATTGACAAGCTCGTCAAGCAAGGGGTCTTACAACCCATAGACCATGCCCGGTGGGAGACCCCCATAGTCACCCCAATCAAGCCTGATGGGTCAGTAAGAATCTGCGGTGACTATAAGGCCACCCTAAATGGCACCTTGCAGCAAAGCGCTTACCCCGTCCCCGTAGTGCAGCATCTCCTACACTCACTGGGAGGGGGCAAAGTTTTCACGAAACTCGACCTGGCCCAAGCATACCAGCAACTGCCGGTCGACGAGGAAACTGCAGAGGCGCAAACCATAGTCACCCGCCGGGGAGCCTTTAGATGCAACCACCTCCAATTTGGAGTCAGCGTGGCGCTTGGAATTTTCCAGAGCCTCATGGAAAGACTCTTACAAGGCATCAAGGGGGTGGTACCATACTTCGACGATGTACTAGTATCGGCAACCAACCAGGCCAAACTAGAGAGTCGCCTAAGGGAGGTGCTAACGAGATTCAAAGAAACTGGGCTTAAAGTGAAGAGAGAAAAATGCCAGCTGTACACAGAGCGGGTCGAATTCCTAGGATACCTCCTAGACTGACACAGCATCCACCCCACCAACAAAAAAATTAAAACCATCAAGGAAGCCCCCACACCCAGGTCAAAAACAGAATTGCAGGCGTTTCTGGGGCTACTTAACTTTTATAATGTCTTCCTGCCCCAAAAGGTGACCGCGGCAGAGCCTTTGCATAGGCTTTTGGACAAGGCGGCTACCTGGACTTGGGGGAAACACGAGGAAGCCGCCTTCAGAAAAACCAAGGACGTGCTCACTTCGAATGCCATCCTCATCCAGTACAACGAGACCCTACCACTAGCAATCACATGCGACGCATCACTCTTCAGTGTCGGCACTGTCCTCAGCCACACTCTCCCCGATGGAAAGGAAGCACCCATCGCATTCTTTTCAAGGACCCTCACCAAACCGGAGTGGAACTACAGCCAGCTGGAAAAAGAGGCTTTGGCTATCGTCGCCGCAGTAAAAAGGTTTCACAACTACCTCTATGGCCGGACGTTGACCATCATCACCGACCACAAACCGCTGCTGGGAATACTCGCAGGGAACAGGGCCACCCCGAACATTCTGTCTCCCCGAATGACAAGGTGGGCCGAATTCCTGGCCGCCTACAACTACGGACTCATACACCGACCCGGTAGGACTATCTCCCATGCAGATGCCTTAAGCCGCTCACCGTTACCTGAACCAGACACTGACCCAGCACCCACGATGACCACCCTCAGCATAGAGACTCTACCCAACCTACCCATAACCGCGTCAGACATTGCCCAAGAAACTAATAAAGACAAACGTCTGGCGCGGTTTTTGCATTGGGTAGAGAAAGGGTGGCCGGAAAAGGACAACGACGAGACCTTCAGGACATTCCGGAACCGGCAAACGGAACTGTCGTTACTAAAAGGGTGTATACTATGGGGGGATAGGGTGGTCATCCCGGAAAAACTACAAGGGAAGGTTTTGGAACTGTTACACAAGGGGTACCCGGGCATCATTAGAACGAAAGCCCTGGCCAGAAGTTACGCTTGGTGGCCAGGGATGGACAAACAGATCAAATTATAAATGAAAACAGCTTCTTGAGATAAGATTTTACTAAGGAATCTTATGCCTTATTATTTCCAAGCAGATCATTTGAACCTGCATGCACAAGATCTGCTATTCCATCAGCAATTACTTACAAAAATGAAATTCATTCATATCAATGGTTAATTTTAATGTTTTTCCAACCATTCTACTTTAGATTCTACACAAGAAGCATTTGAGCCTTTATGGCTCAGGGGCAATCAGAATATTTGAATATATTTTGGTCTGTTATGTTTTGGAAACCTTTGTAGTATTTCACTAAGCCCTTTTTAGTAAAATTCCCGTGTTCCCCAAATTAATTTTGGGCATGACTTGTAGTTCATGACACATAGCTTGGCAGTGCTTAGACTTTAGTACATTTTCCAGTCTGCAGAATGAGACAAGTGACATCAAGGATATGTCAATATAATTGGTACTTCAGTCATAGTTATAATTCTCTGATTCCTTTATGTTGCTGCCTATTTTCTTATGTTCTGCATCATTGTTTGGGCTTTTTAGCTTTGGTAGAGTAATTGGCCTTGGCTGTAATAAAAATGTTACAAAATGTCTACAGAATGGTTGAAACTGATATTATCCTTATAAAATTTTATTAAGATAGACTTGGTATGACTTTATGATTTGCCATAAAATAAATAAAGTAAATTATAGTTATCTCCTTAAATTAAGTAAATTATAGTTATTTCATTAAAGTATGAATTAATAAAATTATAGTCAAATGATTGTTTAATAATGATATCAGGCTATATAATTGTTGATTGATATTATGAGTTATTATGTAATATAACTACAATGGAGACTATGAAATGGATGCACAAAAAAAAGTGGTAAACCAACCGATACACTGTCTGTAAACTCATGAAGGAAAGATGATGTTTTTATGTTTTATGTCTCTTTGTTTGTTGTTAAAATTAATAAAACTGTTTTCAAAAAAGAAAAAAGAAAAAAAGTAAAAAAAAAAAAGAATGGTTGAAATTAAACTTTCAAGTTAAATGTTTAATTGCTAGTTACACTGAGCATACAAATCCAGAAGATGTAGGATTGAAGGCCAGGCTGAGAGGTGGTATTCAGCAGGTTCTGACCAACTTGAAGAACTGGCAAATGCCACCTCTGACTGGCTCCGCCCCCATCTATTCTCTGCCTCCTGAGTCCCAGCTGATTGGCTGGCTCTTTTTTTGTTGCCCTGCACAGGAGAACAGAGCTGGAAAGCAGGTTTGTGGGTTGGGGAGGGAATGGGATTTTGCAGTAAGCTTCCCCTGCCACACCTATCAAGCCATGCCCACCAAGCCATGCCCACTAAGCCACACCCACAGAACCATAGTAAAAAAATTTGAATCCCACCATTGGCCAGGCTCTGTCAATTTTCATGGGAGTCACAGAAGAAGACAACCTTAGTGTTTTTAAAGTTCCTTTTAGCTTTAATTCTTCTATCCTTGTTTTGTTTCCTTTTAGTGAAACAAAAGATTTTTATATAGTTTTTATGTTTTTATGTTCCAGAAATTTGATACCTAAACAAACACAAATAAAGGAGTATATTTGTAGCTCAGGGTTGAAATGAGTGGTCTTTGTGCTCTCAGAGAGCACCAAGGTCACCTCATAAAAATAAATAAATAAATAAATATCTGTCCATTGGTGCAACTAACAGCTTAGTCCTTAAATAAATTTAAATTGTAAATTTCTAGTTTAAGAAAACTACACTATAGTACTAAATGCTTTAGTTATAAATTAGAAATTATTTTAAAACCAGTAATATAACTATTATTTAAACTAAAGGAAAATCAGTAATTGTTTAATATTTAAAACAATAATTAATTATGATTAACACATTTGGTCAAATTATGTTGATATAAGTGAAACACACTTAGCACTTTCTAGAGAAGGAAACACAGATGGTTACATTTCTACAGAGTAAGTATTCATCACCATTAAAACTTCCAGCTATATCAACAAGATCAGATTACATGATGAAGGAATGCTTTCCTTCCCTAACCTCACTACACCCAGCCTTTCTAAAGCAAAATTCTCTATGTTACACAACTTGAACATAAGTTCCTACTACTAGGGAGCATCTAATTAGTTTCAGCCTTGTACTTTTCCCAATAAAGATTTATAGAGAAAAGCAAAGCCCACTAAAAGTTTTTGCTAGTATGATTTTGATTTTCCTTTGGTAAAATTGTATGGGACTTCTTATCATATTTAATTTCACATTTCCAATCTAAAATAGATAATCATAATTAAACAATCAAATGAAAAAGGATATATTCTTCTTTACCAATGCCACTAACTACTGAACTAAGACTTGCTTAGATTATAATGGACCATTTCAAATGAGCTCTAGTGTGTCTTTCAGTCATTAATCTGAATAGCCCTGTCCACTGATTTGATTTTCCATCATGTTACAAAGAAAGACATGCTTCAGATGACCAGCCTTGCATCTCTCTTCTCTTCCTTTCATTATATTTTTATTTAGAAATACAACAGGCCCAATTTCTGACAGGGTTTATGTGAGAAATATTAGGACAGGGACATTTATGTCAGATACATTTTAAATTTAATTTCCAAGTCTTTAATATATTTGAGTTTGGTTACACAAAGATCATGAATAAAGCCTGAGCATAGGTAACAAATGTGTAAAATAAATATTTTTAGCACGATGTACAGAAAGTAAATAGTTGCATTAAAACCCTTGTTCTTGGAAATGTACAATCAGAGTGAATCAGTAAAGATTATCACCACATTAATCACTGAATAAATGTTCTATACTTTAAGGTTAAGACTTTTTCCCAGCATAGTTCTACTCTGATTATATTGAGTTACTTTGTTGTGACCTTCAGCTATAGCAAACATTGTAAACATTATTCCTGGTAAAATAAACATGACAATGTCCTTCCATTGTCCAATATTACGCATCTCCTTTTAAGTAGCACATTGATATATTGTTTGTAAAGTAAAACCCCTAATGACAAATTGATATGTTGTGTGTTCATGTGTGTCCTCTCAGTGACCACATAGATTATTTTTTTTGTCCTTAATTTGGTCCTTCAGATATTTTAACAATGTATTCACCCAGTAACCACATAGATTATTTTTTTTGTCCTTAATTTGGTCCTTCAGATATTCTAACAATGTATTCACCACAATTGCAACTGGCTCCATCCACCTTGTTCTGGTCATCTTCACCTTCTCTTTACTTCCATCTTTTCCAGCTTCTTCGGTCAGATAGTTCTTCACATAATATATTTGAATTGGATAATTTGAGCCTGGTCATTTGTGACTCTAGTAAGAATTCTGTGTTGATTTGTTTAATGATCCATTTTTGTTTGCTTTCTGTCCACAGTAATCTCAGGATTGAAGAATGAACATGAAATTTCAAAAGCATCAATATTCTTCCTATCCTGATTCTTCAGTCTAACTTTCATTTCCATAGAATGTTAGAGAAAATGATTCTATTTTTTCTAAGTCTAGGTATATCACAGCATCTGAACATCTACATTGCAATTAAAAACAATAATGATACTGCACCGTCTCCAAAGTTTCACTTGAGTTGACAATTAGTTTGAAGGAGAGCACATGAACTAAGAGAAGAATAAAGAAATAAAATAACAAATAGCTGTTTTAATCTCCCTTTCTCTATAGTTCCTTTTTTTATTAAGAGACAAACAAATTGAGAGAGAGGGTTTTTGAAGAGATAGAATGAGAAGACAGAAGTTATCTCAGTCCTGCAGTTAAAGGAACTAAAAAGAGGAGGAGGAGGAGGAGGAGGAGACAGTGGCAATGGAACCACACTTTAGTAATGTTGCTAATAAAATTGCATAAATGCCATCACCAGCAGTTTAATCTGATTTAGGAGAGCCTCTACCTTTCATTTTACATATTGTTTTTGCTGAGCATGGTCATCTTTCCACCAAATCCTCTGTGAAAATAAAACTGGGTGTACAAGTTAATTTTGAAATTCTCATCATAATGACCCCAGATTCTCCATTAGTACAATTCCTGTTTATACAGAAAGATTGCCTTTAATCAATTGCACAACTTTTCATTTTCAACTTTATATTTTATAAGCACTGCATGTGTCCCCCTGGGCTTATGACTTAAAAACTTACTCTCATTCTCTCTAGGGCAAAGAGTAGATTATGTCATTTCCAGCTGCTATTGCTTTTATGTTTTTCATTAACCTTTGATGACTTCAAGTAAAAGCAAGGGAAAAACCAAAACAAACAACTCAAAATGAATCTGGATGCATTGCTGCACCTTTTGAAAGATGTTGATATTTTTCAGTTTTATGTGCGTTGAGATGCCACTTCTTCCTTTCTTGTAAATATTGATCTACTGATAAAGCAGCAATGATGTTACATAGAGCTCTTTTAGAGCTCTAAGCTTGGTTATTTTCTTGCAGACAATTCACTACTCAAACTAGGTAACATCATCAGTGCTACTAAAGAGTGGGGTTTCCTCTCGGTTTATATTCTGGGGCTTCTGAGTCACTCAGGGTGTTTTGAAGGCCTTTACTTGGTTTGTGTGATTACACTGATTCCACGTGGTTGAAGACTGAGAAGCTCCAGAAGAAAAAGCAGGAGTCATGTACAAGATATAGTATAATGACTTCAACAGCTACTATGTAGGACAAACAGACAAAAGACTAGCAGAATGCATCCATGAACACCAACTAGCAGTCGTGATAAAACATGAGGAAAACCCAACCAAAGAACCTCAGTGATGACTCCCACCAACACTGACAGGACAAGCCACTAGAACCATGATGGTGAACCTATGGCATGCATGCCAAAAGTGGCATGCAGAGCCATCTTTATGGACATGCCAGCCATTGCCCATTGCTCTTCCGGGTTCCAGTGCATGCACGTGTGCTGGCCAGCAGGTCTTCGCACATATGCATGCCAGAAACCAGAAGACCAGATGGCCGGCACTCCCGTGTGTGCGCCTGGGAACTGGTCTTTCAGTTTCTTGTGCTTCCCCCATCCCTTGTGTGTGCAAACTCTCGTTTCAGCACTCAGTGTCGAGAAGCTTTGCCAACATTGCACTAGAATATAAACTGAAAGCAGTCCAAAATCAAAGTATAAACTGGGGCAGAGGTGGCAATGATATGACTGCTACTTCTCCCAGTGTCCTGGTTACTTATTTTCAAAGCACAGCTATGTTACACAAAGTGTCAACCAAATCAGGTTGAACCTTGAACTTCAACCTGGTAGATTGCATTGACTAATATCCCTCAATATCAGTTTTCTATTGATTAAGTTACTATTTTTATGGAGTGCTATAAATATGAATATGTTGTTGGTACTTTGTAATTAGTTTTGGTTTCAGTAAAAAGACAGAATTGACAAATGGGAACATAAAATAAAGAAAATGTCCAAACTGACTGTGTTGTGTTGTATTGTTATGCTGTACTATGCTATGTCATATCATGTTTGTATTAATTATTACATTATTATATTTAGTGTAGACAATTATACATTCCAGTGCAAATTGATGATAGTTAAATTCATTAAATTCAACCATAATAAAGCAAACTGGGCAAAACAAATTGTACAAATGGATTGAATAGGGCCTCAAATATTAGTAATACGTCAGCCATTCATACTTGTAAGAATGTTATTCACATGAATAAATTACAGAAAATGGATGACAGGAAGGGTACTTGCTTTAAAAATGCTTGGTGCCAAAATGAAGCTGCAACAGTCTATTCCAACCCTTTTTCTTTCCCAAATATTTTGAGAACAGGTAGAAAGTTAAAGGAGGAACAAAACAGAAAAGCTGCATTGCACAATTCCATTTGTTTTTCTGAATTTCTTACAAAAATGATATGATTCATTCACATTTAAATATCTAGTAACGTATTTTCACAAGCCATCTATCCAGTGACTTGATAAGTGTTTCAGATAAAATATCCAGTGTTAGGCAGTTTCTAATTACTTTTATCTTGGGCAAGGGAAGTACAAAATTCATTAGAGTGTCAAAACCTCAGATTATTACTAATTGAAACATAGGAGAGTACATTGCAACCTGCTTATAGTTTTGCTACTTGAAGTACTGGCTCAAGAAAAGCATTGGGCCAATTAATATTGACAAATAGACCCCAGTCTCCTGAAAGAAACACATAACAGCCAACTTGGTTTACTGAGGGCTCACCCACCAATTTATGTCCATGCTGGGTTTGGGTGAAGCCTGGAGAAACTCAAGCAAAAACCTTTGACCTCAATATTCAAAGAGACAGAACTGAAAATTCATGCCTCTATTATAATTAACTTTCACATCCTCCTTTTATCAATCTTAAAAATTTTATCATATGCTTGCTCATTACCTTAGGGGGCTGTTATACTGAAACACTTGGATGCTTTTCCATCAATGGTACTGTTGGGAATACTTAATGACATTCCTTACCAAGAGGATTTAGTATCTATTCAAATTCCAAAGACACATGTATCTGACATACTGTAGTTATTATAATTGAAAAGTAATCTCTCCTCTAATCATTAACTATGGAGATAAATCTAACATAACAATTACATGGTACCTTCTAAACTATTAATTTAAGTATAAGCTGGGTAGCATGACAATTAAGTCTACTATGACCTGGGTTGAAAATTGCACACATCATAGTGCCATGAGATATTGAGTCTATTATTGGGTTCAAGCTTCCATACTGAACTTTTTAGATATTTATTACTGACCTGGATAGATTCAGTCAAATCCTCTGTTAAAATTAGGCAAGATATTTAATGCCTTCAAAGGGTTAAATAAAATTAAAATCAGCTTGATAGGTTTAAAAAAGAAATTGAGGGACACAATGAAATGTAATATATACAAATGGAAACATTCCTCAGTTGGGATACTGAATGCAAATGTTACAAGAAGAAGCTTGGAAATAATAACTGTGAGGAAAATTTTGGAACAGCAACGGATTGAATGTGAGTCTGCAGCACAGTTGAAAGAGATGCAAATGTCATTTTAGATTGCATCAACTGAAGCATAGTTTCCAAACCAATGGAGGCATTCTGTTACAGGTTTTTTTTTTTTTCTGCATTGGTCAAATCTCAATTTGACTGTTGCATCTCATTCTAGTCATTGTGCCATAAGAAGGATCCAGTGAAATCAGGGACAGGTGAAGAGTAAAAACAGATTTGCAAGGACAAGTTCCATAAAGAGACACTTATTTGGTGCATTTTGTGTAATTAGAAGGGCTGAAGGGAACTGTTAGCCCTCCTCAGATATTTGAAAGGATGTCACATGAATAAGACCTATTCATGGAATAACTGTACAAGAAGGCAGAGTCTAATTAGGAAAAAAAATCCATGTAAAAGCAGTTTGCCAGCAGAATCAATTATGCAAAGGAGTAGTAAGTTCCTTTCCCTAAATGCTTTTTTAAGTAGAGGCTAGAGAGCCGTCTGTTAGTGATGCTTTAATTTTGATTACTCACTGGGCAGGGGGCTGGACTTGATCACCTAAATGACCCTTTATAACTATGGTTCTCCACATCTAACCATAGGGTTGATGTTGACTGTAGACAACCACTGCTCCATGGATCTGGAGTATATGACTCTTAAATGGAGACCCATATATCTTCCGTGGGAATTCAATGAGGTTTTGATTACTGCAGTCTATGTCCCACCTGAAGCCAATACTACCATAGCTTTGGAATTCTTGTATAACATTGTTAGTAATCAGCAGTATAAGTATCCTGACACTGTGCATATCATAGCAGGGGACTAAATTCTATTAGCATGTTAAGTGTGCTACTAAAGGAACAAACATATTGGACAAAGTATATACCAACATCAAACATGACTATAAGATTATACAATTACCACATTTGGGACATTCAGACCATATGTCACTGCTTTAAGCACCAGCATACATCCCTCTTAGGAGACGGGCTCTGCCTATAATAAAGACAATGAAATCTTGGCCAGAAGATGCTTCCCAACAACTTCAGGATTGTTTTAAGAACATAAATTGGGACATCTTTTACCACCTTGACCTAGAGGTGCACACTGCAACTGTTCTGTGCTATATCAAACACTGTACTGATACTAACACTGTGGATAAACGTATTAGGATCTATCCCAATCAGAAACCCTGGATGACCAAGGAAGTCCAGCGCCTCTTGCATGACAGGACCAAGGCCTTTAGGTTCGGAGAAAAGTATTCAGAAGGCCAAGACTGATTATAAGAGGAAGATTGAGGATAATTTTTATAGCAATAACATGAGGCAGGTGTGGCGAGGGTTCAACAAATTACAAACCATCAACCGACAATGTCATCCCTGCTGAGGGGGATGCTTCATTGACAGAGGAACTGAATAATTACTTTGCTTGCTTGCTTTGAAGTGGAGACATCAGAGACAGATAAAATACAACAATCAGCCAATTGTAGCCCGCACCTCATTGTGGAAGGACAGGAAGTGAGGCGCATTCTGAGGGCTGTGGACCCTAAAAAGGCTGCCGGTTCTGACGGTATCTCTGGCCGAGTGCTTAAAGACTGTGCTGATCAGTTGGCTGGAGTCTTTACCAGGATCTTCAATCGGACTTTATCCCAGTCCACTATTCCATCTTGTTTGAAGGCTTTCACCATTGCTCTTCTGCCAAAGAAGTCAATAACCTCAAAAAATAGATCTACAGAGGACGCTATAGCCATCACTCTTCACACTGCTCCGACTCATCTAGAACAGTGAGGGGGGGGCTATATGAGGATGCTTTTTGTGGATTTTAGTTCTGCGTCTAACACAATTCTTCCACATAGACTACTGTCTAAACTTCTGGACTTTCTAATTCAATCTGCCTTTGGATTATGGATTTCCTATCTGGCTGCTCACAGAGGGTCAAATTAGGTAATCATACCTCTTCAGCCCTTATTCTTAACACTGGCATAACACAGGGTTGTGTGCTGAGTCCCTTACTCTACATTCTTTATGTGCATGACTGAATTCCCACTTATGCTAGTAATACTATTACTAAATTTTCAGATGATACCACAGTGGTGGGACTCATCTCCAGGGGGGGATGAATCTGCCTACCAAGATGCGGTGGACCAGTTGCTTTCATAGTGTGGAGACAACAACTTGGTCTTCAACACTAATAAGACGAAGGAGCTTATAGTGAATTATAGAAGGAACAGAACAAACATCCAGCCCTTGCTTATCAATGGAGACCAAGTGGAGCAAGTGGCCAGCTTTAAGCTACTGAGTGTTATCCTAAAAGAGGACCTGACCTGGGGTGCCCACATTGCAGCCCTGGACAAAAAGGCCCAGCAGAGATTATACTACCTGAGGCTTCTCAGAAACTGCTGGTGATCTTCTACCGCTTCACCATAGAAAGTATCTTAACTTACTGCACCTCTGTATGGTTTGCCAATTGCACAGTGGCAGATAGGAAAGCACTCCAGAGGGTTAACGTCATTGCCCAGAAGATCATTGATTGCCCTCTCCCCTCTTTGGAAGAGCTTTATAGCTCCTGCTGCCTTAAGAAAGTTCAAAACGAGGTTTCCGGTTCTGCGTGGCTTCGGTGACAGCAGGAATTCGTGACCGCTCACAATTCCTGCTGCGCTTGCCACCAAGGTACCCCCGATCCAAACGGGTCAGGGGGATATGGCTGCCCTGTAGGGACAGCCGAAGAGAGAGGGGAGCCGGACAGGAGGTTGGGGGTGCCGCAGACCCCCTCCTCATCTGGGAAAGGTGCTGCAGACCCCCTCCTCATCTTTTTCCCAAGGTGGTGGAGCGGCGGTCAGCAATGGCCGCCACGAAGAAGCCAGCAACCGGGTAAGATTGTGCTGGAGGAAGCAAGAAGAGTGAAAGTGCTGGCTGAGCTGGGTCAATCAACATCTTTCAAATTCGTTGGAACTGAGCTGTCTGAATTGCTGGAGGATACATTGTATCCCTAAGAAGATCGAAAGCGGCGGAGAAGCTATTAAAGGGAACTTTTTTTTTTTCCTTCACTCTCCCACTCCATGGAAACAGCAGATTTGAAATATGTCTGGGCATTGAAAGTGAATTATTCTGAAAGTTGAAGCTAAGGGACAAAAGGATTCTTGGACATTGAAAAACTTAAGAAATTGGAAAACCCTTATTAGAGGTATGGATTTCTGATTATTTAAAATTGATGTTGCAAGTGGGAAGGAAGAGGAAAAAAAATTGGAACAGAAGCTGAAAAAGGAGGAGATTGCCTAGAATCCCAAAGAAAGGTATATGGTAATTGGACCTCTTTGATTAAACATTAACCCCAGAAAGAGAAAGAGAAGAAGGAAGAAAAGTATTAATTTTTGGAACTTTTTTTGAATTATTTTTGATTAAAAATACTTGTGGTTGTTTTGGGAAAAGTTTCTCTTTTCATGATGGCATCGCTCGTGGATGAACTAAAGACTGAATATCAAAAATATAAAAAGGAAGATACTTTGGGCACTTTGTTTCAATTTTTAGAAATGGCGTTATGTACTTATGAAAAGTTGACTACGCAGCAGAATGACTGGGACAAAGAAGAAGAGGAAGAAGAAGCCATCTTTGATGAACAATGGGTTTTTTCCGGAGGGGAGGAGAAAGAGGATAAGAAAAAGGGGATTTTAAGGTTTGAAAAAACAGCCAAAAAAGAGAAAAATGAGAGGAAAGGTGGATGCAAGGTTAGAAAGAAAAGGAAAGGGAGAAAGAAAAGGGAGGAGGAGAGACAAAGGGGTAAAAAGGGCAAGGAGAAGAATAAGCAAGAGAGAAAGGGGGGGAGGAGAAGCCTCAATGGTGGGAAGCAAGATCTAAAGAAAAAAAGTTTATTCAGAGACAATGGGTGAATTTAATTAAGGATAAAAGAGGGATTCTGGAGGGTACATAAGATTGTGTTTTTATATGTGTATTTAGAGTATAAAATTTATTGTGTAATTTTAGAATCTATTAAACAGAATCCCAAGATAAATTAAGTGTTATATGAAGTACTTTTAAGTTAGGGTAATGAGTTAAAGACGTCACTCCAATTAGTGTATAGGAGAAGTATAGTAAAAGAAAAAAGATGAATGGATAGTTGGAAATAGAACAGACAAGGAATGTTATTGAAAATGGTTATAAGATATGGAAGGATATATAAAGGTTTTGTTATGTTTTTTTGGGTTTTGTATATTGATAAAAGGCAATAAAATTTTAATTAACAAGAAATAATTTGGATGAAAAGGAGAAGCTGGGATTAGATATGAAGTTAAATAGATAAAGTATTGATACTATAATTTGGAATCATTATGTTCTATTGGTTTTCTTCTTTTATTATTTTTTCTTAGAAAAGAATTTATAAGCTGTTATGCCTTGATTCTTTGTGCACTGTTTTTATAAAATTGATAAAATTGGTTTATATATATATAAAAAAAAGAAAATGATAAGATATGGAAGGATATATAAAGTGAATATGAAGTTTGAATTTGTGTCTGTGTGAAGAGTTTCAACCCGGGATCAGACAACCTTCAGAAAAGATCTTTTAGTTTTGTTTATGTTTTGTGTTTTGTATGTTTATGAAAGGCAATAAAATTTTATTAAGCAAGAAATATAATTTGGATAAAAGGAGAAGTCTGGATAAGATATAAAGTTAAATAGATAATGTAAATATTGATATTACAATTTGAAATCATTGTATATGTTTTATTGGCTTTCTTCTTTAATTATCATTAATTTTTCTTTTAGAAAAGACTTTTCAAGTTGCTATGCCTGGATTGTGTATTGTGTTTTCTGTAACATTAATAAAATTTGTTTAAAAAAATTAAAAAAAAAGAAAGCTCAAAACATTCTCAAAGATCCATTTTATCCTGGAACCCCCCCTCTTTTTTTTTTTTTTTTGAACTATTACCATTGGGCAGATGGTACAGAATAATAAAAACAGGGACAAATAGGCTGAAAAACAGCTTCTATCCCAGGGCAGTAGCTCTTTTGAATTCTGCTTTATAGTGCAGTGTTGGTGTGGTGTCGGCAGTTTTTGGTTCAATATGTGAAGGATGAAGGATATGTGTTTGTGCTTATTTTCATGGTCATGATGTGCACTGAAGATGGTGTTTGATTTCATTGTACGAGGTGCAATGACAATAAAGTAAATTAAACTAAACTAAAATGTTTCTTCCAGGAAAAGGGCATTTCTATTCCATGTTTGATACTCTTATCCATCAGGGTTTAGGATTTCCCTGTAGAATTGCAAATGTTCTTTTTTCAAAAAATTATCCATTTATCTGGCTTAATTCAGCAGAAGTTTATTCCAATAATCCTTTTTGGGTAATTCTGAATATTTTTTTTAAAGAGTGTGCACATTTGTTTCTACTCTGATTTCTGGAATGCACTTTTCATGATTTCTGTTCAGTGCTATTCCCACTTTCCACCACCCTTGATTTCAGAATAGTCACTTTACTTTATTTCAGACTTTGAAGAGATACGAGACAGTTAAACAACAACAACTGAAATATAGTCTGGTCCCTTACAGTTAGTATCAATACCAATATAATTAATATAATGTATGTCACTATTTTTCCTGACAAATATTTCAATAATGTATTCTGTCTAATAGCATGAAAATTGTTTTTATCATGAAAATGTTGATAGAAGGGTGAATAAATATTATACTTTATCAGGAGTACTGTCAGCAAAATATAGTATTCCACACTATATTTTTTCCCTAAGATTCCAGCCAAGCCTTTTATAGAAGGGGGTATGATATCAACCATTCCTAGTTCTCTTTCGCTTCTGGCCAATAATCAGCATTTATTATTTGTTAAACATGCTCAGACAACATTTGTCTATTTTCAGGTTCTCCATCCTGCTTTCTGCAATTATTTTTGTTTTTAGAATTCATATACACTGTACACTAGTTATTTTCAGTCTCTCAGCTAATTCTATTTTTTCCCACCTAACTCAGTATTTGCTTCTCATTGAGATATCTTTCAAGGTTCTTTTTTTTTATTTCTTATGCTGTTTTATTTTTGTAAATCTTAGAATTACTCCAAGTAATATCATGCAAATGAGTGCAACCTATTCTATAATTTAAGGAAATTATCCCAAAAACTTTAATGTTGTATTTTGAGTCATCTTAAAAGATTTGCTTATTAAATAAAATTTAAATTTCTTCTACATTTTAAACATGGCTAACTTGTGTTGTTATCCTGATACCAATATGATGATGTGCCACCACTTTCAGTGATATCAGTTTTTAAAAGAAGTAATGGTTTCTTGAAAGGAAGGGAGGAGGAAGAAGGAAGGAAGGAAATCTTTAGGAATTTGTTATCACATGGATCGCAAAGTGGCCTCAAATCTCACTTGCAATTTGAGGTGGGAATTTCAAATTAGGATAGTCTAAGTTAGAATTTGAACTTTCAGAATTTATTCCTCTCGTACTCCTAAACTTGCTGATACCCCTTCCACATACTACCGTGTTTCCCATATAATAAGACCAGGGTTTTTTTGTGGGGTGGTGGTGGTTGAGCTCCGAAAAAATGGCTAGGACGTCTTTTTGGGGATGAATTAATTTCTTCCCCCACCCCCATGCACCAGCATTGTCTCCAACAACAGCATCTGAGTTGATCCCACTTTTCCCCCGTCCCCGTAACAACAGGAAAAAAAGATTTGGAGGTACCTGGGAGTGCTGTGCGCTGCATTTTGGTTTAATCCCTGCATTTCAGCTGTTTCTCGGGTGGGGGAGCCACCTCCATAACTTCCATGGTTGCCACTGCTGCTGCCGCTGTTGTTGGAGATGGCGCTGGTGAGAGAGGGACAGCTGTAACTCGGCCTGAGCTCTTGGAATGCAGGAATGGGCTGCACACCGGGACTTTTGTAAAATTGCAGAGCCCAAGGCTGGAGCACCAAGAGTAGCAGCAGCAGAGATGCTCGCTCAGCTCTTCTCATACCCACCCAGCTGCTCAGGATTAAACCAAAACGCAGTGTGCGGCACTCCCAGGTACCTCAAAATGTTTTTTTTTTCTGTTGTTATGGGGACGGGGGGAAAGCTGGAGCAACTCAGATGCTGTTATTGGAGACTGTGCTGGCAAGAGAAGTGCCAGCACCGTTGGGAACCGTGGAAGCTACAGAGGTCTGAGAAGTGGCTGAAACGCTGTCGGACATCCATGCCGATGCTGCCTGCCTGCTGACTCGGGTAAGGGAGGGGTAAGGGAGCCCTCCATGCTCCACCATGATTGGCTGTTAGGAGCGGCTGATGGTGAGGCGTAGCTGCTTGCGGGGCACTCCTAATGGCAAGTTCCCCCCTGCCTCCCTTCCCCCAATTTTGCCTGTTTTAAACTAATCCTAAATTTGGTGGGAGAGGCTATATTTCATTTTATGCCTAGAAAACATGCTGGGTCTTCCTATTGGGGAAGTCTGTATTGTTGGAGAAACACGGTAGATTGGTTTGTTATCGAAGTATTTAAACACAGGATCATTTTTTCATTATTAACTATGTAGAAGATATTTCAGCCAATGGTGGGATTCAAAAAATGTTACTATCAGTTCTGTGGGCATGGCTTGGTCGGAGTGGCTTGACTTGGTGGGCATGGCAGGGGAAGGATACTGTAAAATCTCCATTCCCACTCCACTCCAGGGGAAGTTTACTGCAAAATCCCATTCTCTCCCCACCCCACTAACCTGCTTTCCAACTCCATTCTCCTGTACAGGGCAACAAAAGAAGACCCAGCCGATCAGCTGGGACTCAGGAGGCAGAGAATAGATGGGGCGGGGCCAGTCAGAGGTCATATTCCAAACCATTCAAAATTTCCACTACTGGTTCCCCAATCTACTCAAAATTTCTGCTACCGGTTCTCCAAACTACTCAAAATTTCCGCTACCAAACTACTCAAAATTTCCGCGACCAGTTCTCCAAACTACTCAAAATTTCCACTACCGGTTCTCCAGACCAACATTTGTATAGATAAACAATATTTATCTACTCAGATTAACAATTTAGTGGACTTTGCATCATTTCATTTACCCAAATTAAAGCTTCCTACTTAGTAGTAAGCTTCCTACTTAGAGTAGATCTTTCTTTTCCATTTGATTTTTCTTTGACACCAATCAGACCCCTGTTACTAGGACTTGACAAAAATAGGCAAAACAAAAACAAAAAACAAAGCAACAAATAAATTACTTACAACTCATATATGATATGATCATTTCACCATCAAATTTTACAAATCCAGCCTCCTTTCTATAGGTTTTTGAGAAATACCATTGCATGTAAATCATCCACACAAAATGGATTTTTATTTATCTATTTTTAAGTATAACATAATTTAAACCAAAGTTTATCTGAGCGTCTAAATATATTCATACCAAACTGCAAATAGTATTACACACAGCTGTAGTTTATTAAGGTCAAACAAAATGATCTCCCATGAAATTTAAATCACCATTCTAGGGGTGTTGTTTTTGTCACATTTTTGCTGGAAATCAGCTTATTTGAGGGATATACTGGTACTTTGCAGATAATGTACAAATTAATACAGTTACATAAAGTAGAAAACTGCTGAGATATATTTTAATATTTATTGTGTAATGTAATCTATATTTTAAGTGCAATGTGAATAAAGTTAGCTTTCTTGTTAGCAATAAAACAAAACTGAAATGATAAACCTACCTTTTTCTAGGGTACACAGTATTATTCATAAGCCTGGCTATATAGAACATGGATTTTTTTTTCAGAACATTTAATGGTAGTTAATTCCTTTTATTCATAAGTAGTCAGTGATGCTATTGGAACCAAGTTTGTTCTACTAGATTGTTTCAACATAGAAAATGTCCTAGTGTGACTTGTGGAAGAAGACTAGCAGATTGAAAACAATTCCAAGCAGAGTCAGCAACTGCAGCAAAGAATAAAAAATCTGCAAATAGACTGGGTCTTTGACCATTTCTGCTTCAAACATAGGAAATGACTTGAGATCACCCAGAAGTGCTCCATACAGTTGCTTTTCATGAGGATACCACAAGACAGTGATCTCTAGTGAGCACTGAGAAATGAAGAAATAATTATCTTGCCCAGACCATGGTTGGCACTTCTGAAAGACATTAAGTTTGCCTGCTTTCTTTTATAATCATTTTTGGAAATTACTTTTTAACTACTTTTCAGCTTTCAGAAAACTTTGAGTCAACAAGTGTGAAAGCACTGGGTGAACTTGCCTTCAAATTCTTAATGAAAGAATGTTTTCACTATAAGCTTAAGAACTTTTGTTAACAATTGAAGAAAAAAGCAAAAAGTTGATTAGAATTGGTTTTGGAAAGTGGGTCCAGATAAGTTTGAAACAAGACTTTGGAATTAATTATAAAGAATATTTTCCATGGGAAAATAATTTTGTTTTGAATCTTTAATAAATATGATCACTTAAAACTTGAAAGAGGGAATAAAAGATTCTCATTAAAGGAAAAATGCAGATAGATTTGACTAACAGTTACAGAATGGTGCAAAATATTCTATGACTAGAAATATTGATTAATAATAATATTAATAAGCTTCTGAATATCCTGTCTAAAAGATATTATTATTATTGTACCTGACAAGACCAAGTCTGACTTGAAAATAGACTTACAAAAGATAGGCTATAAGAATGGAACACAAACAGTTGATATACTTTTAAAAAGATGATGTTTTAATAATTAAAAGCAACATAAAAACAATAAATCAAGAGAGTCTTGGGTATTTTTACTCTTTCTTTAAGTTTTTCTTTAAGTTTTTACTATAGTAGGTATGATATTTGTATGTGTGTGTGTGTGTGTGTGTGTGTGTCCAGGGTACCAAATTATCACCTATCTCAGAGGGAAGGAGGGAGGAAGAGAAAATTGACTATGAATTCACATTTCTAATACACAAATCCTTTCTGTTAGAATCATATTTTAGTAAGTATAACGAATATCCTCTTCTATGAGTTTTTTGCTTCCTGTATTTCGATAGCCACCACTAGCAAATTACAATACAGAAACAATTCAACTGTATATCCTAATTTCCAGTTCACCATTGGTGAGCTGAAACAATGGAAGAAGTGGTAGCATAAAATATTGGATTTGTTGCCATGATCTCTCTGATATGTTTTCATAAAGCAATAAGCAGAAGGTTAGTTTTCATTCCCCTTCTTCAAATTATTAATAGAGTTGGTCTGAGCATATTTGAAACCTGTAGTGCTGAACAATAGTGTAGGATTAGAACATGGTGTGTAATCTTTTGTAGCCATTGACACAAATATCAGAAAGCAATTTAAGGGTTCAACAGCCTATTCTTCAGGAGATACAAGACAACTGAATGAGTGGAATTAGTTTGACTATATACTGTACTACCTGATTTGTTTAGAGCTAAATCAACTTTCCACAGGAATTAGTTGACTGAGATAAATGTTCTTTTATGCTATTCTCATGTCACACTAACCCTCTCTCCAATCCAGTTTGGTATATTATAGACACAGGGTCATAGAAGTGCATGCTTTCTTTCATTTAGCTCTCATTGTGTCAATAAACCTCCATCTGGGATGTGGCAACTAATATGTCAACAGGAAAACCTGGTCACTTCAACATGACATCTATGGCTTGTTATTGAACAATGAACAATACATTGTCTGCACAATCTGAAAAGCAACAGCTCTTGCAAAGATTTATATTGTCACCTGCAGAGTGCATGCATTGCAGGAAATAGTTCTTAGTCCAGTTGTAGACTCTCTTCAGTAAATCCTTTCTCTAAGCATTGGATGGTATTAGCCAATATAGATAACATTAAAATAGACAGAATAAAGCAATTCCTATTTAATCAAACAACAAATATAGGTTTAGCAGAAAACTCAGAAATTCATTCCTGAGGAAAATGTATCTTGCTTTTTATAACGGAGCCCATGGATATGTTTGATAGGCTTTGAGCCATAGCTTCTGTCTCAGCAAACATACTATTTTTAAATTGAGAAGATAACAGTCTTCCTAATACACATGAAAGTGCATGAGTCATAAGAGAGAATGGGGGTGGGAGAGGGAGAGAGGGATGGGGGGAGAAGACCATTTGCTGATAAAAATGCTCAGATTCTTTTCCATGCATGAAAATAGAGCCAAAAGAACAGCCTTTCATTTGTCTGCATTTTCTTTCAAAGTAGAAATAACTTTGAAACCTGTTCTATTCATCTTAGAATATCGTCTTTCTAGTCAAAGTTGAGGTCAAAAATTCTGAGCTAAAGTCTTGGCACCCATGATGTGTTTGCATACAGTATGTATCTGCCATCAAATGGTCACATTACATTGCTTACTTAGAGGCTTAAGTCAGGTACAGCACAATCACTTTAATTAGTTTTCTAAAGGTGAAACTGAAGCGTCATATGTACATCTTTCCACCCACAGAGCCATTTGTTTAACAGTGATCGTCTACCACTAAAAATGGGTTTCAGAAAGGGAAATGAGTCACAGTAAAGATAACAGTAAATAAGGAAAACTTTCTTTCTTTTTTTTTTTGAAAAGAATTTTATTAATTTTCTACAAACAAACAAGACAAACAAAACATTAAACATCAACTCTCATATGTACATCCAGTGTGTCGGTTGGTTCATCAGTTTTGTGCATTCATTTTGTAGTCTCAATTACAATTATGTTACATAACAACTCATATTGTCAATCCAAACTTATATATCCTAATATCGCTATTAAAAAAAAAATCTTTTGACTATACTTTTAATCATTCATGCTTTATGAGATAACAATACTTTAAATAATTTATTCTGTAACAAATCATATAATCATACCAAATCAATCCTAAAAAACCCTTTATAAATAAAGTGTCAAATAACAAAGGCAAGTAAAACAAAATAAAGATATTCCTTACTGTCTAGCATTCTAAATATTCTATTATCGTATTTTATCATCTAGCCATTGATAAAAAAGATCCCAAATTTCATAAAATTGTTTATCCTCTTGCTCTCTAATTTCAAATGTCAATCTACTCATCTCAGCACATTCCAATAAGGAAAACTTTCTGAATGCAATCAGACATTTAATGGCATTAGAATAGACGTGGTCTTTTGGCCTTTTTATAACAAACAATGTATGCATATGTTTGTGAAATTTTAGTTATCTTTCAATAATCACACTTTTGTCAAAAAAATATATATATGAAATTGTGTTGTTCAATTAAAGTATACACATAAATGTATGTATTTTAGGAACACAAAAATGTATTATTCCTTTTTTAAAAGGGAACATAGAAATGTGTTACATTATGGGAAATAACTTGCAGGAAATGCATCCAATATTCAAATTGTGCTTTAAAACATTGTCAGGAAAAAATTCACACAAACATGAAGAAGTTTAATACAAAAGTATAGGTCGAGGTAGGAATGGGACAAATTAATTTTAAAGACAGAAAAATGAGAAACTGAGTGCAGCCAAAACTGACACTTTTGTATATTCCTAATTCAGTCAGTATATCCCTGATCCAGAAAACTGAATTAGAACAAGTGAACATTTATTTACACAGCATCTGTTTTTTTGTCTAGGAAAACAGTCCTGATATATAGAGATGGAGACTCTCAGAAACAATCTCAAAAAACTTCTGGCTCTCCTGGCACTTAAAACTTCTGGCACTTAAAAAAAAAAAAGCCTTAAGTCTCCTTTCTAATACTCTCATAACACAAATCTGCCTATTTGCTCTTTTAAACTGTCAGACTTATTTTTTAACAAAAATTGAACACATGGAACTAGAACAAAACTATCAGCAGTAAATGGATATGCATCTTATTTTACTATTCTTACATTAGACATGATCTATCATATAAAATGTTATTCCACCCATAGAGTTTGCATTAAATCAAGAAGCATGTTCATTTAATGCTACATCAAATAATATGAGATTTTGTGCTGCAACTGAATTTATCTACATGACTTCATAATGTTCTGAGCTAATGACAAAATATGAATCAAGTTCAAGCTCAAACCTCTATTGTCAGAGTAAAAACATGTGTACAATGAGATTGGCTGAGCCTTCCTTTGTGAAACCCCCCCACCAACCCAATACAACTCACAATGAAGACAGAAAATCCCTAACCCAGTGAATCCTACTAACAAACACACAATCAGTTAACAGAGAACAGATAATCAGAGTTGGAAGGGACTTTATACGTCATCTAGTCCAATCCCCAACCCAAGCGGGAGACCCTACACACCATTTCTGACAAATGGCAGTCCAATCTTTTCTTGAAAGTCTCAAGTGATGGCGCTCCCACAACTTCCAAGGACAAGCTGTTCCATTGGTTGATTGTTCTCACTGTCAGAAAGTTTCTCCTTATTTGCAGGTTAAATCTCTCCTTGTTCAGTTTCCATCCATTATTCCTTGTCTGGCCCTTTGGGTGCTTTAGAAAATAGCTTGAATCCTTCCTCTCTATGGCAGCTCCTCAAATATTGGAACACTGCTATCATGTCCCCTGGTCCTTCTCATCACCAGACTAGCCACGCCCAGTCACTAGACTAGCCAAGCTCACCAGACTAGCCAAGCCCTATTGCACCATATGAACCTAGTGCACTTATCAAGGAAAGGGAACAATTGTAGTCCCTAAACTTATTGGTATCTGATGTAATGAAAGTTAAAGTTAAAGAGAAAATATAAATATCATATTAGTAGGACAGTGAAACATTTCAAGCCAGCCTCATACAACAGAAGAGCTCTGATCCGAGCAGCTCACCCGAGATAGAACCAGCCTGGTGTCTTTCTTGATGCATTTGACCACCCAGTGAGAAGCCTTCCAAATGCGGAGCAAAGCCACAGTTGACTTTCCCGGTTCCATGCACAGACAATATTTGGACTAAAGCTTCATCTGATGCAAATTATGCATGTACCCAGATGTGAAAACAACTGGGAAAGCCCATGTCACAACTATGCCATTTTTCCAGAAACTGCAGCTACTCATTGCTTCAAGGAGGAGTGCTTTGCTTGATCTAATGTCTTTTCTGAAGCCACCCTTTAAATGCACAAACAGTCTATGCATAAGCCATTCAAATATGTGCTAGAGCATGTTATTCATCCACATAGAATATTTGCTTTTTAATAAGATGTATCACTCTCAATATATTTCTAATATAATGTCAGAATCTGCACTGTGCTGATAGATGCTATCTAACCTATGTGATGGGCAGATTAAGGACACAAGAACTGTGCAGATTTCAGTAAGATATATTTAATCTTGGAAATAAAGAATCTTGGAAACTTGGAAAGAATAATTTCTCATCCTGATTTCTGTGCATAAATATGTTTGAAATACTTCTTCCCACATTTCCTACCATATGAGCTAAGATGATGTTTAAAAGTAAGCTTCCAACCAAGGTGCTTCTGCTTCTTAATCATTTATGTCTATTTTGCTACCATTCCTTTACCAATTTTCTCACAATTTCTTTGGTAGTCTAGTGCAAAGCAGCCACTCTGCTGCTACCAATAATGCCTTCTGTAAGACAAAATATTTATCTCTAATATTTATGCACTTTAGCAGCATGTTTTAGCTAAGTAATATCTTTGTCTACTTCTGCATAGGGTATATCCAGGGGTGGGATTCTACCAGTTGGAAAACTCCATCACACCACCCAGTCACTCCTTATCTGGCATGTCCACTATCCAACTTGCCTGGATTTTTGTCTAATTTTTGGGAAGTTGCTATCTTTCCTTTTTTTTCACCGATGATCAGCTATTTCAACTATCAGCTCTGCCAGGTGATTTAGATTAGCTAGAAAGCAGGAAATGGTTGGATTTCTTGCTTTCTAGCTAATCTAAATCGCTGTTGTAGTGCTTCACCTTCACCCAGGAGGCTTCTCTGAAGCCCAGTCAGGGGTGGTATTCAATGGGTGTGGCCTGAGAGCAGAGCTGAACCTTCCTTAGGACTGGTTTCTATTTTTCAGTGCAGACTCAGGCATCAGATTATAGAAAGATAGATCTGTGAGTGAATCTGTGATTCTACAAGCAACTCAATCTGCCTGATTTTGGGTAAAAGTTGCTTTTTTAATAATAAAATTTAATATTTACATACATGGTGTGTTGTGAGTTAATTTTGTGAATTTCCTTGCTCAGCAAATTTTATGAGCTTGCTTGCAAGCAAATTTTAGGTGACAGACTCAGGCAGCAGATTGCAGAAAGGCAAGTCTGTGATTTTGTGAGCAACTCAATCTGCCTGCCTACTTTGCCTGATTTTGCGTAAAAATTGCTCTTTTTATAAAAAAAATTGATATTTACATAAATATTTACATAAAAGCCATGCCCAGCCTATCACATGACCACTGAGCCATGCCTAGTCGGCAAGCCACTCCCACCCAGTCACATGACCACCAAGCCACACTCACAAATTAGGCCATGCCCACGTAACCAGTTGTTAAGAAGTCTGAATCTCAACCCTGGGTATATCGTTGTGAAATTGGATGTCTATTACTCTAAACATTATTTTCAGGAATAAACATGAAAACTCTATACAGAGTGTTGAGCAAGAAGATTGAGAGTTAAATTTTAGTCAGCTTAACTGCCTATTTCATTACTTTTATATTCAGGAAGATCTAAGACAATGAGATTTTCAATCTAGGTCCATTGTATACTTGGCACCTATGTATATTTAATCTGGATGTTATAGTATTTTTATCATTTTAATATGTTTTACTATATCTATCTATCTATCTATCACCACCTTGATACATTTACTGAGATGGGTGGCTATAGAAATTGAATTAATTGATTGATTAATTGATTTTCTTTAAAATCCACACTGCCAAATTCTACAAGTTTTATCTAAAACTAATGATCTTTTGAGCTTGGGTGCATTGGACAGAGATAATGCATAATGTTAAAAAGAGCTTAAAGGTAAGAATTTATTCAATTATACAACAGACTATCTTGCCTTGGAAGTTTGTAGAATTTTTTTTAAAAGCTCTTAAGCAATTCAAAGATTGATGGATTGCCTCCTGACTGGAGAAGAATGCCAATGCACTACCTAGTGGTAGGTTAGATAATCTTCCTAAGCTGTAATTCTACTGGATTCATGTTATCTTAAAAGTATGGAGATTTTAACATGCGAAAGCTGAAGACCAAGTAGATATGATTATCCTGAGATCAATAAGAGATAAGATAGTTAGAAAATCTAGAGGCCACAATGATTTACACTATTTATCACAACAATTTACTGATGGAATAGTGACTGGGCACAGAATTGTCATTTTAGTTTTATATTTAATAATTTTGAATAATAAGGTTTCTGGTTCTGCGTGGCTTCGGTGGCAGCAGGAATTCGCGACCGTTCGCGATTCCTGCTGCGCTTGCCGCCGAGGTACCCCCAATCCAAATGGGTCAGGGGGATATGGCTGCCCTGTAGGGACAGCCGAAGAGAGAGGGGAGCCAGACAGGGGGTTGGGGGTGTCACAGACCCCCACCTCGTCCGAAAAACCCTCTTTTTCCCAAGGTGGTGGAGCGGCGGTCAGCAATGGCCACCACGAAGAAGCCTGCAACCGGGTAAGATTGTGCTAGAGGAAGCAAGAAAAGTGAAAGTGTTGGCTGAGCCGGGTCAATCAACATCTTTTAAATTCGCTGGAACTGAGCTGTCTGAATTGCTGGAGGATACATTGTATCCCTAAGAAGATCGAAAGCGGTGGAGAAGCTGTTAAAGGGAACTTTTTTTTCTTCACTTTCCCACCCCATGGAAACAGCAGATGAAGATTTGAAATTTGTTTGGGCACTGACTGAAAGTTGAAGTTAAGGGACAAAAGAGTTCTTGGACATTGGACTTAAAAATTTAAGAAATTGGAAAACCCTTATTAGAGGTATGGATTTCTGATCATTTAAAAATTGATGTTGCAAGTGGGAAGGGAGAGGAAAAAAATTGGAGCAGAAGTGGAAAAAGGAGGAGATTGCCTAGAATCTCAAAGAAAGATATATGGTAATTGGACCTCTTTGATTAAACAGTAACCTCAGAAAGAGAAATAGAAGAAGGAAGAAAAATATTAACTTTTGGAACTTTTTTTGAATTATTTTTGATTAAAAATACTTGGTTGGTTGTTTTGGGGAAAGTTTCTCTTTTCAGGATGGCATCGCTTGTGGATGAACTAAAGACTGAATATCAAAAATATAAAAAGGAAGAACAAGATGGAAAAGATACTTTGGGCACTTTATTTCAATTTTTAGAAATGGCGTTATGTAATTATGAAAAGTTGATTATGCAGCAGAATGACTGGGACAAAGAAGAAGAGGAAGAAGAAGCCATCTTTGATGAACAATGGGTTTTTTCCGGGGAGGAGGAGAAAGAGGATAAGAAAAAGGGGATTTTAAGGTTTGAAAAAACAACCAAAAAAGAGAAAAATGAGAGGAAAGGTGGATGCAAGGTTAGAAAGCAAAGGAAAGGGAGTAAGAAAAGGGAAGACGAGAGACAAAGGGGTAAAAAGGGCAAGGAGAAGAATAAGCAAGAGAGAAAGGGGGGGAGGAGAAGCCTCAATGGTGGGAAGCAAGATCTAAAGAAAAAAAGTTTATTTAGAGACAATGGGTGAATCTAATTAAGGATAAAAGGGGGATTCTGGAAGGTACATAAGATTGTGTTTTTATATGTGTATTTAGAGTATAAAATTTATTGTGTAATTTTAGAATCTACTAAACAGAAGCCCTAGATAAATTAAGTGTTATATGAAGTACTTTTAAGTTAGGGTAATGGGTTAAAGACGTCACTCCAATTAGTGTATAGGAGAAGTATAGTAAAAGAAAAAAGATGAATGGATAGTTGGAAATAGAACAGACAAAGAATGTTATTGAAAATGGTAATAAGATATGGAAGGATATATAAAGGTTTTGTTATGTTTTTTTGGGTTTTGTATGTTGATAAAAGGCAATAAAATTTTAATTAACAAATAATTTGGATGAAAAGGAGAAGTTGGGATAAGATACGAAGTTAAATAGATAAAGTAAATATTGATATTATAATTGGGAATCATCATGTTCTATTGGTTTTCTTCTTTAATTATCACTATTTTTTTTTAGAAAAGAATTTATTAGCTGTTATGCCTTGATTGTTTGTGCACTGTTTTTGTAAAATTAATAAAATTGGTTTATAAAAAAAAAGAAAATGATAATAAGATATGGAAGGATATATAAAGTGAATATGATGTTTGAATTTGTGTCTGTGAGAAGAGTTTTAACCCGGGATCAGGCAGCCTTCAGAAAAGATGTTTTAGTTGTTGATTTTTTTTTTTCTATGTTCTGTGTTTTGTATGTTTATGAAAGACAATAAAATTTTAATAAGCAAGAAATATAATTTGGATAAAAGGAGAAGTCTGGATAAGATATGAAGTTAAATAGATAATGTAAATATTGATATTACAATTTGGAATTATTTTGTATGTTCTATTGGCTCTCTTTAATTATTATTATTATTATTATTAGAAAAGATTTTTCAAGTTGTTATGCCTGGATTGTGTATTGTTTTTGTAAAATTAATAAAATTTGTTATATATATAAAAAATAATTTTGAATAATAAAAGTGCTAATTCCCACACAAAACATGTGACTGCTGATTCGCACCAGATTAACTAGAATTGCCCAACTACTTTTCTACATCAGTTCTGATGTAGTCCACTGCATTTACTTTTGACTACAAAATAAAGGTAACAGAAAATCATCTTAATCTCAAAATTAGATTATACAATGCTCTCTTGGCTTGTCATTTTTTAAATGCTGTTATGGTCCCCTTTACAATTAATTTAATTGTATTTTGACTTTGACTTTTAGTTAGTCTTGACTGCTGGCAACTGCAAAGATAAGGCAACATTTTCAGAAACACATTCTTTGTTGAGGGAAAACGACTGGTCTAAAATCACCTTCTTGGCTTTGTTGCCCAGACAGGATTAGAACTCTGCCCCTCCAAATCTTGTGCTTAATTCTTAGCCAAAATGGCTCTTGTTTTTGTGAATTCAAATATATAAAGAATAAAAATATAATCCAAACAGTGATGTAAGTTAAATTCTCTAAAATTGCTCCAGTGTATTTAAATGTCACAGTAAATATTTCTTTCTTACTCAGCTTTAAAATTAATATACCAGAATAAAAGAGAAACTATTGAAAAATTGCAACCAAAAGGTTTCTAATCCTCAAATACATTTTTAAGTTCATTATAAAGTACCATAAATGTCTTCCCTAGAAATAAATATTAAGGCTTGTTTTGACCTGTGCAAATTAGCCAAATCTGAACTTGCTGTACATGGCTCATGAAATCTCTTCTCCCATCTCTATTTTTAACACTGCCATCAGTGATTATAAGCATTTAAAGGCTGATTAGCTTTGCTGAAAACAAAATGCTAACATAAGAAATATAAGCTGCTCTTCTTATAGTAAAAAAGCATGCAAAACATAGTAATCTTAATTAACATTTTAGATAAGATTTTGAGGAGAGCATTCCTATACCCTAACATTTAAACAGTAGCATGAAATAAGACTACAGGACCACTGTTAGTTTTAAAATGTAACCCTAATTTTAATGAAGTAAGGCCTACTTATACATCAACCAATCTTGTTCTCATTTACTACACATAATACAAAAGCCTGTTATACAACTTATCGATTAGATGCAAGGAAATGAACCTATTTGTAGGGTATACCTTGAGATGATATGTCTATATACAGTATGTTCATAGACACCTTTCATTAATAATGAATGAAGACATAGTTATATTTAGCCCTGTACTGATCTTTTGATTTGTATCTTTAGCCCACAACTATTTTAATTGCTAAGTATTTGCTACACAATACTGCAAATTATTAGGGTTATTGGATTATGGATTATGGATTAACCATGTGCTTTCACAGCAATTTCATTGATTACATGAATACACTTGTATATTACAAAGAAAACTCTCAGTCGACAGATGAAAATATCTTAAAGACTGGAGCTTCATACACTTGAATCCAGTAACTCTATTAAATATAATGAAACTTAAATATGATTTTAAAAAAGTATAATTCGCTGTTGTTTCTTTTAATTCTAGCAGCAGCAAAGTAAACAAAAATAATATGCTTTTTCTGTTATTGCTTTTTGATCATTGTAAAAGAGTATGTGAACTGTACATGGAAATCATAGTTACTTCCCATTAACACACTCTATATAGCCCATGAAAAACAATATGGCTAACTTCAAGCAATAAATCAGGGCAGAGCCCTCTAGCCACCTATCAAATAAACACTTACAATATTGCCAGTGTAAATAATTAAGTCTTCACCAATAGACTTTCAGCAGTTATAAATTCTTTCCATCAATCTAATTAGCAATTAGCAGTAAAAAATCTTAACAAATACCTAAGAGCCTACTTGATTCAGGCTGTGAGAATTGAGAGTTCAAGAACTTTTATCAGAACAAAATTCAAAAACAGTAAGTTTTAAAAGTTAAAGTCCCCTTCAAGTCATGCTCAAGTTCTTGCACTTTTCTTGAAAACAGTATGGATGTGATTTGCTATATTCTCTTTTTCCCAGTTTAGCCACACTTTAATTCTTGAGCCAAGACGAAGTCTGGCTACTACTTGCCAGATTAACAAAACCAACCAAGAAGAAAATAAGTTGAACAAAGTGCATGTTCAACAGTTACCTGTACATTTCTTTATGTTGCTATTCCTCTTTCCATGAGAGCCCAGCTTGCATCCAAAATTTTCCTCCCAAAATTCTGCAAACCACACATTCCTTCTGTTATTTGCTAGGGTTCGACTTCTAAAATATCTATCAAAACCTGAATTGAAAATACAGATACACATACATGAAGATCAGAACAGAGTGCTAAGGTATTTGGCCTTATATGTTATGGCTCTTTCTGTATTTTAATTGCCCTACTAGTGATTTGTAACATCTTATAGCATTACCCACTCAACACTAAAGCAATTTAAAGCCTATCTTTATTACTGTTACATTAATACAATGCAGAATTTGGGCAGCATCCTAAAAAAAATAATGTGTCCAATTGCTTGAACAGACTGCTGAAAAAAAGTATCCTTGCTTAATCATAAAGTAGCTTATTTTCATTCATGAAATATCATGTTCTAGGAATAAACTAAGACCAACAAGAGTATGCAGCAAATAAGTAGGAGCATTCTTTTAAAAGCTAACTTTTTATTTGGTTTCCTATGTGTATATTTATGAAATGACTGAAGATTGCTACTATTCATCATCATAACTATAATAAATCGATTCAGAGAACTTGAGTCAGAGAACTCATAAAAATACCTCAATACCTCTTTGAACTAATATTTTTTGTGAACGGCAGTTTTCATCCTGCTCTATTTCACCTTTATCTTTTTGCTGTTACCTCATGTTACATACAAGAAATCTTAGAAAGCCTTACTCATTATTTAATGAAGCTGAAATTCTGAAAAATAGTTATCTCAAGTATATATGCAACAAGTTAACAGTTTTCATGTTGTACAAGTATTATTCAACTCTGAGTGGTACCTGCTGACTCCCAAAGACATCAAATTATAGATCTTTCTTTTCTTAATTAAACAGCCATGACTGAATATGGAATCTTTTCTCTACATTTATTATGTCATTTACCCATAATCCTATAGCTCTTAGATGCAATCAGCTGAAAATGTGATTCAAAATATTGTGCCACTGACTATTGTATATTGGCAACTGAGGAAAAAAGCTGAACTGACAATGGGAAGAGCATGTAATTTTCTGATATAAAGACAATTAGCTGATATTAATAAATGAAACCTATTGCATATTTAACTAGGTGATATATTTTCTATCAATCATACTACTAATGTAGTATTTAGGAAATTAATTTAAACATTAACTAGAACCATTGAGCATAGAATCTATTTTTACCAACTAGATAATGTCAATAAACTGATATCTGAAATAAATAAAAGAAACTTTGAACACCGAGCCTTGGTCCCAGGTCTGGGCTTAATTTTTATCATTTATATATTGTTTTGTGTTTATTGGATTATTTTAGTGTAGGCCATGTATCTGATTCTATGTTTCCAGCTGTTTTTATGATGTTTTTTTTTAGTTTTATACACCATCCAGAATTGAGTGGCCAATAAATTTAAATAAAAAAATAAGCAAACAAATAAATAAATAGGGTACAAATAGCAATGGCACAAAATGATGTTATTGTTGTACAAAATGATGTTATTGTTAGGTTAGAATTTCTTCAGTATAAATCAATTGAATTGTTTATGTAATATGTTATTCTCAGAATGGTCATAAATTGGACGTACAATGCAGGTAATCCTCATTTGACTCCACTGATTCAGCACTAAACGAGAGGTAGTTACAAGCTGTTTTTATAGTTACGACTGTCAGGGCATTCGCACAGTCATGAAAAGTCATTTGTGACTTTTCCCCCTGGCTCCCAAGAGAGTCAATGTGGAAGTTGGCAGGTGGCTGAAAATGCCAATCACATGATCACAGGTCTCTATGACTGCATGGGGGTTGGCTAGTCATAGTAACAAATCATGTTGCACTTTACAACCTTGTCACTAAGCAGTGAAATTTCCAGCCCAAATTATTGCTGATTTCCCCCTCCCCTCCTTTTTTTTTTTAGGCCAAAGAATTTGAAAGTATATAAATAAACTTTGTAAATAAAAATGGTGACAGTTTACAAAAATTACTAGGTACAAATAGAAATACAAGTTATTTCCATAGCAAGAAAGATAAGGCAGGCATGCTTAATGTGTTTATTTTATTTAAAGAGGGAAATATGTTCTTATTTGGAGATCACTTCTGGAATTTGTGCTTGCGAAGATAAAAGAATGAAATTTTGATCTTGGTTTTGTTGATTAGAAAGATTTGGTGTTACAGAAATAGCTAGTTATATATTAATGTGTAAATGCAAAAAGTTGAGGCTGGAGAGTTTTTATGTTGTACTGAACTAGGGAGAGTTAACAGATAATCAGGGTTGGAAGGGTCCTTGTAGGTTATCTAGTCCAACCCTCCCACCCAAGCGGGAGACCCTACACCATTTCTGACAAATGGCAGTCCAATCTCTTCTTGGAAGTCTCAAGTGATGGCACTCCCACAACTTCTAAAGGAAAGGTGTTCCATTGGTTGATTGTTCTCACTGTCAGAAAGTTTTTCCTTATTTCCAGGTTAAATCTCTCCTTGTTCAGTTTTCATCCATTATTACTTGTCTGGCCTACAGACGCTTAAGAAAATAGCTTGACCCCTTCCTCTCTGTTGGAATTTAATGCTCCCTTTTCTTTCTTTCTCTCTTTCCTTTTGTATTCCACACCCCCTTTTCCTATTCCATTTCCCGCCCGTAATTTCTTAAATTTCTTTTCTTTTTTTGGTATTTTATATTTTATATGATAAAACAAATTATTGTTGGCACTCAAGGACTACCTGTAAAATACTGCTTCATAGAGTGGGCTTGGAAAACCTTTACTTGATAATTATGAGTATGGCAACCAAACAATAGTGCACCTACAGAAGATAGAATGAAAATGCCATTTAAAGTTAATTGCTGTCATCATAAGAAAACCATGGAATAGTTTCATGAATTATGATGTACCAGAGTTACACAAATATATAGTAGGGGCTCATCCTACTAAAGTCTTATTACACAGTCTTACCATCAATAGAAGCTCTTTTGGGCAAGATGGTGACAGCCCCTTCTGCTATTTCTTCTTGCTGATAAACAGGTGAAATTTTAGAACCCCAACTGTCTGAGCCAATCCAAAGAAAATGTCCAGTTTGATTCAATTTCTTAGCAGCTTCCAGTATTCTCCTAAAAAAACAATATTTAAAAAAAAAAACAGTTATTGTAAGCCAATTTTTATAAAGGTTCCTCCTCAAGAGTCATAAAACTAGTTGGTTTTGTCAAATCTTCAAACGTTTTAAAGAAACATATTGGGGTGCTTTTTATTTGTAACATTTGTAACATTTATTTATTTACATTATCATATTTCTATGCAATCAAAGCAATTCTCAGCCGCTTATGCAGAACAATTACAATATAAAGCTTACACAATACAATACTTAGAAGTATCATGGCAATGAAGCAAATGACATTAAAAAAGGTGACTGCTTTTTCATGTTTCTGTATGCCTCTTTCAGCTGCTTTCTCTATCAGTTCCAAAACGATACTTTCTCTTTTCTGCTTTACTTGTTGTCAATTGCTGCAGGGTTATCATTAATGTCTGTGGAGGAAAAGACTCTTCCTTTCTGGCCATTACTTTTTGTTACCTGAATTTTCTGCTTAATTTGTTTTCCTAAACTCTGGTAGCAGCACTCAGTGAACTTTGGCTAAACTTCCAAAGCTAAGCAAGCTCAGACCTGTTAGGACATGGCTGAATGACTTCCAGGGCAGTCCAGAGGTATCAGTTAGATAGGAAAGAATATCACAAGTAAAATAGCAACATTGATCGGTATCATTGTCAAAATATCTACATGGACAAAACTTGAAGTCTTGAATTGAAGTCAAGCTTAACTCAAGGGTTTTTTCTTTAGTAAATATTGGGTGACTATGAAAGACATAATTCTTTCATATGCACCTGAACTTGGCAGATGGCATACTGTTATTTAAAAGAAGGTATGGACATGTCATTTTGCTTGCTTTTGAATGGCTTCATTTTACTTGTACCTTCCATTGTTACTCAGCTTTGCAGTTAAGGGAAGAGTATTCGGTGGATTCCAAGGGAATGGAAAGAGCTCAGAGTGCCAAAGAAAATTGACCCCAAAATGTATCTTTTCCCCTTAAAAACCTTACGTATTCACCATGTTAATTTTTTTATTTTTACTCAATCCCACTGGAGCAGGAACATTCTGGGAAAACCATTTTTCCTTCATATTTAAGGATTGCTGGAAAATTGGAACGAGCTACAAACTGAAATTAGTATGAATAACACATATAAATAAAACCATGATTTGGAATATTACCTACTCCAGCAAAACAGCCAATACCTTATATCATCTTCATTTGCAAACATAATCACAGCACGAGCATTTGGAGTCTCCATCAAGCGCTTGATAATCTTCTCAAATTCTCCTGGCCTTGGTTCACGGGGGATTTTTAGTGACTGAGCAATGCAGACACCACCTGGAGAAAAGGGGATAATAAAAGAAAAGCTGTTAAATATAGGGTTGTTTGTTTTTACAATCATTATGTCCAGTTTACAGTGAAAATAGAAATCTGGCTTTAAGAGAAGACTACCAAACCAAAAAGAGGTTAAAATGTAACTTTGCAAAAGCAATACTAGTGCATAATGCTTCAATTTTTTGTTAATTGCACTTAATTTCTATTTTATCTAATCTCATTATTTATTGTATAGTGCTCCAACAGTATGAATTATTAAAACAATATAGGAGAAATACATTTTATGGAAAAAATATTTTGGTAGATACAATAAAGTGACTTCTTCTGAAATCTATATCCAGGCCTACAACTTCTTCTTCTGAAATCTATATCCAGGCCTACAACTGTTAATCACCACATTATTAATTCAGTTGTATTCATTATTCAACCATATTATTAAAGTTTTGTATAGTCATCAATAAAAGCTTTACAGTAGTTACAACAGATATACCACAAGAACAATCAAATCCATCCAAGGTTTAAAAATCCCAGTCTTCTATGCAACTCCTTGATTCCCTGCTATTCCCAACCTCCATTATCTTGATGGTACCATGGAACAGAGGATTATGTTGATTATTCCTCAAGCCTCAACAGGATCATCCCATCATAAAATAATGTTAATTTTTATTATAAAGCTAAATTTTAGAGAAAATAGGTGTGTTTATGCTGGCTGCAGGTGTTCTGATCAAGGCTTCCCGAGACCATAATTAAGTGCACACTTAATTAAAACATGTCTTGTTCTATTTCAATGCTGGGAATTTTTTTTATTCCCAGCCAGGAATGAGTCGCAAAGTACAAAGTCCACACAGAGCTTCAAGGATTAATCCAAACAGAATGAATGACTTTGTTTCCTACAAAGGTTTGTCACCTTTGCTTGTTCTTTATACCGTATGGGAGGGGCAATCCTCTCCAAGTCTTAGTCCCAAGTTGCCCCTTTTGCCTTAGCTGCTCTTGCCTTCTTGCAGCTTTGTACACACGTGCATTGGGAACAAGCTCCCCTTGTTCCTCTGCCTTGCTGCTGCCAGATTCCAGGGGCTCTGGGGTCAGCACCCCCTCTCAAATGGTCCTGGCCCCATCTCTGCATTGGATACAGGACCCTCATCCAAGTCTTCTCCAGATTCCCTGGCTGGTCCCCATTCTTTCCCACTGTCCAATTCTGCTGCCATCTGCACAGGTGAGACCCCCACAACAGCAAGACCCAGAGATAGTATAGTGGTAATGCTACCTAACTAAGTCTTTCTTTAGAAAAAAAATTGCCCTAAGATTCAAAGACTGGTGAAGCATTGATTCCACTGGATGTTTTCAGTTTTGACTCCACCATCCCTACCTCCCAATACTGGAATAGAATAAAAAATGACATTTAGAAAGGTTGCGCCCTTCTTTAGAATTTAATGTGTAAAGTTCATTTTAAAATATTCAGCTTAGCTTAAAAGAAATAGTTTAACAAAATACCTTGGGTAGCACAGCCAGTTTTAAAGTTACTAAGTAGTACACTTATATTAGCATGCTGTATATAATTCAACATTTCTGCAGAGAATTTTAACACATTTTAAATGGCTGAAGCAATACATTATCATGCTAAAACCAAAGTTGTGCAGCTAAGTCAAGTATGGGAAAGAGTTACAATGATTTCACTTGCAACCTTAGCTGGCATCAGTTGAAGTATGACAAAATGAAAGAAAATGAACAATAATATTGACATTTTACATGCCAATATAAGAGAGAGACACACACAGAGAGAGAGAGAGAGACAGAGACAAACAGAGACAGAGACAGACAGACAGACAGACAGACAGACACTACAGATAGATATGCACAAGAAGAGAAGGAAGAGAGAGAGTATGTTTCATGGTCTACTTCATAAAATAATTTTTCCATCCCTACTTATTCTATCATCTCCACCAATCATTCTTGTCATTCTTCCATTGTGGATATTTTAAAGTATTTTCATTTTTGTGCATATTATAATCTCATAGTAATTATCATATATAAAATAAAACTATATTAGTAATGCATTTGCTCCACTTTAGTCTGTGCCATGCCCAAGCATTCAATATCCAATGTAATCTGTTAATAACAGATTCTGTTTGAATCTGTTATTGTTGCAGTCTTTTCCATGTCTTGAACAATTGCAGATGCTTTGGTTTTCATGATGTCATACATTTGAAAATGAATATATTTAAATAAAATTTAATAACTTTTTCCTTTGTGACATCCCGCCAAACACGTAAACAGATTAGCTTTTTCTAGAGGAATGGAGCCTCAAATTGTCTATATTTGTTTTGGGAAAATGTGAAACAGATGTACCATTACTCTTTTCATTATCAAATCATTAAGCCTTAGAAAAAATATTAAGCTTTCAATTATCCTTAAAATTATATATGAATAAAAAAGAAAAGCAATTCTTAAGAGCAATGATGAAGGAAGGATAGAAAGTTATCTCATTTAGAATTTTTAAGTTACAACTAAAGATACTTTGATTTTTAAGAAACCCATTCCCTTTGCCGTTAATAGACCTAGAAAAGTTGCAAATACTTATCTATTATACATCCTGAATTCTGTGGAACTTTGGGAATAAGGAGTATAATGATTGGCAGACTGGGTACCATACCAAAAAGCCTTGGATCATGCTTAGAAAATGTGTGCATTGACAAAATTTCCACCTGTCAATTGAAAAATATATTGCTTGAATCTGCACACATATGCTAATATATTATGACATCCTAGGTTCTTAGAAATAACTTGATGTGAATGAAGGCCAACACGAGGTAAAGAACTGTCAGCTGTGTTTTCATATGATTGTATATATAACAACATATTAATCATAATTTTAATACCCTACACAGAGCCTGAATAGTTGTTTTCTTAGATTTTAATGTCATAAGAGAAACATCACCACCACAAGAGAAACACCACACCACAACTGAACTGAGCATTTTATCATGCTTGTGATGAAGAACACCAGTAGGAATAAATAAAAATGCAGTTTAGACTTCCTACTACATTCACAATAAAATCAGCACACCAATGTTTGACAAGCAAAGCAATTCGTTTGTTTCCTCCATCCACCCACTCCCTCTGTATTTGGATTTATAGGAGGTAGTCAAAAGCAGAGAAAATACTGAACTTAAACAGACATACAGACCTAATCCATATCATTTTTGTGTTGTAATTGGAACACAATACTATAATGAGGTATGGTAGAGGTATTTGACAAGCCATTGAGAATTGGACAAGTTGGTCTCTGTCAGCTTCAGTCACTTAGCTCTGTCTTATTTGTCTGTAGGCAAAATATTGAGAGAAGATAGCAGATAACAGATAATCAGAGTTGGAAAGTCATCTAGTCCAACCCCCCACCCAATCAGGAGACCCTACACCATTTTTGACAAATGGCAATCCAATCTCTTCTTGAAAGTCTGAAGTGATGGCGCTCCCACAACTTCCGAGGGCAAGCTGTTCCATTGGTTCATTGTTCTCACTGTCAGAAAGTTTCTCCTTATTTCCAGGATAAATCTCTCCTTGTTCAGTTTCCATCCATTATTCCTTGCTTGCCTACAGGTGCTTTAGAAAATAGCGAAAGTATAATTCTGTTTGGGTATCAGACGGTCATAGGATACTCGCCTGAATAAAGGAAGAGGCTATACATGCTCCTATTTCTAAGCAATGTAGTAGCATAGCCTGCAAAGATTTCTACTTATTTTCATCTGAACAAAAGCAGAGTCCAGATGACTAGAAAGCAGTGCACATTTCAGATGGAGGTTTTGCTTCAATGAAAGATTGAGTGAAACATCCATTGAAACTGCTTTATAAAGCAACCTGGACCCCTCACTTTTATGGATAAAGTGAAGCAGCTTTGCATATCTGGTCTCTTACCTCCTCTGAAGCTTTCTCTGGCACTTTCAATACCAGAAAATGTTTCTGCTACCAATTCCTCATATGCAGGGATTGCATTCATCTCTTCTAGTCAGCTATTGGAAGGAACAGAAGAGGCTTCTTCTCATGATCAACAGTTATGCAGCAGCAGAAGCATTTTGAGGCTTTTACAAGTGTCAGAAAGAGAGTACATAGAGGTTGCAAGACAATGAAAAGTGTTTTGTGGAGATAAGAACTGTAGGGGCTCAGTGGTTACAATGCAGCACTGCAGCCTACTTCTGCTGACTGCCGGTTGTCTGCAATTTGGTAGTTCATATCTCACCAAATTCAAGTTTGACTCAGCCTTCCATCTTTCCGAGATCAGTAAAATGAGGACCTAGACTGTTGGGGGCAACATGCTGACTCTGTAAACTGTTTAGAGAGAACTGTAAAAGCACTGTGAAGCGGTGTATAAGTCTATGTGCTACTGGTATAAATTGGAAGCATAGGAACTTTTGATGATCACACAGGAAGTTAAAGGAGTAAGTGTATATCATCCTTCACTCTAATCTTAGAGTACTTAGCTATGTCATGATGTCCAATGAGGGCTTGTAACATTTATTTATAGGCAGCATTTCTGAATCTATTCTTATACTGAAGCTACTTTCGACACAACCATGTTGATTCTCAGTTCTGCTATTATGAATTTTATCTCTGTCACAAATTCAGAAGACAGTATTAGATAAGCTATTGTTTCTCAGCATTTAATGTGAGATGTTTCAGCCATCTGAAGAATGTTGTTGTTAGTTGTATTATATGGTGTATGTGTGTGTTTGCGTGTGCGTTATTTGAGAGGTGCTTTGAAGTTTTCCACAGATGCTTTAATTTTTACTATATTATGTTTATTTTTGTAACAATTTGGTGGCATATAAATCCATTCAAACAATTTTAGAGTTTAGAAAAGTGTAAGAAAAATATTAAAGAGAAAGAGGATTTACTCTTTAACAACAAAAATTCCCCAGAAAAATGTTATAATTATTTAAGATAATCATAACCACTCTTAAAAACATTCAAAACAAAAAACCCATATCATATAATATAGGAACAGATGGTTCCTCATTGTTTCCTGGTGGAAAACTGATGTTATTATATTATTTCTAACAGAAAGAAGATCTAAGTATAGGTGATCCAAACTGTAATTTTTCCAGATGGAAATTAGACTAATAGTTCTAATTATATTTTACTTTGAGAATAACATTTTACTTTTAGACTCTGTTGCATCATTGTGGTAGGAGGTAATCCTGGGAGGAATGAAAGAATATCAGAACAATACCTGCTACCATTTATTTATTTATATGTGAGGCCACACTGTGTACATACTACTACAGAACTAAAAAAGCTGTGGGTTTCCCCCCCCCCTCATATTTGTGCAACTGCCTTATGCAGTTGACAATGATCTCACAAAAAAGTGCTCAAGATTGAATGCTCTTCTCCAACAGGGAGAAGATTTCTGATATTCATTACCAGCTTCCTACAAGGAAACTCAATGAAGCCAGCAGGAAGTAGAAGTCTCTCCCACTCCCACTGCTTTTTAATATTTGAAATGATGATCCAGTGGGCAACAGGCTACCTAGTTACTATCCTAACTTTTGAAACATTATTACTTTGAACTTTTTTTGTGACTTGTATGCAGAACTGACCAAGATAATTGTGGCAATTATGAATTCACTGAATTGACTGCATCTCCCCGATTATTTAGCCTCCAGATGCTTCTTATTGTCAGAGGCAGAAGATACACTAATTTCAAGGCATTTGTTCCACTTATGAAAGCAATCTGAAGAGTTTCTCGTGTATCACCCTGACTACTAAAATAATATTTATGATAGGTTCTCACTATCAGGATTGTACACACTTCAAAAACAGTTTGAAAGGAGTGCTTCAGACTTGGCATAAACAGCCATACTGGACTTAATTCTGACAAACAGAGAAGAAGTGGTAGAGGGAATTGAAACTGAAGGAACCTTAGGTGAAAGTGACCATGTCAAACTAGAATTCAACATAACACAAACACAAGCAACGGAACATAATGACATCAGAGTCTTGGATTTTAAAAAAGCTGATTTCAATAAACTCAGAGAGAACTTGGGAAAGATTAAACAACTCAAGAATCTTGGGAAACTCTAAAAAGTATGATCATAGAAGCCCAAACCAGCACAGTACCACTGAGAAAGAAAAACAAGAAATCCAAGAAGAAACCAGTATGGCTACACAAAGATCTCTCTGGCAAATTGAAAAAAAAAAAAAGGACAAGTACAAAAAATGGAAAGAAGGACATACAGCTAAGGAAGAATATCAGCGGATAGCCAGAATCTGCAAAGATGAAGTCAGGATAGCAAATGCTCAGAATGAACAAAGACTTGCAACAAAACTCAAATATTTTCTTCCAATATATAAATAACAAGAAAAAAATCAAGGAAACAGTCGGTAAAGAGAGAAGATGGCAAGGAAGTAGCAGGCAACAAAGAGAGAGCAGAACTGCTTAACTCATTCTTTGCATCCATCTTCACGCAAAAATGAACTGTAGCACAACCCACCAAAAACATAACTGTGAAAGACAGACCAAAAATAAAAGTTAAAACAGGCAAAAAAAATAGTAAGAGAACACCTGTCTGATCTTGATGAAAACAAATAACTGGGGCCTGATGGATTACAATCCCAGAGTTTTAAAGGAACTGGCAGAGGTCATTTCAGAACCACTGCACCATATCTCAAAAATCCTGGAGCACCAGGGAACTACCAGAGGACTGGAAAAGAGCTGATGTGGTTCCCATCTTCAAAAAAGGGGGGGAAATACAGACCCAGGAAACTATAGACCAATCAATACCTGGGAAAATACTGGAAAAGATAATAAAAAAACAGATCTGCCAACATCCAGAAACAAGTAATAACTAGCAGTCAGCTTGGGTTTGTTAAGAACAGATCATGCCAAACCAATCTTATTTCATGCTTCAACACAGTGATTAAATTAGTAGACCAGCAAAATAGTGTGGACATAATATATTTAGATTTCAGCAAGGCATTCGACAAAGTAGACCACAACCTACTTCTTAGTAAGTTAGAAAAAAATGGAATAGATAGCACCACCACCAGATGGACTTGCAACTGGCTGGCAAACTGTACTCAACGAGTAGTCCTTAATGGGTCTAAGTCTACATGGAGGGAAGTAAGTAGTGGAGTGCCACAAGGTTCCTTCTTAGGCCCAGTACTCCTCTTCAATATATTTATTAATGACTTAGATGAAGGAATAGAAGGGGAAAATACCAAATTTTCAGATGATACTAAGCTAGCAGGAATAGCTAACACCCAAGAAGATAGGCTCAAGATCCAGATAGATCTTGACAGACTAGAACACTGGGCCGTATCTGACAAAATGAAATTCAGTGTAGAGAAAAGTAAAGTCTTACACTTAGGCAGGAAAAACCAAAAGTACACATATAGACTGGGTGAAACCAGGCTCAATAGCAGTAACCGTGAAAGGGATCTTGGAGTCTTAGTGGACAACCAGCTAAATATGTATTAACAGAGGGATACAATCAAGATCAAGGGAAGTACTAATACCATTCTATAAAGCCTTAGTAAGACCACACCTAGAGTACTGTATCTAGTTTTGTTCATCACATTATAAAAAAGATGTTGAGACTCTAGAAAAAGGACAGAGAAGAGCAACCAGGATGATTAGGGGACTGGAGGCTAAAACATATAATGAACGGTTGCAGGAACTGGGCTTGGCTAGTCTAGTGAAGAGAAGAAGTAATTTGAGGGGCTGCCACAGGGAGGAAGGGGTCAAGCTATTTTCTAAAGCACCTGTAGGCCAGACAAGGAATAATGGATGGAAACTGAACAAAGAGAGATTTAACCTGGAAATCAGGAGAAACTTTCTGACTGTCAGAACAATCAACCTGTTAAGTTCTGCGCATGGGTGCAAGGAACGGAGACGAGGCAGTGAACAGTGAACTTCAACTCTTTATTAATCATTCTGAACACAGCAAAAACCTAGGGCAGCAGCAGCCCTTTTATAGGGTAGGCTGCTGACCTATTAGCCAATGAGAAACATGGAAGTGTTAAACCCTTGAACCAATGAGAGTGGCTCGTTAACAGCCAATCAGATTCCCCAGAATGGACCAATCTGATATCGCTATTATCGCCCAATCAGAAGTGCAGGATTAGAACCCTGCTTTTCTTAAGGTTTGTTAAAACTTTATTTAAGCACCTTTATTAGTTCATAACACAACCCATGGAACAGCTTGCCCTCAGAAGTTGTGGGAGAGCCATCACTTGAGACTTTCAAGAAGAGATTGGACTGCCATTTGTCAGAAATGGTGTAAGGTCTCCCGCTTGGGCAGGCGGTTGGACTAGATGATGTACAAGGTCCCTTCCAACTCTGATTATCTGTTATCTGTTACACAAAACTAAAAAAAAGGAAAAAAAGAATGAAGCTGCTTTAAAGAATCCACTTTTTAAAATAAATGCAACTCTTACAACAGCAGTATGAAAAAATATTGGGCTGGGCTGCTTTGATAAATAGAAAATAGTTTGGAATACTTTCTCATCCATTTTTGTCCACTTCAGAGCTCTATCAGTTATATGTGCAGTTATTCTCAGCCACCAATAAAAGTGTATACATATAATCATCATATCAACATAAGTGTTCTTCTCAGATATAGATAAACTATCTCATTTTTTAAAAAATAGCTGAGATAAACTCAAGTTTTAATTCTATAATTAATGTGACTTCTGTGGGAAAAAAAGAAATTTCAACATTTTATCAAAATTCTGAAGCACTACATTTCACTAATATTTTTCTACTGGCTCAATAAATAATATATCTCTTATTATCTCATACTTCAAAATATGGTTAGGATGTTTAAGGGCAACTATAGAAGAAGATAACAAACTGTTTTACAAGGACCTATGGAGATTTTTAAAATATACTTATATCTTCTTGTAAGAGAAGAACATATGTATGAGACACACATTTGACAAATAATTCTTATGTAAATTAACTTTCTGAATGCATCACTCAGATATTACAGAAAACAATAAGGGGCAGAAAATAAATGTTTTCAATTGAAATCACAGCAGGATGGCACAAGGCACAAGAAAACATGTTTTCTTTTAAAACTGAGATAAGTGGGGAGTGCTATTGATAAGAAAGATATATCTGAAAGTGACATTAATCATGTGATAAAGAAAGAATATTGAATACTTTCTTAAACTGATTTTTAAAAATATGTTTACCAGGTATGGACACTGTAATGATACCTACTGTATATGGGTTGATAAAAGAGAATTGACATTAATAATTCATTCATGTCTTAAGACTAATACTTGGATCATATATTTATTACATGCTGTTTCTCTAGGATTACATATGGATCCACACTATCTACCTAAGTAGAATTTAGGTACTTGGTTTCCACAGCATTGCACTGTAAAAAATATCTGTAGTGCCGCTGTTTCTTCATGGGTTCCTACCATTTATATTAGAGACGAATGATTCTGCTTTGTGACAAGAGGCACAGAGCAAAGATAATGGATGAATCAGGACAAAACACTTAGGTGGAATTGTAAATGGTAGGTTGGCAGTATTATTAAAGTCACAGTTTTACAGCTTATTTGAAATAGAAACAGGGCTAGCACACAATACCACTGGTACTAAATTATATAAATTATATACATGTGTTTGTACATGGAGAATTTTAATAATACAGAGGTTCTGAATCAGTTTCTCCCCACATTTTAAAACTCTTATGTTGTATTTATCTACATTTTTATAAAATAGAAAGCTTGTGCATATCCAAATTATACATACTACATATATAATATCTGCCAAATATATTACCAATTACAATTATAAAGTAACCAACAGGGAATTTAAAGAGAGAAGTACTTGTATGATTCATGAATAAATGTTTCATAAAAGTTGCTAATTGAATCATATAGTGCAATCTTGATATTTTTAGAAAGATTATAGATATTAGATTGGGTGTTTTTTCTCTCTAGCAAACAGTGCAGGTTAAACTTAAATCACAGGATTCTTTCTATTATAGTTTTCATTTTTTTAAATGGCCCACGTTCTGAAAACATACCTAGCTTGTTTCCAAGCATTTTTGAAATGATTGCTTCCTGTAATTTTAGCTATAAATCTGTGATTGTTGGAGGTCTCTCGGAGATTCTGTCTACTGTTATTTAGCATTCAACCATTTTTCACTGAATTTTTCACTTTGTTGTTTAACTAAAAGCAACCCTTTAAAGAAACAATCATACCTGGGACCAGTAATTTATTAAACAAAGCATAATCATCATGCCCACATATTTTCTGTTCATTTTTTCCCTTTGACAGTTTAACCATTTGTACTGTAGTTGCTATACCAGCAATCCTTGGGTTATGACAGCAGTTGGAACTGGGACTGCAATTCCAGGTATACGCGGTTGCCATTGTAACCCAAGTGGGGCATTCAGTGGGCAGTGGCAGAAGTCCAGAAATATTTCACAAGAAGAGTTCTCTACTCCTCTACTCATTGCAGAATACCTTATGCCACCAGACTTGAAATTCTAGACCTAGAAAACCTAGAACTATGCCGTCTTCAGTCTGATCTAAGTATAGTACATAAAAATTATATATTGCAATGTCCTACCTCTCAACGAATATTCAGCTTCAACTATAACAACACAAAAGCACACAATAGATACAAACTCAAGGTTAACTGCACCAAACTTGATTGCAGGAAATACGACTTCAGCAACAGAGTGGTCAATGTCTGGAATACTCTACCTGACTCTGTGGTTTCTTCCCCAAACCCCAAAAACTTTAACCTTAGACTGTCTACTATTGACCTCGCCCCTTTCCTAAGAGGTCTGTAAGGGGGTGTGCATAAGTGCACCAATATGCCTACCTGTCACATTGCTTCTTTTTTTATTTTTCTTATATGTATCCATTTCATGTATTCATAACTATGTTTATACTTATACCTGTTATCTTATAATCACTTGACAAATAAACAAACAAACAAATAAATAAATGTCCCAATAAAGGTTGTAAGATGCCACCGGCAGGGATGGCCTGAGAGGGCCAGTGTCAGAGGTGGTATTCAGAAGGTTCTGACCAGTTCTGGAGAACCGGTAGCAGAAATTTTGAGTAGTTCAGAGAACTGGCAAATACCACCTCTGACTGGCCCCACCTCCATCTATTCTCTGTGTCCTGAGTCCCAGCTGATTGGCTGGATCTTTTTTGTTGCCCTGCACAGGAGAACAGAGCTGGAAAGCAGATTAGTGGGGTGGAGAGGTAATGGGGATTTCCCTTCCCCCAGGATTGGGGAGGGAATGGGGATTTTTCAATATCCTTCCCCTGCAATACCCACCAAGCCATGCCCACAGAACCAGTAGTAAAAAAAAATTGAATCCCACCACTGGTCAGTATAGGTCATGTATGTGTCACAGGAGATCAGTAAGGGCTTGGGAGAGTTGTAGAGGCTCCAAATGGGGGGCAGCAGATGACTGTAGCTGAGAGAAAAAATGGAAGCAACTGATTGGAGGGACTTGCAACTGTTTCTGCTAGCTTCTTCGTTGACTTTGTAAGTGGAAAACTGGCAACCACATGATCATATGAGGGTATAATCCTGAACCAGGTATCTGGATTGCAATCACTTAACTGCAGGGGTGTTGTGATAGCCTTGTCTGATCCTCAAGGATCTCATGGGTACATTTTTCCCCAGCACCACTCTAACTTTGATGACTGATCAAACAGTGTAGACCTGAAAGCCATAGTGTTTCATTACATCTAACCTGGAAAAGAGCTTTAATCTTGAATTCTAAATTAAATTAAATTGAAGACTGTTTCAATCAGTATTCTGGTTCAGATATGCTAAATGTAAAACAATTACGATGGAAACGGTGATGAAGAAGAAAGGTGTGAAAGCAAATAGAAAGTAGGTGAAAATATCAGCCTTAGTACTGATTTATTTCTATATCTGGAGGGCTTTCCAAAAGATAATGGAAAATGGGTTATGCAACTGTCCTTTAAAGTATAACTGTAACCTGTTTAAAAGGAAAGAAAAGGTGATTCTGAAGCATCCCTTGCCTTCTTTGTCTGGTGCAGCTAAGAATAAACTCAGTGGCAGGCAGGCAGAGAAAAAAGGTGGCAGTGATTGGAAGAAGCAACAAAGAATAGCAGAAAATGCAGGGATGAGAGGTGGACAAGAAACTATTTAAATGAAAAATCAATTCAGAAAATTGGTTTGATTATTCAAACCGATGTAGGGAAATTGATCCAATTTTGGACATTCATATTACATTGTCTAAAAGTTTTGATTTGATTCAGATTCCAAAGCAATCAGCAAAGGCCATTTCTGGGCATGCATTTTGGATCAGGAGTAGGTGATATGCATAAAAAAGTGGACATATATTTGAACACATTGTTGTGGCAACTATCTTGACTTTTTAAATTCTGCCCTGCAGACACCACTGATTTGAAGGCATTCAATTCAATCCAATGGTTCAAACAAACCTTCTAATTTTACTTTGATAAAGATGATTTAATTTGGAAATTATAAGAAAACAAATGAAAAACATGGGAATGGAATGGCATGTGTCTCTGCTTTGGCCTTTTACTGACATAGTTCTACCATTCCCGATTTAGTTTAACAGCATTAGGTAAAATTGCACATTATCTTCAGTCACTTCTAAAACAATGAAACTCAATAATTCTGGGAATTGTTTGATTTTACAGGACTAATATTTTTATTTGCTGCTGATGGAATTAGAATTCCTTATAGATGATATTTGGAAGATTAACTAGATTGACAAGGATATCTTCTTTTAGCAGAAGTTAGCCAGCAAAGAAGCTAGGAACAGGAAACACTAAGATTATTCATGTACAATCAACTTTTTAACAATACATTTTCAAAAGAAAACTAAAATGATTTAAAGAAAAAAATGAATTCGCTTTCATTAAAAAATCCCCTAAGTGGAGAAGGCGGAGCTTTGTTTCGGCGATACAGCTGCGATCTTGGGGCTCTGAGATCGCAGCCGATATTTTCGCCCCTGGTCGGTCCCAACGGACCTAAACCGTCTCGGGGATAGAGACGGGGATTGTGAAGGGCACTGTCCCAGGATCCCAGAGATATCGCAAAATCTCTGGTTTGATCCGGGAGAAGCCCTTTTGCTGGCAGCGGAGAGGCAGCCTCCATAGCTGCTGAAGTTGGGACAGCTCCGGAAAGAAAGTGGCTGGAAAGAAAGTGTGTCGGCTGGGTGAGAAACTTCTTTTGTGTTGTAAATTCGCTGAGATTTGCAAGGGCACCCTGAACAAAGAAGAAATCTGTGAGATTTTTTTTTTGACCGAAACTGTTTAAGCGGCGTTTTTTAAAGTGATGTCAAATTGAGGCTTGGATTTTTTTTTCTTTTTCTTACTTTTTTGGGGGGGACTTTAGTGTGACTTTGTAGGTAACTGGATTGAATTTTCTCTTACATATATTTTTATACTCCTTTTGATTTTTTAATTTTCTTTTAGGATAGAGGCTTCCTTTGGCTATTTTTTTTCTTTTTTTTTTGTATACATTATTCCTTTTTTCTGGCTGGGGGGGGGGGAAGAGCATTAAGAAACTTTACAACACTGCCAACTAGAGGCTTGAAAATATTTTATTTGAATTGGAGAGAACTGTAAGAAGACTCCTTCTCAAGGACATTTCAACGTGATAAGATAGAGGGAGAGCACAGCAAAATATTATTACAGGTGTTTTCCTGGACTCTTATCAATATTTCAACACTTGAGGCTTGGCTTTGAAGCTGCTGGAGAAGAGAGTCATAATAAGAGCCTTGGATAAATAAATAAAGTGCAGTGTGCTTATATATCTATATCTATATCTATATCTATATCTATATCTATATCTATATCTATATCTATATCTATATCTATATCTATATCTATATCTATCTATCTATCTATCTATCTATCTATCTATCTCTATATATATATATATATATATTTACTTGTGATATCCTTACTCACCAGCCTTTTTGTAAATTTTAATTCTAGTAATATTCTTATTTTTGCTTTTTATTTTAAAGGGAAAGCCTCAGAGTTTTTTCTTTATTTTTCTTTTTTTCTCCTTATTTTTATTGGGATTTTTTTTGCTTTTTCTATCCATGTTTTTGGACCACTATGTTTTTCTTTTTTGATAATTGAGACTTCTCAACTGGATTAAGGTGTGAAGAACCTGAAGGAATTTCTTCTTCTCTTTTTGTTCTTTCTTGCTCTTAATCAATATTATTATTTTTGGGGTTTTTTTTTTCCTTTCTATTTTTCCTTTTTTATGGTGGACTACTTTGTAATTGGATTAGGGTCTAGAAGAACCTGAAGATCTTTCTTCTTTCTTCTTTCTTTTTTCCTTTTTCTTCTTTGGTTTTGGGCCTTTTATTATTGGATTTTTCCATTTTGGACTATAATTGGCTATTCTACCAGTTAGATTAAAAGTTAAAAAGAATTTGAAGATTTGGAAGCATTAAAATTAGCAGGAAACCAATACCATCTGGCATTTCTACTTCTACCTCTGCTTCCCCACCAGCTGGAGGACAACGTTTAATTCAGACAATGTTGAAGCAAGATAAAGAACAAGAAAAAGTAACTTTACAGATGATTAAGCAAGGAATCCAAGATCTCAAGATAAAATCAGACATCATTGAACAAAGAATAGAGAAGACTGATGAAAAAGTGGAAAATATTAAACAAATGATGGGGAAGTATGAGGAGAGATTCCAAAAAATTGAGGAAGAAGCAAATCAAAGAGAGGAGAAGATTGGAAATATTGACAGTAGATTAACAGTGGTTGAACAAGAAAAAAGTGGGATGTTGAGGTGGGAGATGGAAAGGTCAGAATTTTATCTCAGATTTCAAAATATAGAAGAGGAAAAAGGAGAAAATTTGGCTGCGATAATGATAGAAATTTTGGCAGATGCTTTGGAAATTACAGAGGAAAAAATGATGGATGGAGTAGATGAGGTCTATCGAGTTTATACAAGATATGCGATGAGAAATAAATTACCAAAGGAAGTCCATATTAGATTTACCAAAAAATCCATTAAAACACAAATATTACAAGTGGTAAGAGAGAAAACATTGAAATACAAAGCTAAAGAGATTGTGGTTTTAAAACAAATACCCAGAAAAGTGAGAGAGATGAGAAGAGAATATCGATTTCTGACCAAAATGCTACTGGAAAACGAAGTGTATTATAGATGGCTGATTCCAGAAGGATTAATGTTTACGTGGCAAGAGCAGAGACATAGAATTGATTCAATTGAGAAAGCAGAACTTTTCCATGCAGAATTTTTTGAAAGAAGAAGAGAGGAGGCAGAGAAAGAGGTCTCATTAATTGAGTTTCAAGAGGAACAACTGGAGACTGAAAAAGAGAAAGGAGCTGTAGGTGGACAGGTGGATAGTAAAGAACAGCGTGAAGTGAGATCCACGAGAGCTGTTAGACCTAAATATAAAGCATAATCATGGAAGAAAAAAAACTGATTACAATGAATATAAATGGATTTAATTCAGCTGTTAAAAGAAGGAAAACTTTTCATAAATTAGAGAAATTAAAATTTGATATAATTTGTCTACAAGAAGTTCATATTAAAAAACAACATGAACAATTGTTAGTACAGCCAAAATTGGGGAAAATATTTACTTCTTTGACTCAATGTAAGAAAAGAGGAGTGGTTCTATACATTAAAGAGGCTATCCCAGCAAAACTGATCTACACGGATGAAGACGGAAGAGTATTAATGGTGGAAATAATGGACAATAATATAAAAATACTCTTGATTGCAATTTATGCTCCGAATGATAAACAAGAAGAGTTTTATAAAAAGCTACACATGAAAATAATTGGACTGGACAATGTTAATATAATTATGATGGGAGACTTTAATGGAATTGTGGACAATAAATTGGACTACATAGCAACAACAACAAAGCAAAATAGAAAGGCTCTCCCTAAATCTTTTTTTAAAATGACAGACAGATATTTGGAGAGAAAGAAATGTTAAAGCTAAACAATATACTTTTTATTCAAATAGACATTTATCATGGTCCAGATTAGATATGATTTGGATCTCAACAGAATTAATATCCAATATTCAAGAAACAAATATTGAAACAAGTACTTGGGCAGATCATAGCCCAATGACAATTAAATGGAAGGGACAAAAACAAGATCGAGATGGACATTAAATAATACTATCTTAAAGGAGAAAGATTTTATACAACGGATGGAGAAGGAATTGGCTTTTTTCTTCAGAGAAAATAAAAAAGAAGATACTTCAATGCAGAATGTTTGGGATACAATGAAGGCATATGCTAGAGGTCTGATAATAGATTATACAAGAAAAAAGAATATTAGGAAAAGGCAAGCTTCTAAGGCCTTGGAAGATGAGTATAAAAGACTTGAAAAAGAATTACAGAAAATGCCACAGAAAAAAGATATTAAATTGAAGCTGGATGTAATTAAACATAAAATGGAATTAATAGAGAAAGAAGAATTGGCACAGAAAATCAGAAATTCTAAACAGAATTACTTTGAAGATGCAAATAAACCAGGTAGATGGCTAGCATATAAATTGAGAAAGGAGAAGGAATCAAGAAAAATATTGAAGTTAATAGATGATTAAGGCCAAGTTTGTTATGGTAATAAGGAGAAAAAGGAAATTATTCGAGATTTTTATGGGCAACTATATAAACAAGAGAATATTGATGAGGAAAAAGTCAAACAGTATTTACAGAATGCTAATCTACCGAAGATACCTAAAGAGACTGAAGAAATGCTAGAAAGCAATATAACAATGACGGAATTAAATGAAGCATTTAAGAGACAAAATAATGGGAAAGCACTGGGTCCTGATGGGTTCCCGGCAGAATTTTATAAAACATTTCAAGAATCATTGAGCATCCCATTGTTAGAAGTTATGAATGAAGTTATGTTAAAGAAGATGATACCCAAAACATGGTCAGAGGCTTATATCACACTTATTCCAAAAGAAGAGGCTGACCCGCTGCAAATTAAGAACTATAGACCTATTTCCTTATTGAGTGCAGACTATAAAATCTTTGCTTCAATTTTAGCAGAAAGACTTAAAAAATATTTAAATAATTTTATTCACCCAGATCAAAATGGATTTCTGCCAAAGAGACAAATCAGAGACAATATGAGAGTAATCCTGGATACTTTGGAATACTATGAGGCTCATCCTGAAAAGCAAATGGCTTTGATATTCCTAGATGCTCAAAAGGCATTTGACAACGTGAACTGGAGATTTATGTTATTACTATTGGAACTGATGGGTTTTGCCAAAAAATTTATTCAAGCAATAGAAGCCATATATAATAAACAGACAGCAAAGGTAATGATGGAGGGGGAACTTACAGATTTTATTAATATAAGAAAAGGCCCAAGACAAGGGTGTCCCCTATCTCCTTTGCTATTTGTGTTGGCTTTGGAAGTGTTGAATAGAAATATTAGGGATGATAAAAGCATAAAAGGAATGAAAATTAAGAAGGAAGAATTTAAACTACAAGCTTTTGCTGATGATTTAACTTTTATTCTGGAAGACCTGTTAGAAACAGCTCCAAGGTTATTGGAAAAGATAGAGATATATGGTGAGATGGATGGTTTGAAAATAAATAAAGATAAAACAAAGATTTTGACAAAGAACATGCTGTTGAGACAGATAGAAGAACTGGCAGATCTTTTGAAAATCCAAGTTACAAATAAGGTTAAGTATCTGGGGATATATTTGACAGCAAGATGTAGCACATTAAAAGAGAATAATTATATTAAACTCAAACAACAGATAGCTACAGATTTGAAGAAGTGGGAAAACTTGCAATTGTCATTAATAGGGAGAATTTTAACAATCAAGATGAATATTTTACCCAGAATTTTATTTCTGTTCCAAACAATACCAATTAGGCTTGGAAAAGACTATTTTGAAGATTTAAATAAAATCATATTGAAGTTTATATGGCAAGGTAAAAAAGCGAGAATAAAGCTAAAGCTTTTGCAAGACGCTAGAATTAGAGGAGGTTTTGGCCTGCCTAATTGGGAATTGTATTATCAAGCTGCAAGTTTGATGTGGGTCAAAGAATGGATAACATTAAGAAAGCATAGATTGTTGACATTAGAAGGGCATGATTTGCTGTTGGGCTGGCATGCTTTTTTATGGTATAAGGGAACTAAAACACAGGGTTATTTTAGAAGACATTATATATGGGAGTCTTTGTGGTTAAACTGGGAGAAGATAAAAAGACAATGTTATTTGAAAATTCCAGTTTGGTTATCGACTATTGAAGCATTTTCCTATCCTATAATTTATAAGAAGGAACAAACAGTTAGATATTGGGAACTATTGGATGAAAAGGGTGAACTTAAATTGATCCAAAACTTAGAGGAACAAGGTATAAGGATGAATTGGTTTTCATATGCGCAAATACATTCAAGGTATGATGAAGATTCTAAAACGGAGGGATTCTATGATAAACAGACTGATTTAGATAAGATCTTGATGGGTACTGATGAGAAGGTGATTAAAAAATTATATGGTTATTTGGGAATTAAATGGTTACTGGGAAATAAATTAGAGGAAGAACAAGTTAAAGAAACTATGATTGTTTGGGGGAAGAATTTTCGATATGGGATTGATCTAGAGAAATGGCAGAAATTGTGGTCTCAAAATTATAAAATGACAATGTCAACAGCATATAAAGAAAACTTGTATAAGATGTTTTACAGGTGGCACTTTCCCCTGACAAGAATAGCAAGAAAGTTTAAGAACAAATCTGAAAAATGCTGGAAATGTCATCAGATACCCGGCTCGTATTACCATATGTGGTGGACTTGTGAGGACGCTAGAAAATATTGGACTAAAATTCGCATGTGGTTGGAAAAAATGACAAAGAAACACATAGACTTGAAACCAGAGATCTTCTTATTGGGAATTTTACCTGATATATATAGTAAAGATTTGAAATACCTGATTGTAAATGTATTAACAGCGGATAGGATTGTATTTGCTAAAAATTGGAAGAATGAGAAAATACCATTACAGGAAGAAATTATTAAGAAAATATTGGAATGTGCTGAGATGAGTAGATTGACATTTGAAATTAGAGAGCAAGAGGATAAACAATTTTATGAAATTTGGGATCTTTTTTATCAATGGATAGATGATAAAATACGATAATAGAATATTTAGAATGCTAGACAGTAAGGAATATCTTTATTTTGTTTTACTTGCCTTTGTTATTTGACACTATATTTATAAAGGGTTTTTTAGGATTGATTTGGTATGATTATATGATTTGTTACAGAATAAACTGGTTAAAGTATTGTTATCTCATAAAGCATGAATGATTAAAAGTATAGTCAAAAATTTCTTTTTTTTCGTGATATTAGGATATATAAGTTTGGATTGACAATATGAGTTGTTATGTAACATAATTGTAATTGAGACTACAGAATGAATGCACAAAACTGATGAACCAACTGACACACTGGATGTACATATGAGAGTTGATGTTTTAATGTTTTGTTTGTCTTGTTTGTTTGTAGAAAATTAATAAAATCTTTTTCAAAAAAAAAAATCCCCTAAGTGGTCAATAGCTCTAGCGATAAAACATCTAGGCCACTTTAGTTGCTTGGTGGTTTCTGGTTCCGCGTGGCTTTGGTGGCAGCAGGAATTCACGACTGTTCGTGATTCCTACTGCGCTTGCCGCCGAGGTGCCCCCGATCCAAAGGGGGATATGGCTGCCCTGTAGAGGCAGCCGAAGAGAGAGGAGAGCCAGACAGGGGGTTGGGGGTGTTGCAGACCCCCTCCTCTTCCAGAAAAACCCCTTTTTCCCGAGGTGGTGGAGCGGCGGTCAGTAATGGCCGCCACGAAGAAGCCTGCAACCGGGTAAGATTGTGCTGGAGGAAGCAAGAAAAGTGAAAGTGCTGGCTGAGCCGGGTCAATTAACATCTTTTAAACTCTCTGGAACTGAACTGTCTGAATTGCTGGAGGATACATTGTATCCCTAAGAAGATCGGAAAGTGGCGGAGAAAGCTGTTAAAGGGAACTTTTTTTTTTCTTCACTCTCCCACCCCATAGAAACAGCAGATGAAAATTTGAAATTTATTTGGGCACTGAAGGTGAATTATTTTGAAAGTTGAAACCAAGGGACAAAAGACTTCTTGGACATTAGACTTAATAATTTAAGAAATCAGAAAACCCTTATTGGAGGTATGGATTTCTGATCATTTTAAAAAAAAATTGTTGTTGTAATTGGGAAGGGAGAGGAAAAAAAAATTGGAGCAGAAGCTGAAAAAGGAGGAGATTGCCTAGAATCCCAAAGAAAGGTATATGGTAATTGGACCTCTTTGATTAAACAGTAACCCCAGAAAGAGAAATAGAAGAAGGAAGAAAAGTATTAATTTTTGGAATTTTTTTTTTTTTTTGAATTATTTTTGATTAAAAATACTTGGGTGGTTGTTTTGGGAAAAGTTTCTCTTTTCATGATGGCATCGCTTGTGGATGAATTAAAGACTGAATATCAAAAATATAAAAAGGAAGAACAAGATGGAAAAGATACTTTGGGCACTTTATTTCAATTTTTAGAAATGGCGTTATGTACTTATGAAAAGTTGACTACGCAGCAGAATGACTGGGACAAAGAAGAAGAAGAAGAAGAAGTCATCTTTGATGAACAATGGGTTTTTTCTGGAGAGGAGGAGAAAGAGGATAAGAAAAAGGGATTTTAAGGTTTGAAAAAATAACCAAAAAAGAGAAAAATAACCAAAAAAAATAACCAAAAAGGGGAAAAATGAGAGGAAAGATGGATGCAAGGTTAGAAAACAATGGAAAGGGAGTAAGAAAAGGGAGGAGGAGAGACAAAGGGGTAAAAAGGGCAAGGAGAAGAATAAGCAAGACAGAAAGGGGAGGGGGGAGAAGCCTCAATGGTGGGAAGCAAGATTTCAAGAAAAAAAGCTTATTTAGAGACAATGGGTGAATCTAATTAAGGATAAAAGGAGGATTCTGGAAGGTACATAAGATTGTGTTTTTATATGTGTATTTAGAGTATAAAATTTATTGTGTAATTTTAGAATCTACTAAACAGAATCCCAAGATAAATTAAGTGTTATATGAAGTACTTTTAAGTTAGGGCAATGAGTTAAAGGCGTCACTCCAATTAGTGTATAGGAGAAGTATAGTAAAAGAAAAAAGATGAATGGATAGCTGGAAATAGAACAGACCAAGAATGATATTGAAAATGGTGATAAGATATGGAAGGATATATAAAGTGAATATGATGTGTGAATTTCGTCTGTGTGAAGAGTTTTAACTCGGGATCAAGCAGCCTTCAGAAAAGATGTTTTAGGTTTTGTTTTGTTTTCTATGTTCTGTGTTTTGTATGTTGATAAAAGGCAATAAAATTTTAATTAGCAAGAAATAACTTGGATAATTAGAAAAAGAGAAGTTGGGATAAGATATGAAGTTAAATAGATAATGTAAATATTGATATTATAATTTGGAATCATTTTGTATGTTCTATTGGTTTTCTTCTTTAATTATTTTTTTCTTTTTTTAGAAAAGAATTTGTAAGCTGTTATGCCTTGATTGTTTGTGCACTGTTTTTGTAAAATTAATTTAAAAAAAATTTTTTTTTTAAAAACATCTAGGCCACTTTCCCCCATATAAGGATATTTATTCTAAAACAGGGAAAGGGACCCTAATATATTTGAGAATACATGATCTTCAAATTACATTTTTATTGTTCCATCAGACTCCAGTAGCATCAATGCTGACATTGATGTCCCAGTTCCCCATAATGTACGTATATGTTTTTTGTTTGAAGAAAGAAACACACCCAAATTATGGAGTAAGTCCTAAAGTACAGTTTAGCCAGAGAACAGAAAAACCTCATCTATCTTCCCACCACATAGATCCATCAATTTCATCATCACCTGACCAATGCAACTTTGGTTTCCCACTACCGCCCCCCCACCAAAAAAAACCCCCACACATTTTAAAATAAAATATCTCTTTGACTAGTGAAGAGTCTGATAGACTTCTTGATTAGAAATTGGACATACAACATTTGTTTTCTGCTGCTTTGGCTTGCTTTTGAAGTCCTTTAATATAACAAATGATTGTTTCATTATTCAATTACAACTAAATGGCAACTCTCCACTTACAAAAAGAAAAAAAAAATACTCATAGAACTTCTTTTTTTATCTCAGTTCCTCATTCTTTGAAGGAAAACATGGATATGATCTGAGAAACTATTCAGAAACTTTACCCCCAAAATGTGCAAAAGCATATCTTTGACTGGCAATGGGAAAGTATTAGAAAGAGATGCGTTCTGTATCCTGCCTGATTCCATTGATTTTTTTATTTTTTTATTCTTGTTTATTTTAAATACATCAAGAAATATTCAGTTTTTTAGGCTACTGAAACATACAGATTTTGATGGATTAGTGAGATGGTGGTAAAGATATGTGTGCGTACAAAAAAGCGACACATATTCAATAAAATTCACATTTCTCTCAAGCATGATAAAAAAGCAAAAATATTTCTTCCACCTTTGAAGAAGTATATGATTGATACCTCCCAGAGTGTCAGCATGAGAAATAACATGTGCTGAGAAAGAACCACAAGGGATCTTCTTACCACCCAAAGCTAATAACAAATATCATTTTTCAAGTTTGCACTGCAGCAAACACCCTTTTCATTCCTGTTTTGATTCCTTACTGTTTGTGAAAATGAGAGATAGCTTTTACAGTTTGGGAGTAAGAAGCTGAAGAAAGACCTAATCAATCCATGGGGGGTGGGGGGTGCTGCAATTGATAAGCATAACAAAATTTAAAGAAGAACATTCCCAAGTTGTGTTTGATCATTAAGAACCTCAAACATATTTAGGAATAAGATTCACACACACAAACACACACACATAGATACATATGAAGAGAAAGTAGGCCTGGACAGATTGAAAGTTTACTTTTTACAATTTTGAAATTTACCCATTTAAATTATGACTTAGTTTCTTAACTACTATATCCATATGCTAATGGACAATATCCTTTGTTATGTCAATCAAAGCTTCACACCTTTTCCCCTAATCTCTGTTTCTTCATTAGTAATAATGCTTCAAAACTAGGTTGTGGAAGGGAGATGCTTGTTTGATGTTGAAGATCAGAAGACTGCATGAATAGTGTCCAAGATGGTGAGCTGGGAGAAAGTAATGCTGTGTTTCCCCAAAATACAACCTACCCTGAAAACAAGCCCTAGCTGATTTTCCTGTCTGTGCCTAATACTGGTTATTCGAGGTGGGGTGAGATACAGGCATAAAAATCAAACTAGGATAAGGGTGTGGAGTGAAGCTTCCCCATCCACACTGCACCTGTTTACCTTAGGACCACTGCAGCCAAGACTCCCATGTCCCAGCACCTGTTGTGCCATTGCCTGATTTCTTATGCAGCTGTAAGCCTCATGATGCTGGTGCCACTGCTCTCAGCAGAACACTGCAAGTCTCATTGCGCCAGTGCTGCTGCACATGGCAGAAAACCACAATCTTCATTGCGCTGGTGCCACCACTCATGGCAGAACACTGTGAGGCTTGTTGTGCCAGTGCTGCTGCTCATGTGTGCAATGGCACAATGCACTACACACCCTCCTGCCATGAGCAGTGCCATCAGCACAATGAGCCACATGGTGCCTGGCCACAAGCAGCTGCAGAAGTCAGGCAGTGGCACAACACTTGTTAGGGCATGGAAGCCCTGGTTGTGGTGGTCCTAAAGTAAATGGGTAAGACTTCCACCCAAAATAAGACATGGTGCTTATTTTGGGGCCAAAAAGAAAATAAAATTGGGTCTTATTTTCAGGAAAACGTGGTACATTCAAATTCAGTTCTCCTTGGTGCTTTGAACCTCCAAAATCACCTCTTAACAGTGCCTCCCTTTCACACAGATGTGCAAAAAGCTAACAGTACAACTATTTTGACTTTCCTATCGATACAAACTACAACTACAAACTACAACGCTGACTTGCTTATCCACACAAATAGTAAAAGTGGCACTGATAGGTCTAAGAGTTCCATTCCAGCAATATTCACAAAATCTGCACAAGCCCGGGAAAGAGATGTTCACTATCCTGTCAATCAGGGGTCTCCACCCCTGTTCCATGGCCAGCACCAGATCACGGCATGCCAAAAACCGAAGTGTGCAAACAAGCAAAGTCCCATTTGCAGGATGCAGGAAGTGTGCAAAATCACACCTCTCTCCAATCGTGGAAAAACCTGTCTCCACAGAACCGGTCCATGGTGCCCAAAAGGTTGGGGGGCGCTAATGTAAGCTAAATGAACACCAGACAAGCTAACTTTGAGGTGCATCCAGATCCGTATTCCCATTCCAGGACTGATTTCTGGCCTTGAGAAAATTTGACTCCCAGGAGGAATGCCTTCCCCCCTTACTTCCATTAGACAAGGTAAAAGAAGATCCTCCTATTATTTTTCAAATTAAAGGATGAGATCCTTGCTTTCCACTGATCCACATTTTGATATTCATGCTATATTTATTCTTCTGGGCTGAACATAAGCTCCACTGATCCATCCTGATGAGAAGAAGGACCTGATGACCCAACAGATGGCAGAGAAGTAAGAGCAAGAATTTGATGGTAGCCCTTCCTATTCCTCCTTGCTGGACAAGGTAAAGCTATAACCAGGGGTGTGATTCAATTTTTTTTAATAACCAGTTCTGTGGGCATGGCTTAATTGGTAGGCATGGCTTGGTGGTCATGTGACTGGGTGGACATGGTCAACTCAATATCACTCACATCGAGGCATGCATCTCCTGGCCTGGCTTCTTAAGACTGTGGGGATGCTGCAACAGTCCTAAGTGTGAAAAATGGTCATAAGTCACTTTTTTCAGTGCCTTTGTAACTTTGAATGGTCACTCCGCACAAGCAAAGTACCAGCAAAGGAAGGGGAAAAAAAACTCTAGAGAAGTTCCAGAGACAGGAAGTCTAGTCCTACCAAGAATGTAATAAGGGTTAATGGAGAGGCAGTTTCTGTAAGCAATACCAGAATGTTTCCTTCCTGCCTTCCTTACAGGATTAGGCTAGTAATTTCTTCTAACAACCGGTTCTCTGAACTGCTTAGAATGTTAACAACCGATTCTAGTGAATAGGTGCAAACTGGTAGAATCTTTCCCCTAGCTATAAACTGGTAGAATCCTTCCCCTAGCTATAACCCCCACAAAAATCAACCAGTTGTTATAGCCATTTGACATTCAAAGGACTTGTTTGATGAAGACATTTAGAAATCACAACATTTGTATTGAATTACAGATGTAATAAGAAGGCACGCTTATCAATGTGTGAAATGGAAAACAGCTATCATCATAATCCTTTTAACTGTATTTTCCACAGGTAACGCTGCATTTCAGAATCAATAAAGATCATGGCTCACCAAGATCACATTTAACGGCTGCTAATTTACTCATAATCTTTTTCTTTTAATTTTAGAGTAAACTTTATATATTTCATGATATTGTTTCGAGCAGAGAGTAAGAGATGTCTTGATGAAATTTACTAGAAGTATATCAAGACAACAGCTTTTCCCTGCTGCTTATCTATCTTAACCTAGAAACTGAAACCCCAGCTACATTTAAATATTGAAATTGTACATAACTATAATCCTATAATTCATCTGATTTGTTTTGATGCTACTTTTACTAAATCTAAAAGTTGAAGGAAAATACTTTTTATTTTCTTGCACTTTTCATCCACACATATCATATAGGTCAGGGCTCACCAACCTTTTGGACCTCAGGGACCACCAAACTCATAATTGACTGACAGTGGCTTGTTGACGTAGGAAAGTCAGTCCCATTTTACAGAATTGCAGTCATCACAGGACTAGCCCTTTGGTCATCCCGGAGCAGCTGCTCTTCCATCCAGGTACACCGGCCTGCCATGGAATGGAGGAGCTGCTCCCGGATGATCAAAGTGCCAGTCTTGTGACTGCTGCAGCTCTGGAATATGGGACCGACTTTCCCACCAATGTCAGCAATCCACCCCAAGGTAGATTTCCCTCTCCCACCATTGGTCTTACCTTCCAGTTCCAGCTCATGTGGCTCTACTCAAGGTAAGGTTTGCACTTGGCCAAAGGATGGGGGCCAGCAGGTGGGCAGGCCATGTGGGCGGCACAGCCTTGTGTTCCCACACAGTCTGGATTAATTACTCTGGGGGGGAGTGCTTTGGGGGGGACATTTCTCGTGGACCACCAGTGGTCCCTGGCCCACCGGTTGGCAACCACTGATATAGCTGATTGCTACATTCTGCTATATATTGTCTGAATAATAAATATGAAAAATTCCTAATAAAACTCTTTTTTTTTTACCCAACAGTTCCATCTATTTTTCTTCTGTTTTTCTTCTTTTCTTATTACTCTTGAGTTTTTCTTCACCTTTACCAAACCTTGTTTTGCAAATTGCAGACCTTTTAGGAACAAATGATACTGCATCCTGCACACATCTGGTATTGATCTTATCACTCTATTGTTTCAAACTAATTCATGCAGACTGCAGACAAAACCAGTATTCACATTTAGCATCGGAGACTGACAATCTGAATTCAAAGCAGTTGGTTATCATAACTGCACTTCAGATGAGGACCGCATTTTAATAAAATGAAGATAATAGAAATCCTCTTGTCTCCACAAGCACCAATATTTCCCTTTCTGAAGAGGATAGCAAGAAGAAATAATTGGCAGAGACAGCAACAAAGTCCATGGGGGCACCTGGCAAAGTGCCCCTCCTCCCCAAATAAAAACTGATGCTGAATACACATCCAATATAAACCGTCTTAACATCAGCTAAGCACAATTACTTGGTTTTGCAATTTGTGAAGGTCTATTATAAACACTTAAGAGTTTTTGTTCCCAGATTTCAGCAACTATCAGCAATCTTTCTGAGATATTTTTGGCCATGACTGAGGAATAGCAATAGCACTGAGTGGAAACTATTAAAGACTGGGGATTTTTGCAAAGTACCCTAAGGCCACAATATTTATTGCTGTCTATTTCTTTGCTTGTTACTTGTATGTCTTCCTTTTTACTCTGGAGGTCAAGGCAATATGCACAATGTTCCATACTCCCATAATAACAGCCAAGGCAGGTTGGATTATGAAAGTCTTTGTCTAAAGGTAAACTAGAATCTGTGAATCCAACACTTCAATCAGCTAAGGACACTAGATCTCAAAGCTAAAATTTTCCCTTTATACTCATATTTCACTGAATATACTCATGTCCTTTTACTGTTAACAATATGGAATATGATTGTTATTCCCTTCTTCCAGCATGCTTTTCTGCTTCCCAGTTGAGCCTCTATCCCTGAGATGCGGTGATGCTCTTCCAGAAAAGCATTGAGTAGTTCCAATCCTGGTTAGCTTTCAAGCCAGACCAGGTCGGTCAGATGCTGCCACCTGCTGACAATTGAATTGAGACATTAAGTTTCCACCCTACAGTTTTTAATTATCCTTCAAAATCTCCCCACACAGACACAAGCCAGCTGGGTGGATCTGTATCTCAGCTGACAGCTTTTTATCCTTTTATACTCTAAATGCCTGGACTGTTTACACAAGGAGTTAAAATATGTTTTTAGTGTTTATGTTTATACCATATTTATTCAATAGGAAAATAATCCCATTCCACCACCACAGGAAAACAGCAGACATAGCTTAGAGAAGCCTTTGAAGATTATCTCCTTGCTTGCATGGTGAATTTAGCACTTCACATAATGCCTAAATATGGCTTCTCCTTCTCTTGCTTCCATTCCTTGCCCATATGCTTTCTGTCTTGCCTCTACCCAACCCAATTTACTTCTCCTTTTTAACTTCTCTTTTTAGCACAGTAGACTCTTATAAGAGCCCTGGTGCTTCTTTTGTTTTGGTGTGCTTGCTTATATGTTTGTATACTGTCGTATTTGGCTTGAGAAACAATTGACATATGCAGGTGGAAAGCATTATTTAAATAGAAAGTTTTATTCCATTGCTATTTAATTTATATCATTAATTAATTCAATTAATAACCCTTTTTTTTAAAAAAAAAAAAATTGGACTTGCCCTCTTTGAAATGCATGTAGTATATATGAGACAAATATCTCTTTCTATAAAGGATTATCCAGGGCTAGTTCCATCTGAAATTACTAATCTAGAAGCCAGACACAGATCCTCCAATTTATTTTCCATTTACAATATTCCTTTTGGTAGGGGAAAAGGAAATTGTTTTAAAATCAAGGTCATATTTATTAGATAAATATCGTACTTATCAGCAAACCCTTTGACAATAAATACATTTCCTCCCAATCCTAACCAAATTCTAAGTTTATTTTACTTCAGACCTTCATTTACCTACTTGTCTTGTTTTAGCTTTATAACATACTTTTATTTTCAGCAATTATTGCCTGCACAACCTCTTTTATTTTCTAACCCTTCTTTATATGTTTCCAATATTAAAAACAATTATATCTCTTGAGTAATGAAATGCTAAAAACAGAGTGAAATTGTTTCAATATTATACTTTGCATCATTTTGCAGCTGTTTTGATTCACAGACTCTGCAATCTTCTAATTTAATCTTCTTTAAAGATTTGTTTTCTTAATATGAAACACAACTTTCATATTAATGAAAATTTATTATTGTTATAGATTCAGGCATGGGTAGAATGAATGGAGACAGTCTTAGTTGGTGAACTTTCAACTCTTTATTGCATAGTGACTTCTAACTTGTATAACAACAACTCTGCCTTATATAGGCAACTCTAATGTGAAATAACCAATAGGGAGCTGTAAAACGCTAGCTCCAGAACCAATAAGAGTCCTTTGTAAAGGGCCAATCAGATTCTCAGAACCCAACCAATCCGATCTAGCCGCTTAACACCCAATCAGAAGTGCAGGGCCAGAACTCTGCACTTTATCCCAAGCTTACCTTTATTCAACTATTTACAAACATAACACCCCTTCCCCCTGGCTCCACAATTAATTTGTGACTATGTAGTCCTTTAAATAGGACGGTTGTCTCTTGGGTCTGTCAGATTTTCTTTGGACTGGCTGCGTGCAGTCCCGTTGAGGAAGGGTGTTGTTTTGTAGTGGCTCGGCTTCTCGTTCTGGTGTGATTTCCCTTGGAGCGTACGATTCTTCTTCCTGCTCCATTTCCTGGGTTTCACTTGATTCATCGCTTTCTTGGAACAGGTTTCCTGGCATGTCGTCTTCTTCTCTTCCTTCCCCCCCCCTCAGTTTGGTCGTTGGGAAGTTGTTGGCTGGCCGTTATGAGTCGTGACCGTAATTGGTCAATATGTCTTTTCCATAGTCTCTCATCAATACATTTTACAATATAGGATCTGGGCCCAGTCTCGCGTATTACCGTTGCTTCAATCCAAACTGGGTCGCCCAATAAATTTCTTGCATAAACGGGGTCGCCTACCTTGAAGGTACGGTAGCGTCCGCTGGATCCTGGAGGCTTTTCTGACTCGTAAGCAGGGTGCAGTCGGTCGAGGCGGGAACGGAGTTTTCGCCCCATGAGAAGTTCAGCGGGAGTTCTGCCGGTTTCGCTGTGCAGAATGATGTGTTGTAGAAGTAGAATGCAGTTTATTTTTTCGTCAAGATTATCATAGTCCAGCTTTTGTAAAGTCTTTTTTACAAATTGTACCATGCGTTCCGCTCGGCCATTGGTAGCAGGATGCGCCGGCGAGGTGAGCACATGGCGGATGCCGTTATCAGCAAGGTACTGTTCAAACATTAGCGCTGTAAACTGTGGTCCGTTATCGGACACCAGGACATCCGGCAATCCATGAGTTGCAAAGAGTCTATTGAGGACTTTAATGACTGCCTCGGAGGTTGTATTGGCCATTCGATGAATTTCTAACCAATTAGAGTATGCATCAACAGTCAACAGCAATGTATGTCCTTTGATCGGCCCTGCGAAATCCAGGTGGATTCTGGACCAGGGTCCACGTGGCGTCTCCCATTCGGTCGGTGCAGCTTTTGGCGGTGCGTTACTGGTTTGTTGGCACTTGGTGCAGGCCTTGACCCATTGCTCGATGTGTCGGTCCATGCTTGGCCACCAAGCGTAGCTCCGTGCGAGTGCCTTCATTCGCACGATCCCGGGATGTCCATCGTGTAAGATTTGTAACAGCGTCTTTTGGAGTCGTTCTGGGATGACAACTCTATCGCCCAGATGACGCAGCCTTTTTGTGAAAAAAGTTCAGTCTGTCTTGTTTTAAATGGCGCGAAGTCATCTGGAATCTGGTCCAATGGCCATCCACGTTCTACCCAGCCTAGGACTCGAGCTAGGGTGTGGTCTCGTCTGGTCTCCCTCGCGATATCTCGAGCGGTCATAGGAGGCGAGTTGAGCGTTTTGATTTGTAATGCCGATACTGTTGGTGCCGGATCGTCGAGGGTCTCTGGTAGCGGTGCTCTGCTGAGTGCGTCGGCATGGGGAATGGCTTTCCCCGGTCAATGTAACAACCGATAATTATAAGCAGCTAGGAACTCTGACCATTGAGTCATTCTTGGGGACAATATATAGGGGGTTGGTTTGTCCCCAGCAATTATCCCCAGTAAAGGTTTGTGGTCAGTTACAATTGTAAATGTCCTTCCATATACATACTCATGGAATTTTTTTACGGCTGACACAATTGCAAGAGCCTCCTTGTCTATTTGTCCATAGTTACGTTCTGCCTGGGAGAGAGTCTTCGAAAAGTATGCAACGGGAGCCTCATTTCCATTAGGTAGCACATGGCTCAAAATAGCGCCCACCCCAAACGGTGAGGCATCACAAGTTATAACCAATGGTAATGTTTCATTATATTGCATAAGTACAAAATCAGATGTAAGTAAACCTTTTACATTTCTAAACGCATTTTATTCTCGGTAACCCCAAACCCACAATGCTTTCTTATCTAATAACCGGTGTAATGGTTCAGCCACAGTCGCCTTATGCAGTAAAAACACATTGTAGAAATTGATAAGGCCTAAAAATGCTTGAAGATCAGTTTTGTTATGAGGTCTGGGAGCATTTCTAATCGCCCTTAATTTACTCTCAGTTGGGTGAATACCCTGGCTATCAATGCGATAACCTAGAAATTCAACACTGTCGGTATACAGATGACATTTATCCCTTTTTACTTTCAATCCCGCTTCCTGGAATTTTTTAAGAACACATTTTAAACGATTCTGTAGAATTTTTTTACTAGGGGCTGCAATCAATACGTCATCAAAATACGGAACCACGCCCTTGATTCCCTGCAACAATCGTTCCATTAAACTTTGGAATATTTCCGGGGCTACACTTACCCCGAATTGCAATCGGGTACATTTAAAAGCACCTCTGTGCGTTACTATCGTTTGAGCTTGGGCTGTTTTATCGTCCACGGGCAATTGTTGATAGGCTTCAGCTAAATCTAACTTAGCAAAAACCTTTCCACCTCCCAGAGAATGAAGGAGGTGCTGCACCACCGGCACTGGATACGCGTTCTGCTGGAGGGCGTGATTTAGAGTGGCCCGGTAGTCCCCACAGATTCGGATTGACCCATCTGGTTTAATGGGGGTTACAATAGGAGTTTCCCATGGGGAATGATCAATGGGTTGCAGTACCCCTTGTTTAATCAGTTTGTCAAGTTGTTCATCTATCTTGGCCTTAATGGTGAACGGAACTCGACGGGGCTTTAAACGGATCGGAGCGACCTTAGGGTCGAGGCTGAAGGAAATTGGGGTCCCCTTATACTCGCCCAGACGATCTGCGAAGACATCGCTGAATTCAGACATAAGATCCTCCTCCCACTCGCAATCACCGACTCGGTTCACGCCGGCTAGTTCGATGCCGAGTGGCGCAAACCATTGGAGGCCCAACAAACTAGGCCTGTCCCTATCGATGATCGTTAGAGGTAAGTATGCCGTATGCTTTTTAAACGAGACGCGGACTCGACAAGTCCCGACCACAGGGATCCGATTCCCTTGGTAATCTTTAAGGATAAGCATTCGAAGGTCTTGGCGTTGGATGGTAGGAATGAGCTGCTTTAATGTCTTCCACGACACCATCGAGAGGGACGATCCTGAATCGACCTCCATGTGGCAGGGTTGGTTCTCTATGGCTACTGTAACTCGAATCTTCTTAGCGTCCATGGCCGAGGTGTGACCTATAGTGACAGTATGGTGAGCCTCTTCTTTCTGCAACGCTTGATATCTGTAGGAGTGGTTTGCTGGGTCTTGCCTTACAGGACGGTTTCCTGCCGATTGGCGAAAGTTGGTTCTCTTTGAGGCTGGGCTTGGTCCCGGTAAACTGCGACAGACTCGACCGATGTGAGCTCGTTTCCCGCACTCATGGCAGAGTGCGTTGCGGAATTTGCAGTCTGCCCTGGGATGGTTTGCCCCGCAGCCAGCGCAAGGGCGTGAGGTTTGAGGACGAGGGTCCCGGTCGGACCGCAGTCGATGGACCCCTTCTTCGTCGCTGTCTGATGACGAAGAGAGGTCCTCGTAGTGCGTTGTTGCCAACTGCCCTTCTGAGCTGGGTGTGATGTCGCCTGTCGGTGGATTTGTTGGGTTTCGGCTTCACTGTAGCTGCGCCGCGGACTTTTTGGTTGCCTCAGCGGCAGTGGCTTCGGCGATGGCGATGGCGTCAACAAGGCCGATGTCGCCCTTCGCCATCAGCTTGCTCTGCACGTTTAGTGCATCTAATCCCAGAATTAGGCAGTCTCTCAATGCTTCATCTTAGTCTGCAAACCCGCAGAGGCCTCCCAAGTGTTGGAGGTCTACCACGAAGTCAGCCACACTCTCTCCTTTTCGTTGGTTTCGTTGATAGAACTCGTGGCGTCTCACGAGTGTGGATACGGTTGGCGCGTAATGGTCTCTCAGAAGAGGTTCGAGGTCATCCCAGCTTATTGCTTTCACTTCTCGAGGCTTCGCGAGTGCTTTTGCCATTTTAAAGACAGCCGGGCCGCAGTACGTCAGGAACAGCGCCCGCTTCTTGGCTGGTGTGGCGTCCTTCAGGTTGTTCGTTTCGAGGAACATCTGAAAGCGATCCATGTAGGATTCCCAATCGTCTTGGTTTGGATTGAACGGAGCGGGTGGTACGATGCCGCCGGACATGGCTTCCGTTGGTGGCGCCGTTTTTTTTTACACGTGCTCTGTTTTTCTTCCAAGTTCCTTAAGATCAGATGTCTCCAAATCCCACCCTCGTCGCCAGTGTTATAGATTCAGGCATGGGTAAAATGAATGGAGACAGTCTTAGTTGGTGAACTTTCAACTCTTTATTGCATAGTGACTTCTAACTTGTATAACAACAACTCTGCCTGATATAGGCAACTCTAATGTGAAATAACCAATAGGGAGCTGTAAAACACTAGCTCCAGAAGCAATAAGAGTCCTTCGTTAAGGGCCAATCAGATTCTCAGAACCCAACCAATCCGATCTAGCCGTTTAACACCCAATCAGAAGTGCAGGGCCAGAACCCTGCACTTTACCCCAAGCTTACCTTTATTCAACTATTTACATACATAACAATTATTGTGGGAATCTTTTAAGTATAGAAGAAAACACTTTTGGCTTTGCTATAATAGGTCTGCAGCCAAAGAGGAAAGCTTCTGTATCATTTAGAAAAAACACCTAAATCTTTCAACACTAGAAGTTGAAACAGTCAAATAAAAAAAAATCACCAATGTATCTTTTTTATCCATGTTTCTTATCCTTAGTTCCATTTTATATTACTGGTCAAAGTATCACCTTGCATTATGAACATGCAGGCAGGCATAAATGTATAAGAAAACTTGTGAGGAATGTAGCGGAAAACTGGGTTCCATAAATAGAAAGACAATCAATTAGTACAGGAAGAAAAAAAATATTTCCACACTGCACTTAGTTATACATACAGGTAGTCCTTGAGTGATGACTGTAATAGGCCTGCTCATCAGGATTGTAAATTGTGATGGTCATACATTGGATCACTCATATGATCCAATTGTATGACTTTTTTTTTTTTGGCAGGGGTTATTAAAGTGAACACCTCAGTTGTTAACCAAAAGCTTGAGTGAACCAAGGGTTTGCTATAGGCCAGTTTGGCAGAAACCTTAATGTAAATGGAGGTTTTCAGCAAAATCGTTGGAAAACACAGTCACATGACCACTGCATGCTACAAACAGCTCTAAACTCAGGTTAGCTACTGAATGCCCAATATGTGTTAGTGTGATGGGATGGGAAGATCGGCTCGGAACTTTGAAACTGGATTGTAAGTAAACCTAGAGAGGTCAATCATAACTTCAAATGGTTGCTAAGTTGAACACTACCTGTACACTAGTTCTCTTTCTTCTACCAGTTTCCAACAGACCAATAGCTCTGGAAGGTATTTTTCACATGTTGATGCCAACAGCATTAAATGATAAATACCATCATCTTATCCTCGGCTAAAAAATTCAGTTGTGCTTCTGATTTATAATAGGATTGTCCACAACAGTGAGCCTTTAGATACATGATATAGCAATTAATCAAATAACTAAAATAAATAAGTTTATTTCACCTGTGTATGGTTAAGTTTATTATGAAAAACAGTATTAAACTGATAATATGATTTAAGAAGCAATTGCTTCTTTGACTTTCCACAATATTTTTTTCTGGGTTTTTCTCGGATGTTTTTCAAGTATAGCCAATCTAAATGATGGAATTCTTTTTTTAAAAAAAAAAACAGCATTTCTCTGTTTATCAGATATGTAGAAGCAAAAAAAAAAAATAGATGTGTTTGTCACCTTATGTTATCTAACATAAATAACTAGTCCTGCAAAGTGTTATTCAGTGTTAAATGTGACATAGATGCCCTACTTAAATCATGGCATGAGATAGCAAAAGTACTTAAGATTGCATTATTGCGTGTGCTATTGTGAAAAACAAACTAAAGTATAACAAAAAAGAGGAACATTAAAGAAATCTTAAACCTTAATGAATCTCATCTATCACTTGACTGATAAAGATTGTCTATTGTCTATTAAGTATGAATTCGGCAAATGAACAGGTTGTTGTTGTTTTACAAATCAGAAGACGACAATCATCCCTATTGATTATTACAATCCTGGACCACAGCCTAAGACGAGTTGCAGTTGTTCTCTACTAGTGGTTTCGATCAAGGTGGCCAGTGATTCACAAGCTGAGTAAGTAGAATTTATCATTCATTAAAAGGATCTACAAAATGGTAAGTTGCAAAGGTGGCATTCAGTGAGTTCTGACAGATTCTGGAGAAGCAGAAATTTTGAGTTGTTTGGAGAACCAGTAAATACCTCCTCTGGTTGTCCTCACCCCCATCTATTTGCTGCCTTCCGAGTCCCAGCTGATCGGCTGTGTCTTCTTTTGTTGCCCTGCACAGGAGAATGGAGCTGGAAAGCAGGTTGGGGCGGGGAGGGAATGTGGTTTATCTTTAACCAGCAGTGGGGTAGAAATGGGGATTTTACAATATCCTTCCCCTGCCATGCCCAACAAGCCACACCCAACAAGCCACACCACACCACACCTACCACGGCACATCACATTCACCAAGCCATGCCCACAGATCCACTAGTAAAAAAATTTGAATACCATGACTGGTTAGTTGCACCAGTCTGTTACAGCCTGGAGGTAGATTTTGGTGCTAGCTTGAATTTTCAGAGTGACCCAAATAACCATAAGTGAATTTGAGAAAGAGGTTTCTGCAGTCTCACTGCTCTTGTGGTTGAGAATGTCTCATTTTCTGTCATAAATCCTAATTGGAACTTGGTAGGAAGGGCATCTACTGGCAAGATGCACCAATCCACAATTTCATGAACTGTTTAGAGGTGGTGAGCTTTCCCTGGTCCTCCTCTCATTTGGAATCACTGCAATATCTGCAGCATAAGTATCTGCTTTTGGGTTGGGAGCAAGAAAAACAATGGGGTCTACAGGCTTCTAGTCTGCAAGTCTTTAGATGGTGAGAGGAAGAGGAGGAAATGCAAACAGAATAACAGACTAAAGAGTTGGGATTTCAAGGGGCCTTGGAGATCTCCTAGTCCAATCCACTGCTTAAGCAAAAGACTGTGCCATTTCAGACAAATGGTTGTCCAATGTCTTCTTAGAAACCTCCAATGACAGACCACACACAACTTCTAAAGGCTAGCCATAATTAATGTGTGAGTGTGTGTGTACCTATAAATAGGATAAACTCTAACAAATAATGACACTTTCCCTTACTATCCACATTCATCCATAATTCCTTGAGCCTTACATCAAAGCCTGAGCAGACTTCCAGTTATCTTATAAAAAGTAATCATACAAATGTATCCTATATATTATGAGATTCTTCTTGATTATGTATTTATCTTATAGAAAACAATCATACAAATGTATCCTGTATATTATGAGATTCTTCTTGATCTATTGATCCTCACTCATTCCAGCCCCATCCGGCATCAGCAACTGAAATTAAATAGAATACTTCTGTATTGCACAATGACTCTGTCAGAGTCACAAACAAGCAATTAAAAATTGTTCAATTAGCCTCTGGATATGCCCAAATTGCTCCCAAATTGCCAGTTTAATAACCAGTGGCACAGATAATTTCCGAAGGAGTTTTCTTTGATTATTGCAGATTTTACATATAATGGTAACAGAATAGAGATATAAAATGGGACCCCAGGTGTTCCCACTTCCATTCTGTACCATGAAACAAACCATTTAGTAGATAGGAATGATCAATAACCATGTTGGAGACAGGCAGACAAACAGATAGATTATGTATTTATTTTGCTAGCAATGTTGGTAAAGCCCAACAATTTTAAAAAATGATTGCAATAGGTTTTAAACCTTCTATTCCACAAAGTATATGAAATTGGCTTTGGATTTGCTTCCAAACTGCTAAGATTTTCTATCCACAATGAAAACTAAATTGCGGAAGTATAGGCCAATGTCAAAATTAATTTCGTATTTAAAAAACAAATCTGATACAGAATTTAAACTCATATAAAGGAGTTAAATCTTTTAGACCACATCAAGGTTTGATTTTTTGCCCCCTAAGATTATATTCAGTTTTTTCATGATTAGTTCAATCTGCCAAATTTCCTAGGTTAAGCAAACATTATTACAGTTTCTTTTTATTATTTTATAATATAATTTGTATTATTGCAGTTTTCTTTTATTTTGTCTTCCAAGTCATAATCTGACCTTCATTTTTATAGTGTCAAATATTGTAAAGTAATTCAATTTACATGTTGCTTCCTTTTAGTGTTGTGGTAAAACTTCAAAATGATTTAAAATACTCAAATTACACAGATTTATGGTAAGGGCATTTTCATTTGTCTAAGCTAATTTTATAATGCTTTATTCTTTGTTTTTTCTTTCACTGTACTTGTCGTTTTAACAAATTAATACATTCATTTAAAAATAACTTTCTTATCTGGGCATGTAACTTTTTTAATTTTAATACATTTTTGCTTTATTTTAGAACTAGATAATTTTAACTTCAATAAATTATTTGCAAGTATCCAATATCAAATTCAGTAATGTAATCCAGACCAATCATAAATACATTGGTCAGATGTATGATCAGAACGATATTCCAGAAAGAATGTTTTATTTTGAAGAATCTCATTAGTTTTGAATAAAACAATTAAGAGATTGTATCTATACGTTCTTCTATGCTCTTCCAATTGAGCTATCCTTTTCTCAGTTTTGTCCTGCTCGGTACTTTCAGACTTAATTATTTTTTTTAATCTTTTATATCTCTATCATTTCTATCCTCCTCCTATTCAAAATGAGGGAGAAATTCCAATATATTGAGAATAACTCACCTAAATCCAATAACTGAGATAAGGTCAGAGGCAAGTTTTGAAGGGGATATCTTGATTAATGCCTGTCTCTTGTCCACTGTGCAGTTCTATCCTCTTCATTATGTATCATATTTGAGATTTTCAATGAAGCCCAGCCACTCTTGAAAATTGAGCAGTGGTGTAAATAGACATTCTAATATAGTAAGGTCAATCTTATGATCCCATTTTCAGCTTAATTAATTTATAAAAATGTTACTTCAACCTATAATTTATATTTTACAATAGTTTGCTAAGAAGCTGAACTTCCACGTCACAATCTATGAGGTATCTTTCAGAACCAGCTCCCTGTCCAAATTATGATCATTAGCCACAGTCATACCTATTTTTAAAAAGGGAGACCCTAGTCTAGTAGAAAATTACAGACCAATCTCACTGTATTGCATCACCTGTAAAGCTATGGAATCAATTATAAACCAATCCATCACCTTACACTTAGAAACAAACAACCTACTTTCTAACAAGCAGTTTGGTTTCAGGAAAAATTTATCCTGTAATCCTTCCCCTGCCACACCCACCAAGCCATGCCCACAGAACCGGTAGTAAAAAAATTTGAATCCCACCACTGGTCAGAGTGGTCACGCACTTGGCAACTCCAAATTTCAACTAACAAATGCTTTTGTCCTACACATTGGCAAAAAAAATCAGAACACCAAATGCAAGTTAGATGGAAGTGATCCCGTAGATGACCCTTATCCTGTCAAGGACCTAGGAGTATTTATCTCAAATGATCTAAGCTCCAGAGCTCACTGTAACAGCATTGCCAAAAAGGCTTTAAGAATTGTTAACCTTATTTTGCAAGGCTTCTTCTCCAGAAACATTGAATTGTTAACTAGGGCATACAAAACCTTTGTCAGACCAATTTTGGAATACAGCTTGTCCACCTGGAACCCATACTATATATCGGGCATTTACACAATTGAGCAGGTTCAGAGATATTTCTCAAGAAAAGTACTCCACTCCTCCACTCACAGTAGAATTCTCTATGCCTCCAGACTTGAAATTTTGGGCTTGGACAATCTGGAACTGCGCTGCCTGCAGTCTGATCTAAGCATAGTTCAAAAAACTGTCTGCCCTAACATCTTGCCTGTCAGTGACTTCTTTGGCTTCAATCACAATAATGCACAGGCAAACAACTACTACAAACTCAAGGTAAATCACTCCAAACTCGATTGCAGAAAATATGACATCGGCAACAGAGTTGTCAATGTCTGGAATGCCCTACCTGACTCCATTGTAACAGCCTCAACCCTTCACAGCTTCAACCTCAAACTGTCTACCATGGACCTCACCCCATTCCTAAGAGGTCCTTAAAGGGGACGTGCATAAGCACACCAGCATTCCTACCATCCCTGTCTTAATGTCCCCATTTATCTGTATTTACTTCCTTTGTTCTTGTTTATGTTCATACTTATACTTGCTATCTTGTACATGTTTGACAAACAAATAAAATAAAATAAATAAATAAAAACTATCTAGAGCTTAATAAAAACTTTTAAAAACATACCAGTTTCCTTTTTCTGTTTTTCTTCATTTAAAAAAAAAGAATAATAAAAATACATTAGCAGGTTTTATTTCATTTTTTTCCATTGCTAAGAACACAGTAAAAATGATCTGAAGAATGGAGCCTATCACCCTTCTGGCCTTTTTTTCTCTGACTTAAATATCTTTACAGATGGAATATCCATTAGTAAAACCTGGAAGTGAAGTCGTGTGATGGATATAATAGTGAATATATCTGACCTAATTCCACCTTTCTGTTCAGAAATCAAATAACCTCCCTTTCTATATTCACATGTGACATAAGAAACAGGAACAATACTTTAGCAATTGTGTACATCAAGGTGAAACTGAGTTAAAACACTTGAATTAATATGAGCAATTGCATACATTGTTTTCAACTTATGAGCAGGAGGAGGCAAATGCGTAATACAATATATCCAATGAAGTTTGATGCAAAACATTGAAATCTAAACACATATGTTTCCCTAAACTTTTACTACAAAATACAGTACAAAATTAATATCTGAGCTCTTATGTAATATCTGTCTATGAAGAAAACCAATTGAAAGTTTTACACTAGACATAAATACAAAATTAAGACCTCGAATGCCCAAAAAAGTAATACAATCCATCAAAGTCTGTTCTATTTAGTTACATTATCTGCTTGTTCAGTAACTGTATTCCATTCCTTAAATTGGAAGCAAAATGGCCACCAAATGAACATGTCACACACATAGAGAGACAGAGACAGAGAAAGAGAGAGACAGAGAAAGAGAGTGAGAGACAGACAGACAGACAGACAGACAGACAGACAGACAGACAGACAAAGAGAAAGAGAGAGAGAGAGAGAGAGAGAGTGAGAGAGAGAGAGAGAGAGAGAGAGAGAGAGAGAGAGACTGCAAAGATAGTTGTTCTGGCATTATTCTGATAAAATGTTTATACAGTACAATCCTGTGCCTAAGCTGGGTTTTTTTTTTTTTTCTGTCTCTTCCCAAGCTGTTTTTCTCCATAGTGCAGCACTTTCCTAAAAAGTACTAACTGCAAATTAACATGCTCATCTATGAGACTTTCATTAATTGATTAGAACCCTCCAGCCTGCTTGACTGCTGCCTGAAACTGACCAGACATTAATCAGTTTCACATTAAGGCTTTTGTTGTCAAATCATGAAATTTGATCATAAATGCATGAACTGGTTGGAAAATGTTGTAATATTATTATTTGTGAATAGTTACTAAACAAGCTGATGATTAAACAAAGAGTAGATGAACAGAGCGGCTTCTTGTCAAGAAACTTTGAAATATTACAGGGTAAAAAAACCATTTTGCTATTGAAAAGGTTTTATACATATCTATTACTGCTCACAAAATTCACTTCATGACTTGATATTGTCATCATACTTCCCAAGGTTGGTTGATGCTATCAGAAAAAGAAAAATTCTCATAACAACTATATCACAGCAGTGATTTTTTTTTTCAACAGCAGTCCTTCTTTATTCGGATGTTGAAGTATTTACTTGCAATAAAATCATGATATTCACCACCAGTTTGAGATGATCCCAAGTGGAAGGCCTTCGAAAGCAGAGTGTTTTGTGACAGAAGCTGGAAATTGTTGGCTCCCCTTTTCTATAGAACAAAGTTGACATTTGAATCCCAGGAGGGGCACCGTTGCTATTGGATTCTTGATTCCTTATATCGGAACATATTATAACCACTGCCCAAGACACAGTGACAGACGCCTGAAGCTGTTCTTGTCCAAAGGAAGGCAATTGATTGCCCTTTCACTTCAATTATTCCAGAGAAAGGTGATAGCCTAAATACTACATGGGGCTGAGATCCTGGAGTAGGGTGAGAATTATTGACCAAGTAGCAATGGTCCAGAATCACTTCATAAGAAATATTTTATTATACTCTTAGTATAATACTTTTATTTATTTATACTTTTATTATACCCATCTAAAAACGAAGGCAAGATTTGCTGTTTCCATTAGCATATACCTAATATTGTCAGGCATTCTAAGAAACAACAAAGCCCTCAAAAATGCCACTAGCTAGATTTTGTTTTTGTTTTTGTTTTCATTGTACTGTTGGGAATCAATGGACCCCTGTAACCTATCTAATGTAATACCTACCTTTGCGGGGAACTTTGGTCTTTTTAGTTGCCAGCAGAAAGGGAGTGGGGGAAAGCAGTGCATTCCTTAAATGCTTCAGATAATCGCTTTGGCAGCCGAAGCTTCTGGCATGCAAGTTTATTACTGGAGGGCATAATTGATGACTCTTGGCTATGGATGTGTCTCATTGAAGAATGTATCCAGGGGATGGGGAGAAGACCAGGGTGAAGGGTGAAATGAATGATGTGTCAGAGTCAGCTGCAACCAGGAAACGCCAACATGTCAACTTCTAATAAATCAATCTTTTTTTCTTCTGAGGATGTGGCTAGAGACTTATGATTTGAATGGGGGTACATGTCAGAGTCCTGACACTTAGCTCTTGGAATGGAAAAAAAATATTAGGCTGCTTGAAAGGAATACCAGGAAACATGCTACCATATTAGAGCCATCCAAATTTTCATCTTGTTTCATTTTTGTAAAGACACTGAAGAATCTCCCAGTATCTGGTTAATATTATCAGCACACCTATGCGGAAGGCTTTTACATTCTTTGGCTTAGACCAGGGGTGTCAAACTCGAATTTTTTTTTGAGGGGCTTATTAGGGTTGTGCTTGATGTCAGGGGGGCTGGGGTGGGTGTGGCCATAATGGGTGTGGCCAGCTCAATGCCACTCATGTCAGAGGCACCTGTGGTGGTCTGATAGCAAAAATGGGCCCCCAAGCTCCATTTTTGGCTGCGATAGCCTCTTGCAACCCTCTGCCAGTGAAAACAGAGCTCGCGAGGCTTGCGTGCGGCCCTCCCGAGCTCTGTTTTCACTAGCTGAGGCACCATGGGCCAGTCCTTCACTGTTACCATGGTGGACCCGTGGGCCAGATCTAAGCATCCTGTGGGCCAGATCCGGCCCCTAGGCCTTGATTTTGACACCCCTGGCGTAGACCATAAATTTGGCATATCTTGAAAAGAAATGTGGTAAGTATCTATTGAAAAGTGTCTATGTGGTACCCATCAAATGGTAGACATTTCTTATTATATGCTATCCTGCCCCATTTATAATGATTAAGGGTAAACTATTGATAAGATTATAACTCAGGTGTTTGGATCTGAGGTCTTGAGCAACTGAATTGTCTTCTTGCAGTTCTATTTTTAACAACTGGTATACAGTTTAATACTTTTGCTTTGTTGACATTGGAACTTAAAAAGGAAAGCGTCAGAACTTAACTGTTTCCTTAGTTTTCACTTGATCTGATCTTATATCTGGCACTCATTTAATTATTTTATTTTCCGTTATTGTATTTTATACTGCATTATTATGACCCTACAGTTACAAAAGACATCTATTTACTTGCTATCAGATTCTGGGTATACCTTATACTGTATTTATTTAAAAACTGGAAAAGCATCTTGAAACTAGAGAATCAATAAAGGACACTATTTGTAGCTCAGGTTTGAAATAAGGGGTCCTTGGTGCTCTATTAGCTTGCATGTTTTCTTGAAGATGTTTCATTACCCAAACTAAGTAACATCATCGGTGCTAGTGATGTCAGCACTGGTGATGCTACCTATTTAGGATAATGAACCATCTGCAATAAAGCAAGCAAGCTCAGAGAGCTAGAGAACATAAGGCATGACTTGCAATATACCACATTCTTCACCCTAATCTATGCTGGTTACTGGGAAATGTAGTTTAAAACCAGTTTCCAAACTGCTCTCTAAAAAAAAAACCAACTGCAGAAAAGGCCCTTTGACCTAACTAAATGTGAGACTCAGGACATGCATTTCAAGAACTATCCTTGTGAGAACATAAAACCTGCTACTTCGCTCCAGGTTGATCCTGACAGAAATTTAACTTGTGTGTTAATTTTACACAGGATTCCTACCTAGCTTCATGAACCAGCATCTTCAGCCCCATCTGAAATCAATATTGTGCTCCTGTGCTCGAACAGATTAAATTCTCAGTCTCACTTGCCATAATTTTGCCTGAGCTGTCATCTTTTTATGATACAGGAATCAAGAATGGATAAGGACAAATTTGGCAACTAATTCTATTGACTTACAGGATTGCGTTACACTGTGTGTTAATATAGGGATCATGATAGTATTACAATAAACTCATCTCACAAATGAGTTTTTATTAGCTGCATGCATAATCAGATGGTCCATTAATTGGCTTACATGAATGTCCCAAGATCCAATTTGCATTTAATGAGTAATATTTTTTTAAAAGCTGCTGACTTCTTTCCAGATCTGACTTGTGTGCAAACTGCTTTTTAAATCCATTTTTATTCCACAAAAGTGCGTGCATTTTCAAATAGCTTTTGTGGTCTCCCATTGCTCCTATCTTTTGTTGTGCAGGATGAGATGGATCTTTGAGAATGTTTTTAACTTTCTTAAGGCAGCGAGAGCTATGAAGCTCTTCCAAAGAGGGGAGAGAGCAACCAATGATCTTCTGGACAATGACGTTAACCCTCTGGAGTGCTTTCCTATCTGCCACTGTGCAATTGGCAAACCATACAGAGGTGCAGTATGTTAAAATGCTTTCTATGGTGCAGTGGTAGAAGGTCACCAGCAGTTTCTGAGAAGCCTCAGGTAGTATAATCTCTGCTGGGCCCTTTTGATCAGGGCTGCAATGTGGGCACCCCAGGTCAGGTTCTCTTTTAGGGTAATACCCAGAAACTTAAAACTGGCCACTTGCTCCACTCAGTCTCCATTGATAAGCAAGGGCTGGATATCTGATCTGTTCCTTCTATAATCCACTATAAGCTCCTTGGTCTTATTAGTGTTGAGGACCAAGTTATTGTCTCCATACCACAAAAGCAACCGGTCCACCTCATCTCGGTAGGCAGACTCATCCCGCCCTGGAGATGAATCCCACCACTGTGGTATCATCTGAAAATTTAGTAATAGTATTACTAAAGTGAGTGGGAATGAAGTCATGCACATAAAGAGTATAGAGTAAGGGTTTCAACACATAGCACCAGTGTACCAGTGTTAAGAATAAGGGCTGATTACCTAATCTGACCCTCTGTGAGCAGCCAGACAGGAAATCCATAATCCAAAGGCAGATTGAATTAGAAAACCCAAGGTCCAGAAGTTTAGACACTAGTCTACATGGAAGAATTGTGTTAAACGCAGAACTAAAATCCACAAAAAACATCCTCACATACACCCCCCCGCTGTTCTAGATGAGTCAGAGCAGTGTGAAGAGTGATGGCTATATTGTCCTCTGTAGATCTATTTTTTTCTGTATGCAAACTGGTGTTTATCAAATGTATGCGGAAGATCAGAAATGATGTGCCGGCAGACCAATTTCTCAAAGCACTTCATGATGAGAGGAGTGAGTGCTACTGGTCTGCAATCGTTGAGGTTTTGATAGGGAACTTCTTTGGTCGCGGAACAATGGTGGAAGCATTCAAACAAGATGGAATAGTGGACTGGGATAAAGACTGATTGAAGATCCTGGTAAAGACTCCAGCCAACTGATCAGCACAGTCTTTAAGCACTCAGCCAGAGATATTGTCAGGACCAGCAGCTTTTCTAGGGTCCACAGCCCTCAGAATGCGCCTCACCTCCTGTTCTTCCACAATGATGTGGGGGGCTACAATTGGCTGGTAGTTGTGTTTTATCTGTCTCTGATGTCTTCACTTCAAAGTGAGCAAAGAAATGATTTGGTTCCTCTGCCAATGAAGCATCCCCCTCAGCAGGGATGACATTGGTCGGTTGATGGTTTGTAATTTGTTGAATCTCTTGCCACACCTGCCTCATGTTATTGCTACAAAAATTATCCTCAATCTTCCTCTTATAATCAGTCTTGGCCTTCCGAATACCTTTCTTCAGATTAGCTCTGGCAACACTGGACCTAAAAGCCTTGGTCCTGTCATGCAAGAGGCGCTGGACTTCCTTGGTCATCCAGGGTTTTTGATTGGGATAAATCCTAATACGTTTATCCACAGTGATAGTATCTGTGCAGTGTTTGATATAGCACAGAACAGTTGCAGTGTGCACCTCTAGGTCAGGGTGGTAAAACATGTCCCAATTTGTGTTCTCAAAACAATCCTGAAGTTGTTGGAAGCATCTTCTAGCCAAGATTTCACTGTCTTTATTATAGGCAGAGCCTGTCTCCTAAAAGGGATGTAAGCTGGTGCTAAAAGCAGTGACATATGGTCTGATTGTCCCAAATGTAGTAATTGTATAACCTTATAGCCATGTTTGATGTTGGTATATACTTTGTCCAATATATTTGCTCCTCTAGTAGCACATTTAACATGCTGATAGAATTTAGGGAGCACTTCTTTTAAATCAGCTTGATTAAAGTCCCCCGCTATGATATGCACAGCATCAGGATACTTATTCTGCTGATTACTAACAATGTTATACAAGAATCCCAAAGCTATACTAGTATTGGCACCAGGTGGGATATAGACTGCAGTAATCAAAACCATGCTGAATTCCCATGGAAGATATATGGGTCTACATTTAAGTGTCATATACTCCAGATCCATGGAGCAGTGGCTGTCTACAGTCTTTGTATTGATACACCAGCTTTTGTTCACATAAAGGCTTAAATCTTCCCCTTTGATCTTGCCAGAATCTCTACTCCTGTCCTGCCAGTGACCTATGTAGCCTTCCAGCTCAACAGCTGCATCTGGAACAAAGCCAAGTTTCTGTGATTAGCAAAACACAGCAATTCTTGATGAATTTAGTCTTTGCAATCTGTAGCTTTAATTCATCCATTTTGTTAGTCAGGGATCTTGCACTGGTAAGAAATATACTTGGAATTAAAGGCTTGTGTGGAAACTTACTCAGCCTAAAGAAAACCCCAGCATGGCATCCTCTTTTCCTCTTCCTGTGCTTCTTTCTCCACCTCTTCTTCCTTCCTACAGGGATAATGATCCATGGTTCTCCCAGGGGCCTAGCTGCCTCCTTCGGTATGTTATGAGAATGTATAAAATAATCCATAATAGCCTTTTCACATTTCAGTCCAATTTGTAACAAGGCTTGCCGACTATAGATGCTCCTTGCCCCACAGGATTCAATCAAGGAAAGAATCCAAAACACACACAGAATCATACACACCATACACTGAAAGAAGGAGCGGTTAGCCGCAGCATCCTTGTGCGCAGCCATCTTGAAAAAAATAATTAAGGCTGCTTACTGTGAGCTTATTGTCTGAGTTGGTAGTTTCTTGGTTGGAATATTGATTGCTGCTTAATTGTTGGTCTAGTGTTAATCTTAGGGTTAATCTTTGCTTATCTGGGGGTCAATTACTGACAAGGAGCTGTTTTGGCCTTTTTGTTTCCTTTTTTGATTGTCTCTTTTGAATGATGCCTGTTGATGGATGGTTTGTCTGAGTGCCAGGCTTCCAGGAATTCCGTAGTGGCTTAGCTTGGTCTAGGAACATCACAGTTTCCTAGTAGAAACTATGGATATACTCTGCTAGTGTTCTGCCTGTTTGTCCTACACAGTAACTATAACCTTACACTGTGCATTGAAGATGACTCCTACGGTTTCCCCTTCTGCCTTCTGGGGCTGCTGCGTCTTTGAACAAGAAGTTAATATCAATACAAAATTATCACATGCAATACTAGATACAGAAACAAAGTTCCATTTTTGTATGACATGCCTATGTCTCCTGCTTCATATAAAATATATGAAGCAATAATGTAAATATTGGGATATCCATTAAGAAAAGAGCAGTGAAATCTTCTAGAATTCTGTCTGGGGTTGAGATAGCTTTTGAAGAAAGAACAGCAGCAGTTATCTAGCATAATGCTGATGGCTACCCTAGGACAAATAACCTAATTATCCTCTAGGGGTCAGAGTGAAATTGTTAGGTTGTGTTTTAATCAAAGCTTACTCATTATGCACTTCTTTAACCTATATGCAACCCAACACAATTTTCTTTATATGTTAGGGAAATATGCACCTAGTAATATATTAAAATGATTGAAAACTGTAAAATGTGTACAATATTAAAAGAAAATATAAAATGCAAACATAAAATATGTATATTTACAAAATATGTATAAATACAATATTCATTTAACTCTTTTTAAAAATTGATATGACAGAAGCTTTACAATTTTAAAGTTGAAAAAGTAAGAAACAGTGAAAGCAAAGTTGATATATTTCTACCACATACACAGATATCATAGTAACAACATTTCTGATTGCTATCTGAATTTCCATTTTAAAGTGATTTCATATATTTAGAAATGATATACAAATATGAAAAATTAAAACATAAAACACAGGGTGTTATGTACATTGAATGCAGTGTAGTTAGTATTCAATACTATTATTTCTTATTACCTATACATTAAAAGAGCAAAAAGTTACAAATCTGAAAAGACTGCATAATTTAATTTCAGCAAATATGAAGATAGATTTGGAATGCATTTCCAAAGGATATATATGCCTTAATGTGAAATATTTCATGTGCAAATCCGTAGATGAACAAGAAATATTAATTCTATTTCTATAGAACCATAATAAAATAGCTTTATCTAATACAAACTTTTGTGACTCACTTCCCTTAATTTTAATGTGAAAATGGATAGACAAATCACTGTGCTCAAAGAATGGAAATACTCTGAAGTGGTATTGATCTAAATTATGCAAGCCTGTTTAAATGGAGATAATGAAAATTGTTTTAATATATATATATAAACTAAGTATATTAGAGCCATCTAAATGGGTTGGAATGGAATGAAAACATCTTCAGAGATAATACTTTTTTCCTACCTACTGTAGTTTTTAATTAATTAATTGCTTCAAAAATGCCATAGCTGTGGCAGCCTCTTTTATTTCACTGATTAATTTACTATACTGTCTTTACATCATAGCTGACATTTTGTTTCATTAGCTGTTCTCATCAGCTCTTAACTGAATTTCACATGCAGCGACAGCTTAACTCTGGGGAGTTTGCCTCATTTTTATAAGAAGCATTCAGTACAGACAATTTGTTGAACAATGTTGGTAGGAATATTTTAGTAAAAGCCTTGGATACACTGATGTTCTTCCCATTATTGTTTAATAATATTCCAGAAAAGCTCTCTTCCTATTTTCCCCTATTTCTGAATGAGGAATATAATAGAGCACATAAAAGGTAAGTCTTTTCTTTCTCATTTTTCCTTTGAGGTATGTTTTGCATTCAGCTTGAGCAGAATAAATCAATACTTCAGAAGCCTCCAATCTTGCTTCTCTCCTGATTCAAAACTCAGGAACTGTTGTAATCTCAATGCCTGTGAATGCCTATTTTACATGCAAGATTCACATTTTAGCTTCTGCTTCATGTTCATGATCCACACTTTGTCACACATTGATTCAAATTTGATTAAGACATTTAGATGGGTCCTAAATTTTATTCACCAACTGATGAAGAATTGGAGTGAAAATCCTAATTAGTTTTTCTATATATAAAAAAAAAATCTTTTGTGACCAGAAGTTGTCTTTTTTTTAGTATGGTAATAAAGTAGCTGAACCAGTGACAAAATAATCAAGCTAAGCCTTCATGTTCCTGTTTCTTCATTCATTTATTTTATCCATCCATTAAAAATGTGAGCAGAACTTTGGAAAGGAGCAAAGACTGTTCTCACACTTATGTGAGCAATTGCCTTCAGAATGCAAGTTGCATTAAGTCAGTTATAGTGAATGGCAACACTTACTCTCGTTCTAGGAATATCAAGTGGAACATGTTTCACTTTGGTTATTAATTCATTTGCAGTGTTAGAGGATCCTAGGCAATGTACATAAAGCAAGACACAGAAAACAAATAAAGTAATACATAGCAAGACATGCACACCCACAATTAATGAGGATCAAAGGCATCAGGTAGGACCAAAGGTATAGTGTGTTAAGAATGTTTTCACTGCCTGGTTGAATGTAATACAAAGAGTGCTATAGAACAAGGGTTCTTTTGGGCCTCAGGGACCACCAAACTCATAATTTTAAATCCCACAGACCAGAGACTCTGGGTAAATCCCAAACAAAGTCTGCAGGAAAATTCCCCACCCCATTTTCCTACCAATCAATCATTCTTTATTTGGGATCACAGGATACTGTCTCCAGCTCCATTCTCGGGGAGGGGAGGGAGAGAGAGAGAGAGAGCTCTGGCTTCCTGCAAGGAAAGCAGCAGAAGTCTTTCTTTCTCTCCCCCAAACTCTACTAGAAATGAGTCATTATGAGACTTGTCACACCGGCACAGCCGCTTGCAGCAGGATGCCTTACAGGGTCCCAAAGAGACCCATTTCTGGCAAAGTTTGGGGGAGAGAAAGAATGACTTTTGCAGCATTCCTTGCATGCAGCCAAAAGCAAAAGAAAGAAACAGAAAGAAGCAGCCTGGTGGCTAGGCCAGGTACATGGGGTGAGTGGGGCAAGTTCCCCCCTCCATTCTTTTTCCCCTCCCCTCACTACCTCATGTTGCTCACAATACAAGTGATGCAAACCTTGTATTCATGCAGGCCATGTGGGTGGAGCAGCCTGAATTAATTGCTTTGGGGGGGGGTGCTTTGAGGGTGACATTTCTCTGCGGACCACCAAAATTTTCTCATGAACCACCAGTGGTCCCCAGCCCACTGGTTAGCAATGACTACTGTAGAATAGCTCCTTTGCAGGAAGCAAATTCCAGCATGATGGCTCCAACAAAGAAACCCAGTTCCCAAGGATTTCCTGGAGAACAAAAAATCTCAATAGGCACACTTAAGATATTCCAATCAGATAACTAGAATAAACCTTTACAAGGTGTTGCCCAATATAATTGGATGCTAGTTTCCCAACACTTTGAATTGAGCCCAGAAGCTTATTCCTAATGAGTGCAGCTGTAGAGAATAGGAAAGATGGGTTTGACAAAAATATCAATAACTATTACCTAGAAAAAAACAGTTAAAACATTATTTATGTAGGAAGCAAGATCATATTTGGAAGCAGTTCAGTCAACACCCTTCTTAATGTAAGAAAGATGAGAAATACACCCTATAGAATGTTCATGATTCTGTTCTTATTGCCAATCTCAATATAGACTAGTTCTAGTCTATTCTAGTTCTAGTTCTAGGTGTTGATTTGCTGCTCTGATCTATCTAGTGGGGCTGGCAATAGCAATCTTATAGTCAGTGTTATCCTACAATAGCAGGGTTGTTTCATTACCAGTCTGGCTATCAGATCAAAGGAATCTTCGGAGACATTGCTAAAAATTGTCTGATGTACACCGCTATGAGAAGGCTGTAGACACATGGCTTTGGTACTAGTGACTTATAAATTCTTTCTTTTGTATAGATTCCTAAATGGCTGTGAGAGGATGGAGAGTAATACAAATAAACACCCTATTCCAAGTGTGCACTTTATTTATTGATAAGGTAAGGGTAAAGGTTCCCCTCAAACATACGTGCTAGTCATTTCCAACTCTAGGGGATGGTGCTCATCTCCATTTCAAAGCTGAAGAGCCAGCGCTGTCCAAAGACGCCTCCATGGTCAAGTAGCTGGCATGCCTAAACACCAAAGGCACATGGAATGCTGTTACCTTCCCACCAAAGTGGTACCTATTTTTCTACTTACATTTTTTACATGCTTTCGAACTGCTAGGTTGTCAGAAGCTGGGACAAGTAACAGGAGCTCACTCTATTACACAGCACTAGGGATTCGAACCACTGAACTGCCAACCTTTCTGATGGACAAGCTCAGCATCTTAGCCACTGAGCCAGTTGGTAGGGGGATGGAAATAAGTGTAGTATAGCCTTTCGTGAAACACTGTTACATAGATGAAGGAGGAGGAAACACAGACTTAGCTCTACAGGAGAAAGTATTTGTATGTTAACAAGAAAGAGATTGCATGTTAACAAGAAAAAGAACTGTGGAGAAAAGAAATTGAATAACATTCTCATGGGATGCTTGTCTAGATGACCCTAGGTATGTAGAGATCAAAACATCAAAAAAAACATCAAAGAGAAAGAACATCAAAGATTTACCACCTGAAAATCAACAACCAAATCCATCAGCTTTTTAGAATGAGAATAGAAAGTAAAATACCAATTAATGTTTTTTTTAATTATTTATTTATTTATTACTGTGGCCATAGCCTTCATCTCTTCATGAATACATAGCTACCATAGAAAGGAGCCTCCTAACCCAGGTAGATGATGTAGCTCAAATACATGATCAATGTAATTAATATAATTGAGGATTAATAGAACCAATGTTTGGAAAGGAAGAATATTTGCACTAGTATGACTTTCTTATATCCTGAAATTACTCTCTAATCTCTCTTTAATAATATGGATCCCAAGGGATGAACAATCTATACTCTGTCCTGTGCAGCATAAAACAGAGAAATTCAGCAGTTCTCTTTTTAAGATACAAAATTGTTGATAGGACTGATACATTTGCCTCAGAATCACTATTCAATAAGAGTTTAAATTCCATCCAAACATCACTAGGAGATTAATGGAGGCTCTACCTAGAATCTATAATCCATGTTTCTAAACAGCTTATTTTAAAATATTTATACACAAATCTCATTTCCAATCTCAAATATGAACAATCTAATGCAATAAGCAGTTACCTTTTTCTCATGCTGATTCAAATACTGACATCTTCAGGTGTTATAAATATGGCAATGATCCTTTTGATGAGTCATAAACTTACAGTTATAACTAAACAGCTGACAATTCTAAACAAGAATTGTACATTTATCTACCAAATTTCCAATGAAAAGAATGTGCAAGTGCTAGTACTAAAAGTCAAAAAGAACACCAAAACAATGGCACCAAAATTAAATATAAAGGAGATACAACTAATGATAACAGGTATAACAACCAACTTTAGAGTTGGCATTGAAGATATGTAAGTGGTGGATAGATTTTAGGATAAACCACTAATAGTAAAGGAACAAGCAGTAAAGGAATACGCTGCAGACTTAGACTTGCTAGAGTAGCCATAAGACCATGAAAATGTCAGACCCCCCAAAGCAGGAAAGACAGGTGGTGATTCTTTATTGCATATTTCTTTATTGTTCCACACCTATAGACAGAATATTGCCAAACTGAAACACCCAACTATCTACATCACGAATATACTCTGATACCTATCAGGGAGAGGCTGCTTCATCTTTCTCTGCATGGAGCAGGCACCAATTATCTTACTTTGGACACCTTATACAAATATCTACCTCTCTGTAAAAGGCTCTAATGCTAGGAAATGTAGAAGAAATCAGAAGAGGATTACCAGCAGTTGGATGGATTGGCTCAGTTACAGTGGTGATGAGTGTACTATTAGAAAACCCGAAAGACCAGGTTAGGAATAGATTGTCATGGATAAAATCGTAACAAAATCATTTTTTTACCAAAAAAAAAAAAAAAAACCCACACCAGGAAATAACATATAGTGGAAAATAAACAATTCAATAGCAATAAGATATTAATAACAAGACTTTTAAGTTTTAAATCTTCTTCTATATAATAGGTCTGTATATACAGAACAAGTCCCAATGTTTGAAAGTTAGATGAAAAAATATTTATGAATGCCATTGGTAAACCACAATTTTCCTGTCAGATCACCTTTTCTTGGGGAATCTGATGGATGGGGCTTAATCAAGCAGTTCATAAGGCCAGAGAGATCCAGAGGATCTAATCCTTTCTTCAAATGATAAAAATAGGATTATATTGTTGCAACTCAAGTTCTTTTCCTTTTGTACACGCATGCAATGTTACAATGCATGTACAGAAGTGGTATAATTTCTACTATTGCTTTCATCATCTGGTCAGCCTTAAATCTCCTTCTGAGTTGTTCTGGCCAGAGATATGAAGGATTGAAACATGTCTAGCACTTCCTTTTCCCTTCTCTTTCTCTCTCTTAAAATCTTACGTTGTAGGAAACTGAGAGATAGACAATCTTAAATTAAAGGATCTTATGTCCAGAAGCTTTAAAATTAGCCCATAGGGCCTCATGGTGTTGGCCCATTTCTGTATTTATGCAGATACTACACAATTCTATAGCCAGAAAGTGCTGTAACTTAGTGGTTGATTTATGTTAATTATATTAAATTATATTAATTATATTATTAATTATAATATAACTATATTAATTATATTAAAATGACCAGAAGCTTAATGTCCAGATAGAGTAATGACAGATATTGTCATTAAAGAGCAGACAATATTATTATAGACCACTGCAGGAAATTAATTTGAGCAGTTTTCCTACAGTGCCATATTTTGTAGGAAACCGCAGCTTTAGGTTACAGGCATGACTACTAAATAGTTCTAGGGAAAATATCACTTTCCTTGAATCTTTACATTTCTTCGTCACTAAATCTTACAAGAGTTTCATACCCAGTTTACTGATATTTCAAGGAAATCTTAAGAAATGACAACAAAGCGTGGTGCTTGTTTCATTTATTTCATCAAAATACATATACCAATATATCACAGTGAAAATGTAATCACCCTTTTTAATATTTTGTTGTCATTAAGTAGTTGACCCATGTTTAACTACCGTAACTTTGACCAATTGCAATTGGTGCTCATTGTGAAGGAATTTAGGTCCATTTTTCTATGGGAAACTGCTTCAACTCAGTGGAATTTAAGGATTTTCCAGCATAAATTGCTTGTTTCGGGTCCTGACACAACCTTTCAATGAAGTGTAGTTTTGTACTTCAATTTAGCCACTTGAAAGCACTGAATTTGTTCCTGTTCATTATTCTTTTGTAGTCTTGCTTGTAGGCTTGTGATCATCTTACTTCATGAACCATTTATACTTTAACTTCAGCTGATGGACAAATGGCCTGTAAACTTGTCTGATACAAAGAAGAATTCATACTTTCTTTACTCATGGCATGATTTTATGTCCTAGGCAGCAAAAAATCCTTAAATCATGACACTAACACCTTCATAACTTACAATTTATATGAAACTTTTACTGTAGAATAAGAGCAGGTAGTCCTTGTTTAATAGCTGGCCATTATGACAAACATGGACTTTGGTGCTTTATTTTATTTATTTATTTAGAAGATTTATATTGGCACCTATTCGTGCATGGCAACTCAAGTCGACTTACAAGAATATAAAAACATCATATAAAAACTATAAAACTAATAAAAGAGAGAGTCATATATAATAAAATAGTAAAGCAGCCCCAGCCATCATAAATGGATGTGCCATTTCCCCTCCCCCCATGGTCACATGACAGCATGCTGGCCAGATCAGCTTCATGACCACTCATGGTGTTCTGCAGTCATATGACTATGATTTGTAATGTTTTTTCGCTAATTTCAAGAAAAAAAAATTCCTATTCATATAAATGGATTCACTTAATTATTGCAACATTTGATTAATGACCATCACAAAAAAGGCTGGAAAATTATTTTTAGTCACAAGGATACCTTGACTTATAAACACAATGACTTATAACCATAATTCTGGATTCAATTGCAGTTGTAGATCAAGGACTACCTGCGTTTGGTTTCTATCAAACATAAGGACACTCATGGAGCCCTAAAATATTAATTTCTGACTCTTAGTTGATTGAATATTATTCCCAAAGTCTGCCATGTCATTCAAGTGCCTTTGGGAAACTTGAGATAAGTACTAATGTTCTTAGTGAACAGTGAATTCTGCCTTCCTACTAAATTTTTCCACTTATCTGATGATGGAGTTATGAACGGTGTCTCTTGTTTCAAGTTCAACTCTTACAGGAATGCAGCGTAATAATAATCAACATAGAGTTAAGTGCATAAAAGTCTAGCAATGTAACAAAAAATTAAACTTTCGTAGACTTTAACTTAGAAAAAGAAAAAAAGAAAATCTTTGGCGAATTGGATTAAACAAAATAATACAATAATTTGCAATTATGGATGGCGATAACCCAAAACTGTATTTACATCCATAAAGGAAAGCAACACTACTATAATTCATACATCAAATAGTACATACTAATAATATCAAATTATTCAGCCATATTTCAAATGACCTAAGCAATGTACAAAGTTGTGCCTGCACACATCAAAATTATGAGCCACAACCATAAGGACATTAAAAAAAAAACTTGTAAACAAATACATTTATAGGGTCCTTAAGAAAGGGGGAAATTATCTATGAGAAAAAGATATTAAAGGCCAAGAATTTAAAGGTAAACATTCAAGTGTGAAAAGGAAGGGAATAAGAATCAAAGTTAGATTCAAGGGGACAGAACAAGACAGGAAGAAATAAATACTAAACTGGGGAAAAAATCCTAAAATCCTAAAACCAGATTCGGGTTCCCAAAGCACACTTTGGTTGACTCTTGTTTCAAAATGCAATACTTCTTATAACAAGGAGCCTAATGGCAGTTTTCCTTTCATTACTGTCATTTTTCTGTTTATTTATTATAAAATACAAACTTCTTTATTACAAATAGTTTGAAACATGACAGAATCTGGAGGTATCCATGGATTTCTGTAGCACTCCTGGTTATCCAAGAAACGGAAATGGGGGCAGGATGGTGGAGAGAAGAAATGACATGGGCTGGGAGTTTACCACTAATGGGAAACTGACTGGAGCAGGGGTCACCAACCTTTTGGACTTCAGGGACCACCAAGCCATCATAATTTTAAATCCTGCAGACCAGAGACCTTGGAAAAATCCCCCAAAAAGTCTGGAAGAGAATTCCCCACCCCGTTTTCCTACCGATCAATCATTCTTTATTTGGGATCACAGGATACCATCTCCAGCTCTGTTCTCAGGGGAGGGGGGGAGAAAGAGAGACTTTTGGCTTCATGCAAGGAAAGCAGCAGAAGCAGCAGAAGTCTTTCTTTCTCTCCCCAAAACTCTGCCAGAAATGAGTCTTTGTGAGATTTATTGCACCGGTGCAGCCTCTTGGAGTAGGATGCCTTGCAAGGGTCCCAAAGACTCATTTCTGGTAGAGTTTGGGGGAGAGAAAGAAAGACTTTTGCTGCTTTCCTTGCATGCAATCAAATGCAGAAGAAAGAATAAGCAGAAAGACGTAGCCTGGCGGCCAGGCCAGGTGCCTGGGGCGAGTGGGGCAAGTTCCCCCGCTCCGGCCTTTTCCTCCTCCCATCACTACCTTGTGTTGTTCGCAATGCAAGTGATGCAAGCCTTGTTGTCCTGGATTAATTGCTTTGGGGGGAATGCTTTGGGGTTGACATTTCTCTGCGGACCACCAAAATATTCTTTTGGACTACCAGTGGTCCCCGGCCCACTGGTTGGTGACCACTGGACTGGACAATCACTCTAAGGGAAATATCATTGTGATATTTCCTTTAGAGTTAAAGAGACTAAAGGAGGTGATCTTCATAGAAATACATAAGAATCATTACATAGGCCAGGGGTATCAAACTCAGTTTCATTGAGGGCCACATCAGGGGGTGTGGCCTGGATGGGCATGGCCAACTTGATGTCACTCATGTTGGGGCACCTGTGGTGGCCCGAGTACTCTGTCAGCAAAAACGGGTTCCCAAGCTCCATTTTTGGATGTGATGGCCTCCTGCAACCCTCTGCCAGCAAAGTACAAGAGTACAGAAGGGTTGCCTGTGGTCCTCTCAAGCTACGTTTTTGCTAGCAAAGGCACTGCAGGCTGATCCTTTGCTATTTCCAGGGCAGCCCCATGAGCCAGATCTAAGAACCCAGTGGGTTGATCTGAGCCCCAGGCCTTGAGTTTAACACCCCTGAGCTAGGCAAAGATGGCTGAAATATTATTTAACTCCTGGGAAACACAATAATTTCATTAATTAATTCATTCAATTTCTATAGCTGCCCAAGTCAATCAAGTGACTCTAGTCCAACATTTGGAAGCAGGTCAGCCAACATCTTCATTATTTCTGGGCCAGACCATCTAGTGTGGTTCATAGAAATAGAATGTGATTTAACCTGTTCAGCTTCCAAACCCCACATGATATTTTGGAGACAGAGTAGCAATAGCACTTAGCAATAGACTTATATACTGCTTCATAGTGCTTTACAGTCCTCTCTAAGCAGTTTACAGAGTCAGCATATTGTCCCCAACAATCTGGATCCTCATTTTACCAATATCGGAAGGATGGAAGGCTGAGTCAACCCTGAGCGGGTGACCCTCAAACTGCTGGCAGTCGACAGAATTAGCCTGCAATACTGCATTCTAACCACTGCCCCATCACAGCTCTGGTGGTGTAGGTCAGTGATGATAAACCCCAAACCACATGGAAGGTTTCTAATGTATTTGTTGAACTTTCTGAAGCTACTTTCTGTAGATTAAAAGGTTTAACAGCACAGTGTATTGTCCCACCTGAAATCGTCAGGTGTGATAATAAGTGATAGAGGCTAAACCTTCTTCTAAGTTTTCTTCTACTTAAATTGTTAGGTTGCAGGAGGACGTTATGTTTTGGTACACAGGACAGACATACCATAGTGCTTACCATCCTTTCAAGTGGCTATTAATAATGTAATAATGTAAAGTGCTCACTTTAAAAGCTTTGTAGAATAATTGATTCTGGCATACTGTGCCCTAACTCAAGTTAGCAAATTTCTACTGCAGCCAGCCTTTTTCCATAAATGCTCATTGAAAATATATAAGTATTTTCTCTGAAAACCCATGGTTAGACAAAAACGTGCAATCCATGGCAGCCTGCTGAGATTAGATCTACTGAAATCATTGTCACTTAAGTTGCTTGTGTCTCCTGCATTTGTCTGGCAAGAATGGGGTGTTTGTATGGCTGAAAGATAAATACAACTAAAATCAGCTACTGGCAAGGAAAACAGGCATCACAACTTCAGCTCCCACTATCCACTTTTCTTCTCTTCTGGGACACTTGTTTGCTTCTAATATTGACAAATGTCTTGAAGACTTGCTTGCTCTGCTTTTTTAATGTATGTCTCTGTGTAACAGAGGGCCAGGAGAGAGGAACAAAAGAGAAAATCATTCAACATTATAACTGACTATTGTACTCAAAGCTCCAGAGGAAACAGTGGGTGGAAAGAGCAATGCAGAGCAATGACTAGTGGCAATGACACCCAATTTCAAGGTTTTGCTATCAGCACACTAATCCACATGCATGTAAGTTATTTTATTTGTTACAATAAATGTATAAACGCTAATAAAAACTCAAAAAAGAAAAGAAAAAAATAGAAAGTGCAGAAAAGGAAAATAATAATAGAAAAAAAAAAAAAGAGTTCAATTCAATCATATACTAGAGACCAGAACAAATAAAAACACTCAGTAAATATACAGTTAAAAATTCTAGTATAAAATAATAAGGAACAACTAAAATCTATGATAAAATCCAGTCTGCCAATTGTACATGGCCTAACTAAACTAAAATTACAATCCATAAAATGTGTGGCCCGTTGTCAGTTTAATACTAAAAGGGGAAGGAATAAGTAATGCAAAGGATTTGCCACATTTGTTATACAACATAACTGTAGTGGATTAGACACATGCTTCGGACGAATCCTCACTGCTGCTGTGCAGAATTTAGCCACCTGCGCTGTAGTTATGGACTGTTCATACTTAAGCAGCCACTGGAGATAAACAGTGTTGGAACGGCCAGAATATCTAGCAAATATTGGCAGAATATGCTTTTTCCTAATCTCTGTGTCAAAGGAACATCAAAGGAGACCCACAGTCTCCACCTCTTCTGAATCACAGGAACAGAGTCTTGAAATCAATGGGAATCCAAATGTCCGTTTGAAGGTGCTGATTCTAGTTTGAGCAAAAGGATAGCTATCCCTCATTTACCAAAGCTCTAAATCCACTGAAGATTGCTGCCTTATAGTATGTTCATGAGGAGCAAGTGTCTGGTGCATTTGTGGGTGATCTCAACTCCTTCTTGGCTGAGAAAGAAATTACAAAGAGCCAGTCTATTTGTTGGCTCTTCACTCTGTTGCAGCTATTGGCTCTGCTTTTAGCAGAGCCATCTTTAGTTCACCATTTCTTCCCTGAAATTGGCATTTAAGTGGGCTCCATTTTAGACTGTTGAATTAATGGTTGAGCCTCTAAACACAATTGACATCTATCTTCCTCTGCTCCTCCCATGCCATTTAGTGCTTTACATGGTCCTTGACATTTCTGAAATCTTAGAACAAAATGAAAGGGAGGGAGGCGGGAAAGTATTTTAAGCATGTCTAGCCTTAAACTCAGTAAAATAACAGCAGCATTATATCTACAGGAACAATATCAATGTTACGTTCTGTTGCTTGATGCTAAACCCATCATATATAGTGTTGTAAAATGCTTCAGATTTTGTTCAAAAGGGCAACATCCAGCACTGCAAATGAAACAACTGTTGGCAATTCATTACAGCAGCCACATCTTTTTTTATGATTCCATAAGAGCTTCAAGGAGACTACCCTTGTATTCCAAAGTACCTTTTATAAATCAAATCTAAAAGTAAACACTATTTGCTATAAGAAAACAATAATATAAACAGAGCAGTGGGAGGAGGTGTGGAAGAAACAGCTGCTTCCAAAAGGAGCATCAACCCTTGGTAGATCTATATACACTCATGCCAGTTTATGCTATTTGTTGCTGAAACCTTCAAGAGCACAGACCTTTAATTTCAGTTCTTAGTCTAAACCACACCACCAAATTCTGTGTCACATTCACAGTGGAAGAAAATAAAATCAATGCCTGTTGTCCCAAGTCTTGAGATTATTTTCTCAATCTCCAACAGCATGAAATTTGTGCAACAGTGCTTTACAAAATTTGAATACGTTGAAATTTTAGTTTATGTCCTTTAGAACATTAGTAATGTATATGAAGGAGTCTTCCCAAAAGCATGCTGTTAAAACAGTCCGAATTCTTGTAGGATGAGAGCTTATTTTTGGAATCTGATTTCAAGAAATCTAACTCTTTTTATTAACTGTTAATAACTGTTTTTATAAACCTACTTAGGAAAAGAACAAGCCCCATTTTGCAAACTGTAAAAAAAATTAGATGGTAGGGCCTAAAATTGTTCATTTTTCTCCATAAATATTAATGGATGCTACACACATACACATCCTAACTATTTATGTACATCCCTGTTTTTAATTTATATTATTTTCTTTTAAAAAGCAAACATTTGAGTTTTAGTACATCCATACTATATTGTGTAATTTTGTTTTAAGCTATTAACAGTATTGCACTAAACAGGAATTTTGCTATTTTTCTTATTACCAGCATAAATACCTTTGCTTTTTGAATGATTTAAAAATATTTTCATGCCTCTATCTTAAGCCTGTTAAAAGGTTTTATGCACCTGAAGATTAAATTTGATTTCATAAAACATTATTTCCAACTATTCAATACGTTTTCTTTTTATATGCAGCAAAATTAATTGCACTCCAATACCTACAGGCAATGTAGGTGAACTATTAAACATTCATTAGATCAAGAGTTAAAATTGTTGTGGGTGGAGAAAAAATTCCCATCCCAAGGTGTTCAAATGTGAAAGAATTGAAGGAAAATTTGCATCTGCCCTATCAATAAAACCTTAAACCTGTCAATCTGTATTGTGGGCTGAAACCATCAGAGATCAGTAAAATTAAACCCTAAAGAATCCATTAGAAGTGACTCTCATGTAAGGAAAGTATTTCATAAACTAGAGAAACTGAAATTTGATATAATTTGCTTACAAGAAATACATATTAAAAAACAACATGAATATATACTTAAACAAAAAAAAATAGGAAATTATTTACGTCACTGGCACAATCTAAAAAAAAGGTGTGGTTTTATACATTAAAGACACAATTTCAGCAGAATTAATTTATACAGATTACGATGGAAGGATTTTGATGGTGGAAATAAAGGGCAATAATGTTAAAACACTTTTAATTGCAATTTATGCTTCGAATGATAACCAAGAAGAATTTTTACAGGAAATTACATATGAAACTAATTGAATTAGACTATGTTAATATTTGTATGATGGGAGATCTTAATGGAATAGTTAATGAAACGCAGAAATCAACAAAGAAAGTGAGGAAGATATTATCAAAATCCTTCTTTCAAATAACAGAAGAATTCAACTTAAAAGATGCTTGGAGAGAGAGAAACATGGAGAGTAAGCAATATACCTTTTACTCAAACAGACATGCTTCATGGTCTACAATAGACATGATATGGATGTCAGCAGAACTACTGGCTAATATACGAGACATGAAATAGAAACAAGCACTTGAGCAGATCATAACCCAGTGACAGTTACTTGGAGAGGATACAAGAGGAGATCCTGATGGACCTTAAACAATACGATATCAAAAGAAAAAGACTTTAAACTGAAAATAGAGAAAGAACTTACTTTGTTCTTTAAAAAAAAATAGAAAATAGAGGATGATTATAAAAAACTGGAAAAAGACTTACAGAAATCCCACAAAAAAAAAAAGATATTAAAAATAAAATGGATATAATTAAACATAAAATGGGACTAATGGAAAAAGAGGAACTAGCACAAAAAATTAAAAACACTAAACAGAATTACTTTGAAGATGCAAATAAACCAGGCAGATGGCTAGTCTATAAATTGAGAAAGGAGAGAGAATCAAGAAGGATTAGCCAACTAATTAATGAAGAAGGACATACATGTTATAGAAATGAGGAGAAGAAAAAAAAGTATACAAGATTACTATTGGATATTGTATTTTCAAGAGAATATTCAAGAAGAAAAAGTTAAGCAATATTTACAGAAAGCGAACTTACCTCAGATACCTAAAGGTATTAAAACAATGCTAGAAGGGAATATAACAATGATGGAATTGACAGAAGTTTTAAAAAAACAGAATGTTGGAAAAGTGCCAGGTCCAGATGGCTTACTAGCAGAATTTTACAAGACCTTTCAGGAAATACTGAATCTTCACCTATTAGAAGTTATGAACAAAGTTATGTTAAAGAAAAAATACCCAAAACATGGACAGAAGCATACATTACACTTATACCGAAGGAGGATACAGACCTGTAGCAAGTTAAAAATTACAGACCGATATCCCTATTAAATTCAGACTATAAAATCTTTGCTTCAATCTTGGCAGAAAGACTAAAAAGATACTTAAATAACTTTATCCATATTGATCAAAATGAATTCCTGCCAAAGAGACAAATCAAAGACAATGTGAGAATTATTTTGGATACTATGGAATATTATGAGGCACATCCTGAGAAGCAAATGGCTTTGATGTTTTTAGATGCACAAAAAGCCTTCGACAATGTGAGTTGGCAATTTATGTTATTGCAATTGGAACAAATGGGCTTTGGTAAAAAATTCATTCAAGCCATTGAAACGATATATTATGAACAAACTGATAAAGTTATGGTAAATGGAGAACTAACATAATCAATAGATATAAGAAAAGGGACAAGGCAAGGTTGTCCACTGTTGCCCCTGCTGTTTGTGTTTACACTAAAAGTGTTGAATAGGAATATTAGAGAAGATAAAGAAATAAAAGGAATGAAAATCCAAAAGGAAGAGTATAAATTGACCTAGCATTTATATTCGAAGACCCATTGGAAACAGCACCTAAATTAATAGAAAAAAAAATAGAAGAATATGGAAAAGTAGCAGGTTTGAAAATAAACAAAGATAAAACAAAGATACTAACAAAGAATATACTAGTAAGATGAAAGAAAGAGTTGGAAGAAGTTTTAGAAATACAGGTCACAAATAAGGTTAAGTATTTAGGGATATACATTACATCAAGATGTAGTACACTGAAGGAGGATAATTATTTTAAACTCAAACAGCAGATTGCAACAGATTTGACAAAATGGGGAAACTTACAATTATCATTAGAATAGAATTGTGTTGAAATATATTTAGCAGGGCAAAAAAGCAAGAATAAAATTAAAATTGTTACAAGATGCAAGAATAAGAGGAGGGCTTGCCTTGCCTAACTGGGAGTTGTAGTACCAAGCAACAAATTTGATGTGGGTAAAGGAATGGATAACATTAAGGAAGAATAGGCTATTGACCTTAGATGGGTACAACTTGCTGTTGGGATGGCATGCCTTCCTTTGGTAAAAGGGAACTAAAACACAGGAGTATTTTAAAAGACATTATACTCAAGAAGCATTGTTTTTGAATTGGGAGAAGATAAAGACAATATTATTTAAAAATTCCGCTATGGATATCTACCATTGAAGCTTTTTCTTATCCAATAATATATAAAAAGGAACAAGCAGTTAGATATTGTGAGATATTCAATGAAAAGGTGAACTTAAATCTATGTAAGCGTTGGAAGAAGAAGGTGTAAAAATGAATTGGTTTTCATATTTGCAAATAGAGTCTAGATTTGACAAAGATGTTAAGGTAGAAGGTATTTATGATAAGTTGACTGACTTAGATAAGATTTTGATGGTACTGATGAAAAGGTAATTAAAAAACTTTACGAACATTTATTAGAATTTAAATTGGAGAAGGAACAAGTTAAAGAAACGATGATTGCTTGGGGGAAAAATTTGGATATGGGATTGATTTAGAAAAATGGCAAAAATTGTGGTCTCAAAATTATAAAATGACAATGTCAACTGCATATAAAGAAAATTTGTATAAGATGTTTCACAGGTGGCATCTTCCCCCGACGAGACTTGCGAGAATGTTTAAGAATAAATTGGATAAATGTTAGAAGTGTCATCAGATACCTGGTTCATATTATCATATGTGGTAGAGGTGCTCGGACGCAAAGAAATATTGGACTAAAATGCACACATGCTTGGAAAAAATGATAAAACAACATATAGACTTTAAACGAGAGATCTTTTTATTGGGAATTATACTGGAAATATACAACAAAGAGTTGAAATATTTGATTGTAAATGTATTAACAGCAGCTAGGATTGTATTTGCTAAGAATTGGAAAAATGATAAAATACCTATGCAGGAGGAACTTATTAAGAAAATTATGGACTGTGCTGAAATAAGTAAATTGACATTTGAAATTAGAGAACAAGAAGATAAACAATTTTATATGATATGAGATTTGTTTTATCAAAGGTTGGACAAAAAGACATGGTCATGTAAGAGACTAGATAATTTTTTGATATAACCATTGGTTGAAAGTATAACATAAATTTTAAGATAAAACTTGGAACATCTCGTATAAAATGATGGAATAAACAGTTTAGTCATCGATGATCAATAACTGATAAATATATAAGCATATGTTAGTTCGACAATGTGAAAATTGATATAAATTGTGAGTAAATGACTACAAAAGAATAGCACAAAAGATTTGTAACCAACTGACACACTGTATGTATATAAAATGGAAGATGGTTTAATGTTTTTATGTTTTTATGTTTTATGTTTTGTATATGTATGTTTGTTCTTAAAAATAAAAATTCTTTTTTTTTAAAAAAAGAAGTGATTCTCATGTAATCTTTTTTTTAATGGATTATTCTTTTTAGGTTACGTGCTATTTCTTTCTATCACTGTTCTTTGTGTACATTACTGAATGGGGGTATAACCTCCTTTTCAGGTTTGTTGTTTGTTGTTCCATTTTGTTTTCCTATCTCTCTGTCTTTGTCTCATTCAAATTCCCAAACTTTGATAGACTTACCGTATATACTCGAGTATAAGTCGACCCGAATATAAGCCGAGGCACCTAATTTAACCACAAAAAACTGGGAAAACTTATTGACTCGAGTATAAGTCGAGGGTGGGAAATGCAGCAGCTACTGGTAAATTTCAAAAATAAAAATAGATGCCAATAAAAACTTTCACTAGGACAGTTGAGAATAAGTTTGATGTTCACAATTTTCTCTTTGAAAGAGACCAGTAAATAGGGAACAAGAAGATGAAGAAAAAGAAGTGTGTTTTTTCACACTTTTTACACTGAAGTGAACAAAAATGGCATCATAGGAACAAGCTTATTCTCAGCCCAAAGGTTTGTTTCTGATTTCTTCCCTGATTTAAGGGAAATTTGGGAAACGATCTCACTATCATGAAAGGTTTGATTGATTCACTAACCCAAAAGATGATGATGATGACAGTGGTAGGCAGGAGTCACTCTCTCCCTTGCAAGAAAAAAACAAGAGCCGTTCTTATGATATCTCTCTCTCTCTCTCTCCCCCTCCTCCCCCTCCTCCCGAGTGGACTGAAAGCAGCTGGAGCTGAGGAAATGAAACTGAGTGGAGCGACCTCAGCTCGCATTGCTTTCTCAGCCTAGAGCTCAGAAAAGCCCCCCCTCCTCCTCCCCCTCCTCCTGAGTGGACTGAAAGCAGCTGGAGCTGAGGAAATTGTCGTGTCCTCGAAAATGATGCCAGGAGTCAGTGACTTCAAATCATGCTCTTTTATTAATGTAGGAACCGAACTGGTGCTTTGCAAAAGGTTCGCGGCTTTTATTCCTTTAGCCGCGGCGGCCGCTGCCAATGGCACCGCTTTGAATCTCCCGCGATTCAAATAGACCAATTGCGGGAGATTCTTAGCAAGCCAATCGGCGCGGCTCACCTGACCAATCAGAGTGCCCCGCGCTTTGGCCAATCAAAGCGCGGGGATCTCAAGAATGCTAATGAGGGGACAGAACACCCCTCCCCTCTTGGTTTAGTCCTTACGTCGCGTAGTCACGTAGGTAGGCGGGGCTCCGTCTGAGCCTACTGGACCTGCACAGCTCAGTCGTAGGTTGGATCCCGGCCGGTTCGGTCGGGATCTCTGTTTTTCTTGATGCCGTCGTGGGAACTGGCTGGTCAGTCGGGCCGGTCCGCTCTCCGTAGCTCCCTCCTGGGCCTCCCGGGTTGGTTGAGCTGACCTGGCTGTCTCTTCCTGGCGAGGGGTTGTGCTGGCTGCTTTCCGGTAAGTATGGCTGGTTTATTCTTCTTTGGTTTTGGTCCCCTGGGTATTCCCTCCCCCCTTGGTTTGTGTTGTGGGGGTTGGTTTCGCCTGTTTGTGCATCGGTGGTCTCTTGGTTGGTCGTCCTCGACCTTAATTGGTCGATGTGGCGTTTCCATGCTCGTCCATCTGCTGTTTGCAGCCGGTACGAGTGTGGGCCTGTTATTTGTGTGATGACGGCCGGTACCCATAATGGGTCTCCCGTCAGGTTTCTTGTATATACGGGGTCGCCTGGTGCGAAAGTTCGGTGTTTGCTGTTTGAGTCTGGGGGCTTCTCTGGGTTATACGTGGGGTGTAACCTGTCGAGTGGGGACCTTAATTTCCTCCCCATTAATAGTTCGGCTGGGCTCTTATTCGTTGTGGTATTTGGGGTTATGTGTTGGGTGAAGAATAGTTTGTTTATTTTCTCCTGGATCTCCCCGTGGTCTATTTTCTGGATGGTTTTCTTAGTGAATTGCACCATCCGTTCCACCCTACCGTTTGCCGCCAGGTGAGCCGGTGCTGTCAGCGCGTGGGGGATACCCTTTTCTGCTAGGAATTTTTCGAATTCCAGAGAGGTGAATTGGGGCCCGTTGTCGGAAACGACGACGTCTGGGAGGCCGTGCGTTGCAAAGAGTTTGCAGAGTTCCTTGATCACGGCCTCCGTGGTTGTTGTTTTCATGTTGCTTACCTCCAGCCAGTTGGAGTAAGCGTCTACTGTTATAAGGAAGGTGTGTCCTTTTGTGGGCCCGGCGAAGTCTATATGGATCCTAGACCAAGGTCCCCTTGGGGTTTCCAACTCTAGGACGGGTGCTGTGGGTGGGCTTGGCCTAGTTTCCTGGCATCGTTTGCACCTTGCTACCCAGGTCTCAATTTGTTTGTCCATCCCTGGCCACCAAGTGTAACTTCTGGCCAGGGCTTTAGTCCTAACGATGCCAGGGTGCCCCTCGTGTAGTAGTTCCAGAAACTTCTCTTGTAGCTTTTCTGGAATGACCACCCTATCCCCCCATAGTATGTACCCTTTTAATAACGAGAGTTCCGTTTGCCGGTTTCGGAATGTTTTGACGGACTCGTCGTTGTCCCTTTCCGGCCACCCTTTCTCTACCCAATGCAACACACACGCCAGACGTTTGTCTTTATTAGTCTCTCGGGCAATGTCTGACGCGGTTATGGGCAGGTTGGGTAGAGTCTCTATGCTGAGGGTGTTTGTCGTGAGTGCTGGGTCAGTGTCAGGTTCCGGCAGCAGCGAGCGGCTTAAGGCGTCTGCATGGGAGATCGTCTTACCCGGTCTGTGTATGAGTCCGTAGTTGTAGGTCGCCAGGAACTCGGACCACCTTGTCATTCGGGGAGACAATGTTCGGGGTGGCCCGATTTCCTGCAAGGATTCCCAGCAGCGGCTTGTGGTCGGTTATGATGGTGAATGTCCGACCGTAGAGGTACTCATGGAATCTTTTTACGGCAGCAATGATAGCCAGAGCCTCTTTGTCCTGCTGGCTATAGTTCCGCTCCGGTTTGGTGAGGGTCCTTGAAAAGAATGCGATGGGTGCTTCTTTTCCGTCGGGGAGGGTATGGCTGAGGACAGCGCTGACGCCGAAGGGTGATACGTCGCATGTGACGGCCAGAGGTAGGGTCTCGTTATACTGTATAAGGACAGCGTCCGAAGTGAGGAGGTCCTTTGTTCTTTGGAAGGCGGCTTGCTCGCGTTTCCCCCAAGTCCAAGTCGCCGCCTTGTCCAGGAGCCTATGCAAGGGCTCCGCCACCGTCGCCTTTTGGGGCAGGAAAACATTGTAAAAGTTCAGTAGCCCCAGGAATGCCTGTAGTTCCGTCTTCGACTTGGGTGTGAGGGCTTCTTTGATGGCCTTGATTTTTTGGTTTGTGGGGTGAATGCCGTGACGGTCTAGGAGGAATCCTAGGAATTCTACCCGTTCCGTGTATAATTGGCATTTCTCCCTCTTTACTTTGAGCCCGGTCTCTTTGAATATGGTTAGGACCTCCCTTAGGCGAACCTCTAGTTCGGCTTCGTTGGTTGCCAACACTAGGACGTCGTCGAAGTAAGGTACCACCCCCTTGATGCCTTGCAATAGTCTTTCCATTAGGCTTTGGAATATTCCCGGTGCCACGCTGACTCCGAATTGGAGTCGGTTGCATTTAAATGCTCCCCGGTGGGTGACTATGGTTTGCGCTTCTGCCGTTTGCTCATCGACTGGCAACTGTTGGTATGCCTGGGCGAGGTCGAGCTTGGCGAAAACCTTGCCCCCTCCCAGTGAGTGCAGTAGGTGTTGCACTACTGGGACGGGGTAGGCGCTTTGTTGCAACGCACCATTTAGGGTGGCCTTATAGTCCCCACAGATCCTCACCGACCCATCGGGCTTGATCGGGGTGACTATGGGGGTCTTCCACCGGGCGTGGTCTATTGGCTGTAGGACCCCTTGCTTGACGAGCTTGTCAATTTGCTTGTCTATCTTGGGTTTAAGTGCGAATGGCACCCGCCTTGGTTTCAGGCATTTTGGGGGAACATTTGGGTCTAGGTTGAATGATATAAAGGGCCCTCGGTACTTGCCTAGGTTTCCGTCGAAGACCTCTTGGAATTCCCGGACCAGTTGTTGCTCCCAGCTGTCGTCGGTGACGTGATCGACTCCCGTGACTGCGATGCCGAGCGGGGCGAACCATTGCAGTCCCAGTAGGCTTGGGCGGTCGCGGTCGACGATTGTCAGGGGAAGCCTTTCGGTGTGCCCTTTATATGTGACGTTGAAGTGTCCGGTTCCAACTACCGGGATGCGGTTTCCCTGGTAGTCCTTTACGATGAGTCTCTGGCTGTCTAGATTGCTCCTTTGGATGGTAGGCACCAAGCGCTTTATTTCATGCCATGCTATCATGGAGAGGTAGGACCCGGAGTCCACCTCCATTTTGCATGGCTCGCCCTCGATGCCTACCTCCACGTGGACCTTCCGGGCATCATTGGTGATGGCGTGGCCGATGGTGACCGTCTGATGGGTCTCCTCTCTTCGCCGGTTACCGCCGCCTTGTAGGGATCATCTGTTCCAGTCCCATCTGTTGTCCGAGGGGCGATCTCTGGTCCGGGGTGGTGTGTTCTCTCTCCTCCGTTCGCTCTGGTCCCATCGGGGCGGGCTGCGGTTCTTTTTAAGGCGGCAGACGCAGGCGATGTGACCCTTCTTGTCACAATGCCGGCAGATCGACTCGAAACACCGGCATTCGGACCTGGGGTGGTCGCCTCCGCAACCGGCACAGTTGGTCCTCGACTTATGACCCCACCGGTTCCGTGGGTCGCGGCCTGTCTGGAGGCAATGAATTTCCTCCTCGTCATCGGAAGTGCCCGATGCCGAGTGGAAATCGCCCTGGTGGGTGGTCGTCTCGGGTTGGGCCCCGGCCGACCTTGCAGGGTTGTTGTTCCTGCTGCGGTCCCCAGCGTTCGGTCGGCGCAAGCGGTCGGCGGATGTTCAGGTTGCTTCGGCGGCTGCGGCTGCGGTGAGGGTGTCTGCTAGGCTGATGTTGCCCTTGGCCATCAGCCGGCTCTGGAGGACGGGGTCCCACAAGCCGAGCATGATTCTGTCTCGCAGGGCGTCGTTCAGGTTGTCGAATTCGCACAGCCCCCCTAGATGCCGTAGTTCGGCGACGAAGTCGCTGAAACTCTCACCCGACCATTGGTCCCGATGGTAGAATTCGTTGCGTCGGATCAGGATGCGTACCTCTGGAGCGTAGTGCCGCCGAAGTATTGGCTCGAGGACGTCCCAGTCCATTGCGGTCGCATCGGCGGGTTTGGCAAGCGCCTTGGCCATCTTGAATACCTCGGTCCTGCAGTGGGTCAGGAAGACGGCGTGCTTCATGGGGCCGGTGGCGTCCTTCAGATCGCTGCACTCGAAGAACATGCGGAATCGGTCGGAGTACGATTCCCAGTCCTCGGTGGCGGGGTTGAAGGGTGCGGGGGGTGCAATTTTCGCCATCGTGGAGATTTGTCTGGCTTCCGTCGGACACGTGGTTCGGTTCAAGGTCTGGATCCCATCCTCGTCGCCAGTGTCGTGTCCTCGAAAATGATGCCAGGAGTCGGTGACTTCAAATCATGCTCTTTTTTTAATGTAGGAACCGAACTGGCGCTTTGCAAAAGGTTCGCGGTTTTTATTCCTTTAGCCGCCGCGGCCGCGGCCAATGGCACCGCTTTGAATCTCCCGCGATTCGAATAGACCAATCGCGGGAGATTCTTAGCGAGCCAATCGGCGCGGCTCGCCTGACCAATCAGAGTGCCCCGCGCTTTGGCCAATCAAAGCGCGGGGATCTCAAGAATGCTAATGAGGGGACAGAACAGAAATGAAACTGAGTGGAGCGACCTCGGCTCGCGTTGCTTTCTCAGCCTAGAGCTCAGAAAAGCCTCCCCTTCCCATGCTTAAAAGTTGCAAAGGAAACACAGAAGCAGGGAAGCAGCTGCCCAGCTTCGGAGCTCCACACCATTTTTTTTTCAGAGGGGAATCTGACTCGAATATAAGCCGAGGGGGTTTTTTTCAGCACAAAAAATGTGCTGAAAAACTCGGCTTATACTCGAGTATATACGGTACCAAAAAAGCTCCAGTTTCTTGATGAATCATCCCATTGATTCTGAGTGAGCTTTAAGTATAACATACTCCCTTGAGGTTTCGCCACTGAGAAAACTCAAAGGAAATATTCCTTGTGAAACAAACCAATACAGAGAAGGACTTTCTTAAGAATAAAATGAATGATGGCTGTTTGCTGAACAGGCTGTCTCCAGGAGGGTTTGATACAATGAAAGAGTTAGGAACAAAGTATTTAAAGATCTTTGCATGAGTGCCAGTGGATTCAATCCACCACTTTTTTGTTGATCCATGTATAAGCATAGAAAGCACACACCTTACTTCATAATTCTATCCACTCCACAGAAAAATCCATATCAGGGTCTACTAACTGTGGAAACATCTCCAATAGCGGTTATTTCTCAGCTTCATACAGACTTTTTATAGGACTAACAACTTAATTTCCTGTCTCCTTTTTCCCTTTGCATAAATCAACAGATCTGAGATTTTGGACTGCTATGCCATTTCTTTACTATGAACAACACCTGAAACATTACCTTCCATTTCAGTTTATTATGCTCTTTTACTTCATTACTTAGCGCTTTGTTAATTTGTATAATGTTTGACAGGCAAATGTCCTCAAAAGCATTACATTTTGTGGTTAGGACTATTGACAGTAGGTTAGTTAAATTCTTTTATAAAATTAAACAGATGCAGATCTTTTATATTCCAAAATTATGTATGATGAAATTTATGTGTGCAGGTGGGAGACAATATTTTTTTAAAAAAAATGTATGTACAAATTGTTTTCATGACCATCTCTAAATATTTTTAAATATTGTATATGTGTGTATGTGTGTGTATGTGTTTGATTCCAAATGAAAAATTGTTGCAAATGTACTCTCATGCAGAATGCAGAGACAAGCAGTTTTGATTCTGCTAATACTGACCCTGATGGACATTTGTTTTTGAGCACTGTGTTTCAAATACTAATGCAAACACGGGGGAAATAAACGCTTTTCAGAAGGGAAATAGTCTACAATATATTATAGCACCAATAAGACACTTTTTTTTTTGGTTTACTATCAGGATCCATCACTGATACAGCTAATGATATAGAATGAATTCTGAAAAAAGAAGAAAAAGATAGCATCTTTCATTCTCAATATTGCAAAGGTTCTTGCATCGCACGAGATAAGAAAGGAATGGAATCAAAGTATGTTCGATTTTGTATACAAAAATTGTACATACTTCGATTTCATCCCTTTGTTTTGCATTGCAACTACTTTGGGAACAAAATTCTCTCTTTGCTTTAACATAGAAAAACAAAAGTTGCTGTGTTGCTTCACTGAATAGACCTGCACACGAAAGAAAGCCTGAGCCAGAGTTTCTTATGACCTGTAGGAATTGTCAGAAGAGGTTTCCATATATATGAACCATTCATGTGCAGAAGTTTTATGAAGAAGCTGAAGGAACAGTTGGAACGTGACACTGAGATAGAACAGAGGTTGCCAACCTTTTTGGACCTCAGGGATCATCAAACTCATAATTTTAAATCCCGGGGACGACTAATATGAATTTTGACTGACGGTGACTTGCTGACATTGGTGGGAGAGAGAGAGAGAGAGAGATGATCCAACCCCTCCCTCTCTGTTTGTGTGTGTGTGTGTCTCACTCACACACACACAAACCCACAGAGATCCCTCACAAACCCCACCCCCTCTAAGACAACCACATTCCTGCTTTTGAGCTCCGTTCTCAGAGGGAGGGGGAGAGAGAGATCTGATTTAACACAGAGATCCCTCACACACACACCCTCCAAGGCAGCCACATTCCAAACTTGCTTAGGAGAAGAAAGAAGCAGAAAGAAGCAACCTGGTGGCCAGGCAAGTTCCCCCCTCCCCCCTTCCCCTCCTCCCCTCACTACTTCGTGTTGTTCTGATTCAAGCCTTCTATCCCATGTGAAGGCCAGCCATGTGGGGGCACAGCCTTATGTTCCCATGCAGCCTGGGTTAATTGCTTTGGGGAGGTGCTCTGGGGGTGATATTTCTCTGTGGAGCACCAAAATTTTCTCATAGGCCACCAGTGGGCCATGGCCCACCTGTGGGCAGCCACTGTAATAGAAGACAAACACTGTCATCTCATGTCATGAAATGTCTCACTGAGGCATTAGGGTTATTGTCTATATACATTGACAGGGGTGAGCTTCAAAAATATCAGCAATGAGTTCCCTGCTTGGTTGCTGAATGGGCATGTCCATGAAGAGGGTGGCCTAGTCTGCCTCCTGTACCACAGCCCCTTTCCCAGGCTCTGGAGGTCCTCCAGAGGCCCTCCAAAGGTCAAAAATGGGCCCATTTCTGAAGAATGTGATACTGTATTTTTTTTGTTGATAATGAAAGCAGCTTATATGTAATTCAATCAAAAAGTAGCAAATATTTACTGTTTACTCCGATATAATTTCAAATGATCTAAGATAAATATAGATTTTATCAAATGAAAATTGCCCCAGTTTGCATGGACCACTTTCTAACCACCTGTGCACTATTGTCAACTTAAATTATGAGGAAATTACATTACCATACTTCTGGATCAGTTGGACAAAATGACCAAACTCACTTTTTCATATAAAAGTATAAAAACTGAAATTTAATAAGGTAAAAGAGAGAGAAAGCAAAACTGATTAAGAAGCTGACAGGCCTTTCAAGCTCAGATAAGTCATTACTGACCTGCAGCAGCCTAACATATGTGGAAATAACAGGGACTGAACATAGACATGTGCCAAGTGTTGTGTATGCAATATAACTGATAAAGTATGAGCTTGGAGTCAAGTGTAGGGTTCTGGCCCTGCACTTCTAATTGGCTGTTAAACAGCCAGACCCGATTGGCCCGTTCCGGGGAATCCGATTGGCCCTTAACAGAAATGTCTTATTGGTTTAAGAGCTAACGTTCCTAGCTCGTTATTGGTTCATCGTTACAAGGTTTGCCTATATAAGGCAGGTTTTACTGCTGTTCAATTGAAGAAGTCACAATGTAAATAAATAGCTGAAGTTCACCGTTCAGAGGCTTGTCTCCATTCTTCTTGCCCATGCTCAAAACTTAACACTGGCAACGAGGGTGGGATATGGAGACATCTGAACCAATGGAACCAAGAAGCAATACCGAGCACGTGGCAGACGGCGCCAACAACGGAACCATGTCCGGTGGCATTGTACCACCCGCTCTGTTCGATCCGACACAAGAGGACTGAGAGTCCTACATGGATCGCTTCCAAATTTTCCTTGAGACGAACAACTTAAAGGACGCCACACCAGGAAAGAAACGGGCAGTGTTCCTCACGCATTGCGGTCCAACTGTATTTAAGATGGCTAAAGCACCAGCCAAACCCTGAGAAGTGAAGGCCATGGATTGGGATGACCTCGAACCTATCTTGCGAGCCCACTACGCTCCTACCGTGCCTACGCTCGTGAGACGCCACGAGTTTTATCAAAGAAACCAGCGAAAGGGAGAAAGCATGGCCAACTTCATAGCAGACCTCCGTAACTTGGGAGGCCTCTGCAGATTCACCGATCTCGAAGAAGCACTAAGAGATCGCATAGTTCTTGGATTAGATGCTCCAGGCATCCAAAGCAAGCTGATGGTAAAAGGCAACATCAGCCTTGCCGACGCCATTGCCGATGCTACTGCAGCAGAGGCAACCAAGAAGTCAGCTGCACAACTACGCCGAAACCGTGCTCCGATACCACCATCAGCCAGCAAAATCTCACCTAGTGCAGAGCGGCAGCTCGCGACAACACACCACGAGGACCTCTCTTTATTGTCAGATAGTGATGAAGAAGGGGTCCATTGACTGCAGTCCAACCGAGACCACTACCCGAAGCCTGTACGCCCTTGCGCTGGATGTGGAGCCAACCATGCCAGGTCTGAATGCAAGTTCCGCGACGCATCTGCCATGAGTGCAGGAGATGAGGCCACATCGGACGGGTCTGCTGCAGCTTGCCAGGACCCAGCCAAGCCTCAAAAGGGACCAACTATCACCAATCGACAGGAAACCATCCTGTAAGGCAAGCGCCAGTAAACCAATCCTACAGAAATCGACCTTTGCAGAGAGAAGAGGCTCACCATACTATCACTATCGGTCACGCCTCAACCTTGGACACTAAGAAAATCCGAGTAACAGTAGCCATCGAGAATCAGCCTTGCCACATGGAGGTCGACTCGAGATCATCTCTCTCGATGGTGTCGTGAAGAACACTCAAGCAACTCATCCCCACAATTCAACGTTAACATCTCCGGTTCCAACACCTCATCCTCAAGGATTACCAGGGGAATCGAATCCCCGTCGTCGGGTCCTACTGAGTCTGAGTCTCTTTCAAGAAGCACACAGCGTACTTACCTTTGACAGTCATTGATAGCGATAGGCCTAGCCTACTGGGCCTCCAATGGTTCGCACCACTTGGCATTGAAGTGGCCGGCGTAAACCAAGTCGGTGGCTGTGACTGGGAGGAAGACCTTATCTCTGAGTTCAGGGATGTCTTCGTGGACAGCTTAGGTGAGTACAAGGGGACCCCGATCTCATTCAGCCTAGATCCCAAGGTAGCTCCCATTCGCTTGAAGCCCCGTCGAGTTCCGTTTGCCTTAAGGGCGAAAATCGATGAGCAACTCGACAAACTGATAGCTCAGGGGGTGTTGGAGCCCATCAATCACTCCCTTTGGGAAACCCCTATTGTAACACCCATTAAGCCAGACAGGTCAATCCAAATTTGTGGGGACTACCGGGCCACCTTGAACCACGCCCTACAGCAAAACGCATATCCAGTTCGAGTGGTGCAGCACCTCCTCCATTCCCTGGGGGGCGGGAAAGTTTTCGCTAAACTGGATTTAGCTCAGGCATATCAGCAATTACCAGTAGATGAAAAAACAGCACAGGCCCAAACTATTGTGACGCACCGAGGTGCCTTTAAATGTACCTGGCTGCAATTCGGAGTTAGTGTAGCCCCGGGGATCTTTCAGAGCCTTATGGAAAGGTTATTACAAGGAATTAAGGGCATGGTCCCCTATTTTGACGATGTATTAATTGCAGCCCCAACTAAAAAAATCTTACAGGACCAGTTAAAATTAGTCCTTAGAAAATTCCAAGAAGCCGGTCTTAAGGTTAAAAAAAATAAATGTAAATTGTGCACTGACAGTGTTGAGTTTTTAGGGTACCTGATTGATAGCCAGGGCATTCACCCTACCGAAAGTAAACTAAAAGTGATCAAAAACGCTCCCAGGCCACAGAACAAGGCCGATCTCCAGGCTTTCCTAGGCCTCATCAACTTCTATAATGTGTTTTTACTGCACAAAGCAACTGTCACTGAAACGTTACACCGATTGTTAGATAAAAGGGCAATTTGGTTATGGGGTTACCGTGAAGAACAGGCGTTCCGAAATGTTAAAAAACTGCTCACTTCTGACTCTGTACTCATGCAGTATAACGAGACCTTGCCGTTAGTTATAACCTGTGATGCATCGCCTTTCGGGGTGGGCGCCATTTTGAGCCACGTACTGCCTAATGGGAACGAAGCCCCTGTTGCATATTTTTCAAAGACTCTTTCAAAAACGGAGCAGAACTATGGACCAATTGATAAAGAAGCCCTCGCAATCGTTTCAGCTGTGAAAAGATTTCACGAATATGTGTATGGCAGGGTTTTTACTATTGTGACTGACCACAAACCGTTGCTAGGGATAATAGCCGGAGATAAGCCGACTCCCCACATATTATCCCCTAGGATGACCCGATGGTCAGAATTCTTAGCTGCTTATAACTATCGGCTGCAATACCGCCCGGGGAAAGCCATTCCCCACACCGATGCATTGAGCCGAGCACCGCTTCCAGAAACTCTCGACGATCCGACACCAATGGTAACCACGTTGCAAATCGAGGCACTCAACTCGCCGCCACTGACCGCTCGAGACATCACGAGAGAAACCAAACGCAACCACACCCTAGCCCGAGTCCTAGGCTGGGTAGAACGCGGATGGCCATTGGACCAATTGTCTGATGACTTCACACCATTCAAGTCTCGACAAACCGAGCTCTTCTCCCAGAAAGGTTGTGTCATCTGGGGTGATAGAGTTGTTATCCCAGAACGGCTCTGAAAAGCACTGCTGAGAACCTTGAACGATGGCCACCCTGGCATCGTGCGAATGAAAGCCCTTGCACGAAGCTATGCATGGTGGCCGGGCATTGACAAGCAAATCGAACAGTGGGTTAAAGCTTGTCCCAAATGCCAAGAAGTCAGCAACGCCCCTCCAAAAGCCATGCCTACCGAATGGGAGACACCACATGGACCCTGGTCCCGAATTCACTTGGACTTCGCGGGGCCAACCAAGGGCCACACCTTCCTGCTTACCATCGATGCCTACTCGAATTGGCTCGAGATTCATCGCATGACTACTACAACCTCCGAGGCGGTCATCAAGATTTTTAACAGACTCTTTGCAACCCACGGATTACCAGACGTCCTGGTATCCGATAACGGCCCACAATTTACTGCACTAGCATTCGAGCAGTACCTCGCTGACTGCAGCATCTGCCATGCGCTCACCTCGCCTGTGCACCCTGCGACCAATGGCCGAGCAGAACGCATGGTCCAATTTGTAAAGAAAACCTTGCAAAAGGTTAACTATGATAACATTGATGACAAAGTCAATCAAATCCTCTTCTTGCAACACATCACCCCACATAGCGTCACCAACAAAACTCCCGCTGAACTGCTAATGGGACGAAAGCTCCGCTCCCACCTCGACCGGTTGCACCTTGCTTATGAACCAGAGAAACCACTAGGATCCAGCGGCCACTGTCGCACCTTCCAGGTAGGAGACCTGGTTTATGCAAAAAACCTATCGGGCGACCCGTTGTGGGTGGAAGTGACAGTAGTACATGTAACCGGCCCCAGATCCTACTTTGTGCAATGCCGTGACAATAAACTCTGGAAACAGCATATCGACCAGTTACAGTCGCGACTTGCAGCAGCCAGTCCGCAACTCCCCTATGACCAAACTGAGGGGGGGGGAGGTACGGAAGAAGATGAAGCCCTAGGAAACCATTTGAAGGGAACGACGATTTAACAGAAACCCAGGCTGCAGAGTCAGAGGGAGAAACGTTTGCACCTCAAGAAATTGCGGAAAATGGGGGCAACGACGCAGAAGTGAACTCTGAAACGGAGGCAGCCCCACTACCAAACAGCAATCTGCCTCAGCAGGAATGCAACCAACCAATACAGCGAAAGTCAAAGAGACTAAAAAGACAACCGTCCTATTTGAAGGACTATGTAACTGCGCCCTGAACTAAGAAGCCAGGGGGAAGGGGTGTTGTGTATGCAATATAACTGATGAAGTATGAGCTTGGAGTCGAGTGCAGGGTTCTGGCCCTGCACTTCTCATTGGCTGTAAACGGCCGGACCGGATTGGCCCATTCCGGGGAATCCGATTGGCCCTTAACAGAAATGTCTTATTGGTTTAAGAGCTAACGTTCCTAGCTCGTTATTGGCTAATCGTTATAAGGTTTGCCTATATAAGACAGGTTTTACTGCTGTTCAATTGAAGAAGTCACAATGTAAATAAAGAGCTGAAGTTCACCGTTCAGAGGCTTGTCTCCATTCTTCTTGCCCATGCTCAAAACTTAACACCAAGGATGCTTTGATGACAGCTGCTGGAGAAGGTGTTGTTCAGTCTTCCTCAGATCACGTGCCCAAAATATCAATGAAGATTTTGTAGAATCTTTTGATCCTTTTCTCTAAAGAGCTTTCTAAAAGCTTTGGTAGCCAATATGAAAGATTGTTCACGTTTTCCAGCATTAATATCCTCAAGCGTTGGTGAATTGCACCAAAAAATTTTACTTATCCACCTTTCCTTAATCCTCACTGAAGCCTAAGAGACTGCAGATTGAGTACAATGGCCTACATAGAACCTTCCTCTAGCTTTGGTAGATGAAAATGGGAGACAGAAGCTTTGAAGGAAAAGAAAATCTTTGTAAAAGCAAATCTTGTCCAAAATGGCACAATTCTGTTTGTCTAGGTGAATCTAATCTGCCTCATACCAGCCTATTATTTATGCTCTGTCTTTAAGCTGAAGAAGTACTCAGGATGAATTACAGATCACTGAAAGGGGACAATCATTGTCCACAGGTTAAAATCTAGAAAGGATAAGTGGAATAAAGAAAAACAAGAATACTCAACTGCTGATTCTTATCATCTTACTGTCCAGTATAATGTTTTCACAATTGTCCTGTGTTTATTATTTTCTGAAATGAAAAGAATACAGAGAGACAAACTCAACTTCTATCAACCAAACTAAACTAACAGAGTTGATTCAACTTTCCTTTTCTCTTTTTCCACAATCTGGTTTCTCAGGAAGGAGGATGATGGCTCTGCTGTTTGCCTTCTGTATGTGAGAGACCTATAAAACTCTTGAGTTTCAATCAGGGGTGGGATTCAAATTTCTTAACAACCGGTTATGTGGGTGTGGGCTAATTTGTGTGTGTGTGTGTGTGTGTGTGTCTTGGTGGTCATGTGACTCGGTGGGTGTGCCTTGCTGACTGGGCATGTCTTGGTGGTCATGTGACTGTGTGGGCATGGCTTTTATGTAAATATTATAAATGTTTATGTAAATATTGATTTTTTTTTTATTAAAAAGAGCAACTTTTTCCCAAAACCAGGAAAAGCAGGCAGGAAGATTCACTTAAAGATCTATTTATCTTCAATCTGCTATCTGAGTCTATCACATAAAATTTGCTTGCAAGCAAACTCACAAAATTAACTCACAACACACCATGTATGTAAATATTGAATTTTTTTATTTTAAAAAAGAGCAACTTTTACCCTAAAGCAGGCAAAGAGGCAGGCAGATTGAGTTGCTCACAGAATCACAGATTAATTTAGAGATCTATCTATCTGCAATCAACTACCTGAGTCTACACTGAAAAGCTTCAGTCCTAAGGAAGGTTCAGCTCTGCTTTTAGATTAGCTAGAAAGCAAAAAATCCAAGGATTTCCTGCTTTCTTGTTAATCTAAATCTCCTGGCAGAGCAGAACAGCTGATGGTCAGGGGAAAAAAAAGGAAAAATAGCAATTTACCAAACCAGGCAAGCTAGATGACTCACATGTCAGGTAAGGAGTGAGTGGGAGTAGCGGGGCCAGCCAGTTGAACAATTTGCCGGTTCTCCAAACTGGGGACAATCGTGTGTGCAGCCTTTGCAAGAAATCATCAGCTGTGCCACCTGGACAGCTGACAAGCACTGCACTCAGGTGTGCAGCGTTTGAAAAACCTCTTGTTTCCTGCTTTTTCAACCTCAGCTGTGCTGGGCAAAGCAGCTGAGGAGGGAAAAGCAGGGAATAAAGGACAGCCTAGATCCCAGGCAGGCGAGTGGGCCAAATATCAAACTGGTTCAGTGTCAGCTGCTCTTCGCAGCTACAGGTTCTATAGAACTGGGACGAACCGGTAGCATCCCACCTCTGGTTTGAATCCTTGCTCAGCTGCATATTTTCTGAAAATGTCACCACCTTCTATAACATATGGGAAAGAAATGTTCCACCCCCTAACTCTAAGATATCCCAGGTAACTCACTTGACAGGCTTTGCCTATTTGCATCAGGACCTGAGCTAATATGTGAGTTTTCATTGGAAAAGAAATTCACAAAAGCATCTAAACATTCTGCAAATATAATATATGCCTTCTGTCCCCCACCTTCCAATCAATAGGAGTTGAAAAAATATACCATTTCACTGCTCTTATCACCACTGTGTAGATCAAAATCTGGCCAGGTACAAGTGCTTGTTCATATTTATTTTCAACCTTACACTATCGTTGCCTTATGAGTCTTTTCAGAGGTTTCATCTTTCATAGTTCCTATTCAAGATCAGCAACAACCTTATTCTTGGTTTTAGTTATCTCCTTATAGCAGAGATCAAACAGACAAGAGATGGAACTTCCTATCAGATCATCAGAAGATTCCAGAAAGTGCTCTCAGAAAACCATCAGAATCCAGTAAATGGGCAGACCATTTTATTAGGATTATCATTCGTACAGAATCCCAAGGTAGTTACCATATGAAGCCTGACCAGAAAAGAATTAAATCATGGCAAACAACATGCCAACTTTTTCCATGTTCATATCACATCTCTTCTGCTCCCAACTATAAAAGAACTAGAATGTGTTTGGGTAGCCAATCAGTGACAGGATTACTTGTGACAGCCACATGGTCATTAGGGATTTCTGAAGGTTGCTATTAAGTTGGTGCATTAGCAGCAATCTCATGCTCTTGTTCCCATAATCCATTGTCATCTGTAGGTATTCATATTCAACTATATTTTAGACAATGCTATTGATTCCTGCCAAGATTTTGTGAATGACTTTGCAAATGTCCTGGCTGCAGCAGGACCTGAAACTCAGATCAGATCTTTGACAAAATTATCATAATAGATGCCAAGCAGGCATGTTCATTTAAGACCAATTCTATGCGAAGAGCTGTTCTATCACATATGCCTGCTGAGACAGCATCCTGAGGCCAGAGCTTATATGGGCAATTGAAGTTGGAGTTGAAGCAACTGAATTAAAAGGCAGGTACACTAATGTGGGGGATCCTTTTTTCCACCTATAGTACCCATCACTGATTTAATGTCATCTGTTAAGTCTGGAAGGATGGGTCCAAGAACGGAGACGAGACTCAGATAGCAACAACAGCTCTTTATTAGTGACTTCTGATCTGAGCGAAATATCCTAGCCGCAGCAGCCCTTTTTATAGAGCTGGCTGCAGCTAAGCGGCCAATGACAACAATTTGAGCTTGCCGCGCTTGGCTTGCCCAATCGCGGCAGCCTGTTTACAAGCCAATCGGATCAGCCTAGAGAAACTAATCACAACCCACTGTTAGAGGACCAATCTGAAGTGCAGGCTTTCAAGCCTGCTCATCCGGAACATCATCCCTGTGATCTTTTCTCCCAGCACCATTGCTTACCCCTGGAACTATCGCATTCCATTTAGCATCTGTCACTTTCATATCTTATCAGCTCTATGCAAATTGTGCAGAACACTCCTTCAGCTTAGTTGAGCTCAATCACACACTTGACCAATATTTCTATTTACTTATATTCACACAGTAAATCAAACCACTCTACTTGACCAAAAACTCTTTACTTTCTACAAAGTTTCTGAAATACATTTCTGCTACTGAGGTATTAATAGAGCTAGGGTACCAAGTCTATATTATCTCAGTTTAAAAGGGTTTCCTTTACTTTACAGCAGGGGTCTCAAACTCAATTTACCTGGGGGCCGCTGGAGGCAGAGTCTGGGTGAGGCTGGGCCACATAAGGGATTCCACAAAAACACGTTGTTAAAAAAATATCCTCAAATGGCATCAACAGTTAATGATTTCTCCAATACATGAACTGTCCTGAGCACACGAATGGAACATTGAATGAAGATCATGAACAGTTCCTCAGAACATGGCTTCTCCAGCTTACTCCTTGCTGCCAGAGACTTGACAACACTTCCTCTCACATATCTGAGCCACATTTGGCTTGAGAGAGGAGGCACTTGAGACCCTCAGTTATGGCTTGAAGATGATCATCAGTAAATCTGGACCTGTACTTGGACTTGTTAAAGTTCAGAGTGGAGAAGAAGCCATGACGAGGAACGGCGGGCAGGACTTCCTTCAGAGGTCCATTCCCCCTGCGGGCTGCACTAATATTATACTTTCATATCACGGTGGGGGCTACAGGATATCATCCTGCGGGCCGCAATTGGCCCACGGGCCGCGAGTTTGAGACCCCTGCTTTACAGCCTGCCTTTCATCCAAGAGTAAATCCAGTTCTATACCTGGAAAATGGGCATCAACATTTGATGAAATACCAGGAAACCCCATCGAAGTCTATTAGCAGTTTTCTGCTCCTCCAGATTTAACCCTGTACTGCCTTCGTTACCAATTGTCTAAATGTAACCCTGGTTTGGAAGCTAAATGTGAAGAACTGAAGAAGCTTCCAAACTTCCTGTAGCCATGGATCTTTTAGTATCCTGACCACCTTGTCCTGAGAAGTTAAATCCACCATAAAAAAAAATTTTTTTTCTTGTCATTTGCCATAAAAACTCTGAACATTTAATTTCTACTTCAATGAACCATAAAATTCTGGCTATGAAGACTGGTTCAATTGTATTAAATTGGTTTTTCGGCAATAAATCATTTTCATCTTTAACTATTTTATGATAACTTATGATTGAGTGTGTTAAAAATAATACCATGGATTTCTATAGATCACAAGCTTGGGAAACAGAGTACTTAAAAACCTAGACAAAAATCTCATTTGTTCATTAAAAAATGTTTCTAAAAAGAATAGATTTTCCTGAAAGTTGTGTAAAAATAATTTTAAAAAGTCACAGAAATTTGTATGCAAGAAAAGTTTCTAAACATTAGGAAAGATATGAAACCAGAGAAAAGGCTAAGACTGACAAACCCAAACTATTTCAAATAGATACAATTATGTTTTTTTAAAAACATATTGTTTAAGTTATTTCTAAAAAATAGTATTTACTTCAGGAAATACCGATCTCATGACTCAGAGAACAATAAACTATTGCTTGCTAAAATGTGTTGCAAATTAATTCCTAATTAGATTTATTAAGCAGATTTTTGCGGTTTTTATTGACATAACAGTTGGCTTCAACTCTGTTCCTCAATAGTTTTTTGGAATGAATTATAGTCATTGGCCACTGATATGGAGCTATTAAATTAAATTATAGGTTTATACTGTGACATTGGTACAAATTAGTAAAGACTGCAATAGGCTATTGTTTAATATTATAGCACCAATTAAAAGTACAAAATATGGATGTTTACTTGTTCATCTTTCTATTTTTTTAATGATGTACTTTGTAAAATGTAACCGTTATTTTCAAGTCAAATAGGGTGACATCATGCATTGATTTTATTTTGATATCTATATTTCCAAGTAGAACTATGAGAGTCAGTTTGATGGAGTGGTTAAAGTGCTAACCTTGAAACAAGAGACTGTAAATTATGGTCTCCTTTAGGCATGAAACATAGCTTGGTACAGGAGGTGGGCTGCTGGGGGTTTGCAGGGGTTCAGGAGAGACCCTAATTAAGATTCTATGCAGTTTGGAGAACCCCAAATCCCAACTTCTGGCTGGCCCTGCCCCGTCCATCCTGCCCCTCCCAGGTGTCCCCAGGCAGCCCTTACCTTTTTGCAGGAAGGCCAGAAATGGGCCTGTTTCCAGGTTCCAGAAAGCCTCCGGAGTCCGGGAAGGGCAAAAATGCTCCCCTGCCATGGTGCAGGAGACCAACTAGGCCATGCCTGTTATGCCTACAGCTGGGCAGAGGATTCTTTGCTAAAAATTTTGAAGTCCACCCCTGGCTTGGTGATTTTGGACCAGTCATTCTCTCTTAGACCAAGTCACCACAGGGAGTTGTTGTTGTGAGGAAAATAGGAGTAGGAAAGAGGATTAGGTATATTTACCACCTTGAGTTATTTATAAAAAATAATAAAGGGAGGATTAAAGCATTTAAAAAAATTAAAAAGTGACTTGTCATTGCAATCTACTGGAATTGTTTCTTCTTCCCTGAAATTCTCTGGTGATCTTTCCTGTAAATACTAACTAATCTTAATCCCGTTCGCCTTCCAAATTAACAAATTCAAACAGGATTGAATAGGTACTACCACCTGGTGAGGCCTTTCTTTTGTTAATTACAAATATAGAACCACTTAGAGTCCAGAACAATTTCAATGTAGAAGTCAGTGATATCTTCTATTAGGTTTCAGGCATTAATGCGAAGTTAGGATATAACATAGATAAAGAACAAATCCTTAAATCAGATTTTTTAATGATTAAAAATATATGTAGACAAATACTCAAATTTACCCTTGAGAAATTTTCATTTTTATCTGTTATAGAAATTAAGCAATATCTTTTCCATTGGTGTACATTTGTCATTTTCTTACTGAAACCAGTGCAATGGGGTCTGACCTTTTATAAAATTATGTTTCTACTATTTCATCCTCATGTTTACCTAACATAATAGTCACATTTATTCTGATAACCTTTAACTCTGAGCAACAGGTGACGTTTTTCACCTTTTAACTCTTTTATTTTTCTCTAGGATGTCACTGTCTGTCTGATAAAAATATCCATGTACCCATGTGAAGATTTCTCACAACTTCATCTTGTGCTCCCCTTTCTGGATCAGGAAGGCACTATGGCCAATCACTGTCTCTTGGTCACTTTGCATGTTGACTGTTGCAACAATCTCTACATGGGAGTGCTTTTGAAAATCACTCAGAAGCTGCATCTAACCCAGACATTATGATCCAGGCAGTATGAAATACTTCATGCAGGTTTCGTCTGACAAAGTTGATCCTATTGTTTAAAAAAAATGTGATGGGATCCAAGAATTATGCTTTCACTCTCAGAGCTCTGGAACATATCTAGAACGGTTCCTACCTCTGTTTTATTTTTTAAAATCTTAAAAGCTGGTCTTTCTTCCTGCCCCTGAATCAATTTGGATATTAGGGATCTTGGAGACTTCTTAGCTGTGCGGAGATTGTTGATTCTTCTGTGTTACTATCATCTTGGAATATCTTTTTGTCTGTTTTAATATTGTATGCCACCCAGAGTTGATTTTGAGCTGTGCAAGTTTCCAAATCCAAAAGGAAAGAAGGGAAGGAGGGAGGGAGGCAAGGAAATCAAAAAGCTCTTAGAATCTGTGTTTCTTTGCAGTGATCACATGTGAACTCAGCAGCTACTTTTACTAATTAGCAAGGTGTATGTACTGTTTTTGTGTGTGTGTGTGTGCGCGCGCATACACACACATACATACATACATGTTGGTGTTTCATATTATAAGGGATGCATGTATATGTATGTAGGTGTATCTCTCTCTCTCTCTGTGTGTGTGTGTGTGTGTGTGTGTGTGTTTTCCTAAGTTTTCACGGGTACTTACATGTATGGCATTCAGCTTTGTTTGGGTATTTTCCCACGTCATAATAGTTGTGCTTTTAGGAGAAGGCGGAGCTTCATTTCGGCGATACAGCTGCGATCTCGGGGCTCTGAGATCGCAGCCGATATTTTCGGCCCTGGTCGGTCCCAACGGACCTAAACCGTCCCGTAGAGACGGGGATTGTGAAGGGCACTGTCCCAGGATCCCAGAGATATCGCAAAATCTCTGGTTTGATCCAGGAGAAGCCCTTTTGCTGGCGGCAGAGAGGCAGCCCCCATAGCTGCTGAAGTCGGGACAGCTCCGAAAAGAAAGTGGCTGGAAAGAAAGTGTGTCGGCTGGGTGAGAAACTTCTTTTGTGTTGTAAATTTGCTGAAGTTTGAAAGGGCCTCCTGAACAAAGAAGAAACCTGTGAGGTTTTTTTTTTGACCAAAACTGTTTGAGCGGCGTTTTTTAAAGTGATGTCAAATTGAGGCTTGGATTTTTTTTTTCTACTTTTTTTCTGGGGACTTTAGTGTGACTTTGTAGGTAACCGGATTGAATTTTCTCTTATATATATTTTTATGCTCTTTTTGATTTTTTGATTTTCTTTAGGAAAGAGGCTCCCTTTGGTTATTTTTTTTTCTTTTTTTTGTATACATTATTCCTTTTTTCTGGCTGGGGAGGGAAGAGCATTAAGAAACTTTGCAACACTGCCAACTAGAGGCTTGAAAATACTTCATTTGAATTGGAGAGAACTGTAAGAAGACTCCTTCTCAAGGACATTTCAACGTGATAAGATAGAGGGAGAACACAGCAAAATATTATTACAGGTGCTTTTCTGCACTCTTATCAATATTTCAACATTTGAGGCTTGGCTTTGAAGCTGCTGGAGAAGAGAATCATAATAAGAGCCTTGGATAAATAAATAAAGTGCAGTGTGCTCATATATATATATATATATATATATATATATATATATATATATATTTTACTTGTGATATCCCCACTCACCAGCCTTTTTGTAAATTTCAATTCTAGTAATATTCTTATTTTTGCTTTTTATTTTAAAGGGAAAGCCTCAGAGTTTTTTCTTTATTTCTCTTTTTTTCTCCTTATTTTTATTGGGACTTCTTTGCTCTTTCTATCCATGTTTTTGGACCACTTTGTTTTCCTCTTTTGATTATTGAGACTTCTCAACTGGATTAAGGTGTGAAGAACCTGAAATAATTTTTTCTTTTCTTTTTGCTTTTTTTTGCTCTTAATCAATATTATTATTTTTGAGTTTGTTTGTTTTTTTCTTTTCTATTTTTCCTTTTTTTATGGTGGACTACTTCGTAATTGGATTAGGGTCTAGAAGAACCTGAAGATCTTTCTTCCTTTCTTCCTTTTTCTTCTTTGGTTTTGGGCCTTTTACTGTTGGATTTTTCCATTTTGGATTATAATTGGCTATTCTACCAGTTGGATTAAAAGTCAAAAAGAATTTGAAGCTTTGGAAGCATTAAAATTAGCAGGAAACCAATACCATCTGGCATTTCTACTTCTACCTCTGCTTCCCCACCAGCTGGAGGACGACGTTTAATTCAGACAATGTTGAAGCAAGATAAAGAACAAGAAAAAGTAACTTTATAGATGATTAAGCAAGGAATCCAAGATCTCAAGATAAAATCAGACATCATTGAACAAAGAATAGAGAAGACTGATGAAAAAGTGGAAAATATTAAACAAATGATGGGGAAGTATGAGGAGAGATTCCAAAAAATTGAGGAAGAAGCAAATCAAAGAGAGGAGAAGATTGGAAATATTGACAGTAGATTAACAGTGGTTGAACAAGAAAAAAGTGGGATGTTGAGATGGGAGATGGAAAGGTCAGAATTTTATCTCAGATTTCAAAATATAGAAGAGGAAAAAGGAGAAAATTTGGCTGCAATAATGATAGAAATTTTGGCAGATGCTTTGGAAATTACAGAGGAAAAGATGATGGATGGAGTAGATGAGGTATATCGAGTTTATACAAGATATGCGATGAGAAATAAATTACCAAAGGAAGTCCATATTAGATTTACCAAAAAATCCATTAAAACACAAATATTACAAGTGGTAAGAGAGAAAACATTGAAATACAAAGGTAAAGAGATTGTGGTTTTAAAACAAATACCCAGAAGAGTGAGAGAGATGAGAAGAGAATATCGATTTCTGACCAAAATGCTACTGGAAAACAAAGTGAATTATAGATGGCTGATTCCAGAAGGATTAATGTTTACGTGGCAAGAGCAGAGACATAGAATTGATTCAATTGAGAAAGCAGAACTTTTCCATGCAGAATTTTTTGGAAGAAGAAGAGAGGAGGCAGAGAAAGAGGTCTCATTAATTGAGTTTCAAGAGGAACAACTGGAGACTGAAAAAGAGAAAGGAGCTGTAGGTGGACAGGTGGATAGCAAAGAACAGTGTGAAGTCTAGCATGAGAGCTGTTAGACCTAAATATAAAACATAATCATGGAAGAAAAAAAACTGATTACAATGAATATAAATGGACTTAATTCAGCTGTTAAAAGAAGGAAAACCTTTCATAAATTAGAGAAATTAAAATTTGATATAATTTGTCTACAAGAAGTTCATATTAAAAAACAACATGAACAATTGTTAGTACAGCCAAAATTGGGGAAAATATTTACTTCTTTGACTCAATGTAAGAAAAGAGGAGTGGTTCTATACATTAAAGAGGCTATCCCAGCAAAATTGATCTACATGGATGAAGACGGAAGAGTATTAATGGTGGAAATAATGGACAATAATATAAAAATACTCTTGATTGCAATTTATGCTCCAAATGATAAACAAGAAGAGTTTTATAAAAAGCTACACATGAAAATAATTGGACTGGACTATGTTAATATAATTATGATGGGAGACTTTAATGGAATTGTGGACAATAAATTGGACTACATAGCAACAACAACAAAGCAAAATAGAAAGGCTCTCCCTAAATCTTTTTTTTTAAATGACAGACGAACTAACTTTAAAAGATATTTGGAGAGAAAGAAATGTTAAAGCTAAACAATATACTTTTTATTCAAATAGACATTTATCATGGTCCAGATTAGATATGATTTGGATCTCAACAGAATTAATATCCAATTTTCAAGAAACAAATATTGAAACAAGTACTTGGGCAGATCATAGCCCAATGACAATTAAATGGAAGGGACAAAAAAAAAGATTGAGATGGACATTAAATAATACTATTTTAAAGGAGAAAGATTTTATACAACAGATGGAAAAGGAATTGGCTTTTTTCTTCAGAGAAAATAAAAAAGAAGATACTTCAACGCAGAATCTTTGGGATACAATGGAGGCATATGCTAGAGGTCTGATAATAGATTATACAAGAAAAAAGAATATTAGGAAAAGGCAAGTTTCTAAGGCCTTGGAAGATGAGTATAAAAGACTTGAAAAAGAATTACAGAAAATGCCACAGAAAAAAGATATTAAATTGAAGCTGGATGTAATTAAACATAAAATGGAATTAATAGAGAAAGAAGAACTGGCACAGAAAATTAGAAATTCTAAACAGAATTACTTTGAAGATGCAAATAAACCAGGTAGATGGCTAGCATATAAATTGAGAAAGGAGAAGGAATCAAGAAAAATATTGAAGTTAATAGATGAACAAGGCCAAGTTTGTTATGGTAATAAGGAGAAAAAGGAAATTATTCGAGATTTTTATGGGCAACTATATAAACAAGAGAATATTGATGAGGAAAAAGTCAAACAGTATTTACAGAATGCTAATTTACCAAAGATACCTAAAGAGACTGAAGAAATGCTAGAAAGCAATATAAAAATGATGGAATTAAATGAAGCATTTAAGAGACAAAACAATGGGAAAGCACCGGGTCTAGATGGGCTTCCGGTAGAATTCTATAAAACATTTCAAGAATCATTGAGCATCCCATTGTTAGAAGTCATGAATGAAGTTATATCAAAGAAGAGGATACCCAAAACATGGTTAGAGGCTTATATCACACTTATTCCAAAAGAAGAGGCTGACCCGCTGCAAATTAAGAACTATAGACCTATTTCCTTATTGAATGCAGACTATAAAATCTTTGCTTCAATTTTAGCAGAAAGACTTAAAAAATATTTAAATAATTTTATTCACCCAGATCAAAATGGATTTCTGCCAAAGAGACAAATCAGAGACAATATGAGAGTAATCTTGGATACTTTGGAATACTGTGAGGCTCATCCTGAAAAGCAAATGGCTTTGATATTCCTAGATGCTCAAAAGGCATTTGACAATGTGAACTGGAGATTTATGTTATTACTATTGGAACAGATGGGTTTTGCTAAAAAATTTACTCGAGCAATAGAAGCCATATATAATAAACAGACAGCAAAGGTAATGATGGAGGGGGAACTTACAGATTTTATTAATATAACAAAAGGCACAAGACAAGGGTGTCCCCTATCTCCTTTGCTATTTGTGTTGACTTTGGAAGTGTTGAATAGAAATATTAGGGATGATAAAAGCATAAAAGGAATGAAAATTAAGAAGGAAGAATTTAAACTACAAGCTTTTGCTGGTGATTTAGGTTTTATTCTGGAAGACCCATCAGAAACAGCTCCAAGGTTATTGGAAAAGATAGAGACATATGGTGAGATGGATGGTTTGAAAATAAATAAAGATAAAACAAAGATTTTGACAAAGAACATGCTGTTGAGACAGAGAGAAGAACTGGCAGATCTTTTGAAAATCCAAGTTACAAATAAGGTTAAGTATCTGGGGATATATTTGACAGCAAGATGTAGCACATTAAAAGAGAATAATTATATTAAACTCAAACAACAGATAGCTACAGATTTGAAGAAGTGGGAAAACTTGCAATTGTCATGAATAGGGAGAATTTCAACAATCAAGATGAATATCTTACCCAGAATCTTATTTTTGTTCCAAATAATACCAATTAGGCTTGGAAAAGACTATTTTGAAGATTTAAATAAAATCATATTGAAGTTTATATGGCAAGGTAAAAAAGCGAGAATAAAGCTAAAGCTTTTGCAAGACGCTAGAATTAGAGGAGGTTTTGGCCTGCCTAATTGGGAATTGTATTATCAAGCTGCAAGTTTGATGTGGGTCAAAGAATGGATAACATTAAGAAAGCATAGATTGTTGACATTAGAAGGGCATGATTTGCTGTTGGGCTGGCATGCTTTTTTATGGTATAAGGGAACTAAAACACAGGGTTATTTTAGAAGACATTATATACGGGAGTCTTTGTGGTTAAACTGGGAGAAGATAAAAAGACAATGTTATTTGAAAATTCCAGTTTGGTTATCGACTATTGAAGCATTTTCCTATCCTATAATTTATAAGAAGGAACAAACAGTTAGATATTGGGAACTATTGGATGAAAAGGGTGAACTTAAATTGATCCAAAACTTAGAGGAACAAGGTATAAGGATGAATTGGTTTTCATATGCGCAAATACATTCAAGGTATGATGAAGATTCTAAAACGGAGGGATTCTATGATAAACAGACTGATTTAGATAAGATCTTGATGGGTACTGATGAGAAGGTGATTAAAAAATTATATGGTTATTTGGGAATTAAATGGTTACTGGGAAATAAATTAGAGGAAGAACAAGTTAAAGAAACTATTATTGTTTGGGGGAAGAATTTTCGATATGGGATTGATCTAGAGAAATGGCAAAAATTGTGGTCTCAAAATTATAAAATGACAATCTCAACAGCATATAAAGAAAACTTGTATAAGATGTTTTACAGGTGGCACTTTCCCCTGACAAGAATAGCAAGAATGTTTAAGAACAAATCTGAAAAATGCTGGAAATGTCATCAGATACCCATCTCGTATTACCATATGTGGTGGACTTGTGAGGACGCTAGAAAATATTGGACTAAAATTCGCATGTGGTTGGAAAAAAATGACAAAGAAACACATAGACTTGAAACCAGAAATCTTCTTGTTGGGAATTTTACCTGATACATATAGTAAAGATTTGAAATACCTGATTGTAAATGTATTAACAACGGCTAGGATTGTATTTGCTAAAAATTGGAAGAATGAGAAAATACCATTACAGGAAGAAATTATTAAGAAAATATTGGAATGTGCTGAGATGAGTAGATTGACATTTGAAATTAGAGAGCAAAAGGAGAAACAATTTTACGAAATTTGGGATCTTTTTTATCAATGGCTATATGATAAAATACAATAATAGAATATTTACAATGCTAGACAGTAAGGAATATTTTTATTTTGCTATTTTGTTAGTACTTTGTTATTTGACATTATATTTATAAAGGGTTTTTTAGGATTGATTTGGTATGATTATGTGATTTGTTACAGAATAAACTATTTAAAGTATTGTTATCTCATAAAGCATGAATGATTAAAAGTATAGTCAAAAATTTCTTTTTTTTTAATGATATTAGGATATATAAGTTTGGATTGACAATATGAGTTGTTATGTAACATAATTGTAATTGAGACTACAAAATGAATGCACAAAACTGATGAACCAACTGACACACTGGATGTACAAATGAGAGTTGATGTTTTAATGTTTTGTTTGTCTTGTTTGTTTGTAGAAAATTAATAAAATCTCTTTCAAAAAAAAAATAGTGGTGCTTTTAAAGTTGTAGCAACGTTTCAGCAGAATCTCATCTGCCATCATCAGGCTTCTGTATTGGGTTCGTCTGTGAGTCAGACTTTTACAGTGGTTTCATATTTAAATTTGGGGCAGCCTATTGCTGTGCCAGAATGGTTTTTTCTTCCTCCTGATTGGTTGGGAGTCTTGTTCTGTGTTTATTGGTCTTGGAGTTTGCTGTGTTCTGCTTGATTGGTGTTTCTGATATCTTCTGTCCTTTTTTTGGCTCTTTTTGTATCTTGATTGGCTGGCAGCATTGTGTTACTTTGTTGAAGGCCTTTAGTGCAGCTTGACTTCGGGTTAATAGACGGCTATCATTTGTTCGGAAGCTGGGTTTCATCTGGGTGCCTGGTTGGGGTGTTTGAGCTGGAGGTATTAGGGGGGATCTGTTTGTGCCCAGGTGTTTGCCTGGCTTGTGGTGTGGAGATTTTTTTGTTTGTGAGTGCAGGCTTCCAAATGATTGACAGCCTGGTGGAATCATCTCTTCTGTTCATGCTTTCTGGTCTTTTTTCAATCTCTATGGCTTCTCTGATTATTCTGTGGCTAGGGTTTTCTATAGTGGCTAGGGTTTTGGTGCCATTGAAGTTGATGCTATGACCTGTGGCTTCCATGTGTTGTACTAGTAAGGAAGTGTGTTCCAGCTTTTTGACTGCATTTTTGTGTTCATCCAGGTGGATACTTATTCTTCTATTGGTCTGTCCAATGTTTGTGGCCAGGTTGTGGCCATTGATATATATATATATATCGTGTTTCTCACATAATAAGGCCAGGCCTTATTTTTTTTGACCCCTGAAAAACCGGCTAGGCTGTCTTTTGGGGGTGACTTAATTCCCCCCCCCATTGCATCCTCGGGTGGGTGGGCAGTGACAGCTTGGATGTTCGGGAGACCTTCCATCACTGTCGCTTTTCCTTCTCCCTTGCTGCCGTGGCGTTACAGCAATGCTGTGGCATTTGGCACAGCCACGTGCAGCCAGTCAGGGCTCCTCCCTGCAACCGGAGCCCTTAATTTGATTTTATGCCAATAAATCATGCTGGGGCTTCCTATTGGTGGAGGCCGTACTGTTGGAGAAACACGGTGTATATATGTATACCATGTTTCTCCAACAATACGGCCTCCACCAATAGGAAGCCCCAGCATGTTTCTTTGGCATAAAATCAAATTAAGCCCCTCTCCCCAAATTTAGGCCTATTTTAATACATGCAAAATAAGGGGGAAGGGCGGGAGACTTGCCATTAGGAGCGCCCCCAGGCAGCAATTCCTCGCCACCAGCCGCTCCTAACAGGTGATCATGGAGAATTGCGGAGCTCTCTACTCCCACCTTTGCTGCAGACGTCTTTGGCACCCACCACTGTTGCTTTCCCTTCTGCCCATTCTGCCAAGTTTGGAACTGCCACTTCCGTGTTTGGAGTGCCATTTGGGGCTCCAAACAGCGGCAGTGATCCAAACGCGGAAGCGGCAGCTCCAGACATGACAGCGGGAGATCTTTTTATTTTGTTCCGCGTGAAGTTCACAGCGAGCAAGAGACGGAGACTGCGATGCCTTCATCTGAGATGGCAACCTCACTAGTGGATCACAAAGTGGCTGGAAGCCTGAATTGGTGGGAAATGATGGCGATCTTTTTGGAGCGAGAGGAAAGGGAGAGAAGAGTTGCAAGGCGTAATTTGCAGGAGGAAGTGGGTGTATCCCACGGCAGGGAGCCCAAGGAAGAAGCGCCGGTAGGCAACAGAGAGTGTCCTGTAGCTCCAGAAGCAGACTAGAGATGCGCCTGGGTAGGCAACAGAGAGTGTCCTGTAGCTCCAGAAGCAGCCTAGAGATGCGCCTGGGAAGAGGCACAGATGCTGCCTTGTAGTCCCCAAGCCAACTGCGAGCGCCGCCTTTAGTTATGTGCGCTCCGCGCTTTGGGCATCTCCTTGTTATCGCGACCCTGTCCTTTCCACCAGGCGCCCTTGCTGCTTTCGGGCTCTTTAGCAAGGCATCGTGGTCTCCCTCTCATGCTTGCTCTGAACTTTGCGCGGACCAAAATAAAAAGATCGCCCACCGTCATGTTTGGAGCTTCTGCATTTGGAGCTTCCGCTGCCATTTGGAGCTCCAAACAGTGGCAGTGCTCCAAAGGCGAAGCCGGTTGCAAATTCTAATGGAGTCCGGCTTAATTGGTGTCACAATCGGTGTTTCCCAAGGGGAGTGGCCAGTTGGCTTTAAAACTCCCTGGGCAATCAACTTATCAAGCTGTTCATCGATTTTTGGTTTTAGAGCGAATGGAACTCGACGAGGCTTAAGGCGGATGGGAGCTATCTTTGGATTAAGGCTAAATGATATCTGGGTCCCCTTGTACTTGCCTAGCTTTTCCTTGAAGACGTCCCTGAATTCATGGGCGAGGTCTTCCTCCCAGTCACTGCCACCGATTCGGTTAATGCCTGCCACCTCAATGCCAAGTGGTGTGAACCATTGTAGGCCTAACAGACTAGGCTGGTCCTTATCGATCACCGTCAGGGGTAAGTACGCTGTGCGGTCCTTGAATGCAACCCAGACTCGACTGGATCCTGCAACTGGGATTCGGTTCCCCTGGTAGTCTTTTAACACGAGCCATTGGAATTGAAGGTCTTGGCACCGGATAGTGGGGATGAGTTGCTTGAGGGTCTTCCATGAGACCATTGAAAGAGACGATCCCGTGTCAACTTTCATTTGGCAGGGCCGATTTTCAATGTTCACGTTGACCCAAATTTTCTTAGCATCTAATGAAGAGGCATGGCCAATAGTGAGTGTTTGGTGGGCCTCTTCCCGTCTCGCTAGATGACTCATGGGTCGGTTTCCATAGGAGTGGTTTACTGGTTCTCGCCTTACAGGGCAATTCCCTGTTGATTTGCGGAGATTGGTTCCTTTCAAGGTCTGGCTGGGTCCGAGGAGGCTTCTGCAGACCCGTCTGATGTGGCCTCATTTCCCGCACTCGTGCCAGAGTTTGTCGTGGAATTTGCAATTGGAGCGGTAATGGTTGGCCCCACAGCCCACGCAAGGTTGCTGGGACTTCGGGTGTCGGTCCCGATCGGACCGCAGGCGATGGACCTCTTCTTCGTCGCTGTCTGATGACGAAGAGGGGTCCTCATGGTGGGCCGTCGAACGCTGCCCTTCTGCTTTAGGTGAAATTTTGCTGGCCAGTTGGTGTGTTGGAGTGCAATTTTGGTGTAGTTGGGCAGCCGACTTCTTAGTCGCCTCCGCTGCTGTAGCTTCAGCTATGGCATCTTTAAGGGTGATGTTGCCCTTTGCCATTATTTTGCTCTGTACGTTTAGAGCGTCTAGCCCGAGGACTACTCGGTCTCTCAAAGCCTCTTCCAGGTCGGTGAAATCGCAAAGGCCTCCCAAGTTCCGGAGGTCTGCAATGAAATCGGCGAAGCTTTCTCCTTTCTGCTGGTTCCTTTGATAGAACTTGTGTCGTCTTACGAGCGTTGGAATGATGGGTGCATAGTGGGCCCTTAGTAGCGGTTCGAGGACGTCCCAGTCCATGGCCTTCACTTCAGCTGGTTTCGCTAATGCCTTAGCCATTTTGAATACCATTGGCCCGCAGTGCGTTAGGAACACCGCCCGTTTCTTCCCGGCCGTGGCATCCTTCAGATTATTCATTTCCAAAAACATTTGGAAACGATCCATGTAAGACTCCCAGTCTTCTTGAGCTGGATCGAATGGAGCGGGTGGTATTACGCCACCGGATATGGTTCCACCGTTGTGCGCTTTAGCCACGTGCTTAGTTGGCTCTGATGTCATTCAATCCCACCTTCGTCGCCAGTGTTAAGTCTGGAGCATGGGTGCGAATGATGGAGACGAGCCGGTAGAAACAGTGAACTTCAAACTCTTTATTTACATATTGTGACAGCTCAAACTGGAGGGCTGCTATAGCCTTCCTTATATAGGCAACTTGTTAACTCTTCAACCAATAGTAAACCTGGAGCGCTAGCTCCGTTAACCAATGGGAATGGCCTGTTAATGGCCAATCAGATGCTCCTGAACGGACCAATCCGATCCTGCCAATAACAGCCAATCAGAAGTGCAGGGCCAGAACCCTGCACTTGACTTCAAGCTCAATGATAACTTTATTGGTATTATTCATTCACAACAATTACAATAATATCTGGATGCATAATTAAAGACAATGAAACAGTTTTTAAAAAACAGTGTGCAATATTGAGATTTGCAATCCCCCTTTATCATTCATATGTTTAAAGAATAGCTAAGGTGGGGCAAAAAAATGGGCTGTTTTGGATTTTCTTTTGTCCTAAAGAACAATTATAATTCCATAGTGTCTAACAAATGTCTTCTTCATACAGCAGATTTATTTATTGCTACATTTCATAATATGGCTTGCTTAAGTTAACTTGAATATGATGTGCAAACTCACTTTCTGAATTTATATCTGACCCAGGTTCTTCAATAAATCGTGGCTAAAAGAATTCTGTCTTAGCACTATGTGTGAACCTAGCCATTACAAAGATTTCTATAAAAATAACCTTGAAGAGATATGTTACTAATTATACAGGGAAAGTAATTCACATGTCTTGCTATTTGCACAGGAGTTCTCTTCAAATGTTGTAATCAGAACTTATACACCGGTAAGGAACCTTTTACTTCCATTCTCTCTCTATCAACCTGTTCCTAACATCAACTGAAAATAAGTAAAAGAAGTGTTGGATAAACTACATGTTACACTAATGACACTGTAGGAAGATTAAATTATTCAGTGTCTTGTTTATAATAGAGAGCAGCAATAAAGACTTAATGGGCCATAGGGAAAATTAAATGTTCTTCAAACTGAAGTATATAAAACCTGTAAACCAAAGTATTGCATTGTCAAGGCAAGGATTTGCCCACAAATGATCTAAAATGAAGCCAAAATAACAGACTCAGAAGCTTATCCACATCACCAGGTACATGTTGCCAAATTCCCAGTGCATCCACTTGTATTATGCTTCTGGCTCTGGATTTTCATGTTGAGAGAAGCTCATGGGAACAGAAGCTTCAGATGAATGGGAATTCTTTTAAATGGCAAACAATTTCAATGAAGGAAAATAGACAGCAGAAGAATCTAATGTGAGTAGGAATATCCATATAGTGTTTTTTTTCCCCCCAAAGGTTCAAATGAAACCAAGAAGTTAACAACACTAGGAAAGACTGCATACTTCAGAACTGTAGAAATGACTGAATCTTAAAATGTTACCATTGAGCAATGATGTTAACAATAAGAAAAGGGACTAGTTTAAATAAGAGGAAGAGAAAAAAATGTTCAGATATAATGCCTATGTGTCACAATGGCAGAATTACTCAACTCCTATTCTGGGCCAGACTTCTCCATGGGCAGACGTACAGAGCAAGATGAACCCTGAAACTCTTAGAAAATTCATTAGACAGTACCTATTTACTTTGATGACTTAAATGCCCCTTCCAGCTCTTAATATTTATGACCTGCAGACTTAATATCTACGTCTTGTAATTTGGATTCAAATTACTATTTTGCCGAGAGACTGTGCAGATTTAACCTCAGCAGTATGAGTGTGCCTTTTTTACTCTCTGTGAGTCTGTGGGATACAACACAATCCTGACCTCTATTTATATCTGAAGCTGTTGTTTATAGCAATTTGGGAACAAAAAACAGCAGGGGATCCAGCCCAAATTAGAAGTATGGTACCAGAATTGGGCCACTCAGCTGCTTCCTGTTTCATATAAAAGAAACAGCATTAAAAGGGGTGTTATTTTGACTATGAATAATTAATGCAATATTTTGACTCTTGGAAGAGTCAAAATAGTGCTTGGAAGTTCTAATATGCCAACAATTCAAAATGTTGTATATCATTCTAGCTATGGCATGCTCCAATGGCTAATTCCGTAACATGACTTTGTATTGTAAATGGAAGACTACCTGTAGTCCAACCATAATACAGACCATAAAATTAATCATTGTGGTGCCTCATTAAGTGAAGCACCATGTGACCTTACCCAACCTTTTTGCCAAGGTAAAAAAATCACCATAATTGTTAATCAAGACATCTCATAACCATGACTTGCAACCTTCCCAGCTGATTTTGTTTATCAGAAAGAGGCTAGGAAGGCTGCAAATGGTGATCACATGACCATGGGATACTACAATAGTCATAAGTGCAAGGACCAGTTGTAAGTCACTTTTTTCAGTACTGTTGTTACTTTGAGCAGTTGCTAAATGAATGGTGGTTAAACGAGGACTACTTGTATTGGAAAAGATCTTCAAGTCTCAAACGCTTCATTTATAGCAGGAGGGTCAAGCTGGCGGCTCACAGGCCGATGCGTCATATGCAGGCCACACCCAGCCCAGTTCCGCAAATGGGAAAAACATCACAATACACCATAGGACAGCAAAGTGACACCGCAAGTTTGACACCTGTGGTCTAGAGCTTTATCTCGTTTAAAAGAATCTTCATGCTACTTTATTCTGAGAGCTCTTAGGGCAATATCGCTATTTAAAATGTTCCTGTCCTGTGCTTGTGTCATCTTGGTTCCCGGTTCACTTTTTTTTCCCAGTCACTTGTATGCTAAAAAGTTTCACATCCAGCTCCAGTATAGTCTTGCACAGGGGAAAAAATATTGCCTGCCTATACTGATATCAATTCCTAAACACAGTAACGCTGTGGCTTTCAAAGTGTAAGTTCTGCTCTATATATTATTTGCTTTGTGTCACCGCATGCAAGGATTGAACTACAATTCATAGTTCAGCGCTTGCTCCGGCTTGTTGCCATGTTCACAGAGAAAGCTGCCAATCTCAGACTATGCCTTTTTTCAAACTATTCCTCTTGGTAAACAATCTTGGAACACAACTTCTTAAATCCTACTATTTCCAACAATTAAAAAAAAAAAAAAACAAATACAGCAAAACCATAGGTTAAGGAGTTATTTAGAATCACACTTACCAAGTTCTAGTTTCCAAATATAGTCAAAGATCTGGCCTAAGGATCCCCATTGGTGGGGAAGAGGGCATAAAAGCTGCTGTTTCAGATAATTTTAAGTTTTAGGCAACACACACAGCTATGATTCAAGATTCCTGGCATTTCTTTTACATTGTCCCAGGTAAGTACCTTTACTGAGCCAGTGGATGACTTTTTTTGTTCATGCAATGAATTTGTCCACAGAAAAAGCTAGGAAGTGGGTTAATATGAACTAGTTATATGAGGCTGACCTTTGCAATTTTGCATGTAGAAAAAAACAAAAATTAAATTCTGCACATTACTGAGAAGACAAAAGATATCCTGAAAGAGCATGAATATTCTGCTTCATTATTTTTTGTTTTTGAACTTCTTATGTCTTCCAGGGTTGCGGGAGAATTTCAAATCATGGTAGCTGCCTAGTGCTTACAGTAGGTAAGCTTTGTCTTATGCATCTTTTCCAACAAGCATTAATCCACACCTCCACTGAAATTGGTAAAGCAAGCTACAGCATATCAACAGGGAGAAAAGCTCACACTCACTTGCACTGATGGTGTTATCTAGCTGGGTAATGAAATACCTGCAAGCAAACAACCAAGCTCAGACAGCACCAAGGACTCCACTTTTCCAAACATTTTAATGCTATCACTTCAAAACAGAATAAGGGGGTAGCAACTCTTGCTGAATCACTCTCTTGCTGTGAAAATATATCTACTAATTACACCAGATGCAATGCTTTTTTTGTGATACTTCCATTTCAAAAAAACTAACTGAGAGAGGTTGATAGTTCATTTGTCATACTGGTAGCAGTTGTAAAATCTAATCCTGAAAACTATAAAAACTTTATCAAAAGCCTTCAATGTGCTATCAAGACATATGTACCCAAGGCTGATATTAGCATTTCACTCATCTTTCACTATAAATTACAACATGTAAATACACAAAGCCAATTCCCTTTTTCATTATACTTTTCTTATCATGAAAAGTATTTGCAAAATTCTGGATAAAGTATAATGACAGAACCTTATTGAAAGCATAGACATGACTTCAAAGCAACAAAACTAAGAGCATAATTTGAAAGCTAAATAATGACTCCAGGCAAGTAAAACAGCATGATCATGTAAGAATCCACCAAATAGCTCACCAACTGTTCTTAAATGACAAATTCAAATTATAGGGGGAAAAGGAAAATGCAGGTACATGAAGAGATTAAAAACTTTATAGGCTCTATTAGAATGCAGCTACAAAATGGCATTAAGCATGTAAACTTTGATCAAATTACTAGCTTCTATAACACACAAACTTAACACATAGCACATTCTGAAGCTGGCTGGAAGAAATGGCTTTTATGGGAACTTTTCAACCAATGCATAAAGATAGACAAAATACTTAAGGCATGGAGACAATCACAAGTTGTAGCACAACTGAACTTGGCAATCATCTACCAAAAGATCCAAAAGGCTTTCAGCTTCCTATCTTCTGTACCACCAATACAAGTCCTGTGAATATAATTCTGAACCAACCTTTCACTCATAATGGATGAACAACTCATACTGGAGGAAGTAGGAGTTCAGCCCAGAAGTTCATATATAAGCCACAGCTCAACTCTGGAGACATGACCAATTAGATGAATGCTACAGTCTTGTAAAACACATCTTTCTATAAAAGGTGTACAATATGGCACATTTCAAACTAATGCAAATATCCCAGACCTTCACTGAACATTGTCTCTTCAATGGTGACAGACTAAGAAAGGAATTTACAAAAAGTAATATAGCCAGTGCTAACAATCTAAAATTCAGCTATGGCATGTAATCATGTAAACAATGTTTGTCTTTGTCTAGCCTTTGTTATTTTATCCTATCTAGTTTGGTGTGTGATGCAATGATATCATGGCAACCTACAAACCAGGCAAAAGATTTCTCCAAAAGATGTCAGCATAAGATTACGTTTGATTATGCAAGGTGGCCAACAAGTGAAGCTACAGTGGAAGGAGAGCAACTGTAAAACTAGCCTCCTGCAACAAATCTTACCTATCAGATTCAGAGACACTGACAATTGTTTCTGCTATTTTCTTTCTACCAAATTACAGACTTCCCAAAGTGTTATGAACTAATAAAACGCTTAAATAAAGTTTTATCAAACCTTTAAAAAAAGCAGGGTTCTAATCCTGCACTTCTGATTGGCTGATAATAGCGATATCGGATTGGTCCGTTCAGGAGAATCTGATTGGCTGTTAACGAGCCACTCTCATTGGTTCAAGGGTTTAACATTCCATGTTTCTCATTGGTTACTAGATCAGCAGCCTGCCCTATAAAAGGGTTGCTGCTGCCCTAGGTTTTTGCTCTGTTCAGAATGATTAATAAAGAGTTGAAGTTCACTGTTCACTGCCTCGTCTCCGTTCCTTGAGCCCATTTGCCAAACCACAGGGAATCGTCCTGTGAGTCGGGAACATTTGAACCACCAATGGAACAACCACTCCTACAGAAATAAACCACTGGCCAATTCAACGAAATGAGAAGAGGCACACCAAACCATTACAATTGGTCACGCCTCATCACTAGATGCAAAGAAGATCCAAGTGAAAGTCACCATCAAAAACCAGCCCTGCGTGATGGAAGTTGATTCAGGATCGTCCCTCTCGATGGTTTCCTGGAAGACCCTAAAACAATTAATCCCTGCCATCCGGTGGCAAGACCTCAGAACCCAAAAAAATCAAACTTAAGGATTATCAGGGAAACTGAATTCCGGTCGTTGGATCCATCCTAGTCCAGGTCTCATTCAAAAATCATACTGCATCTTTACCATTGACCATCGTCGACCGTGATCAGCCTAGCTTGTTAGGCCTTCAATGGTTCACCCCACTCGGGATCGAGGTAGTTGGCATTCACCAAACCAGAAGCGATGACTGGGAGGAGGCCCTCGTCCAGGAATTCCAGACAAGTTTGCAGACAAACTAGGCGAGTACAAGGGGACCCTGATATCATTTAACCTTAACCCTGAAGTAGCCCCCATCCGCCTTAAGCCTCATCGGGTACCTTTTGCCCTTAAACCAAAGATTGACGAGCAGCTTGATAAATTAACAGCCCAGGGTGTTTTAGAACCAACTGACCACGCTCGTTGGGAAACCCCAATCGTAACACCCATCAAACTGGATGGATCGTTAAGGATTTGTGGGGACTACCGAGCCACCCTGAATCATGCCCTTCAACAGAACGCTTACCCGGTGCCGGTGGTACAACACCTGCTCCATTCCCTGGGGGGGCAGAAAAGTCTTTGCTAAATTGGATTTAGCACAGGCGTACCAACAACTGCCTGTAGATAAAAAAAACAGCAGAGGCACAAACAATTGTTATGCACCGAGGCGCCTTTAAGTGCAACCAACTCCAATTCGGAGTTAGCGTAGCCCCAGGGATTTTTCAAAGTTTGATGGAGAGACTCTTGCAGGGGATCAAAGGGGTCGTACCATACTTTGATGACGTTTTAATTGCTACCCCGAATAGAGAAATACTAGAAGAGCGTCTTAAATTGGTTCTCCAGAAGTTTAAAGACTCCGGCCTTAAGGTTAAAAAAAATAAATGTCAACTGTGTACAGATAAAGTTCCTGGGGTACCTAATCGATAAACAAGGCATTCACCCCACCAATAGCAAATTAAAAGCAATCAAGAATGCCCCAAGACCTAGAAATAAGACTGATCTCCAAACTTTTCTGGGGCTCATTAATTTTTACAACATCTTCCTGCCCCACAAAGCGACCGTAGCTGAGCCCCTACATAGACTTCTCGACAAAAAAGCAACCTGGGTCTGGGGGCACCAAGAGGAGCACGCGTTCCGACAAGTGAAAAACTTATTAACCTCAGATGCTGTTTTAATGCAGTATAATGAGACTTTGCCTTTAACAATTACATGTGATGCGTCACCGTTTGGAATAGGAGCCATTTTGAGTCATGTGTTACCAAACGGTAGTGAGGCCCCTATTGCCTATTTTTCAAGGACCCTATCAAAAGCTGAACATAACTATAGTCAAATCGATAAAGAGGCTCTTGCTGTTGTATCTGCTGTGAAACAGTTTCATGAATATGTATATGGACGAGTTTTTACTATTGTTACCGACCACAAACCTTTGCTGGGGATTATAGCGGGAGACAAGCCAACCCCCTATATATTATCACCTAGAATGACTCGCTGGTCAGAGTTTTTAGCTGTGTATAACTATAAACTACAACACCCCCCGGAAAAAGCCATTCCCCACATTGATGCACTGAGCCGTGCCCCACTTCCGGAAACCATCGATGGCCCAGCTCCAACCCTTATGACACTCCAGATTGAAATGCTACATTCACCACCGCTAACAGCCAGAGACATTGCGATCGAAACAAAACGAGATCCTGTCTTGCCGCAAGTTCTTAGCTGGGTCGAATGAGGATGGCCAGTAGAACAAACCCCTGATGACTTCACCCCCTTCAGAAACTGGCAAACAGAACTTTTTTTGCAAAAAGGCTGTATCCTATGGGGAGATAAAGTCATCGTTCCAGAGCAGTTACAACGAGCAGTATTGAAAACATTGCATGACGGTCACCCCAGCATTGTGCGTATGAAAGCGCTCGCATGAAGCTACGCATGGTGGCCGGGCATCGACAAACAGATCAAAACCTGGGAAAAGACTTGTTTAAAGTGCCAAGAAGTCAACAGTGCCCCACCTAAAGCAACTCCAACAGAGTGGGAAACACCCCGGGGACCATGGTCCCGCATCCACGTTGACTTTGCGGGACTTACTAAGGGACATACATTCCTTCTAACAGTGGATGCCTATTCCAACTGGCTCGAGATCCACGAAATGAAGAATACTACAACCGAGTCCATCATCCAGAAATTAAACAGACTATTTGTGACACATGGGCTACCAGACGTTCTGGTCTCTGACAATGGACCCCAGTTTACCGCTCTACCCTTTGAACAATACTTAGCGGACAGGGGTATTCGCCATGCGCTAACTTCGCCAGTGCACCCTGCGGCTAATGGCAGAGCCGAGTGCATAGTACAATTTGTTAAAAAAAACCCTCCACAAAATGGACTATGGGGACATTGAAGACAAAATAAACAGAATACTCCTACTCCAACATATCACTCCGCACAGCGTCACCAACAAGACTCCACCTGAACTGTTGATGGGATGCAAGCTCCGTTCCCACCTCGACTGGCTTCACCTGTCTTACGAGCCAGAGAAACCCTGTAGATCTAGCAGAAAATGCCGCAAGTTCAAGATAGACGACTTAGTTTTCGCCAGAAACCTTTCCTGCGAACCGTTGTGGGTCGAGGCAACCGTAATTCAAGCCACCGGATCCAGGTCATACCGTGTGAAAACCTGCGATGGAAAAATATGGAAACGCCATATAGATCAGCTTCGCTCGAGGCTACAACCCAGTTTCCACGACTCCGGTAACTCCCAAACTGAGGGGGGAGGGGATGTCGAAGAAACCGAATTCGAGATGGTGGAAAGCAGGAGCGAAAGAAGTCAGAAATTGGGCATGACAAATGAAAAAAAATCAGGGAGGGGAGTGTCCTCGCCACAGAGGAACACCTCAACAGAAGCAACCCCGCAAAGATCGGAGGACAACAATGAGAACATTAGCGGCACCGAGTCATCCAATGAGGATACGGAACCACCGGTACCTGACTTGCCAAAAAACATCCTGCTGAAACCGGATTACAGACAGGAACCGGTGGGACAGCGTAAATCTAATAGACAGTCAAAACAACCTTCATACCTCAGGGATTACATCACCGCACCCCTTAAACGGAACCCGGGGGGAAGGGGTGTTATGAACTAATAAAACGCTTAAATAAAGTTTAATCAAACCTTTAGAAAAAGCAGGGTTCTAATCCTGCACTTCTGATTAGCTGATAATAGCGATATCGGATTGGTCCGTTCAGGAGAATCTGATTGGCTGTTAATGAGCCACTCTCATTGGTTCAAGGAGTTAACACTCCACGTTTCTCATTGGTTACTAGATCAGCAGCCTGCCCTATAAAAGGGCTGCTGCTGCCCTAGGTTTTTGTTCTGTTCAGAATGATTAATGAAGAGTTGAAGTTCACTGTTCACTGCCTCGTCTCCGTTCCTTGCGCCCATGCGCAGAACTTAACACAAAGCATGGCAGAACAGGATAAGGCTGCCAGATATTTCCTTATAAGTAGGGCAGAGCAAGAATTATCAAGATTTCTGGCTTTGTGGAAATATCTGGATTTTAAAAAAAGTACAGCAGTCAATAACATAAAATGGCAAAAATGTACACTACAATAACATATCCATTTCTTTGAGATATTTTTTTAAACAGAACTAGCTGGCTGAAAATCAGTTAAATTTAAGCCTTCAGCTCAAGCCATCCTCCTTTTCTTTTTAAAATTGCTTCAAGCTTACATGACACCTGGGGAATGCCATGAAAGAAAAGGCAAAATAGCAAAACAGCTGCAGTTGAGAAGATGCTAGTATCTATCTGTTGGGTGTGCATAAAGAAAAAAAAATGAAAAGAGGAAAAGAGTGCTGGAGAGCATTACTGTGGATCTCAGGGAATAGCATAACACCATGAATTTTCTGGGTTTGAGAAGCACAAAGATTTTGCCACCACTGAAAATTTGACCCTCACAACAGGAATTGAGGACTGCAGCTGACATTTCAGGTTCAAGATTAGTTTGAAACCAGAGCAAAATATTACTTTGGAATCATTACTTTTCTGGACTCCTAAATTTTGCTGCTAGCCTACTATCATTCTAGAGCTTTCATATATGGATATTTAAACAGTATTTGATTTAGTTTCACTTCATGCAAGTTTATTCTTTTCATATTAAGCTTCCTATAAGAATCAGTTAATTTTTGGACCAGCCAAACAATTATAACAATCCCCCAGTGGCTTGAGCAAAGAGAAATAAATGTCATATTTCCAATGAGCCTCTGAATTTGAAGGGGGAATTGTTGAGCAAACAGTAATAAAAGCCAGGCATGATATTCCTGGAGAAAATGTGAAGTTAGTAATCTCATTGTAGTAAATGATAGTTCATTCTGGAATGTTTATATTAGTACTTGCTCAATATGCAAATTGTGGACAGCATAAAGTTTTTTATGGAGATGCAAAAGATAAAGGCACCAACTTGCCAAAGCTGATGACCATCTGCCCATGTCATTTAATTTTTTTCCCTTGCATCTTTGAGTCATAAATTAATAACTTGTGATATCTTTGTCACACTATTAACATCCTGCCTTTTCCTATATAATTCTTATTTCTTGAACATCTGGTTCCCAAGTTCTGATTTTTTTAGGCCAGGCAAGGTCAGACCTAGTTGGCACTTGAATGGGAGAGCAAAAGAGATTCCCAACAATGTTGGCTGGGAAGATAAAGAGGAAAAAAATAGAAATCCCAGAAGAAAACAGTGGCAAAAAAATCTTTTGTATTATTATCAAAAAAAGCAACATGGATTTGTTCATGAAGTCAAATGGGATTGAATTTAATTTCAGACAGTCTTTATTATATTTATCTTTAGCAGATTTCAGAGAACATGCACACACATCTTTTTTTCACAGAGAGTTAAAGAATAATGTTGAACTAGCTATAAAAAACATTGTAGCATCATTTCTTCCTTCTCTTTTCCTAGTCATCCCCATGACCTCAAAATCTCATTCAGATGTTTCACCCAATTATCTGAGACTTCCCCAAGCCAACATGCCTGGCATACTTTTGCCCACCTTGAGTTATTATCTAAAGATTATTAAATCCTATTCATGTTAATTTCATATGATAGACTGATGTGTTTCCATCTATAATTATTTTCTTGGTTATAAACTTAGCATAACAATCCAAAGTTTTTCTAATATTAATAAGAATGGAGGAGCAGGATATTTTAGGTGTTTTTATAATCTCCTAAATCCAAACACTTTTTTTCCCTTTAATAAGCAATTTATTTAATAATTCAAACTGCTACCTAAATTCTCTTATCAGTGTTTGTTCAGTACCTGTTAGTTTCTAAATATAGCATGAATGCTGGATTTGGAACAGCTTGTGAAAAAGGATGTTATCAGACTCATGCTTTGTGACGACTATAGATTAATGGTTATTGCCTTAATGTCAGTGTGATTGCCTTTAAAGGCCAGCTGTTGGGCAACTAGTAGGTTTCCTTGTAATTTGATTGCCCACTGTGAGAATGGACTGCTGGACTATAGATGCACAAAGGGTCTGATCCAGCAGGACACTGATTATGTTTTTATACTGTATTTTAACATAGCTCTCCATCTACAAAGTCTATAAATATTGAGTAATCCAGTAACTGCTTTTGTCATTTGCTCTTTTGTCTATAGATATGATGATTTACACTGTATTTTGGAAATACAGGAATTTTGTGAAAAAGGGACAAAGAAAAAATGAAAAGAAATCCACTTCTGGGGTGTTATTTAAAGGGATTAAAGATCAAACTTGTTAAATGTAAAAGGAAGGAATTGGAAGTGGGTTTATTTGATCAAGGTCAAAAGAGATATGTTGTCCACTGATAACTTTTAATGGTCTTTTAAATCAGGACTGAATCAGGGGTGGGATTCTACCTGTTTGGACCAGTTCCATAGAACCGGTTGTTATAATTCTACCCAGTTTGGAGAACCAGCAAATTGTGCCACTGTCTGGCCCTTCTCCTTTCTGCCCACTCACTCCGTACCTGGCATGCATGCCATCAAACTTGCCTGCTAAATTGCTATTTTTCCTTTTTTTTTCCCCCAACCATCAGCTGTTCTGCTGTGCCGGGAGATTTAGATTAGCTAGAAAGCAGGAAATTGTTGGATTTCTTGCTTTCTAGCTAATCTAAAAGCAGAGCTGAACCTTCCTTAGGACTGAAGCATCTATTTTTCAGTGCAGACCCAGGTAGCAGATTACAGATAGATAGATCTCTAAGTGAATCTGTGATTCTGTGAACAACTCAATATGCCTGCCTGCTTTGCGTAATTTTGGGTAAAAGTTGCTCTTTTTTTAATAAAAAAATTAAAAATTTACAATATTTACAATATTTACATACAAGCCACGCCCAGTCAGTCATGTGACCACCAAGCCATACCCTGTCAGCAAGCCACACTCAGCCAGTCACAGGACCACCAAGCCACACCGACAAATTAGGCCATGCCCACAGAACCGGTTGTTTAGAAATTTGAATCCTACTCCTGGACTGAATGATCAGGCTTGAATGGTTTGTTTATAAATAGATGAAATATAGGAAGAAGAAATCATTTGTACTTTAAGACAATGTGATAGTTTACTAAAATTATTGATACTTCTTGTGATAAAGGGGGAGAGCATTGCTTTATATGTTTCTTTTTTCCCCTTTACCATATTCTTATTTTCCCTTATTTTCTATTTCTTTCTAATTTTTTTTCTGCACCCTTTTTCTTCTTGACATCTTCTAGTTTTAGTTTGTATTAGTTTTAATCTTTTTAATTGTAAACTTTAGTAAAATTACTATTAAAATGAACTGGAATAATAGCAAACAGAAGATGAACATACTTCTGTACTGAAACAATATTTTACAATTCACATTGGGAATTGTAATCCATTCATTTGCAGTAAAGACTTTGTATACACTCATTATGCAAGAAATATACATGCCTGGCACACTGTGATATTGTAGTTTGGTCCACTGGGATCAATAATTAAAAACACAATTCAGAAAATAAAATTTCAAGACACTGGAAAGTATGGACAACTTTATCACTATGACATTATCTGAACATTGCAGTGAATAAAATGCCACAGTCACTGTTTATGCGGAGGGTTAGGAATTAGAAAACATAGAAAATGCTAAAGTGCTACAAATGGAAGGAAAAATTTGCAAGAAAGTTTGCTATACAATCAGAAGAAACAGGGGCAAAACATTATTTTACTGTTGACTAGAAAGCTATAGGGACTTGCCTTTGTAATTCCAAGAATCAAGGTATTTACCCTTTAATAAAAATTCTATTCCATGATCTAAGACAGCGGTTGTCAACCGGTGGGCCGTGAGAAAATTTTGGTGGGTCGCAGAGAAATCTCATCCCCAGAGCACCCCCCCAAAGCAATTAATCCAGACTGCACAGAAACACAAGGCTGCGCCACCCACATGGCCTGTGGGAACCCTCCCCACCCACTCACTCCTTACCAGGTAAACTTGCCTGCTAAATTGCTCTTTTTCCTTTTTCTGACCATCATCTGTTCTGCTCTGCTGGGAGATTTAGATTTGCTAGGAAACAGGAAATGGTTGGATTTCTTGCTTTCTAGCTAGTCTTTAGATCTTCGGCTCTGCTTTTAAGCACAGCCAAACCTCCCTTAGGACTGAAGTTTCTATTATTCAGTGCAGACTCACAGAAAGCAAATTTGAGAGATTGAGCTAGCCGATGGCAGATAGATGGATCATTGAATGATTCTGTGAGCAACTCAATCTGCCTACTTTGCCTGATTTGGGGTAAAAGGTGCTCTTTTTTATATTACAAAAATTCAATATTTATATAAATATTTATAATATTTATATACAAGCCATACCCAGCCAGTCATATGACCACCAAGCCACACCCACAAGTTAGGCCCCACCCAAGTACTGGTTGTTAAGAAATTTGAATTCATATTAATGGTCCCTGGCATTTAAAATTATGAGTTTGGTGGTCCCTGAGGTCCAAAAGGTTGGCGACCTCTGGTCTTGAAGGACTGACCCTTAGTTCTCTTAGTTCAGGGATCGCCAACCTTTTGGACCTCAGGGACCATCAAACTCATAATTTTAAATCTCTGGGACCGCTAATATGAATTCAAATTAATCAACCGGCTTCCCTCACAAGGCGATTTATGTACTGTTTCAGTCGGTCATCTGCCAGTGGTTCCTCGACCCATTCTTCCTGATCAGAGAGGTACTCCAGTTCCATTTTCCACCTGGGTTTATGGTTAAACCAGGTGAGGGTTACTCCCTTGGTTCTTCCATCCCAGTTGTCTCTCTTTCCTATGCCTATAAACAACCGGGGCTTTGTGGAATTTTCGCAGGCAGCTTCACTATCTTCGATGGGGTACACAAAGTCCATGTCTGATTGGGAAATTTCTCCCCAGCATTCGGCTTCCCCTTGCTTCTTGCTATATTCAGACATTTTTTGTAGGGTCCCCTTGGTAGAGTGAAGTTTTAAAAAAAATCCTCTCTGGGTTGACCTCTATTGCAGATTCTGCTTTATGTAAGCAATGGACTTTTTCCCCTTCAACCGAAAAAAAGAATGAACTTCTAAAAGCTAGGCACTTCCAAAGGAATTCTTTATTGAAAGGAAATGATTCCAATATTAGTCAAAGCAGAATCTAAGATGCTTCCAGGCATACAGTAACAGATGAAGGGAGTTAGAACCTCTCCCCATATTTAGATGTGGATTTTGTCAAACAAAGAACCAACCTGTTAATCCCCCCCTCCCCTTTTCTGGGAATGTATCTTAAAGGAGTTTTCCAGGGATTACCTTCCAGAGCTGGAATTTTTATGGTCCTTTCTCCTCTTGCTATCTCTCCAAGAGGTGACAAGTTTCTAGCCATCTGGCTCCTTTCCTCCAGTTGTATGTCATGTGCAAGTTATACAGATTCAATATAAGATTTTGTTGTGAATTAATAAAAGTGCTTGAATAAAGATTGTTGAAACCTTAAAGTGTTCTGGCCCTGCACTTCTGATTGGCCGATAATAGCGATATCGGATTGGTCCGTTCAGGAGAATCTGATTGGCTATTAACGAGCCTTTCTCATTGGTTAAAAGAGCTAACGTTCCTGTGTTTTCATTGGCTAAATACCCAAGAGCTTGCCTATATAAAGGGGGCTGTTCTGGCCATTTTTAGAACTGTTGCACCATGTTAAATAAAGAGTTGACGTTCACTGTTCATCGACTCGTCTCCACTTCTTGCGCCACGCACAGAACATAACACTGGCGATGAGGATGGGATGTGGAGACGTCAGAGCTGACTGAACACTACAGAGCGATAACTGAGCATGTGGCTGAAACGCACCAACGGCAGAACAATGTCCGGCAGCGTCATACCACCCGCTCCATTCGACCTGGCACAAGAAGACTGGGACTCATATATGGATCGCTTCCAGATGTTTCTGGAAACCAACAATTTGAAGGATGCCACTACCGGAAAGAAACGGGCGGTATTCCTAACTCATTGCGGACCAACCGTATTCAAGATGGCCAAGGCACTAGCGAAACTGGCAGAAGTGAAGTCCATGGACTGGGACGTCCTCAAACCCCTGCTAAGGGCCCACTATGCACCGACCATACCAACGCTCGTTAGAAGGCATGAATTTTACCAGAGAGATCAGCGGAAGGGCGAAAGCGTTGCAGATTTCATAGTGGATCTCCGGAATCTAGGAGGCTTATGCGGGTTTGCCGACCTCGAAGAAGCCCTGAGAGACCGAATAGTTTTGGGATTAGATGCACCCAGCGTGCAGAGTAAGCTGATGGCAAAAGGCGACATTAGCCTTACAGATGCCATCACTGATGCTACTGCAGCAGAAGCAACCAGGAAGTCGGCTGCCCAAATGCGCCGCACCCACGCCCTACTTCGCCAACTCGCCAGCGAAGTTTCACCTCACTTAGAAGAACAGGCAATGACAGCCCACCACGAGGACCTCAAATCGTCATTGGAAAGCGATGAAGAAGAGGTCAATTGGCTCCGATCTGAATGAGACCAATGCCAGAGATCGCAGTACCAATGCGCTGGTTGTGGGGCAAACCACCCCCGATCAGACTGCAAATTCCTCGATGCACTCTGCCATGTGTGCAGGAAAAGAGGCCACATCGGATGGGTCTATAAAAGCAAACAAGGACCCAGTCAGCCCCCGAGGAGGGCTAACTATCGCCAATCTACAGGAAGCCATCCCGTAAAGCGAGAACCCTTGAACCACCAATGGAACAACCACTCCTATGGAAACAAACCCCTAAACCACTCAACGAAGCGAGAAGAGGTGCACCAAACTATTACGATTGGTCAGGCCTCATCACTGGACACCAAGAAGATCTGGGTGAAGGTGGCCATCAAAAACCAGCCTTGTATGATGGAAGTCGATTCAGGATCGTCCCTCTCAATGGTTTCCTGGAAGACCCTCAAGGAACTCATCCCTACCGTCCGGCTACAAGACCTCCGTTTCCAAAGAATCATACTCAAAGATTATCAGGGAAATCGAATTCCAGTCATTGGACCCAGCCAAGTCCGTGTCTCATTTAAAAATCGTACCGCATCTCTACCCTTGACTGTAGTCGACAGGGATCGGCCTAGCTTGTTAGACCTCCAATGGTTCGCTCCACTTGGAATTGAAGTAGCTGTCAGCCCTCAAGATACCTTCCTCTGTTGCTTTTCTGCTATTATTTCATTATTTCTCTGGGCAGTCATGACAACGGTGGGAGGGGGGATTTTGCTAGGGAAGAAGACTGGCTATCTTCTGTCCTCTTTTGCGCAACTGCAAACTTTTATCAAAATATGTCAAGGTCATTTGACAAGACACTTCATTACCATCTGGAGATGACCACATGAGCTTATTCAGAAGTTTTAATTGGAAGAATAATTTGAACTTTGGGGAGTGGGAACAAACCTAATTCTTTGTATGTGGATTCTACCCGCCAATTTCTCAGTTTTGGAATTGATTTGTAGCTTCCACTTTATTTTCCAGTAAAAGGATAACTTTGCTCTACACCATGGAGTCTGAGTATTTCTTTCTTGGGATCTAAAGGGATCACAGCCTGACATTATTCCGAACCTCCCACATCAACCCACCCGGAGAAAACAGCAACTTTTCTTCCGAGGGGGTTTTATCTCATGTCGTCTCCAACCAGTGATGAAGAGGATCAGGGAGCTGCGGGGGGGCAGCTGATGCTGCTACCGGAGACGTCGGTGACTGACCTGCTGGCCGACTTGACTCTGGAAGAAACCCCAGACGAGATGCCCAGATGGCCATTGGGGGTTGGTTGGAGAGACTCTGAAGACCCCCTTCCTCCCAGAATCATTGTAAGACAAAAAGGTGCGAGGGAACGGCTGTGGCAGGAGGGGGAGGAGATGGAATGCAAACTGGATCAAGCCGGGAAATTCTTTATGGATGTTTCTGAGAAGCCCGGCACGGCTCAAAGGCATGAGGGGGAAGAGGGAGCGAGATCAGCCCGGGGAAGCCAAGTTATCCCTACCCCCCTTGCCCAGCCTACGCCAGCGCAGCTGCCCGCTGCCGCCCAGGGAGCCCCAGCAATAGGGGTGGTTCCTGGAAGACGCCACCTGCCCCCCCAGATGTGAAGTTTGGAGGAAATCCCAGAGATTTGGGATTTTTCCTGGTACAAGTTTGGAGTTATATGGCAGAATTTGAGCGGGAGTTCACCTATGAAGCAGCCAAAGTGAGATGCGTTACCAGAACCCTGGAAGGGTTGGCAGCAGATTGGGTGGTGACTTTGTACAATGATAACTCCCCCCAACTGCAAACCCTCGATGTTTTCATGACTGCATTGAGGAGAAGGTTTGAGGACCCTCTGGCAGAGAGAAAGGCCAGAATCAGAATGAAGACCCTAGTCCAAGGGGGGAGATCGGTCGCAGACTACACCCAAGAATTCAGGCAGCTGGCATACCACATCCGAGGTTGGTCCCAGGAGGCCCTGGTGGAAGCCTACAAAGATGGCTTAAATGAAGATGTATACCACACGTGCATCTCCAGAAGAGATCCACGTGATTTACAGTCATGGTACTTGCTGGCGGAAGAGGTGGACATTGATCTAGCCCGAAACAGACGCAGGGGAGGTCCCGCCTGGAGAAAACCGCTCCCCCCACATCTCCGAGAGACCTCAGCCCCCCAACCGAGAGGGGTGGTGGCAAGAGCCAAGACCACGGCATGTTTCCATTGTGGAAAGGAGGGCCACCGGATGGCAGATTGCCGGGTAAAGATGAACCCACCGAAAGCGCGGGACCCCGGGAGGAAGCCAAAAAAACCCTCAACCAAGCCCCGCGAGACCGGGCTGAAGACAAGAGAGGTTGTATAGGTCACCCTTTCGGCGGGAGAGGAGCTGGGACCTCCAACCCCACTCGACGAGAACGAGACAGATTCGGAAGATGACGTCCTGGTAAGTCCTAACCAAGGGCCCATGACCATCCCAATAAAGTTAAGGCGGCCCACCTTGGGACTGAGGGAGTGATGTTGGCCTTACTGGACTCGGGGTGCACGAGGTGTGTAATTAACATGAAAGTGGTTAAGGGGATGGGCATCGGACTGAGAACTTTAAAAACTCCCATATCTTTTTGCCAACTGGATGGGTCGGTGGCAGGAGGTTGCCCCACATGTTTTATAACAGAACCCCTAGAGATGACCATGGGAAACCACCATGAGACCCTGTGTTTTATTGTGGCCCCTGGGATGGAACAGCCTCTAATATTGGGACAACCATGGCTTCGGAAGTGGAATCCCCATGTGAACTGGAGAGAGGGGTGGATACGCATCCGCACCGATCGGCCACTGGAAGGGGAGGAGCAACCCTATCTGGAAGGGGAGGAGAAATCCCATCTGAAGTCCCAGGTACCCGCCGAGATACCTTCTACAGGTGCCGAACACGTGGAAGGAGAGGAGAAAATCCCGAAGGAGTATTGGGACTTAAGAGAGGTGTTTAGTGAAGAGGCTTCCGACGAGCTCCCTCCACATCGGTCGACCGATTGTAGCATTGAATTCCTGCTGGGGGTGACGCTCCCGAAACCAAAGATGTATCCGATGACACCGGGGGAGTTGGAGGAATTGAGGGCATTTATCGACAAGAACTTGCAACGGGGTTTCATCACGCCTGCCAGACCTCAAGTGGCGGCCAATGTGATGTTCCGCGAGAAGAAAGATGGCTCCAAATGTCTGGTAGTGGACTATCGAAACCTGAACGCAGTATCTGTAGAGAACATGTACCCCCTCCCTCTGATGAAGGACATGTTAGCCCACCTGGCAAAGGGGAAGATTTTCACAAAGCTGGACTTGAGGGAGGCATACTACCGAATCCGGATAAAGGAGGGAGACGAGTGGAAGACTGCGTTCAACTGCCCAATGGGTTGTTTCCAGTTCAATGTTCTCCCTTTCGGCTTACAGGGGGCGCCTGCTGTTTTCATGCAACTGATCAATCAAGTGCTTCATGAACATTTATACAAAGGGGTTCTGGTATACCTTGATGATATTCTTATCTACACGGAGACTAGAGACGAACATGTGAAGCTGGTACGCTCTGTGTTGCACAAGCTGAGGGCCGTCAAATTGTACGCCAAACTATCCAATTGTGAGTTCCATCAAGAAAAAATTGACTACTTGGGATATTGTATCTCCCCCGAAGGCATTGAAATGGACCCAGAAAAGGTGCGAGCCGTTTTGGACTGGGCCCCACCGAAAACTCGTAAACAGCTTCAAAGTTTTCTGGGATTTGCCAACTTTTATCGCCAATTCATCCCGTCTTTTGCAAAAATAGCCATGTCCATCACCAACCTCCTGAAAACAAAGGGGGAACTGAAACCAAAGCCCAGTCAACCATTGAATTGGACCATGGAGTGCCAAGCTGCATTTGAAAAACTTAAGAGACTTTTTGCTGCAGAACCAATACTGAAACACCCAAACATGGACGCCCCTTTCGTGATCCAAGCTGATGCAAGCGATGTAGCAGTGGGGGCAGTCTTACTCCAATTAAACGAGAAGGGGACACTACAACCATGCACTTACACTTCTCGTAAATTCACTGAGACTAAAAGGAGATGGGCCGTTTGGGAGAAAGAAGCGTTTGCAGTCCGTTGGGCCTTACTAGCTTGGAGGCATTTTTTGGAAGGAGCAAAACACCCATTTGAAGTGTGGACTGACCATAAGAATCTAGAAGCTTTAAAAACCCCTCGGAAGTTATCCCCTAAACAAGTTAGGTGGGCTCAGTTTTTCAAGCGATTCAATTTCTCCTTGAAATATATACCAGGGGGAAAGAATTTTATGGCAGATGCTTTGTCTAGAATGCCTCAATACAACAGTATCCATAAAGAAGTGATAAGGCCAATCGTGTCCACTACACAACTGGCTGCCCCTGTAGTTACCCGCGCTCAAAAAAGAAACCAAGAAAAGAATCTATCCACTGATCTGATGGAACAGTTTAAGGAGGCTTTGAAAATGAATGAGTGGTTCCTGGCAAATGCGAACAACTGCACTGTTCGAGATGGCCTAGCCTGGATGGGGGCGAAATTGTATGTACCTCAGAACCTGAGAAGCCACGTATTGCAACAAACTCATGATTCCAAAGTGGCTGGTCATTTTGGGTTTGTGAAGACCTTACATTTGGTGAAACGGCAGTTTTGGTGGCCTTCGTTGAAAAAGGACATTGAGACTTATGTGGCGAGTTGTCCGATTTGCGCCTCAGCAAAAAGACCTCCTGGGAAGCCACCAGGACTGTTGCAAAATGTGGCCAGCCCAACTGCTCCTTGGAAGGAAATTTCCATGGACTTTATTGTAGATCTACCCGAGAGCAGTGGACACACAGTCATTTGGGTGGTGACTGACTTGTTCTCCAAACAAACCCATTTCATCCCTTGCTCAAAGATCCCTTCGGCGAGGTTGTTGGCCACACTATTCATTCTTCATGTCTACAGATTGCATGGTGTACCTGAACGTGTAGTTTCTGATCGGGGAGTCCAATTTACCTCGAATTTCTGGAGGGAATTTTTGAAATTAATAGGCTCCACCCAAAGCTTAAGCTCCGCCCACCATCCCCAAACGAATGGAGCCTGCGAGAGAACTAACGGGGTGCTAGAACAATACCTCCGATGTTACATAAATTATCAGCAAGACAACTGGGTGGATCTACTACCTTTTGCAGAGGTAGCATGTAATAACTCTGTTCACAGTAGTATGGGATTTACTCCTTTCAAAATAGCAACAGGGCAAGATTTTGTACCCATACCTGAACTGCCTGGTGAAAACCCAACTGTCCAGTCACTGAGTGATTGGATATCTCAGCTTCAAATTAATTGGCCGGTCATCCGAAAAGCTTTGGACGAGGTGCACAAATCTCATAAGAAATTTGCAGACAGAAAGCGAGCTCTGCAGATGTCATATCAAGTGGGCGATAAAGTATTTCTCTCGACCAAGTATTTGCTGACTACTCAAAAATCGAAGAAGTTGGGTCCTAAGTATGTAGGACCTTTCCCCATTGAGAGGATTATAAATCCTGTGACTGTTCAACTCACTTTACCAAAGACTCTTCATCGTATTCATCCAGTTTTCCATGTTAGTTTGTTGAAACCAGAACGTACCTGTACCTTGAGACCGACCCAGTCTGATCCCCCTGTACCATTGTTAATTGAGTGTGAACAGCATTTCGAAATTAAAGAAATTTTAGACTCTAGAAAGTGGAGGGGTCGTACCCAATACCTGGTAGCCTGGAAACATTTTCCTCCGTCCCATTCTGAGTGGGTAAATGAAAAGGACCTTAGAGCTCCTGAACTATTAAAGAAGTTTTATACCAAATATCCTGATAAACCATGAAAATGTATAACAATGTTAACATGTAATTATGTTGTTTTCTTTGAGGGACTTATGTCCTTTTTCTAGGGGGTCCGAATGTCAGCCCTCAAGATACCTTCCTCTGTTGCTTTTCTGCTATTATTTCATTATTTCTCTGGGCTGTCATGACAACGGTGGGAGGGGGGATTTTGCTAGGGAAGAAGACTGGCTATCTTCTGTCCTCTTTTGCGCAACTGCAAACTTTTATCAAAATATGTCAAGGTCATTTGACAAGACACTTCATCACCATCTGGAGATGACCACATGAGCTTATTCAGAAGTTTTAATTGGAAGAATAATTTGAACTTTGGGGGGTGGGAACAAACCTAATTCTTTGTATGTGGATTCTACCCGCCAATTTCTCAGTTTCGGAATTGATTTGTAGCTTCCACTTTATTTTCCAGTAAAAGGATAACTTTGTTCTACATCATGGAGTCTGAGTATTTCTTTCTGGGATCTAAAGGGAGCACAGCCTGACAGTAGCCTGCATTCACCGAACCAGCAGCAACGACTGGGAAGAGGCTCTCATCCAAGATTTCCAGGATGTCTTTGCAGATAAACTAGGCGAGTACAAGGGGACCCCAATATCATTTAACCTCAACCCCGAAATAGCTCCCATCCGCCTTAAGCCTCGTCGAGTTCCATTTGCCCTTAAACCAAAGATTGACGAGCAGCTTGATAAATTAATAGCCCAGGGGGTGTTAGAACAAACCGACCATTCTCCCTGGGAAATCCCGATCGTGACACCCATCAAGCCGGATGGATCGTTAAGAATTTGTGGGGACTACCGAGCCACCCTGAATCACGCCCTGCAGCAAAACGCTTACCCGGTACCGGTCGTGCACACCTTCTCCATTCCCTGGGGGGCGGAAAAGTCTTCGCTAAACTAGATCTAGCCCAGACATACCAACAACTGCCTGTAGACAAAAAAACGGCAGAGGCCCAAATGATCATTACGCACCGAGGTGCGTTTAAATGTAACCGACTCCAATTCAGAGTAAGCATGGCCCCGGGAATCTTTCAAAGTTTGATGGAAAGACTATTACAAGGGATAAAAGGCGTTGTCCCCTGTTTTGATGATGTTTTAATTGCTGACTCAAGAAATACTAAGGGAGTGCCTGGGGTTGGTTCTTCAGAGACTCGGGTCTCAAAATTAAAAAAAAGAAGTGTCAACTATGTACGGATCGAGTAAAATTTTTAGGATATTTAATAGATAAACAAGGCATTCACCCCACCGATAGCAAACTTAGGGCAATCAAAAACGCCCCAAAACCCCGCAATAAGGCTGATCTCCAAGCTTTCCCAGGCCTTATCAATTTTTATAATGTCTTTCTGCCTCACAGAGCAACCGTAGCCGAACCCCTACATCGCTTATTGGACAAAAAAGCACCCTGGGTTTGGGTGCACCGAGAGGAACATGCGTTTCGACAAGTAAAAAACCTATTGACCTCCAACGCTGTTTTGATGCAGTATAATGAGACTTTGCCTTTAACGGTTACATGTGATGCATCACCATTCGGAGTGGGTGCCATTTTGAGCCACGTTTTACCAAATGGAAGTGAAGCCCCTGTTGCCTATTTTTCAAAAATGCTATCAAAAGCAGAACGCAATTACAGTCAAATCGATAAGGAAGCTCTTGCTATTGTATCTGCTGTTAAACAATTTCATGAATATATTTATGGGTGAGCTTTCACTATAATAACTGACCACAAACCTTTACTGGGAATAATAGCGGGAGATAAACCAACCCCTTATATATTACCTCCCAGAATGACTCACTGGTCAGAATTCTTGGCTGCCAATAATTATAAGTTGCAACACTGCCCGGGGAAAGCCATTCCCCATGCTGACGCATTGAGCCGTGCACCACTTCCAGGAACCGTTGACAACCCTGCTCTGACCGTCACAACACTGCAGATAGAGACACTCCAAAAACCGCCGTTGACAGCTCGCGATATCGCTATTGAAACTAAACGCGATCCCATTTTAGCACATGTCCTCAGCTGGGTAGAGCGTGGATGGCCATTGGACCAAATCCCTGACAACTACGTTCCCTTCAAAAGTCAACAGACGGAACTGTTTTCCCAGAAAGGCTGCATCATTTGGGGCGATAGAGTCATTGTCCCAGAGCGGTTACAGCGAGCGGTACTGAGAACCTTGCACGATGGCCGAAGCTATGCGTGGTGGCCGGGCATAAACAAGCAGATCGAAGCCTGGGTAAAGACTTGTCACAAATGCCAGGAAGTCAGTAATGCCCCACCGAAAGCAACCCCAACAGAATGGGAAACACCCAGGGGACCATGGTCCCGTATTCATCTGGACTTTGCGGGACCTATGAATGGACACACATTTTTATTAACAGTGGATGCCTACTCGAACTGGCTCGAAATCCATGAGATGAAAAATACAACAACCGAATCAGTCATCAGGAAATTGGACAGATTATTTGCAACACACGGACTACCGGACGTTCTGGTATCCGACAACGGGTCCCAGTTTACCACGCTTTCTTTTGAACAGTACCTGGCGGACCGTGATATTCACCATGCGCTAACTTTACCAGCGCATTCTGCGGCCAATGGAAGGGCCGAGCACATGGTTCAATTCGTCAAAAGAACTCTACATAAAATGGACTATGGCGATATCGAAGACAAGATTAACCAGATACTCCTTTTGCAGCACATCACACCACACAGTGTCACCAACAAAACTCCCGCTGAGTTATTGATGGGACGAAAACTCCACTCCCACCTCGACCGACTACACCCATCGTACGAACCTGAAAAACCACACGGATCCAGTGGGAAATGCCGTAATTTCCAGGTAGGCAACTTGGTTTTCGCGAGAAACTTTTATGGCGACCCATTGTGGGTCGAGGCAACTGTAATCCAAGTAACCGGACCCAGATCGTACCGAATGAAATGTCGTGACGATAGAATATGGAAGTGCCATATTGATCAGCTGCGTTCAAGGCTGCAGTCTGGGGTCTGTGATTCCGGTGATTTCCAAACTAAGGGGGGAGGAGACGCCGAGGAGGCTGAGTTTGAAACGGCGAAAAGCACAAGCGGAAGAAATGACCGCTCAGACGCAACATGTGAAGAAGGATCGGGGACAGGGGTAAACTCGCCTCAAAGGGATACTGAGGACATTAGTGGTAACGGAAGTTTAGATACAGAACCAGAGGCACCCTGTTCACCAGATAACGTCCTACCCCAACAAGACTCTAGACAAATACCAGGAGGACAACGTAAATCAAATAGACAATGAAAAGAACCTGCCTACCTCAAAGACTATGTTACCACACCCCTTAAACGGAACCCAGGGGGAAGGGGTGTTGTGAATTAATAAAAGTGCTTGAATAAAGATTGTTGAAACCTTAAAGTAAAGTGCAGGGTTCTGGCCCTGCACTTCTGATTGGCCGATAATAGCGATATCGGATTGGTCCATTCAGGAGAATCTGATTAACGAGCCTTTCTCATTGGTTAAAAGAGTTAATGTTCCTGTGTTTTCATTGGCTAAATACCCAAGAGCTTGCCTTTATAAAGGGGACTGTTGTAGCTGTTTTTAGAACTGTTGCACCATGTTAAATAACGAGTTGAAGTTCACTGTTCATCGACTCATCTCCACTTCTTGTGCCACGCACAGAACATAACAGATTTAATATATTCAGGTTACATCAAAAAGATTACTTATACCAACTCCCCCCGCCCCTTCTTCCATTGAAGAATGGCAGATACACGGATCTGACACTATCCAATGAAAACATGCAGACGTCCCAATGCTTCAACACAATCCTTTTTTCTGATGAAACCTATCTGCAGGTTTCAGGAAAGTCCTGTTCATCTTAACACTTATTAAAGTTGGCACTTTCCTCCTTTGTATTTATTGTGAACAAAAAGATGAATAAACTACATTGTGGAGTAGACATTAGGAGGACATATTCATGTATAAATAACTCACTTTACAAAACAAATAAGTCTTTGAAAAATTATTTCACTTAAATTGATTCAAAGGATGTCAGCTTGTGTTTCCTCTTCCTACTGCAGGGAAAACATCATTGTTTTGTTTTAAAAGCACTGCTCTTGGCCTTGCCACAGTTTCATTTACTAGAATCCATGCATGCCTTAAAAACAAAAATGTCCTTCAACCTTTTCTTTTTTATATAGAAAGCTATCTAAGATTGAAAAAAAATAAAGATTGCATTCTAAAAGCTAGGCACAGGTCAAAATGAAAACAATAAACAAATAATCCTGGCCCTTATGAAACAAGGTCTATTTCAAATCAGTTCTGTGCTTGATTTCACTAACACTTGTTTATAATCTCAACAATAAGCTTTCCCTGACCTTCTTAAAACTACTGGGAATACCCTTCAACCATCCAAGGACTGGATTTATGACTAGAATTCAATGTCATACCCATTCTAACAGTTCTCTAAAAAGTACCACTCTTCCCAATGTATGTATATACACAATAAATGTGTGCATTGACATTTAGCTACGTGTCTCTTTACAAAAAGGAGCACTTCTTGGTTTCTACTTTTCTTTCATTGTGCAAAACATTTTCATTTTAAGGAACAACAATTGTCAAAGGAGCAGAATCTATCAGGAAGGAGTTATGGGTTTGCTTGCAAAACAAGACTTTATTATCATAAGTGAATGGTAATTCACTTTCATATGTATTTATTTAATTAAAATCGTATCTACGTAGCAATTCTGCTGTGATTTTTACATGCATAGCAAGACTAGCTTTGCATGGTAACCTAAATTTTTCTTTTGAAATTCTTCCCACTTCCACTGAATGTTTTACCACCAGAGAAATGTGTCCAAATTTGAAAATCAACAAGAATCACGTGAAACTTTATAGCTCCTATTCAGTGCCCAGGCATCTCCATGGAAAGATATCAAAATATGGGGGAAATTAGGCATGTCATTCTTCATTAGTCATTTTCTCTTATGGAATTTTCTATTAATAGCAGTTACTACACACTGATGCTTTGAAAAAAGGTTGAGTAATTATTGAAGTATTGAGTTTTTAACAAATAATGCAAAATATAAATGCAAGGTAAAGGAAGTTGATGAGATATATTCGATTTTTGCATCCAAAGAAGAGTTTAATATAGCTCTGCTTATAGTAATTGAAACTGTATCAACCTTCATAACTTTCTTCTGAGAAGATGTGTAGAGAATAATGCTATTCAAAAACTTACTGTAAGTGAAATTAGATGTGCCGGGCCTCCACCACCTCCCTCTTCCTCCTACTAGCAATGGCCAGGAGTGGGCTTCAATTTTTTTTAGAAAGGGGCTCTCTGCCCTAATACCTGGCTGGGTGGCTGTGGCTGGATGGTCATGTGACTGAGTGGATGTGGCCAACTCAACATTGCTTCTCTGTCCTAATTACCTAAAAAAAGATATATACCAAAAAGTTGTTTATCATTTCATGAATTTAATACTTAAATAAAAGACTGGGTGAAACCAGGCTTAATAGCAGTGTCCGTGAGAGGAATTTTGGAGTCTTAGTGGAGTTTCTGGTGAGTTACATGATTCTTATTATTTGGGAATTAATCCCTTCGGAGGCTAGTGGCAATGTTATCTGATTTTCTCAATGGCTCTCCCTCTCAAGCGCTGAGTGGATTGTTTATCTAGCTTGCAATACTTTTACGAAGTGTGAAATGCTCTTGGATGAATGCCCAGAAGTTCAATTAAGCCTATTAACAGCTTTACCTTGCTGCTTGTCTTTCTGGGGTTATTGGGGGCTCTCCAAGCCCTGCACACTTAGCATGGAGCTTTCCCAAGCCCCTGAGAGCCCCCAGCAGCCCACCCCGGCAATGCCCCCAAATGGCCCAAACACCACCACTGCCACTAAATGGCCCAAACTCCAAAAAGCTTGAAACTCAACACAACAGCAGCAGTGGTAACAGTGAGTGTGCGTGAACATGGAAAGCCTCCAGCTTCTGCTGCCACTCTGATCAATTGCTTTCCCTCTGGGTGCCCGCAGTGAATTGTTCCTGTGGCAAATGGGCCATGTTGAATTTTCCTGTGACAATTTGGTGGCAATGAGTTCGCAGAGGCGACTTGGCTGTGGCAAGCTGGTTGGGCTGAGCTGGCTATGATGAGTTGTCCCATTCTGGCCTGTATGTCAATTTCAATAACATACAGTTGACAAAAAGAGAAGCAAGAACAACAAACTGCAAGGTAGATTGACTAAGTTACAGTATTGGTCAGTGCATCACTGGGAGACTTGAAAAACCAAATTAGAAACAGATTGTCATGGAGAAAATCTAGCTATGTGGTTGGTAGAAGTTGAAAATGACGACAGCATATAATCAATCAATATTTAATTGAAATTGCCAGGCATGTTCAGCCTAGAGGGTGAATAATACATCCAAACATCTGTGCACATCCTTATGTGTTCATTCACACAAAACAATGGCATCTGTGTCCAATGATGAAACATGCATCCATGAGATTGGGAAGTGAGTATGAAAGACCAGGGCATGTATTGTGATAATGAAATACATGCTTTGTTCTATGTTACCACCTGTGTTGCCTGTGAAACACGTACATTTAACCTTCATCAAATCTTTTTCATTCAAATGGAAGCATCTACATAAATATTTAAAAGAATAGTGTGAAGATTCAGAATAAGGAGAAACCAAGCAAATAAAATCAACAATAAAAATATGGCCAATCAGACATAATTTACATAACCACTGGGCAGGTCATAAAATGCAAATCTATTTAAAACAGATCCAGAGAGAATGTTTTACATTGCCAAGTTCTGTAGACTAAAAACACTTTCACATAGCTACCAATTTCACATTCTGTTCTGAAGAATCACAAATTAAACCCATTATAGTTCAATAAAAGAAAATAAATCAGAATAATTTCCTTTAAAAATGCAACGTTCTATATTTTTTATCCTATATTTTTTTCAACTACTTTTGCTTTGTTAATCACAGATTTATGTACAGTACTATTTCTACATATAATTTATTTCATGTAAACCTATAAAAAGGAGAAAAAACAATTAAAATAATAACTTATAATGTAGGTAGTCCTCAACTTGCAACCACAATTGAATCCAAAATGTCTGTTGCTAAATGAGATAGTAAAGTGAATTTTGCCTCATTTAACGACTTTTCTTGCCACATTTTTAAATGAATCACTGCAGTTAGTTAAGTTAGTAACATGGTTGTTAACTCAATCTGGTTTCCCCATTGACTTTGCTTGTCAGAAGGTTGCAAAGAGTGATCATATGATCCCGGGATAATGCAACCACCATAAATATAAATCAATTGCCAAGTGCCCAAATTTTGATCATGTGATTAAGGGGATTCTGCAATGGTCATAAGTGGGAAAAATGGCCATAAGTCACTTTTTCAGGGCTGTTGTAACTTTGAACGGTCACTAAATGAATTGTTGTAAGCTGAGGACTACCTGTAGTTAGTCGCAGAGCCAAGTGGGAATAGACTTTAAATTATAAATCATGTGTAGCTTTATTTTTTTTGCTTTGTTTTAATCTCGCAGCTGAAGTGACCACAAAGGGGAGCTGAGTTTGTGGCAAAAGTTTCCAGGCTTAGACATCTTCACATAAAGACCTTATTTTCCGTATCCATTTTCTTCTTATTCAGAACTTGTCCTGCAGATGTTTCCAAAATAATTACGAAAAGAAGGTAGAGTTTCCTTTCTTAGTATTCTATCACTGTCATAAATGCATATCATCATTAAATGATGCAGTTGCTAAATTACTAAATAATATTTAGAAATAAAATTATGTACATGGGAATAAATATATTCATATGGAAATATGGAAAAACAGTAAGTATTTTCAGTGTTTAGGTGGATTTTTATAGAGCTAAGGAATATTTCTTCTCCATGACATGCAGTTTTTTATGGCCATTATTGGTATAATAACAGCCATGGTAATTTAGGAAGTGCCTTGATTTTTTGCTGTGGGAACTCTTTTGCACTCAGATATCACTGTATACTTTTTAAGAGGCTTTTAAGTGATTTGTGCATTTGATTGTTCTCGGGAGCATACAGGTGTGATGTTGTGCCTTTGGTTTATATTTATTACTTTTAGCAACTGTTATGTGACTGGATTGCAAGGAGGATGTGTTTGTGTGTAAGTGTAAGGGTGTGAGAGTGAGAGAATGAGAGAAAGAGCATGAATATAGCACAATTGCTATAAAATTGTATACATGGTAAAAAAAATATTTTTAATCTGTCCTCACTTATTGCAGTTCAAAAATCCAATTTTGTATTTTCACTCCTCTTGGTTTCTTATATCACAATTTTTTTTCTATATGAAGATAAACAAATGAATGAAGGTTAATATACATGTTGCAGGATCTAATCTGGGTCTGTTACTGGGACCAGAGGTTTGGTCTTACGAGCTTCCAGACTTGTGCTCGAGCCCATGTTCAGGGAACTTCTCTCTAGCAGAGTGTGTGCTGTTCATCCACATGTTGGAAAGCTCTGAAGACAAAACCTCTGGTCCCAATGACCAACCCAGATTGGATCCTGCAAAAGTCTAATTATCCGTAATTTTGTATAGTAAAAAAAGCGAGAATATAATTTTGTACAACTTTCTGATGACTTAAAACAAATGAACATGAAAGATTTCATTAAGGAAATGTAAATAGCAGAAACATGGAGGTACAATGACCACACAATGTTGGAATGTTTTATTTTAAGAGAACAGTGATTGGTCTCATTGGCAATGATGAATCTGCATACAGACGGGACGTTGTACAACTTGCCTCATGGTGTGACTGGAACAATCTGGAAATGAACATAGTCAAAAACGTAGAAATGGTGGTAGACTTTAGGAGAAACCCTCCCATACTACCATCTCTTACACAGTATCAACAGTAGAGACTTTCAAATTTCTAGGTTCTATCATATCACAAAACCTAAAATGGACACCTAACATCAAAATCATCATCAAAAAAGCACAACAAAGAATGCTATTTGTGCGCCAACTCAGAAAGCTCAAACTTCCCAAAGAGCTGCTGATACAGTTCTACAGAGGAATTATTGAGTCTGTCATCTGCATCTCTATAACTGTCTGGTTTGGTTCAGCAAGCCAACAAGACAGACACAGACTTCAGAGAGTAATTAGGACTGCAGAAAAAACAATTACGACCAACCTGGTTTCCATTGAGGACCTGTACATTGCATAAGTCAAAAAGAGGGCTGTGAAAATATTTATATATCCCTCACATCCCGCACATAAACTGTTTCAACTCCTACCCTCAAAACGATGCTACAGAGCAAAACGATGCTATAGAACAACTAGACACAAGAACAGTTTTTTCCCAAATGCCATCACTCTGCTAAATAAATAATTCCTTCAACACTGTCCAACTATTTACAAAGTCTGCAATACTATACTATAAATCTTCTCATCACTCCTTATCACCCATCCCCTCTCACTTGTGATTTTATCACTATAACTTTGTTGCTTGTATCCTTACAATTTATATTGACTGTTTCCTAGTATGATTTGATTGCTTATTGTACCCTATGACTATTAAGTGTTGTACCTTATGATTCTTTACTCTTGACAAATGTATCTTTTTTTATGTATACTGAGAGCATTTGCATCAAGACAAATTCCTTGTGTATCTAATCACACTTAGCCAATAAATAATTTTCTCTCTCTCTCTCTCTCTCTCTCTCTCTCTCTCTCTATCTAAATGGGGCATATCTGACATATGTCAGATTTCAAGAAGCAGGTTTTAGAAAATTCACACCATTTGTAAGTAGGATCCCATGGCAGGAGAAACTAATAAGAAAATGAACTCAAAGTAAATTCCTAAAGAAGGATACATTAAAATTACAAACTTTTTGAAGAGAAGAAAAAATAAAGACCCATTACAGAAGCCAATAAATCCAAAAATTTAGCAAACATTTGGAAAATAATAAGGACAAAAGAAAAAAGAAATGAAAAGAAGGTCAAGTTTCAAAGGAAGGATAATCTAGAGAGTCCTGGTTGAATTTAGCAAAAATTGTTTATGTTCAAAAGAAAAGGACAAATAAAAGTATCGGTACATCAGCTTCTCAGCAAATACATCAAAATGCGATGATGTAACAAAACAAAAAAATACTCATATGAATGTACTATTTCAATTTATTCTTTTGCTGGTGTTCCAGTGAGAAATAGTGAAAGTCAAGATGAAAGGATAATATTGAAACTTGAGGCTGACAAAAAAAAAAAAAATACAATGTCAATGAATACTCCTTTAATGTAAAAGAGTTTAATTCTCCAGAACTAGATGTATAGTTCTTTGTGTACTGAAGGAACTAGTTGATTATTTCAGGCTTATTATCTTCAAGAAATTCTGGAGAACTAGTGAAGTTGATGGCTGAAGAAAAAAAAGCTTGTCTTTAACTTCAGAAAAAGGTAGATCTGAGGAATGAAGGATAGTCAGTCTGACATTAATACCTGGGAAAACTTTAAAGATAACAATTTTGAAGATAATAAAAGAACAATTGATAACACCTTGCAAACAATACAATACAATTATCAGAAGTCAACATATCTCCAACAAGGGCAAATATTTTGCAAAACTGTCTCACATTTTGCAACACTATTTCAGATTTTAACTTCCTTAACTGAATGCAATAAATTTAGGGCTCTTCTGCCTTAAGGTGCTTGACTGTACTTTGCGCACAGTGATGGCCTGATGTCTGTATTGACTTCCAGATTCCCACTAATTTCTCTTTCTTTTTCACCTATATGAGCAAAGTAAGCACCACCCATGTTCCTTTCCATGCCAAATCTGATGAAGAAGTATAAGCAGATACAAGAGATGGAGCAGTTTGTGGAGCAGATGATGGAAGAATTGCTAAGTTTGGGGACAGTGCTGATGAAAGAGCATTGAAAAAAGCGAGATGAAGGAAGTGCACAATAAAGAATAAATGAGAGGATGAGTGAAGAAAAAAGACCAAATGATATTTTTAATTAATAATACTTTCAAGAAAATATTTTTCTCCAGTTTCAAACTGGGGCATTCTTCATATGAGGCAAATATGCTAATTAACTATATACCACCATAATAGAGATTAGGGAACCAAGCCTGGGAAAGAGTCATTGACTGAGATGGAGAAACCTGAATGATTGAATGAATGAATGAATGAATGAACAAGAAATGAATTTTGAAAGCTGATTGCTGTTCACCTATGTGTATGAACTTTGATCAACTATGTGACTTTTAAAAAATAATAATGTAATAAAAAATAAAAGCATAGCACTATTTGACAATATGCATCCACCAGCATAGAGTAAATGTCTATTTTTTTTTTCTTGGCACATAGGTCAGTTAAAGTACTTGTGGTTTATGTGTACTTATCTCCTTTGAGGAAGTTAATGGTTCCTTTCAGAAATGTTTTTTCTAATGGAGCTGTTGTGTATGCAATATAATTAATAAAGTGTGAGCTTGGAGTAAGTGCAGGGTTCTGGCCCTGCACTTCTGATTGGCTGTTAAGTGGCTGGACCGGATTGGCCCGTTCCGGGGAATCCGATTGGCCCTTAACAGAGAATTCTTATTGGTTATAAAAGCTAGCGTTCCTAGCTTGTTATTGGTTAAACGTTACAAGGTTTGCCTATATAAGGAGGGTTTTACTGATATTAAGAGAGCAAGTCACGATGTAAATAAAGAGCTGAAGTTCACCGTTCAGAAACTTGCCTCCATTCTTCCTCGCCCATGCTCAAACTTAACACTGGCGACGAAGGTGGGATGTGGAGACATCTGAACCAACGAAACTTCGAAGAACACTGAGCACGTGACAGACGACACCAACAACGGAACCATGTCCGGCGGCATCGTACCACCCGCTCCGTTCGATCCAACACAAGAAGACTGGGAGTCTTACATGGATCGTTTCCAAATGTTCCCAGAGATGAACAACTTAAAGGACGCCACAGCCGGGAAGAAACGGGCGGTGTTCCTAACGCATTGCGGTCCAACCGTATTTAAGATGGCTAAAGCACTAGCCAAACCCCGAGAAGTGAAGGCCATGGATTGGGATGATCTCGAACCTATCCTGCGAGACCACTACGCTCCTACCGTGCCTACGCTCGTGAGACGCCACGAGTTTTATCAAAGAAACCAGCGAAAGGGAGAAAGCATGGCCAACTTCATAGCAGACCTCCGTAACTTGGGAGGCCTCTGCGGATTCACCGATCTAGAAGAAGCACTAAGAGATCACATAGTTCTGGGATTAGATGCGCCAGGCATCCAAAGCAAGCTGATGGCGAAAGGCGACATCAGCCTTGCCGACGCCATCACCGATGCTACCGCAGCGGAAGCAACCAAGAAGTTAGCTGTACAACTACGCTGAAACCGCACTCCGGTACCACCACCGGACAGCGAAATCTCACCGAGTTCAGAAGGGCAGCTCGTGACAATGCACCACGAGGACCTCTCTTTGTCGTCAGACAACGACGAAGAAGGGGTCCATCGACTGCGGTCTGAACAGGACCATCACCCGAAGCCCTTACGCCCTTGCGCTGGCTGTGGAGCCAACCATGCCAGATCCGAATGCAGATTCCACGGCGCACTCTGCCATGAGTGAGGGAAATGAGGCCACATCGGACGGGTCTGCCGCAGCTTGCCAGGACCCAGCCAGGCCTCAAAAGGGGCTAACTATCGCCAATCGACAGGAAACCGTCCTGAAAGGCGAGAGCCAGTAAACCACTCCTACAGAAATCAAGCTTTGCAGAGAGAAGAGGCTCACCATACTATCACTATCGGTCACGCCTCAGCCTTGGACACTAAGAAAATCCGAGTCACGGTAGCCATCGAGAACCAGCCTTGCCACATGGAGGTCGACTCGGGATCGTCCCTCTCGATGGTGTCATGGAAGACACTCAAGCAACTCATCCCCACAATTCAATGTCAAGATCTCCATTTTCAATGCCTCATCCTCAAGGATTACCAAGGGAATCGAATCCCCGTCGTCAGGTCCTGCCGAGTCGAGTCTCTTTCAAGAAGCACACAGCATACTTACCTTTAACGGTCATTGATAGAGATAGGCCTAGCCTACTGGGCCTCCAATGGTTCGCGCCACTCGGCATTGAAGTGGCTGGCGTAAACTGAGTCAGTGGCTGTGACTGGGAGGAAGACCTTATCTCGGAGTTCAGGGACGTCTTCGCGGACAGCTTAGGCGAGTACAAGGGGACCCTGATCTCATTCAGCTTAGATCCAAAAATAGCTCCCATTCACCTAAAGCCCCGTCAAGTTCCGTTTGCCTTAAAATCGAAAATCGATGAACAACTCGATAAACTGAAAGCTCAGGGGGTGTTGGAGCCCATCGATCACTCCCTGTGGGAAACCCCTATTGTAACACCCATTAAGCCAGACAGGTCAATCCGAATTTGTGGGGACTACCGGGCCACTTTGAACCATGCCCTGCAGCAGAACGCATATCCAGTTCCGGTGGTGCAGCACCTCCTCCATTCCCTGGGGGGCGGGAAAGTTTTCGATAAATTGGATTTAGCTCAGGCATATCAGCAATTACCAGTAGATGAAAAAACAGCACAGGCCCAAACTATTGTGACGCACCGAGGTGCCTTTAAATGTACCCGGCTGCAATTCGGAGTAAGTGTAGCCCCGGGGATTTTTCAGAGCCTTATGGAAAGGTTATTGCAAGGGATTAAGGGCGTGGTTCCCTATTTTGACGATGTATTAGTTGCAGCCCCTACAAAAAAAATCTTACAGGACCGGTTAAAATTAGTCCTAAAAAAATTCCAAGAGGCCGGTCTTAAGGTTAAAAAAAAACAAATGTAAATTGTGTACTGACAGTGTTGAGTTTTTAGGGTACCTGATTGATAGCCAGGGCATTCTCCCTACCGAAAGTAAATTAAAAGCGATCAAAAACACTCCCAGGCCAAGAAACAAGGCCGATCTCCAGGCATTCCTAGGCCTCATCAATTTTTATAATGTATTTTTACCGCATAAAGCAACTGTCGCTGAACCGTTACACTGATTGTTAGCTAAAAAAGCAATTTGGTTATGGGGTTACCGTGAAGAACAGGCGTACCAAAATGTTAAAAAACTGCTCACTTCTGACTCTGTACTCATGCAGTATAACGAGACCTTGCCGTTAGTTATAACCTGTGATGCATCGCCTTTTGGGGTGGGCGCCATTTTGAGCCATGTACTGCCTAATGAGAACGAAGCCCCTGTTGCATATTTTTCAAAGACTCTGTCAAAAATGGAGCGGAACGATGGACAAATTGATAAAGAAGCCCTCGCAATTGTCTCAGCTGTGAAAAGATTTCACAAATACATGTATGGTAGGGTTTTTACTATTGTGACTGACCACAAGCCGTTATTGGGGATAATAGCTGGAGATAAGCCAACTCCCTACATATTATCCCCTAGGATGACCCGATGGTCAGAATTCTTAGCTGCTTATAACTATCGGCTGCAATACCGCCCGGGGAAGGCCATTCGCCATGCTGACGCATTGAGCTGAACACCACTTCCAGAGACTCTCGACGATCCAGCACCAACGGTAACCACATTGCAAATTGAAGCGCTCAACTCACCACCACTGACCGCCTGAGATATCGCAAGAGAAACCAAACGCGACCACACCCTAGCACGCGTCCTAGGCTGGGTAGAACGCGGATGGCCATTGGACCAGTTATCAGATGACTTCACACCATTCAAGACTCGACAGACCGAACTCTTCTCCCAGAAAGGCTGTGTCATCTGGGGTGATAGAGTCGTTATTCCAGAATGGCTCCGAAAAGTGCTGCTTAGAACTTTGCACGATGGCCACCCCAGCATTGTGCAAATGAAAGCCATTTCACGAAGCTATGCATGGTGGCTGGGCATTGACAAGCAAATCGAACAGTGGGTTAAAGCTTGTCCCAAATGCCAAGAAGTCAGCAACACCCCACCAAAAGCCATGCCTACTGAATGGGAGACACCACGTGGACCCTGGTCCCGAATTCACTTGGACTTCGCGGGGCCAACCAAGGGCCACACCTTCCTGCTTACCGTCAATGCCTACTCCAATTGGCTCGAAATTCATCGCATGACGACTACGATCTCCGAGGCGGTCATCAAAATTCTAAACAGACTCTTTGCAACCCACGGATTACCAGATGTCCTGGTATCCGATAACGGCCCACAATTTACTGCACTAGCGTTCGAGCAGTACTTCGCTGACCGCGGCATCCGCCATGCGCTCACCTCTCCTGCGCACCCTGCAAGCTATGGCTGAGCAGAACGCATAGTTCAATTTGTGAAGAAAACCTTGCAAAAGGTAGACTATGACAACATTGATGACAAGGTCAACCAAATCCTCTTTTTGCAACACATCACCCCACATAGCGTCACCAACAAAACTCCCGCTGAGCTGCTAATGGGACGAAAGCTCTGCTCCCACCTTGACCGGTTGCACCCTGCGCATGAACCAGAGAAACCACTAGGATCCAGCGGCTGCTGTCACACCTTCCAGGTAGGAGACCTGGTTTATGCAAAAAACCTATCGGGCGACCCGTTGTGGGTGGAAGCGACAGTAGTACGTGTAACCGGCCCTAGATCCTACCTCGTGCAATGCCTTGACGATAAACTTTGGAAATGGCATATCGACCAATTACGGTCGCGGCTTGCACTGGCCAATTCGCTACTCCCCTATGACCAAACTGAGGGGGGGGAGGTACGGAAGAAGATGAAGCCCTAGGAAACCCGTTCGAGGGAAACGACGATTTAATTGAAACTCAGGAAGTGGAGCCGGAGGGAGAAATGTCTGCACCTCAGGGAATCGAGGAAAATGTGGGCAACGATGTAGAAGTGAGCTCTGAACCAGAGACAGCCCCACTGCCAGACAACGATCTACTTCAGCGAGATTGCAACGAGCTGATGCAATGAAAATCAAAGAGACTAAAAAGACAACCGTCCTATTTAAGGGACTATGTAACTGCGCCCTGAACTAAGAAACCAGGGGGAAGGGGTGTTGTGTATACAATATAATTAATAAAGTGTGAGCTTGGAGTAAGTGCAGGGTTCTGGCCCTGCACTTCTGATTGGCTGTTAAGTGGCTGGACTGGATTGGCCCGTTCCGGGGAATCCGATTGGCCCTTAACAGAGAGTTCTTATTGGTTATAAAAGCTAGCGTTCCTAGCTTGTTATTGGTTAAACTTTACAAGGTTTGCCTATATAAGGAGGTTTTTACTGATATTAAGAGAGCAAGTCACGATGTAAATAAAGAGCTGAAGTTCACCGTTCAGAAACTTGTCTCCATTCTTTCTCGCCCATGCTCAAAAATAACAGGAGCCATTCATTTCAGCAGTCCACGATAAAATAGCTATGGAGGGCAGAAAGCAAAGACACCATAGAACATACTACTAAATTAGAGTAGATATATGCCTATATTGCAGTGAAACATGGCAGACAAACTCATCACTATCCCTTCTTTTGACATGGAAAACTAGGCAATGATGTGGAAAACTAGGCAATGTAAGCTGAGATTGGGCTGACTGCAAATTGAATCTGAACTAGGAAAGTGATAAGACTTCAAAGAAGGAAAATTCGGTTTTTAGACTGCATCTTCAAACTATCATTTCCAAACCATTTTTCTCTATTTGGCTTTGACCAGATCACTCCTGCAATTCTGGGTTCCATACTTCAAGCAGAATTCAAAAAATAAAAATAAAAAATGGAGCAACAGCAGTGAAGAAAAGTGGGGAATGATAAGGGAACTAGAAATGAACCTTTGCAAATCATTATTAAAGAAGCTTGCTCTGTCCATCTTTTAGAAATTATTACTCTTCTAGCTGCTGTTAATACATTTACAATCAAATACTTTAAATTCTTATTATATTTGCTAAACATTGGAAGAGTGAGAAAATACCATTAGAGGAAGAAATTATTAAGAAAATATTGGAATGTGCTGAAATGAGTAGATTGACATTTGAAATTAGAGAACAAGAAGGTAAACAATTTTATGAAGTTTGGGATCTTTTTTATCAATGGTTAGATAATACAATATAATAATAGAATATTTAGAAATTTAGGAAATAATGAATATATAATTTTTCTTGGTTTTGATAATTTTTAAGAATATTTTATTAAGATAGATTCGGTATGATTCTGATTTGTTATAAAATAATTTAACTTAATTATAGTTATCTCGCTTAAGTATGAATTAGTATAATTATAGTCAAATGATTGTTTAATAATGATATTGGGATATTTTATTGATGATTGATAATGTGAGTTATTATGTAATATAATTATTTTGATGACTATGAAATGGATGCACAAAAGGGAGTGGTAAACCAACTGATACACTGTAAATTTATGAAATGATCTTTTTATGTTATGTTTTATGTCTTACATGTTTTTTTTGTCTGTTGTTAAATCAATAAAACTTTTACCAAAAAAAAAAAAGAAATTATTACTCTTCAAATGCTTGAAAAGATACCATATAAAAAAGTCAAGACCTGTTATTTTTCATTTCATTCAGATTATGAAACAAATGATTTAAGTTACAGGAAGGCAGGTTGTAACTGTAGCTAAAAAAATCTTCCTTAACAACTATACCATTTTAACACTGGAACCAATTGCCCAAAAAGATAGTGGACTTCCCTAGAGGTTATAAGTTACATATCCTAACCATACTTATGTTAAAAGTAGCAGTGAATTAGCTCTATATGCCACATTGCTGATACTGCTTAGTGAGGAAGATTAGGCTAAAGGACCAATCCCCCAAATGCATGGATAGATGATGTTCTTGTAAAATTTCCATTATTTTGAATACACATTTTGTATACCAATCAGAGGAGGAAACAAACCTGACTAAATATGATAGAAATCCTGTTTTGCTACCTGAAAATGTTCCGTTCCACAAAGAGACCATATAGAAGCACAACATAATAAATCCACAGCAATTTTTTTTTAAACTTAGCATATAAATATATGCTAACAATATAATATAACAATATTATGCATTGTTAATTCATTGCTTAATGGTACTTACACATTTCTTTCTCATACAAGCATTTCTGGTAACAAGCCTCACTGCTAACACATTCTGCTGGAGAGGTGTCAGGTTTAAGGAATGCATAATAAATGTGATTTCTAAAATCGTGACAATCCCTTGTTTTTTACATAGCAGAATGCTGCCCACTAAAGCACTTGATAAATGGATCCCACGTTAAGAGACCTAAATTGATGAAATTTATCTTCTGTTTCCTTCTCCCATGCAATTCCAATTATACAAAAACAACACTAGTGAAAACCAGAGAACATCTTTATAATTAAACCAAGGGTCATTAGAAAATGAACTTTAGTCCCTAGGTAATTTGTAATTTGGTGACATTATAAAGAAATCATTGTTCTTGATGCAGCAAAGTAATAGTCTCCCCTAACAAGGAGATTTTCACTTATCCTTCCTATTCTAAAATAAAGTCAAATGCTTGGGAAAGAAGACAAGAAGAAAAGGAAAAGGGAGAGGAATTTCCAAGCCAGGGGCCCAGGTTATTTCTTTTCAGACATTCTCTAAGCAAGAAACACATGTCTAACCTAAGAGCTTATTCAAGGACATAAGAAGAAACTACTTTAGCTTTTTTATTATTCAGTCCTTGAGTCATTTGCTACTTCATGATTCAATTAACATATTTGCTAGGTTGTCTGTCAGTAATTTATAAGTTCAGGCTTGTGTCATCAATGATGGTATATAGTACCTAGACTTTTGTCAGCCTCTTTTTAATTGCCTTTGATTTTTTCCCAAGCATTAGAGTTTTCTCAAGGTCTTGCTTTGAATTAGGTATTCAGAATATCAAAATTCTAGCTTCATTATTTAATTCTTCCAGTAAGCACTCTTTTTTTTTGCATCACCTGTTAATGAATTATTACCTTCTCCAACCATAACTTATAAATGGAAAATGTAGCCTTAAAATATGTATCCATGTTATTGATATTACAGTATACATTAGCATTTTGTATACATTAACATGTTGTGTAATTATTATAAACTGTTGCACAAGTAGCACACATCTCTTTATTTCACATCTAAAGTAACTGCCCTGTGAATTTCCCACAAATTTGTTGCCTATTAAAATATTTTTCTTTGCTTTTCTTAAATACTGAATATTAGATTAAATTTTGATCCCTCTTCTTTCACATTCAACAAGACATTTTCTTACTTCAAGCCACTGAAGTTATAGTACTTGCTTATTTTGATTTTTATCCTGGCAATTTTAATTCCAATTTCTGTTTCTTCTAATCCAGCATTTATGATTATATATTCTGCATATGAATTAAATAGTTCTTTTTATTATTGATTAATCCAACATCCACATCAAATCATAACACAGGATCAACATAGCAAAATTTATAAATTAAATAATAATACAACTTTGGGAAACTGCTTTTCTAATTTTGAAATATTATTCTTACTGCTCCTTATTCCATTCTACTAGGGCTTGATGGTTGCTTTCCCTCATTTTCTCTTTTCTGAACAAACTACTCTTTATAAATTTGGTTTTGTTTATGTTTAGAAAAAAAATTACTTACTATTTAAAATTACTTATTAAAGCCATACCACAAAAATGCCTACTTGGTATTGCTTGTGTTTGAGGATTGGCTACAAAATTTATTGCATTTTTATATTTCTAAGTGATACATGGAAAGATCCAAAATTCTTGAATTCTCTAAGGAATTCAATGACAAGTACAGCAAGAGGCATAAAAAAACCACATGGAATATATATTCCATATGTCTGATTGTGCATAGCAATAAATGTAGCGAGGCACAACAGTGCAAATCACATGTCATTCGTGAAGTGTAAATTTTAACTATTACAAAATCCACAAATCCATATTTCAATTTAATCTGCTTTAAGAATCCCTTTGCCTTTAAAAAAAAAAAATCACCAATATGAAGGAGGTCCAAATATTAATCCGTTTGAAAATTCAATGGACTTTACCCATTTTATTTTATTTTTTTCATTCTAGTTGCTCAGATAGTCAGAACAACATGGTTCCTCTTGAAAAATGAGATTGGATTGTGTGGGTCCTTTGACAAGGTTTTGTTTTTGTTTTTTTTTGCTCCCTGTGCCAGAGGAATCTTGGCAAGTGCAACAACACAAAATGAAACATCTCTGAAAATGCTGCCTGAGCATGACAAACATCCAGGAGAGCAACAATATAAGTAAGATACTATTAAATATAATTGGAAACTTATGCCTTGAGGTGAGTACCGTAGTGAAAATTCCCTTATGGAAAAGAATAAAGAAAATATATAGGGTAGTATGACAACATGTAGTATATACAGTCCCATTCTGTACATGTGCATACGCAATGCTAATACAGAAGTATCCCTTGGTGAATATATCTATGCGCCACTGTTGTTAATATGCACATGAACATAGGGCTCCTGCATTTACATAGCTTCCTATTTCTGAGTAGTTATCAGATATTATATCCAGACTGTCACCGTCACATTATAGTCAGGTAGCAATCCCATAAGACAAATGTATGCCCATAAAAAACAACGTCACTATTCTTATTCGCCTTTTTTAATGGAGGAGTTCAAGACCAGAATCATTTGGACTTCAAGTCTAGATTTTGACTGCTAAGTGGTGAACTCTCTAATTAATAAGGGAGATGGAACAATGGAGAATAAATTCTTTGTGCTGTCATGGTTTTTGAAACTAGCGAAGTTCATCCGTTTTCTGCTTAAAGGTCAGTGCTATTTGCAGAAACAATAAGACCCCTTCTGGAGAGCCACCTGTCTGAAATGCTTGAGCAGTGGATTGAACTAGATCCAAGATCCCTTCCAAGATTCCTTCCAGCTCTGTTCTGATTGATTCTCCTCCTCTTTGCTACATCAAGAATTAGAGGAAGCAATACGCTCAGTGATGGGTGTTAGGGATAACATTGGTTACCTAACTTAGTTTGGGTAAAAATAATATATAAACTAAGTTAGTGAGTTAGGGATAACATTGGTTACCTAACTTAGTTTGGGTAAAAATAATATATAAATACTATGTTAGTGAGTTTAAGTGTATGTATCACTTTAACTGCAAAACATGTATTTTGGGTGCGGTTGTAAAATCACCATAAGAGGGAGCAAGAGAGCTCACTGTTTGCTGGCTTTTACTGGAGAGCTGACAATGATGGATTGATGGTGATAACTGCGTGTTTCCCTGCTGTTGCTGAAACGAAGAAAAGGGGTTTGATTTTCTTCTTATCTCTGACTGCAAAGGAGATATATTGCTGGACTGATTATTTGTAAGTTTACTGACCTCTTTTTCGACACTGGACTTTGCAACTGATTAATCCCCAGATCAACTGAACTAGTGTATAACATATGGACTGTTTGACTATGCTATAACTCTTGCTGGAATAAAAAAACTATTTAACTGGCACAGTGTATCTGTCTTACTGAGTATAAACTACAACAACGTTTTTCTCACATAATTTGCCTGCCTGCTAGACTGTTGTTGTTCTGCTAGGGTGTGTATCCCTAACACTGGTTATGGGCCCAGGTGCACAGTCAGACTAACCAGGATATAACAGGCTTAGATTAAAGTGAGAGTTTGTGTAGTTACACAATACTGTAAACAGACAGCTGTGTTTTTATTAATTATAGTTTAATATCCAGATAAAAGATGGCACAAGTCAATTTACAAAGTTTGTCTCTAATATCCAAATTGGATGGAACAAACTATGTTTCATGGTCTATGAAATGTAGCCTACTTCTACGCAGAGAAGGTTTGTGGAGTATAATTCAAAACCCACCAGAGGTAGATGCATGGGATCCAGAGGATGAGAATGATGCCCAGAAAATACAAGAATATAAACTGAAGAATGAGCAAGCTCTCTGTATAATAGGACTGACACTCAGTGATGAGCAGCTTGTACATATACGAGGAGAAGAAACAGCTGCGAAATGTTGGGAGAATTTAAAGAAGATTTATGTTCGAGACAGTGTAGGAGCACATATAAATCTTACACGAAAGCTGTTCAGAACACATCTTCAAAAGAATGGAGATATGTAAACTCACATAAACATTATGAAGAGAATTTTTCAGGAACTGCATGAAAAAGAACTTATCTTCACAGAACTGTATCAGGTTTATATAATTTTGTCTTCGTTAGATGAGAGCTATGACGACTATGTAACTTCACTGGAAGAACTGCCAAAAGATAACCTCACATTAACTGACATTACTGGCAGATTAATTGAAGAAGCCAGGAGAAGGCTTGAAAGGGATCAACTCAGAAGGGAACAACCACAATGTGAAGAAGAGAAAATATCTTCGTCAGCCTATACAATTAGAAAATGTTTTAATTGTGGAGGAAAAGGACATTTGGCTAGATTCTGCAAGAAAGCAAAATGCCACAATGCCAGCCAGAAAGATAAAAAGCATCAAAAAGATAAAAAATGCTTAGAATTAGCCATGTATAGCAACGAAACTGTGAATAGTAATTTATGGGTTGTAGATAGTGGAGCATCACACTGCATAACGAAAGATAAGAAAAGATTTATTAAAATGTCCACGAGTTCACAGCAGATATCATTAGCTAATGGATGGAAACTGAAAGCTAAAGGTGAAGGTATAGTATATTGTTCTTGCATAAGAGAAAATGTAAAAATGTTATATGTACCACAACTTAAGTTTAATTTGCTTTCGGTTAGAGTTTTGGTTAAACTAGGTTATGTAATTACCTTTAGGGGAGACAATTGCATAATTGAAAAAGAAGGTAAAAAAGTGACTGCAACTTTAAGAGGTGAATTGTATGTCTTAAATGATAATCATTCAGAGGTAGCTAACACAGTTTATAATAATGTTAAACCTCATGATGAGTGCATACATTTGTTACACAGACGTTTGGGGCATATAAATTTTAAAATGCTTAAACAAACAGTAGAACTATCTAAGGGTATAAAACTGAAGCCTTGCAGTAAGTATTTGCACTGCAATTCTTGTAGTCAAAAAAAAAGCAAGCAAATACCAGCAAATAGAATTAATGGATTTAAAACAAAGGAGCCTCTAGAGGTCATATTTACTGATATTATAGGTCCTAAAAACCAAGTGTGGGAGGTGCTCATTATATATTAAGTATAATGGACCATTATTCCAGATATGGTTTCTGTTATCTAATGAAAAGCAAAACGGAAACATATCAAAATTTCTTTAATTGGCTTAAATTCGCAGAAAGAAAAACTAAAAGGAAGTTAGTAACTCTTATCACTGATAATGGTACGGAATTTATAAACAATAAATTCCAAAATAAACTGAAGATGGCAGGTGTTGAACATAAAAAGTCTGCACCATATAGGCCACAACATAATGCCTTTATAGAAAGACGAGGCCAAGCAATTCAAGCAATGGTTCATACTATGCTGTCAGATTCAGGATTACCTGAAAATTTGTGGGGAGAAGCAATAATGTGTGGTAATCATATATTGAATAATGTTGTTAACTCAACAACAGGTGAATTACCATTCATATGGTGGCATGGTAGAAAACCTGACCTAAGCTACATGCACACATTCGGAGCACCAGCATGGGTGCATATTCCTACACAACTGAGAAATAAGGGGCAACATAGGGCTAAGTTTTGGCATTCATGACTTTTTTTGTCCTTGTCTGATCTACTTGGAAATTATATTATATTTTTATTAGATTTTTCTAATAAAAATCTATTATATTTTCCACAAATACAAATCCAAGTAGAATGTGTCTACTTGGAGTGGATTGTCTATCTTGCTTGTGGTATATATATGTTCCCCTATAATATTTATTCTCTTTTGTGTGCTTTTAGATATTGGCTTATTTTTTTTTTAGTGAGAATACAGGACACTTTGATCAATGTATTTATTGTTGTAATTTCTGGTAATTGGTAGATTTAGCACCTGAGAGAAAAGCCCTAGAATTCTTATCTTCAGGTAGGGTAGACACTAAATTAAGGAACAAAATACCCCTTTGAATTACAACTTAAAATGGAACATATACCATTAGCTTCAGATATAAAGCTAGGCGGCAAAATAATTTCTACTTTCTCTTTGTCCTTTCCAAGTACTGCACACGTTATCTACCTCAACAAATGTAAGCTATACTACATTGAACCTGCAAACTTACCAACTTGATCCACCACACAAATTAAAATATAAGATTTGCTTTCTGTGCAATTGCAGCTTCCCAGTTCAGAATTTTTCACAGCAAAGGTCTTACACAGATTAAAGAGTGGCAGAATCAGTTGCATTACAACTTTATAAAGTTTGTCCTAATTTCTATAAATACAAACAAGTTCTTCAGCACAAGAAAAATGAATCATTACCAATCAGACTTTGATTTTTACAATTTGCTTTTAAATAACTCTTGGTGACTTCACAACCATACTGTAGTTAAGAACTACAGAATGGCAAAATGAGTCACAATTAAAATTATGGAAGAAAGAATAAAATTACTAGCTATTAAAAATGAATCCTGCTGCATTTTCATTCTATACAGTATGGAAATCAATAATCAATTATTTCTCCAAAACATAAGACATCAATATGCAATTGTGCAATTCATAAAATGACACATTACAGACTTTGAATTGAAATCATGAATGCAACTAAATGAAAAATCTCCTTATAGAAACTCTACAGATTTCTTCATATCAACAAGTAAGCTTACTTTTAATTATTTTCATGATTCATCTGAAGATACCCTCTAAATACTGTATGTTCAATTTAAGTTGGGAGCTAATCAGAGGTGGTATTTAGCAGGTTCTTACCAGTTCTAGAGAACTGGTAACAGAAATTTTAAGTAATTCGGAGAACCGGATAATAACACCTCTGACTGGAGATTTTACAGTTTATCTGCCATGCCTACCAAACCACGCCCACAGAACCAGTAGTAAAAAAAAAAAAATGAATCCCACCACTGGAACTAGTGTATTTAGAGTCATTTTGTAAAATAACTTTTCTGAATAAACTAAGAGAAAACTTTTAAACCCTGAATCATTATATCATGCATAACTTGCTACCAATACTTTTCTTAGCAGCTACATACTTTTTATCAAATTATTTCTTTTAGATGTCAAATTATAGTATGGGATATAGAGGCTCATTTAGAACATATTTATATTTATTATTTCAGCCATTTTGTGTTCATGCTGGCTTGATTCTACGTCACTTTAAAAAAATTCTTCCAGACTGAGATAGTTTGCCAACAATTTGAAAGCTAGTTCAGGTTATCACATTCCTCCACTGAAAATTCTGCTGCTGTGCCCTCTCATACATAATTATAAACAAAAGAGGTAACCTTGACTTCCAGATGCAAGTAAACTATAATTTCCAGTCTCTGTGCCATTAGGCCTATCAGAACATATGAATGGCCACTCCTAGTAAAGAACATTTAAATACTGTGCTATCAAGGTTCACTGTAGAAGTCAGGACTGATGGAAAGCTGCCGAGAGATGAGATTGAGGGGGAAAAAACAATAATAGAAATTTTCATTCCTTTTAGCTATCTCCTTAGCATAGATCACCCATGCTGTCAACACCAGACTGACTGAATGAATGTAACTAATCAATATGATTCATGACTATGTGAAATTATGTGACCTACTGCAATTTCTTCTTAAGAACAGAAATGACGCTTGATCAGGTCAACAGAGTCTGACCTGAGCTTCTTTAACTGAGACTAAACTATTGAATTGTCATTTCTAAAGTCCACATTGAAGGCATAAGTCTGGATCCACGATTTTAGTTAATGGGAGAGATGGTAATTGAAGGAGTCAATGTAATTGAAGAACTCAAACCTCCAAATAGGTTGTTTACTCTTCCAGCTGAGGAAAACAAAACATGTTAATAGAATTATCATATACGGACAATGTAAACATAATTTAATATAGATATTTGAAATTAGGGTTAGTTTTGATTTTATTGCTCTAGTCAGTTTGGTGCCATGTCAATTAACCTTTCCATAAATTATATTTCTGTAATTATATTGTGTAATTAATTAAGATTAGCATTGAATAATATTTATTAATTACACAAATGAACACAGAAGCATTTGAAGAAATTAGATTTCCAGAAACATTTCCTACTAAGTGAATTTTTGAATGAACTTGGTGTTCTGCTTTTTAAAAAAAACTTATAGAATCGAGTTAATTATACAAAAAGTTTATTATGGTTAGTTAACTCAAGTAATTTTTATCAAATGGACTTTCCACAATGATTCTTTATGGCCTATTCATAGGTAATGTGACATTAAATTAATACATCATATTTTCATGTAATAATTAATGAATATTTTAACATCTAGTGTTTTATTCCCTGAATGTGAGCTCTTGCCATCACCAACAGCAACACATTAAAAATAATGTACAATAGAAAAATATAAATAAATTGTCATATAAATTATATCATTCAATTTATGTCTTTTTTGCATACTGAATGGAATTATAAGCAGAATGAATTATGATCTTTCTATAGAATCTTCGTAATGGGTAGATGACTTTAAAAATGAAGGATATTTATCTCCTGAAAACCTTTTCTTCTGCTCTCCAATTGCCTCTCCCTTGTGGCCTACCTGATAATTAAACTAGGCTTTGTGATCAAAAGTTTTTAAATCTCAGCAACAAAATTAAAGGTTTTGATGAAGATCAATACAATCAAACCCCTTAGGGTTGATTTTTCTTTTTTTTAGGAATCTTTGAAAACAAGTGCAGATCTTCATACAATTGTTATTGTTTTTGAATTTCACCTTGTTTCAGGTAAATTTTAGATGGATGTTTCACTATAATGATAGTTCAGCGGGGGAAATATCTCTACTTAGGAAACACACTGTTTAGGCTGCAAGAGGCATCTTTGACCATAAACAGTTTCATATATCATACTAGTTGGATATGAGACGTGGTGCAGCAGATACTTCAGAAACTATTTGCAAAGGGATTGGATCATTTTATTTACAAGTCCATTTTAATTTCTAGCATATACAATCATTATTTCAAAGTGGCAAGGATTTGTATTTAATGCCACTCTCCCACCTTCTATAATACTTAATTATTTTACTAAGAATTATTTTTTTAATTTAATTAATTAATTAATGGAATTAAGCTAGTGAGATGGAAAAATTAACTTGACTACAGTGGGGAATACAAAATATACAACCATGCCAACCAAAACTGTAAAAAGCTTAAAACAGGATTTGTTCCACATACTGGCTCTCCAGAGAAAAACTCTGCCCTTTCAGATCATTTTTTTTAAAGAGCATGAGAAAAAAAAATTTTCTGCTGAAATCTGCAATTTATAAGAGCAGCACAATTAATGCATCTACAATTTGATTATTTAGTAGAAAAGCAAGAAATATTTCTATAGCTGGAAAAATTCTCTCTTAATTGATCTCTATTGTGTTGGATCTAAATTTAGTTATTGTACATGCAGAGTAGGATCACTGAAATAAGACATATAAAGAAACTAAAGGCAAAATGACTTTAGTTTTTGTTTACATGTGACTAAGTACCATATGTGAAAATGTTAATATAAATATTTTAAAAATGTGTTAATTTAGGATGAATTCACAAATCAATACAAAACTACTAGAAATTGAAGTATTAAGTTTTAACATAAAACTACAACTCTGGAAAGACCTATGTACTGGTACTATAGAATTCATGCTGACACCTTAGAATATTACATGCATCATCTGAGAAATGAAATACTGTGCTGAGTCTCATGCCGTAGATGCAAACTTAATTTTCAAGATGTTAATCGTTACTTAAGAAATAATCATACTTATTAAATTACTTGATATCCAATCTAGTCAGACTCTACAAATAAGTAAAATGATTCCTTTGAACTACAGAACATTCATTTGATTTTGTTACTTATCACTTAAAAGCCCCTTCTATTGAGTTATATGAGAATCACAAATTCTTATTTGCAGAGTATTCTCAGTATAATTCTTTATAACTAAATTATTTAATAGTTAAACTCAAATATCTTGATTACTTATCAGTACATATTGTTATAAACATTGGATTCTACATTGTGTAAAATGTTTAAGAAAACAGAACATGTTTCACATGATTCTAGAAAATGTTTAAGGGTACTTATTCTACTTTATATAGTAACTTATAGTCCTCCCAATGTTGAAGAACTTTACTTCTTCAGTAAAGCTATTAATTGTGAAGATTGCTAGAAATTGTTAATTCTGGGAAGCCATGTACTACTCAACACTGCATTAAAAATGTTCTCCAAAGTATAAACAGCATTTCCTAGTAGTGGGTGTTTCAGAACAAAAACTGAAGACCTAGTCCAATGTCTAACTAAGACAACTAACTTGCCTTCAGGAAACCTGTCTATTGTTATCGTCTTACTGGAAGATCCTGTCAAACACTTGAGTAACCCAAATTCTTGAATCCAAAAGTTCTAAGGTTCAAAAAACTCCTTAAGTGCACAACACATGGACAGACTAATCACAGCTTCAATAGGGAAACTTTGATCATCTCAGAATAAATAACAATAACAGAATAACAGAGTGGGAAGGAACTCTGGAGTCTTCTAGTCCAATCCTGGTTCACAAAAGAGACTCTATACCATTTCCGACATATGACTGTCCAGTCCCATTTTAAAAGCCTCCAGGGATTGGCAACCAAAACTTCTGAAGCAAGCTGATCCACTAGCTGATTGTTCTTCACTTTCAGGAACTTTGTCCTTAGTTCTAGGTTGAACTAAATACTAACTACAAAGTAGTGACTATTCTCCTTGATTAGTTTTATTCATTGTATCTTGTCTTACCTTCAGGTGCTTTGAAAAATAGATTGACTCCCTTCCAAATATTGGTAAAATAATATGTCTCCTTAGTCCTTCTTTTCACTAGATTAGCCATACTCAATTCCAGCAACTCTTCTTCATATGATTTAGTCTCCAGCCCCCTAATCATCCTTGTTGGTCTCCTTTGCACTGTTTCCAAATTGTATACATCTTTTTTATAATGGGGTGACCAAAACTGCATGCAATATTCCAGGTATGGTCTTACTAAGGCTTTATAAAGTGGTACTAGTACTTCATGTGATATTAATTCTATTCCTGTGTTAAAGTAATCAAGGATTGCATTGGCTTTTCTGGCTGCTGCCACATACTGTGGCTCATATTTAATTGAATGTCCACTAACACTCCAAAATCCTTCTCACAGCTACTGCTACTGAGCAGGTTTTACCTAATCTGTATCTGTACATTTGGTTTTTCTTGCCCAAGTATAAGACCTTACTTTTCTTTTCACTGTATTTCAATTTGATGGATAGGATCCAGTGTTCAAGTCTGTCAAGATCTATATGGATCTTGAAGCTATCACCTGGGGTATTGGCTATTCCTAAAGCTTAGTTAATTCTGGAAATTTGATGAGTTCACTTTCTATTTTGTCATCTAAATCATTTATGAAAATATTGAAGTCTACTGGCCTAGAACAGAATCTTGGTGTACCCCATTGCTTGCTTACTTCCATGTAAATGTAGTGCCATTAAAGACTACGTGTTGTCTGCAATTTGTCACCAGTTACAATTTCATCTGATGGTCAGGTTGTCTATCCCACAATTTCTTTAACTTACCAAGGGTAGATTGTGGTATACTTTGTCAAACGCCTTACTGAAATTTAATCTGTCTTTTATGGTTATGATTTTACGACTAAGTAGAAGTTTGGGATTCAGAAAAATAAGCTATCAACAGGTACATAGATATGGAACTTCCGGTTTGCGTGGCTTCGGGGCAGCAGGAATTCGCGACAGCTCGCGATTCCTGCTGTGCTAGCCATCAAGGTACCCCCGATCCAGATGGGTCAGGGGGATATGGCTGCCCTGTAGGGACAGCTGAAGAGAGAGGGGAGTCGGATAGGGAGGTGGGGGTATCGCAGACCCCCCCCTTCTCCGGGAAAACCCCTTTTTCCCAAGGCGGTGGAGCGGCGGTCAGCAATGGCCGCCACGAAGAAGCCAGCAACTGGGTAAGAACTGTGCTGGAGGAAGTGTGAAGAGTGAAAGTTCTGTCTGAGCCGGGTCAAGTAACACCTTTTAAATTGCCTGGAATTGAGCTGCTTGAATTGCTGGAGGATACATTGTATCCCTAAGAAGAGCGAAAAGCGGCGGAGAAGCTGTTAAAGGGATTTTTTTTTTTTTTTTACTCTCCCACCCCACGGAAAAAGCAGAAATATTTGGATATATTAGACATTGAAAGTGGATTGTTTTGAAAGCTGAAGCTAAGAGACAAAGGGATTTTTGGACATTGAAAAATTTAAGAAATTGGAAAATCTCTGCTGGAGGTATGGTTTTTTGATTATTTAAAATTGTCATTGCAAGTGGGAAGGGAGAAAAAAAATTGGAGCAGAAGCTGAAAAAGGAGGAGATTGTCTAGAACGTCTTTGTGGATCCCAAAAGAAGATATATCGTAATAGGACCTCTTTGATTAAAAATTAATTCAGAAAGAGAAAGAGAAGAAGGAAGAAAAGTATTAACTTTTGGAACTTTTTTTTTAATTGCTTTTGATTGTCTTTGATTAAAAATACTTGTGGTTGTTTTGGAAAAAGTTTCCCTTTTTATAATGGCATCGTCTGTGGATGAACTAGAGATTGAATATCAAAAATATAAAAAAGAAGATACTTTGGGCGCTTTGTTTCAATTCTTAGAAATGGCGTTATGTTCTTTTGAAAAGTTGATTATGCAGCAGAAGGACTGGGACAAGGAAGAAGAGGAAGAAGAAGCCATCTTTGATGAACAATGGGTCCCTTCCGGAGAGGAGGAGAAAAAGGATAAGAAAAGGGGGATTTTAAGAATTATAAAAACAACCAAAAGAGAGAAAAATGAGCGAAAAGATGGAGGCAAGGTTAGAAAGCAAAGGAAAAGGAGCAAGAAAAGCAAAGAGAAAAAGCAAAGGGGTAGAAAGGGCAAGGAGAAGAATAAGCAAGAGAGAAAGGGGGGGAGGAGAAGCCTTAATGGGGGGAAGCAAGACTTAAAGAAAAAAAGTTTATTTAGAGACAATGGGTGAATTTAATTTAGATTAAAAGAGGGATTCTGGAGGGTATATAAGAGTGTGTTTTTATATGTATATTTAGAATATAAAATTTATTATGTAATTTTAGAATCTTTTAAACAGAATCCCAAGAAAGATTGCTATATGTAGTATTTCTAAGTTAGGGTAATGAATTATAGATGTTACTCCAATTGGTGTACAGGAGAAGTATAGTAAAAGAAAAAAAAGATGAATGGATAATTGGAAATAGAACAGACAAAGAATGTTGTTGAAAATGGTAATAAGATATGGAAGGATATATATGCTTTTTTTTTTTGGATTTTGTATATTGATAAAAGGCAATAAAATTTTAATTAATAAATAATTTGGATGGAAAAGAGAAGTAGGGACAAGATATGAAGTTAATATTATATGAAATATTGATATTATAATCTGGAAATGTTATGCCTTATTGGTCTTTTTTTATTATTTTTTCTTAGAAAAGAATTTATAAGCTGCTATGCCTTGATTCTTTGTGCATTGTTTTTATAAAACTGATAAAAATGGTTTTTATATATATATATATAAAAGAAAATGGTAATAAGATATGGAAGGAGATATGGGTTGAATATGATGTTTGAATTTGTGTCTGTGTAAAGAGTTTTAACCCGGGAACAGACAACCTTCAGAAAAGATCTTTTAGTTTTGTTTATGTTTTGTGTTTGTATGTTTGTGTATTGTGGTTATGGTAAAACTAACAAAATTTGTTTTTTATAAAAAAAAAAGGAAAAAAGAATCAATAAAACCTTGGAGGAATGTTAGACGAGAATAATTTAAACAAGCCAGAAAGAAAAGAATATGATGACTATAAAATGGATAAATATGGAAGAGAAATGAAATTGAATAGGAGTAAAGAGAAATAATGAGAAATTTGCTGAAAGATATTTGTGTGTCCATATGGAGATGGGATAAATTGGAATTATGCTGTATAAAAATAATGTTTTGTTTGACTTGTAAGGATTTACAATGTTAAGAGGTTTTATGTGTTTATGTATTTAATGGTTAATGATGTGTTGTTTTATCTTTAAAATTAATAAAAATTTGTTTCAAAAAAAAAACAGGTACATAGATATAAGTAACATTTACATATCATAACAGCTCCTCCTTAGCAATCAACACCAAGATAAGCAGGGGTTAACTCTAGAATTAATTCCAAAGCAACAATGAAACAATAAATACCCAAATCAAGGAACTACCAACCCAGACAAATAGTTAGCAAGAGCCTAATCAAAGAACTACCAAGAAGAAAACAATGCTCCAAATAAATATCACAAGGTAAGCCACTGTATATAAAAAGAGAACGAACCCCACTCTATTCCACCACTGAAATGCTATCTAGTTGTGTAATGAATATCTGCAAGAAAACAACAAAGCTCAGAGTGCACCAAAGGGCCCCATTCTTCAGTCTTGAACTACAGATAGTCTCTTCTATTGGTTTAAATAAATGTTCTGTTCCCAACAGCTAAAAACACATTTTCCCCTTGAAGAATGCTTTGTAATAGTTGCTATTTTATTCAATGCTATTTTTGCCAGAATTATTACAGAATTGCATTATTTCCTCACATAGGATTTTCTCAGAGACTTAAAATAGGGAGCATTTACTACAAATTTACTGACATATCAGCTGTGTATTGTTCAATTCTGTTCTTTTATAAATTGGAGGGAGGAATAGTCTGGTAGCATTTAAAATCCAATTTACATACTTATATTGAAATGATTTACTTTCACAGAGAATAAGGACAATAACATTAATCATATTATTTTAGTTTTCTTGTTAGACACTGTTTAGACACTGTTTAGAAAGGACATAAATTAATTTGGTCCACACTTTGTTAACTGAAATCTGAAATACAAATATTGTTTACTATATCTGAAATAGTTCCAAATGAATTTTCATTTTATGAAAAAGTCATTATAACAAATGTATGTATTAAATAATAATTTATTTATTTTTCACTTATTTATTTATTTATGAATTGTCCACCTTAAACAGAGACTCTAGTTAGTGTACAATAAAATGTCAAACTAGAAAAATAGTATATTTAAGAGATGATAAAGCTGAACTCGAGGAAGGAGTCATTAACTATGAGTCCTTGTGTGCACACAAGAGATCTAAATCCAGAACACCTTGAATTCCTTTTAACGCTTTCCCTTGACCGTTAGTAGTTCAGATTCTTGTAGAGATCTTAATCTTGCAATAAATCTTTATATTCATTGGAACTGCCTGAATCTCCTGATTTCCCTGGCATTTAAGATATATAAAAGTTAAAATGTTAGGATTAAAATTTTAAAATTATTGTTTTAGGTGGTAAGAATAATTAAACCCTGCCAAAAAACCATTAAAAAGGTGAAGGGAAGGCTTTCAGGGCACCAACCAGCTCCAAACCTGCATGCTCTTTTGAGATTCCCACACATAGCCCAGAGCCATGTTTTAACTCCTTTAAGAAGGCCAGGAGAGTGGGGGACTGCTTCACATCCGAGAGGACAATATTCCACAAGTAGAGAGCAATGGCAGAGGTTTTTCTCTAGATCCTGCCCATTAGAATTCTTGTTAACTGACATATCTTCTATGCCTGACTGAGTGACGTAGGCTGAAATAATGAGACAAATATAGTTCCATTGGTAGCCAGGCCCTGTGCCATGTAGGGATTTATAAGTCACAACCAACATTTTAAATTGGACCCAGAAGCAAACTGCAGTTCATGGAGCACCTAACATAGCTTGTGGAAACAAGAACAGTTTTTTCCCAAATGCCATCAGTCTGCTAAACAAATAATTCCCTCAACACTGTCAAACTATTTACAAAGTCTGCATTAGTATTACTATTAAACTTCTCATCACTCCTCATCACCCATCCCTTCCCACTTGTGACTGTAACTTGTCACTTGTATCCTTACGATTTATACTGCTTATTGTACCCTAATGACTATTGTTAAGTGTTGTATCTTATGATTCTTGACTCTTGATGACTGTATCTTTTCTTTTATGTACACTGAGAGCATTTGAACCAAGAAAATTCCTTGTGTGTCCAATTACAATTGGCCAATAAAGAATTCTATTCTATTCTATTCTATATGCTGTACCAGCTGAAGTTTCCAGGTGCCTTTCAATGATAGCCTCATGTAGAGCACATTGCAAAAGTCCAAACATGAGATGTCCATGTTTGGACTTGAGTGAGAACATGAGGGGCCAAACAAAGAAACAACATGGAAGACAACATGGAATTGAGGAAAAGTGCTCCTAGCCACAGCTGTCACCTATCAGTACTCTTTGAGCAAGAACCATTAGTCCAAGAGAACCTCCAGATTAAACACCCCATTCAAGACTAAAAATAAGGAGTGGGGATGGGTAACAAAGTTTTGTGCTGTCTCAAGATATTAGATACAGAAGAACCCACCTTATTTTTTCCCATCCATGCCCCCACATCCTTCAGGCACCATGAAATAGTGCCCATAAAGGTGGTGAACTAGCACAAAACTGTGCCGCCCATCCCCAACTCCCTAACTTGGCCCAAAATTATATTGAAAGTCACCAAGAGATCAAGAAGATCAAGGATAAAAGCAGCATTTCCAACCTGGTACCACCAGAGATCATCCATGACCAATGCTGTCTTGGTCCCATATTTGAATCTGAAATTTGACTGAAAAGAGTCCAGATAATTAGGACCCTTTTCAGTCATTGTAAAGTTATTGCAACTCAACAGGAACATGTGGAGTTGCAATGACTTTACTTTCTCAACTACCTTCCCCAAAAAGGGGAGGTGTGCAACTGGATAAAAATTGTCCAGTGATAGTTTCTTGAATTGGGGTCACACTCCTCTTTAAAAGGAACTGGATACATACACACCCCTTCAACAAGGAAGAAACCACTGTTGATTAGACCCGTCCATATAACAACTCCTGGGCAGCTTTATCCAGCCAGGAAGGGCATGGATCTAATATGCAGGTGGTGGTGTTTGCATTCTGTATGACACTCTCCATTTCTTTAGGTCCAACAAAATCAAACCTTTCCCAGATATTTGGGTAAGTCCACTCCCCAGGCTTCTCCATAGAACTTGGACCATATTTGGTATACAACTGGGAACGAATCCAAATTTGAAAATACAAACTAAATGAGTTATGCTTGCAAATCCGGCAACAAGCAATGCACAGAAATAATTAGGAAAATATATCACCATTATACTAACCTCTAGGAGGTCCCTTTGTGTTGGTGTTTTATATATTATAATCAAAATATAATATAATCAAAACTGTCATCAACATAATGAGATCATATATTATAATCAAAATATGCAACTTTTCCTTCTCTCTCTTCCAATAATATTTCCTAAAATCAATCTTTCCGAAGTAAACCCACATCCAACTTTTGATTGGTGCAACTGGAAGTCTCGATCAAATAAAGTGACCACAAATCTGAAATTATGATGTAAATGAACTAATTTTTTTTTGCTTGTATTGTACAGTTGTTACGCTTCATTAATATTGTCATTTGAAATGAGTTGCTAAACTAATTCAAATTTGTTATATTTCTGCTATTCATTATATCAATATTTTTTTATATTGTTGGTATCTGTTGATTATCATTAAGAACTTCTTAAATTTAGAAATATTATATGCAAACTAAATGGCTTAAATTTGTAAAGAACCATTTTGACCCATTTCAGATGACCTAAAGTTTAAGCAATATTCCTAAGAAAAATAACTCATCAGATGAGAGTAATATCGTAGGTACCAATTATTTATATGGCTTCAAAAAATATCCTCCTTTACCACTGTGGTCTTCAGTTGTCAGGTTCTATTTTGCTAATTAAAGAAGAAGGAGGAGAGATGCTTCCTTTGGCTCTTCCGGAAATCAAAAGAAAAGTTCTTTTTGCTGTTGCTAGTATTTCAGCACAAGAGACACTTTCTGAATTTTCAAACTATTTGGTCAAGGTCTGAACTGCTAAGTGAAAATAAAAATCTATAAACAGCAACTTTCAGTTACTGTGCTATCACATCAATAATCCTTTTCTGGAATTAAAATACTTGTATTATTTCACGTGCTGAAATAAGTTTACTTAACTGCCTGTATGATGGTCATTCATCCATCTATCCAACTGCCATTTAAATTTTATTGAATTATTTGATCCAATTTCCCACAGCAAATAATTTCTTAGGTTAATTATATTGTGTAAAGAAGTCAGTTATTTTCTAAATTTATCTATGCTAAATTTGTTCCCAGTCTATTTTGGTAAGTGATCACAGATTCACTGTAATCTTTCCAAGACTGAAAACAAGGGAATGAGCCATCTGCCTTCACTATATTCATTATTTTAAATTATTTCTGTCATACTTTCTCTTACTGTCCTTTCTGGACTAAATGATCCAAATCTCCCTTCATATATAAAATTTGTCCTAACCTTTGAATGTTTTACTTCCTTCTCTGAGAATCATTTCAAGGGCACAAATATACATTTCTAATTTGGTGCAGTTTCCCATTCTCCTTCTTTTGCTTTCTTCCCTTTTTCACATTTCTGTTGCCCTCATGTCTATGTTACTCTTTCCTGTTCTGATCAAACTGAAAGAACAGCTGTGACTTTGATTATTGATTTCCTCTACATTTTGTCTCACTTGGCTGCTTAAAATAGAATATTGGCTCCCTCTAGGTTTTGTAACATGCCTTTTCCCTACATATTTCCACAAACATTTCCACTGCATTTCAGCATCCATCAGCATTTTCCTCTTCTTTAGTCTTTTAAGAGGAATTTTATACCATTGCATTTAATGGATTAGAATAATTTAAAGTGGCTATTTCATACCTGTACACTACCCAATCACTATCATTTGCTGATGGATGGATGGACAGACGGACAGAAATATTACTGGTTGAATACAGATTTAGGATTTTTTTTTTTAATAGACCATTAAATCAATGGGATATGAACCATTCTGATTTTGATGGGTGTGCTCTAATAATGACTAATCTAGATCAACCAAAATCTATAATTTATTGAATGAAATTACAGTCCTAACTGAGGTGGCAGGACTGACTGGGTTTATTAATACAAATAAGTTAAAGGGGTGAAAATATGTATGTGATTCTAATCCTTTGCACCTCAATTAGTATTATTCTTAAAATTCCTTTGCAGTTTTTTTTCAACCTGAACTTTTTTTCAATCATTCTTTGTAGACCATTAAATCAGAAATATTTCAAAATTATCAGACCAAGGGCACAAGGCTAGCATGCTGAGAATAACATGTGACATATTTGTATTGTGCATTCCATCTGTACAGTAGGGAAACAAACAAGCAAGGTTGTTTTTACATGCTTCAGTGAAAATGCTTACATTATTCATGACTTGTACTAGCAGTTTCTCACTTCCCAAAAGGTTACAAAGAGCAATTTTCTCTCTGTAAAGGAATCCAATTTGCAATTCTTATGCTGCTTCTTTGAGTGTCATAACTTTGAAAAAGTGCAGACTAGAAATCCATTGTTCATTCACAATATCAAATAACAAACAGTGTTACTGATCTTTTTTCCCTCCTACTTTTTTCTTGCTTTAAATAAAAAATGATTGAATGGCAAAGAGTCACTATTGAGTTAAAAAGAACTCATAACAGATTTGTAATCTGAATATTTGTAAAAAATGCATTTTCATTATTTCATGAAGTATCCAGAACAGGAGTATCCAACTGGCAGCCTACAGGCCAGATGGATCACTTGCGGGCCATGCCCACTCCAGCTCTATGAAGGGGAAAAAATGTCATGAAATATCACATGACGGAAATATGATGCTGCAAGTTTGACACCTGTGATTTAGAAGTTTGGTGGGTTGTCTAATGCTATTACTTACCCACTGATCCTTCACATTAAAAAGTATAGGCGAAATGTTTCAACAGGTAAAATCCAGTATTGAAGTACCAAATGACCCAAATCCTTTATCTCATTTTTTCTTTGTATCTATACAGAATTCTATGAAAAATTCTATATCATTTATATGATCCCATGGTTTTAATTGACAAAGAACTTGTCCCTTCTTGAAACTATAATATTAAACTAGCACTAAGCAAGAAAGTCCATGGTGTTGTCCCACCTTATTTTATTTATTACTTTCCTACTATCATTACTTTTCATTTGCTAGCACTAATACAGATAAGCTTTGCAATTACCGTATATACTCGAGTATAAGTCGACCCGAATATAAGTCGAGGCACCCAATTTTATCACAAAAAACTGGGAAAACTTATTGACTCGAGTATAAGTCGAGGGTGGGAAATGCAGCAGCTACTGGTAAATTTCAAAAATAAAAATAGATGCCAATAAAAACTTTCACTAGGACAGTTGAGAATAAGTTTGATGTTCACAATTTCCTCTTTGAAAGAGACCAGTAAATAGGGAACAAGAAGATGAAGAAAAAGAAGTGTGTTTTTTCACACTTTTCACACTGAAGTGAACAAAAATGGCATCATAGGAACAAGCTTATTCTCAGCCCAAAGGTTTGTTTCTGATTTCTTCCCTGATTTAAGGGAAATTTGGGAAACGATCTCACTATCATGAAAGGTTTGATTGATTCACTAACGCAAAAGATGATGATGATGACAGTGGTAGGCAGGAGTTACTCTCTCCCTTGCAAGAAAAAACCAAGAGCCATTCTTATGATCTCTCTCTCTCTCTCTCTCCCCTCCTCCCCCTCCTCCCGAGTGGACTGAAAGCAGCTGGAGCTGAGGAAATGAAACTGAGTGGAGCGACCTCCACTTGCGTTGCTTTCTCAGCCTAAAGCTCAGAAAAGCCTCCCCCTCCTTCTCCCCCTCCCCCTCCTCCCGAGTGGACTGAAAGCAGCTGGAGCTGAGGAAATGAAACTGAGTGGAGCGACCTCCGCTGGCGTTGCTTTTTCAGCCTAAAGCTCAGAAAAGCCTCCCCCTCCCCCTCCCCCTCCTCCCGAGTGGACTGAAAGCAGCTGGAGCTGAGGAAATGAAACTGAGTGGAGCGACCTCCACTTGCGTTGCTTTTTCAGCCTAAAGCTCAGAAAAGCCTCCCCCTCCCCCTCCTCCTCCCCCTCCCCCTCCTCCCGAGTGGACTGAAAGCAGCTGGAGCTGAGGAAATGAAACTGAGTGGAGCTACCTCGGCTGGCGTTGCTTTTTCAGCCTAAAGCTCAGAAAAGCCTCCCCCTCCCCCTCCCCCTCCTCCCGAGTGGACTGAAAGCAGCTGGAGCTGAGGAAATGAAACTGAGTGGAGCAACCTCCACTTGCGTTGCTTTTTCAGCCTAGAGCTCAGAAAAGCTTCCCCCTCCCATGCTTAAAAGTTGCAAAGGAAACACGGAAGCAGGGAAGTGGCTGCCCAGCTTCGGAGCTCCACACCATTTTTTTTTCAGAGGGGAATCTGACTCGAGTATAAGTTGAGGGCGGTTTTTTCAGCACAAAAAATGGGCTGAAAAACTCGACTTATACTCGAGTATATACGGTATGTATTTCTTAGCTCAAATATAAGAATTTACACAACTGGACAATTAATGCTTAATAATATATTGAATCAGCATTTAATGACTGATGTTTTATAAAATAGGAAATAATAACTGACAGTTAATTGGAATATTAATTTCTTAAGTTTCATCTTTTGACTGCTGATCCTTCAAAGGAGCTGATCATTTTTTTAAAAAAAAAATCTTTTTCTCTCTCAATATATGCTATTAACAAGGAAATTCCATAAACTGCAATCATACTACATAATACATTCCTCAATGGTAGTCTTATCATGGTTACTTTTGTAGAATATAGATAATCAAACTGTATGTAACATAAAGGTAAGGGTTTCTTCTGTCTGAATCTAGGGGAAAGTGCTTATCTCTATTTCTTGGCTAAGGGAGCCTGTGGTATCTGAAGACATTTTCATGATCATATGGCCAGTCTGACTATATGCCAAGGCACACAGAATGCTGCTACTATCCCACAAAAGTGGTGCCTGTTTATCTACTCGCATGTGCTGCTTTCAAACTGCTAGTTGGTCAGGAGCAGGAGCAAATAATCCAAGTTTCCCCTTTTGCACAGTGCTTGGGTCTTGAAACAAGGCTGTCAGCTGACAAGGTCAGCATCTTTAACTGCTGAGCCATTGCATCCCTGGTTATGTAACATGGTTGGTGGCAAATAAATATAGATTTTTTCCCCCCCAAAAAAGTCAGAAAGAAGCTATCAAAGATGCATAATCGAATGTGTGGCTCGTTAAGTGCACATGAGGTATTTCAGGGTGAGAAAGGCCATTTGGGTAGGGGGGCTACTGATGGAACAGGCTACCTGCCTAAGACCACCCAACGCTTCCTTGACCCACTGAAATACTTCATGCTCCCCACAATTGTTTCCCCCTTGACCTGCCATGCCAGGTCACTTACCTTGTGAGGATCTAGCAAGCAATCTCCATTTTGGCCTACAACATGCTGGAGGAGACTTGTGGAGGGCCAAACACAGCCTTGGAGGGTTGGATTCTGCCCCAGAGGCTCCATTTTAGCCTGCAATGATCCGGAGGAAGTCCGTGGAGAGCCGATCAGGCCATCAGAGGGTCAGATTTGCTGCTAAGAAGCTCCATTTTGGCCGGCAACCTGCCTGGCAAGGCCTGCCGAGGCCTGAATGGCAGTGAAAACTTTCCAGTAGCAAGTTTTACTATAAAGTCTTCAGGCTTACTAGGAAGAAGATTTCAATGTATTCCCTTCAGAGAGAAGCTTTGCATTCCCCATGAATAGACTTATTATTCAATCTATTCGGAATGATGTAATTTGACATTTTATCTAAATGTTTTATATCAGAGTCACTCTATATTATTCTGGTTTGTAAATTAATATGCTTTATACCTTTGCTAAGTAGTTTTATAATGCCTTGCTATAATCCTAAGTATTTAGCCCTTTTCCTACTTAAGCACTTGTTTTTACTTCCACTAGTTATTTTCATACTTTAATCAGAAATGTTTGAGCGCCATTAAAAATGTAGAGTAGTCTGGTCAATGAATAAAAAAAATACACTCTGTTCATTATTCTATATCTGGTAGCTTACAAAATTGATTGAAATTGTTTTGTTTATGAAATCAACTCTTATAGTTTAGCTCCAAATACAGAGATACTTCACACCTGAGAATTACACAACTGAGAATTTTTACTGTGGAACCAATTTATGAATGGGTCTCTCTGAATCAAAGGGAGATGATGGAACTAACTATATATGTTCCGGATGGTGATTCCTTCTGATTGAACTACAATAACAGAAAGTTTTTGTGACTAGATAGGTCTACCCCTGCTCAGAACTCTGGAATTTCACCTGTGTTTCTAAGTTAAGTGAAGTCTGTATGAACATTTAAAGTTCTGTCTTTCCCATCTCTTAATCACCTTAAGAAGCAATCAATTACAGATGAAGAGAGATTTCCTCTTGCAGCAAAGATAAGACTCCTTGTAGTGAATTAAAACTCCTTTTGGGATGACTAAAAATACAAGAGAGATTTGATATAAAGATTCAAGACTTGTAGGCAAAAAGTTGAATCAAGAGAATATTTAAGAAAATTTTCAAGTAGCTAAGGGGACAATCCTTATTTTTATTTTTATTTTTACTTTTTTTTTTTTTTTGCTTTTGGCTAAAACGCTTCAATATAAGATAATTAAAGAGAATAGACCAGTGTGGAAATGTTTTTATTTATCCTTAAAGAGCCCAACTAATTGGAGGATTCTGAATAACAAAAGGTAAACTTAGACTATGATGTTTGGTTACTATGGAAACATGATGTATTTTCTAGCTGAAGTGAAAGTGGCTGAAATAAGAAGATAATAAGAGTGGTGTGAGAGAGAAAAGGAGAGAGGTTTGTTTTATTAATCTGGATGCTTGGGACTTTTTTGTGCTTTTTTAATTCAAAATGATTATTGTAAAAATGCCCAGAGGAAGCAGAAGAGGTTTGTTAGAGCAACCTGCAATTATACAACACGTACTTCAGAAATATTTTGACCAATTGCTAGATATGTTTTATCAATTGGGGAAAAGTTTGAGAATGCCCACAATGAAGGAATTCTTAGTGAAGGGATGAAACACGTGGAGATGACTAAATTAACTTCTTTGATTACAGGGAAAAAACAATACCTACAATTATGGTTCACTGGTAAGCCCCTTATAGACTTTTCGCATAAAATAGAAAATATGCATTTATTATTTTCTTGATTATTGAAAAAATGAATAGAAATGTCTTTAGGGTTGCCAGTCAATGCTTGGGCTTTTCTTTAAAAAAAGTTATAGTAAGTGTAACTATAGTTATACTCATAGGAACTGAGCTTGTTAATAAGTACACAACAGTTATATGCAAATCTTTACTGATGCATAATGAAAATATTAACCATAGTTTCAACTTGAAAATCCAAAAGGCTAAGAGATTTCAGGAAGCTTGATATTCAAACAAATCAGCTATCAGTAGACACAGAGATAAAAATCCCATTATATGTCATTTAAAATATACAGTTGAAAAAACAGAAGGAAACAAACAGCTTGAAGCATATTCCCTAAGCAATCAACATTCAGAGAAGCAGAAAATATGACAGAAGAAATACCTAATCAAGGAGTCATCAAGCAGGAAGCTATGCTCCTATGAAAGCATGGAAAGAAAACTAATGTGTGTGTGTGTGTGTGTGTGTGTGTTTTCTGAGGTTTTCGTGGGTATTAGTATGTGGATCTTTGGTTATTCGGGTTTTCTCCCACATAAAATTGGAAGTATTTTGTGCCGTTTTGACAAAATCTCATTTGTCATCTTCAGGCTTGTATCTTCGGCTTTGTGCTTCTTGGAGTAATGTGAGCTTGCAACTGTTTTTCTTTTAACTGCCAGTGGGAGTGCGGCTTGACTGGGTGGGGGCTTGGCTGTGTTCTGATTGGATGGGGGTGTGTTCTCATTGGTTGGGGGCCTGGCTGTGATCTGATTGGTTGGGGGGGTTGGCTGTGTTCTGATTGGCTGGGAGTGTGTTCTGTTCAGGTGGGGGCTTGGCTGTACTCAGCTTAGTCTTAGTTGTCGGGAGATTTGAGCTGGTGAGCTGTGATCTTGTTGTTTGGCTTCGCATTTGTGGTCATGCCACATCTTCATGTTGGGCATCAGTTCGCTTCATGTATGGGTCAGAGGGGTTTGAAGTGGGTAGTGATGCAGCTGCGGTACGGCTTCTGGTCCGTGGTCATGTCTAATCATCTGTGTGGGTGTGAGTCTGCTTTCTACGTGAAAGTGTGGTGGTAGCATCATGTGTGGCCCTCATGGGTGTGGGTCTGGTGTCATTCTTTATGTTAGATACTCATTTGTTAATGAGGGCGGGTTTCCAAATGGCTGATGGTGGGAGGTGTCATCTCGTTTATTCATGCTGTGTGGAAGTTTTTCTGTCTCGATGGCTTCTCTGATTATTCTGTTGTTGAAGTGTTTGGTTTTGGTGATAGTTCTGGTATTTTTAAAGTCAATTTCATGTCCTGTGGCTTTGAGGTGTTGGATCAGGGAAGAGGTCGGTTCTTCTTTTTTGATTGAGTTCTTGTGTTCTTCAATGCGTGCACTAATTCTTCGGTTAGTTTGTCCAATGTATGTGGTGGGGCAGGCGGTGCAAGGGATTTCATATACTCCTTGGTTTTCTAACTCGATTTTGTCTTTAGGGTTTCTTAGGATGGTGGATATTTTTCTGTTTGTGCAGAATGCTGTCTTAATGTTGTGTTTTTGGAGGATCTTGCTGATTTTGTCTGTAGTGCCTTTTATATATGGGAGGAGGGCTTTGCCGTTCCCTTGTCCTCTGTTTTGGATTGATTGGGGTTTCTTTTTGGATTAGATGGGTAATCTTCTTTCTTTGGAATCCATTGGCTGTTAGTACGTTAGTGAGAGTGTGTAGTTCGGTTTTTAGGTGTTGTTTGTCGGCTAAGCATTTTGTTCTGGAGATGAGTGTCTCGGCTACAGAATTGATCTGTGCTGGGTGGTTGTGTGAGAGTGCATGTAGATAGTGGTTTGTATGTGTTTTCTTCTGATAGATGGTGTGTCCTAGGGAGCCATTGGATTTTTTTGTATACTAAGACATCTAGGAAGGGAATTTGATTGTTAGCTTCTGTTTCCATGGTGAATTGTATTTTTGGGGTGTAGGTTGTTGAGGTGTGTGAGGAAGTTGTTCAGTTTTTCTTTCCTGTGTAGCCAGATTATGAAGGTGTCATCTACGTATCTGAGCCAGAGATTGGGTTTGTGATCATATTTTCCTAGAGCTTGTGTTTCAAAGTGTTCCATGTAGAGGTTTGCGATGACAGGTGAGAGGGGTGATCCCATGGGTGCTCTTTCTATTTGTTTGTATTTTTGTCCATTGTAGGTGAAGTATGTATTGGATAGGCAGTGGTTGGTCAGATCTAGGAAGTGCTCGGGGGGGTTGTATTTGTTTTGGATGGCTGTCAAGGCTTCTTTTATTGGCACTTGGGTGAAGAGGGATATGACATCGAAGCTCACGAGTAGGTCGCTGGGTTGTAAGTTTTGTTTTATGATCTCGATGAACTGGAATGAGTTTCTTACATGTGAGTTGATGGATTCTGCACAGGGCTGTAGTTGTTTGGCAAGAAATTTGGCTAGGTTTTGTAGAGGTGAGCCTATGGAGCTGACTATTGGTCTAAGTGGGGTTCCTTCTTTGTGTATCTTAGGGAGACCATAAAGCTTAGGGCATCTGGATGATTTCTCTCTGGGTATGATTCTTTGCTGGATTTCTTCGCTGATGGGGGAGGCTTTTATTTTGGATCTGGTGGTTTTTTCTAGGTAGGTGGTGGGGTCTGTCTTTAGGGGTTTGTATGTGGGGTCTTGGAGCAGGTTGGTTAACTTGGTTTGGTAGTCAGATGTGTTCATAACCACTGTCGCATTGCCCTTGTCTGCTGGTAGGATTATTGTGCTGGTGTCTTCTTTCAGGTTAAGTAGTGCAGTTTGTTCTTCTTTGGATAAGTTGCTTTTGGGTGGTTTGCTAGTGCAGAGGATGTTGGTGATTTCGAGTCTGATTCTATTAGCATCATCAGGGCTGGTTTTGGTCAGGCTGGTTTCAACATCCCCATATGATGGTTTCTGTGGGGATGTGTTTGGGAGCGACAGCAAAGTTGAATCCTTTCGAAAGGACATTGGTTTTGGCTTCAGTGAGGATCTTGTCTGAGATGTTGCGCACTGTTTGTTTCATGTGTGGCTGTGAGGGGGGAGGAGTTTGTTTCTGGCATTGTTGTAGTTTTCTGAGTTTGTTGGTGTGTGTGTCTGGCTTGAGGGTGGTCTGTGTTTTGGCTCTCCAGACAGCGAGTTGTTTGGATTTGTCCCAAAGTAAAGGGTGAATCTTGTTGCTGAGTCTCAGATGAAGTGTGAGGAGATCTTTGTTGATTTGGTCTAGGAGGAATCTTTTTGTGTGAAGTTCGTTGCTAATTAGGGCCAATTCTGTTCTTTTTAGGATGCGTTTGGTAGCTGCTGTGTTGGTGTGGAATTTCAATTGGAAGCGTGTGGGGATTAAATTTTGATCTCGGCAGTTGCATAGGAATGCGAGGTCACCAAAATTCAAGAGAGAGAACAAAAGAACGGCAAAGCCCTCCTGCCATATATAAAAGGCATAAAAGACAAAATCAGCAAGATCCTCCAAAAACACAACATTAAAACAGCATTTTGCACAAACAGAAAATATCCACCATCCTAAGAAACCCTAAAGACAAAATTGAGTTAGAAAACCAAGGAGTATACGAAATCCCTTGCACCGCCTGCCCTACCACATACATCGGACAAACTAACCGAAGAATTAGTGCACGCATTGAAGAACATAAGAACTCAATCAAAAAAGAAAAACCGACCTCTTCCCTGGTCCAACACCTCAAAGCCACAGGACATGAGATTGACTTTAAAAATACCAGAACTGGAGAAGGCGGAGCTTCGTTTCGGCGATACAGCTGCGATCTCAGGGCTCTGAGATCGCAGCCGATATTTTCGCCCCTGGTCGGTCCTAACGGACCAAAACCGTCCCGTAGAGACGGGGATTGTGAAGAGCACTCTCCCAGGATCCCAGAGATATCGCAAAATCTCTGGTTTGATCCGGGAGAAGCCCTTTTGCTGGCGGCAGAGAGGCAGCCTCCATAGCTGCTGAAGTCGGGACAGCTCCGGAAAGAAAGTAGCTGGAAAGAAAGTATATCGGCTGGGTGAGAAACTTCTTTTGTATTGTAAATTCGCTGAGATTTGAAAGGGCACCCTGAATACAAAAGAAACCTGTGAGATTTTTTTTGATAAAAAACTGTGTGAGCGGCATTTTTTAAAGTGACATCAAATTGAGGCTTGGATTTTTTTTTTCTCTTTCTTTTACTTTTTTTGGGGGGACTTTAGTGTGATTTTGTAGGTAACCGGATTGAATTTTCTTTTATATATATTTTTATGCTCCTTTTGATTTTTTAATTTTCTTTTAGGATAGAGACTCCCTTTGGTTATTTTTTTCTTTTTTTTTTCTGTATAAATTATCCTTTTTCTCTGGCTGGGGGGGGAGCATTAAGAAACTTTGTAACACTGCCAACTAGAGGCTTGAAAATATTTGATTTGAATTGGAGAGAATGGTAAGAAGACTCCTTCTCAAGGACATCTTAGTGTGATAAGATAGAGGGAGAGCACAGCAAAATATTATTACAGGTGTTTTCCTGGACTCTTATCAATATTTCAACACTTGAGACTTGGCTTTGAAGCTGCTGGAGAAGAGAGTCATAATAAGAGCCTTGGATAACTAAATAAAGTGCAGTGTGCTTTATATATATAGATATATATATATGCACTAAAGGCCTCCAATAAAGTAACACAATGTTGCCAGCCAATCAAGATACAAAAAGAGCCCCCGCCCCCAAAAAAGACAGAAGATATTAGTAGCAGAACACAGCAAACTCCAAGACCAATAAACACAGACCAAGACTCTCAACCAATCAGGAGGAAGAAAAAACCATTCTGACACAGCAATAGGCTGCCCCAAATTTAAATCTGAAACCACTGTAAAAGTTGGACTCACAGACAAACACCATACAGAAGCCTGATGATGGCAGATGAGATTCTGCTGAAACGTTGCTACAACTTTAAAAGCACCACTATTATGACGTGGGAAAATACCCGAACAAAGCTGATTGCCAGACATGTAAGTACCCGCGAAAACTTAAGAATATATATATATATATATATATATATATATATATATATATATATTTGTTACTTGTGATATCCCTATTCACCAGCCTTTTTGTAAATTTCAATTTTAGTAATATTCTTATTTTTGCTTTTTATTTCAAAGGGAAAGCCTCAGAGTTTTTTTTTTTCTTTATTTTTCCTTTTTTCTCCTTATCTTTATTGGGATCCTTTTGTTTTTTCTATTTATGTTTTTGGACCACTCTGTTTTTCTTTTTTGATCATTGAGACTTCTCAACTTATTAAGGTGTGAAGAACCTGAAGGAATCTCTTCTTTTCTTTTTTCTTTTTGTTCTTTTTTTCTCTTAATCAATATTATTATTTTTGCGTTTTTTTTCTTTCTATTTTTTTTTTTTATGGGGGACTACTTCGTAATTGGATTAGGGTCTAGAAGAACCTGAAGATCTTTTCTTCTTCCTTTTTTCCTCTTTCTTCTTTGGTTTTGGGCCTTTTACTATTGGACTTTTCCATTTTGGATTATAATTGACTACTCTACCAGTTGGATTAAAAGTTAAAAAGAATTTGAAGATTTGGAAGCATTAAAATGAGCAGGAAACCAATATCATCTGGCATTTCTACTTCCACCTCTGCATCCCCACCAGCTGGAGGACAATGTTTAATTCAGACAATGTTGAAGCAAAATAAAGAACAAGAAAAAGTAACTTTACAGATGATTATGCAAGGAATTCAAGATCTCAAGATAAAATCGGACACCATTGAACAAAGAATAGAGAACATTGAACAAAGAACAGAGAAGACTGATGAAAAAGTGGAAAATATTAAACAAATAATGGTGAAGTATGAGGAGAGATTCCAAAAAATTGAAGAAGAAGGTAAACAAAGAAGGAGAAGATTGGAAATATTGACAGTAGATTAGCAGTGGTTGAACAAGAAAAAAGTGGGATGTTGAGGAGAGATGGAAAGGTCAGAATTTTATCTTAGATTTCAAAATATAGAAGAAGAAAAAGGAGAAAATTTGGCCGCGATAATGATAGAAATTTTGGCAGATGCTTTGGAAATTACAGAGGAAAAGATGATGGATGGAATAGATGAGGTCTATCGAGTTTATACAAGATATGCGATGAGAAATAAATTACCAAAGGAAGTCCATATTAGATTCACCAAAAAATCCATTAAAACACAAATACTACAAGTGGTAAGAGAGAAAACATTGAAATACAAAGATAAAGAGATTGTGGTTTTAAAACAAATATCCAGAAGAATGAGGGAGATGAGAAGAGAATATCGATTTCTGACCAAAATGCAACTGGAAAACGAAGTGAATTATAGATGGTTGATTCCAGAAGGATTAATGTTTATATGGCAAGAGCAGAGACATAGAATTGATTCAATTGAGAAAGCAGAACTTTTCCATGCAGAATTTTTTGGAAGAAGAGAAGAGGAGGCAGAGAAGGAGGTCTCATTAATTGAGTTTCAAGAGGAACAACTGGAGACTGAAAAAGAGAAAGGAGCAGTAGGTGGACAGGTGGATAGTAAAGAACAGCATGAAGTGAGATCCGCAAGAGCTGTTAGACCTATACATAAAGCATAATCATGGAAGAAAAAAACTGATTACAATGAATATAAATGGACTCAATTCAGCTGTTAAAAGAAGGAAAACTTTTCATAAATTAGAGAAATTAAAATTTGATATAATTTGTCTACAAGAAGTTCATATTAAAAAATAACATGAACAATTGTTAGTACAGCCAAAATTAGGGAAAATATTTACTTCTTTGACTCAATGTAAGAAAAGAGGAGTGGTTCTATACATTAAAGAGGCTATCCCAGCAAAACTGATATACACAGATGAAGACGGAAGAGTATTAATGGTGGAAATAATGGACAATAATATAAAAATACTCTTGATTGCAATTTATGCTCCGAATGATAAACAAGAATAGTTTTATAAAAAACTACACATGAAAATAATTGGACTGGACTATGTTAATAAAATTATGATGGGAGACTTTAATGGAATTGTGGACAATAAACTGGACTATATAGCAAAACAAAATAGAAAGACTCTCCCTAAATCTTTTTTCAAAATGACAGACGAATTAACTTTAAAAGATATTTGGAGAGAAAGAAATGTTAAAGTTAAACAATATACTTTTTATTCAAATAGACATTTATCATGGTCCAGATTAGATATGATTTGGATCTCAACAGAATTAATATCCAATATTCAAGAAACAAATATTGAAACAAGTACTTGGGCAGATCATAGCCCAATGACAATTAAATGGAAGGGACAAAAAAAATATCGAGATGGACATTAAATAATACCCTCTTAAAGGAAAAAGACTTTATACAACGGATGGAGAAGGAACTGGCTTTTTTCTTTAGAGAAAATATAAAAGAAGATACTTCAACGCAAAATGTTTGGGATACAATGAAGGCATATGCTAGAGGCTTGGTAATAGATTATACAAGAAAAAAGAATATTAGGAAAAGGCAAGCTTCTAAGGCCTTGGAAGATAAGTATAAAAGACTTGAAAAAGAATGACAGAAAATGCCACAGAAAAAAGATATTAAATTGAAGCTGGATGTAATTAAACATAAAATGGAATTAATAGAGAAAGAGGAACTGGCACAGAAAATTAGAAATTCTAAACAGAATTATTTTGAAGATGCAAATAAACCAGGTAGATGGCTAGCATATAAATTGAGAAAGGAGAAGGAATCAAGAAAAATATTGAAGCTAATAGATGATCAAGGCCAAGTTTGTTATGGTAATAAGGAGAAAAAGAAATTATTCGAGATTTTTATGGGCAACTATATAAACAAGAGAATATTGATGAGGAAAAAGTCAAACAGTATTTACAGAATGCCAATTTACTGAAGATACCTAAAGAGACTGAAGAAATGCTAGAAAGCAATATAACAATGATGGAATTAAATGAAGCACTTAAGAAACAAAATAATGAGAAAGCACCAGGTCCAGATGGGCTTCCGGCAGAATTCTACAAAACATTTCAAGAACCATTGAGCATCCCACTGTTAGAAGTTATGAATGAAGTTATGTCAAAGAAGATGATACCCAAAACATGGTCAGAGGCTTATATTACACTTATTCCAAAAGAAGAGGCTGACCCATTGCAAATTAAGAACTAAAGACCTATTTCTTGATTGAATGCAAATTATAAAATTTTTCCTTCAATTTTAGCAGAAAGACTTAAAAAATATTTTAATAATTTTATCCACCCAGATCAAAATGGATTTCTGCCAAAGAGACAAATCAGAGACAATATGAGAGTAATCTTGGATACTTTGGAATACTATGAGGCTCATCCTGAAAAGCAAATGGCTTTGATATTCCTAGATGCTCAAAAGGCATTTGACATCGTGAACTAGAGATTTATGTTATTACTATTGGAACTGATGGGTTTTGCCAGAAAATTTATTCAAGCAATAGAAGCCATATACAATAAACAGACAGCAAAGGTAATGATGGAGGGAGAACTTACAGATTTTATTAATATAAGAAAAGGCACAAGACAAGGGTGTCCTCTATCTCTTTTGCTATTTGTGTTGACTTTGGAAGTGTTGAATAGAAATATTAGGGATGATAAAAGTATAAAAGGAATGAAAATTAAAAAGGAAAAATTCAAACTACAAGCTTTTGCTGATGACTTAGCTTTTATTCTGGAGGATCCGCTAGAAACAGCTCCAAATTTATTGGAAAAGATAGAGACATATGGTGAGATGGCTGGTCTGAAAATAAATAAAGATAAAACAAAGATTTTGACAAAGAACATGTTACTGAGACAAAGAGAAGAACTGGCAGACCTTTTGAAAATCCAAGCTACAAATAAGGTTAAGTATCTGGGAATATATTTGACAGTAAGATGTAGCACATTAAAAGAGAATAATTATATTAAACTCAAACAACAGATAGCTACAGACTTGAAGAAATGGGAAAACTTGCAATTGTCATTAATAGCAAGAATTTCAACAATTAAGATGAATATTTTACCCAGAATTCTATTTCTGTTTCAAACAATACCAATTAGGCTTGGAAAAGACTATTTTGAAGATTTAAATAAAATCATGTTGAAATTTATATGGCAAGGTAAAAAAGCGAGAATAAAACTAAAGCTTTTGCAAGACGCTAGAATTAGAGGAGGTTTTGGCCTGCCTAATTGGGAATTGTATTATCAAGCTGCAAGTTTGATGTGGGTTAAAGAATGGATAACATTAAGAAAGCACAGATTGTTGACATGAGAAGGGCATGATTTGCTGTTGGGCTGGCATGCTTTTTTATGGTATAAAGGAACTAAAACACAGGGTTATTTTAGAAGACATTATATATGGGAGTCTTTGTGGTTAAATTGGGAGAAGATAAAAAAACAATGTTACTTGAAAATTCCAGTTTGGTTATCGACTATTGAAGCATTTTCCTATCCTATAATCTGTAAGAAGGAACATACAATTAGATATGGGGAACTGTTGGATGAAAAGGGTGGACTTAAATTGATCCAAAACTTAGAGGAACAAGGTATAAAGATGACTTGGTTTTCAAATGCGCAAATACATTCAAGGTATGATGAAGATTTTAAAACGGAGGGATTCTATGATAAGCAGACTGATTTAGATAAGAACTTGATGGGTACTGATGAGAAGGTGATTAAAAAATTATATGGTTATTTACTGGGAATTAAATTAGAGGAAGAACAAGTTAAAGAAACTATGATTGTTTGGGGGAAGAATTTTGGATATGGGATTGATTTAGAGAAATGGCAAAAATTGTGGTCTCAAAATTATAAAATGACAATGTCAACAGCATATAAAGAAAACTTGTATAAGATGTTTTACAGGTGGCACTTTCCCCCGACAAGAATAGCAAGAATGTTTAAGAACAAATCTGAAAAATGCTGGAAATGTCATCAGATGCCTGGCTCATATTACCATATGTGGTGGACTTGTGAGGAAGCTAGAAAATATTGGACTAAAATTCACATGTGGTTGGAAAAAATGACAAAGAAACACATAGACTTGAAACCAGAGATCTTCTTATTGGGAATTTTACCTGATACATATACTAAAGATTTGAAATACCTGATTGTAAATGTATTAACAGCGGCTAGGATTGTATTTGCTAAAAATTGGAAGAATGAGAAAATACCATTACAGGAAGAAATTATTAAGAAAATATTGGAATGTGCTGAGATGAGTAGATTGACATTTGAAATTAGAGAGCAAGAGGATAAACAATTTTATGAAATTTGGGATCTTTTTTATAAATGGCTAGATGATAAAATACGATAATAGAATATTTAGAATGCTAGACAGTAAGGAATATCTTTATTTTGCTATTTTGCTATTATTTTGTTATTTGACATTATATTTATAAAGGGTTTTTTAGATTTGATTTGGTATGATTATATGATTTGTTACAGAATAAACTGTTTAAAATATTGTTATCTCATAAAGCATGAATGTTTAAAAGTAGTCAAAAATTTCTTTTTTTTTTAGTGATATTAGGATATACAAGTTTGTATTGACAATATGAGTTGTTATGTAACATAATTGTAATTGAGACTACAAAATGAATGCACAAAACTGATGAACCAACCGACACACTGGATGTACATATGAGAGTTGATGTTTTAATGTTTTGTTTGTCTTTTTTGTTTGTAGAAAATTAATAAAATTCTTTAAAAAAAAAAAAAAGAACCCTAGCCACTATAGAAAATCCCAGCCACAGAATCGTCAGAGAAGCCATAGAGATTGAAAAAAGACCAGAAAGCATGAACAGAAGAGATGATTCCACCAGGTTGTCAATCATTTGGAAGCCTGCACTCACAAACAAAAAAATCTCCACACCACAAGCCAGGCAAACACCTGGGCACAAACAGATCCCCCCTAATACCTCCAGCTCAAACACACCCCAACCAGGCACCCAGATGAAACCCAGCTTCCTAACTAATGATAGCCATCCATTAACCCGAAGTCAAGCTGCACTAAAGGCCTTCAACAAAGTAACACAATGCTGCCAGCCAATCAAAATACAAAAAGAGCCAAAAAAAAGGACAGAAGATATCAGAAACACCAATCAAGCAGAACACAGCAAACTCCAAGACCAATAAACACAGAACGAGACTCCCAACCAATCAGGAGGAAGAAAAAACCATTCTGGCACAGCAATAGGTTGCCCCAAATTTAAATCTGAAACCACTGTAAAAGTCTGACTCACAGATGAACACTATACAGAAGCCTGAAGATGGCAGATGAGATTCTGCTGAAACGTTGCTACAACTTTAAAATGGGAAAATACCTGAACTAAGCTGAATGCCATACATACATACATACATACATACATACATACATACATACATACATATGGCATTCAGCTTAGTTCGGGTATTTTCCCACGTCATAATAGTTGTGCTTTTAAAGTTGTAGCAATGTTTCAGCAGAATCACATCTGTCATCATCAGGCTTCTGTATAGTGTTCATCTGCGAGCCCCACATTTAAAACTGAAACGGCTGTGAAAGCCTGGCTCACAGACGAACACTATACAGAAGCCTGATGATGGCAGATGAGATTCTGCTGAAACATTGCTACAACTTTAAAAGCACAACTGTTATGACGTGGGAAAATACCCAAACTAAGCTGAATGCCATACATGTAAGTACCTGCGAAAACTTAAGATATATATATATATATATATATATATATATATATATATATATATATCTCGTAAAATCGTAAAGGTTTGCATCCCGAGATAGAAGTTCAGAAGAAAGAGAGATTGCTCTTCGGGAAAAGTTTTTTATTTTTGTTCAGAATTTTCAGACTTGGTGTCTCAAGTCCGTCCTCAGTGAACAAGCAGTTGGAAATGTGTTGGGGAAGAAACTTTGGTCGTTATTTTTGTCGTTAAGGTCAGCGTTCTGTAGATTGGCAGCGCGGGTATCGATCGCGTGCTTGGCTTGTCAGTTGTTTGTTTTGGGCGCGAGCTGGGTTGTTTTTTGATGTGTGAGTCATCCAAATTTCGCGCAATCCTTGGTATTATATATATATGGCTAGGGAATTCTGGAAGTTGAAGTACAGAAGTCTTAAAGTTGCCAAAGTTAGATAGTCATGGTCTATAAGAAAACAGCCTAGCTCAAAGAACCACACTAAGAATCCACAACTTCATAATGTATTTATTCAGTAAGAAACTAAAATTTATTTGCCTGTAAAATGGATAGCTCTTGAAAAAGTAGAACCTATAAAATCATTAAATCCAAGCTCTACAATTACCCAATTATAAGAACTGCTTATTTCAGCAGTGCACTTAACATTAAACTCCTATCTGGAATTGAATTATATTCTCATTACATCCAAATTTTCTAATAGTCAATGATTCAGTTCTGTTGCTCCTAAACTCCTAACCAGTCCAGATGTTTTGCTGTTATTTTTTTTCATTTCAGGAAATATTGATTTTGGATATCCCTATATTCATTTTTGTCTAATGAGATGTCTGTAAAAGCTATACCTATAACTACTATCTATAGTCTAAAATCAAGTTCAATTCAACAGTCACATTATTGGCATTTTGTTAACTCAGTCCTGGAGATTGTAAGTGTTGTGAATTAATAAAAGTGCTTGAATAAAGATTGTTGAAACCTTAAAGTAAAGTGCAGGGTTCTGGCCCTGCACTTCTGACTGGCCGATAATAGCGATATCGGATTGGTCTGTTCAGGAGAATCTGATTGGCTATTAACGAGCCTTTCTCATTGGTTAAAAGAGCTAACATTCCTGTGTTTTCAGAACTGTTGCACCATGTTAAATAAAGAGTTGAAGTTCACTGTTCATCGACTCGTCTCCACTTCTTGCGCCACGCACAGAACATAACAGTAAGATTCATAAGCATACAAATATCCTAGTTAAAGCCTTCAGTCCAATATAGTTGACTTCAACTTCATCTTTTAAGTTGTTTGAAACTCAGAATCAGGCCTGGGTAAAAGGCCTTAATCACAGACTGTTTTGCTGCAAATGTCTTTTTATTTTACCCTGTTATTCTAACTTTTGGAAACAAATTAATCAACTACCTACTCTCCTAATACTTTCCCTAAGATTTGCAGTGCCTGTGTCACAGATTAATTTGTATAATTTAGCTCTTGACTTACAAATCAATCTCTTTAGTCTCTTTTCTCTTCAAGATGGGAATAAACTTCTTCATTGAGTTTTAACCTTTTGTTAGATAATTCCAACCTATTTATTTTATTAGTTTGATTTATATATATCATCTGAGTCTCATCAATTCTGGGTGGCTCACAGCAGAAGTATACTTTATTGACAGAAAGTACAGAATGATCTTAAATATTCTGCTATAGTGAACTGTTTAGTACAGTTTTTCTCTTTGTCAAAGGAACCTGACTCATCAGATTATTTATCACTAGCAAGCATAAGGTTCAAGAATCAGGAAACAAGATTTTTTTAAAAGCATCATGGAATATTTGGAATTCTGAGAATAAATTGTGGATACAACAAAAAAATGTCAGTGATAAGGATTGCCTATCACAAAATTGCTGCCACAGTGGCCATGACCAGTTGAAATTATCTGGCATTATCATGGTTATCCAGATTTTTGCAGCCCAGAACTAGTACTTGTGATTTATCAGAAAGCAAACTAGTTCTCAAGATACTGTTATATAAACTGGATGAATGTATAGAATATGTGTGATGACCCATGGCATGGAACAAAGGCAACACAGTCAAATAAGCAAGAAGAGTCCCTTTATTATCTCCAACTTTGCCCCCATGTCCAGGTTACTTTTGGCTGGACAAAAACTCCCCCAGGAACAGCCTTTAACTACAGAAAATTCAGTCTAAAACAAGGTACATACAGACTGTAACTAAAAATCAAACAAACAAAGCTTCAGTAATTAACTTGATAGGGCAGGAGAAAGACTTTCAGACTTGAAAGCACGGCAACGCTTACACATTTGGGAAGATGCCAGGAACACAGGCAAACCACCACAATACCAGATAATTCACAATTTGCTCCCAACAACTTGTTGTGCACAGCTTCCCTTTTTAAACACTGTGTTCCCAGTGACAGCTAATGAAGGGAATCAGGGCCCTTTCCTCCTCCATAAGCCACACAACTCATGTTCCTCCCTTCTCCATTCCTCCCTGCATGCCCTAGGATGAAGAGGGGTTGGGCCTGGGTCTTCCTCTGAATTCCCTCTCCCTTGCTCTACCTCTTCCCTGCTCTGCCCAACCAGACTGTGCCCTTCCCCCATTTCTTCCACAGCCAACAGAACCACACTCCCATTCCCTGTCAGCTGTTTGACCTCTCCCTCCAAATCAGATTCTAACAGGGGCATGACAATATGAATAGAATTATATTGCATGTTTAAATAATATTGTGATTGCTATCAGAATTTAATATTGAAACACTGAATAAAGAAATAATGAAGTGTGAAATTTTAACAGAAATCGATGCAAAGAATTAAATTATGGAAATATGAATATGAATTAAGGTATTAAAGCAGGAGAGAGATGAAAAACAGAAAGGAAATGTCTTTTAATAAAGTAGTGATGTGAATAAAAGTTAGACTAGAGACAGAAATAAAAAACGGGAATAACAGTATGCACATTTTTATATTACAAGATAAATAAGAGGGAGATAACAACAAGAGGGAAGTTCAGAAATTAGTAATATCAGTAATATCAGGTATGTTTAAATCAGTAATATCAGGTATGTTTAAATCAGTAATGTCAGGTTTAAACAATATGAAATAATGAAAAATTATAACCTACTATCAATGTGTATTGTTATTAGAAATATATTAGCTGGATAAGTGTAATAATCATGAGTAATAATAGTATCTTTATTTATACCAAAATGTATGGCACCTATGTGTCACACTGTTCATGCATTGATATGTACATGTAATATAAAATAAAAAACTTGACCAAAAAAAAGATACTCTCCATCAACCCAAAAGCCAAAATAATTATTGCTAATAAAAATCCTGCTAGGACTGCTCTTTTGCCTTATAATTAACCAAATTCCTTTTTTATTTCCTATTTATTAAAATAAATTTTAGGATAGTAAAATCAGATGGCATCAAAAGAGGAAAATAAAAACAAGGGTACCACACAGCATGTCCTTGACCCACAAGTCATTATTTTAGATATTCCAGATATGAGAAATTGCCTGAAACTATAAATAATTTGTTCTAAAATATTCATTGGCTAGAATCACCTAGTTTTATTTAGGATTCCAAAGCTAGCCTAAAGCATAACATCTGATAAAGAAGAAAGTAGTTATTTATACTATTAAATTGTTTGTTGGCTTTGTTCCAAAGATACTTAAATTTCCTTTTTGTTTTGTTTTACACCCATTTAATTTTATATAGAGATACCACTTAGTATATGGGGATAAAATATATATCCATTCTATGCATATTAGTATCAGTTTAATTTTAGATAGATGATAGATAGATAGATAGATAGATAGATAGATAGATAGATAGATAGATAGATAGACAATATAAAGTCTTTGACCTGAGCATTTCTTATTACACATCTGTACTCACAGGTATGGTAAGTAGAGTACAGCAAATAGCTGAAAATTAGCTATTTCTATAATGGCTACAGCCAATCTCTCTCCCTCTCTCTCCCTCTCTCTCCCTCTCTCTTTCTCTCTCTCTGTCCTACATAAGAGGTACTACAGACAAAATCAGTAAGATACTACCGTGTTTCTCCAATAATACGGCCTCCACCAATAGGAAGGCCCAGCATGATTTCTAGGCATGAGGTGAAATTAAGCGCCGCCCCCAAAATTTAGGCCTATTTAATCCATGCGTTTCCCCACCATTTCTCACATCATTCGTTAAAACTACACAAGGTGAAGAGAAATGGGGGGGAAGGGCAGAGAGAAAACTTGCCTTTAGGAGCACCCTGCAGGTAGCCTAGGCTAGAATACCCCAATCTACTACCGATAGAACATTGGCCGATAGAAGCTCCCCGAAGGCAGAGTAACCATCCACTTCTATTGGCCTGTAGAAGCGACCTCGGGGCGAGCGCCCATGTGCACGCCCCTCGCCATGAAGCCGTTTCTGTCGGATGATGGAAGCTCCCCAAAGGCAGAGTCACCAGCTATTTGTATCGATCAATGGAAGCACCCCAAAGGCAGAGTCACCAGCTATTTGTATCGGCCGATGGAAGCTCCCCAAAGACAGAGTCACCAGCTGCTTCTATTGGCTGGTAGAAGTGGCCTCATGGTGAGGGGAGTGTGTGGGGGGTGCTTGCCCTGAGGCCGCTTCTACCGGCCGATAGAAGCGGCTGGTGACTCTGCCTTTGGGGAGCTTCCATCGGCCAATAGAAACAGCTTTGTGGTGAGGCGAGTGTGAATGGGCGCTTGCCACAAGGGTGCTTCTGTTGGCAGATAGATTTCCTCCCGCACACACACACACACACCAAGAGCACCCATGCACACTCACCTCTCAATGACACTGCTTCTACCTGCTGATAGAAGCAGCTGGTGACTCTGCCTTCAGGGAGCTTCCATAGGCTGATAGAAGCAGCCTTATGAAGAGGTGAGTGCACTTGGGGTGCTCTAGGTTGGCGTGCATGTGGAGGAGGAAATTAAGTCACCCCTGAAAAGATGTCCTAGCCATTTTTGGGGGGCTCAAAAATAAAAAAAGACCCGGCCTTATTTTATGAGAAACATAGTACACAGGCATCACATCAAGACTGCCTTCAAAACAGAGAAAAAAAATAGCACAAGCCAGGCAAACACCTGAGCACAAACAGACCACCACCACCCTGATACCTCCAGCTCAAACACACTGCAACCAGGCACCCAGATGAAACCTAGCTTCCTAATTAATGATAGCCATATGTTTACTCAGGGCCAAGCCACACCAAAAACCTCCAATACAGGAAACACATTGTTGCCAGCCAATCAAGACAAAAAAAAGCTACAAAACAGACAGAAGATATTAGAAATACCAATCAAGCAGAACACAGCAAACTCCAAGACCAATAAACACAGACCAAGACTCCCAACCAATCAGGATGAAGAAAAAACTATTCTAGCACAGCAATAGGCTAGCACCAAATTAAAAACAGAAATGGCTTTGAAAGTCTAACTCACAGACGAACACAACACAGAAGCCTGATGATGGCAGATGAGATTCTGCCGAAACGTTGCCACAACTTTAAAAGCACAACTATAATGACATGGGAAAATACCTGGACAAAGCTGAATACCATACATACATACATACATACATACATACATACATACATACATACACATAGTTATGGTATTTAGGTTTCTTCAGGTGTTTTCCCACGTCATTATAGTTGTGCTTTTATTATAGTGAGGATTCGGCAGAATATCATCTGCCATCCTTAGGCTTGTGTATTGGGTTCTTTTTAATCATGTGTGTTAGGCTTGGCAGCCATTTTTTGTTTGAATTTGGTGCTGGCTTTCTGCTTTATTTGAATGGTTTTTTCCTCATCCTGATTGGCTGGGAGTCTGGGTCTGTTTTTATTGGTCTTCGAGTTGCTGTATTCTTGATTGGTTGGCAACATTGTGTTTTGTGCATTGGGGTTTCTTAGTGCAGCTTGGTTTCTTGTGAATGGCCGATAATTATTTATTAGCTAGGTTTTATTTGGGTAGCTGACTGTGGCATGTTTGGGCTTCTCCACTTTGCTAAGATCTATCTATATACTGTTGAATCTATGTTATAGGGGGAGAACAAGGGACCCTTTTTTTTTTCCATTTGGAGACTTCCATAAAGACCTGCATTTCTTTCTTCAAAGTCATTTTTTATCGAGGCCTCAAGGATATGCTGAAATGGTATTTTAGGATATTGTACAAAAATAATAGCGTTGTGTTGAAAAACAAGACTGAAATGAGCTCTATATGTGGTAGTGTTCAAGAAAAAGAATAATGAAAAAAAGTTATCAATACTGTGAAAATATTGAAAAACAGTACAACTGCAGGTGCAGGTGGCATAACTTTAGAAAAGTTAAAATAAGGGTATGGTTTGCTTACAGAATAGCTGTGTGGCTTGTTTAATGTCTATGTTAAGAGCACATCTATAATTCACAATTGAAATAATGCTATTATTATTCCCCTATACAAAGGAAAAGGTAGAAAGACAGCATGGAGAAGCCCCAGGGGAGTTAGTTTGTTAAGCATGTCTGAGAAGTTGTTTGGCCTGAATTCTGACTGAAAGAATACAAGACGTAACAATACTTTACTCTAAGCAGGGGATCTGAAGACCAGATACCTGCTCTCTCTCAGGTCCCACGAAATATAGGAATGGGAAAAAGGACATTTATTATTAATTCATTTGTTTTGAAATACTAACCTAAGTGATATATTCACATACACATTAGAATACATACTGGAAGGAATGAAATAAACTTCAGACCTTGACATGTAATAAAGAAAATGGGCTCAAGTTATGAAATGTGTTTTTACCCACTTGTTATATGGAAGTCAAAATTGAATAAGTCAGGGGAAACATAAAAGTAACTTGAATGCAGTGGAAATGGATGATTTAACTGTTTGTGAAAAAAATAAGAAGATTTAATGGATAACGAATTCATGTGGCTCAGATACAAAAGTGGGAAACCTGTACAAAATAGCTAATCCCAAATACTAAATCTCAGACAGGTAATGGTGGATTCAAAGGCTATATAAGCATATTAATAATAATATCAGCCTGAATGTGACTATTACAGAATGACTACCAACTTAACTGCCGTGTCAGTTAAAATTCAACCAAGACCAGCAGCTGTGCCTTAAAAGTAGCTAGCATACTGTTTCACCTCTGAGATGGAAGTATAAGACCAGTAACAATTGGAGGGAGATTGAATTATCTAAATCAATGTTTCCAAACCTGGTGACTTTAATGTGTAGATTTTAACTCTTCATGCTGGGGAATTCTAATAGTTGAAGTCAATACAACTTAAAGTTACTAAAGTAGAGAAATGCTAACCTAAGTGATATATTCACATACACATTAGAATACATACTGGAAGGAATGAACTAAACTTCAGACCTTGCCAGTTATTAATAATAACTTAATCAGCTAATTAATCAAAATAGAGGCTATGAAAGTGGCATGGTTTCACCAAATCCTGAGAAAAAGCAAGCTATCTTTGGCACATCATGGCAAGACACTCTGTATTGGTTTGCATCATTGGGACAATTATATCTTGTTGGAGGTCTGGAAAAACCATTTCAGGAACTCTAATATAGAGATAGCTCAATAGAGCTCTATAAATTGATTTAAAAGAGTTGCCTACTTAGCAGCCATAGAAAATATGTACTTGAGCATTCAAGCTAAAAAAAGGTAGTAGGTGCAGACTCAATCACTCCTAATTTAAAATAATGCAGCTTACAGTTGACAAATCTAGGGACTACATACCATTGTACTTATAGATAGTGGTTATAAATTACAGAAAGTCTGCACACCTGTAAAATGCCAGACTTTTTAAATGAAAAAAAAAACACAGATAAATCACTTCAGAATTATTTCCATTTTTAATATAGCATATAAGTTGTATGATTCAATTGAAAAACAAACTAAAAACTTTCGAGGGAAAATAACAATAAAAAACTTATAATAACATGGTTGCATAAGTCTTTACATTCTCCTATAATTAGGGATATGTGTAGACTTTCTATATCCACTGTACAAGAAGGGCAATAACACTGATTCTGTCAATTATTGAGCCTTAAATAGCTTTAGTACTATCAATAAGCTCCATGTGAGACAACTTAAATGGAAATTCAGACTCTGGCTAGAAAGGAAGATCAACATGCAGTCAAACAAATGGGCTTTAAGATAGCTGCTGTACAATTGATTTGTGTCTTGTACTTCAATATCTCATTGAGAAATTTACTCCCAGGAATACTATCCTTTATTAGCTTTAAAGTACCGTTTGATTTCACCTCCTGGATTAAGCTAAAGGACATATTGAACAGCACCATCTTTGATTGCCAACCTCATTAGTGCGTTATGTGAGAACACATCACTCAGAGTAACATGCCAGTAGCGTACCTAACAGTAGCCACAAGTGCAATATGACACAAAATTTATGCATATACCGTGTTTCTCATAAAATAAAGCCGGGTTGTTGTGGTTTTTTTTTGAGACCCCAAAAAATGGCTAGGACGTCTTTTCAGAGGTGACTTAATTTCCTTCCCCACATGCATGCCAACCTAGAGCGCCCCAAGCGCACTCACCTCTCCACAAGGCTGCTTCTATCGGCCAATGGAAGCTCCCTGAAGGCAGAGTCACCAGCCACTTCTATCGGCAGGTAGAAGCGGCAGCATGGAGAGGTGAGTGCGCATGGGGCGCTCTAGGTGGGGTGTGGGGGGAGGCGGAAATCTATCTGCCAGAAGAAGTGCCCTTGTGGCGAGTGCCCACACGCACTCCCCTCATCACGAAGCTGTTTCTATTGGCCGATGGAAGCTCCCTGAAGGCAGAGTCCCCAGCCGCTTTGGGGTGACGCATTGCTGCCCATGCAGTGCTCCTGACAGGACCGCCCCACACACACTCCCTTGCCAGGAAGCTGTTTCTATCAGCCGATGGAAGCTCCCCAAAGGCAGAGTCACCAGCCACTTCTATCAGCTGGTAGAAGCGGCCTCGAGGTGAGCACGCATGCACAGTCCCCTCACCACAAAGCTGCTTCTATCAGCCGATGAAAGCTCCCCGAAGGCAGAGTCACCAGTCGCTTCAAGCCAAGGCATTGCTGCCCGCAGAGTGCTCCTGACAGGAGCGCCCCACGTACACTCCCATGCACTCCCCTTGCCACGAAGCCATTTCTATCGGCCAATGGAAGATCCCCAAAGGCAGAGTCACCAGCTGCTTCTATCAGCCAGTAGAAGTGGCCTCAGGGCAAGCACCCCACACACACTCCCCTCGCCATGAAGCCACTTCTACCGGCCGATAGAAGCAGCTGCCTTTGGGGAGCTCCCATCGGCCAATACAAATAGCCGGTGACTCTGCCTTTGGGGAGCTTCCATCGTCCGACAGAAACACCTTCATGGTGAGGGGATGCTCACCCCGAGGCTGCTTCTACTGGCCAATAGAAGTGGCTGGTGACTCTGCCTTCGGGGAGCTTCTATCAGCTGATGTTCTATCGGTAGTAGATTGGGGTATTCTAGCCTAGATTACCTGCAGGGTGCTCCTAAAGGCAAATTTTCTCCCTCCCCTTCCCCCCCATTTCTCTTCATCTTGTGTAGTTTTAACGAATGATGTGAGAAATGGCGGGGAAACACATGGATTAAATAGACCTAAATTTTGGGGGAGGGGCTTAATTTCATGCCTAGAAATCATGCTGGGCCTTCCTATTGGTGGAGGCCATATTGTTGGAGAAACACGGTATTATATCGCAGAATAACTTAACCACTCAAAATTCTTCTCTCCTAAATTCTATGTCTACCAGAAAGATATAGTGCTTTACAACTATAGAGAGACAATGCAGTAATTCTTCCAAAGTCCCCTGCAGGACTTAAAATAACCTATTGATACAAGTTTTTCTTGATCTATCATTTGCCAAAGCTACTGAATGGATGCATGCAATATCTGGGGTGATCTTCTAAGCTGATAGCAGTAAAACACCAACAGTTACCGTGCAACCAGTTTGTGATTAAGAAATTGGGAAGTTGTGAGTTCTAGTCCATCTTAGAAACAAAGCCAGCAGGATAACCTTGAATTAGTCCTTGTTCTCAGCTCCAGAAAGAAGTCAATACTTCCAAAATCTTGCCAAGAAAATTTCAGGAACTAGTTCAAGCAGTCATCGGGAATCAACACTGGTTTAAAGGCACAAAATAATAACTGCGTAACTCAGAATGTGTTTGCTTCTCAAGATAGAAAAGGTCAAGAAACAGAGGCATCAAGGATTTTAGAAATACTTTTGATTGCTTTATGGTAGAAGAGAATTTTGAAGGACAAAATTTCTCTTTACTCTGTCTTACATTAAGCAAAATTAAGGCATTTGTTTTGAGGTTATTATCTCACACTTTTCACCCTTTTAGGATTGGATAGACTTTCCCCTCTCTTAACACTTTGTTTCTTCTCCTTCCCAAGGCCAGATCTACATTCTTTCACAAAATGCACAAAAGGGTGTAGCAGCTATTTCAAGATTTTATCCAAGCCCTACTACCATACATAGTGAACAGTGGGCTTGTTCAACCCAAATTTGAAAACACATTCTTCTGTTGTACCTCTAATGCAACCTTATGCATGAAGACAGGCATGATAAGAGTAGAGACCTAAATATGGCAGGCTGCAATTACTGACTGAATTTGACACTCTTTCCCATAGATTAAGCTCCTTTGAAATTAGAAGATAGATTTCTAATTACATGGAAGTAAGAAATTCACAGTAAGCTTTTACTTTGGGGACTTTGCTCTCTTATTGCTTGCTAATGGCTTCCAGCAAGCAACAGTAATGTACAGGCAACACCTGAAAGATACAGGATGTCAAACTGATGCAGCCAATTCCTTCCAGATTTTCATGCTGACAGTTTCAGACACATCATGGCATTAGCAACATACCTAATACAACTGGAAGTCATAAGGTTTCACCCTGGAACAATTAAATGCCAACCTGTCAGCATTGCTGAGAGATAGATGTGAGAAGATACTATGTCCATTATGAATGTGACCCTGCAAACCAGGGTAGGTAGAATCTATTAAGCATGTTTTCTTTTGTTGTCAATTTGACAGGGAACCCTGGCACCTGATTATTCCACTTCTGAATAATATTGCAGGACAATATTGCATCCAACAATATGCATTTTTCTGTCCATCTGGCATCAATCCTGGAATAATATGAATCATAGTGAGATACAGATACATGCAAAATAAGGCACATCAGATATATACATATATACATACATACACACACACACACACACACACACACACACACACACACACACATATCTATCTATATATATATATATATATATATATATATATATATATATATATACACCTTAGTCTTAGCCATAATTTTAGGACTGATTTTTTTTATTTTTTATTAGGCAAAACTTTCACATTTTAAATGAAAGTTTTCCTTTTAATAATATCTCTTTTATTGTTATCACTTAACATTTATTTCAATCGCTTAATTTTACCAACAGACACTATTAAATTAAGAGCTTGTTTAGGTTGTTCTTTTTTTTCCTTTATTGTCTTTCTGCAGAGAAAATCTTCTGCAAATGTTTAAACTATTTCCATGCAAACTCACAGAAAAGACATTACACTTTATTTTGTTTAAGAAAAAGTCTTCCTGGATTGGAATGAAAGGAACCTGTCTTAGCTATGAAGGAGTAGGGTAAGTATTGTGCTATTCACTGTAGTGTACTATCTTTTGGTCTACTGAACTATTTTTCTATGAATTAATCAAATCCAAGGGAAGATCAGCTGACAGAATTCCTCCCTTATATAATTCAGAACAGGAAGCAACAGCATTCTGCAGCAAGCCATGAAATAATAGAAATAAATTTAATTTGGGAGCGGGGGAAATAGCAGAAGGTTCTATCAGGCCACATATTAGGTATGATAGTAATATAGGCCTCCAGATCCTTATCCCACCCCTAGTTTAAAATTGGCCTTTATCTCCACTCAGACATATTGTATAAATAATTATTATTGCATATAAACACAAAGTATTTCTTCCCTAAAGTACCTAGAAGTCAAAGTCTTTCGATAAGGCTATGCTTCCACCTTTTTCCAACTACATTTCCAATATACTGTGTTAAGTTCTGCGCATGGGCGCAAGGAATGGAGACAAGATGGTGAAAAGTGAACTTCAAACTCTTTATTAAACATTCTGAACAGAGCAAAACCCTAGGGCAACAGCAGCCCTTTTATAGGCAAGCTGCTGCTCTAGTAACCAATAGGAAACGTGGAGTGTTAACCCCTTTAACCAATGAGAGTGGCTCGTTAACAGCCAATCAGATTCTCCTGAACGGACCAATCCGATATCGCTATTATCGGCCAATCAGAAGTGCAGGGCTAGAACCCTGCTATTTTCTAAAGCTTTTGATAAACTTTATTTAAGTGTTTTATTAGTTCATAACACCCCTTCCCCCCGGGTTCCATTTGGGGGGTGCGGTAACGTAATCTCTGAGGTAGGAAGGTTGCTTTGACTGTCTATTGGATTTACACTGTCCCACCGGTTCCTTTCCGTAAGCCTGTTTTGGTGGGGCATTTTGGGCAAGTCGGGTGCCGGTGGTTCCTCGTTGGAAGACTTGGTGCCGCTAATGTTCTCGTTGTTGTCCTCTGGCCCTTGCGGGCTTGCCTCTGTTGGGGTGTTCCTCTATGGCGAGGCCACACCCATCCCTGATCCTTCTTCACTTGTTACACCCAATGGCTGACTTCTTTCGTTCCTGCTTTCCGCCATTTCGAATTCGGGTTCTTCAACATCCCCTCCCCCCTCAGTTTGAGAGTTATCGGAGTCACCGAAGCTAGGTTGTAGTTTCGAGTGAAGCTGATCTATATAGCGTTTCCATATTTTTCTGTCGCAGGTTTTCACCCGGTATGATCTGGGTCCAGTGGCTTGAATAACAGTGGCCTCGATCCACAATGGTTTGCCAGAAAGGTTTCTGGTGAAAACTAAGTCACCTATCTTGAACTCGCGGCATTTTCCGCTAGATCCACAGGGTTTCTCTGGCTCGTAAGACAGGTGAAGCCGGTCGAGGTGGGAGCAGAGTTTGCGTCCCATCAATAGTTCCGCTGGAGTCTTGTTGGTGACATTGTGCGGAGCGATGTGTTGGAGAAGGAGTATTCTATTTATCTTATCTTCAATGTCCCCATAGTCCATTTTGTAGAGGGTTTTTTTAACAAACTGTACCATGCGCTCGGCTCTTCTGTTCGTCGCAGGGTGCACTGGTGAAGTTAGCGCATGGCGAATACCGTGTTCTGCTCAGTATTGTTCAAAAGGAAGCGCGGTAAACTGGGGTCCATTGTCGGATACCAGAACGTCTGGCAGTCCATGCATCGCGAATAATTTGTTCAACTTCCAGATGACGGACTCGGTTGTGGTACTTTTCATTTCGTGGATCTCGAGCCAGTTTGAGTAGGTATCCACTGTTAATAGGAATGTATGTCCCTTAGTAGGTCCCGCAAAGTCAATATGAATGCAGGACCACGGTCCCCAAGGTATTTCCCATTCTGTCGGAGTTGCTTTTGGTGGGGCATTGCTAACTTCCTGGCACTTATTACAAGTCTTTACCCAGGCTTCGATTTGTTTGTCAATGCCCGGCCACCACGCAGAGCTTTGTGCGAGCGCTTTCATACGCACGATGCCGGGGTGGCCCTCATGCAGTGTCTTTAATACCGCTCAATGTAACCACTCTGGGACGACGACTCTATCCCTCCACAGAATGCAGCCTTTTTGCGAAAAAAGTTCTGTTTGCCGATTCTTGAAGGGAATTAAGTTGCCAGGGGTTTGATCTACTGGCCATCCTCGTTTGACCCAGCTAAGAACCCGCTTTAAGATAGAATCGCGTTTTATTTCGATCGTGATATCTCTAGCTGTTAACGGCGGTGAATGTAGCATTTCAATCTGGAGCGTTGTAAGGGTTGGAGCTGGGTCATCGACAGTTGCTGGAAGTGGTGCATGGCTCAATGCGTCAGCATGGGGAATGGCTTTCCCCGGGCAGTGCTGCAGCTTATAATTGTACGCAGCCAAAAACTCCGACCAGCGAGTCATTCTAGGTGAAAATATATAGGGGGTTGGCTTGTCTCCCGCTATAATCCCCAGCAAAGGTTTGTGGTCAGTAACAATAGTAAAAACTCGTCCATAAACATATTCATGAAACCGTTTAACAGCAGATACAACAGCAAGAGCCTCTTTATTGATTTGACTATAGTTACGTTCAGCCCTTGATAAAGTTCTTGAAAAATAGGCAATAGGGGCTTCACTACCGTTTGGTAACATATGGCTCAAAATGGCTCCTACTCCAAATGGTGACGCATCACATGTGATTGTTAAGGGCAAAGTCTCATTATACTGCATTAAAACAGCATCTGAAGTCAATAGGTTTTTCACTTGTCAGAACGCGTGCTCCTCTCGGTGCCCCCAAACCCAGGTTGCTTTTTTGTCGAGAATCCTATGTAGAGGCTCAGCTATGGTCACTTTGTGGGGCAGAAAGATGTTGTAAAAATTAATAAGCCCCAGGAAAGCTTGGAGATCAGTCTTGTTTCTGGGTCTTGGGGCGTTCTTGATTGCTCTTAACTTGCTACTGGTGGAGTGAATGCCTTGTTTATTGATTAGGTACCCCAGAAACTCTACTTTATCTTTACACAGTTGACATTTATTTTTTTTAACTTTAAGGCCAGAGTCTTTAAATTTCTGGAGAACCAGTCTAAGACGCTCCTTTAGTATTTCTCTATTCAGGGCAGCAATTAAAACGTCATCAAAGTATGGTACGACCCCTTTTATTCCCTGTAATAGTCTCTCCATCAAGCTCTGAAAGATCCCTGGGGTCATGCTAACTCCGAATTGGAGTCGGTTGCACTTAAAGGCACCTCGGTACGTAACGATCCTTTGCGCCTCTGCTGTTTTTTAATCTACAGGCAGTTGTTGGTACGCCTGTGCTAAATCCAATCTAGCGAAGACTTTTCCGCCCCCCAGGGAATGGAGGAGGTGTTGTACCACCAGCACCGGGTAGCGTTCTGTTGAAGGGCGTGATTCAGGGTGGCACGGTAGTCTCCACAAATCCTTAACGATCCATCCGGTTTGATGGGTGTTATGATTGTGGTTTCCCAAGGAGCATGGTCGGTTGGTTCTAAAACACCCTGGGCTGTTAATTTATCAAGCTGCTCATCAATCTTTGGTTTAAGGGCAAAAGGGACTCAACGAGGCTTAAGGCGGATGGGGGCTACTTCAGGGTTAAGGTTAAATGATATTGGGGTCCCCTTGTACTCACCTAGTTTATCTGCAAAGACGTCCTGGAATTCCTGGACGAGGGCCTCCTCCCCGTCATCGCTGCTGGTTTGGTAAATGCCAGCTACCTCAATCCCAAGTGGAGCAAACCATTGAAGGCCTAACAAGCTAGGCCGATCACGGTCGACGATGGTCAATGGTAAAGATGCAGTACGATTTTTGAATGAGGCCTGAACTAGGCTGGATCCAACGACCGGAATTCGGTTTCCTTAATAGTCCTTGAGAATGATTCTTTGGGTTCTGAGGTCTTGCCACTGGACGGCAGGGATCAATTGTTTAAGGGTCTTCTAGGAAACCATTGAGAGGGATGATCCTGAATCGACTTCCATCACGCAGGGCTGGTTTTCGATGGTGACCTTCACTCCGATCTTTTTTGCATCTAATGATGAGGCATGACCAATCGTGATGGTTTGGTGTGTCTCTTCTCGTTTCGTTGAATGGGCTAGTGGTTTATTTCTGTAGGAGTGGTTGTTCCATTGGTGGTTCGAATGTTCCCGATTCACAGGACGACTTCCTGTGGGTTGGCGATAGTTGGTCCCCCTCTGAAGTGGGCTGGATCCTAGCTTGCTTCGACAGACCTTTCCGATGTGGCCTCTCTTCCCACAAATATGGCAGAACGCATCATGGAGTTTGCAGTCTGATCGTGGGTGGTTTGCCCCACAACCTGCGCATTGGTACTGCAGTCTCTGGTTACGCTGCTGGCATTGGTCTCGTTCAGACCGGAGCCAGTTGACTTCTTCCTCATCACTTTCTGATGACGATTCGAGGTCCTCGTGGTGGGTTGCCATTGCATGTGCCTCAAGGTGAGGTGAGGTTTCTCCAGCGAGTTGGCGGAACGGGGCATTGGTGCAGCGCATTCGGGCAGCCGACTTCCTGGTTGCTTCTGCTGCAGTAGCGTCAGCGATGTATCTGCAGGCTGATGTTGCCTTTCGCCATCAGCTTACTTTGCACGTGCGGTGCATCTAAACCCAGAACTATTCAGTCTCTTAGAGCTTCTTTGAGGTCGGCGAACCCACAGAGGCCTCCCAGGTTCCGGAGATCCGCGATGAAGTCTGCACCGCTTTCTCCTTTCCACTGATCTCTCTGGTAAAATTCATGTCTCCGGACAAGCGTTGGTACAGTAGGTGTGTAGTGGGCCCGTAGGAGGGGCTCAAGGACGTCCCAGTCCATGGATTTTACCTCAGCCGGTTTCGCCAGTGCCTTAGCCATCTTAAAAACGGCAGGTCCGCAGTGAGTCAGGAATACCACTCTCTTTTTCCCAGTAGTGGCATCCTTCAAGTTGTTGGTCTCCAGAAACATCTGGAACCGGTCCATGTATGAGTCCCAGTCTTCTTGTTCCGGGTCGAATGGAGCAGGTGGTATGGTGCTGCCGGTCATGGTTTCCACCGTTGATGCGCCTTCAGCCATGTGCTCTGTTTAGTGCTCTGTAGTGTTCAGTCAGCTCTGATGTCTCCACATCCCATCCTCATCGCCAATGTTAAGTTCTGCGCATGGGCGCAAGGAACAGAGATGAGACAGTGAAAAGTGAACTTCAAACTCTTTATTAAACATTCTGAACAGAGTAAAACCCTAGGGCAACAGCAGCCCTTTTATAGGCAAGCTGCTGCTCTAGTTACCAATAGGAAACATGGAGTGTTAACCCCTTTAACCAATGAGAGTGGCTCGTTAACAGCCAATCAGATTCTCCTGAACGGACCAATCCGATATCGCTATTATCGGCCAATCAGAAGTGCAGGGCTAGAACCCTGCTATTTTCTAAAGCTTTTGATAAACTTTATTTAAGTGTTTTATTAGTTCATAACATACTGTATCTTCTATGAAGATACCAAGATCTTTTTAACAGGAGCCACTGATTCCCATTTCTCTAGCTTCATTCATGAAAGCATACTATGCCCCAACAGAAGAATAAAATAGATCAGATGTATTATCAAAACAAATTCAAACATTTAAGAGTGTTGAAGTTAGAAACAACAAAAGCCTCTTTTGCAAAACAAACATGGGAAATTGAAAGACTAATTTCATTACAATATTTACTATAATTATGTTTTAACCATATGCATTTATCTAAAAATATTTGAGTTTCTTATCTATCATTTAATTTGTTCTTTTAAATATTTCAGGCTATAATATTTACAAATATTACTAAAATATTTGCAAAATAAAATATAAATAAAAAGCCTAGAAATTACAGAATTGGGAGGTGACATGAATATTCCATCATATTGTTAATTAGCAGTGAAATAAGTGTTAGCTTAGCCTTTAAGCTAAATACCATATAATCTTTGTGTTCCAATATTATAAAGTTTCCCTGCCTTCTTTCACTTAATCTAATTCTATGATAATGTAGCCTGAGAAAGTAGAATTGCACATGTTCAAAGCATGAAAAAATATAAGGAAATCATTTCCATATATTTATGTGGCAAATATTTGAGTGCATGATCTATTTTTTTTAAAATCAATATATTATTATACCTGGCTTATAAAGATATCCAGATGAAAAGGTTTGATAAAAATAAACAAAATTGCCCTCTATCCAAACTGATTCCTGTCTTGCTTTGAGAACTGCAGGTTAAAAGGAAAACAGATCTCCTAGAAGACTCTGAGTAAATAGAACAGTACAGAGGCAAGATGTGACAGGAGCATCCTTGGAAATACTCTTGAGATAATGCTACCAAATGTTCTTGGCTGTCCAGCACAATAAAGAAGTAATGCTACTTATTTCAGAACAATGGAAGACTGGAAGAAGTTATTATTAGTATACATTAAATACATGACACTGCCTTCCCAGAGAGTGCCCTGCCATGCTAAAATTTGTGTCATAGCGACTCTTAAAAGAAAATATACTAAAAGTTGCATGAATAAATAAATAATGACAATAAATAAATAATACAACAGACAGGCTTAATGTAGTTAAACGTGACTGTCAATAATGGCAGTTTGTCTTTTTATTCATTCTTTTCTTTCTTTCTCTTTGCTTACTTAGTCATAGAATAAGGTAATGTTCCTTTTTTTTTTTCCTTTTTTGCTGTTTCCGGTTTTATTTTTTGGAATTTATAAAATTCCAATGTCATCCATAGTCATGAGCATATACACATTTTGTGTATAATCTCCAGATTCCAAAGCTAAGGCCAAGGGATCATTGCTATGGAAATGTAATATGGAAGACATTAAGAGGACAAGGAATGCATCTCCACAAATCAACTGCTACACACTACATGGGACAGAAGAGTGAAGTAGTTTTAACAATTTGAACAGACAGCAGCATTAGAGCCATGCTCAATGGCAGTTAAGCCCAAAACATATGTGCAAGTGATATGTGACATCACACATCACACACACTTGCAATATTCTTAAAACCATTATTATGTACTTAAATTCTAGATTTAGTCTTTACTTGTTTAGTTGCTGGTATATCGCCGAGTTAATTAACTGAAGTAGAAGACTAATGTAATGTAATGTAATCAATCAAATGTTGATAGGTTTTCATCCCCTTATTTTTGCATCATCCGAAATGACCTTCTTCCTAAAATACAAAAGTCCAAACCTTTACGGAACCATCTTGCTTCAAGTCCCACAACCTAATGTCATAGAAGTAATACTAGAAGCAGAACTACAGCATTTACCATTTAATTCAATCTACAACTAGGATTGCAAAACATTCTTTCATTAAGATAGTAATACATGAGTCAAATCAATGTGATTTATCAAATGCCATGAGAATTATTCTAGCACTGTCTTTCAAACTTGGCATATTAAGCTTCAATTCTTATAATTGCCACACTAGCTAATCTGAAAGACATCAGGATGGCTGAAGTTGGTCGAGAACTATCCAATCTAATCCAGTCATATCTAATCCAGAATCTGAATTGTCCTCATGGAACTTTGCTCTTAGAATCATTGAATAAACAAGGATTAAAAAGTGTCATTTAAACTTGCTGATTTCTGTTTAATTATATCACCAGATGCAATTATATCACCAGCAATAATAATCCACGAACTTCAAAAGAGAACTTTGGATTCATTAAGTGCTGACATTAGGCCAGTAAAAATGGAGTCTTCAATGCCTGGTGAAAATGAAGATCAATCTAGAACTCATTTTGTTCTTTAATAAATCATTGTTCTATAATTGCCCAACATTTTAAAAGAAGTTGTTCAGTAGAGAGGGAGGCAGCTGTTAATTGGCATCTTCCAAGGCAAAGAAGTTTCCAACAAATAGGCAATCACTTTCATCAACCACTCAGGAAATTCCAACTGAAACAAAAGTTTGATTGCTGTACTTCTATTTAAAAAAAACTAGCATGATATAGTCTCATTAAATTCTTTATTTTTCATTTATTTTTACTTTATTTTTCCTTGAAGACTAAGGGAAGTACCCAGATGGTAATTCAAATTGACTAATCTCTCTTAACAAATTCATTTCTTCTACTTATTTCCAACTGTCAATTTTCTATTGTACCTTTTCTGATGCCCAAGCATATGTTATTTACATTTTTTCAAGTCTGGGTCTTTATATTTAAGCTGCCAGTGTCTGGAGTCAGAGAAAGCAACATAAAAACCACAATGAGATGCAAGTCAGAAAGGCTGCTTCTTTTTAAAATTATGAGTTCGGATGTTATAAAACTTATATTGGATACATGGAACCAATCAAACTTTTTTCTTTTTCTTTTTTGGTCAGGTGAATAATAGTGCCTCCAGAGTCTGGCCAATTGCCAGGAAATTTCAGCTGTTTCTAGAAAACACAAAAATTCAAAACTGATGAGTATTATTATATAGAAACTGCTTACAACTTTTGAATGTGCTAATACATTGCTGACCACTTACCAAAAGTAGTTGGGGCTACAACAAATAAATGACCAGTCCAATACAAAATAACTTAAATATAGTTAACATGGTTGTTCTTCATACATGGGGAAGGTATGTATTGGTTGTATAGTCCTGAACTATGGAGATAAAATAAAAATAATAGCATATCCTTCTTTTACTTTTAATGGTAACTTAAAATAGGAAGGGAGACAATGCAAGGGTTAGAATAAAAATTATAAGAAATCCTGTCAAACTACACGAGAAATTCTTAATATGATACAAGAACCAAAAAAGCAAATATCCTAGAAGAATCAGAAGATGTTCAGGATAATAAAATGCATCTTCACAAGGAACAGAAATTTTAATATATTGCACTTCAATATTATATATTACATTTGTTTATTGCTTAATTTAAATATCATGTCAGTTCCCTTCAAATCACAGTACAGCTGTAAGATCACATTTGCTAAATTCCCATATTTTAAAGTGACAAAAAACTCCAAGAAACAGTATGTGAAAACAAGAAAATCTAGTCATCCTTGTTTTCCTTTGCATGTCTGATCCAATCACTATAGTCCTTATTCATTGCCCAGCTGCCTCTTCTAATAACGTTCCCATTTGCCTTAGTCTTAGCAACAGTGAAGGCAACTACAATACATCATGAAAACAGGAATTACAGCATTTATTCTGTCAAACACATTTCAAATATAGGTATAAATGTAACACAGCTAAAAAGGGGGGGGGGTAAATTTATGGTAGGACTATAAAAAATAACATACATAAAAACAAGACACTGCTTAAGGGTCATGACTTGAAAAAAAAAAACCAATTTATTAATTATCTGCCATGGAATTTCATATGGATATTTCAGACTGCTTTAATTGCTATCTTTAGTGTTAAGTACTTGGACATGGGTCGGAGTAAATGGAGACAGCCTCTGAATGTGAACTTTCAGCTCTTTATTGCATAGTGACTTCTCTGGACAACAACAGTGAACTCTGCCTTATATAGGCAACCCTTGTGAGAATTGTCCAATAGCGAGCTATGAACGCTAGCTCTTTTAACCAATAATAATCCTCTGTTAAGGGCCAATCGGATTCCTAAGAACTAACCAATCCGATCTGGCCGCCTAACAGCCAATCAGAAATGCAGTGCCAGAACCCTGCACTTTACCTCAAGCTCATACTTTATTAATGATGCTATATACACAACACCCCTTCCCCCTGGCTTCTTAATTACGGTGTAGTTATATAGTCCTTTAAATAGGACGGTTATCTTTTAAGTCTTTCGGATTTTCGTTGGACTGGTTGATTGCAATCCTGTTGAGGTAGATTGTTGTTTGGCAGTGGATCTGCTTCTTGCTCAGGTGCAATTTCTTGTGGTGCAAACAATTCTCCTTCCTGCTCTATTTCCTGAGTCTCACTTCATTCGTCGCTCCCTTCGAGCAGGTTCCCTAGAACGTCATCTTCTTCTGTACCTCCCCCCCTCGGTTTGTTCATGGGGGAGTTGTTGACTGGCCGTTGTGAGTCGTGACCGTAATTGGTTGATATGCCGTTTCCAGTCTATTGTCACAGCATTTCACTATGCAGGATTTGGGGCCTGTCACTCGTACTACCGTTGCCTCTATCCATAACGGATGGCCTGATAAGTTTCGTGCGTAAACGTGGTCTCCTACCTGGAAGGTGTGATAGCGGCCACTGGATCCTATTGGCTTTTCCGGTTCGTAAGCAGGGTGCAAACGGTCGAGGTGGGAACGGAGTCTTCGTCCCATCAGTAGTTCGGCGGGAGTTCTGCCGGTGAAGTTCTGCTATGTGGAGTTATGTGTTGCAAAAAGAGAATTTGGTTGACATTGTCATCGATATTGTCATAGTTCATTTTTTGCAAAGTCTTTTTAACAAATTGGACCATGCGTTCCGCTCGGCCATTGGTCGCAGGGTGTGCAGGCGAGGTGAGCGCATGGCAGATGCCACGGTCAGCGAGGTACTGCTCAAACATTAGTGCCGTAAACTGTGGCCCGTTATCGGACACCAGGACGTCAGGCAATCCGTGGGTTGCAAAGAGTCTATTTAGGATCTTGATCACTGCCTCGGAAGTTGTAGCCGTCATATGATGAATTTCTAACCAATTGGAGTATGCGTCGACTGTCAGCAGGAAAGTATATCCTTTGGTTGGCCCCGCAAAATCCAGGTGGATTCTGGACCAGGATCCACATGGCGTCTCCCATTCAGTAGGCATGGCTTTTGGTGGGGCGTTGCTGGCTTGTTGGCAATTGGTGCACGCTTTGACTCACTGCTCGATTTGCCGGTCCATGCCCGGCCACCATATGTAGCTTCGTGCAAGTGCTTTCATTCGCACGATGCCGGGGTGGCCCTCGTGCAGAAGTTGTAGCAGCGTCTTCCGGAGTCGTTCTGGGACAACGACTCTATCGCCCCAGATGATACAGCCTTTTTGGGAAAAAAAGTTCAGTCTGTCGAGATTTGAATGGCGCGAAGTCATCTGGTACTTGGTCCAATGGCCATCCGCGTTCTACCCAGCCTCGGACTCAAGCTAGGGTGTAGTCTCGTTTGGTTTCTCTCGCGATGTCTCGGGCGGTCATAGGCGGCGAGTTGAGTGTTTCGATCTGCAACGTGGTTGCCGTTGGTGCCGGATCGTTGAGAGTCTCTGGAAGCGGTGCTCGGTTTAATGCGTCAGCGTGGGGAATGGCTTTCCCCGGGCGATATTGTAGGTGATAATTATAAGCAGCTAGGAATTCTGACCATTGGGTCATTCTAGGAGATAATATGTAGGGGGTTGGCTTGTCCTCGGCTATTATCCCTAGCAACGGTTTGTGATCCGTTATAATGGTAAATGTCCTTCCATACACATATTCATGAAATTTCTTTACAGCTGAAACGATTGTGAGAGCTTCTTTATCAATTTGTCCATAGTTCCGCTCTGCTTGTGAAAGAGTCTTCGAAAAGTAAGCAACAGGGACTTGGTTCCCATTAGGCAGTACATGACTCAAAATGGTGCCCACCCCGAAAGGCGATGCATCGCAGGTTATAACTAATGGTAAAGTCTCGTTATACTGTATAAGTACAGAGTCAGATGTGAGCAGTTTTTTAACATTCCGGAACGCTTGTTCTTCCCGGAAACCCCATACCCACAATGCTTTTTTATCTAATAACCGGTGTAACGGTTCAGCAACAGTCACCTTGTGTGGTAAAAATACATTATAGAAATTAATCAGGCCTAAGAACGCCTGGAGATTGGCCTTGTTTCGTGGCCTGGGAGCATTTTTTATCGCCTTCAATTTACTTTCAGTAGGATGAATGCCCTGGCTATCAATCCAATACCCTAGAAACTCAACACTGTCAGTATATAAGTGACATTTATTTTTTTTCACCTTGAGTCCTGCCTCTTGGAATTTTTTAAGAACACATTTCAAACGATCCTGCAAGATTTTTTTGGTAGGAGCTGAAATTAATACGTCATCAAAATACGGAACCACGCCCTTGATTCCTTGTAACAACCTTTCCATGAGGCTTTGGAATATCCCCGGGGCTACACTAACCCCAAATTGCAATCGGGTACATTTAAAGGCACCTCTGTGCGTTACAATTGTTTGGGCTTGGGCCGTCTTTTCATCCACTGGTAGTTGTTGATAAGCTTGAGCTAAATCTAATTTAGTGAAAACCTTTCCGCCCCCCAAGGAATGAAGGAGGTGCTGCACCACCGGAACTGGATACGCATTCTGCTGTAATGTGTGGTTTAAAGTGGCTCGGTAGTCCCCACAAATTCGGATTGACCCGTCTGGCTTAATGGGTGTTACAGTAGGGGTTTCCCATGGAGAGTGATCGATGGGCTTCAACACCCCTTGAACAATTAGCTTGTCGAGTTGTTCATCGATCTTTGCTTTAAGAGCGAATGGAACTCGACGGGACTTCAAGCGAATAGGGGCTACTTTTTGATCTAGACTAAATGAGATTGGGGTCCCTTTATACTCGCCTAAGCGGTCCGCGAAGATGTCGCTGAACTCAGAAATAAGGTCTTCCTCCCACTCACAACCACTGACTCGGTTCACGCCAGCCACTTCGATGCCGAGTGGCGCGAACCATTGGAGGCCTAATAGACTAGGCCTATCTCTATCGATGATCGTTAGAGGTAAGTACGCTGTATGCTTTTTGAAGGAGACTCGGACTCGGCAGGACCCGACAACGGGGATTCGATTTCCTTGGTAGTCCTTGAGGATGAGGCGTTGAAATTGGAGGTCTTGGCATTGGATTGTGGGGATAAGTTGCTTGAGTGTCTTCCAAGACACCATCGAGAGGGACGATCCCGAGTCAACCTCCATGTGGCAAGACTGGTTCTCGATGGCTACCGTGACTCGAATTTTCTTAGTGTCCAAAACAGAGGCATGACCTATAGTGATAGTATGGTGAGCCTCTTCTTTTTGCAAAGCTCGATTTCTGTAGGAGTGGTTTACTGGTTCTCGCCTTACAGGACAGTTTCCTGTCAATTGGCGATAGTTGGCCCCTTTTGAGGCCTGGCTGGGTCCTGGTAAGCTGTGGCAGACCCGGCTGATGTGGCCTCATTTCCCACACTCATGGCAGAGTGTGTCGCGGAATTTGCATTCAGCCCTGGCATGGTTTGCTCCACAGCCAGCGCAAGGGCGTAAGGGCTTGGGGCGAGGGTCCCGGTCTGACCGCAGTCAATGGACCCCTTTTTCGTTGCTGTCTGATGATGAAGAGAGGTCCTCGTGGTGCATTGTTGAGAGCTGCCCTTCTGAGTTGGGTAAGATTTCGCCGGTCGGTGGTGTTGCCGGAGTGCGGCTTTGCCGTAATTGTGCAGCCGACTTTTTGGTCGCTTCCGCAGCCATGGCTTGGGCGATGGCGTCAGCAAGGCTGATGTCGCCTTTCGTCATCAGCTTGCTTTGCACGCCTAGCGCATCTAATCCCAGAATTACTCGATCTCTTAGTGCTTCTTCTAAATCGGCGAACCTGCAGAGGCCCCCTAAATTTCGGAGGTCCGCCACGAAATCAGCCACGCTCTCTCCTTTTCGTTGGTTTCTCTGATAAAACTCATGGCATCTCATGAGTGTAAGCATGGTTGGCGCGTAATGGTCTCTCAGGATGGGTTTCGAGGTCGTCCCAGCTCATAGCTTTCACTTCTCAAGGTTTGGCGAGTGCTTTAGCCATCTTAAATACAGCTGGGCCGCAATGCGTCAGGAGCAGTGCCCGCTTCTTTGCTGGTGTGGCGTCCTTCAAATTATTCGTCTCGAGAAACATTTGGAAGCAATCCATGTAGGATTCCCAATCCTTTTGGTTTGGATCGAATGGAGCGGGTGGTACGATGCCGCCGGACATGGTTCTGTTGTTGGCGTCATCTTATCACGTGCTCGGTATTACTTTCTGGCTTCTTAGGTTCAGACGTCTCCACATCCCATCCTCGTCGCCAGTATTAAGTACTTGGATATGGGTCAGAGTAAATGGAGACAGCCTCTGAATGTGAACTTTCAGCTCTTTATTGCATAGTGACTTCTCTGGACAACAACAGTGAACTCTGCCTTATATAGGCAACCTTTGTGAGAGTTGTCCAATAGCGAGCTATGAACGCTAGCTCTTTTCACCAATAATAATCCTCTGTTAAGGGCCAATCGGATTCCTAAGAACTAACCAATCCGATCTGGCCGCCTAACAGCCAATGAGAAGTGCAGGGCCAGAACCCTGCACTTTATCTCAAGCTCATACTTTATTAACTATGGTACATACACAACATTTAGGAAAGTGGCAATATGACACACAAGAGAAATCATAAGGTTTAAAGGCCTAGTTCTTCCCTAATCTACCCTAGCTATTTCATAAAACAATATACCATATCAAATATATCTATATACTTCCAAACTTCTCTTTTAAAAAGTGAGACCTATTTTTATCCCATTTAAACTGGTCACTGAGAATTATAGTAGTTTTGAACAGAGAAAATTCCCCAAGTTCACAGCATATTGAGGTAGCTACAAAAATAGAATTGAAAGACACGAGTAATTAAATGTGGGATCACCAGTTATCTAACTGTCCCTCCACTGACATTTTGCTACTGCACTTCTGTTTTGTTGAGATGGATAAATTTGCTTTAGAGAAACAAGGGCATTGATAGAGATACTGTAAGTTGTTGTTTTATTCAATGATGAAAGAAGAAACATCTCTGATCTCAATGGTCCATGCAAGAAATGTATTGTCAAGATAAAAGATATGAAAGAGAAAGGAAAGCTATGATGTTGTTATCATAATGGTATTAGAAACATAGCACTTTTCCACTCTGTAATTCCTGTGAGAAGACATGTATGTCAGCAACCTATCACAGATAAATTAAGCTATTTGGCCATTGTTTACTTTCTTGGCTGGAATGGTTCTAAAGCAGAGATGTACAAACCCAATGTTGCTTACATACAAATACTTACATGTGAACCTTTTCTTTGTCTTTTCATCATTTCTAATTTTCAACACATTGTACTTACATTTTTCTATTAAATGCTTTGTTTCTATTTCTCTCTTTAGCTCTTGCTGATAGTTCTTTTCATTGAAATCAGATTATCTACTACCATATCTATACTCTACAATATCTTAGGGAATAACAATAATCATAACTGTATTCATTTAAAAGTTTTCCTGAATGTTAAGAAATGAGAAATAAATGACTATGATTTCCCCCTCAAGCAATATAACATTGCAGAAGCAAATCATCCTAAGTGCTGACTCTCTTAACCAATTTTCCTTTTCTTTTCCCAACTGGGTGACTGTCCTCATCAATCATATGACATTTTCAATATCTGTCGGTGAATTAATCCTGAGGGAGCCACAAAGCAATCCATTCACAATGTCCTGACAAAATGCTGCAATATTTGCATCGTGATGTTGTGACAAGAAGAAAAATTGGTGAGGAACACATAATTCTGAAAGATGCATTTCTGCTTCCAATACCTACAGAAAACTTGTTTGCTACATGACCTACTCCTCATTACATTCATTTATCTCAAGAGTGTATTCCTTAAGCTGCTCTAGAGAATTCTGTGTTAATGGGGAAAGAGCTATGAAGCTTGTCTTTATTAAGAACTTCAGAAGAGAAACAGGCAGAACCCTGACCCTGCTACTTATGTAATGGAAAATGGAAAATAAATTATATTCTGGAACTCATTCACTTGATGTCTTTCTTGTGTTATTTCATTATACCTCAGTTTGTTTATGGAGGATATCTGAACTGCCTCTACAACATGGCTACTTCACCTGATGATAAGTTCCCTCTCTCACCACATATACCAGTGTCCAATATTTGTGACAAGCTGCCATGTAAAAGTATTCAGAGGGGAAACAGAGAAAAACTCATGATCTGTGCCAATACACATCTCTAACACGCAGTCACCAAACGCAAGACTACAATTATCACATACAAAAATGAAAGCCATCTGCTACATAACAGAGCTTCTACAGGAAAAAAAATAGCAAATTTGAAAGGATCTAATTTTGAGTAGCATCACTGGCAAGGTGAACACTGCTAAGGTCCTATTTACAGAATTCTCAGTGCATCTCAACATTTTATATTTGGCTTGAAAGTACCAAGTCAAGCATAGCAAGTTTTGCACCACCTAGAAGATTAGCTCTAAGGCTTATTCCCAGTCAAGGCTTCCATAATTAAATTTCATGTCTTCTGGTGAAAAAAATTAATCAGATGACAGTGTATGCATTGTATATGACCAACCTGGATTTCTGCTTGACTGTGCAGAAAAGTAGAATAGTAAGTCAGAGATTCACCCTCCCCTGCCCAATTCCCATTTTATCCATTTAAAATTCATCTTACTCTGTCTTCAGCTAAAAAGGGTTCAGTAAAACTATATAAGTTTTAACGATTTTACCAAAAAAATGTTCAAATGAAAATATTATTTTTCCCTTTTTTTTCCAATAATGACATTGTTAGTAGCAAACTCTAATGACTGACATTAGATCAGCTTAGCTGTTGGAACCACCTCTAGGCTTAGAAGTTAAGCAGATTCTTTTAAGTAACTGGATAGAATTCCTGCAGAAATTCCAGGACTATCAGTTAAACTCCTTAAAAAGTGACGACAGACTACTTCTGCACAGTTGCCAAGGTAAATATCTAGAAATATGAATGAAACCAACAGAAGCTGATCCCAATTGAACAGACTTTCTTTTTCTTTGTTCTTTTAAGTGTCATATGAACTTTGGCTATGGGTTGACTACAACGCTATAGAACAGAAGTAGAAATGTACGTGTAAATTTGGTCCTCCAACAGAGATTAATTTTTTTTCCTAAGGTTTTTCAAAGCAATTGTATACCTATATTCAAATTCAAATTACTGTCTTCTTTAGCTTTAATCCTAAATTTACTACCAAGATAGATAGAAATATAAAATATTATCTCTAATACAAAAATATCATCATTTTACAGCTAACAATATGTAAATCACACAGAACAACACCAAACAGAAAACAGCAGCAGATGTTTGCATAGAACACTTTATATTGGGAGTGGGGGAGAGTTAATCCGAAAAAACCTTAAGAAAAAGCAGTAAAAACCTGATAGATTTAGCTGTCTCTTTGGGAGTTCACTTCAGTTTTAATAAATCATTTTCCTTTACCAAGAAGGATTTTGAATGTATATTTTTTTTGTTTGCGTAGGAATATTTTCTTCAATTTAAAATGGAAATTGATGCATATGGATTTGCTGACAACTGACATTAACCAGCTTCATTCCATATTGTATTTATGGAATGAATATTGATTTCATATTGATTTCAGCAAGTTAATTCTTCTAAATTATATGATCTCATGAGAGAAATAGGCTTATTCGAAGTAAGTCAGGGCAACATTAGAATGGGGACCAAATTCAGTACTTCTGGGTAGAACTATTTAGGAATTCAGTAGAATCATTTTTTGTGTGTATGTTATCTTAGTTCTGTTGCAGACGCATGAAATATATGATGATAAAATCATGTATGGTATAATTCATCATTTATTCTTCCTGCCAAAAAAGCAATGGAAGTACAAATAAAATCCCTTTTCTTTTTCCAAAGTTCTTTCTTTTTCTGTTTTCCATTTCTTGCTTTCTGGAAATCTTCAATGGCAAGGTATCAAGATATAAAACAATCAGTAAAACAAAATGAGCCTGAATGAAAACACTAAATCAAAATTTTATAAAAGTAATAACACTATTAAAATATGCTAATTGTCCTATTGGTTCGTACTGTAATAAAAACTATATAATTTCTGCAACAAGGTGTCTCCACTCTACAGACAGAAAGATCATTGGTGAAACTAAAAGTATGGAAAAATATCGGTTAGTTCAACTGTTTGGGTTTGCTTAGTATAGTTGCACAGGAAGAGCTATTTATTACTAAGGGAGTAGAAGCATAGAAAACTAATCATGCTCAAATACAAAAAAATGCTTTAGAAAAAACTAATAGAAAAAGCAAATAGTATGGCTTACAAGTGAAAAAAATGGGACAACAGGGATACAAAAATATATATTGTGTGTTATTATAAGTATATGATGCTCGTTAAAGGAAAGTCACAGAAAAGTTACATCTAAGTAAGGAAAGAGATTGTTACTCAGTGGCATCTGTGGGGAAACCTGGGTCAAACTTCAATAACTCAATCAAGAAGGTAATAGAGTGGATGAAGACTGGATAATGGGCAAATGAAGAAGTCAGAAGAGATGGATAACAGAAAGTAACACAAGGGGAAAAATGAGACTTCAGTGAAAATGTGTCAGCTAGATTTCTTTCAGAAAATAATGAATGAAAAAAAGCCCTAGCATGGAAATAATTGGAGCATACTAGCTACATTTTTCCTCACAAGAAAAGTATGAATTGGTATTTATTTAACATTATGGATCAATATTATGCATTAGTAATTGTAAAATTAAGAAACCGCTCCACAGATAAAAATGAATTTTGTACTGAAATCATGGCATGGCTTTTCTGCTCTATTTTTAATGATTCATTTAAATGGTATTTATTCATTGTATGCAAATACATATACATACATGTATACATCCATTTGGTGCAGTGCTTAAGCCAGAGGTCTCCAAACTTGGCATCTTTAAGACTTGTGGACTTCAACTCCCAGAATTCTCCAGCCAGCTGGCTGGAGATTTCTGGAAGTCCACAAGTCTTAAAATTGCCAAGTTTGGGGATCCCTGGCTTAAGGTATTGGTCTAAAAACCAGGAGACTAGGAATTCTAGTTCTGCCTTAGCAGCAAAGCCAGATAAACGACCTTGGACTGGTCACTTTCTTTTAGCCCAGGGAAGGACCCAAGGCCAAACTACTTGTCAAAAACCTTGTCAAAAAACCTGCAAGGACTTGTGTAAGCAGTCTCAAAGAGTTGGAATAAACTGGACAAAAAAACAAACAAATTTATACATACTGATTTTCTGTTCTACTACTCTGGAATGTATTAAATGATACAAGATAACCATCTCCAATTTTTTTTTAATATTTTACTGGTAAAACAGCATCCCTAAAAGCTTTTAGCACCAACAAATAAAACTAGCGTAGTAATCAGATGCCTTTTGAATAAAGCACTAGATAACTCCCAGAGTTACCTTGTGTTAAGATGAATAGTCATTAAATTTAAACAAACAAACAAACATAGAGTGGATTATCTAAAAAAACATATGTGGATTGTTCTCTGTCAAGATGATGGCAAACAGGGTATGGACAGGAAACAAAGGCATTCTGATTTGCATTTGTGTGTTTACATAGCTTATTCTTTGTCTAGCTTTACATTCTGGTAGCAGACAATTTCATAGAAAATACCCTTATTAAATGTTTCAACATATTAATGAATACTCTTCTCTCAAAAATTACATAAGCTGATCAAGATAAACCTCCCTTCACATAGAAAAGTTTTGGCCTGAATTCAAACTGATGAACTATCACTGCACAGTAGTGTGTGCTATTGCCTTCATCAGTATCATTTCATAGAATGAGACATGTCGTACTGCAGAATTAACACAACAGAATGTAATTGTCTAGAAATCTTCTATCTTCCCCCCATACAAAACTACATTTAGCATTTCTTTTCATTCACTGAGAATAACCTGTGCAAAGTATTAATTTATACTTTTGCAAAGCTTCTAAATGAAATGAAAAGTATCTTGTGATTTCATTTAAAATGACACTGTTGTGTTGTCAATTTTCTTAGTATCTTATTAACATTACATTTCAGAAACAGGCTTGCTGACACCTAACCCTTCACCTCACTTTCTTCATTTTTTTATTTCTCATTTCTAGTTGTGCATCTTAGAGCTATATATTAAACGTACATCCGCAAAGCAGAAGAGGGTGAACTATACTTGATGAAAACCTTCATCCTGTATCTTTTCAGGGTATCTTCCCTTATATACCCTTTTTATACTAGCTGCAGGAAAACTGAATGCAGAATGGGGGATAATTAAATGTTCACATTTGCAATCCATAGCAGTTGATTTTACAATGTTATTTATAGGATGCCAAGCACCAAACTACCAACAAACATTATTGGCAAGGTAAACAGAACAGAAGAATATATGGGGACACTGTGGACGTCCAATAGTAGATAGTTACTGAATAATTAATTGATGGTTTTGGTTTAAAAGTTTCATATTTGCTGTTGTTAACTGTGTAATTTCATAACTAATTTGAGGACCATGAGTCACATTAAAATGAACAATTATTCAAAACTATCTAGCAATGGCAAATTGAAGTTCCGAACTGATGGCTAAAACTTGTTTTAGATTGGGAAGAAGAAAGGTTAACTATTGATAGGGTTATAATTTGTTTTGTTCAGATTTTCATTTGCCTTGAAACATAAAAAGTATATTTAGGGCATGGTTTGTACAAGTGCTTCTCCACAGTGATGTACAACACCATTCTTTCTTATCTTAGATGTCCTCAGCACAACCCATTAGAGATGTCTCAGCAACCACGAAGAGATACCACCTTTAATTTACCCTTAGCCTTCCCTCCAGAGTTCATCAAATATTCTCCTTTACTGCTTTCTACCAACATTTGCAGTTCAGATGGTCTACACTACAGCATCTTCTATCAAAGGTATCTTTTAGATGAGAACATGCCCTGCTTCTACTGGGCACAGAGGTTGCTATAAGCATGCTATCCCCTCTAACCTGGGGCAGTAATTTCAAGGCCATTTGCCTTTTGGTTATGCATCTCAGCACATTCCTACTATGCCAAATAGCTACTTTTTTTGCGAACAATATCAAACCTGGTGCAGGTCAACAGTCTGTCAGGGTTTGAAGGGTACAAAAGAAGTGCACAGTGTTGGGAGAGGGTGATGGAAGAATAGCCAACCACCCAATAATAAAGGTTCTCATTCTATTTGTCAACCCTGAATATGACCTAACCAAAGCTTATGGAGCAGGTAAGTACTACTGGGGTTTTGAGATATTTTTTGTACCATGTCCAGCAGTGGTGGGATTAAAAAAAAATTACTACCAGTTCTGTGGGTGTGGCTTGATGGGCATGGCATGGCTTGGTGGGTGTGGCTTGATGGGCATGGCAGGGGAAGAATACTGCAAAATCTCCATTCCCTCCCTACCCCACTAACCTGCTTTCCAGCTCCGTTCTCTTGTGCAGGGCAATGCAAGAAGACCCAGCCAATCAGCTGGGACTGGGAGGCAGAGAATAGATAGGGCAGAGCCAGTCAGAGGAGGTATTTGCCGGTTCTCTGAACTAGTCAAAGTTTCCGCTACCATGCTAATCTTGGGTTGGGAGTGGAAAGATATGGAAGCATGATTAAGCCATAGGACTGAAGAACTGGTATCCATGAAAAGAGAAGTACAAAGAGAGAATCAGAAGTGGTATTTTTGCTGCCCGATTCAACAGCATCCCAACATGCTTTATCACATGGAGCAATGGCTAAAGACTCCTGGAGATATCAGAGAGGTGCACAAACTTACACACACACACACACACACACACATACACACAGATTAGGCACTGTAGTTTTACTGCAAGGTGAACATATCAACATTTAAAGTATGCATAGGAATATTTTTAGTCTTTTATTTACTGAATAAATAATAATTATAAATGTACCCTCCCTTTTATGATATATATTGAGAAAATCCAAGATGATTCTTGAGGGATGCCTTTCTTATATTTTAAAAACTTACAGTAAATTACCCAGATTCTTATACCTATCTTTCTCTCCTAACAAAAGTATCTTTCACTTTTATTATGCCTAGATAAGAGTTTAAGTTTTTAGTTTGCTAAGATCCTAATGAAAAACTGTATGTCTCCCCAAACTCAGGTGTGTTAAACTATTAACAGGTACATTAATGTGTCCCTCTTTCCAATTAAATAAAGTATGCTAATCTAACAGTGAATTTACAATAAAATAGGAACTAAATCAAAATATATATACTTGAAATCAAGAGCCACACAGCTTGTAGAAGTATCTTTAAAAAAAAAAACCCAAATTATTTCCCCCTTTTAACTCCTAACATATTTGATTCTTATTTTTATCTGGCTCTATTATTAGGTATTGTGTTTTGTATGCTTTTAAAGTTTTTTATGTTTTAATTGCACTCCACCTAAAGTCACTGTGTGGATGAGATGGGTGGTAGCCATATTCAACAAATAAATGAATTGCAAAATCTCACTGTTTTAGCTTTTAGGAAAATCCCATTCATTAATTAGCAAGATGAATGGGCAAAATAGGTCTACAAAGGAATTAATTTGTTGTCCAGTCCTTTTTCTTCAGTGATGAATGAGCCCCATTCTTCAAGTTTGTACCATCACAAGTTTTATACATACATACATACATACATATAGTGTTAAGCCTGGGTTCCCCAACCAGGGTTAAGGAGACAAGCTAAACAGAATGTGCAGCATTAGTCAGATAGGCACACAGATAAATGAGTGAGCTAAGTTTGTATGTTTATTAACATACAGTAAAAATAACAGATACGCTTGTGCTATCAAAAGATAGTTTATTCCATTTAGAGTTTATAGCATAGTCAAAATAACAGTCCATTAGTCATGTATCATATCAGTCAGTCCATTCAAGGATATTCAGTTAGCAAGTCCGTGTAGAATATCCTATGTCAGTTCACTTACAAATCAGTCCTTTGTCACTCTCCCGTTCGAGTAACGCAGTCTTGAGTCCATGCAGTAATTAGGGATCATCAAAGCCAAAGAGAGAGCAAGCTGTTGTCTTGCTTCTTTTAAAGTGCTTTCACAACCACTCCCTTAATTACATTCCTATATTTAAAGTTGCAGACACTTTAACTTATAAACTATGATTACTTATTTATTATTTTACCTAAACCAGTTAGGGTAAACAATGTTATCCCTAACATATAGTATTCAGCTTTGTTCGGGTATTTTCCCATATCAGTTTTGTTGTGCTTTTAAAGTTGTAGCAACGTTTCGGCAGAATCTCATCTGCCATCATCAGGCTTCGTATTGTGTTCATCTGTGAGTTAGACTTTCACAGCCGTTTCTGTTTTAAATTTGGGGCTAGCCTACTGCTATTCCAGAATGGTTTTTTCTTCATCCTGATTGGTTGGCAGTCTTGATTTGTGTTTATTGGTCTTGGAGTTTGCTGTGTCCTGCTTGATTGGTGTTTCTAATATCTTCTGTCTGTTTTGTAGCTTTTTTTGTCTTGATTGGCTGGCAACATTGTGTTTCCTGTATTGGAGGCTTTTAGTGCTGCTTGGCTCCGAGGAAATGGACGGCTATCATTGATTAGGAAGCTAGGTTTCATCTGGGTGCCTGGTTGGGATGTGTTTGAGCTGGAGATATCAGGGGGAGTCTGTTTGTTCCCAGGTGTTTGCCCAGCTTGTGGTGTGGAGATTTTCTGTTTGTGAGTGCAGGCTTCCAAATAATTGACAGTCTGGTGGAATCATCTCTTCTATTTATGCTTTCAGGTCTTTTTTCAATCTCTATGGCTTCTCTGATAATTCTGTAGCTGGGGTTTTCTATAGTGGCTAAGGTTTTGGTGCCATTGAAGCCAATGCTATGACCTATTGCTTTCATGTGTTGGAATAGTGAGGAAGTGTGTTCCAGCTTTTTGACTGCATTTTTGTGTTCATCCAGGTGGGTACTTATTCTTCTATTGGTCTGTCCAATATATGTGGCAGGACATGATGCACAGGGGACTTCATATATGCCTTGGTTTTCCAGGTCAATTTTATCTTTGGGGTTTCTAAGGATGGCTGCTATTTTTCTGTCTGTTTTGAAGGCAGTCTTGATGTGATACCTGTGTAGTATCTTACTGATTTTGTCTGTAATACCTCTTATGTAGGGCAGGACAGCTGTTCCATAGGTCTGTTCATCTTCTAGGTCTCCATTATGTTTCAGTGTGTTTTTGTGGATCAAGCCGGTGATTTTGCTTTTGTGGAAGCCATTAGCTGTCAGTACTTTAGTCAAGGTGCATAGTTCAGTCTTTATGTGTGTCTTGTCTGCCAGGTGTTTGTTTCTGGCAGTTAGTGTTTTGGTCATGGAGTTTATCTGTGCTGGATGGTGGTGGAATTGGGAGTTAAGGTAGCAGTTGGTGTGTGTTTTCTTCTGGTATATGGTGTGTCCTAGTGTGCCATCTGTTTTTTGTTTTTGTTTTTTGTAGAGTAGTACATCTATGAATGGTAGATTAGTATATCTAGGAATGCCTATCCAATACATACTTCACCTACAATGGACAAAAATACAAACAAATAGAAGGAGCACCATGGGATCACCCCTTTCTTTGCAAATTTCTACATGGAACACTTTGAAACACAAGCTCTAGAAAAATATGATCACAAACCCAAACTCTGGCTCAGATACGTAAATGACACCTTCATAATCTGGCCACATGGGACAGAAAAACTGAACAACTTCCTCACACACCTTAAGAGTCTACACCCAAAAATACAATTCACCATGGAAACAGAAGCTAACAATCAACATCCCTTCCTAGATGTCTTAGTATACAAAAAATCCAATGGCTCCCTAGGACACACCATCTACCAGAAAAAAACACATACAAACCAATACCTACACATGCTCTCACACCACCACCCAGCACAGATCAATTCCATAGCCGAGACACTCATCTCCAGAACAAAATGCTTAGCCAACAAACAACATCTAAAAACCGAACTACACACTCTCACTAACGTACTAACAGCCAATGGATTCCAAAGAAAGAAGTTTACCCACCTAATCCAAAAAGAAACCCCAACCAAAATCCAAGACAGATGAAAAGAGAACAGCAAAGCCCTCCTGCCATATATAAAAGGCACTACAGACAAAATCAGCAAGATCCTCCAAAAACACAACATTAAAACAGCATTCTGCACAAACAGAAAAATATCCACCATCCTAAGAAACCCTAAAGACAAAATCGAGTAAGAAAACCAAGGAGTATATGAAATCCCTTGCACTGCCTGCCCCACCACATACATCGGACAAACTAACAGAAGAATAAGTGCACGCATTGAAGAACATAAGAACTCAATCAAAAAGGAAGAACTGACTCTTCCCTGATCCAACACCTCAAAGCCACAGGACATGAAATTGACTTTAAAAATATCAGAATTATTGCCAAAACTCAACACTTCAACAACAGAATAATCAGAGAAGCCATAGAGATAGAAAAACGCCCACATAGCATGAATAAATGAGATGATAACTCCCACCTACCAGCCATTTGGAAACCCGCCCTCATTAACAAATGAGTACCTAACATGAAGATGCTACCACCACACTTCCACGTAGAAAGCAGACTCACACCCAAATAGAAGATGAGACATGACCATGGACCAGAAGCCGCACTGCAGCTGCATCACTACCCACTTCAAACCCCTCCGAGCCATACATGAAGTGAACTGACACCCACCATGAAGATGCAGCACGACCACGAACTTGAAGCCAAACAACAGGATCACAGCTCACCAGCTCAAATCCCCCAGCAACTAAGTCTAACCTGAGCACAACCAAGCCCCCACCTGAACAGAACACCCCCCCAGCCAATCAGAACACAACCAACCCCCCAACCAATCAGATCACAGCCAGGCCCCCAACCAATGAGAACAACCCCCCACCCAATCAGAACACAGTCAAGCTCCCACCCAGTCAAGTTGCACTCCCCCTGGCAGTTAAAAGAAAAAACAGCTGCAAGCTCACATTACTCCAAGAAGCACAAAGCCGAAGACACAAGGCTGATGAATGAGATTTCATCAAAACGTCACCAAAATACTTCCAATTTTACGTGGGAGAAAACCGGAATAACCAAAGATCGATCGATCTATATCTATCTATCTATCTATCTATCTATCTATCTATCTATCTATCTATCTATCTATCTATCTATCTATCTAGATATACTGCAGAGGAAGGTAAGAATTTAGTAAATGAGCTGCACTAGAGGAAAAATCTTTGAAAACTAAAAAAAGCCATTCATTAACTAACATTTCAGCACAATATACCAATATACTGCCTGAGATCCATGAAATGATTTGGGAATGAGAGAAGCATGTTCGTTCTCCACCAGAAAGGCCATTAATTTCAATGGAACCTATGTAGTGTAAATTTCTGATAGCCAAGGCATGAAAATGTGCTGTGTAGGACTAAAAGAAAGAATATTGCCCTGCTAGTATTCCATATATATAGAAGATAATTAGACTGGTAACAGCATCTCATTTCACCTTTATCATATTGCTAAGTTTTATTTTTGAGATACGAGCAGCCATTTGCCCCAGGAAAAAAAATAAAATTAAATCCCTAAACATTTATTATGTTTCAAGTAATTTTCAAAGCTGAAAGTTTAAAATATTTTTTACAAAACATTCCAACTCTACCAAGAGAAAATACAATACAAAAATAAAAGGCTACATAAAGTCATTATTAGATTCACAAAGGACTGTTTTAAATACATCAGTAGAAAATCAATGATGTTAGATGTTTGGTTTAAATTCTTATCTGGCCTATTTCTTATTTACTCACATACCTCAGTAGGGAATTTCTATGTTAACTCACAAATCATTCTGCTAATCAAATACATGACACCTTCTCACTCTTCAAGTCTATTTTATCTTGGTCTTCCACAGTTGCAAAAAGCAGTATCAGTGATGACAGAAATGTGTTATTTTTAATTTCTGCAAAGGAATTGCTGAAAGGAGTCCAGGTGGCATAGTGATTAGAATGTCGTATTACAGGCAAACTCTGTCCACATCCTAGAGTTCGATCCTGATAAGTTTCAATGTTGACTTAGCCTTCCATCCTTCTGAGATCAGTAAAATGAGGACCCAAATTGTTGAGGGCACTATGGTGACATTGTAAATGCTGTGGGGAGATATATAAATCTAAGTGCTATTGGTATTGCTAAAGGAGAAGAAGCATGTATAAAGCTGGTTTCTTTTTGCATTTCATCAAGGGTTTTTTGGAAAGGGATGGTTTTAGAAATCCATTTAAGTCAAAAAAAGGCTAGAATTAGGTCAAATGACATTAAGGAAGGATTGTCTGATGTCTGACACACTCAAAAAAATCTTGAAGACTAATGAATGCAATCCACACACATCTACAATCAGGCTTTTCAGGTTCTGTATGACAGTATGATGATGAAGGATGATGAATGGCTTGAAACTTCTTTTTCAGACATTTTAATTTTCTATTCTAATTTTCTGGCTTAATTACCTATGTGAAAGCATTTAATTGCAATCAATTGTTACTTTGTTATTATTATTATTATTATAAAAATGTGAGGTCCTAGGTGACTTACAGGTCTGCTGCCACAGAGGCAGTGCTATCCCTTCAAGAAACAACAACACAACTGACAGAGACAAACACCAACACTTTTCTCCTTGGATTCAACTTCAGACTGATCGCACGGGAGTTTTGACCTGCTCCATCTCCAACCTGGGCTGGTTCACCCCTCCTTAGGCAACCTGGTGGCCCTTGGCTCCCTGGGGATCATCATATTGAGAACGAACTTCGTGCAGACACCCGATCGGCATAGCCCACTGCAGCCTAGAACTCCTGAGCTCAAGCAATGTGCCAACCTTAGCCTCTGTAGTAGCTGGATTACAGGCTCACGCCACCGTGTCCAGTTTTTCATCTCCAGATTCTTATTTTGACTGTACCTCTTTTGTATATCACAGTGGAAATGTGCAGTTGGGTATCATCAAATTTTGCTGATACTGTACCCAAATATTGAGAAGTAAAGAAAAGAATTAAACTTTCTTCCTTTTCATATGTGAAAGCCTTGTGCACTGTACCTTTCTCCTCCACAATCACCAACTGGAACCAGTTGCAAATGTATCCAGCAGGAAGTCATGGTCAATAGTACCAAAGGCTGCTAAGAAATCTAAGAAAACCAGAACGCCTGCATTTCACCTAATAAAAGTTATCAGTCAGTATGAACAATATATCTACCTGGCTCCATTGTTACAGTCTCAATCCCTCACAGCTTCATCCTCAAACTGTCTACCATGGACCTCACCCCATTCTTAAGAGGTCCTTAAAGGGGGCATGAATAAGCACACCAGCATGCCTACCGCCCCTGTCTTACTGTCCCCATTTATCTGTATTTACTCCCTTTGTTCTTGTTTATATTCATACTTACACTTGTTATCTTGTACATTTTTGATGAACAATAATTTTTTTAAAAATGTAGTTCCCTTCCATATCTGGGCCTGAACCATCATCCACTAGCTCTAGCTGCTTCTCCAGCTGCCCCAATGTTGGAGAAATAGTTATCCTTGTTGACTGGATTCATAGCTAGCCTTCGAAGTCTGAATGAAAGCATTGGCATTTCCTGGATCCAGCAAACCACACACTATCCCATCTTTTGCAAAGAGTTGGGAAAACATGAATGTATCCACTAGTGGGAAGGGACCTTATAGCAAGCATCCTATCTAACGTATTGGAATATACTGACTAAAAGTAATGTCAGTTAACATTAGTGCCTGGAGATATCTCAAGTAAAAGTGCATACTTTTTCAAAATCAATATAATATACGTCAAGCACTGATGGTATTTGGAAGAAAACAAAAATCTGTACTTTTTTATGACAACATTTGACTTTGATTTAAAAGTCATTAAAAAAAACCCCACTAAACCTGACATCCTATTTAGACAATGTTCCATTTTCATATTAATGTTAAGGTGTAAATAGTGATTTTTAAAAGAACTTACAAGAAATCAACTTAAAAGAAAAGACATAGGATAATAGAAGCATATTTCTTTGATCATCATTTACTGAGAGCACAAAACTAGCCTTGAATCTTAAATGGGAGTTTGAAACCAACAGTCCGGCTTGTAAAAAAAAAATGTAGTAGTTCTACCTCCTTCTTCTTAAAATAAGATTAATAAAGTGTGCAACATGTTTATTTCGTTTTATTTTCCTCGATTTTTAATATTCATAGATTTAACCTTTGTAAATGAACTTTTTGAAGAAAAAGATATAGGTTATTCCAAGACACATGTCCTTCCAAGACATTAGACGAAAACATTCATAGCCATATCAATTTGGTAGTGCAGTTATGGCAGGTACAAATATATTTATGGATAACTGGTGCATCAAATCCCAGCTTATTTTAAATTTTAGACTTCTACTACAAATAATTAAATATTTTATTTTGACTATTGTCTCAGGGCTGAATATTTCTAATCCTGTCTCTTTACTTGCTAATTATAATAGGGGATGCCCAATGGAGTAGCACATACTTTTGAAATTACTGCTTCTCTTTATTGCAATGGCAAGTCATCGTCCAGAAAGTTTGTTTAAGGTGGTTTACATTTGGGGAGTGGTTTGGATGTAAACTTCTGTGACCAAAACTGCACAGAATTTTGCGGGTAAAGTTGCCTCAGATTTTTTAAGTTTTATTTCTATGGGAAGATTCCATGGTGCTGAGTGGGGCACTATCTAACTGTATTATCTGAGATTCCTTTTGGCTTGTCAAAACCAAGGAAATAGATATGTTGTCTTCTGTAACCTCTTCTTTAACCCTTGCTTTTTCCAGCTTTGCACTTCAGAGGTGATGAGGTAACCAGTTGGATTGAGAAGATTGTAAACCTCTTGTGCAAAAGGAAATTACCAGTACCTTCTCAAAGAAGGCTTTAACCTGTCTTTATTATTTTTACAAATAATTCATTATAGTGGACATATCCAACATTCTTTCCTCCTCTTTTCCTCACAAGTTGGGCTGAGGGAAAGTAATGGGACCAACATCACCCAATTCACTTTCATAGCTAAGATAGAACTTGACCACTAGGCTAAACTGGCTCTCCAAACTGATTTAGAGCATGTTTTGTTTTAAAGAGAGCACTCATGCATCTTAATATTTTAGATAATTAATATCCAATGTCCTTTGTTATAACTCACACTTTACAAGTCGCTAAGTTCATCATATTGTAACGGGAGGAATATAATAAAAACAAAACAAAATTTATTCGGAAGATTGGAGTTTACACAACGTTAAGTGTAGCAGGAAGTCAATAAAGGTTTTTCCTTTGTTAAAATCTGAAGAAATATAGTACTGCTTTAAGCATCACAATGATTGGAAGCTTTAAAGCAGAAAATAAACTATGAAGAAAGACCAACTGCTTTAATGAACAGCAGAGAGGAGTATCACTCACTCAAACTCTGAAGCACTATGCTCTACTGGCCACAGCCCAGTGCATTAATAAGGTAAAAGTCAAGAACAAAGTAGTATGTGGGAGTTGAAGAAGACATATAGAGAATATCATGGGAAATAAATTCATACTTTGCTGTGAAATCTTTGTGGTTGGCCAGCCCAGAGTTGAGTAGCCATTTTGTGACATCAGTCATCACAATCCTTTTAGAATTTCTGGTCCTACATCTGTTGCTGTCCAGAAATGCTGAAATTAAATATTTGCAATCCTTAAATAGCATAGTCAATATATTTATGTCATGCCCCTGGTGGAGACTGATTTGAGGGAGAGGAGGAACAGCCGACAGGAAGTGGAAGTTTGGTTACAGAGGCTGGGAAAGAGGCTGGGGGAAGGGCAGAGGCCAGCTGAGCAGTCAGAGGAAGATCCAGGCCCATCCCCTATGCATCCTAGGGTACGCTAGAAAGAGAGGATAAGGGAGAGATGTGGTCTACTTGGGAGGAGAGGGCCTTGATCCTCTTCCTGGGCTGCAGCTGTGAAAACTGAATAAAGAGTGCAGACCTGTGTACGGGCAAATGCTGGGAACAAAGCGTGGAAATATCTCTAATTTCTGGTTCCTTTCTGAGCTTGGCGTCCTTCCCAGTGTGTGTTCTGTTATCTGTGGACATCCTCCAGCTCTTATCTTGCCTGGTTTGTGTTGCTTTTTCCCTTCTTCTTGTAACTGTTTGTGTGGGAGTTTTTTTTTTTTTTTTTTTTTGCTTCTGTCAAGAATTTTCAGAGCTTGGAAGCAAAGTGAAGAAATAAAAGGGGCTTCACCTGTTTTCTGTGACTCTGTTTGCTCTGTATCTCACCCTGGGTCATCACAGTTTACCTGGGCAGAAGTGCCAATCTGGAAAAGGACAGCTTAGATAATGGAAAAGAAACCTGTACCTTCTGTAAGAAAGAAACCAAGTGTAACAAGAATAAACAAACTGGGAAATTCTAGAATTTTATATTTAAGATTTTTATACTGCTTTCAAAAGTTTACTTCATAATGAGATGAGCAGGCATATCAATTGAAATTTAAACAAATAAATAATCCTTACAACAATTGATAAAATTTACTTTATTGTGACAACTCACTTAACCAGATTTTTATGAGTTTATAATTCAATTTCTAGTCATTTTAGGTTGCCCAATATTTCACAAAGATCTGTGATATACAACAACATTAATAGGGACTGTAAAAGACAGAACAAGCATTTTTCCATTTAATCAGTTTGGCCCGGTTCTGCAGAGCTGGAAGCAGCGATGAGTAGCAGAGACCAAACCAGTTCTCTCCACTGGTCTGCTGTTGGGCCCACTCACGCACCCTGGCTCCCACGGTCACCTTCATCCTCTGAATTTGAAGCGCAGCTGTTTTGCGTGGCACAGAAGAGTGCCACGCGGCAGCTGCTGAAGTGATTGGGATCGTTCAGGCTTGTAGGAGGCGAGTTAGAATGCCTCTGTGCCTGTGCAAATGCCTCTGCGCCTGTGCAAAGTGCACATTTGGCATGTGCCCGCACGCACTGTGTACATGCGCGTAAAACGTGCCCACCAAGCCACACCCACACGAACCGGTGGTAAAAATATTTGAATCCTACCACTGCATTTAAACATCTAGTTACAAGGACACATATTTTCTTGGATTATCAAAGTCCATATTTCTAAGCTGAAAAGATGCTTCTTTGTGGGATAATTTGCTTCAAAGTCTAAAGTACACAAGGTGTAGACCATTTGTGTGCAAATGAACCTTTGCAAACTTTGCAGATTGTTTCTGTAAGTGAGCTTTCACGGATTACATTTCACTTTCTGGTGTAAATTGCCTCCAGAAACTGTAACAGAACCAAACAATAAATAAGAAGGGATGCTTCTAGTGACTATGCTAAGGGAAAGGAGGATGAAAGCACTTTTCTACAACCCACTTGCACTGAGGAATCCCGGCTTCCTTCTAGAAGACATTTCTGGCCAACCAAGCATTCATCTTGTATAATAGATAAATTGCATTGGGTAGAAGGCGAGTTTCTTTTTTAGGCATAATAGGATCAAATTTTCTTTGGGTTTACAGAAAAGGTTCCAGATTATCACTTCTGATATGGTTACTGCTATGCCTTGACAATCTCTTTCCATTTCTTTCACAGTATCATTAAGTTCCAAATTGCCCGCTCCTGTCTTGAATGGTTTTCTTAACTAGACAAGATCAAGACATTAACTAGTAGTTTTATTCATTTCTCTGCACTCTTAGAAGAGTTGTGAGAGAGTGACTGTCCAGAAGACAAACCCTTGATGGTGTTTTCATTAACAGTTAACTAACTTTCCCTTAGAAGCTCAGAGATCTTTAAGCAGCCCTATGTTACTGTTAATCACCACAGTTGAATGAGATCTCTGCAGTTTAGATGATTCCAATACTCTTACTTAACATTTCTGCATCTTCATTTTTAAATTCACCTGCTTCCAGGTGAGACTCATGCAGCTCACCACAGTGAAAATATAACCAGTTTTCACTTGATGTACTTTATAAATAGCATCCAAAGAGAAAGCATGATTAGACCTCACTTCCTCCCTGTATTTTATAGATTATTTCCTAATATGTTATTCAAAACAGGCTTAAAGGAATTATTGGAAAGAATTGAAAAGAAAGAAGTATGTACAATAGCACTTCAGTTACTGAAACAATAATCTCTAAATGAATTTCATTTCAACAGAATTCTGAAAATCCTAGCCATTCCTGAAAGAACACCAAAAAAAGAAAAAGAAGAATATGACAGTAAAATAGAAAAATGTGTTGAACTGTAGGAACTTATTTGTCTTCCAACAAGGAACAAGAGCTTTCCTTTAAAAAAAAACAATCCACAAAACATGCACCTTGCTGCAAACTCAATTTATAGTGATTGTAGCACAGCTTGTAATTTGCATTTAAATCAGGCATCATCTTTTGCAACCAAGAGAAGGTAGTTTTTCCAAATATTAGCAAGGCACAATACAATGTCCATTGTTTTTGAATTAGTAATGAAAATTGTGCTTTTAGTCCATAATTAGAAGTGATTCTCTGCAATAGTGTAAATAGTTCTCTAGGTAATAGAAACCTAAGAAACACTTGAGTAAAAGCAAAACTACAGTTCATTTTTTTTTTACATTCTGCATACTTTCAGGGATTTTCCTGTCAAAATTGAAATGCAGTTACAGTACTGTAAAAAATCAGCAGAAATTCAATTTATACAAAATTCAAAATGTACTTTTTCATATTTGTTTTAAAATTTGGTCAATCTTGACTCTATTAACATATTTCATAGACTTAACATTACACAAGGTAACTGATAACTATAAAAATAATGCATGGTTTTTCTTGTTACCTCATTGAGACATTAAAACATGATTTACCCAGTGTGAATTCAGCTCATTGCCAGGGACTATGGAAAACAAGCTAGCTGTAGGCATGTTGCACAAAGCCATCATGTAGTTAGTTTCAAAGAGTGTTACAATCAATTTAATGTAAGAAACAAAGATGAATCAGAATCAAATTATTATTGGTGATACAGAAATACCCAAGAGCTTTTGAAGGCTTTGTTGCAAGAACAAAGATAAGATGAAACAGGAAAACATGTTATATCCTTTGTGTCCAGCAGAATCCAATGACTATCTAAGGTGGAAACATCAGCTTAGGCTGTGAAGGTATTTTCAAGCTGTCACCAGCAGTTCAATGATCCACCACATGGTGCTTAAATTTCCTTGTAAACAACAGCATGAGGAAAGGTGCAAAAGTTCAACCTGTCGGCAGTGTTATGTGCAAGATGTAAATATTTTCTTGAACACAGCAACCTACCAGCATTCCTCTGTGGTCCAGAGTTGGTGAAGTCAAACTGTACCTGTTCTGTCCCTAATTAGCATTCTTGAGATCCCCGCGCTTTGATTGGCCAAAGCGCGGGGCACTCTGATTGGTCAGGCGAGCCGCGCCGATTGGCTCGCTAAGAATCTCCCGCGATTGGTCCATTCGAATCGCGGGAGATTCAAAGCAGTGCCATTGGCCGCGGCCGCCACGGCTGAAAGAATAAAAGCCGCGAACCTTTTGCGAAGAGCCAGTTCGGTTCCTACTTTAATAAAAGAGCATGATTTGAAGTCACCGACTCCTGGCATCATTTCGCGGACACAACACTGGCGACGAGGATGGGATCCAGACCCTGAACCGAACCACGTGTCCGACGGAAGCCAGACGAACCACCACGATGGCGAAAATCGCACCCCCCGCACTCTTCAATCCCACCACCGAGGACTGGGAATTGTACTCCGACCGATTCCGCATGTTCCTCGAGTGCAGCGACCTGAAGGACGCCACCGGCCCCATGAAGCGTGCCATCTTCCTGACCCACTGCGGGACCGAGGTATTCAAGATGGCCAAGACGCTTGCCAAACCCGCCGATGCGACCGCGATGGACTGGGACGTCCTCGAGCCAATACTTTGGCGGCACTACGCTCCAGAGGTACCCATCCTGATCCGACGCAACGAATTTTACCGTCGGGACCAACGGTCGGGTGAGAGCTTCAGCGACTTCGTCGCCGAGCTACGGCGCCTAGGGGGGCTCTGCGAATTCGACAACCTGAACGACGCCCTGCAAGACAGAATCGTGCTCGGTTTGTGGGACCCCGTCCTCCAGAGCCGGCTGATGGCCAAGGGCAACATCAGCCTAGCAGACACCCTCACCGCAGCCGCAGCCGCCGAAGCAACGCGAACCTCCGACGACCGCATGCGCAGACCGAACGCTGGGGACCGCAGCGGAAACAACAACCCTGCAAGGTCGGCCGAGGCCCAACCCGAGACGACCACCCACCAGGGCGACTTCCACTTGACATCGGGCACTTCCGATGACGAGGAGGACATCCATCGCCTCCAGACAGGCCGCGACCCATGGAACCGGCGGGGTCGTAAGTCGAGGACCAACTGTGCCGGTTGCGGCGGCGACCACCCCAGGTCAGAATGCCAGTTTTTCGAATCGATCTGCCGGCATTGCGACAAGAAGGGACACATCGCCCATGTCTGCCGCCTAAAAAAGAACCGCAGCCCGGCACGATGGGACCAGAGCGACCGGAGGAGAGAGAGCACACCACCCCGGACCAGAGATCGCCCCTCGGACAACAGATGGGACCAGAACGGACGACCCCTGCGAGGCGGCGATAACCGGCGAAGAGAGAAGACCCATCAGACGGTCACCATCGGCCACGCCATAACCAATGACGCCTGGAAGGTCCACGTGGAGGTAGGCATCGAGGGCCAGCCATGCAAAATGGAGGTGGACTCCGGGTCCTACCTCTCCATGATAGCATGGCATGAAATAAAGCGCTTGGTGCCTACCATCCAAAGGAGGAACCTAGACAGCCAGGGACTCATCGTAAGGGACTACCAGGGAAACCGCATCCCGGTAGTCGGAACCAAACACTTCAACATCACATATAAAGGGCACACCGAAAGGCTTCCCCTGACAATCATCGACCGCGACCGCCCAAGCCTACTGGGACTGCAATGGTTCGCCCCGCTCGGCATCGTAGTCACGGGAGTCGACCACGTCACCGACGACAGCTGGGAGCAGCAACTGGCCCGGGAATTTCAAGAGGTCTTCAACGGAAACCTAGGCAAGTACCGAGGGCCCCTTATATCATTCAGCCTAGACCCAAACGTCCCCCCAAAATGCCTGAAACCAAGGCGGGTGCCATTTGCACTTAAACCCAAGATAGACGAGCAAATTGACAAGCTCGTCAAGCAAGGGGTCCTACAGCCCATAGACCACGCCCGGTGGGAGACCCCCATAGTCACCCTGATCAAGCCCGATGGGTCGGTGAGGATCTGTGGGGACTATAAGGCCACCCTAAATGGCGTGCTACAACAAAGCACCTACCCCATCCCAGTAGTGCAACACCTATTGCACTCACTGGGAGGGGGCAAGGTTTTCGCCAAGCTCGACCTCGTCCAGGCAAACCAACATTTGCCAGTCGATGAGCAAACGGCAGAAGCACAAACCATAGTCACCCACCGGGGAGCATTTAAATGCAACCGACTCCAATTCGGAGACAGCGTAGCACCGGGAATATTCCAAAGCCTAATGGAAAGACTATTGCAAGGCATCAAGGGGGTGGTACCTTACTTCGACGACGTCCTAGTGTCGGCAACCAACCAAGCCGAACTAGAGGGTCGCCTAAGTGAGGTCCTAACCAAATTCAAAGAGACTGGGCTCAAAGTAAAGAGGGAGAAATGCCAATTATACACGGAACGGGTAGAATTCCTAGGATACCTCCTAGACCGTCACAGCATTCACCCCACAAACCAAAAAATCAAGGCCATCAAAGAAGCCCCCACACCCAAGTCGAAGACAGAACTACAGGCATTCCTGGGGCTACTTAACTTTTACAATGTGTTCCTGCCCCAAAAGGCGACGGTGGCGGAGCCCTTGCATAGGCTCCTGGACAAGGCGGCGACCTGGACTTGGGGGAAACATGAGCAAGCCGCCTTCCAAAGAACAAAGGACCTCCTCACTTTGGATGCCGTCCTTATACAGTATAACGAGACCCTACCTCTGGCCGTCACATGCGACGCATCACCTTTCAGCGTCGGCGCTGTCCTCAGCCATACCCTCCCCGACGGAAAAGAAGCGCCCATCGCGTTCTTTTCAAGGACCCTCACCAAACCGGAGCGGAACTATAGCCAGCTGGACAAAGAGGCTCTGGCTATCGTTGCCGCCGTAAAAAGATTCCACGAGTATCTCTACGGCCGGACATTCGCCATCATAACCGACCACAAGCCGCTGCTGAGAATCCTTGCAGGAAACCGGGCCACCCCGAACATTCTATCTCCCCGAATGACAAGGTGGTCTGAGTTCCTGGCAGCCTACAACTACGGACTCATACACAGACCGGGGAAGACGATCTCCCATGCAGACGCCTTAAGCCGCTCGCCGCTACCAGAACCTGACACCGACCCAGCACCCACGACGACCACCCTCAGCGTAGAGACTCTACCCAACCTGCCCATAACTGCATCAGACATTGCCCGAGAGACTAATAAAGACAAACGTCTGGCGCGGGTGTTGCATTGGGTAGAGAAAGGGTGGCCGGAAAGGGACAACGACGAGTCCGTCAAAACATTCCAAAACCGCCAAACGGAACTCTCGTTATTAAAAGGGTGCATACTATGGGGGGATAGGGTGGTCATTCCAGAAAAGCTACAAGGGAAGGTTCTGGAACTGCTACACGAGGGGCACCCTGGCATCGTTAGGACTAAAGCCCTGGCCAGAAGTTACGCTTGGTGGCCAGGGATGGACAAACAAATTGAGACCTGGGTAGCAAGGTGCCAACGATGCCAGGAAACTAGGCCAAGCCCACCCACAGCACCCGTCCTAGAGTGGGAAACCCCAAGGGGACCTTGGTCTAGGATTCACATAGACTTCGCCGGGCCCACAAAAGGACACACCTTCCTTATAACAGTAGATGCTTACTCCAACTGGCTGGAGGTAAGCAACATGAAAACAACAACCACGGAGGCCATGATCAAGGAACTCTGCAAACTCTTTGCAACGCACGGCCTCCCAGACGTCGTCGTTTCCGACAACAGGCCCCAATTCACCTCGCTGGAATTCGAAAAATTCCTTGCGGAAAGGGGCATCCGCCACGCGCTGACAGCACCAGTGCACCCGGCAGCGAATGGTAGGGCGGAACGGATGGTGCAATTCACTAAGAAAACCATCCGGAAAATAGACCACGGGGAGATCCAGGAGAAAATAAACAAATTACTCTTCACCCAACACATAACCCCAAATACCACAACGAATAAGAGCCCAGCCGAACTATTAATGGGGAGGAAATTAAGTTCCCCACTCGACAAGTTACACCCCACGTATAACCCGAAGAAGCCCCCAGACTCAAACAGCAAACACCGAACTTTCGCACCAGGCAACCCCGTATATGCAAGAAACCTGACGGGAGACCCACTATGGATACCGGCCGTCATCACACAAATAACAGGCCCACACTCGTACCGGCTACAAACAGCAGACGGACGAGCGTGGAAACGCCACATCGACCAATTAAGGTCGAGGACTGCCAACCAAGAGACCACCGACGCACAAACAGGCGAAACAAACCCCCACAACACAAACCAAGGGGGGAGGGAATACCCAGGGGACCAAAACCAAAGAAGAATAAACCAGCCATACTTACCGGAAAGCAGCCATCACGACCCCTCGCCAGGAAGAGACAGCCAGGCCAGCTCGACTGACCCGGAAAGACCGAGCGGGAGTGGCGAAACCCGCAGCTCAACCAACCCGGGAGGCCCAGGAGGGAGCTACGGAGAGCGGCCCGGCCCGACCGACCAGCCGGTTCCCACGACGGCATCAGGAGCAGCAGAGATCCTGACCGAACCGGCCGGGATCCAACCTATGACTGAGCTGCGCAGGTCCAGTAGGCTCAGACGGAGCCCCGCCTACCTACGTGACTTCACCGACGTAAGGACTGAACCAAGAGGGGAGGGGTGTTCTGTCCCTAATTAGCATTCTTGAGATCCCCGCGCTTTGATTGGCCAAAGCGCGGGGCACTCTGATTGGTCAGGTGAGCCGCGCCGATTGGCTCGCTAAGAATCTCCCGCGATTGGTCCATTCGAATCGCGGGAGATTCAAAGCGGTGCCATTGGCCGCGGCCGCCGTGGCTGAAAGAATAAAAGCCGCGAACCTTTTGCGAAGAGCCAGTTCGGTTCCTACTTTAATAAAAGAGCATGATTTGAAGTCACCGACTCCTGGCATCATTTCGCGGACACAACAGTACCATTTTCCCATTCAAGAGGTTTGTCACCAGTCTTGCACAAGTTTAAAAGACCATTTTTACACTTAAGAATTTTGAGAATACTCAATAATTGGAGTTGTAGCCCCCAACCTTTTGAGGACTATAACCTTTGACAAGTTGCACAAAGTCAGGTGTGGCTGCTGAACTGGATTGAAGTTGTATACTCTGCTGCACATGATAATTGAATATCAGTGTGAAGTTAATGGCAGAACAGCCCACCTCCCAATTTTCTCATCTGGACATGACATATTTCTTTGGAAAGGAAATTGCATAGTACTGCAATGCATTTTCTATAATGATCTTAAAAGACCTTAAAAGTTAGCATTTTAGAATATGGACATTGTGATTGTAATTTGTTCATAGTTCAAATACCATGTTGTTTTGTAGCCATTTTAGGCTTTCTCCCTTGCTATCGCACACTATTAGAGTTATTGTTTTATATGTAGGACAGTAACCCAATGCTAGATGACCTGTTAAATTTGGCTGTATAATACTTAACTGGACACACAGAAAACCTTAACATCAACTTTACGCTGAACTGTGAAGGCAGAGCCAACATTCCATATTTTTCCACTTGGCCACTGCAAAAATAATTTAAAACAGGTTTTATCTAAATAATTGTGAAGGGTCAACTATCACAGATCTCTCTCATCCTCCCATAGACATAATTTTTCAAACAATTTAGTACTCAGGTCAAGCTGCATGTCATAAAGTGATGTGTAATATAATTGTATTCTTTAAATGCTATAAATCTGTCAACCATTTTCACAGGAGAACTCTTTCTGGATTTCTGGAAATCAAGATTTCTTTTTCTTTGCCAAAAATGCATTTCATTCATTTTAAACATACATGTTAATTTTCAAAAGAATTCATCTTTCTTTCTCAATCCTACAGAAGAAAAGTTAGAACTACTATTCCTGGTACTCAGAATAGCCTTTTAAATTAAAAGATTTGTAATTTTATTAGTAGAGTGCAGTTAAACATCTCCAAAAAGCTGTAAGAAATCATTGTATTTCATAATTTAAAATATATGAAATTAATGCATTAAATAGATAACTCTGTGTAATTCTGACATTGTAGGACACTTGTATTTTGAATTTTTGTCCTGTTCCTTTGAAATGGATGCATTTTGTGAGCTGGTCATAAAATATAATACTTTGTCATCTTTTAGGAAAATTTCAAATTATACTTTGAGATATGTGTCTACTAATAGCTATTAATTGATGAATTACCAAAATAACTATACAAACATCTCATTGAAAACAAGTATAGAATGGTTAAGCAATGCTGGATTTAATCCCAAATTAAATACATCCCTGAATGATAGATAAAGGAAAAGCAAAAAGTGCAAGAAAGTGGGGAGGGAACTAAAGAAGAATGGAAAAGAAAGTAAAAAGATATAATAAAGAAGTGGATTTTGATAAAATATAAGCACAGTTATATTTTAACCCATGTCTCTAAAGTATACACTTTTTTCCCTTATGTATCCTGACTAATCATCAAAGCCGTAAATCACAAAAAAAAAAAATACAAAAATTCCATAAGAGAATGGCTTTTTAGAACGTATCATCTGAATATATTTTAAAGAGAATGCATATATAGTTTTCACTTTAATATGAACACATTAAATAACACATTAGGACAAGGCTATCAAACTCTTGGCCCATGGCCAGCTATATCACGTGCTGGCCACACCCATGGCTGGTTTAGTAAAGGGGGAAAAGTCCCGATACGTCACATTATACCACCATGACAACACAAGTTTGACACTCCTGCATTAGGAAAACTATTTCTTAGGAATAATGTGCCATATGACTAATTTTCCTATTTTTTTCTACCATATACAAGTGCATTTTCAAATAAATGAATAGAGATTTTTCTTATAATCCACCGAAAGACACATATAACTTTATTACCAACCCAGATCCCTCAAGTGTATGTCAATATTAGAAGAGTCAAACTGATTTTGTTCTTAATTTCAAGGAACACTACCTATTTCTGATCAGCGCAATCTTGATATAAACAACAACTTCCAACAACATCGTTGTCTGTTCAAACATTCTTCCAGATATTTTCTCTTCCTTTCTATTTAAGGATATTTATGACTGATTGAGCCTTCAAACAAGTCTTGAGTTCTGATGACTTCCTGGATTAGCAATGCTGTTTTCTAGTAGTAGTTTGCCATTGCAACATTAGTTCTAATGCAAAACTAGAACTCATAGTCTGCCAGTTTCTGGTGTGATATCTAAAGCATTGGCTCAAAGTGGCCTGGAAATCAACAGTGGGAGAACCAAATCTATTATGATGGTAGAATATGACATGAGAATATTAAAAAAGCAGTGGGTATGCTTATTCATAATATTTAAACAAATATTGTAGACCATGTAGATCATCTCTATTTAAAACTGTGATGACATAAATTGATAAAGAAATAATCAAATTCAGAAACTATATTTTGAAGAATATTTAATATATTGCTGAAATATATGTAGTTGGAGCAACACAAAAATATATTTGGTATATTGAGTATCAGCAACAGTTTGAGCAGCATAAAAATGTGGTTAACCAGTAGCAAGGTAACATTACTGATAGATGTATAGTTTGTGCCTTTTTTATGGCATTAAGTCACAATTTACGACCATATTGAACATAGCTAGCCTATTCATTCTGGCAATAATTCTGTATTAACATGTATATAATGGTTGGAGTTCCCAAAGGGGGTTGATAGAGACTTTATTATTGGAATACATTGTAGTTAGATACTTTTTCTAAGGTGTCTATTGCTTAGTCCATATATAGCTGTTATGTTTGAAGCATGGGCAAGAAAGAATGGAGACAGCCTCTGGAACGGTGAACTTCAACTCTTCATTTACATAGTGACTTCTCAACTCAATGGCAGTTATAAACCTCCTTATATAGGTAACCCCAATAACTATTAACCAATAACAATCGAGGAGCACTAGCTCCCTTAACCAATAGGAACTCTCTGTTAATGGCCAATCGGATTCCCCGGAACGGGCCAATCTGATCCTGCCGTTAACAGCCAATCAGAAGTGCAGGGCCAGAACCCTGCACTTTACTCCAAGCTCAAGTTCTCTTTATTAAACCTTATGCATTCACAACAATAGCAAAACAGGTTTCTCTGATTTTTGCCTTAGCATAATACAAGTACAGCTCACTTAATGACTGCCTTGTTCGGCAGTCATTCAAATTTACCAAGATGCTGAAAAAATAACTTTACAACCAAGTTATTTTTTTCAGCATCTTGGTAACTTTGAATGACTACCGAACAAGGCAGTCATTAAGTGAGCTGTACTTGTCTGCATTTGATCTGAGTATTCCCATGTAAACCCTGTGATCTTCCTTTCTTCCAGGTTCTTCCCCACTTGGTCATCTTGTTAATGTCCAATGATATTCAAACTAGGTGTTTGGTAACAGTTCTAAGGTTTGGTGCCTCTCTGGTTCACATTCCGTTTCCATGCCTGTGGCCTTGGATGTCTCAACTATTTACCTCTGATCTCTGGTTGGCACATCTGGTTCCTGTCACCCCCTCTTTCCTATTCCCATCCCATTCTCCTTCCTCCATTTTGTATGGCAGAATGCCATCAAAGCAGAGCAAGGCTGAAGTGGTGTGGTGGTAGATCTGACAGTGAGATTGTTTTATCTCCCCTGCTAATGTTGAGAAATTGCAGAGATAGGAATTACAAGAGAATAAATAGGCACACAATGGGAAATGCATACCAAAAGGAATGCAGCAGCACTAGCAGCTCCAGATATGCGTGGGACCGGAAGCCTCCAGCATACTACAGAATCAGCCCAATATATTCCCTGTGTGCCTACTTATTCTCTTGTAATCCCTTTCTCTCCAATCTTTCTACTTTGCGAAGGGAGGGAAGAAAAAAGTGTGTCAGGCACAGGAGAGTTTGCCAATGGAGATCACTCACTACTCATACACATAGCAGAAAGATGTTTAAACAAGTGAGGGATGAAAAAAAATCTTGCAAACTTTACATATTGTTATAATCTATCCAACCATTGCAGCCATTACAGATTAAGGATAATATGTTATCTGAGGATAACATCCTCATTAAAAAGAAGACATAAGAGATATGAGCACATGAGCTCATGAAAAATACTTCTGGTTTATAAGTCTTTTTAGCATGTTGGAGACCTATACTTATCACCTTTTCAGATGACATTTCGAGAATTTAAGATTTTAAAATAATCCCATTTTATGTCTTCACCCAAAATAATCCCATTTTATGTCTTCACCCAATGCTTGTATAGTCAGCTCTGTAGCTCTTAGACACCAAATGCATTTCCCTTTTCAGGCTTTTGATAAGTCATGTTACTTAATATGTATAAAATAGGCACATGTAAATTTATAATATGGCACATGTAAATTTATAATTGTAACTGAGAAAAACTACAGAAATATTGCAGTCACTAATTTAAATCCCCATTCTTTTCTGACTCATATGACAAATCATATATTTTGGTTAATGCCATTAATGTTTGGTTCATGATCTCATAAGCCAAATCTGTCAAAGCTTTATTCCTGAATTAACAGCTAGTAAGTATGCTCATTCCTTTAAGTTAGTTAAAAAAAATCTCAGTCTTCAACATTGACACAATGATGCAATGAAAAATCCAATTACACTGAGCAGCAAAATATTCTTATGAATTATTTTAATATAAAGTCCAGTGTCCAGGCAAACTCACTGGAGACATGTTGCTGAAGAATACTACATTATTAATATTAGTAAGGATAAGCATTAAACAGCCATTAATAACACACTGATAAGAAAGTAAGTTGTACATTGAACAAGACTATGGTAATTGCTAAAGTTGTTTTTAACTGTTTTTATAGGAATCCCTTCAATAACCTGCAATATTGCTGCACTTAGAATTCTATATTACAATGTTTCTAATAGCAATAGCACTTAGACTTATATACTGCTTTATAGTGCTTTAACTCTAAGCAGTTTTCAGAGTCAGCATATTGCCTCCAAGAATTTGGGTCCTCATTTTACCCACCTCGGAAGGATGGAAGGATGAGTCAACCTAGAGCCTGGTGGGATTTGAACTGCCAAATGTTAGTCAGCTGGCTGCAGAAGTAGCTTGCAGTACTACACTCTAACCACTGCGCCACAGAGGCTCATACCTGTTATTTAATTGGGATATATAATATTAATTACAATTTGCAAGTTGAGATATTTATTATCAGTAGAGTTCATTTGAAGAAATCCTGTGAAAATATATTTGAAGTAGATCTTTAATATTTAGAGGTGTCTTTAAATGTACAAAGCTAACCTAGATGAAAAAATAGGAAAATAATCAAGTAAAACATTGGGGGAAAAGGAGAGGGTGAAAAAAAACTCAATATAATGTGGGAAACTGTCGTATATTCAGGATAATATTGTTATTCTACCTAGGGTGCGATTCAACCGGTAAAACAACAGGTTCAGTGAGCATGCATGCACCAAATGCATGCTCCTTGTGCATACTTTATGTTATATAACCATATGTAATGGTTGAAGCTGAAGTATTCATTGACAGGTAGGACATCACAATATAGTATATAAAATCATACATTGCAATGTCCTACCTGTCAATGAACACTTCAGCTTCAACCATAACAATACAAGAGCACACAATAGATACAAACTCAAGGCTACCCGCACCAAACTTGATTGCAGGAAATACGACTTCAGCAACAGAGTCGTCAATGTTTGGAATACGTTACCTGAATCTGTGGTTTCTTCCCCAAACCCCCAAAAACTTTAACCTTAGACTGTCTACTATGGACCTCACCCCTTTCCTAAGAGGTCTCTAGGGGGTATGCATAAGCGCACCAACGTGCCTACCGTCCCTGTCCTATTGTTTCTTTTATATATATATTTATTTTTCTTACATGTATCCATTATATTCATAACTATGTTTTTACTTATGCCTATTATCTTGTAAGCAATTGACAAATAAAAATAAATAAATAAAATAAATACTCCACATTTAAAAAAGCTAATACTTACCTTCAATTGAAACTGAAGTAACCACTCTGCCACAAATCAGCTGTGCTCTAGCAAAAAGATATGAAACACAGGAAAGAGCAGGGCGGCACACATGCTAGTCGGAGCGAACCAGTTTGGAGCCAACTGATCATCGAAACAAGGGGTTCGCCCGAACCAGTCCGAACTGAAAGAATCCCACCCTGATTCCATGATACAACAATAGAGTTCATCTGATACCTCACCTGGACTTTAGGGAAGAGTAAGGAAGATTGTCTTGATAGATAGGAATTGTTACCTGAGCAAAAGGGAGTGGAACTTTTGTTTAGGCCCAGAACAAGAAGATAAGATTTGGAAACAGCTCAGGAAGATGATTCTTTAATTTATATGGATGTAAGAAGGAAGAGGAACAGAACACAATCAGACTTGCAGGTTTTGTCATTACAGCCAAACTCAATAAAAGTAGTTTTAACCTTTCTGAGACGTTGATTTCCTGATTTCATTTACCTCGTAGGTCTGACAACTTCATTGAAGGGTTGACATCAGATTAATGAAAAATATGGCTATTTAACAGTTTTATTAAGGTTATGAAAACTGAAACTACTCTTTTCAAAAAAAACTGGAGTCTTTCTCCAGTTTGCAACTGCAGAGAATCAAATGGTATTTCTGACAAAAGCTTTATAAAACAGTTCTTTTGTGACTGTTTTGTGACTTTTTTTAAAAAAAAACAGAGGAATGATTGAGTCTGTCATCCGCACCTCTATAACTGTCTGGTTTAGTTCTGCAACCCAACAGGACAGACACAGACTTCAGAGAGTAATTAGGTCTGTAGAAAAAACAATTACTACCAATCTGCCTTCAGTCGAGGACCTGTATACTGCACAAGTCAAAAAGAGGGCTGTAAAAATATTTACAGACCCCTCACATCCCGAAAGGAAACTGTTTCAATTCCTTCCCTCAAAATGATGCTATAAAGCATTGCACTCCAGAACAACGAGACCCAAGGACAGTTTTTTCCTAAAAGCCATCACTCTGCTAAACAAATAATTCCCTCAACACTGTCCAACTATTACAAAGTCCGCACTACTATTACTGTTAACCTTGTCATCACTCCTTATCACCCATCCCCTCCCACTTATGACTGCTTGACTGCAACTTTGTCACTTGTATACTTACGATTTATATTGACTGTTTCCTAATTTAATTGATTGCTTATTGTGCACTATGACTATCATTAAGTGTCATACCTTATGATTCTCGACTCCTGACAAATGTATCTTTTCTTTTATTATATACTGAGAACATTTGCACCAAGAAAAATTCCTTGTGTGTCCAATCACACTTGGCCAATAAAATATTCCATTCTATTCTTTTTTTTAATCAGGAATAAAAAAAATCAGCTATGAATTTTGGCAGAATCAAGCCTTGAATCTACTAAAAATTACCATAGCAGTTTCTACTCCCTTCTCCAGTAATGATTTTGTTTATGGCCTTCAAGCTTCTTTGAGTATCAAGTGCTTTTGGCCTGGAAAACAGTGAAAGGTAACATAGTAAGATATAATAGATAGTTTGGTTCTGTCACCATTCTATCTTGGTCAGTTAAGAAAAGAAAGATTCCTGTCCCATGATTAGCCAAAAGTTACTTCACTAAAGCCAAAGTTGTTACAGAAGAGGCCGAAGTAGATCTGAGATTTTTGGACACAAAAGATACAATTTAACTTCCTGTCCAACCTCCAGGTTATCAGTCAAATCCAATTAGGTGCTAACAAATTGTTTGGGAAATGGTCCCTGTCTTCGTGTGCTTGCTGGTTCAGCATTGTTTTTGTCTGATCTTGAGGTGGCTAATGCTTCCCACAGGATGAAACATCTCGGTTTCAATTATTCCTGGCTATTTCCCTGCATTCCTAGCCCCACTGGTCAGAATGCTGTCAGCTTGCAAGGTGTAGCTTAGCACAATGTTAGCCATGACAGGTTCTACTGCTTTCCAGGAGAATTTTAATGGCAAGGGAGATACCAGTTTAGGCTTATATTTTTAGAGAAATAGCATGTTTTCTTTTGAATTTTCAACAGTATAAATCCATTAGGGAAATAGGACAGGCAATTTCTTCATTTCCACTACACCTATACAAAGGCTGGAAGTACAAAGGAAGGGAAACTCAGACATAATCCGTTTGGCACCTTATCTTATAACTGACAACGTCACTTGAATGGTAAGAAAACCAAGAAGAAGGCTCCCAGAATTACAGCATGAATACAGTTCAGATCAGCCCAAATTTTGTCAGCCTGAAGATCAATTCAAGAACTTAACATCACTGCAAAGCTAAATCTATTTTTTTATTGAGATTGGCTATAACAGAATCTTGCAAGTCTGATTGTGTTGTGAACTAGAGAGAAGTCTGCCAGAGCCACATCCAAACATTATCTAGACATTCTTTAAAAAATAATTACTCCTTATTACTTTGACAATAGAACTTGCAGATCTCCACCAAGGTTATCTTCCTTATTATTTACACCACCTCTGTGCGAACTCTGTTAATTCCTTGCTTCTTCCAGATATATGGCACAGGGCCAGGTTATTTGTGGACCCCTTTCCCCTGACCTATATCTGCCTGCACCATTAGATCAGGCAGAGAAGTCATCTGATGGAACTTTCTCCTTAGCTATATTTGCTCTATGGAATAGCGTCTTCTTCACAATCTGGAAGTCTCTACCTTCTTAGCCTTCTGTAAGACTACAAAGATCGAGCACTTCTCCTACTGGATTAGAATTGGAGTTGTGCCCAGCACATAGGCATTCAGGATAGAAATATCATGGACCTTTCACTGAGTGTAATGTTTTTATTTTTGTTGAGACTTGTTATTTTTGTATGTTTTATGTGATCACAAGAGCCACCTCAGGTTATATTATATAAGCTGGGTAGCTAAATAAACATTTGAAGAAACAAATAAAAGTATAAAAATAAATGAAATGAAAACAGATTCTGCCTAATTAATTTATTATAAATGAAGGTTAGAAATTCTATTTGCAGTTTCCAAGATTCTGAATGTATCACAAAGACTAGCATAAAAGGTACTTTACTGAACTCTGCATATTTTAAAGAGTGCGGGGAACTCTATCACAATATTAAAAAGAATTATGGGGAAAAAAAATTCAGCTTCTGAATTGAAAAGTTATTTCAAGGTGAAATGCAATGTAAGATTGTGATACATATGTATCTAACTCTAGCAATGTATCTGCTGCCAGTCTTTCGAATATTGATTTTAACCATGCTTCAAATCATATTAAATCAGAATCTTTATTACAGCCCTTAGGCTATAGAACACAACAATAAAATACATAAAATTATAATTAATACAACAAATACGTTGACATAAATGTGCTAAAATTACATAAAATAAATTAATATTTATGTATCAATATCAAACATTACTCCTTTGAAATTTATTTTTTATTTATTTAAAGAGAGAGTGTGACTCTGAGCCACATACAACATAACCAACAACAATGATGATTATAGCAGACATTGCAGTGCCTGGACATAGCAGAATAGAATAAAAAGAACTAAATAAAATCATAAAATGCAAAGACCTGTATATAGAAGTAGAGTGGCTATGACAAAAGAAAACAAAGACAGTACAATAGTACTAGTTCAATACTATTTGAATACTGTGAGCATTAACAAAATCACCACCAGTCAACTGGAAAAGGCAACTTTGTTCAGAACAGGTTGCATTTTGTGATTATGCTGTCCAGCCAGTTATAGTTAATGGGAATTGGATAGTCAGTTAGGAATTGGGAGTTGTCCCCTCAAGCGACCCCCCCCTCATCGCTGCACATCTGTGCATGCACACGTGATTCCCCCTCACTCACTGCATGTCTGCACATGCGCATGTGATCTCCTCACGTGCTGTGTGTCTCTGCACATGTGTACATGACTCCCTCGCACACCATGCCTCTGCGCATGCACACACAATTCTCCCCCTCATGCGTTATACATCTTTGCACATTTGCGCATGACTCCTTCCTTGAACACAGCACATCTGCGCATGCGCGTGATTTCCCACTCATGCACAGCGGATCCCTGCGCATGAGTGTGCATCTCCCATACACCCCCCTCTACCTCCTGCGTATGCGCACCAAATACTCGACAATCAGCTGTCAGGCAGTGGCGCGCGCATGCATGAACAGTGGGGCTCTTCCAGGCGACCTTTCATGTGCTGGGGAAAATGGCTCTGCATGCCATTTCTGGCACACATGGCAAAAAGTTCACCAACACATCCTTATATCACTCTGGATAAATGGCTGCCCAATCTCTTTGAAAAGCATCCATTGATGAGACACCCACAACTTCTGAAGGCAAGACATTCCACTGGCTGATCGTTCTCACCATTGGGAAATTTCTCTTTAGTTTTAGGTTGCCTTACTCTTTGATTAGTTTCCATCCATTGTTTCTTGTCTTGCCTAGTTTGCTTTGGAAAACAGTTTGATTTCCTCATCTTTGTGGCAGCCCAAATGTGTAAAGTAGCAATAAATCAAAATAAAATGGAAATGAAGTGCCAAATGGCCTAATCATCAAGAGACATAAAGATGAAACCTACAATAACAGATTTTTAGTGCCATTCAAGTTGTTTTTTAATATGGCACCAATAACTTTCTAGACCCTATATATCATAGACAAATTGGGCTCCAAGGATATAACATTGTTCATTAGCTTCAGATGGCCAGCCTCATCATAAAAGAGCACAGAGTGTTTCTCAGCACTAAAATTGAGTATCCAACCTCAAGTTTAGTTTCCATAAGAAATTATAATATATTACCATTTCCATAAAAAGGATGTTTGAGAATTTCACAAGTAAACTGTAAAGTATTACCACAAAGCTTCTGTCTTTAGACTGACTCCTTAGAAAGTTGTAAGTGTAGTTCCAGTGCTCCCATCTAGCACTGCCATCAAATGATAAGAAATTATAGGAATTATACCAAATAGGCATTATTCCCATCTTTTTTCATCACGAGAAATAACAAGCCACTGCTTACCACAGAATTAAAGAAATAGTCTGTCCACTACAAAATTAAAGACAATAGTGAATAACCAAAGACAGATTAATTGTGATAGGATACAAATGAAATAAATAAAGCTTGTTGTCTTTCATGACAATGTGTACAACTACTATCATCTGGAAAACCTACTTTAAATATTTTTACTGAACCACTCCTTGCATTTGGCAAGGAAAATTCAGCAATACACACAGGACCATACAAGCATCCTGAATATTCTCCCACAAAAGTATCCATAATTGTTATTCTCTGAACAAAAAATAGGTTTTCTTCCTTTAGCTATTAGTCACAGGCTAAAATGACACCAAAATGACAAGTGCTATTGTCATGCCCCTGATGGAGACTGACTCTGAGGGAGAGGAGGAACAGCTGACAGGGAGTGGAAGTGTGGCTCCGGAGGTTGTGGAGGAGGCTGGGGAAGGGCAGAGGCCGGCTGAGCAGTCACAAAAGGACCCAGGCCCATCCCCTCTCCACTCTAGGACACACAGGGAGGAGAGGATAAGGGAGAGACATGGTCTACTTGGGAGGAGAGAGCCTTGATCCTCTTCATGGGCTGCAGCTGTGACAACTGAATAAGAGGACGGACATGTGTATAGGTGAAAGCTGGAAACAAAGCATGGAGATATATCTAGTTTATGGTTCCTCTCTGAGTTTGGCGTCCTTCCCAGTGTGTGTTCTGTTATCTGTGGACATCCTCCAGTCTTTATCTTGCTTGGTTTGTGTTGTTTTTTCCCTCCTTCTTGTAACTGCTTGTTTGGGAGTTTTCTGTCTTCTGTCAAGGATATTTGGAACTTGGAAGCAAAGTGAAGGAATAAAAGGGGCTTCACCAGGTTTTTGTGACTGTGTTTATTTTGTATCCCCACCCTGGGTCATCACAGCAATGACATCATTGAGCAAGGGATTATGATATAATTTACACCTTAATATCATACAAAGCTTCAAAGCTTCCTTTCTCAAATCATTTTACTTGCAGTCTTTCCTAATAATACCTTTGTATTAACAGTTCTTCAGGTTCTCAGTATCAGGAACAGGAGGCAAAGGAGAATTCAAAAAAGTGCTAAGTGTTTTCCCTTAATCATAAACTGGAGTATTCTGTTTTGTTTTCATTTTTCCTTTAACTACCTGTCAGAAGAGGCAACAACTTCCCATCTGGATTTATCCTGATGCTTCAGGAATAACCTTGGGTCTACAGCATTCCATATTCCACTTGGGGGATGGACTGGATTTTGTAATAAAAGTGTCACAATAACTGAACTAAGCAAAAAGCCAGCACCCTAGCGAGATTGTGTTTAATCATTCTCTATTGCCAGATGTCAAGAATGTTTCCTGGTTGCCATCAGATTCTTGCTGACATTTGTTCAGACACATGGTGCTCAAAAGATATCAGTGTGTATGTGTATGTGTGTGTGTTTGCATGCATGTGTCTGCATATGTAAAAAATTATGGAGAAGGAAGTTCTGGCTTTACCAACTGATATTTGATAAACTCCTGGGTAGAGAGATATTGAAAAAGCAGTAAGCTTGACAATTCTGTTAAAGGTTGATAAAAATGTTGCCGATCTTCCAAACTTCAAAGAACAAATCAACACTTTCTTGTTAATCATGTCAAGAGAAATAAGATGTGGCTCTTAGTTTGCCTTAGGTGGTGAAACGATCTTGCTCGGCTAGGCTGGAGAAATCTGAGAATAAACAACTTCATCACACTCAGAAGTATCTGCTTCTTGGAGCCAAAGATTCTACACACAAACCTAACTGTCCTGCTGGTAACACAGACCTGCCCTCTGTAATATTTGCAAAAAGTAAATCAAGCTCTGCCCTGCATTTTTACTTGTCTGCATTACTTGGTACTAAATGAGCTTGATCCTGCCACCAATATTGCTCAGAGTATTGCTGCTAGTTCTTCCCACTATTTATAGACTGTTAGGACCTGTTAACTGAGGGAGAGAATCAGTTTTTAGTTGTTAAGATCTAGTTAGATATAATTATCACAGGAACTTCCTCATGCATAAGCAAGTGCATTATTGTGTACATCTGATATGTATCTTATATAGTCTGGGAATAAATGTATTGCATTTCATTTATGTGACATAACTATTATAAATTGTTCAGATCATAGCTACATTTGTAAAGCTTACTTTGATTTATTTTTATTTTATTTTATTTTATTGACATAGAATGAATAGATAGGCCTAAACCATCTTGCAAAAATAAACTTAAATCAAGAATATCTGAAATAGGATTTCAAGAAATAGTTCACATATCTCTAATTTTAACATAACATCCTTTGATATTTCAGTATTCCTAGATCTGAAGTTAAAAACGTCTTAACCAAAATTTGTCAGAACAGAACCTACAAAAATGTTTTGTACTACTTGGTTTATATAAAATTGTTTCAATACATGTTTAGAATAAATATCTTCTAAAAGCTAAGATATCATGAATCAAATTTCAGTTCAACCTATAAAGGTAGCTCATAATTCAGTTGCATTCTTTCAGGCTAGCCTACCTCAAGAAGCATCTTGGGGGGAAAAGGTATTTTGACACAGGTTTATTATTTTGAGACCTTTGAAAGAAGGGAATATCCAAGGGGTTTTTTTCCCAAGTGGATATCAACAGTAGAACTATCATACATGAGTTTCTCTTTTCTGTATGTAATATAAGAATTATTTATTATATTAAAATTCACAGATGCACACTTTAGATCATGACCATTGCAACCTCTTTTTATCATTTTATAATGACTACAAATCTACAGTTCTTTAAAGAAATCCAGTTTTTTTAAATACAAAAAGTAACTATTCTAATTAAAATAGAATAGGTGAGATCCAAAGCAACAGGAATCATGTTTATAACCTTTGAATGATCAAAACTATTTTATCCTAAAAATAATAATTAGAGTATATCAAGTCAGTCAAATAAGAAGGAAAATTGATCTTTATGAGTTGCCATAAAAATGACCAATATCAGTGCTTAACCCAAAATCTCTTAAATATTATGATACTTTGTCTAGTCTCTTCAAAGAGAATTTTCACATTCCTCCAAAGTGGATTTTCCAACCAGTTTGTCAATATAGATGTACCAACAGGCAAATTATCAGAAAGGTTAAAAAAGGGGGACCAAGTTGACACAGTTTTGTCTGGGTGATAATTGAGGTACTGAATTGCAAATTCCAGGTGGAAATGACCTCAGTGAGATCATTTATGCAATATATTAGTAGGATCTCCATCTACTTAAAAGAACTCCATGTGGCCACAATTTAATTTGTATGTTCCTAAACTCCCAACTCTCCTTTTTTTTTTTTTTTTTTACAAAGTTTCCATTCTATATTGACCATCCTAATAAGCAGTGATTAAAAAGAAGCAGTTGTGTTTGGGAGGAACAGGCTGTCCCATCAAGTATGTCACTTTTTTCTCATCAAATATATGATTATTTTATATGAATCATTCAGACCATGTCCAGGATTTAAAATTCACACCCATAATATAATTTTTAAAACAGATTCACTTACCAATTTCCCTAGAGATTTGAGTGAAAGCTTCTACACCACTTTCCCCATAGTTCCCTTCTGATGCCAGTGTTGACACATAGTTCCATCCAAGTGCTGTCACAATGTCAACCATAGCTTGGGCTTGATAGGAGTCTGGTGGGACCACACGAGAGAAAAAATCATACCTGGTGTTATCACTCAGTTCTGGAGCTGTAGATGCATAGCTGATTTGAGGTATCTGCAAAGAATCAGCATGAGAAACATATTTCAAAAACTTCAAGGATTACTTGTAAACATAATAATGATTCAAAAAAGGGCCCTTCTAATAAAAGATTTTGTAACAGTTTTGGGCTCTTCTTTTTAGCATACACTCAAGCAGAGGCTGGACAGACATCTGTTAAACATGAGAAATTGAGTTCCCGCGAGAAACAAAAAATGGGGCTCGATGGCGTAGAAAACTCTTTACAGCACTATACTTCTATGTTTTTATGAATTATAGAAACCATGATTCTATGAAAAAGTGCTTATTTCTTAAATTTGTAAACAATGATACAGTGTTTACAAAGCAACAGCTTTAGATAAGAAATATATGATTTCCCAGTTATCACAGATACATATAAGACTGGAACAGATGTGACAGGAAAGTAGACTATAATGTCAAGGCCAAGTCATAAATAGTAAATTGGTTTCATTTTTCTCCTTTTTATGATCCTTTAATTCCTTTATTTGGGGAACAACTGAGTGAAGTTAACTGTTTACTGGCCAGATACCCTTCCTGATGTCTACACGGAGTTCGCAGTAAATATTTTCTCTTTGCAACCTGAGAGAGAAACATCTGCCATTGCCTAGGATTGAACTCTCAGTCTTCCAAGTGGGAGGTGAGAATCTTCACCTCTAGGTCACCACGACACTCCATTAAACTATGAATATCACAGTTAAATCTGGTTTCAATTTTTGTTCATTTTAAATAGCCCATTTTTATTCATTTTGTTCACTCACAGCAAAAGCATAATTATTTGACTTACTGAAAGAGAATCCTTCTCTTGACTCAGTTGCCCAGGAAAAAATAAGTATTACTTTCTATCAGTAGTGCAACTGTTTTTATATTTTTATAAATTTAAGTTAACTGTGATTAACAGATTGGCTCATATTTATTTATTTAATTTGTATAGTAGGCAATCTCATCAACTGACTCTGCAGCGAACAAAATTTACAAAATAAAAACAATTAAAATAACACAAATAGTAGAACATTAAACATGTCTTGGATTTCTACTTAAAAATATTCCTTATCAAAGTAGTCAATCATTACATAGGCCATCACTGCATATTTTCCAATAAACTTTCTCAGCAGAGTTAGCTGATGACATTAGGAAGCAATGATAAAATGCAAATTTATTCAACAGGAAATAATTTCAGTTTGAAAAAAAGAATCTGTGTAATCTTGATTTCACTCTATTTGCTTCTTAGACTTTTCCTTTTCTTCTGTCCTTTCCTTTCCCTTACCTCTTTCTTCCTTCTTCCCTTACCCATCTTTCTTCCTCCTTCCTTCCTTCCTTCCTTCCTTCCTTCCTTCCTTCCTTCCTTCCTTCCTTCCTTCCTTCCTTCCTTCCTTCCTTCCTTCCTTCCTTCCTTCCTTCCTTCCTTCCTTTTGCTTTATGTGGCTTTATGTTGATGTTGTTGTCTGAATTTTTAGGGTTTATTCAGAATATATTCCTTGTTTATACAGTTAATGAATCAAATGTAAGCACAACCGCTAGCAACACAAACTGCTGGAGCAGTAACTAGTTAGCAGGCAATAAATTTGCATGGACAAAAATTAGAAAAATATGCATTTCAATACTAACAAATTAGAACATTGTCACTCTAGGGAATCATAAGAAACTGCTTTTCAAATTGGACAAGGCAAAAAGCATATTTTACATGGGTAAACAGACACTAATTATCAGTATTATTAATTCTTAAAGGCCATCAAGATTTGTTCTTTGCAACAAGTGGAAATTAAAATACAATGTTTTATTAATTTCTAATTATTCTGATAGAGGAAGAATTGACAACATATTATTCTACTGAATTAAAAATAAAGAGCTGTAACATACAAGCCAAGAAATTTGGTCAAATACATGTTACAGAAAAAGCTATTAAAAGACAATAAGATTTTTATCACATTTCATAAGGATACTTTTTGACAGACAAATACAATTTGCAGATCTCATTATCTAAATGTCAAGAATTTAGATAGTAGGTTTAAAAAGCTCTCCATCTTACATGTTTGTGGGACCTTTTTTTTTAGTTTACGGAATATAACACTTTCTAAACAGAACAGGTGCTGTAGTCAATCAATCCAATAATAAACATATACACACAATATTCACTTAATTCAATCTACATGTACATAGTAGATTTTAACACTGTGCTAAAGTATATATTGATGCTAAATGTATTCTATTACCATCTTATTAATTATTCATTTGTAAAAATCGAAATGCAGTAATACTGTGCAGAGCATTATAGGATACAAACAGGACATCACTCAAATGAATGTATTTTTTTTTTCCTTCTTTGCAAGCCATTTTGCACCGTGAGCTGGAAGAAGAAAATTATTTTGGCATATAGCACTAACATCCTCAGAAAAAGCAACCCAAAGGAAAATACAATAATAATGAATTAAGTATCAAACAATCTGTTGCCCTTTCATAACACCCAAATCTGTTTGCTGAAGTATTTGTTTCTTGCTTAATGTTGGGCCAACTTTGTCTGTTCCTACAGCTTTTTCATGCCATTTAATAGCAATGAAATTCTATCAACTATATTTCAGTCAAGCCCAAACCGGTTTAGATCAAGGCGACAAAAATCTATTTGAAGATTTATGGTACAATAGGCCTATAGCAGCATTTTGATACACTATTTTCCTCTTCTCAGAAACTTGTAATAATTTACAATACATCTTTTTAAGAACCCTGGTATTTTTTTCCTTTCTTTGATGTGCGATATCACCTTAAAAGTCCTTAGAGACTTAATCTTTCGTGATTTGAAACATGTTTAATAATTTCCAGAGAGAGTTGGACAATTTTTTTTCACCTAGTAAGGGAAAGTCAAGCATTTGAGACCTGAGGCAGAGAAAACTTTTTCACAAAGCAAAGGTGTTTTTTTTTTTTTTTTTTTAAAGTATCCAACTTATATGTCAGGGCTCTGGTAGTTATAATTGTAATAATTATTATCATTATATAATTATCATTATTATAATTATTAGCATTTCAAGAAGTTTAAGTAACAATGGTATTCTATAGTCTCAGTGCTTGGAAAGGTGATCAGCAGTACTGATTACCTATCAGGTTCGGGCTATACTCCAAAATGAAGAATTATCCTGTGAAAAAAGTCTTTAAAATGTGACAAGGTATGTTTTTTTCTTGCATTTCCTCATCACATAGTTGAACATAATTTTCCACAAAGTAGAAAAATACATAGGTGGTTATATTCATAACCTCCTTCATGAAAAATAGCTAGGTAAATAGGTAGGTAGGTAGATCAAAACACAGTTATTTCAGTTATCAATATTCCTAAACAGCATGACCATCTATGATACAAAATCTTGTACCTCATAATATTTCCTTATCATATAACCTTTTATAGGATTAGCACAGTACCAAGTATTCCAAACTTTTAATATTTTGTTTTCTATTTGGAAGTTGAAATCATAAAGCTATAGAATAGTACAAAAGAAATCAGCATTGTATGTCTAATCCTTTAACATTCAATTGATATTCAACAACCAGAAACTTCCTTTCACTAAAACTTCAGATATTAAATTTCTAATTGTTAAAAAATATTAAAATTAGAAAAAAGCATACATTTGTCAGGGTTCTAGGTAACAGACCCAAGGCAATCAAAACTCTGAGGCCTGGAGTTTCCTCAAAATGTAAATTTATTAGGCACATCTGGAGAAAATCTGACTTTGAAGGACCCAAGGTTTTCCCCACCCAAATCAAAACCCCAAAATTCTTTTTTTCCCTGGTCACACATCCATCACATGGTCCAATCAGGTCACAGCCCCAATTTTGGCTGGCTTTTGTCCATGCTTCTCCAACACCTGGTTTAAGAGTCCTTGGCTCCCACAGGAAAGAATGTTATTTTGGCTACACATCCCCCAGCTAACTCTATCTCCCTTCTCAAGTCTCCACAACTTCAACCGGCCTTGTTGCACCACCCCTGAAGATGATCCCAGGTGGCTTCAGAGCTGCCAACATTGCTCACTGCCATGGCATAATTATTATGAAATGTTGATTATTACCACTAGCCATAACTATGGCTTTAGATTATTGTTTTTTGTGTGTTTCCTATTCTCGATACTGCTTACAACCAGGGTGTAGGTTACAGAAGAGATAATGACTAGTATTTGCTCAGCTTGGGCTGAACGGATTGTAACAGATAGCTTAGGAAACATTCCTTTCTGAACATGGAGAGCAATATTACTAGGTAAAAGAATGTATTTGCTATTTTAATTTCTTTTAGAAAAGACCGTCTGATGGCTTTCCATATCCCCAATATAAAAGTTGATTTTAACATCCAAAATGTACAAAGAAAAATACTTCATTATAAATGTTGGTCAAGGTGTAAGCAAAAATATTATTACATTTATTTCAAAATATTTGGGGCCAAGCAATGCCAAAAGACACAATGTGGGTTATGGAAATAAGAACAGATGGGAGTAAATTGCAATTGGCATTCTTTTTAAAATAAATCTTATTTATTTGGTATAAAATGTATATGTCATGAATTCATCTCCAGACAGAAATGTAGAAAGAAATGAAAAAGATAAAAAGCCAAAGGATTACACCCATTCAAAATGCAGTAGGGAAAAACAGCACACAATATGAAAAAAGTGTCACGCTCTGGATGAGGAGAAGGAAGAAGAAAAAGAGGAGGAGGAGGTACCCATTCAATCACGTCTGATTCTCAGCAATTCTATGGATTAATTCTCAACACATTGTTCTATCTTTTATAGCTTTTTTCAGATGATCCATGCCCTTGTTTGTGTAGCTTTGATGGTGTCTAATCACCATATTTTCAGGCAGACTCATTTCCTTTCATCACTGACCATTACAAGCAGAACAGTTGGAGCAAGTTAATTTTGTTCCTGTCCAGTTTCTCACGATCCAACTTTTTAAACCAAAGGTAACTATGGGAGATATGATACTATGAACTAATCTGCATTTATTGGCAAGGCTGCTGTCCTTGCTTTTCCATACATGGTTCATACTGTGTGACCAGTGCAATTCAATGATTTATTTCTGCTCTGCCTTTCCTGCTTTGATCAATCTATGATCCTATGAAAGTGAATGTCTTCACCATCAGTTGTTATTTTGACATTTTCATTCTTCACAGTAGTCATGAACCTGTTCTTTTTGATGTTCAGGAAGAGGCCAAATTTCTCATTTTTTTCTTTAAGCCTTTAAATCAGATTGTTCAGGACTTCTTTGGTTTCTGAGAGGACATTTGTATCATCAGCATATCAAAGATTTTTGTTGTTGCTTCCTCTTTTTTATATAATAAAATTTAAATAAAGATTAGTTTACAAAACCAACAAGAAATCAACCAGCTTAGTTTTAATGTTCCAGGCAAAATTTATTTTGGGTTTTGGGTATATATTATTTTGGGTACCCATTAAATTTGCCACTGAATGTGTTGTATTATTTTACTTTTATCACAAATTATTAACAACATTTACATTCTTAAATATGTATTACTTTCTTTTTTTAAAAGAACAATTATATTTTCATTGGAATTAAAATCAGTTTGGACAGGGACTCTTCACAAGAAAAATTACCATCATTAATCACCATTTTTACCTAACCTATTAGTCCTCTTTGTAAATTGTCATATGCCTTTACAAGATAGAATTTATTTAGTGTGTACTGTACACTCAGCAAAGGCATACAACAATCAAAGCAGACTTTTCACCCTTTCATCTTGCTTATATTGTAATTGTAAACTTCAAAGGTCTGCAACGACTTGTACAAGGAATAGAACTGTGCACTCAGAATGCTACTCAGGACACTTGTAGCAAGTCCTTTGATGCAGAAAAGCCAACTCAATGATCTTACTCATGCTATATACAAACAATGTGCACAGAGATGGACAAATCTGCTAGATCTTTCTGTGCTATTCCTATGGGCATTTTCATTTCTTTCCTCATCAGTTTCTGAATTTTTAAGCTATATATTTTAAATCATGCACATAAATTTTCATATGCTTGGAAATAGTATGCAGTTTTGCACAAAGCTTTTGTTTCTGTGCATATATTTATGCTTGAGAGAAGGGGAGGCATAACGCTTTGTAAAAAAAATCAAAAGCTCAGAATATTTATGTCCCAGTGTACATATAAATTGTGGAAGTGCAATTCGTCAATTAGTATTTGTATTTGACCGACATAAATATCTTGAAATGTACTAAAACCAACACCTAAAAATATCAGTGTATATAACAAAGTGCATTCATATGCTTGGCACTTTTCAGAATTCCCAAACAAAACTAGGAAGCTCTTTGTCCCTAAGGAAGTTATAATCTCAAATATGTGCCATCAAGTTGCCTTTAGTAAAGTTACAAATATCTCATTTAGAATCCCAATGAGGGTACAATTCTCAACATAATGGCTCAGTTACATCCATAACCCACACAAACACACACATATACAAAATGTGAATATCAGAGATGTAAAAGAAAGAGCTCACCACAAAACACCTCCCAACAATTCACTTTGTAGTTCTAACCATCACTATCACCATAACCCCCCACACAAACACATATAAATGTGACATAGAAAAAAGTTACCCATGGCTACTCTAGCAACTTATTTGCCATCACAACTGTATTAAGTTCTTTCCAAGGTCAAATTTATTAATTATATCAAATAAAAATACAAATGAAATCAAGTGTATGTCACCCATATAATATGAATCAAATATATGTCACCCATATAATAAAATATCATATGTAGTGAATGCCTAAGGTTCTTTTGAAAATGATTCTTTTTTAAAAAAAAAATGAACAAAAGAAAGATCAAAATACACCCCAGCTTTTTCTCAGTTCTTTTTGTGCTAATATATAAAATATATAAAATGTACTTATGTTCTTAAACAAATATGATATTTCTTGTTTTAAATTAATGCCAATAAATGAATTCTAATCCAAGAATGAAGAAGAACATTTAGTGCCAGATTCAGAAATCATACAGCAATGTTATCAGAAACTCCATCCCCACAATTTCTTTTAAAACTACAAAAACTCAGTAGAATCCAGTGCAAATAAAGGCTGCCTTCGGCTTTATTTCTTTGATGGGAAAGCTAAGAAAAATTGACAAATGCTCTGATGATCTACCTTAACTATCAAGGAAAAAAAGCTTTAGCCTAAGCTGGCAGGCACAAAAGTTCTTGCAGATGTGTCATCAGGTAGAGATTTAATGTCAGTTGTTGGAGGTTTTATGTGCACCACAAAACCCTACAGAAATGTTAGCCATTTTTAAAAAGGATCCAAAGATAACACGTTATATGGCTTAATATTTGCTCTACCTGTATCCGATGTGTAATACAAATGGAAAGATGCATATCATATATTCACTTCAAAGTTCCCCAGCCACAGAAGAAGGAAAAAAATCATCCACAGAAAGCATTCCTGATTTCAAACTTGAGCTTATCAAACATTCTCCTGAAGCTCCAAAATAACATTGGAAAGCAGTCTGAAATGAACATGAAGAAGAATCTCAGACCTTTTAATTCAGTATTGTGTACAGCAAAGGCCTTCAGGTTCATGCCAAAAGCTTTAAGTAACAGACAAATTCAAGCTTGGCAAGAGATATTCATATTCTTCCTCAGAGGTGGTATTCAGTTTTGACCAGTTCTGGAGAACTGGTAGTGGAAATTTTGAGTACCGGCAAATCCCACCTCTGACTGGCCCTGGCCCTATCTATTCTCTGTCACCCAAGTCCCAGCTGTTCAGCTGGATCTTCTTTTGTTGCCCTGCACAGGAGAAAGGAGCTGAAAAGCAGGTTATTGGGAAGGGGAGGGAATGGAGATTTTACAGTATCTTTCCACTGCCACACCCACCAAGCCATGCCATACCCACAAAACTTGTAGTAAAAAAATTTCAATCCCACCACTGTTCTTCCTCCTCCCATCCAGCCCAAGAAGCCTGCTTTGTGTGGGTAATTATGAAAAAAAAAAGTGTCATAAGAAGAGAAATAATGAGTGCCAGAAAAAGGTGAGAAAAGGATGCAGAAAATGAGACCTGTGTCTTTTAGTTGTAGCCACTGGCTTTTCAATCTCATCCAGTGGTGAGATTCAAAAATTTTTACTATCGGTTCTGTGGACGTGGCTTGATGGGCGGAGTATGGTTTGGCAGGTTTGGTGGGTGAGGCAGGGAAAGGACACTGCAAAATCTTCATTCCCACCCCACTCCAGTGAAAGGATACTGTAAAATCCCCATTCTGGACTTCCGGTTTGAAGGGCTTTGGCGATAGACAAAAATCCGTGATCGTGAGAGGTTTCTGTCTGGTCTTGCCGCTGGAGCGCCCCAAACTGGCTGGTTTCGGGGCTAATCCACCCCGTAGATGTGGTGAAGATGGGAGAGACCGCCAGCAGGGTTGAGGAGAGTCACATATCTCCTCCTCAGCTGGCCATTACTCCCTTTCCCGAAGGCGGTTGCAGCGGTGGTCAGAAATGGCCACCTCAAAGAAGAACTCGACCGGAAAAGAATGTGCAGGAGGAAGATAAGAAGTGAAAGTTTTGCTGACTGGGTTAAATTGCAAAAGCAACAACTAAGTTACCCTGGAATTTAAACTTACAAAAAATAACATTGCTCCCAAAGAAGAGTCGGAAGCAGCGAAGGAAAGTGAAAAGGGAAAGGTTTGACTTTTTTTTTCTTCTCTCTCCTTCCCTATACTGACAACTAAGAGACTTAAATAAGAAATTGGAAAAATCTGCTTTGACATCAATAGGCAATTAAGCTGAAAATAAAACAAAATGCCAAAGGGATAATAAAGATTTCTGGACATTAAAAATTTTCTTTTTCATAAGCAGGAAGGGAGAGAAAAAGAATAAGGGCAGGATCTGGAAGAGGGAAGAGACTGCCTGGAATTAAAAAGAATCTACAGTAAGACTTCAACAAGACTTCTAAAAGATACATTTTAACTGAAACTTTGCAACTAAATAATAACCCCAGGAAGAGAAAGTGAAAAAAAAGAGCAAAAAAGAAACAGCTTGCGTATATTTGGATTATTTGGTGATCTTTGGATTTTTGGTTATTATATTTGAATGACTAAAATCAATCAGGTGGTTGTTTAAAAATTTATACAATGGCACCACATCTGGATGAATTGAAAATGGAACTTAAAAAGTACAAAAAAAATGCACAAGGGAAGGATTCTTTTGGCTTCGTTTTTCAATTCTTAGAAATGGAGATTTGGAACTATGAGAAACAACAAGAAAAGACTGCAAAACAAGAAGACTGGGACAAAGAAGAAGCCATCTTTAATGGCTAATAAAAGTAATTTTATGTGGGGAAGAAAAAGGAAAGGGGGAAAAGAGAATGGAGAATTTAAGACTTAAAAAAACAACCAAAGAAAAGAAAAATAATTAGAAAAATACATGTAATACTGGAAAGCAACAGAAAAGGAGAATACAGAAGAGAGAAATAGAGGTAAAGAGACAAGGGGGTAAAAAGGGGAGAGAGAGGAAGAGAGGGAAGAAGGAAAGGAAAAGAAGTTACAAAGGACCGGAGCAAGATATAGAGAAACAGGACCTATTTAGAGATAATGGGTGAAAATCTAACTGAAAAAGGGATTCTGTAAAGGTACATAACATTGTATTGTTATATTAGTAATAGAAATAACTTTAGAAAATTGGAAACAACGTATGATTAAAATGAGGGATAAAATAGTTAATGTAATTTAGTGAAATGTTTGTGAATAGAATAAGTGAAATAAAATAAATGAGAAAATTGAATTAGGAAGGAACGAGAACATTTTAATTAGTTAATATTTTATAAAATATAAGTGAGGGGGAGGGAATTAACTATGGAAAGCTTATAATTGTTCCCATAGAAGTATGATATTTAATTGAAAAGTAGTGTTAAAGATGTTAAGACTTTAATGAATATTAATATGAATGATAGAATTGAATTGGAATGGAATGTTGTTTTAATTATATACATTTATAACTTTTTCTTTTTTTAAGACTACAGCGTGTATTTTAAGAATGTACCAAGCAGAATCCGAATGGAAGTTATGTATTATATAAAATGTTACAACTTTAGGGAAAAGATATAAAGGCGTCATACTCCAATCAGTAACTACAGGAGAAATTTTGTTTAATGAGAAAAGATAATAGACAATTGAAACAGGACAGACAAAAAATATAAATACAATGATTTGAATTGAGATGAGATAATTAAAATAAAATTGAGGAAATTCAAAGAGGGGAGAAGTTATGCAGAAAATGTAAAATAGTAATAAGATACGGAATAGAATATAAAAATGAGCATGAACCTGAATTTGTGTACGAAGAAATGTAATCCGGGATTACACTACTTTCGAAAAAGATGTTTTATTTGTATTGTTTTTCTCTTTGTGAAAACTCAAATAAAATTTACAAAAAAAAAAAAATCCCCATTCTCTCCCAACCCCACTAACCTGCCTTCCATCTCTGTTCTCAGAAGACCCAGCCAATCAGCTAGGACTTGGGGCAGGGCTTGGGGGCAGAGGTGGTATTCTGAACTACTCAAATTTTTGCTACCTGTTCTCCAGAACTGGTCAGAACCTGGTGAATACCACCTCTGTCTCATCTCATCCACCAGTTTTCAGAAAGCCATCCTCCACAAATATATTGTCTTTCACTAAAATAACAACAAAAAGTTGCCCTTTCCAGATGTATTGGCTAATCTATCAAAAAAGATACATGCTGAAAATTATTCTTCTATTTCTTTTCCATCATCAATGAATATAGCTCATTGTACTGTTTATCTATAACCTTTGATACAATGACTTTGCATGGCATGAATATCAAAGTACAATAGATCTCTTGCCATGCAGTACTCATTTTATAATGTCTAGCAAGTGACATATCTTAGATTGATTGTCACAGGCAACCTCGAGGGAGACTGAGAAAATGCTACCCAAAGTAAAGGCAGTGAATAGGTTAGAGAAGTATCACCTCATTGAAGCTTTATCCTATGCATTTCTAAAGAGGTCTTTTCATAGTTATAGATGTCGACATTTATAACAATATCACTTTCAAAATAACAGAGAGTCTTAGACAACTAGTATTTATGTTGTAAGCAGTAATCAAGGCCCATCAAAATTGAAAAAGTATCACCAGTGTCTTTCAGATAAACTGTATCTCTTACTGATTCCCAGGTTTTGCACCAATGTGTTTTCCAGACAATGGAAAAACAAATAGGGACATTCTTTAATTTTATATTTCTGAAGGTCACCATTTAAAAAGTTCACCTGTGCTTTGATGTGGGTTGCCACTGGAGTTTGGGACAAAGCATTTGAATTTCACAACACAAATTTGCCTTTTATTAAACTCAAATAACAATAAGAACATGAAACCTATTTTATTTACACCTTTAACCACTATTCCATTTATTTGTTTGCTATATTGATGTCCAACTAACAAAACAAAGTGCAATTCTACTATAAAAATTTAACAATTTACAATTAAAATTGTACATATTTAAATTTGGGATCTGAAAAAATATGTGTGATTCATCATCAAATCTCTATTATAGTCAAAGACCAGCATAAGGAGAAAAAAGTACAGTCAATTAAAAAGCACAGAAAATACAACATTCTAAAAATATAATAATTATAAAATGCTAAAAAAATAAAATAAAACAGAAGTATACATAAAAATAAGGTTCTAAAAAAAAAATCTAAAAATAGGGGCATTAGCTGGTTATAAGGGGAGCATGAAGGTTACCCTGTGAAAACTATATCTACCAAATGACAGAACATTCTAGAATGGCAAACTAAATGCTCATTAACTGTACATTATGGCACAAGTTAAATTACTAAATTAACAATCAAATGTAGTGATTCATGTAACAACGATGGCAAGAAAAGTTGAAAAAACACTTAACAAATGTTTTATAAATTTGGGGCTCAATTTTAGTTGTAACTCAAGGACTACCTGTACCACTTTTGAATGCATAAGCTTAGCCACATCTAAAGTTAACAGTGTTCTAATTAGTTCAGATTAGTTCTAATCAGATATAAATACAGCCATATACTATAGCTTAAATTTTTGATGATTCACAAAAAAGATTACCAGTTGCCCATGCTTTGATGAATTACAAATTACAAATACTGTAATATATAGTCAAGTGACTTTACACATTCTTTACCAGAATGTGTATCTTTGGATTTCATCTCAAAGTTTGTCAAAAATAGGCCACATCCAGGCCATATGAATTAACATTCCAACTTCTGAATTGCATTTTCAGCAGAAGGTGATTATTATATCCAACACTTATTAAACATTTTCTGAAATGCCAATATACCAGAAATATTTTTTCTGTATATTCACCCAATTTAAGATCAAAAGAAATTGAGGCTTTAAGGCAACATTAGACTGGTTCACAAAAAAAAGCATTCAAGCTCATTATTTTAATTTGTCCACCACTTCATTCCAATTTCATTGCTTCCTCCAATTCTTCATAAAAGTAGGTTACCAGTTTAAGAACCAAGACTGATTCCTGAAAAGACTTTGATAATTGAGCACAAAGCTTGGTTTGATTTCTACAAGGCATTAGAAGAAAGAGAGAGAGAGAGAGAGAGAGAGAAAGAAAGAAATAGGGAGAGAGAGAGTGTGGTATGTGTGAGAGAAAGAGAAAAAGAAAGGAAGGGAGAGAAAGACAGAAAGAGACAAAGAAAGAGAAAGAAAGAAAAAGAAATAGGAAAGGAAAGAGAGACAGAGAAAACTCTGTGCTATTATTTTTAATTGTTCCATTATTTATCATGTGTTAATATTTTACATGGTCCCTACACCTAGAATGATTCTACTGCCTTTCTTTTGCCCAGGGCTACCACATATTTTTCAGGGTTTACATGCATTCAATGTCTATAGTCCAGAGCATAAACACATGTGTGTTTAACAGAGTTGAAAGGGACCTTGGAGATCTTCTAGTCCAACCCCCAGCTCAGGCAGGAAAACTGAGGATGCCAAACTCTGAGTAGAGGTCCTGGGAAAGGTGTCAGAATAACACTTAGAAGCCACACCCACAGAACTGGTGGTAAAAAAATTTGAATTCCACCACTGAACATGTTGGAGGAAAACATTTAAGAATATTTGTACCTGGTCAGTCTGAAGTATATTTAACAGCTAATTATTTGGCTTAGATCAAATTAAAATCTGATACAAACATTCAGGAATTTGTTTTACTTGAAAACCTTTGTACATCTAATAATTTGTTACTATAGTTGTTAAATAATTTGAGTTTTAACACCTTCCCTGCACCAATAGAAGCTTTTTTTTTTCTTTCTTTGTAAGCTCTTATTGGGAATTTATCGGATTTCTGCAAAGCAAGAAGCTTTATAATCAATTTGAATGTTATTTATTTATTTATAACTATACAATCAATCTGCTAATCTTTAATGGCTTACAAAAATACAATAAAGCAATCAGAGAAATGTCATTAACCTAACTAGAAACTCAAATGGTAACCTCTTAATATTTAAACACCAGAATTCAAAGAAATGAATGTGCTTTGGGTCCTTTCTAAAATTTTATAAGGAATGACACAGTGACTAGTTGTTCCAGCACATGATACAGCATTAAAACAAATAAAATTCAATGGTAATGTCAGATGAATCCACAACAGATTTGTCAAAGAATTCATTGGTGACTAAAGATCACGGGATGAACTGAACAGGAGGAGGTGACAGTCTAAATCAGGAATGTCAAACTCATGTCATCATGGCAGCATCATGTGATGCATCAGAACTTTTTTTCCCCTTCACTAAACTGGGTATGAGCGTGGGCAGCACATGACGCATCTGGCCCATGGACATGGATTTTGATAGCCCTGGTCTAAATAGTTAAGAATCTGAGACAGTTTTATTTATTATTTTAAGGAATTCAATTCCTGCCTTGGCTATATTTCAACTTCTGATTTACCTCCAACCACTGTTGGTCATTAGGATAGTGTTATATAAGATAGAAATACACAGCCTATAGTCCTAAGACTTGATTTGGGTCCACAAAGTTTCTGCTTGATTATAATGATCAGTCTGATGCAAATGGAAAGGAAATCATGTTTGAACACAGTTAGAGTCACTGATGTAGAATTCAAAGTGCACTACCCTGTCTCTCCTCACAGTTTCACATGCTTCAAGATTAATTCACACGCAGTCACAAAAGATCTTGAAAGATGATATGGCACTTGCAATGAAGTTTATTTAAGTTGTTGTTTTTAATGGTCCTAGGCTACATGTCACTGTAAATTCCACATAGCATATGACAGCTGTTAGGAATGTAAGTCACCTAACAGTTGGGTTGGAAAATATATAAACCAGGATAGATATTTTAATACTGTCTCTTTAAGGGAATGCTAAAATGGTAATTGGGTGTGCTTCCTCAAACGGCCATAAGATGGAGCAGGGCGGCTGCCAAGGAGGGAAGAGGAGCCAGAAACCTGGGTTGTTCTGTTGTTGCTGAGAGTGTTACTGTTCCTGAATTTCCCTATTGACTGTTGCTGATCATAGTTCTTCTTGGATTTGATGTAAGTCTGTTACTAAACTGTTTATGATACTGGACTTTGTTATTTGGATTATCCCTGGACTGAAAACTGACTGATTTAACCGTGAATGACTTGGACTGCTTGTTGGACTTTGCTTAACCGTTTACTGGAAGTAAAAACCTACATTTTACTATACAGTATATCTGTGTGCTGTTTGTGTGTTATTCTTCACCACTCTCACTACGTCTCCCTGTGTGCGCTCATTCTCCTAACAGAATGAGAATTACCTCAACAACAGCAGTATATCAAAGCCCAGAAACTATTCTGAAAGTAAAAGTGCTCCAGATAGTATTTGTCAAAAATTTCTTGCGTTTTATCACTTAAATGTCCTGTCCAGCCTGAATCTTATTGGTAATCACTCAATGTTGATTTCCCTCAGTCAGTCATACCTGAAGCAATAATGTATGTTTCGTGTTTATGAAGACCTTGGTGTATTTATTTGAATTTGACTAATTTACAGTATATATGTATGTATGTATGTATGTATGTATGTATGTATGTATGTATATATATCCATACCGTGTTTAAGGCCGGGTCTTTTTTTTTTTTTGAGCCCCGAAAAAACAGCTAGGACGTCTTTTTGGGGGTGACTTAATTTCTTCCCCCATGCACACCTTCACCTAGAGTGCCCCATGTGCACTCACTTCTCCATGAGGCTGCCACTGGAAGTTCCCCAAAGGTAGAGTCACCAGCCGCTTCTATCGGCCGGTAGAAGCAGCCTTGGGGCAAGCACCCACATGCACTCACCTCACCATTAAGCTGTTTCTATCACCCGATGGAAGCTCCCCAAAGGCAGAGTCACCAGCCGCTTTGGGGTGAGACATGGCTGCCCACAGGGCGCTCCTGAGAGGAGCGCCCCACGCACACTCTCCTCGAGGCCATTTCTATCGGCCAATGCAAGCTCCCAAAAGGTAAAGTCACCAGCCGCTTCCATCGGCCAATAGAAACAACTTCATGGCAAGGGGAGTGTGCATGGGAGAGTGGCTACAAACTTTTCTTAGCAGAAGGGAAGCAAGCTGAGTTTCTCTTTCTCTCTCTCTCACTCACTCACACACACACACCACCTCTACTAGCCCTTGTCTCTGCACCGGGTCAGCCAAGCCCTTCTGGTGAGGGAAGGTCTCAGGATCTGCGAGGTTCCCACTGCCACCCTCCCCTCCCCAGGCCAGACCTTTTCTTTGGCACCTTGCCAAAGTCCCAGGGCAGCCAACCCCCCTTTACCTGCTGCCGCCGCTGGTTTCGGGAGCAGGAGGGCTGCCAAGGAGGGAAGAGGAGGCAGCAGAGCTCGGCTAACCTTAGAAGGGAGATCAGATGGGCTCCTGAAAGGAGACATGGGACCGTTCCTCGTAGGAATGCAGCGGGGAAGCAGGGTGAGTGTGAAAGAGTCACCACCGCGGCACAGGAGCGCCTGAAAGAGCACCCATCATTAACCAATTAACCAACACCAGCCTCAGAATCCCTTATTTGGCATAATTCGGGATGAGAAAGGAGCCCTAAAACCAGGGACTTGGCGACAAGGTGCAGGTTCTTTTTTTTTAGAGAGAGTTCAATCACGAGACATTTCTTGATTTCATCGGACATTCGAGGCATTCAGAAGAACTTTTGAAAAACTTGTGAGTCTAACTTTGAGAAGCAATGAGCTTGGTCCTCTCAAATGGCGGAGGTTCGGGATGATCTTTGGAGACCTCCCCTCTCTTTTAGCTGAGGGAGCCTTGGGCAATTTTAGGCTAAAAGCTGCCCTGGAGAGATGGATCAGAGAATGGGCAAGAAAGCAAAACAAGAATAAATTTGGGCTAAAGCATTTTCTCCCATTCCCTCTGTCACAATCTCACAATTTTCATCCAGACACAGATACACGTGTGCTTTCTCTCCTGCCTCGCTGGTAGATTCAAAGACAACTAATGTGAGCTATCCTCACGACACCATTTCTATCGGCCAATGGAAGCTCCCCAAAGGCAGAGTCGGCAGCCGCTTCTACTGGCCAAGAGAAGCAGCTCGTCACTCTGCCTTTGGGGAGCTTCTATCGGCTGAAATTCTATCGGTAGTAGATCAGGGTATTCCAGCCTAGGCTACCTGCATGGCGCTCCTAAAGGCAAGTTTTCTCCCCGCCTTTTCCTTCCCATTTCTCTTCACCTCATGTAGTTCTAACAAATGATGTGGGAAATGGTGGGGAAATGCATGGCTTAAATAGGCCCAAATTTGGGGGGCGGGGCTTAATTTCACCTCATGTCTAGAAATCATGCTGGACCTTCCTATTGATGGAGGCCGTATTATTGGAGAAACACGGTAGATAGATAGATAGATAGATAGATAGATAGATAGATAGATAGATAGATAGATAGATAGATAGATAGATAGAGATAGAGATAGAGATAGAGATAGAGATAGAGATAGAGATAGAGATACAGATACAGATACAGATACAGATACAGATACAGATACAGATACAGATACAGATACAGATACAGATACAGATACAGATACAGATACAGATAGATATATCCCTTTTGAATAGATTAAAATGAATCAAATATTCCTGACATCTATAGTAATATAGTAGATGCATACGAACACACATGCATACATGCAACTGGAAAAGCTTAAATGAATCACCTCCGACAATTATGTTAAATTAATTTAATTAATTATTAATTAAAGAGGATGGTGCTTTTTCTGCCATGGTTACATTTCACTTTACTAATTTTGTCAGTTTCCCAGTTGTCTCTGTCTCCTCATACAAGTCACTGTTAAGGCCTACAAAACAACCTTTCTGTGGTTTTCTGGAAGAATAACATACCATGCTTGCTATCCAGATATAATACTTACATTTTATGATTCTACCAGGGATCAGGTATCTGTAGAATTTATCTGGTTCCAGGGGTCCTTTTTGTAGTCACTGGTTATAATTGCTCTAAATTTGATAACTCTTTCCTGCCATATTCTGATAATTCACATAACAACTGGCAAATCATAATTTATTAAAAAATAAAATTTCAAAATCTCACCCTAGACATCCCAATAAATGTATCAATAATCAAAATATCACATGTGGCCTTTCACTATTAAACTAATAACCTCTCCTGAGCTTAAAAAAAAAAAAATGCTAAAAGACCAGTTCCTAGTTTGTCTAGTTCCTCCCAATTATTGGGAAGACCCAATATGTAACAGAGTATTCATCTGAACAAAAAATAAAATAAAATAAAACAGATCTCCCACCATATTCCCATCCCCTCTTCTTTACCATTGTTATACTTTTCATTGGAATGAATCCTTTTCACTTCTGAATGCTTTCTCAGTCATTTTATCTATGCTATTATTTTGCCAGCCAATTTTCCAAATTGCCAAAAAGTGTACTGTTACTTTTAATCCATTGTCAGCCAGCATTTTCCTGCTGTGGGACACTCAAGACAGTCTATGACAGTCTTTCTAGTTGCTGAGTTCAGCAAAACCCAATTGTGTTCGTGCAACATTTAATGAAGCTTATCCTCTCAATTGGTGACAGGTGACTGTGGGAGAATATGCACTGCCTATTGCTATGATCCTCTTGTTGTGGGATAGGTCTCTGATCCATCCCTAGGGTATGTAAAGCCCAAAATCCATTACATTTTGCCTATTACCAAAACATAACCAATGGAAAAAATAGTATAAATTTTTTACTTTATATTACCTTTCTATTTTTCCCATTTAGCGTTGATGATTCCTGCTATACTTAGAAATCTATGCTTCTTTTCGAAGGATCAATCCATCTCTTTGCATAGCAAAGGGATCTACAAATTTTTATCTCCTGGTAAAGATTCAACTTCAGATTGTTGGAACATCTACTGCTTGCTTACAAAACTTTGTGTCCTATGAAATCATTGTTTTCTTGTAGATGTTTCATTACCAATGTACTGAACTGAAGATGCTATCTAGCCGGCTAATGAAATGTCTGCAAAAAAGAAAGTAACCAAACTCAGAGAGCTGCAAGGTCCCCACTGTTCAGGCCTCAGCTACACATTTTCTCCTTTACTGTCACTTAAAAACAAATACACACCAAAGATGTACTTGTTCTTCTGAACACTGTAAGCAGTGTTCTATAAATTTAATAGACAACTTACTCCACAAAAAAATGCCATTATACACTCTGCACTGTCTTAAATGCACAAAACAGGTCTGTAGGATGAATAATAAAGTAATCAGTGCAATGGATATTTTAAATGGCATCCTTTCTGATTACAGTAAATTTCAGTTTTCCTCCTCCTCCAAAAGAAACCCAGCCTCAGAAAAATTGAATAATTTGAAACCGACATTGGTTTTCCTCTTACATGCATTTCTCCAAATCTTGATAAACATACCCAGCTGATTCAAAGCTTTTCATTGTTTTAAAAAAAATACTAAGTTTAATGAGAGCTAATTTCCCTGCAATACACTGAAGCCATGATTAACACTAAATTGCTATGGGAAGATTGAAATGCTAGATATGCACAGATGTCAGAACAGTTGGAAGCGTACAGAAAGGCTAGCTGGTTTTAAAGCATACTTCTTCACATACAGACTAACAGATGAACTCAGTGTTTAGTTTGAGAACATAAAAACAAGGCTGTGAGGTGCTAATCTCATTCCATTCAATGAACTACCAACTGAAGTTTACTTCCAAGAGTTGAATAAGTCATTGTTATATTGTGGACACTTAAATTATATTTACTTGTGTAAAATTAAAATTACATATTGGGGTCATTAAAAGACTTGCCTCCCCACAGAGAAATATCTTTAGCGCTGACTCGTAAGATATATTACCCAACACAATCTGTTTAATGCATTCATGTAGATCTTAGGGTATCTGTTATTAATTACATGGTTAGTTCTTATGGACTAAGATTGATAAATGTAAATGTATGTTATTTGATTTTATCTATTAGAATGCATTGAACATAATTCTTCCCTGCAGCAGCGTTTGTATCACATATTCTCACTGGCTGCTAGATAAACAATAACAGGGAAATTTTCCTACCTGGGAATCTTTCCAAGATCTGTTACAAGGAAAGGGTTATCAACTATTATTTTATTTCTTATTTTCCTTTTTCTATTCCATTCCGCATTGATTTTCAAATTTATTTTAAGTTTATTTGCAAAAACATTTCAGTAGGAATGATGTTATTGTCTATCAAGCCAATTCTTCTTCAGAGTGACTTCTCTGCTCAGTTTTCAAAGTGTGCTTTTTATTGTTATACCTATATTATTTCATGAGTATTTCTCTCTATTTGGCCTATAGCTTGTTGCAGGCTGTTCTGTCCCCCCAATTGCATTCTTGAGATCCCCGCGCTTTGATTGGCCAAAGCGCGAGGCACTCTGATTGGCTAGGCGAGCCGCGCCGATTGGCTCGCTGAGAATCTCCCGCGATTGGTCCATTCGAATCGCGGGAGATTCAAAGCGGTGCCATTGGCTGCGGCCGCCGCGGCTTGGAAATAAAAAGCCGCGAAGCTTGCCTTTAGCCTCAGTTCGGTTCCTGTACCCAATAAAGAGTTAATGCACAAGTCACCGACTCCTAGCATCATTCCGACGGACACAACACTGGCGACGAAGGTGGGATACTGATCCTGAACCGAAGCACGTGTCCGATGGAAGCCAGACGAGCCGTTTTCCTAACCCACTGCGGGCCCGGAGTGTTTAAGATGGCCAAAGCGCTAGCCAAACCTGCTGACGTGACCGCGATGGACTGGGACGACCTTGAGCCAATACTCCGGCGACACTACGCTCCAGCCGTGCCCATCCTCATCCGACGACACGAGTTCTATCGGCAGGACCAACGGTCAGGTGAGAGCTTCAGCGACTTCGTCGCAGCACTATGGCACCTAGGGGGGCTGTGCGAATTCGCCAACAGGGACGAAGCCCTGCGAGACCAAATCGTGCTTGGCCTTTGGGACCCTGTCCTCCAAGGTCGGCTGATGGCCAAGGGCAACATCGCCCTCGCTGATACTATCACTGAAGCCACAGCAGCCGAAGCTACCCGACAATCCGCCGACCGCATGCGCAGACCGAACGCCGGGGACTGCAGCGGGAACAACCACCCTGCAAGGTCGACCGAGGCCCAACCCGAGACGACCACCCACCAGGGCGACATCCACTCCGCATCGGGCACTTCGGACGAGGAGGATGAAATCCACCGTCTCCAGGCAGGCCACGACCTGCGGAACCGGCGGGGTCGTAAGTTGAGGACCACCTGTGCCGATTGCGGAGGCGACCACCCCAGGTCTGACTGCCAGTTCTCCGACTCAATCTGCCGGCATTGCAACAAGAAGGGACACATCGCCCGCGTCTGCCGACTCAAAAAGAACCGCAGCCCTACACGATGGGACCAGAGAGAGAATGGAAACGGGAGAGCACACCACCCCGGACCAGAGATCGCCCCGCTGACAACCGATGGGACCAGAACGGATGATCCCAATGAGGCGGCGAGACCCGGCGAAGAGAGGAGACCCATCAGACGGTCACCATCGGCCATGCCACAACCAACGATGCCCGGAAGGTCTACGTGGAGGTAGGCATCAAAGGCGAGCCATGTAAAATGGAGGTGGACTCCAGGTCCTACCTCTCCATGGTAGTATGGCAAGAAATAAAACGCTTGGTGCCTACCATCCAGAGGAAAGGCCTAGACAACCAGAGACTAATCATGAAAGACTAGCAGGGAAACCGCATCCCTGTAGTCAGAACAGGACAGTTCAAGGTAACCTACAAAGGGCACACTGAAAGACTTCCCTTGACCATCATCGATCGTGACCGCCCAAGCCTACTGGGATTCCAATGGTTCGCACCACTCGGCATCGCAGTCACGGGTATCGACCACATCACCGACGACGACTGGGAGCAACAACTAGCCTGGGAATTCCAAGAGGTGTTCGACGGAAACTTAGGCAAGTACCGAGGGCCCCCTATATCATTCAGCCTAGACCGAAACGTCCCCCCGAAACACCTAAAACCAAGGCGGGTACCATTTGCACTTAAACCGAAGATTGACGAGCAAATTAACAAGCTCGTCAAGCAAGGGGTCCTACAACCCATAGACCACGCCCAGTGGGAGACCCCCATAGTCACCCCGATTAAGCCTGATGGGTCGGTGAGAATCTGTGGGGACTATAAGGCCATCCTAAATGGCGCCTTGCAACAAAGCGCTTATCCCGTCCCAGTAGTGCAACACCTACTACATTCACTGGGAGGGGGCAAGGTTTTTGCTAAACTCGACCTCGCCCAGGCATACCAACAATTGCCAGTTGACGAGGAAATGGCAGAAGCGCAAACCATAGTCACCCACCAGGGAACCTTTAAATGCAACCGACTCCAATTCGGAGTCAGCGTGGCGCCTGGAATATTCCAAAGCCTAATGGAAAGGCTGTTACAAGGCATCAAGTGGGTGGTACCTTACTTCGATGATGTCCTAGTGTCGGCAACCAACCAGGCTGAACTAGAGAGTCGCCTAAGGGAGGTGCTAACCAAGTTCAAAGAGACCGGGCTCAAAGTAAAGAGGGAAAAATGCCAATTATACACGGAGCGGGTTGAATTCCTAGGATATCTCCTAGACCGTCACGGCATTCACCCCACCAACAAAAAGATCAAAGCCATCAAAGAAGCCCCCACACCAAATTCAAAGACAGAACTGCAGGCATTTCTGGGGTTGCTTAACTTTTATAATGTCTTCCTGCCCCAAAAGGCAACAGCGGCGGAGCCTTTGCATAGGCTCTTGGACAAGGCGGAAACCTGGACTTGGGGGAAACGTGAGGAAGCCGCCTTCAAGAAAACAAAGGACCTACTCACTTCGGATGCCGTCCTCATCCAGTACAACGAGACCCTACCACTAGCCGTCACATGCGACGCATCACCCTTCGGCATCGGCGCTGTCCTCAGCCACACTCTCCCCAACGGAAAAGAAGCACCCATCGCGTTCTTTTCAAGGACCCTCACCAAACTGGAGCGGAACTACAGCCAGCTGGACAAAGAGGCTTTGGCTATCATCGCCGCAGTAAAAAGGTTTCACGAGTACCTCTACGGCCGGACATTTACCATCATCACTGACCACAAACTGCTGCTGGGAATCCTTGCAGGGAACAGGGCCACCCCGAACATTCTGTCTCCCCGAATGACAAGGTGGTCCGAGTTCCTGGCTGCCTACAACTACGGACTCACACACAGACCAGGTAAGACTATCTCCCATGCGGATGCCTTAAGCTGCTCACCGTTACCAGAACCTGACACTGACCCAGCACCCACGACGACCACCCTCAGCATAGAGACTCTACCCAACCTACCCATAACCGCGTCAGACATTGCCCGAGAAACTAATAAAGACAAACGTCTGGCGCGGGTTTTGCATTGGGTAGAGAAAGAGTGGCCGGAAAGGGACAACGACAAGTCCGTCAGGATATTCCGGAACCGGCAAACGGAACTCTCGTTACTAAAAGGTTGCATACTATGGGGGGATAGGGTGGTCATCCCGGAAAAACTACAAGGGAAGGTATTGGAACTGTTACATGAGGGGCACCCGGGCATCGTTAGGAGAAAAGCCCTGGCCAGAAGTTATGCTTGGTGGCCAGGGATGGACAAACAGATCGAGGCCTGGGTAGCAAGGTGTCAACGATGCCAGGAAACTAGGCCAAGCCCACCCGCAGCACCCATCCTAGAGTGGGAAACCCCCAGGGGACCGTGGTCCAGGATCCACATAGATTTCGCCAGGCCCAGAAAAGGACACACTTTCTTAATAACCGTAGACGCTTACTCCAACTGGCTGGAGGTAAGCAACATGAGAACAACCACCACGGAGGCCGTGACCAAAGAACTCGGCAAACTTTTCGCAACACACGGCCTCCCAGACGTCCTCATTTTCGACAACGGGCCCCAATTCACCTCACTAGAATTCGAAAAATTCCTAGCGGAGAGGGGCATACGACATGCGCTGACAGCCCCGGCGCATCCGGCGGCGAATGGTAGGGCGGAACGGATGGTTCAATTCACAAAGAAAACCATCCAGAAAATAGACCATGGGGAGATCCAGGACAAAATAAATAAATTACTTTTCATCCAACACATAACCCCAAACACCACAACAAATAAAAGCCCAGCCGAACTGCTAATGGGGAGGAAAATAAGGTCCCCACTTGATAGATTACACCCCACGTACAACCCAGAGAAACCCGCAGACTCCACCAGCAAACACCGAACCTTCACACCAGGCGACAACGTCTACACGAAAAACCTAACGGGAGACCCATTATGGGTACCGGCCGTCATAACACAACTAACAGGCCCACACTCATACCGGCTACAAACAACTGACGAACGAGCGTGGAAACGCCACATCGACCAGTTAAGATCGAGGACGACCACCCAAGAGACCACCAAAGCGCAACCAAGCAAAACCAACCCCCACAACACAAACCAAGAGGGGAGGGAATACCCAGGGAACTAAAACCAAGAAAGAATAAACCAGCCATACTCACCTGAAAGCAGCCAGCACGAAACCTCGCCAGGAAGAGACAGCCAGGCCAGCTCAACCAACCCGGGAAGACCGAGCGGGAGCGGCGAAACCCGCAGCTCAACCAACCCGGGTAGCCCAGGAGGGAGCTGCGGAGAGCGGCCCGGCCAGACAGACCAGGCGGTCCCCACGACGGAGTCTGGAGGAACAGAGACCCTGACCGAACCAGCCGGGATCCAACCTATGACTGACCTGCGCAGGTCCAGTCGGCAGAGACGGAGCCCTGCCTACCTATGGGACTACGCAACGTGAGGACTGAACCAAGAGGGGAGGGGTGTTCTGTCCCCTCAATTGCATTCTTGAGATCCCTGCGCTTTGATTGGCCAAAGCGCGGGGCACTCTGATTGGCTAGGCGAGCCGCGCCGATTGGCTCACTGAGAATCTCCTGCGATTAGTCCATTCGAATCGCGGGAGATTCAAAGCGGTGCCATTGGCCACGGCCGCCGCGGCTTGGAAATAAAAAGCCGCGAAGTTTGCCTTTAGCCTCAGTTCGGTTCCTGTACCCAAAAAAGAGCTAATGCACAAGTCACCGACTCCTGGCATCATTCCGACAGACACAACACAGGCTAATCTTCACAGGTATTGGATACTTTGCAGAGGAATATTCTCTCATTAGATTATATGCCTCCATTTATTAGAGCTTTTGAAATAGTTAAGATCGAGGCTCAGCTCTTTTAAAAAAAAAAGTGTTAAAATCAAATCTACCACTGAAGCATTTTTTAAAAAATTATTTTATTTATATGGCGGCCCACTCAAATTTTGATTCTGATACTCATGAAAATACAATGAGCACTGAGAAACAAACAAACAAAAAAATAACTCCATCACTACAAATGCCATACAAATATTTCAATAAAACTAATTAGCAAACTCCAACAGATACCCTAGTTCCAGGTCTGGGAACAAAGCCATGGCTTCCGGACCTTTTGAAAGGCCAAATGAGTCAGGGCCAATTTTGGAAGATGATGTTCTGCAGGGTAGGTACAAGAAGAGAAAAATATTTCTTTAATGGACCTTTAATATGCCTCTCTTGCCAGATCAGATGTTGGTCTAGAATTGTACTTCTAATACTGCTTTCACATTTTTAAAATGGGGCTTAACAAATTCTTAAACTCTAATGCCTTTTGCTTAGATGGATATATTTCTTTACATGTGATCAAATAAGCAACCCTGCACCTCCACTTCTTAGACAGCTTTTTGTAAAAATGCAAACAAATTGATTTTGGTTTGAGCGGTTTATGAGTAGCAAGCATAGCTTCTGTTTTGGAGTATGGCTGGTATAATATTACCTTTGCTATAAAAAAAAGTTATTGTTTTACTGATACAATATATCAATTATTATAAACATTATTAAAACAATTTACACTGCAATACTGATTTACCAAGGATGTCGTTCCACTGAAGTCAATAGACATACTTCTGAGAAGAAATACATGTGGACCTGCCTCTTCCTTCTCCTCTTCCTCTCTTCCCCCACTGTATATGTGTATATGTATATATATGTACAGATACTGTAGATAGATGATTGATAGATAGATAGATGGATGGATAGGTAGATAGATGGATGGATGGATGAATGGATGGACGGATGGATGATGGATGGATAGATAGAGAGAGAGAGAGATAGACAGACAGACAGATGATAGATAGATTGATTGATTGATTTATGAGAGAGAGATGATGTAGATATAAATATAATGATATAGATATTATATAGAGTAGATATATAGATATAGATATATCACATCTATCTATAACACACCAAAATGGTGTGTTATGGAGTAGGGGAGAAGACTCAGTCTTTTCTCCTCAATATTTTTCTCCACCAGAACATGGAATGTTGCCATAAACAAAATCTATTCATCCATCCAATAGATGAATATTTGATCCAATGTGGTTCATACTAATTGTTCTAAGAACTTCCCAAGGATTTCAGAAAGGAATATATCCAGTCCTACCACTGGCTATCAAGAATTAAATATGGGATCTTCTTCAGTCAAAAAAGGCACTCTACCTTCAAGTTATAGCCCCTCACAAGCTTTCATTTAACTACATATACCATAGAAGGAGAGGAGGAGTGCTCTTGAGAAGGCCAATGGATAATAGTTAAAGTAGAAATTCTTTTTGAAGTTGTCCAGTCTAAAATTGTAATCTCCTTGAAAACAGTAGAGAAGCAAATACCAATTCTTTTCCAACTGGGTCATTTAGCTATCAGTATTTGATCATCTGATTATCTGAATCAGTGTCATATGTCAGCTTTAAAACAATCTTTTCATCTTTTCCTGAACAGCTCAGAGATTCAGTACGTAAAATCATCCTTTTCTTTATAATTTCTAAACATATTCACATGCATTCTTAGGAGATGAAAGCCACCTGAGAATCTTCTCAAATTACATCAAATACTTAATGACATCGATTTCTACATCTCATTTCTTTACTTGTTCCTACTTATAATAGAAATGAATGAAAGGATAAATAAAAAGTGTCAAATCCTTTAGTATAATAACCAGCCTTTACTGCACATGTTGCATTTATTCATTTGGTATAGTTTTGTTTTTTTTCAGACAAAGAAGATGTCAAGCAAAATAAGTCAAAGTAAAATTATTACCGATGAATGGTAAAAAATTGTAATATTAACTGGCACAAACTGCATACAATCCAAATTTATTGTTCTGATGTTGATAGCTCTGGTAAATGGGATAGAATAAAACCAGCTCAAGATGATAATTCTAAAAGGTCTCTTTTTATTTTTCTCCTACATTAAAGGCATCCCTCCATGTCAAGATTTTTAAATAAAATGATTGTTTGAACTAGATAGATCCATTTTCATTGCCTAGATATCTCACGAACTACTGGAATTTTTTTGAAAAAAAAATCACTGAAATTTGCATTTGCACTTAATTTAATTTGCATTCATACTTTTTCAACCAGTTTCCTTAAGTTTGACAGAACATATATTGTTCTTTTGTTCTTGGGGGGAAACTAGTTCCCTGGTACTCATTTGGTTTACGAAGGCTGTTGATGAATGTCTGCCTATTATTGTTCAATCTTTACCTCCCCAGAAGTTTGCAGCTTTCTTAGCTACCCATGCTTAAATTAGGTTAGGAAAAACTAAGGAAATGCCACATCAGATCTGGAAGTGCAGATAGCCAAGAATGCTAAAATGTGTAACCATGAGAGATAAAATGTAACCAACTCCTAAATATCCTAAATCGTCCATGAAATTTAGTTTTGAAAATAAGAATTTTCTGTTATAGTAGAGAAAGCCTTTCAGAAATTGTAAGATAGATTATGGAAGTAAAGTGATTTTCATTCAATATTGGAAGCACTTGCATTTGGATCATCTCCATTGACAGCCAAGACAACCAGAAGACACACAAAACCAAAAGACAGGTTTCATGAGATCACTCCTTTTGTGATTTAACTTGTGTCAGGATTCCAGCAGTTACCCCCATTTAAATCATGAGTTTCAAGCCAAACTTCCAAAACTTCAAAAGGATTTATTGGGAGTTAAAATATGCAGAACTTCCTAGGTGTAGCTGACTCTGAGACACAATTCATTGGCACCCTTGACCCTGTTTCCCTCCCCCCCCCCCCGGGTGTATCCGGGTGTATCCTAATTCATATTCTCCAATGGGACACATCCATAGCCAAGAGTTATCAATCATGCTCTCCAGTTAGAATTTTGCACAACAGAAATTTCAGTCACCTGGTTACTCTCTTTTACTATCTTTGAAAACTATTTATGGAATGCACTTTCGGTTTGCAGGCTGCCACACTGCTCCCCCCTCCCTGTCTGTTGGCAACTCTAAAAAGACCATATAAATATTTTATGAGTTGACATTTTCCTTTTTTATAGCAATGCAGTATCTTGTCTGGCTTATTATGGAAAAATCAACTTTTCCAAGGCAAATGACATATACAGCATACTAGCATCTTCCAAGGGAAATGCTAATTATATCATAGTACTATTGTAGGGGAGAACCTCACATTATTTGTTCCAGATGTATGCTTACAATTTAAAAATAAATACAAGAATGGGGAGGGGGAAATCTCTTCTCATCTGGCCAGATGCTCTGATGACTTCTGAAAATTATTCAAACAATATAGGTGATCCTCGACTTACAACCATAACTGAATTCATACTTTTGGTTGTCAAAAGTCAGGGTAGTTTTTAACTGGATCATTATGTGGTTAGGTTTCATATTTATGATTGTTTTTACATTGGTAATAAAATGTATCAGTAGGGTCCTTAGGTAAAACCATGTGGTTAATAAGCAAAATCAGCATATTCAATGGGTTGGGTTTTTTTTTTTTCATTTTATGTGGAAAATGGCCAAAAAATACTCCATTGCAAATCATGATCCTGTGACTGCAGGATATCAGAAATCCGAGTCAGTTGCCAAGTGCCTGAAATTCAGTCAAGTGACCAGAGGTGGCAGAGTGGAAACATGTCATTCTACAATGGTTGGAAGTGTTTTACAGGCTGTAAGTCATCCTTTCTGAGGCTATCATAACTTTAAACTGTTGTTTAGAAGCCAGTTGTTAGGAAAGGACTACTTGTAACATTAAGTTTCAGATTAAATTTCAGATCAACAGAGTTGGAAGAGACTTTGTAGATCTTCTCTAATTCAATCAAGCAGGAGACCCTACACCCTTTCTGACAGATGGCAGTCCAATCTCTTCTTGAAAGTCTCAAGTGATGGTTCAAGTGTTCCCACAACTTCCAAGGGCAAGCTATTTCATTGGTTGATTGTTCTCACTGTCAGAAAGTTTCTCCTTATTTCCAGGTTAAATCTCTCCTTGTTCAGTTTCCATCCATTATTCCTTGTCTGGCCTACAGGCACTTTAGAAAATAGCTTGTCCCCTTCCTTCTCTCTGTGGTAGCCCCTCAAATATTGGAACACTGCTATCATGTCTCCCCTGGTAAAATAACCCAATAATAATCTATCAGGATGAGATAAATAGATGTGATTGTATAAATTTCTAATAATTTATAGTGAGTTAATGAAATTAGGGAAAAAACCAAAATTGGAAACCAAAGTACATAATTATACCAGAAGACAGATAATGCCTCATTTTGCATTTCTCTCTTACCTGATTGTCATTGTCTTACCTGATTGTCAGTAGGAATGACAGTGGTAAATGATAGCAAAAAGACTTGCATTGCAGAGCCCAGAACACAAATATCTTCAAGCATTAGGGATTTGGGGACTCTGCATTGTCTTTATCTGTGACCTATAAGTTTCAGAAGTACAACAGATATGCTATATACACACTAAGTTATGGATTAACTATAATTAAACTACAATGGTTAAATTTATTTAAGACCACAGCTAGCTTCAAACAATACTAAACATAAAACAAATCAATTGTAACTAGGCATGATGCGTTTACAGTTATTTTTTCTTATTTCTTTGCTGGGAAAAAAAAAGTTTATTTTCTTGAATGCTGGAGAGATGTTATTTTATATTTATTTAAAAGTATGTACTATATATGAATTAAATTTCATCCTGTTTAGAAGCAGACCATCACATGAACACTATTGGAGATACATCACATTCTGTCAATGAAAATTTTTATCCAGAACAACATGTGCTTTAATCCTCATACAAGTTCCACTGAATTGGCAGTATGCTTCTGTTTGAAGGAAAATGTACTCAAGAGTCACTATCCAAGAAAGTAGTGGGATAAGAATCAGTTTTATTGAATATATTAAATTGTTGTCATTCATTTCTCTCATTCTCTTGGCACCTGAAACTTCTTAAGGATGTACAAAATATTTTTAAGGTTAAATCTTATCAAGTGCTCCTAAATCAAACCTCTGTTACTACTCCTGGGTGGAAAAAATGAAGCAAAAATATAGACTTGAGCACAATTAGAATGTTAGAATTTTACTTGTGTCCTTTCCCATCATGCAACTAAATCTGAATGAATCATCCATCTGCCCAAAAATCTGCTGACATGCTTGCAGGTGTGGCTTTTTAAAACTACAGCAAAACATTATTCTCAAACAATATTTTCATTATGTTATTTAAAAAAAAATGGGATAAGTCAAAATATCATCAGCAGGGGGGAAAAGCCTGAAAAAGCATAACAGAAGCTTATTACTATAACTACTGTTGCTTTTCAGATGAGTTCAGAACTCTGATTTCTGTGGCCATTTGGATTTAGCAATAACTCATAGTGAGCAAAGAACGGTTTATCAAAGAGATCATACAGAGTATTTGAAGAAGACAAAACTTTTCTATAAAATTTCCATAATTAAAATAGAATAAACAAGCTCAGAGAAATTTGCAAGGGTTTCTACTTACAACCACAGAGCCAAATTGACAATTAATGAACTCAAATGTTAAATTGACATTTCTTTTTAAGTCCTATCTGAAATTCCAGAAACAAGAGAGCAAAGCTTGAGTCCAGGCAACAGGGAACCAGTTCAGCAGCCTTTTTGTCCAATTTCAAGGTGCTAAAATAAAATGTTTCATAAATTTGCAAAAAAAACACATGCAATTCACTGAATGCAATTGATGCCATCATGAAGTTGCAGAAAATAAATGAACTTGCTTTATTTAAAATAAAACAATATTTAACTTTACTTTTCCAGTTGTAATTGAACTGCCAAGAATTGCTTTCAACAATAATAAAACTATACAACAAAGACAAAATATTAAAAACATTTACCTACTATTTGTATGAAAAGCTCAAAATGGTTAATATCAAATTTTAAGAGTAATAAAAGAATATTGTTATGTGTAAAATGGAATTAAAATGAAGATTAGAAGAACAAAATTGTAAGAAAACACAAACTTACTAACTTTTTCAGGTTTATAATATAGATGGTAGTCTAGTAACTAACATAGTCAGAACAAATTTGGGGCTTTTTAAGCCAATAAATAAACCTTTAACCTCTCCTATATAATTAGTGGACAGCTTCCAACTGAGCACAATATAATAAAGTAGGTTCCTGAACAATTCATCTTGTCAAATCCTTGGCCACTTTATTCTGCATCTATTGTAGATTGTGGACTTAATATAAGGATAGCCCCACACAGAGTAACTCCACAGTAACTCATGTAATTACAGTAATCAATTATGTTATAATGAAGACTGGCTGAACTCATCTCAGATAGAAATATATTTAGTATGTAGATTCATCAAATAAAAGTAATCAAGTAATAGGTTTTTAAGTATATAACTCTTTGGATACTCAAGCGCTTGAAAAATCTCCACTTATTCCTCAGGTAATCATCACAGAAGCCATCCGAATAATTATTCTTAAGATAATCTAGTTACCTACAGCAAATCACAACTCCAGAAGCATCCTTTTTAAAAATCCTACCTTTTCTTTCTTCATGATCCTTTCACTTATTCAATGAAATAATCATGCTGTTTGTATTTTCAAAGCTGTCCAAACTGGAATTTCACCTATATTTGATGCTTATTACCATTTCTCTGTATATTTCTGTTATGTATGTAAATAGTTAAAATAAAAGTGAGCTTGGGGTAAAGTGCAGGGTTCTGGCCCTGCACTTCTGATTGGTTGTTAAGTGGCTCAATCGGATTGGTTGGGTTCAGAGAATCCGATTGGCCCTTAACGAAGGACTCTTATTGGTTTTGGAGCTAGCGTTTTACAGCTCCCTATTGGTTATTTCACATTAAGGTTGCCTATATAAGGCAGAGTTGTTGTTATTAAAGATTCAAGTCACTATGTAATAAAGAGCTGAAAATTCACCAACTAAGACTGTCTCCATTCATTTCACCCATGCCTGAACCTATATCACTGGCGACGAGGATGGGATTTGGAGACATCTGATCTTAAGGAACTTGGAAGAAAAACAGAGCATGTGTTAAGACGGCGCCACCAACGGAAACCATGTCCAGCGGCATCATATCACCTGCTCTGTTCGATCCAAACCAAGAGGATTGGGAATCCTACATGGATCGCTTCCAAATGTTCCTCGAAACGAACAACCTGAAGGACGCCACAGCAGCCAAGAAGCGGGCGCTGTTCCTGATGTACTGCGGCCCGGCTGTCTTTAAAATGGCGAAAGCACTCGCCAAACCTCGAGAAGTGAAAGCAATAAGCTGGGACGACCTCGAACCTCTCCTGAGAGACCATTACGCTCCAACCGTATCTACACTCGTGAGATGCCATGAGTTCTATCAAAGAAGCCAGCGAAAAGGAGAGAGTGTGGCTGACTTCATGGCAGACCTCCCACACTTAGGAGGCCTCTGCAGGTTCGCAGACTTAGATGAAGCACTGAGAGACCGCTTAATTCTGGGATTAGATGCGCTAGGCGTGCAAAGCAAGCTGATGGCGAAGGGCGACATTGGCCTTGCTGACGCCATCGCCGAAGCCACTGCTGCTGAGGCGACCAAAAAGTCCGCGGCGCAACTACGACGAAGCTGAAACCCAATGACCCCACCGACAGGCGACATCTTACCCAGCTCAGAAGGGCAGCTAGCGACAATGCACCACGAGGACCTCTCTTCGTCGTCAGAAAACGACGAAGAAGGGGTCCATCGACTGCGGTCCGACTGGGACCCTCGCCCTAAACCCTCACGCCCTTGCGCTGGTTGTGGGGCAAACCACCCCAGGTCAGACTGCAAATTCCGTGACACACTCTGCCATGAGTGCGGGAAACGAGGCCACATCAGTCGAGTCTGTCGCAGTTTACCGGGACCAAGTCAGGCCTCAAAGGGAACCAACTTTCACCAATCGGCAGGAAACCGTCCTGTAAGGCGAGATCCAGCAAACCACTCCTACAGATATCGAGCGTTGCAGAAAGAAGAGGCTCACCATACTATCACTATAGGTCACGCCTCAGCCATGGTCGCTAAGAAGATTCGAGTTACAGTAGCCATAGAGAACCAACCTTGCCACATGGAGGTCGATTCGGGATTGTCCCTCTCGATGGTGTCGTGGAAGACATTAAAGCAACTCATTCCTGGGCTTCCGGTTTCGCGTGGCTTCGGGGCAGCAGGAATTCGCGACAGCTCGCGATTCCTGCTGTGCTAGCTGTCGAGGTACCCCCGATCCAGATGGGTCAGGGGGATATGGCTGCCCTGTAGGGATAGCTGAAGAGAGAGGGGAGTTGGACAGGGAGGTGGGGGTGTTGCAGACCCCCCCTTCTCCGGAAAAACCCCTTTTTCCCAAGGCAGTGGAGCGGCGGTCAGCAATGGCCGCCACGAAGAAGCCAGCAACCGGGTAAGATTGCGCTGGAGGAAATGTGAAGAGTGAAAGTTTTGTCTGAGCCGGGTCAAGTAACATCCTTTAAATTGCCTGGAACTGAGCTGTTTGAATTGCTGGAGGATACATTGTATCCCTAAGAAGAGCGAAAGCGGCGGAGAAGCTGTTAAAGGGAACTTTTGTTTTTTCTTCACTCTCCCACCCCATGGAAACAGCAGAAATGTTTGGATATATTGGACATTGAAAGTGAATTGTTTTGAGACTTGAAGCTAAGGGACAAAAGGATTCTTGGACATTGAAAAATTTAAGAAATTGGAAAACCCTTGTTGGAGGTATGGATTTCTGATTATTTAAAATTGACATTGCAAGTGGGAAGGGAGAGGAAAAAAAAATTGGAGCAGAAGCTGAAAAAGGAGGAGATTGCCTAGAATCCCAAAGAAAGATATATGGTAATTGGACCTCTTTGATTAAACATTAACCCCAGAAAGAGAAAGAGAAGAAGGAAGAAAAGTATTAACTTTTGGAACTTTTTTTTAATTGTTTTTGATTAAAAATACTTGTGGTTGTTTTGGGAAAAGTTTCTCTTTTCATAATGGCATCGTTTGTGGATGAACTAAAGACTGAATATCAAAAATATAAAAAGGAAGATACTTTGGGCGCTTTGTTTCAATTCTTAGAAATGGCGTTATGTACTTATGAAAAGTTGATTACGCAGCAGAAGGACTGGGACAAGGAAGAAGAGGAAGAAGAAGCCATCTTTGATGAACAATGGGTCCCTTCCGGAGAGGAGGAGAAAAAGGATAAGAAAAAGGGGATTTTAAGAATTATAAAAACAACCAAAAAAGAGAAAAATGAGCGAAAAGGTGGAGGCAAGGTTAGAAAGCAAAGGAAAAGGTGTAAGAAAAGCGAGGAGAAAAAACAAAGGGGTAAAAAGGGCAAGGAGAAGAATAAGCAAGAGAGAAAGGGGGGGGGAGAAGCCTTAATGGGGGGAAGCAAGATCTAAAGAAAAAAAGTTTATTTAGAGACAATGGGTGAATTTAATTTAGGATAAAAGAGGGATTCTGGAGGGTACATAAGTTTGTGTTTTTATATGTGTATCTAGAGTATAAAATTCATTATGTAATTTTAGAATCTTTTAAACAGAATCCCAAGAAAAATTGTTATACGAAGTACTTTTAAGTTAGGGTAATGAGTTATAGACGTTACTCCAATTGGTGTATAGGAGAAGTATAGTAAAAGAAAAAAGATGAATGGATAGTTGGAAATAGAACAGACAAAGAATGTTATTGAAAATGGTAATAAGATATGGAAGGATATATAAAGGTTTTGTTATGGGTTTTTTTTTGGATTTTGTATATTGATAAAAGGCAATAAAATTTTAATTAATAAGAAATAATTTGGATGAAAAGGAGAAGTAGGGATAAGATATGAAGTTAAATAGATAAAGTATTGATACTATAATTTGGAATTGTTATGCTCTATTGGTTTTTTATTATTATTTTTTCCTAGAAAAGAATTTATAAGCTGTTATGCCTTGATTCTTTGTGCATTGTTTTTATAAAATTGATAAAAATGGTTTTTATATATATATATAAAAAAGAAAATGATAATAAGATATGGAAGGATATATGGGATGAATATGATGTTTGAATTTGTGTCTGTGTGAAGAGTTTTAACCCGGGATCAGACAACCTTCAGAAAAGATCTTTTAGTTTTGTTTATGTTTTGTGTTTTGTATGTTTGTGTATTGTGTCTTCTGTAAAATTAATAAAATTTGTTTAAAAAAAAAAACAGCAACTCATTCCTACCATCCAATGCCAAGACCTTCGAAAGCAACGTCTCATCCTTAAAGACTACCAAGGGAATCGGATCCCTGTGGTTGGGTCTTGTTGAGTCCGTGTCTCGTTTAAAAAGCATACGGCATACTTACCTCTAACGATCATCGATAGGGACAGGCCTAGTTTGTTGGGCCTCCAATGGTTTGCGCCACTCGGCATCGAAGTAACCGGCATGAACCGAGTCGGTGATTGCGAGTGGGAGGAGGACCTTATTTCTGAATTAAGCGATGTCTTCGCAGATTGTCTGGGCGAGTATAAGGGGACCCCAATTTCATTTAGCCTCGACCCTAAGGTCGCCCTGATCCGTTTAAAGCTCCATCGAGTTCCATTCGCCCTTAAGGCCAAGATAGATGAACAACTTGACAAACTAATTAAACAAGGGATACTGCAACCCATTGATCATTCCCCATGGGAAACTCCTATTGTAACCCCCATTAAGCCAGATGGGTCAATCCAAATCTGTGGGGACTACTAGGCCACTCTAAACCATGCCCTCCAGCAGAACGCGTATCCAGTACCGGTGGTGCAGCACCTCCTTCATTCCCTGGGAGGCGGAAAGGTTTTTGCTGAATTAGATTTAGCTCAAGCCTATCAACAATTGCCCGTGGATGATAAAACAGCCCAAGCTCAAATGGCAGTAATGCACAGAGGTGCTTTAAAATGTATCCGATTGCAATTCGGGGTAAGTGTAGCCCCGGGAATATTCCAAAGTTTAATGGAACGATTATTGCAGGGAATCAAGGGCGTGGTTCTGTATTTTGATGACGTATTAATTGCAGCTCCTAGTAAAAAAATTCTGCAGAATCATTTAAAATGTGTTCTTAAAAAATTCCAAGAAGCGGGACTGAAAGTAAAAAGGGATAAATGTCATCTGTATACCGACAGTGTTGAATTTCTAGGTTATCGCATTGATAGTCAGGGTATTCACCCTACTGAGAATAAATTAAGGGCGATAAAAAATGCTCCCATACCCCGTAACAAAACAGATCTCCAGGCATTTTTAGGCCTTATCAATTTCTATAATGTGTTTTTACCGCATAAGGCGACTGTGACTGAACCATTACACCGGTTATTAGATAAGAAAGCATTGTGGGTTTGGGGTTACCAGGAGTAAAAAGCGTTTCGAAATGTAAAAGATTTACTTACATCTGATTCTGTACTCATGCAATATAATGAAACATTACCATTGGTTATAACTTGTGATGTCTCACCATTTGGGGTGGGTGCCATTTTGAGCCATGTGCTGCCTAATGGAAACGAGGCCCCCGTTGCATACTTTTCGAAGACTCTTTCTCAGGCAGAACGTAACTATGGACAAATAGATAAGGAAGCTCTTGCAATTATGTCAGCCATAAAAAAATTCCATGAGTATGTATATGGAAGGACATTTACCATTGTAACTGACCACAAACCTTTACTGGGGATAATTGCTGGGGACAAACCAACCCCCTACATATTGTCCCCAAGAATGACTCGGTGGTCAGAATTCCTAGCTGCTTATAATTATCGATTGTTATATCGCCCGGGGAAAGCCATTCCCCATGCCGACGCACTCAGCAGAGCACCGCTATCAGAGACTCTTGACGATCCGGCACCAACAGTATCGGTGTTACAAATCGAAATGCTCAACTCGCCCCCCATGACTGCTCGAGATATCGCGAGAGAGACCAGATGAGACCACACCCTAGCTCGAGTCCTAGGCTGGGTAGAACGTGGATGGCCATTGGACCAGGTCCCAGATGACTTCACGCCATTTAAAACAAGGCAGACTGAACTTTTTTCACAAAAAGGTTGTGTCATCTGGGGCGATAGAGTCATCGTTCCAGAACGACTCCAAAAGACGCTGTTACAAATCTTGCATGAAGGACATCCCGGGATCGTGCGGTTGAAAGCACTCGCACAGAGCTACGCTTGGTGGCCAGGCATGGACCGACACATCGAGCAATGGGTCAAAGCCTGCACTAAGTGCCAACAAACCAGCAACGCACTGCCAAAAGCTGCACCGACCGAATGGGAGATGCCACGTGGACCCTGGTCCAGAATCCACCTGGATTTCGCAGGGCCGATTAAAGGACATACATTGCTGTTGACTGTCGATGCATACTCTAATTGGTTAGAAATTCATCGAATGACCAATACAACCTCCGAAGCAGTCATTAAAGTCCTTAATAGACTCTTTGCAACTCATGGATTGCTGGACGTCCTGTTGTCCGACAACGGACTACAGTTTACAGCGCTAATGTTTGAACAGTACCTTGCTGACAACGGCATCCGCCATGCGCTCACCTCGCCGGCACATCCTGCTTCCAACGGCCGAGCGGAACGCATGGTCCAATTTGTAAAAAAGACTTTGCAAAAAGTGGACTATGATAATATTGACGAAAAAATAAACCGCATTCTACTTCTACAACACATCACTCCGCACAGCATAACTGGCAGAACTCCCACAGAACTTCTCATGGGGCTAAAACTCCGTTCCCGCCTCGACCGACTGCACCCTGCTTACGAGCCAGAAAAGCCTGCAGGATCCAGCGGACACTACCATACCTTCAAGGTAGGCGACCCCGTTTATGCAAGAAATTTATCGGGCGACCCGGTTTGGATTGAAGCAATGATAATACGTGAGACTGGGCCCAAATCCTATATTGTAAGATGTGTCGATGAAAGACTGTGGAAACGACATATTGACCAATTACAGTCACGACTCATATCGGCCAGCCAACAACTCCCCTACGACCAAACTGAGGGGGGGGAAGGAATGGAAGAAGATGACATTCCAGGGAACCTGTTCCAAGAAAGTGATGAATGGAGCAGGAGGAAGAATCGTACGCTCCAAGGCAAATCACACCAGAACGAGAAGCTGAGCCACTGCCAAACAACATTCTACCTCAACAGGACTGCATGCAGCCAGTCCAAAGAAAATCTGATAGACCCAAAAGACAACCGTCCTATTTGAAGGACTATATAGTCACACAATAATTGAGGAGCCAGGGGGAAGGGGTTTTATGTATGTAAATAGTTAAAATAAAAGCAAGCTTGGGGTAAAGTGCAGGGTTCTGGCCCTGCACTTCTGATTGGTTGTTAAGCGGCTCAATCGGATTGGTTTGGTTCAGAGAATCCGATTGGCCCTTAACGAAGGACTCTTATTGGTTTTGGAGCTAGCGTTTTACAGCTCCCTATTGGTTATTTCACATTAAGGTTACCTATATAAGGCAGAGTTGTTGTTATTAAAGATTCAAGTCACTATGTAATAAAGAGCTGAAAGTTCACCAACTAAGACTGTCTCCGTTCATTTCACCCATGCCTGAAACTATATCAATTTCATATTGTGCAATGACTTGCCAAATGTTTCCTAACAGTTAAAAAACAATTGTCAACCTAGGTTAAATTACTGTATTTTCACTTATGAAAATTTTACTAATTAAACAACTGTGCAGATAATTTGAGAATAGCTTCTTGTTTTATTATATATGAATTTATACATTTGAGCAATTTCCTAATATTTCATTAAATATATGGAGTATAATCATACTCCATATATCAGTACATGTACGCACACACACACACACACACACACACAATACATACACACAGTATATAGATAGTATACATTGCTCCTGTATATAGCTGTTTACATCTGTGGACAAGTACATGTTGTTGCAAATAAATTTCACAGTCCAGTGAACCAAAATCTGCTTTGTGCAAGATAACAGACCCTTTTTCTCATCAGGATCAATTGTTCATCAACACAGATGAGACAAATTAAGTAAAACTAGATAATCTTGTTCTCTTCCTTCCATTCCTGTTTTGCATATGAAAAGAAAATTCAATTTAAACATTCTGATCTTGATTTTCAGCAAACATTTTCTTTTCATTAAAGCAAGTTTTGGCTTTGTTGTTTTGTTCCTATAACTCGGATGGAAAAAAGTCTGGGACATTTGGAAGTAACAGAAACCTATCTGAAGTAAGGCCAGAGAAAAACACTGCACCATGATATGTATTCATCCTATGGGGTAACTAGTACATGAGTCATATATGTGGTTTCTCTTCTCAGATAGTAATGAAACTTGTTTATCAGTTAAATTTGACTCCTACTAGTTTTCCAAGCTCAATGCAAAATCTATGAAATGTTCCTTAAGAAGGAAAATTGCCTTATCTAATATAAGCATATAAATAAATCCTGAAAAGTATAGAATGGATATATCTTGTTTGGATCAGTTTCTGCTCATCCTCTCAAATTCAAACCTTTTATAACCTCATATTACATGGAAATATTTAGAATATCAAATCTTGAATTTTCAGGAAAAGGCAATTTAGCTCAACAACATATGCAATATATCATCTCTCCCATTGGCTTCATATAGATATTAAATAATGCAGTAGACCATGGGTGTCAAACTTGCCATGTCAAGTTACTGTCACGTGACATTTTGTAACATTTTTCCCATTCACAGAGCTGGGATGGGCATGGCCTGAGCATGACGCATCCAGCTTATGGGCTGTCAAATTGGTGTAGAGTAGAAAATATGGAACCTCATCCAAAGGAATTTCTGAAAGTTGTGCACAGATCTCCAAATACCATCTAATAGGAACATTTCCAGAAAGATAAAAGCAGAACAAAGAACATCCTCCCATTTCTAGCTCCTTCAAATGCTCTTAAACGTTAGCAGAGTTAAATCTGCTTAGAGATCTAGAAAGATTGCAAGAATAAAAAATTTCCTTTCTATGGTAACAAGGGACTCTAAGAGATTATTTATTATATCCATGCCAAAACTCAAACTGGAACAGTCCTAAACAATCCCTTGTCTTTGAATTCTTGCTTTTTTCATCAGAAAGCCCAGAAAAGATGCCAATAATAGAAATATTTGTAGCTTAGTGTTGAAATGAAAGGTCCTTGGTGCTCTCTGAGCTTGACTGTTTTCTAGCAGACATTTCATTACCCAAACTAGGTAACATCATCAGTGCTAGTACAACAAGAAACCAACCAAGCTCAGACGGTACCAAAGACCCCACATTGAAAAGAGGTACAAAATAGTTTGATTAATAGATTTATAGAGCCACTAAGCTTTAGTGCGATTTGAGTCTCATTATCACTTGTAATGCATAATTTTGCCTCACTCTTATGGCCTCAATATTAGAGGTTGGAACAATTCCTCTTGCATCACCATCAGCTTCTGAAATTGACTTCTTCAAAGATTGGAATTCTGGAATGTCAGAACATCATTTTTAGTGCTTATTAACTGATTAATTCTGGAATCTTCAGGTGGAAACACAAAGCACTTCCTATTTCTGTATAAAAAGTATACCAATACTACTTTTGAGTTGGCCTATTTCTTACAACTTCATGGACAGATTTATGTCATTTTCTTGGCAATAATGCTGAAATGGTTTGCCACTGCCTTGTTCCAGGATGTGTTTTTACAACTCCACAGTCTAATTTACAGCTCTAATATTTTCTGATAAATTCCCATCTAAGTACTAATTCAATCCTACTTTGTTTTTAAAATAATCCAAGTTACCATTTAGAGGTTACCACCTAACAAGACATCATTGAATGCACTAAAATCCAATAAAACAGCAAGGCATGGATACCATACTTGCATTAAATCTGAGACACTAGATTTCCTCTCCCAGTTCTGTATTTAGTTGTCATGGATAAGCAAATCTTATTGTATTCACTTTAATATATTCTTCTAATATAGCATTTTATGTTGCGTTTTACACAGGTTTTACTGTTTTTAACTCAAAAACAACAGTGCATAATGTACCCAGGAGATATAATAGTGTGTGCATCTGCATAGATATGTCTCTTATGTGAATAATTCCATCTATAAAGAGAAGACCTGTACTAAAATTGAAGCTGATTAATTTTAATGATTTTTATTATTTAACATACTGAAAAACTTGAATGGAAAAATACAGCTTAGTCTTTTCAGCTTTCTTGAATCTTCTGAATTTATTCTGTAAGGTGCTGACAATGTTGCCGCTAAGGAAGAGCAATTACAACTACATTCTAGCCAGCTCTCCAATTCAAGTGCACGGAATAGATGATAAATTGAAATTTTCACAGTGTAGTAACCAAATACTTTGGTAAAAATGAAGCAGAATGTGACATATAATGTAAGATCTACAATCTCAGCTGTTGGAACTACAACTCTCTGGAGAACTAGGTGTCTAGTATATCAGCATGAAATTTACAAATACAGTCTTAATCACATTTATATTATATATAATTACAATTATAATTCAGAAGATCTGTTAAACCTGCACTTAAATTTTACCAACCTGATCATAACACTTTACTGCAGCTGGATTATTGAGTCACCACCTGGAAAAATGCAATATTTTCTCCACTTATATACACCTTGTGATTATATTCATGTCAAATTAAAATTAATCAATGCTTAGCAGCATATTTCTAACAAATGCACAAAGTTAAGGAGCATTTTCAAAATTTCAGACTTGACTTGCCTATATGTAATCATATATGGAGATCTGGGAAAGAATTCTAGCATTTTCAGACTTCAGCTGTGAAAACGTAATAATCTTTTGATGACCTAGATATAATAAATGTTACTTTCCATTAATATCCAGGTAGAAGTAAAACTTTAAACATTGTAAGTGTTACATAGAACCATTGTAAAATAGAGAGAAACAGAAGCATTGTGAATTATCACTTTCAGAGAACATGTTTTTTGAAGATGCATTGATATTGTCAACTATGAAGGAATGGATATTGGGAAGAGATGAGGCAACAAAAGAAGTTAAGAGAGTAAACAAGACCTTTCTAGAAGAAATGTTTGAATCCAATGAGAAGTGTGAGAAAGAGACTCAAGAATAATTCCATTTTAATTACCCTAGATACTACAATATATAATTTGTATGGGAAAATACTGTGGTAGGCATTCAATATTCTGTGACATAATTGTGATAGCAATAAAGATATTTCCAAAATTTCAAGTTTCTGAGTTTGGCCATCTTTCAGACCTTGACTAACTGAGAATAATAAAGAAATATTAAAATACTTTATTCTACTTAACAAGATTATTTGAAAATATCAACCAAACATTGGTTTTACTGAAATAGGTTACTTTTTCTTGACATAAAACTGTATTTTACATTTGTCCAATCATAAAATAATGTACCAAAAATAGTAGTTTTTCAGAGAGATATTAAGTTTGAAAGAAGACTACTATCTTTAAGCCAATGATAGCAAATACACTGCAAACTTGTGCTTTTAGGGAGAGTAACCAAAATCAATTGGAACAATTTGCCTTTAGAGATTATTCCATGAAATCTAAGACATTTCTTTATTAATCTTATTATTATTATTTCTTTAATAGGAATTTTATTGTATCAAATTAATTAACAGGAGAAAAGATACTGTTAGGTTCTTTGCATGGGTGCAAGGATGGAGACGAGCCAGTGAAACAGTGAACTTCAAACTCTTTATTTACATGTGAAAACAGCTCAGCTCAATGGCCACGATGGGCCCCTTTATATAGGCAACTCTTAACTTATTTAACCAATGAAAACACAGGGAGCATTTGCTCCATTTACCAATGGGAGAGTCTTGTTAATAGCCAATCAGATTCTCCTGAACAGACCAATCCGATGTCGCTATCATCGGCCAATCAGAAGTGCAGGGCCAGAACCCTGCACTTTACTTCAAGCTCTTAATGATCTTTATTAAGCATTTATTGATTCACAACACCCCTTCCCCCCAGGTTATGTTTAAGGGGTGCGGTCACGTAGTCTTTGAGGTAGGCAGGTTGTTTTGATTGTCTATTAGATTTCTGTTGTCCTCCCAGTATTTGGCTACAGTCTTGTTGGGGTAGGACGTTATCTGGTGAAAAGGGTGCCTCCCGTTCCGCATTCAAATTTTCGTCGTCGCTACTTCTTTCGGCATCTCTTTGAGGCGAGGCCACCCCCATTCTGGGTCCATCACGTGCTGCCTCTGAGCGGTCATTACTACTGCTTAAATTTTGTGCTGCTTCGAATTCAGCTTCCTCGTTATCTCCTCCCCCCTCGGTTTGGAAATCAGGGGGCTCGAAGATCCCCGACTGTAGCCTTGAACGCAGCTGATCAATATGGCATTTCCAAATTCTATTGTTGCGACATTTTACACGGTATGATCTAGGACCAGTTACTTGTACTACAGTTGCCTCGACCCACAACGGATCGCCCATAAAAGTCCTAGCGAAAACCAAATCGCCTACCTAGAAATTGCGACATTTCCCGCTAGAACCGTGTGGCTTTTCAGGTTCATATGCTGGATGTAGGCAGTCAAGGTGGGAGCAGAGCTTCCGTCCCATTAATAACTCGGCGGGAGTTTTATTGGTGATGCTGTGCGGAGTGATATACTGTAAAAGGAGTATCCGGTTAATCTTGTCTTCTATATCGCCATAGTCCATCTTATGCAAGGTTTTCTTGACAAATTGTACCATGCGCTCGGCCCTTCCGTTGGCCGCAATGTGCTGGCGAAGTCAGGGCATGTCGGATACTGCGGTCCGCCAGGTACTGTTCGAAGGACAGCGTGGTAAATTGAGGCCCGTTGTTGGATACCAGAACATCTGGTAGTCCGTGTGTCGCAAAGAGTCTGTCCAGTTTTCTGATAAGTGCTTCGGTCGTTGTATGCCTCATTTCATGGATTTCAAGCCAGTTCGAGTAGGCATCCACCATCAGTAAGAATGTGTGTCCCTTGGTAGGACCTGCAAAGTCCAGATGAATGCGGGACCATGGTCCCCTCAGTGTTTCCCATTCAGTTGGGGTTGCTTTCAGTGGGGCGTTGCTTACTTCTTGGCATTTGTGACAGGCTTTTACCCATGTCTCTATCTGCTTGTCAATACCCGGCCACCACGTGTAGCTTCGTGCGAGGGCTTTCATACGCACGATGCCGGGGTGGCCATCGTGCAAGGTCCTTAGTATCGCTGGTCGCAACCGCTCTGGGACGACAACTCTATCACCCCAGATAATGCAGCCCCTTTGAGAAAATAGTTCCGTTTGCTGATTTTTGAATGGGGCGTAGTCGTCAGGTATTTGGTCCAACGGCCATCCCCGCTCAACCCAACTGAGGACTCGTGCTAAAATGGGGTTGTGTTTCATTTCCACCATGATATCTCGGGCCGTTAATGGCGGCATTTGGAATGTCTCGATCTGCAGCGTTGTGACCATCGGAGCAGGGTCATCAATAGTCTCTGGAAGAGGTGCAGGGCTCAATGCGTCGGCGTGGGGAATGGCCTTCCCTAGGTGATGTTGTAACATGTAATTGTATGCTGCCAAGAATTCTGACCAGCGGGACATTCTGGGAGATAATATATACAGTGTTGGTCTATCTCCCGCAATTATACCCAGCAAAGGTTTGTGGTCAGTCACTATAGTAAAGGCTCGGCCATACACATATTCATGAAATCTCTTAACTGTGGATACTATAGCAAGGGCCTCCTTGTCAATTTGACCGTAGTTGCATTCTGGTTTTGATAACGTCTTTGAGAAATAAGCAACAGGGGCTTCATTACCGTTTGGCAAAACGTGGCTTAAATGGCGCCCACCCTGAATGGGGATGCATCACACGTGATCTTTAAAGGCAAAGTCTCGTTATACTGTATCAGGACAGAGTCAGAAGTCAATAATTTTTTTACATGTCAAAACGCCTGTTCTTCTCTATGTCCCTATACCCAGGTTGATTTTTTGTCCAATAAACGATGTAAGGGCTCAGCTATGGTTGCTTTGTGAGGCAGAAAAATGTTATAAAAATTGATAAGGCCCAGAAAAGCCTGGAGGTCAGCCTTGTTCCAGGGTTTTGGGGCATTCTTGATTGCCCTGAGTTTGTTATTGGTGGGGTGAATGCCTTGACTATCAATTAAATATCCCAAAAATTCTACGCAATCCGTACATAAATAACACTTGTTCTTTTTAACTTTGAGACCGGAGTCTTTAAATCTCTGGAGAACCAACCTCAGGCATTCCTTTAGTATTTTCTGGGTTGGGGCTGTGATTAACACATCATCAAAATATGGAACAACACCTTTTATCCCTTGTAATAGCCTTTCCATTAAGCTTTGAAAGATTCCCGGGGCTACGCTCATTCCGAACTGGAGTCGGTTACATTTAAATGCACCTCTGTGCGTAACGATTATTTGGGCCTCTGCCGTTTTTTTGTCAACAGGCAGTTGTTGGTATGCCTGGGCTAAGTCTAGTTTAGCGAAGACTTTTCCGCCCCCCCCCCCAGGGAATGGAGGAGGTGTTGCACCACCGGTACTGGGTAAACGTTTTGTTGAAGGGCGTAGTTCAGGGTGGCTCGGTAGTACCCACAAATTCTTTTTTTTTTTAAACAAATTTTATTAATTTTTTACAGAAAACACAATACACAAACATACAAAACACAAAACATAAACAAAACTAAAAGATCTTTTCTGAAGTTTGTCTGATCCCGGGTTAAAACTCTTCTCACAGACACAAATTCAAACATCATATTCACTTTGTATATCCTTCCATATCTTATTATCATTTTCATTTTTATATATATATATATAAACCATTTTTATCAATTTTATAAAAACAATGCACAAAAAATCAAGGCATAACAGCTTATAAATTCTTTTCTAGGAAAAAATAATAATAAAAAAACAATAGAACATAACAATTCCAAATTATAGTATCAATACTTTATCTATTTAACTTCATATCTTATCCCTACTTCTCCTTTTCATCTAAATTATTTCTTGTTAATTAAAATTTTATTGCCTTTTATCAATATACAAAATCCAAAAAAAAAAAACCATAACAAAACCTTTATATATCTTTTCATATCTTATTACCATTTTCAATAACATTCTTTGTCTGTTCTATTTCCAACTATCCATTCATCTTTTTTCTTTTACTATACTTCTCCTATACACCAATTGGGGTAACGTCTATAACTCATTACCCTAACTTAAAAGTACTTCGTATAACAATTTTTCTTGGGATTCTGTTTAAAAGATTCTAAAATTACATAATAAATTTTATACTCTAAACACACATATAAAAACACAATCTCATATACCCTCCAGAATCCCTCTTTTATCCTAAATTAAATTTCACCCATTGTCTCTAAATAAACTTTTTTTCTTTAGATCTTGCTTCCCCCCATTGAGGCTTCTCCTCCCCCCTTTCTCTCTTGCTTATTCTTCTCCTTGCCCTTTTTACCCCTTTGTTTTTCCTCCTCCCTTTTCTTACTCCTTTTCCTTTGCTTTCTAACCTTGCCTCCACCTTTTCGCTCATTTTTCTCTTCTTTGGTTGTTTTTATAATTCTTAAAATCCCCTTTTTCTTATCCTTTTTCTCCTCCTCTCCGGAAAGGACCCATTGTTCATCAAAGATGGCTTCTTCTTCCTCTTCTTCCTTGTCCCAGTCCTTCTGCTGCATAATCAACTTTTCATAAGTACATAACGCCATTTCTAAAAATTGAAACAAAGCGCCCAAAGTATCTTCCTTTTTATATTTTTGATATTCAGCCTTTAGTTCATCCACAAGCAATGCCATTATGAAAAGAGAAACTTTTCCCAAAACAACCACAAGTATTTTTAATCAAAAACAATTCAAAAAAAAGTTCCAAAAGTTAATACTTTTCTTCCTTCTTCTCTTTCTCTTTCTGGGCCTAATGTTTAATCAAAGAGGTCCAATTACCATATATCTTTCTTTGGGATTCTAGGCAATCTCCTCCTTTTTCAGCTTCTGCTCCAATTTTTTCTCCTCTCCCTTCCCACTTGCAATATCGATTTTAAATAATCAAAATCCATACCTCCAACAAGGGTTTTCCAATTTCTTAAATTTTTCAATGTCCAAAAATCCTTTTGTCCCTTAGCTTCAACTCTCAAAACAATTCACTTTCAATGTCCAATATATCCAAACATTTCTGCTGTTTCCATGGGGTGGGAGAGTGAAGAAAAAAAAAAAAAAGTTCCCTTTAACAGCTTCTCCGCCGCTTTCGCTCTTCTTAGGGATACAATGTATTCTCCAGCAATTCAAACAGCTCAGTTCCAGGCAATTTAAAGGATGTTACTTGACCCGGCTCAGACATCACTTTCACTCTTCTCCTCCAGCGCAATCTTACCCGGTTGCTGGCTTCTTCGTGGCGGCCATTGCTGACCGCCGCTCCACCGCCTTGGGAAAAAGGGGTTTTTCCGGCAAAGGGGGGGGTCTGCGACACCCCCACCTCCCTATCCGACTCCCCTTTCTCTTCAGCTGTCCCTACAGGGCAGCCATATCCCCCTGACCCATCTGGATCGGGGGTACCTCGACGGCTAGCACAGCAGGAATCACGAGCTGTCGCGAATTCCTGCTGCCCCGAAGCCACGCGAAACCGGAAGCCATCAGTAGTACCCACAAATTCTTATTGATCCATCCGGCTTGATGGGTGTTATGATTGGGGTTTCCCAGGGAGAGTGATCAGTTGGTTCTAGCACTTCCTGAGCTGTTAATTTATCAAGCTGCTCGTCAATCTTTGGTTTAAGGGTAAATGGAACTCGACAAGGCTTAAGGCGGATGAGAGCTATTTCAGGATTGAGGTTAAACGATATCGGGGTCCCCTTGTACTCGCCTAATTTTTCTGCGAAGACGTCCTGGAATTCATGGACGAGGTCTTCTTCCCAATCGCTGCTGTAGGTTCGGTGAATGCCAGCTACTTCAATTCCAAGTGGAGCGAACCATTGGAGGCCTAACAAACTAGGCCGATCCTTGTCAATTACAGTCAGGGGTAGAAATGCTGTACGGTTCTTAAATGATACCCGTACTTGGCTGGATCCAACAACAGGTATTCGATTTCCTTGATAGTCCTTAAGTATGAGCCTTTGGAACCAGAGGTCTTGCCTACGGATAGTGGGGATGAGCTGCTTGAGGGTCTTCCAGGAAACCATCGAGAGGGACGATCCTGCATCAACTTCCATCAGGCAGGGCTGGTTTTCGATGGCCACTTTCACTCGGATCTTTTTGGCATCCAGAGATGAGGCGTGACTGATCGTGATCATTTGGTGAGCCTCTTCTCACTTTGTTGGGTGGTTTAGGGTTTTGTTTCTGTAGGAGTGGTTGTTCCATTGGTGGTTCATGGGTTCTCGCTTCACGGAATGACTTTCCATCAGTTGGTGGTAGTAAGCCCCCCTTGAGGGCTGGCTGGGTGCTGGTGTGCTTCTACAGACCCGACCTATATGGCCTCTTTTCCTGCACACATGGCAGAGCGCATCGAGGAATTTGCATTCAGACCGGGGATGGCGTGCTCCACACCCGGTGCATTGGTACTGTGATTTCTGGCATTGGTCCCGTTCGGACCGAAGTCGATGGACCTCTTCCTCATCACTTTCTGACGACGAGTCGAGGTCCTCATGGTGGGCCGTCTCTAGCTGTCCCTCTGACTGAGGTGAAATGTTGCAGGCTCGTTGGCGAACTGGTGCATGTGTGCGGCGCATTTGGCCAGCCAACTTCCTGGTTGCTTCTGCTGCAGTAGCTTCAGCTATGGCATCTTTAAGGTTAATGTTGCCCTTTGCCATTAATTTACTCTGAGTGCCTGGTGCTTCTAATCCCAGAACGATTCGGTCTCTTAGGGCTTCTTCTAAGTTGGTAAACTTACATAGGCCTCACAGATTCCGGAGATCCACGATGAAATCAGCAACGCTTTTGCCCTTCCACTGACTTCTCTGATAGAATTCATGCCTTCTCACAAGCATTGGCACGGTCGGTGCGTAGTGAGCCCTTAGCAGTGGTTCGAGGACGTCCCAGTCCATAGACTTTACTTCTGCCAGTTTTGCTAGTGCCTTGGCCATCTTGAATACGGTTGGCCCGCAATGAGTTAGGAATACCGCTCGTTTCTTTCTGGTAGTGGCATCCTTTAAATTGTTGGTTTCCAGAAACATCTGGAAGAGATCCATATATGAGTTCCAGTCTTCTTGTGCCGGGTCAAATGGAGCAGGTTGTATGATGCTGCTGGACATGGTTCTGCCGTTGGTGCGTTCCGCCACATACTCGGTTATGGTTCTTCATTGTTCAGTAAGCTCTGATGTCTCCACATCCCATCCTCGTTGCCAATGTTAGGTTCTTTTCATGGGTGCAAGGATGGAGACGAGCCAGTGAAACAGTGAACTTCAAACTCTTTATTTACATGTGAAAACAGCTCAGCTCAATGGCCACGATGGGCCCCTTTATATAGGCAACTTTTAACTTATTTAACCAATGAAAACACAGGGAGCATTTGCTCCATTTACCAATGGGAGAGACTCATTAATAGCCAATCAGATTCTCCTGAATGGACCAATCCGATGTCGCTATTATCGGCCAATCAGAAGTGCAGGGCCAGAACCCTGCACTTTACTTCAAGCTCTTAATGATCTTTATTAAGCATTTATTGATTCACAACAGATACACACACAAAAGATAATATTAACAAAAGAATTTTAGCACAAAATTAACAATGGAAAAAGAAAAGCAAGGAAAGTCCCTGTAAATTATATCATAAAATGAATAAATCAGAAAAAATGAGTATATTGTTGAATAATCGTCTTTCTCTTATGTCAAATGACTTCTCCAGAACTGACTTGTGCAAAAGTAATAATGCTGTCAGAGGCCCAGTTTATTCTACAATTGATTTACACAGTTTATAAACTGTGCTTATCCCATAAAATGAGGTTTTCATGGATAAAAGATTCCAAATTATACCTGCAGTTCAATTTCATGTGTTGTAATAGAAAGGTTATATTATCATAGCTGCCTCAGGTACATTGTTCCAAGGTTGCAATACTCAGGAACAGGATATATCAGGGGAATGTCAGAAAAAGTCACTCTTCTGCAAGAGCTTATGATCTCAGACTACTTCAAGAAACTGGATTTTGACTTTGAAAATAATTCTTTTTCTGCTTTTCACTTTGCAGTTTTTTTTCTTCTTGGTCTGCTCATTATAAAGGATGAAGAATCTAGATGCTGCCAAACTAGCATCCATCAGTTCTGGCAATGGCAACTAGTCCAGTATCTTTAAGACAGAAGTTTATACATTTATATATTTCTCGTTAGAAATCCAATTGGTTATCAGTGAAGAGTCGTCAATATGCGCATAATACCTTGCTATATCACCTGGAAAATGCTGGAAATGCCACCAAAGTCTTGATTGTGTCTGGAGACTGTAAGTCTCTAGAACAGGGGTGTCAAATTCAAGGACTTAGATCTGGTATATGGGGCAAGCCTAGAAACAGCAAAGGACTTACCAGCGGTACCTCTGCTAATGAAATTGGAGCTTGGAGAGGTGCAGCCCCCATGCCCTATTTTCAGCTGTGACAGCCTCCTGTATCTTCTGCCAGCAAAAATGGCTCCATTTTTCACTGCAGAGGGATGCAGGAGGCCATCCAGGCCAAAAATGGAGCACAGGGGGCTCCGTTTTCACTGGCAGAGGCCTAACAAAACAAACTAAAAACAAAACAAAAGGAGAAATGTTTTGCATTTTGCATTTAAGCATGCAAGAAGGGACAGGAAAGGAGAAAGGGAAAGAGGAAAGAAAAAGAAAAAGAGAGGGCAAGAGAGCAAGAAAAGAAAAATAAGGAAAGAGGGGAAGGAAAAAGAAAGGAGAATGAAGAGGGAAGGAAAAAGAAGAAAAGGAAGGAAGGAAGGAAGGAAGGAAGGAAGGAAGGAAGGAAGGAAGGAAGGAAGGAAGGAAGGAAGGAAGGAAGGAAGGAAGAGGTTATAATGAGAGTGAGGAACGGTCTCAGGGAAGTCTTGTCTTAGCACTTGGCCACCACAAGTGCCTCCGACATGAGTCCTGTGACATGTCCACCATGGCCATGCCCAACCCCAGCCATGCCCCTCCTAGCCATTCCCCATGCCACCACTCTGGCCCTCTGAGGTCAAACACAACCCTGATGTGGCCCTCAATGAAATCGAGTTTGACACCCCTGCTTTAGATAGAGAAATTAAATTTACATTACAACTCTGTCAAAACAGAGTGCTCCTTATCAATAAAAATTGAGACCTCTGCTCAAGACTATAGTCTGGATAGAATCACATTGCCTCCAAAGATTTTTGGATTTTTTTTTAATGGCTTGGGAGAGTTCCAAAATTCATAGCTCCTGCTTAAGCAGCAAGTGGAAGCTCACCAGGGAAGTCAGCTTCAGTTGGTGTGCCGCTTACAATCCTTCTCCAACCAATTACTAGCTCTGGTAATGGTAACTCATGTTGGAATCACCACTTGCCTGAAATACTTTATGTGGAGCTGTCTTTGAAGAAGAACTGTAAATTACAACTGAAATGTGCTAGAAAATCTCCTAATGGATCAACCCTATAAATAACCTAGTTTGAAACTGCTTAACTGATTGCCAACAGTTTCTGAAACTAAATCTAAATCCTAGTTATGATTTTTAAATACTATTAATGTGCTGGGCCAGGCTATATCAGGAGATACTTCACCAACATCAAAACTTCCCATGTATGCCACCCATAGATATCAAGCTTGAAGAAATCTTTTAAGTCTAAGCAAACACATAGTCGTTAAAATTCAAAGAAAAATATACACTGTACTTTAGTGGGCAATTCTGCACACTTAAGATACAATTAGGTGAATGTTTTAGGTTTTGCTGTTTTTTTGGATGCTGAACCATAAAATTACCATAATGCATCAAAATTTGAACTGCATATGGTTCTTATATTGAAATAGATTGTTGCTATATATCTTTTATAACTATTAAAATAAAAAAAAAAGTTCATTTGCAGCATAATATGCTAAATATTAGAGTTGGGAGTTACCAGCTTTCATAGAAAGTACACACACACACACACCATTTTGTTGCATTTAAATGAAAGATGAACAGGCAAAAGTATCATAATGATTAAGAGAAAAGAGGAATGAAGGCTCTTTGAAGGCTTTGAGTATAGGATACTCAAAGTAATTCTGTCATCTTGCAGAACGGTGGAAAAATATTTAATAAGAATACAGTAAAAGTTCTCCTAAGGCTTTATTTAGAAGAAGGAAAAAAATCAGATTCTGTGGCAGGTGTGGGGGGGACATTAAATTCACTAGTTCTGACATCTTCATGTATTGAGAACAACTACTTGTATGAGGGAGCCTCCACTACTCAAGAATTATGCTGGGCTTTGACTGTAAAAAAGATTTGAGGATCTACTCAAGTAGGCTCTTTACATGATAAATGATCTTAACTATCCATGAATAGAAAAAGCTCTCCATTAAGATTGCTGCTCTGTACATGTACAGAACTTTCAAAAGGAGCATAGTCATCACACTCAATTGAACAGAGACTGTAAACAAATTTGAACATAAACCAAAGATGAAAAGTGTGGTGTTTCTGCCTCCAAAATGATGCCATTGATTCTGAAGACCATCACAAATCAAGGACTCAAGATTTGTAATTTCATAGTAGTCCATTTTGGCACTACAACTAACACATTCCTTCTGGAACTTCTTAGGCCAAAAAAGTCACATTATTATTTAGCAATATGTTTGTGTTTTTCAAGAAAATTGGATAAAGGGAACAGATTGATAACTCCAAGAAATAGAGAGTAAAATTTGTTATACATCTCCCAGTTTCTAGTGACATTGTATACATATTTAATAATGTGTATTACAACATCATTAGTACACATCCTTGCTTTTGTTTCCTTGATAATAATAATTCATGTGGTCCATCATTTCTGTAGATTAGCATTTTGCATGGAAATTATGTTCTAGTTATCAATTCCTGTTTGTAGAAGAGAGGACTGTTGCAGAAGAAAAAATAGTGATCCAGTATAATGTTAAACAAAGCAATGGTGTTAAGTACTTGGACATGGGTCGGAGTAAATGGAGACAGCCTCTGAATGTGAACTTTCAGCTCTTTATTGCATAGTGACTTCTCAAAACAACAACAGTGAACTCTGCCTTATATAGGCAACCCTTGTGAGAATTGTCCAATAGCGAGCTATGAACGCAAGCTCTTTTAACCAATAATAATCCTCTGTTAAGGGCCAATCGGATTCCTAAGAACTAACCAATCCGATCTGGCCACCTAACAGCCAATCAGAAGTGCAGGGCCAGAACCCTGCACTTTACCTCAAGCTCATACTTTATTAATGATGCTATATACACAACACCCCTTCCCCCTGGCTTCTTGATTATGGTGTAGTTATATAGTCCTTTAAATAGGACGGTTGTCTTTTAAGTCTTTTGGATTTTCGTTGGACTGGTTGATTGCAATCCTGTTGAGGTAGATTGTTGTTTGGCAGTGGATCTGCTTCTTGCTCAGGTGCAATTTCTTGCAGTGCAAACAATTCTCCTTCCTGCTCCATTTCCTGAGTCTCACTTAATTCAACGCTCCCTTCGAGCAGGTTCCCTGGAACATCATCTTCTTCTGTACCTCCCCCCCCCCTCGGTTTGTTGACTGGCCATTGTGAGTCGTGACCGTAATTGGTCGATATGCCGTTTCCACAGTCTATTGTCACAGCATTTCACTACGTAGGATTTGGGGCCGGTCACTCGTACAACCGTTGCCTCTATCCATAACGGATCGCCTGATAAGTTTTGTGCCTAAACGTGGTCTCCTACCTGGAAGGTGCGATAGTGACCACTGGATGCTATTGGCTTTTCTGGTTCGTAAGCAGGGTGCAAACGGTCGAGGTGGGAACGGAGTCTTCGTCCCATCAGTAGTTCTGCGGGAGTTCTGCCGGTAACGCTATGTGGAGTTATGTGTTGCAAAGAGAATTTGGTTGACCTTGTCATCGATATTGTCATAGTCCATTTTTTGCAAAGTCTTTTTAACAAATTGAACCATACGTTCCGCTCAGCCATTGGTCGCAGGGTGCGCAGGCGAGGTGAGCGCATGGTGGATGCCGCAGTCAGTGAGGTATTGCTCGAACATTAGTGCCGTAAACTGTGGCCCGTTATCGGACACCAGGACGTCAGGCAATCCGTGGGTTGCAAAGAGTCTATTTAGGATCTTGATCACTGCCTCGGAAGTTGTAGCCATCATACGATGAATTTCTAACCAATTGGAGTATGCGTCGACTGTCAGCAGGAAGGTATATCCTTTGGTTGGCCCCGCAAAATCCAGGTGGATTCTGGACCAGGGTCCACGTGGCATCTCCCATTCAGAAGGCATGGCTTTTGGTGGGGCGTTGCTGCTTGTTTGCAATTGTTACACGCTTTGACCCACTGCTCGATTTGCCGGTCCATGCCCGGCCACCATGCATAGCTTCGTGCAAGCGCTTTCATCTGCACGATGCCGGGGTGGCCCTCGTGCAGGATTTGTAGCAGCGTCTTCCGGAGTCATTCTGGGACAATGACTCTATTGCCCCAGATAATACAGCCTTTTTGGGAAAAAAGTTCAGTCTGTCGTGATTTGAATGGCGCGAAGTCATCTGGTACTTGGTCCAATGGCCATCCGCGTTCTACCCAGTCTAGGACTCGAGCTAGGGTGTGGTCTCGTTTGGTTTCTCTAGCGATGTCTCGGGCGGTCATAGGCGGCGAGTTGAGTGTTTCGATCTGCAACGTGGTTGCTGTTGGCGCCGGATCGTCAAGAGTCTCTGGAAGCGGTGCTCGGCTTAATGCGTCGGCGTGGGGAATGGCTTTCCCCGGGCGATATTGAAGGCGATAATTATAAGCAGCTAGGAATTCTGACCATCGGGTCATTCTAGGGGATAATATGTAGGGGGTTGGCTTGTCCCCGGCTTTTATCCCTAGCAATGGTTTGTGGTCAGTTATAATGGTAAATGTCCTTCCATAAACAAATTCATGAAATTTCTTTACAGCTGAAACGATTGCGAGAGCTTCTTTATCAATTTGTCCATAATTCTGCTCTGCTTGTGAAAGAGTCTTCGAAAAGTAAGCAACAGGGGCTTCATTCCCATTAGGCAGTACATGACTCAAAATGGCACCCACCCCGAAGGGCGATGCATCTCAGGTTATAACTAATGGTAAAGTCTCGTTATACTGCATAAGTACAGAGTCAGATGTGAGCAGTTTTTTAACATTCCGGAACGCTTGTTCTTCCCGGTAACCCCATACCCATAATGCTTTTTTATCTAATAACCGGTGTAACGGTTCAGCAACAGTCGCCTTGTGCGGTAAAAATACATTATAGAAATTAATGAGGCCTAAGAACGCCTGGAGATCGGCCTTGTTTCGTGGCCTGGGAGCGTTTTTTATAGCCTTTAATTTACTCTCGGTAGGATGAATGCCCTGGCTATCAATCCGATACCCTAGAAACTCAACACTGTCAGTATATAAGTGACATTTATTTTTTTTCACCTTAAGTCCTGCCTCTTGGAATTTTTTAAGAACACATTTCAAATGATCCTGCAAGATTTTTTTTTGGTAGGGGCTGCAATTAATACGTCATCGAAATACGGAACCACGCCCTTGATTCCTTGTAACAACCTTTCCATGAGGCTTTGGAATATCCCCGAGGCTACACTAACCCCAAATTGCAATCGGGTACATATAAAGGCACCTCTGTGTGTTACAATTGTTTGGGCTTGGGCCGTCTTTTCATCCACTGGTAGTTGTTGATAAGCTTGAGCTAAATCTAATTTAGCGAAAACCTTTCCGCCCCCCAAGGAATGAAGGAGGTGGATATGCATTCTGCTGTAGGGCGTGGATATGCATTCTGCTGTAGGGCGTGGTTTAAAGTGGCCCGGTAGTCCCCACAAATTCGGATTGACCCGTCTGGCTTAATGGGTGTTACAATAGGGGTTTCCCATGGAGAGTGATCGATGGGCTTCAACACCCCTTGAGCAATTAGCTTGTCGAGTTGTTCGTCGATCTTTGCTTTAAGAGCGAATGGAACTCGACGGGGCTTCAAGCAAATAGGGGCTACTTTTTGATCTAGACTAAATGAGATTGGGGTCCCCTTATGTTGTAACTATGTATCATTGCAACTATGTATCATTCATGTGTAATCATTAACTTCTGTCTCTTCAGTGACCTTTGCAAGGCACGTACAAGGGACAAGGAGCTAGACGGTTGTTAATAAGCTTATCCACATTGTAAATGATCTGTCTGGTATGCAGCTTTGTAAACATGCACATCCTGATGGAATTATCCTGTTTGACTTGAGCTTTGATTAAATCATTTTCTTGTAAAAAAGCACAATAAAAGAGCGTGTGCCAAGACATTCAGGGCGCGCTCATCCCGAGGAAACTTCGCCTCCTGTCGTTTCTCTCTCCTTCGCTCCCTATCATGAGCTGCCCATCTGATGCGGGATAGCAGATACCGCATTCTGGTGACCCCGACGTGATTCCCTAAGGGGGATACGTTGCGACGCGCCCATATCTTATCAGCTCGATGGGAGCTGTGCATCGCCAGGCCTGAAGCGAATTGCACATCATCGGATCTGAAACACGGTCTCGACTTTCGTAAGTATGGGTGGAAACTTTTCTCAACAACAGACGCAGCATCTGAAGTAATTGAGGGAGTTAGTCGCTTCTTCTTCTAAATATTCTGCTAATTTAAAGGGCTCGCCTGTAAAAATGAAACCTATTGCTACATTATTGGCTTATGTTTGGCAACATTGTCCCAATTATTCAGAGGAAGGGTCCTTAAAAATTTCCACTTGGCAAAAAATTGGTGAACATCTCCATAGTCCTCCTCGTGCACCTATTGGCATTTTGGTCACTTGGAGGAAAATTATGGAGGCTTTAATGGTCCATTATAAAATAGAAGGGACAAGGGACAAGGAGCTAGACGGTTGTTAATAAGCTTATCCACATTGTAAATGATCTGTCTGGTATGCAGCTTTGTAAACATGCACATCCTGATGGAATTATCCTGTTTGACTTGAGCTTTGATTAAATCATTTTCTTGTAAAAAAGCACAATAAAAGAGCGTGTGCCAAGACATTCGGGGCACGCTCATCCCGAGGAAACTTCGCTTCCTGTCGTTTCTCTCTCCTTCGCTCCCTATCATGAGCCACCCATCTGATGCGGGATAGCAGATACCGCACCCTTATACTCGCCTAAACGGTCCGCGAAGACGTCGCTGAACTCAGAAATAAGGTCTTCCTCCCACTCACAACCACCAACTCAGTTCACGCCGGCCACTTCGATGCCGAGTGGCACAAACCATTGGAGGCCTAATAGACTAGGCCTATCTCTATCGATGATCGTTAGAAGTACGCTGTATGCTTTTTGAAGGAGACTCGGACTCGGCAGGATCCGACAACAGGGATTTGATTTCCTTGGTAGTCCTTGAGGATGAGGCGTTGAAATTGGAGGTCTTGGCATTGGATTGTGGGGATTAGTTGCTTGAGTGTCTTCCAAGACACCATCGATAGGGACGATCCCGAGTCGACCTCCATGTGGCAAGGCTGGTTCTCGAGGGCTACCATGACTCGAATTTTCTTAGTGTCCAAAACTGAGGCGTGACCTATAGTGATAGTATGGTGAGCCTCTTCTTTTTGCAAAGCTCGATTTCTGTAGGAGTGGTTTACTGGCTCTCGCCTTACAGGATGGTTTTCTGTCGATTGGCGATAGTTGGCCCCTCTTGAGGCCTGGCTGGGTCCTGGTAAGCTGTGGCAGACCCGGCTGATGTGGCCTCGTTTCCCGCACTCATGGCAGAGTATGTCGCAGAATTTGCATTCGGCCCTGGCATGGTTTGCTCCACAGCCAGCGCAAGGGCATAAGGGTCCCGGTTGGACCGCAGTCGATGGACCCCTTCTTCATTGCTGTCTGATGATGAAGAGAGGTCCTCATGGTGCATTGTGGAGAGCTGCCCTTCTGAGTTGGGTAAGATTTCGCCGGTCGGTGGTGTTGCTGGAGTGCGGCTTCGCCGTAATTGTGCAGCCGACTTTTTGGTCGCCTCCACAGCCGTGGCTTCGGCGATGGCGTCAGCAAGGCTGATGTTGCCTTTCGCCATCAGCTTGCTTTGCACGCCTAGTGCATCTAATCCCAGAATTACTCGATCTCTTAGTGCTTCTTCTAAATCGGCGAACCCGCAGAGGCCCCCTAAATTTCGGAGGTCTGCCACGAAATCAGCCACGCTCTCTCCCTTTCATTGGTTTCTCTGATAAAACTCGTGGCGTCTCATGAGTGTAGGCATGGTTGGCGCGTAATGGTCTCTCAGGATGGGTTCGAGGTCATCCCAGCTCATGGCTTTCACTTCTCGAGGCTTGGCGGGTGCTTAAGCCTTCTTAAATACAGCTGGGCCGCAATGCATCAGGAACAGTGCCCGCTTCTTTGCTGGTGTGGCGTCCTTCAAGTTATTCATCTCGAGAAACATTTGGAAGTGATCCATGTAGGATTCCCAATCCTCTTGTTTGGATCGAACGGAGCGGGTGGTACGATGCCGCCGGACATGGTTCCGTTGTTGGCGTCGTCTTATCACTGCTCAGTATTGCTTCCTGGCTTCTTAGGTTCAGACATCTCCACATCCCACCTTCGTCGCCAGTGTTAAGTGCTTGGACATGGGTCGGAGTAAATGGAGACAGCCTCTGAATGTGAACTTTCAGCTCTTTATTGCATAGTGACTTCTCAAAACAACAACAATGAACTCTGCCTTATATAGGCAACCCTTGTGAGAATTGTCCAATAGCGAGCTATGAACGCTAGCTCTTTTCACCAATAATAATCCTCTGTTAAGGGCCAATCGGATTCCTAAGAACTAACCAATCCGATCTGGCTGCCTAATAGCCAATCAGAAGTGCAAGGCCAGAACCCTGCACTTTACCTCAAGCTCATACTTTATTAACTATGGTACATACACAACAAATGGGATATCTTTAAGTTTCTTTATTAAAATACCCCACAACAATAATTACTAATAATGACAGTAATTTCTGGGAAACTGATCAGGAGCCCCAGCAATAGAAGGAATGTAGAAGATATCTTCACCCCCTGAGAACAGTCACAAATAATTAATTAAACTACATGAAGAAGGAAAGCCCCCATTCCATATTGGCAATAAGGTGAGACTGTGCTTGAGACAAGTACTTTTATCTGATCAAAGCTTTAATCTACAGCTCTTTCTCTTTTGATAAGTTGACCCTTTTTCATACTTCTCTCCAAAATGCAAGTCCACCTTTACTGTTGGCCTTTACTGAGTGGCCTTCATGCAATTAGTCACTTCAAACTGAATTACAATATCAAATCAAAGGTTATTTACAGTCCAAGACCAATCATACAATAAATATGAGATAAGATTTAAAAAAAAAATAAATTCAAGAAAATTCTGAGATAATTAACACCTAACAATTAATAGCACAAGGAAGGAACCAGATGGTTTTTAAGTGTTCTAGCTGTTGATAGAAATTTGGCAACCTTCTAACAGGTTTTTGAATGATTAGCCAAAAAAACAGAGTAGTCTCTTATTCACAATGGCAATTAAAGTTATTAACAAGAATTAAATTTGGAAATATTAAGTTCAATCACCATTGGACATACAATGGATACTTTAATAGCACACATGAAGCAGATTCATCCTTCATATCTGAACAGAAACAAGTATAGCTTCCTTGTAAAAGGGTTATAGATCTAGCAGTTGTTTCTCTTCAGATTAGGAAATTCTTTCACTTTTCCCCATATCAAGATCAAAGGCCAAATCCTAATTACTTTTTCTAGTTATATGGAATTGCCTTTTCACACAGGTATAATGATTTAAACATAAAAATCATTTCTTAACTAAGCAATCTACAGTTTAAAAAAAATAATTTTTAATGTCCACCAAAGAAAATCATCAAACTGAAGCAAGGACACACACACACACACACACACACACACACACAAACTGTCAAATAAAAGACAACATAAAATGTAATATTGTTTTAAAAAATATTTTGATTAAAGCCAACCTCCCAAAATCTTTGTAGAACCTAAGGACATTTAGAAACAAGATAACAAAATAAAACACGAAAATTGTACATGCTGCTTTTGTAGTCTCATGTTCTTTCAGGCTAAGTAAAGGCAGTAACTTCATGTTAGCAGTTACAGTTTCTATTGCCAATGTCTTTATATAAAACATTATTTTAGTAAGAGATTATGAACAGCACCCAGTCCTGCTGTTTGTGTACTTGGGACCTAGGGGGATGACTTAGATATGTACAGTTCTATAAAGATGTGTTCTGAAGCACAGGAAAAAGTGATAATGAATAGTAGAAATTGCAGTGCATGTAAGAGGCACAAAAGCAGCAATATTAGCTCTCTGACTCCAATCATCCTGCATTTGAGAAGCAAGGTACACAAAGGGAATTCTAAATATGTTCCCTTGAATATGTAATTATGAATACTAAGAAGATCAAAAATTAAGTGGATGGGGCAGAGGAGCAACAAATTACCCCATGCAACTTATATTTCTTGATAATTTCTATTATTGCATAATATATTAACAGAGTTTGACTCATATAGCAAGCAGAATAGGTAACTAATTGGGCATTTTGAAAAGTGTCTGGAAATTATTGGAAAGGGAAGGGGCAAGAAAGAGCTTTTGACAAATAGTTTTATATCTGATCCAAATCTATTCAGTATCTATTTCACAGATGGTAGCAATTGCTGTCATAGTTGTGCAATATGGGGATAACAAATTCATATTGTTGTGTGATACAAGATAAGAACTTGGTAGATGCTGCTTTTCACTCAAAACTAAATGTAAAATGATAAGATCTGCCATGGAGTGATATATTGTCACCAAAAAAAATCCATACAGTATATAATCCATTCTACATATACACACTGTACATATTTAGACATTATATTAACTTTCTCTGTCTCTTCTGTACACAAATGAGTCATTTTGGTGTTGCCCCCAATGCCCTATAGATTCATGCAGCTTACATGGGGATTAGTGATTTTCAGTACTGTAAAGACAGAGCAATTGTTATTCATTAGCAGGGATTCCTGCCTTGTCCTGAAAGCCAACTCTTGGGGTTTTCTTTTTCTTGAAGGAAAGGCTGGAAGTCCTGCCAATGAATTCTTTATTCCTGTTATTCTTTAGATTCAGTCCAAGGGATAACTTTAACCATTTTAGATTTGAACTGAATCTGAAGTGATATGATGGTATGAAATCATGACTTCAGGATAAAGGAAGGATTCCCAGGAGATGGATGTTGGATCTTTCATCTTTACTCATCTTCCCCAGCCTTAGGACAACAGTTGAAAACATTTGCAACATTGCATGAAATTACTGCAAAAGTAAAATCATTTGAAAATGCTCCTGGGGGGGGCAGGGAGGGAGGGGGGGAGGGAGAGAGAGAAAGAGGGGGGGGAGAGGGAGAGTGTTTCGAACATATTCCTTCCACATTTGGTTGCTATACCTTGGATTTCCTTTGGTTTGTTAGATTTAATTATTTCAAAAATGGAAGACAAGATGAAGAAGACTAAAAATTAAGCACAAAGTCAGTGCTACCGTAAAGTTGCAGCAATAAGTAAGTACCTGATGAAGCATAACTAAGATCACTGTGGATATTTCTTCAGGACATTTTCTTTCCAAAATTTGATGTTTCTCCATCTTCTAAGTAAACTGGTTGTTAAGGATACACCCTAGCGGAATGTGCACAGCAGGCAGGCAGGCAGGCAGGCAAATATGTGAGATAAACGTTTTTGTAGCTTACACTCAGTAAAACAGATACACTCTGCTAGTTAAATAGTTTATTCCAGTAAGAGTTTTAGCATAGTCAAACAGTCCATATACCATTCACTAGTTCAGTCCGTCCGGGGATTATCCAGTTGCAAAGTCCAGTGTCAAAAAAGAGGTCAGTAAACTTACAAATATCAGTCCAGTAATATATCTCCTCGCGGTAGAGATATGAAGAAGTCAAACCTCCTTTCTTCCTTCGACGTTCAAAAACTCAGCAGCAGGGAACATGCAGTTAGCAAACCATCAATCCAGCAAACCATCAATCCATCAATCCAGCAAGTTCTGTTGCTCCCTCTTATGGCGGTTTCACAACCACACCCAAAATTACATGCTTTGCAGTTTAAAGTGACACACATTTAAACTTACTATCATAGTTTATATATATTATTTTACCCAAACTACATTAGGTAACCTTGTTATTCCTAACACTGGTGATGGAAGAGAATGCCAATATTGAACTAAGTCTGAATCACATCTTGTTTATATAAGAATATAAAGGGCTCAATGTGCTATCCTTGGGCAAAAAAGGGGGCTTGAAATCCTTTTAAATGTTCCTCAGTAGAAAATATCTATGAAAAAGGATAACTCCAGTGTAGCCTGCTGAAGAATCCTGATATATAATCACCCATCAACAATAACAGAAAAACCAAAATTCTCCAAAGAACACTGTTATGATATGTGGAAAAACCAAAGTTCTCCAAAGAATATTGTTATGATATGTGCAGAATAACCCTTGATTAACAAGGATATACACATAGAAATGTTTATTAGAGTAGTTATGAATAATTATTCAGCCACACATAGCTACACTGAATTGAGTTAAAGTTTACTTTAAGAAATAGCACAGTCCAATAAACAGTCCAGGTCATATATGTTTAACAATCCAAAGAATATCCAATTACAAAGTCTTCTTACTGGTTGCCTTTGTCATTTACAGTAAACAAAGATATCAAAGTATAAGCGCAGCATAAATACAACAGAGAACCTTAGCAACAGAATGTCAGAGAGACAGAATGTCAGAGAGACAGAATGTCAGAGATAGAGCATGTCAGAGAGAGCAAGCCATGATCTCTAGCTCCCTCTTATGGCAATTTGCAACGCAATCAACCAATCGGAACATAGTACAAATCAATACAGTGATCCTGTCTTAAAGCAACAAACATACATTGTTGGTTTATATATTGCCAACCCAACTAATTGGTGGACAGATTCCTAACAAACATGATTTAGAGTTAAATGAAAAACATTTCCAGAAATTAAAGGATTTTGGTGTCGGTTGGGCCTATGTAGAAAAGAAATAAGAGTAGCTTATTTTATTGTCTGGCACTTTCTAATATTTTAAGCTAATTTTATTTCTTCCCTGATCCTTTAGCAACCTATACATGGGAAATCATGAAGACATCTGAGAGTTTTACACAGTCTATTTTCAAAAGGATATTTTTATGACCAATTTTGATTACATAGAAATGCAAAAACAAGCTAAACTCAGAGACATTAAGAGAGAGAGAGAGAGAATAAAAAGTACAAAGGAAAAAAGGAAAAAAGGAAAGTAAGATAAAGAAAAAGAAATATTTAAAGAAGTGACTTCCAACCTTTAGACAAGTATAAACAAACTTCATTCCCTATAAATATCTCTTCTTCCAATAACCCATCCCCAATGACTTGCCTATAGATATTGATAGTGGAATGACTTGCCTCCAGAAGTTGTGGCTACTCCAGCAATGGAGGTTTTTAAAAAGAGATTAGACCAGGAGTCGCCAAACGGTGGGCCATGAGAAAATTTTGGAGGGCCATAGAGAAATCTCACCCCCAGAGCCCCCCCCAAGGAATTAATCCAGGCTGCACAGAAACTCAAGGCTGCACTGCCCACATGGCCCCTGGGAACCCTCCCTGCCCACTCACTCCTTACCGGGCAAACTTGCCTGCTAAATTGCTATTTTTCTGACCATCAGCTGTTCTGCTGTGCTGGGAGGTTTAGATTAGCTAGGAAGCAGGAAATGGTTGGATTTCTTGCTTTCTAGCTAATCTTTAGATTTTCAGCTCTGCTTTTCCTAACCTCCCTTAGCACTGAAGGTTCTGTTATTCAGTGCAGACTCACAGCAAGCAAATTTTATGACAGACTGAACTATCCAATGGCATATAGATAGATCACTGAATGATTCTGTGAGCAACTCAATCTGCCTGCCTGCTTTGCCTGATTTTGGGTAAAAATTGCTCTTTTTTAATAAAAAATAATTCAATATTTACATACATGGTGTGTTGTGAGTTAATTTTATGAGTTTGCTTGTAAGCAAATTTTATGTGACAGACTGAGCTAGCCAATGGCAGATAGATAGATCTCTGAATGAATCTGTGAGTCTGTGAGCAACTCAATCTGCCTGCTTGCTTTGCCTGATTTTGGGTAAAGGTTGCTCTTTTTTAATAAAAAATTCAATATTTATATAAATATTTATAATATTTACATACAAACCATGCCCAGCCAGCCACATGACCACTAAGCCACATCCACAAACTAGGCCACACCTACAGAACCAGTTAGTGGTCCCTGGGTTTTAAAATTATGATTTTGGTGGTCCCTGAGGTCCAAAAGGTTGGCGACTCCAGAATTAGACAATCATTTGTCTGAAATTGTACAGGGTCTTCTGCTTAAGCAGAGGCTTGGACTAGAAAATTTCCAAGGTCTCTTCCTACTCTGTTATTTTGTTAAATCATTAATTTTTGGTCCTTATGACAACAATAAGTCTGTAAAGGATTAACAGAGCTTGTAAAAATATGTCCATAAAGGGTTAGCAGAGCCTTAACTCTAAAATTGATCAAACAAAGAAACTTTAATGTATATTCTTTTTTTTATTATTCCTAGTAGTTTTGATGTATAATACATTCAGATGTTGCCATAGAATTTTATCTCCATTATTTTCTTTTTCCTGTCCCAAAGGCTTATTTGAGGCTTTAGGATTCCTCCATGTAAATCCCATAAAAATTATCCAGGCCATTCTCCTAGCTTGTCATTTGTAATTCTACATTAATTTTCAAAGCTTTAATCAACTCTTTTGTACATCCAGTAGAAAGTCCTTATCTGAGCCATTGTTTTAGTTTGTCATTTGTGTTTTCATATTACCTGCTTTGTATCTGTCTTGTAATCCATACTTACTTTATTATCCAGTCTTTTTGTTTCTAATATTTCTACATCGGGCAAGATTTATTTTACATCTGTCATTCCTTCATTAACAACTTTTGGATGTAATCTACCCATAGAAGCAAACAACATTGATCATACTGTAGCTGGTAATTTCTCATCCTTCAAAAATTCCTAAAGGTATTTCAGATGTAAGAATGTTTTTTGTTGTTTTACAAATTTCTGTATACTAAATAAAGACAAAAGGTAAGCTTTACTCCTTTCCCTTTCTTTTTCTGCCTGGAATATTTAGTCTCCTCCAATTTTCCAAGTCATGAAGTCTTCCAAATCAAAACTATGTTATGGCTTAGGTTACACAAAACAATTTGGTTACCACAAATGACTATTTATCTAATTATTGCCAAAATCTTATAGTAAATATAATAATATTCCAAATTTGTCTGGACTCCATTCATTTATAACTTTCTTGCTGTTTATTTCCAGTTCTTTAAATTTTTAGCATTTTGCTGATATTAACAAGGTCAACTCACTCGGGGGCTTTTCAAATGTGCTATTCCAAAGACTTCTAATAGCCTTAAGATAGTAAATAGGTAATTTACAAAAATGATTCAAATATAAGGTTAGCAAGCCCAATGTCCTGTATGAGGCTCTGCCACAGCTGCAAGCATGATCGCTAATCTCTTCTTGTTCCAGCACTCAAATCCATGGAAAATCATTGTTCTGAAGTCTCCTCATGAGGAACTCCTCATGCTTTAGCCATCTAGAGGATACTAAAAATGTCCCATCCTCTCCTTTTCCAGAAAGTTTTCACAAAACCAATCTACTTTCCAGTTCTTCAGTCTTTGCTGCAGCCATCATCTCAGCTCACACACACACACACAAATACCCACCTCACACATATACATATTTGCTAGAGAGAGAGAGAGAGAGAGAGACTAAAGGCATTAAAGAGGACAAACATTTTGAATAAGGGGAATATACTACAACATTTTCTTTAAATGAAGGTTCAGCAGCAATCCAAACAGGATTGTTATCAATTTACGGCAGATTCTCTACTAGTATGTGGTTATATGAACTGATGAACCATAAATATATTTCTGAATTCAAATAGCCACTCTAAGCAGAATAACAAAATGAAAAACTGTTTTTGCAGAAATTATGCAAATTATTCATAACAATTGAAAAACATTGTTAACACTCAAAAAAATGCAAAAATTATATCTTTACTTTGGAAAACAACTGGTGATGGTTGTTAAATAATGTGTAATATGAAGAGAGCTACAGTGTCTTTGTCTGTCAGTCATTTTATTTTGAGGACTGACCAGCAAGGCAAAACAAAAGAGTCACATTTAGTTCACTTAATATCAATATAGTTTATACAGGACAGAGCAGAACAAATTATCAAATCATATAATACAAGAAAAAAATCGTAAATACGAGTTTAAGACTTTAGGGAATAAAAAATCATGTAGAAGAGTATCATATAATTTATATAATGCAACTATTTGATTATTTAGAACAGAATAATAAAATTACCAATAAAAATGGGTCTCAATCTATCAAATGAGTAACAATAGAGAATTATTGAGATATACGTAAATAACATTCTACAGTCTTGATCATTGTACAAAAATTTGCTACTGTTACAGCCATTAGAAATAAGTATGCATATGTGTAACTCAGTAACACAAACATCAGCCTTGCCCTCCTGTGGCTGTTGGCCAATTAATCAGAAAAGCAGGATACCAGAACTAATAGAGCAAAATATGTACATAGATCAGTAAGACAAAACATGCAGCAAGGCAACAAATCATTTACATAGCTGAAATCACTGCTGTAACTGTTGTGTATGCAATATAACTAATAAAGTATGAGCTCGGAGTCAAGTGCAGGGTTCTGGCCCTGCACTTCTAATTGGCTGTTAAGCAGCCAGACCCGATTGGCCCGTTCCGGGGAATCCGATTGGCCCTTAACAGAAATGTCTTATTGGTTTAAGAGCTGACGTTCCTAGCTCGTTATTGGTTAATCGTTACAAGGTTTGCATATATAAGGCAGGTTTTACTGCTGTTCAATTGAGCAAGTTATGATGTAAATAAAGAGCTGAAGTTCACCATTCAGAAGCTTGTCTCCATTCTTCTCGCCCATGCTCAAAACATAACACTGGCGACGAGGATGGGATATGGAGACATCTGAACCAACGGAACCAAGAAGCAATACCGAGCACTTGGCAGACGGCACCAACAACGGAACCATGTCCGGTGGCATCGTACTACCCGCTCTGTTCGATCCGAAACAAGAGGACTGAGAGTCCTACATGGATCGCTTCCAAATGTTCCTTGAGATGAACAACTTAAAGGACGCCACACCAGGAAAGAAACGGGCGGTGTTCCTAACGCATTGCGGTCCAACTGTATTTAAGATGGCTAAAGCACCAGCCAAACCCCGAGAAGTGAAGGCCATGGATTGGGACGACCTCGAACCTATCCTGCGAGCCCACTACGCTCCTACCGTGCCTACGCTCATGAGATGCCAAGAGTTTTATCAAAGAAACCAGCGAAAGGGAGAAAGCATGGCCGACTTCATAGCAAACCTCCATAACTTGGGAGGCCTCTGCGGATTCACCGATCTCAAAGAAGCACTAAGAGATCGCATAGTTCTTGGATTAGATGCTCCAGGCATCGAAAGCAAGCTGATGGCAAAAGGCAACATCAACCTTGCCGACGCCATTGCTGATGCTACTGCGGCAGAGGCAACCAAGAAGTCGGCTGCACAACTACGCCGAAACTGCGCTCCGGTTCCACCACCGGCCAGCGAAATCTCACCTAGTGCAGAGGGGCAGCTCATGACAACACACCACGAGGACCTCTCTTCATCGTCAGATAGCGACGAAGAAAGGGTCCATCGACTGCGGTCCAACCGAGACCACTACCCGAAGCCTGTACGCCCTTGCGCTCGATGTGGAGCCAACCATGCCAGGTCTGAATGCAAGTTCCGCGATGCACTTTGCCATGAGTGCGAGAGACGAGGCCACATCGGACGGGTCCACCACAGCATGCCAGGACCCAGCCAGGCCTCAAAAGGGACTAACCATCGCCAATCGACAGGAAACCATCTTGTAAGGCGAGCGCCAGTAAACCAATCCTACAGAAATCGACCTTTGCAGAGAGAAGAGGCTCACCATACTATAACTATCGGTCACGCCTCAATCTTGGACACTAAGAAAATCCAAGTAACAGTAGCAATCAAGAATCAGCCTTGCCACATGGAGGTCGACTCGGGATCATCTCTCTCGATGGTGTTCGTGGAGAACACTCAAGCAACTCATCCCCACAATTCAACATCAAGATCTCCGGTTCCAACGCCTCATCCTAAAGGACTACCAGGGGAATCGAATCCCCATCGTCGGGCCCTGCCGAGTCTGAGTCTCTTTCAAGAAGCACACAGCATACTTACCTTTGACAGTCATCGATAGCGATAGGCCTAGCCTACTGGGCCTCCAATGGGTCGCGCCACTTGGCATTGAAGTGGCCGGCGTAAACCGAGTCGGTGGCTGGGACTGGGAGGAAGACCTTATCTCTGAGTTCAGGGACGTCTTTACGGATAGCTTAGGCAAGTACAAGGGGACCCCGATCTCATTCAGCCTAGATCCCAAGGTAGCTCCCATTCACTTGAAGCCCCGTCGAGTCCCATTTGCCTTAAGGGCGAAAATCGATGAGCAACTCAACAAACTGATAGCTCAGGGGGTGTTGGAGCCCATCGATCACTCCCCTTGGGAAACCCCTGTTATAACCCCCATTAAGCCAGATGGGTCAATCCGAATTTGTGGGGATTACCGGGCCACCTTGCACCACACCCTCCAGCAAAACGCATATCCAGTTCTGGTGGTGCAGCACCTCCTCCATTCTCTGGGGGGCAGGAAAGTTTTCACTAAATTGGATTTAGCTCAGGCATATCAGCAATTACCAGTAGATGAAAAAACGGCACAGGCCCAAACTATTGTGACGCACCAAGGTGCCTTTAAATGTACCCGGCTGCAATTCGGAGTTAGTGTAGCCCCGGGGATCTTTCAGAGCCTTATGGAAAGGTTATTACAAGGAATTAAGGGCGTGGTCCCCTATTTTGACGATGTATTAATTGCAGCCCCTACCAAAAAAATCTTACAGGACCGGTTAAAATTAGTCCTAAGAAAATTCCCAGAAGCCGGTCTTAAGGTTAAAAAAAATAAATGTAAATTGTGCACTGACAGTGTTGAGTTTTTAGGGTACCTGATTGATAGCCAGGGCATTCACCTTACTGAAGGTAAATTAAAAGTGATCAAAAACACTCCCAGGCCACGAAACAAGGCCGATCTCCAGGCTTTCCTAGGCCTCATCAACTTCTATAATGTGTTTTTACCGCACAAAGCAACTGTCGTTGAACCGTTACACCGATTGTTAGATAAAAGGGCAATTTGGTTATGGGGTTACCGTGAAGAACAGGAGTTTAGAAATGTTAAAAAACTGCTCACTTCTGACTCTGTACTCATGCAGTATGACGAGACTTTACCGTTAGTTATAACCTGTGATGCATCGCCTTTCGGGGTGGGCACCATTTTGAGCCACGTACTACCTAACGGGAACGAAGCCCCTGTTGCATATTTCTCAAAGACTCTTTCAAAAACTGAGCGGAAATATGGACAAATTGATAAAGAGGCCCTTGCAATTGTCTCAGCTGTGAAAAGATTTCACGAATATGTGTATGGCAGGCCTTTTACTATTGTGACTGACCACAAACCGTTGCTAGGGATAATAGCCGGAGATAAGCCGACTCCCTACATATTATCCCCTAGGATGACCCGATGGTCAGAATTCTTAGCTGCTTATAACTATCGGCTGCAATACTGCCCGGGGAAAGCCATTCCCCACACCGACGCATTGAACCAAGCACCGCTTCCAGAAACTCTCGACGATCCAGCACCAACGGTAACCTCGTTGCAAATCGAGGCACTCAACTCGCCACCACTGACCGCTCGAGACATCGCGAGAGAAACCAAACGCGACCACACCCTAGCATGAGTCCTAGGCTGGGTAGAACGCAGATGGCCATTGGACCAATTGTCTGATGACTTCACACCATTCAAGTCTCGACAGACCGAGCTCTTCTCCCAGAAAGGCTGTGTCATCTGGGGCGATAGAGTCGTTATCCCAGAATGGCTCTGAAAAGTGTTGCTGAGAACCTTGCACGATGGCCACCCCGGCATCGTGCGAATAAAAGCCCTTGCACGAAGCTACGCATGGTGGCCGGGCATTGACAAGCAAATCGAACAGTGAGTTAAAGCTTGTCCCAAATGCCAATAAGTCAGCAACGCCCCTCCAAAAGCCATGCCTACTGAATGGGAGACACCATGTCTCGAATTCACCTGGACTTTGCGGGGCCAACCAAGGGCCACACCTTCCTGCTTACTGTCGATGCCTACTCGAATTGGCTCGAGATTCATCACATGACTACTACAACGTCTGAGGCAGTCATCAAGATTTTAAACAGACTCTTTGCAACCCACAGATTACCAAACGTCCTGGTATCTGATAGCAGCCCACAATTTACTGCACTAGCGTTCGAGCAGTACCTCGCTGACCGCGCCATCCACCATGCGCTCACCTCGCCTGTGCACTCTGCGACCAATGGCCAAGTAGAACGCATGGTCCAATTTGTAAAGAAAACCTTGCAAAAGGTAAACTACAATAACATTGATGACAAAGTCAATCAAATCCTCTTCTTGCAACACATCACCCCACATAGCGTCACCAACAAAACTCCCGCTGAACTGCTAATGGGACGAAAGCTCCGCTCCCACCTTGACCGGTTGCACCCTGCTTATGAACCGGAGAAACTACTAGGATCCAGCGGCCGCTGTCGCACCTTCCAGGTAGGAGACCTGGTTTATGCAAAAAATCTATCGGGCAACCCGTTGTGGGTGGAAGCGACGGTCGTACGTGTAACCAGACCCAGATCCTACCTTGTGCAATGCCGTGACAATAAACTCTGGAAATGGCATATCGACCAGTTACGGTCGCGACTTGCAGCAGCCAGTCCGCAACTCCCCTATGACCAAACTGAGGGGGGGGGAGGTACGGAAGAAGATGAAGCCCTAGGAAACCCGTTCGAAGGGAACGACGATTTAACAGAAACCCAGGCTGTGGAGCCGGAGGGAGAAATGTTTGCACCTCAAGAAATTGCGGAAAATGGGGGCAACGACGCAGAAGTCTGAACCAGAGGCAGCCCCACTTCCAAACAGCAATCTGCCTCAGCAGAACTGCAACCAACCAATACAGCGAAAGTCAAAGAGACTAAAAAGACAACCGTCCTGTTTAAAGGACTATGTAACTGCGCTCTGAACTAAGAAGCCAGGGGGAAGGGGTGTTGTGTATGCAATATAACTAATAAAGTATGAGCTTGGAGTCAAGTGCAGGGTTCTGGCCCTGCACTTCTAATTGGCTGTTAAACGGCCGGACCGGATTGGCCGGTTCCAGGGAATCCGATTGGCCCTTAACAGAAATGTCTTATTGGTTTAAGAGCTAACGTTCCTAGCTCATTATTGGTTAATCGTTACAAGGTTTGCCTATATAAGGCAGGTTTTACTGCTGTTCAATTGAGCAAGTTATGATGTAAATAAAGAGCTGAAGTTCACCGTTCAGAAGCTTGTCTCCATTCTTCCCGCCCATGCTCAAAATGTAACAGTAACCCAATGCAATCCAACAGCAATAATATTTCCTGTGGAGTTGTTGTTTTAACAAAAATGTTCAATAATAAAGCTCTAGTTTAAGTAGGGACCTGCAGGCCAAGGATGGATACCTCCAACTACCATAGCAACAAATTTTATAATGGTTGCATTACTTGGAACACATGATGTAAGGAAGTACTGCACTGTAATTGATCAATATCAGGATGGCCAGAGAATTCTCACAGTATTCTACTCCCAAAAAGCTAAGCATATTATGTTTACTTTATATGAAGTAAGAGTTATCCATGTTCAATAGTAATTTATTTAGAAAAGGGCTGCCTTGTTCTTCAGGAGAAAAATAAAGTGTGATAAAGTCCCATTCAGCTCTCTCTATATTTTTATCACAATTTAGAATTACTTTGCCATTGCCTTCTGATATTTTTTTTAAAGTTTAGTTTATAATCCTTTTATATTCTGAAGGTCAGCGATGAACCATGCATTGCCTGCATTGCTTCAGAATCCAGTGAGGGTTGCATGTGCTACCGTTTGCTAAAAATGTATACCTTATTCAGAAACAAGCATATTTAGATGTGCTTCTTCAATCTGTTACCAAAGCTTTAAATAATGGTTTGTTTGTATCTTAATAGTAACATAATTCCTATTAGTAATATAATTCTGCTTGATTAGTATTATTCTTCTTGTTTTTTCAGTAATAAAAGAACTTTGCTTGTGGTATCAGAACAAAAATAGGTTGATGCTTTAAAATAAATACCTACAATTTTAGTCTTTGTTTAATGTTATTATTTATAGAACATTTCTATGTATAATTGTCTTGGTTCATTGTCATTACAGTGAACTTTTCAGACTGTTCATCATAACTATTTTCTATAAATATAGAAAGGTTATCACCAGATATAGAATGGTTATTATCATTTGTATCTGAAATTCATAAGTGACATAATAGTTGGTGATTGGAATCAAGCCCTGGATATCTTTCTAGATCATTTTGTCACATGATCTGTTGTCACATTGTTCAAAAACAGCACAAATATAAACTAGAGAATATTTAGCATTCTGTTGATCTTTCCAATATGAATATATTTCTTTCTTCTTCCTTATTTGCACAAAGTGCAAAACCAAGCTAAAATAATCTTGCTACAATATCCAAGGCACCATAATAGACTCACAAAATAACTACACCTGAAGTGGGTTCAATAAATTAATATCCATATTGCTATGTATTAATATCGATCAGTACAAGAAGAAAAAGACAGGACTTCATCATTTTCTGGAAAACAAGGGGAATTGAGTTTTCCAAATCTCTGGGGCAAGATGGTATTGCTGGGGCATATAGAAAATAAATCAATAGCTTTCTTCAAATGATTTCCTCCTGGTCATTAAGCAGGAGCTGTGATTTCAGTAAGAGTCTCAAATGGCATGCTTACTCTGTCCAGCAGGAAGTCCTATCCTATCAAAAGTTAAAGATTAAGAATCCCAAAGTTATTCAGTTTTGCTAGAGTTGAGTCACATCTGTTTTCCCCATCCAGATCCAAAGAGCTTCTTAGCAGTAGATAAGCACCATTTACACAGCCAAGGTCTCTATGGATGAGTATTGTTACATTAACAACAGCAATTGGGACCTTAATTTCATCTGACTGCATTGCTTAGCAATGGCAGTTTCATTGCCATCATTAAGCAAGGACATCATGTGGCCATTATTTGCAACCTTCTGTCAGCTTCCCCATTGGCTGGTCTAGAGAAAAGAACAACTAGGGATGACATAATAGTAGTATTCTAGTATTTGGGGAGCTGCCACAAAGAAGAGCAGGTCAATTTATTTTTCAAAATACCAGAGGGCAGAACAAGAAACAATGGATGGAAACTAATCAAGGAGAAAAGCAATTCTCTCCTGGAATTAAGAAGAAACATCCTAACAGTGAGAACAATTAACCAGTGGAACAACTTGCCTTCAGAAGTTGTGAGTGGTTCATCACTGGATGTTTTTAAGAAGAGATTGGACAGCCCCTTGTCTGAAATTGTATAGGCTTGAGCAGAAGATTGGACTAGAAGACTTCCAAGGTTCATTCCAGCTCTGTTCTTGAAGCTAGCAAACAAGATTGCAAATGGCAACTACATGACTACAGGATACTTCAGTAGCTAAAACGTTGAGGATCAATTATAAATACTACTCATTCAGTGCCATTACAAGTTCAAATGGTTGCCAAATAAGTGGTTGTTAAGCAAAGATCCCCCATGTCATTAGCATGCTTGTGATCTCCAAATCAACAAATAACCTCATCAAGTGATTCATGCAGATGTGAAATAATAGTAGTAGAGAGAGCCAAGACACCATATATAGGTGTTATGGGCTAGATCTCTCCCTTTAACAGCAGAACTTAGAAGCAATTCCAGCTGAAGGAAAAGGACCATCACAAAATATTCCCCCCCCCATTAATTTAAATTAAACAAATACCCTCCAAAATATACTGTTCTCTGTAAGTTAAGGGCAAAGGACTTCATCTGTTTATTTACTTATCCTTCCCATGCCTTTCTTTTTAAACTTGTCTTCAGAAGTATTTCTCTCCCATGTGAATTATTTTGTGCATTTCATATCATAACATCTCTTATCTTAAATTTGCTGATAAAGAAGGTTATTTAATGGAAATGCTAAATATTGTGGCTTAGGGCAATCAAATCCTCATATATATACCAATCATATTTTTGCTTTCGGAACAAGTAATATTATGCAGAATGTAAAAACAGAATGGTAAGCAAAAAATGAAAAATATGAGATTTTTAAAATGGAGCAGAAAATCTAGTTAATGCTAGTTTAAGGCAATACCATTCTTTATAACTTCCCATACCTTTTGGTCCAGGAAAGTTCTCCTTCTGCTATTCTCGTGCAGTTCTTGTACTGTCTTTTCTTTTTAAACTTCTCACCTCTATCCTTTTGAGGACTTCATTAGCTCCATTCAAACAAAGCTGTCTTTCTTTTACTCTTAATACTTCCACTCTTCCTTCATACACATGAGACTTCAATTCCGAATTTTCTCCAAATAATCAAACCATTTCAACAGACTTCTTTTATAATGATCCATTTCAATCCCTTTTCTATACAATTGACATTATCCCTTCTTTCTTTTTTTAACCACATGTTTCTTAAGAAGCCTATTCCTCTTACATTCCACTTACTTTTATGTTTTTCTTGATAATAGCCAAAACTCTATATAGTAAAGTAGGCAAAAGCATTTTTTTATTTGCCGTTCTTTCTTTTTTTTAGGTTTTTTTTTAAACAAACTTTATTGATTACAAAACCAAAATATCAAACAAACACAGAAGAAGAAAGAAAAGAAATAGAAAAAAAGAAAATGATTAAAAAACTAACAATTCTACTATCGACAGTCTATGGTTCCTTGTTTGTTATCAATATTGGTGATATATTTACAAATACATCTTATTGTGAATATATAATTATGATTTACATTTTATGTTATTTACTAATATATTTTCTATTTTTGTTCTATCCAATCATACCAGCATTCCCAGCTTCTATAATATTCTGATGTTTCTTTTTCCTTAAGTGCTAAGGTTAACTGTCCTGTGCAGAGATGGACAACAGCCTGTGCAGAGATGGACAAGTTAACCTTATTCGCCATTCTTTTTGTTCCTTCCACAAACATGTTCCTACATAATATCTACTAATCTTTCTTCCAGCATTTGCTGGAAGACATATTGAAATGTCTCTGTTTTTTCATCTTCAGTAAACATTTTTATCAAGGAATACATATTCATATACTTGCTTTAGCTTTTTGCAATGTATGTATAATTTGCAAATGTTTGCTCCATTTCCCCAGCAAACACAACTACTGTGATTTTTACATAAATATTGAGATTCATACTCCTTGTTGCATCATACAATCTATCCAACCCTTGCTGCAAATCATTTAGATTCTCAATCAACTACATGGCATCATCTGTGTGATGACTTGGGGTGAGGCACAAAGGCAACACAGTCAAATAAGCAAGAAGAGTCCCTTTATTATCTCCAACTTTGCCCCCAATGTCCAGGTTACCTTCAGCTGGAGAAAAACTCTTCCAGGAACAGACTTTAAATGGAGGAAATTCAGTCCGAAAACAAAGTACATACAAACTGTAACTAAAAATCTAAACAAACCACACTGCAGTAATTGACTTGATAGGGCAGGAGAAGGAATTGCAGACTTGCAAGCAAACACAGTTGGGAAGACACCAGGAACACAGATAAGCCTCAACGATACTAGATAATTCACCATTTGCTCCCAACAACTTTGTTGTGCACAGCTTCCCTTTTTAAACACTGTGTTCCCAGCTGCAGCTAATGAAAGGAATCAGAACCCTTTCCTCCCCTGTAAGCCACACAACTCATGTTGCTCCCTTCTCTGTTCCTCCCTGTGTGCCCTGGGATGAAGAGGAGTGGATCTGGATCTCCCTCCAAATTCCTTCTTCCTTGCGGTACCTCTTTCCTACTCTGCCCAGCTTCCCCAGTTTCTTCCACAGCCAATGGAGCCACATTCATTCTCTGTCAGCTGCTTGGCCTCCCCCTCTGAATCAAATTCTGACAGGGGCATGACAATCTGCATCTTCTTGTTGTTGTTGTGCTATAGCCATCATGGGACATTGGTGATCATGTTGGTGATCCTATTTTTATCAACAACCGCATGAAAAAGTGCTGTTGAGTTTTGTCCAAACCAGTCCCTTAAATTTTGAAGTCATAATGTTCTTCTTCTGCCTGGACTTCCTTCTGCCTGGATCATCTGCATGCAGAAGTATATTTATGTCTGTGAGACATCTACCATCAACCCAAGCATTCTATATTCATTTATCCATATGTCAAATATTAAAACCACATACACATATTTGGCTTGCTGCCTGCTCCGTATTAAACTGGCCAGCAAGCATTCTGTTCTCTGCTAAAAATAAACTTAACAAGATGTATATTACAAAACCAGAATTTTTACTGCTTTACATTGCAATATAGCAATATTAAATTCTTAACTGATGTAATTCCATTGAGATTCCAGCAGTTATGTTTTCTTGTATGATGACAAAGTTTTAAATATATTTTTGAAACAGATTTTGAATTATTGTGAGTTTTTTTCAAGTTTTATATGTATAGTTATTTCTTTATTTAACTAATAAGGCGCATGTGATTGCTAAGGATATGCTTTTTTCTATGACTAAATTTATGTTATGGAACACATAAAGAATACTAGTTTTGCAATTTCATGCTTATGCTATTAGAAATTATTAGAAAGTATTAAAAGAATCACAGTAGGGGAAGCAGGGTATAAAATATTAGTTAAGGATGATACGTTATATGGTATAATTAAACCAGTAACTTTAATTCCTTCTTTCATTAGTATGTGAATTTACTATTCTGTTTGTTTAATCAATAAATTGAATAACATATCATTTTAATCTGTTTAGAGATTCAGTTTTTAGATTACGTTCCCATTATTTTATTTACCTTAATATAAGGATTCCTAGAATTGGTAAAATTGAATTTATGCCTATTTTTACACAAATGTAAGAAATTCTGCACAGATTTGTGATTTAGTGCTTAACACCTGAAATAACTTTATCTAACATAGCCATCTATCAAGATTTGTATTATTAAAATGACAATTATGAGTCAGATTTTAATTTGCCAAGTTTTAGACTGGCTCTGCACAATGGGTACAATAAAAAAAATCAGAACTGACATCCTCTTTAGGCTCAAGTTGACTGTTATTATTTGAACCCATTGACATCATGGCAGGTATTTGTCATACTTAGATCTACACATTTGTTGTAATATTTGCATTTAATTAGGCAGCAAATATAATTCTGACCCTTTTATCATACCAGTTTTAAAATAGTTGACAATATTATTGGGAATGGTTTCTTTATATTGGCTATTATATGCATACTTTCAATAAATTTCAATCAACATTCTTTTAAAAACTTTTCTAGAACTTAAAAAAAAAGGTTTAATCTACATCAGAGTAGTTCTTGGAAGGTTTTGGATTAAGCAACAGAGAGTTCAAAGACAGTACCTATTTTTATAAAAAACCTGAAGAAACTTGATGTTAATAATTCATATGATCTTTAAAATACTGAGCACAAATGTTCCCTTTTTTGTAAACAAACTGAAGATTACTCTAAAGGATGTGAAGTTAGTTTTCCCTAATCTTAAAATAAGGTTAATATAAAAGAATTCTTGTTTCATATATATTAGATACCTCAGATAATATTTCATAAGGGTTGGATGGACTCATTTTCCTTATCACTGGAGATACAATTTGAAACAGTTGGAATGATAATTTACATAGTCTGGACCTATCCTAATCTTGCTATGTTCTGGGTTGAAATCCACCAGATTGTTAATATGACCAAGCATTGAAAGTTAAATATGCATAGGTTCTTTTCGGCTGTATTCCAAGCCTTTGGAACCTATCAACACCTCAGAACTATACAATTTTTTGCACATTATTATATAATATTGAAAGGACACATATATACACTGATGTTGTGGTGCATGTTGTTCAGGTTTGGAATTAGTTTTTGTTTGAGAAGGGGCAAGGAATTTTGTCACATTATTTGAAATGTGGTTGTATTTTGTTTTTTAAGAAAAATTATGATGTTTAATAATGGTGCTTCATTAGTTTTTTTCTATTAATTAGTAAAAGAAGTTGTGAAATATGTGCAAAGCTTCAACAGCTGGCGAACCTATTTTCAAATGGAATTCCATGAAGCCACCCATATCTTTCCATGAAATCTAGTTGTTCAAAATGAACTCTAGAAAAAAACTCTTCTAAGATGTTGAGGCATATAAATTGTTCAATACTTTTCTAACCAGAAAGCTGATTTTTGTTGAGTCAGCCACTTCTAGTAAGACTAGCAAGCACTCTTTATATCAGAGGCTTTACGTAGTCTTCAAAATACAACGTCAAAATTACAGCTTTCCCTGAAGAGCTGCCCAGATGCCTCAATAGGAGGATGCCTCAGAGTGATGGATAGCAGTAGAAAAAACTCTGATAGAGTGGCAGACAAGTCTTTGTACTTTTCTGCCACTCTATGGACTCATTGCCTGAGGTGGTGGTGGTTGTTTTAATAGGTCAACCCTATGAAAAGAGAAAGTCATAAGCTTAAGATATGAAGATAATTTGCAAAAGCAACTATAGCCACTAAAATGGGATAAATGAAGTCTTCAGAGTCTCAGATGATTTGTTTCTTTAAAGAATTTGTAATTTGTAAAACAACAATTTATGATTCAAGGAAGGAAGGAAGGAAGGAAGGAAGGAAGGAAGGAAGGAAGGAAGGAAGGAAGGAAGGAAGGAAGGAAGGAAGGAAGGAAGCTTCAAAACCAGCAAACTTTTATAAATAAATGATTTTAGTTATTGGAATTCTAAATACACTACACATTTAAGTAATATTCAGTTTTTCAAAGAATTCACCTGTTCTAAAAAAATGTCCCTAATATAAAAGCAAAACACTCTTAAATTATTTCCTAGATCAAACATTACCTTCATGTTTTGGCCAAAGGTTTTGATTACATGTGGGATCTTATAAATGGATACATATGGATAAATATTTCACAATTTACACAAATTCAGCCAGAATATGTTTTTTTAATAAGAAAAAGGGAGTGCTTTTACTGAGCTTATTTTAATTTGAAAAGCAGTGCATCTTCCTTCAAGAGTTTTGATGTTGAAAAGATGTCAGCATTCATTTAATAGGGGTTTAGCTTCTACTGAAATTGAATCATGCACATATGAAGCAATGTAAAATTCCAGATTTGTCTACTGTCAAGGCTCAGATTAATAAACCCAAGCAAAGCAGAACTCTGAGATTTGGCTCCTTCTCAAAGGTCCTGTTTATTGAGTACATCAGCTTCAATGGAAAACCAAGTTTCAGTATAATTAAACTAGGAAATAACCCCATCCCCAAGTGTCACAGGTCTCATTGGCCAATTGGGTTAATTGGTGGGCTCCTTAGGCACTTACAAACATGCTCCCTTCCCCAACCTTATCTGTTGCCAGTAGAGATGACTTTGCACATATAAACAAATATCTGTTGTGTGTAGTATTGCATTCCAACCTCCTTCCTCCCTTCTCCTTCTGTGTGACAACTGAGGAACAGAAAGATGTTTGCGGCCAGGTTCAAATGATCAATCGCAACATTTATCTTTCAGTCTTACTCTTTTCTTTTACTTTTGTTTGCATGCAAAGCCTGAAGCTGATAAGGCAACTGAAATGGTTTTGGAGTTAACTTCTTAAGATTTAATTTCCAAATGGACATAAATTTAAGGCCTATCTGCTTTGACATTCCCCAAATAAAAAAGGAAAAAATGCAAACAATTCCATCAAATTATAAGAAGGAGAAAGAGGAGAGCCAGATTTTTTTCCCCATATGTGATTTTTCCCCCCCTCACTCAGAATCTCTGGCTTAATAGCAAGAATAATAAACACAGAACAAATCAGAATAGTTTTAAGATTTTTGCCTATCTCTTTCAGCCAAAACTCCATATACCATGATATTAAATAAAAGAAATGTTGAATCAAGAAACTCTCACCTTATTAGAATGTACAAATTCTCCTTTAGTCTACCATCAGGATGTATGTAATTTGGTTGAGAAATAAATTCATGAACATTTCTATGAAATAAGCCAAGAATATGGCCCTTGCTCCATGTATTTTCCATACACATTTATTTCCTAATTCCTTAATTTTCCTTCACTGTCCTGGGATGGACTACAGTTGAATTTACATTCAAATAAGTAGAAAATATAGTGTTCCTGTTGTGAATGAATAAATGTTAAAATAAAGTTATCTTGAGCTTGAAGTCAAGTGCAGGGTCCTGGCCCTGCACTTCTGAATGGCTGTTTATGGCAAGAACAGATTGGTCCGTTCAGGAGCATCTGATTGGCCATTAACAGGCCATTCTCATTGGTTAACGGAGCTAGCGCTCCCGGATTGCTATTGGTTGAATAGTTAATAAGTTGCCTATATAAGGAAGGCTATAGCAGCCATTGAGCTGAGCTGTCACACCATGTAAATAAAGAGTTTGAAGTTCACTGTTTCTATCGGCTCATCTCAAATTATTCGCACCCATGCTCCAGACTTAACACTGGCGACGAGGATGGGATTGGATGACATCAGAGCCAACTAAACAACGATGAAGACAACCAAGCACATGGCTGAAACGCACAACGGCAGAACCATGTCCGGCGGCGTAGTACCACCCGCTCCGTTCGACCCAGCACAAGAGGACTGGGAGTCCTACATAGACCGTTTCCAAATGTTTTTGGAAACGAATAATCTGAAGGATGCCACAATCGGGAAGAAACGGACGGTATTCCTGACGCACTGCGGCCTGACCATATTCAAAATGGCCAAGGCGCTAGCAAAATCGGCTGAAGTAAAGGCTGAAGTAAATGGACTGGGACGTCCTCGAACCGCTATTAAGGGCCCACTATGCACTGACCATTCCAACGCTCGTAAGACGGCAGGAGTTCTACCAAAGAAACCAGCGTAAAGAAGAAAGCATTGCCGATTTTGTTGCGGACCTCCGAAACTTGGGAGGCCTCTGCCGACCTAGAGGAGGCCTTGAGAGACTGAGTAGTTCTAGGATTAGATGCACTAAACGTGCAGAGCAAAATAATGGCTAAAGGCAACATTAGCCTTGCTGATGCCATCGCTGAGGTTACGGCAGCAGAGGCGACCAAGAAATCGGCTGCCCAACTACGCCGAAATCGCACTCCGACACACCAACCAGCCGGCGAACTTTCACCTAAGTCGGAAAGACAGCTTTCGATGGCACACCATGAGGACCTCTCTTCGTCGTCAGACAGCGACGAAGAAGAGGTCCATCGACTGCGGTCCAATCGGGACCGTTACCCGAAATCCCAGCAACCGTGCGCTGGCTGCAGGGCCAACCATTACCGTTCTGATTGCAAATTCTGCGATGCGCTCTGCCACGAGTGCGGGAAACGAGGCTGTATTGGACGGGTCTGCAGAAGTCTCCTCAGACCCAGCCAGACCTCGAAGGGGACCAATCTTCGCCAATCGACAGGAAACCGTCCTGTAAGGCGAGAACCAGCAAACCACTCCTACAGAAACTGACTCGTGAATTGCCTAACGAGACGAGAAGAGGCTCACCAAACACTCACTATCGGCCATGCCTCTTCATTGGATGCCAAGAAAATTCGAGTTAAAGTGGACATCGAAAATCAGCCTTGCCAAATGGAAGTTGGGATCATCTCTTTCAATGGTCTCCTGGAAGACCCTCAAGCAACTCATCCCTACTATCCGGCGCCAAGACCTCCAATTCCAAAGGCTTGTGTTAAAAGACTACCAGGGGAACTGGATTCCAGTTGTAGGATCCAGTCGAGTCCGGGTTTCGTTCAAGAACCGCACAGCGTACTTACCCCTGACAGTGATCGACAAGGACCGGCCTAGTCTGTTAAGCCTGCAATGGTTCGCACCACTCGGCATTGAAGTGGCAGGTATTAACCGAATCGGCGGCAGTGACTGGGAGGAGGACCTCGCCCACGAGTTCAAGGATATCTTCGCGGAAAAGCTAGGCAAGTACAAGGGGACCCCGATATCCTTTAGCCTTAATCCAAAAATAGCTCCTATCCACCTTAAGCCTCATCGAGTTCTGTTCGCACTAAAGCTGAAAATCGATGAACAGCTTGATAAGTTGATAGCCCAGGGAGTGTTAAAGCCAACCGATCACTCCCCATGGGAAACCCCAATCGTGACACCAATTAAGCCGGATGGCTCCATTAGAATTTGTGGGGACTACCGAGCCACCCTAAACCACGCCCTGCAACAAAATCCACATCCGGTGCCAGTGGTGCAACACCTCTTTCCCTGGGGGGCGGAAAAGTCTTCACTAAACTAGACTTAGCCCAGGCTTATCAGCAACTGCCGGTTGACGAAAAAACGGCACAGGCACAGACTATCGTAACGCACCGAGGTGCCTTTAAGTGTACGCGGCTCCAATTCGGAGTCAGTGTAGCCCCGGGGATCTTTCAGAGCCTAATGGAGAGACTCTTGCAGGGGATCAAAGGCGTTGTCCCCTACTTTGACGATGTGCTCATTGCTGCCCCCACTCCAAAAATTTTACGGAATCGTTTAAGACTGGTTTTACAAAAATTCCAAGAAGCAGGCCTGAAGGTGAAGAAAAATAAGTGCAAGCTGTGTTCAGATCGTGTTGAATTCTTAGGGTACTTGATTGACAGTCAGGGTATTCACCCTACTGATAGCAAATTGAGAGCAATAAAAAACGCTCCCAGACCCTGGAACAAAGCCAACCTCCAGGCATTTTTAGGCCTCATCAATTTCTATAACGTATTCTTGCCACACAAGGCGACTGTTGCTGAACCTTTACATCGCCTACTAGACAAAAAAGCAATTTGGGTATGGGGTCACAGAGAAGAGCAGGCATTCCGTAATGTAAAAAAACTACTGACTTCTGACGCTGTACTAATGCAGTACAATGAAACTTTACCGTTGAATATCACATGTGATGCATCGCCTTTTGGAGTGGGCGCCATTTTGAGCCATGTATTGCCTAACAGTAGCGAAGCCCCTGTTGCTTATTTTTCAAAAACACTTTCGAAAACCGAGTGAAATTATAGCCAGATCGATAAAGAAGCCCTGGCAATTGTATCGCCTGTTAAAAGATTCCATGAGTACGTGTACGGCCAGGCTTTTACTATAGTAACTGACCACAAACCGTTGCTGGGGATAATCGCTGGGGATAAGCCAACTCCCTACATACTTTCTCCCATGATGACCCGCTGGTCAGAATTCTTGGCTGCCTACAATTATCAGCTACAATACCGCCCCGGTAAAACCATTCCCCACACCGACGCGTTGAGCCGTGCATCACTCCCAGGAACCATCAATGATCCCGCACCAACTATGACAACGTTGCAGATCGAGACACTTCATACGCCACCATTAACTGCCCGTGATATCGCAAGAGAAACAAAACGCAACCCCATCTTAGCATGAGTCCTCACATGGGTGGAACGCGGATGGCCATGGACCAAGTACCAGACGACTTTGCACCATTCAAAAGCCATCAAACAGAGTTGTTCTCACAAAAGGGCTGTATCATCTGGGGCAATAGTGTCGTTATCCCAGAACGACTCCAACAGGCACTGTTAAGAACCTTGCACGATGACCACCCTAGCATCGTGCACATGAAAGGCCTCGCACGTAGCTATGCGTGGTGGCCAAGCATAGATAGACAAATCGAATCGTGGGTCAAAACTTGCCAGAGATGCCAAGAAGTAAGCAACGCTCCACCAAAGGCAACCCCAACCGAATGGGAGACGCCGCGGGGACCCTGGTCCCGTATCCATCTAGATTTTGCTGGGCCGACCAAAGGCCACACATTCTTGTTAACTGTCGACGCCTACTCGAATTGGCTCGAGATTCACTGAATGAGGAACACGACCACCGAAGCGGTCATCAAAAGACTGGAAAGACTGTTTGCAACCCACGGATTACCAGACATTCTGGTATCTGACAACGGGCCCAATTTACCGTGCTGTCTTTTGAACAGTACCTGGCTGACCGCGATATCCAACATGCGCTCACTTCGCCTGCGCACCCTGTGGCCAACGGTAGGGCTGAGCGCATGGTACAATTTGTCAAGAAAACGCTACAAAAAATAAACTACGACAACATCGACGAGAAAATCAACCGAATCCTTTTCCTACAGCACATCATACCTCACAGCTTCACCAACAAAACTCCTGCCGAGCTGCTAATGGGACGAAAGCTCCGCTCCCACCTCGACCGGTTACACCCAGCCTACGAACCGGAAAAACCCCTCAGATCCAGCGGCCGATGCCGTACCTTCCAGGTAGGTGATTTAGTATTCGCTAAAAACTTGTCGGGCCATCCGCTGTGGGTAGAAGCAACTGTAATCCGCGTAACCGGCCCAAGATCATACCTTGTACAGTGCCCTGACGATAGACTTTGGAAGCGCCATATAGATCAACTATGATCGCGGCTGCAGTCACGCAATTCCAAACTCCCTTATAACCAAACTGAGGGGGTGGGAGATACAGAGGAAGACAAATTTCAACTAGAGGAAAATCTTTTCGAAGGGAACGATAGCGGAACTGAAACGCAGGAACAGGAACCAGGGATGGGAGTGAGTTCACCTCAGGGAGTTACCGAAGATAGTGGTGACAACGGAAACGCAAACTCTGAACCAGAGGCACCCCTTTCGCTAAACAACGATCTACCTCAACAAGAGTGCAGCCAAATGCCAGGCACACAGCGAAAATCAAAAAGACTAATAAAACAACCGTCCTACCTCAAGGACTATGTGACCGCGCCCCGTAAGCAGAAGCCAGGAGAAAGGGGTGTTGTGAATGAATAAATGTTAAAATAAAGTTATCTTGAGCTTGAAGTCAAGTGCAGGGTTCTGGCCCTGCACTTCTTTTTTTAAAAAAACAAATTTTATTAATTTTTTACAGAAAACACAATACACAAACATACAAAACACAATACATAAACAAAACTAAAAGATCTTTTCTGAAGTTTGTCTGATCCCGGGTTAAAACTCTTCTCACAGACACAAATTCAAACATCATATTCACTTTGTATATCCTTCCATATCTTATTATCATTTTCATTTTCTTATATATATATATATAAACCATTTTTATCAATTTTATAAAAACAATGCACAAAAAATCAAGGCATAACAGCTTATAAATTCTTTTCTAGGAAAAAATAATAAAAAACCAATAGAACATAACAATTCCAAATTATAGTATCAATACTTTATCTATTTAACTTCATATCTTATCCCTACTTCTCCTTTTCATCCAAATTATTTCTTGTTAATTAAAATTTTATTGCCTTTTATCAATATACAAAATCCAAAAAAAAATACCAAAACCTTTATATATCTTTTCATATCTTATTACCATTTTCAATAACATTCTTTGTCTGTTCTATTTCCAACTATCCATTCATCTTTTTTCTTTTACTATACTTCTCCTATACACCAATTGGGGTAACGTCTATAACTCATTACCCTAACTTAAGAGTACTTCGTATAACAATTTTTCTTGGGATTCTGTTTAAAAGATTCTAAAATTACATAATAAATTTTATACTCTAAACACACATATAAAAACACAATCTTATATACCCTCCAGAATCCCTCTTTTATCCTAAGTTAAATTCACCCATTGTCTCTAAATAAACTTTTTTTCTTTAGATCTTGCTTCCCCCCATTGAGGTTCTCCTCCCCCCCTTTCTCTCTTGCTTATTCTTCTCCTTGCCCTTTTTACCCCTTTGTTTTTTCTCCTCGCTTTTCTTACTCCTTTTCCTTTGCTTTCTAACCTTGCCTCCACCTTTTCGCTCATTTTTCTCTTCTTTGGTTGTTTTTATAATTCTTAAAATCCCCTTTTTCTTATCCTTTTTCTCCTCCTCTCTGGAAAGGACCCATTGTTCATCAAAGATGGCTTCTTCTTCCTCTTCTTCCTTGTCCCAGTCCTTCTGCTGCGTAATCAACTTTTCATAAGTACATAACGCCATTTCTAAAAATTGAAACAAAGCGCCCAAAGTATCTTCCTTTTTATATTTTTGATATTCAGCCTTTAGTTCATCCACAAGCGATGCCATTATGAAAAGAGAAACTTTTCCCAAAACAACCACAAGTATTTTTAATCAAAAACAATTCAAAAAAAAGTTCCAGAAGTTAATACTTTTCTTCCTTCTTCTCTTTCTCTTTCTGGGGCTAATGTTTAATCAAAGAGGTCCAATTACCATATATCTTTCTTTGGGATTCTAGGCAATCTCCTCCTTTTTCAGCTTCTGCTCCAATTTTTTCTCCTCTCCCTTCCCACTTGCGATATCGATTTTACATAATCAAAAATCCATACTTCCAACAAGGGTTTTCCAATTTCTTAAATTTTTCAATGTCCAAAAATCCTTTTGTCCCTTAGCTTCAACTCTCAAAACAATTCACTTTCAATGTCCAATATATCCAAGCATTTCTACTGTTTCCATGGGGTGGGAGAGTGAAGAAAAAAAAAAAAAGTTCCCTTTAACAGCTTCTCCGCCGCTTTCGCTCTTCTTAGGGATACAATGTATCCTCCAGCAATTCAAACAGCTCAGTTCCAGGCAATTTAAAGGATGTTACTTGACCCGGCTCAGACATCACTTTCACTCTTCTTCTCCAGCGCAATCTTACCCGGTTGCTGGCTTCTTCGTGGCGGCCATTGCTGACCGCCGCTCCACCGCCTTGGGAAAAAGGGGTTTTTCTGGCAAAGGGGGGGTCTGCGACACCCCCACCCCCCTATCCGACTCCCCTCTCTCTTCAGCTGTCCCTACAGGGCAGCCATATCCCCCTGACCCATCTGGATCGGGGGTATCTCGACGGCTAGCACAGCAGGAATCGCGAGCTGTCGCGAATTCCTGCTGCCCCGAAGCCACGCGAAACTGGAACCGCCCTGCACTTCTGATTGGCTGTTAATGACAAGAACGGATTGGTCCATTCAGGAGCATCTGATTGGCCATTGACAGGCCATTCTCATTGGTTAATGGAGCTAGCACTCCTGGATTGCTATTGGTTGAATAGTTAATAAGTTGCCTATATAAGGAAGGCTATAGCAGCCATTGAGTTGAGCTGTCACACCATGTAAATAAAGAGTTTGAAGTTCACTGTTTCTACCGGCTCGTCTCCAATTATTCGCACCCATGCTCCAGACTTAACAGTTCCTATAGTCTGGAACTATTTTTTTCTTGAGTTCACATTCAACAGCATGTTTTCTGCTTGTCCGACCCTTTAATCTATGTGGAATTGTAGATGGCTGTTCACATTTTCAGCATTCATAACCAGTACTGCTATTGAGTCAGCCAAAGATGAGAGGATTTTAGCTACTAATTCTGAATTACATCAGCCAGAGTCTGTTACTTCTCTTTCATACAACAGCAGCAGCCCACATAATTAACAATACATACATTTTTAAAACATCCCATTATCATCAGGGATCTTAGCTAAAATCTAATTTTAACATACTACAAGATCAATCTCCTTTGTATATTTACAAACTAAAACCATTTAAAATGTTGAATTTGAAGATAGATTAAATGTAAAAGTAATTTAATCATAGTATTCAGTATGCCTCCCTAAAGTAAGGGTACTTATACATATTTCATTAAAATGTATGTATATGCATATTTAAATTGCTTTAAATCCTACTTAACTACTTTAAGTCATACTGATACTTAAGACATTCATAGGAAGGTTTTGGAAATGATCAAGAATTTTAATAATTAGAAGGATTATTATTAGAGATACATGTCACACATAATAAGTGAAGAAGCAGCTATATCAAAAAAAAAAAGCACAGAAAGTGTCGCAGAGATGGAAACTTTAACACAAAATGAATGTTAAAGTTTTCAATCAGCAAAATCTGCAATTTTTCAATGTAGTGATAAATGAAATATTGTATCTTTCCAAATGCTGCTATGATTTTGCTTTGTTCAGATAGATATTTAGAAAGAAATTTATACTACAACAATTTTTTATTTCAAATTTGAAATAAACAGATATCTGGAAAAGCAGAGATTCTCCTAGTATGTATCAAACAAAATTAAACACATCATCTTAAATTTCTGAAGGATGATCTTTTTATGCTATGTTTTATGTCTTACATGTTTTTTGTCTGTCATTAAAATCAATAAAACTTTTACCAAAAAAAAAAAATGAAACACATCATCTTTACTTTACATGTGTTAGGGATAACATTGTTTACCCTAACTGGTTTAGGTAAAATAATAAATATGTAATCATGGTTTGTTAGTTAAAGTGTCTGCAACTTTAACTGTAGGAATGTAATTAAGGGAGTGGTTGTGAAAGCACCATAATAGAAGCAAGGAACGTCAGCTTGCTCTCTCTGGCTTTGATGATCCCTAATTACTGGATGAAGACTGCGTTTTTCCTTACTGGAACGGGAGAGAGAAAGGACTGATTTATTGTAAGTGAACTGACATTGGATATTCTACACGGACTTTGCTAATTGAATATCCCTGAATCGACTGACTAAAACGATACATGACTAATGGACTGTTATTTTGACTATGCTATAAACTCTAAATGGAATAAACTATATTTTGATAGCACAAGCGTATCTGTTATTTTTACTGTATGTTAACAAACATAACAAACTTATCTCACTCATTTATCTGTATGCCTATCTGACTAACGCTGCACATTCTGTTAAACTTGTCTCCTTAACCCTGGTTGGGAACACAGGTTTAACAACATGGATCAACAATTCATAGGCTGCCAGATCACCATGTGAGTTGGGTTGTTCTATCTATCATGCATGTAGAGTTAGCAAGTCTTTAAAACAAATTTTAGATCGTTAAATTATTGAAATTATAAAGAAAAATATGAAAAATAAGAATATCAAAATTATTTATCGATCCATCTTATTTTTTCCTATCAAAATGACAACAAATGGAAACTCTTTACCAGATATATATATATATATATATATATATATATATATATATATATATATATATATATATACAGCATAGACATTGATGGTCTTACTTTGGGGATATTCAGGGTTTATATTCCTACTAAGGCAGTTACTGAGTGTCCTTGAATCCAATAGTCTCTCAACTTTATCTTTTTCAAAAGGCTGTTGAAAGAATAAAATGTTGTAGTGGAAATGAAATATATTTGACATCCCTTGAGGCTGGGGGAGGATGCATGGCATAAGTACAATATGCTGCAGAGATGTTTCTTTGCTCTTTCTTAGGTCTTCTTAAATTACGTAAATCCAATTAGTTTTCTAACATGACAACACTATACTTTAAGATGCATTCAATCAAATGTGACTGAGGAAACATTACCATAACCACTATTATTACTTGGACACAGAGAAGAGGTTTTAATGTACCTCTTTATATTTTTCAAAAGGAAACAGCCCACAGGCTTCTGAACTGACAGAATTAACTGTGTGGAATCAAAACATCAATCTGCCATAACCAAAAGGAAAATGTGCTTTGGTCTTTAAAAATTACCAAAGTGTAAGACGGAGTGAAATGTGAAGCATACAAAATAACATCTAGAGTCAAGCTTCTCAGCAATTTACTAGTTTGTTCTACTTCTTGGGAGCAAAGCTCATACTAGTTTAAATCCAGAGATTTGTAATTTTACATACAGAGAAGAAAACAATAATAAAGATAAATATACCCTTGAGTATGAAAGCTATTTCATAGGTCCAGTAGTGGACAGTATCTTCTGGTTGTTACTTTCATTCACAGGATAAGCTATCCAGAAACATATTCCTTTATTCAGAAATTGCCTTACTAGGCAGAAGATCTCAGGCACTGTATGTTGTTTGTTCTTGTTCTTAGTGATCTACTTGATCACAGGGTTTGCTTAGTTTTACATCTTTACTTGTCCAGTTCAAAAAGTGAAGTACTTCATATTTTTCATCAAGTTTATCACAGAACCTCATTAGGGGTGAGGCAAAATTATTGTCCCAAGATTATCCAGTTAGCTTTCTAGAATTGGTTTTACCACTCCTACTCCATCAACCTAATCAAAAGATCACATTGGGCCTCAAACTCAACTAGATTAGTCTTTTCATAAAGTAATAAAATATATACTGTACACAATATTTAATATTGCCCTTATATAAATTTACATTACAGGATTTAAATTCTACACTTTTCCTTTCTATCTTTCCAACTTTACAGGTAATTGACTTAGAAGACACTTATCTCTGCTGAGATACAGGTTTTCTTTACTTAGCAAATTATTGCCTCACCAGCTTCATTCTTCACATTGAATATGTTTAGCCTTTAAAAAAAATGAGTCTGTAGGATCATGGAAGAACTCTTCAATGCATGAAAGGATGTCCCAATATCTGTTTCGTATGTTCCAGAAAGAAAGATAATGAAATAATGGGTTTAAGATAGAGGAAAGCAGACTTCATTTGTATGCAAGCAAAAATGTACTAACAATAAAAATAGTTTGACAGTGGAACCAATTACTCATAGAATTGGTGGTCTTCCCTTTACTGAATCTTTTCAAGCAGAGACTAAACAGCCATCTGTATGGGATGACTCAATGTTTTCCTCATTTTTATGTATATCTAATTCACTATAATAAAGCCCATGAGCACACACTAAAAGCAGATATAACCATAAAAATGTCTGTAGTCAGTGCCAATGATTCCATGATGGTTTAAGAAAATGATAAAAATGCATTGTAATTATGTATGGAATTTTATCAACAACTTCATTTTAAGCAGTACTTGTTCAAACTTGTATAATTATATAGAGAGTTAAAAATTGTGAGGTGATCTCCTTATAATTATATTACATTGTGTTTCTTGGCTAATATAAATTTGTTGCTCTTATAAACAAAATCTTGATAATTACAACCATTGTTTCTACCTGTCAACCTAGATACTTACTGTTAGGGATAACATTGTTTACACTAACTGGTTTAGGTAAAATAATAAATATGTTATCATGGTTTATTAGTTAAAGTGTCTGCAACTTTAACTGTAGGAATGTAATTAAGGGAGTGGTTGTAATAGCACCATAAAAGAAGCAAGACAATGGCAGTGTTATGTATGTAAATAGTTGAAATAAAAGCGAGCTTGGGATAAAGTGCAGGGTTCTGGCCCTGCACTTCTGATTGGTTGTTAAGCGGCTCGATCGGATTGGTTGGGTGCAGAGAATCCGATTGGCCCTTAACGAAGGACTCTTATTGGTTTTGGAACTAGCGTTTTACAACTCCCTATTGCACATTAAGGTTGCCTATATAAGGCAGAGTTGTTGTTATTAAAGTCTCTAAGTCACTATGTAATAAAGAGCTGAAAGTTCACCAACTAAGATTGTCTCCAGTCATTTCACCCATGCCTGAAACTATATCACTGGCGACGAGGATGAGATTTGGAGACATCGGATCTTAAGGAACAGGGAAGAAAAACAGAGCACGTGCCAAGACGACGCCACCAACGGAAACCATGTCCAGCGGCATCGTACCACCCGCTCCGTTTGATCCGAACCAAGAGGATTGGGAATCATACATGGATCGCTTCCAAATGTTCCTGGAAACAAACAACCTGAAGGACGCCACACCAGCCAAGAAGCGGGCGCTGTTCCTGACGTACTGCGGCCCGGCTGTCTTTAAAATGGCAAAGGCACTCGCGAAACCTCGAGAAGTTAAAGCAATGAGCTGGGATGACCTCGAACCTCTCCTGAGAGACCATTACGCACCAACCGTACCTACACTTGTGAGACGCAATGAATTCTATCAAAGAAGCCAGCGAAAAGGAGAGAGTGTGGCTGACTTCGTGGCAGACCTCCCACACTTGGGAGGCCTCTGTGGGTTCGCAAACTTAAATGAAGCACTGAGAGACCGCTTAATTCTGGGATTAGATGCGCTAGGCGTGCAAAGCAAGCTGATGGCGAAAGGCGACATCGACCTTGCTGACGCCATCGATGAAGCCACTGCTGCTGAGGCAACCAAAAAGTCTGCGGTGCAACTACGGCGAAGCCGAAACCCAACGACCCCACTGACAGGTGACATCTTATCCAGTTCAGAAGGGCAGCTAGCGACAATGCACTACGAGGACCTCTCTTCATCGTCAGACAGCAACGAAGAAGGGGTCCATTGACTGCGGTCCGACCGGGACCCTCGCTCTAAACCCTCACGCCCTTGTGCTGGTTGCAGGGCAAACCACCCCAGGGCAGACTGCAAATTCTGTGATGCGATCTGTCATGAGTGCGGAAAACGAGGCCACATCAGTTGAGTCTGTCGCAGTTTCCCGGGACCAAGTCAGGCCTCAAGGGGAACCAGCTCTCGCCAATCAGCAGGAAACCGTCCTGTAAGGCGAGATCCAGCAAACCACTTCTACAGATATCGAGCGTTGCAGAAAGAAGAGGCCCACCATACTATCACTATAGGTCACGCCTCAGCCATGGACGCTAAGAAGTTTCGAGTCACAGTAGCCATAGAGAACCAACCTTGCCACATGGAGGTCAATTCCGGATCGTCCCTCTCAATGGTGTCGTGGAAGACATTAAAGCAACTCATTCCTACCATCCAACGCCAAGACCTTTGAATGCAACGTCTCATCCTTAAAGACTACCAAGGGAATCGGATCCCTGTGGTTAGGTCTTGTTGAGTCCGCATCTCATTTAAAAAGCATATGGCATACTTACCTCTAACAATCATCGATAGGGACAGGCCTAGTTTGTTGGGCCTGCAATGGTTCGCGCCACTCGGCATCGAAGTAGCCGGCGTGAACCGAGTCGGTGATTGCGAGTGGGAGGAGGACCTGATAACTGAATTCAGCGATGTCTTCGCAGATCATCTGGGCGAGTATAAGGGGACCCCAATTTCATTTAGCCTCGACCCTAAGGTCGCCCCGATCCGTTTAAAGCCCCGTCGAGTTCCGTTCGCCCTTAAGGCCAAGATAGATGAACAACTTGACAAACTAATTAAACAAGGGATACTGCAACCCATTGATCATTCTCCATGGGAAACTCCTATTGTAACCCCCATTAAGCCAGATGGGTCAATCCAAATCTGTGGGGACTACCGGGCCACTCTAAACCACGCCCTCCAGCAGAACGCGTATCCAGTGCCGGTGGTACAGCACCTCCTTCATTCCCTGGGAGGCGGAAAGGTTTTTGCTAAGTTAGATTTAGCTCAAGCCTATCAACAATTGTCCGTGGACTATAAAACAGCCCAAGCTTAAACGATAGTAACGCACAGAGGTGCTTTTAAATGTACCCAATTGCAATTTGGGGTAAGTGTAGCCCCGGGAATATTCCAAAGTTTAATGGAACGATTATTGCAGGGAATCAAGGGCGTAGCTCCGTATTTTGATGACGTGTTAATTGCAGCTCCTAGTAAAAAAATTCTACAGAATCGTTTAAAATGTGTTCTTAAGAAATTCCAAGAAGCGGGATTGAAAGTAAAAAAGGATAAATGTCATCTGTATACCGACAGTGTTGAATTTCTAGATTATTGCATTGATAGTCAGGGTATCCACCCTACTGAGAGTAAATTAAGGGCGATAAAAAATGCTCCCAGACCCCGTAACAAAACAGATCTCCAGGCATTTTTAGGCCTTATTAATTTCTATAATGTGTTTTTACCACATTAGGCGACTGTGGCTGAACCGTTACACCGGTTATTAGATAAGAAAGCATTGTGGGTTTGGGGTTACCGGGAGGAAAAAGGGTTTCGAAATGTAAAAGATTTACTTACATCTGATTCTGTACTTATGCAATATAATGAAACATTACCATTGGTTATAACTTGTGATGCCTCACCATTTGGGGTGGGCGCTATTTTGAGCCATGTGCTGCCTAATGGAAATGAGGCCCCCGTTGCATACTTTTCGAAGACTCTTTCTCAGGCAGAACGTAACTATGGACAAATAGATAAGGAAGCTCTTGTAATTGTGTCAGCCGTAAAAAAATTCCATGAGTACGTATATGGAAGGACATTTACCATTGTAACTGACCACAAACCTTTAATGGGGATAATTGCTGGGGACAAACCAGCCCCCTACATATTGTCCCCAAGAATGACTCGATGGTCAGAATTCCTAGCTGCTTATAATTATCGATTGTTACATCGCCCGGCGAAAGCCATTCCCCATGCCGACGCACTCAGCAGAGCACCGCTACCAGAGACTCTCGACGATCCGGCACCAACAGTATCGGCGTTACAAATCGAGACATTCAACTCGCCTCCTATGACCGCCCGAGATATCGCGAGAGAGACCAGACGAGATCACACCCTGGCTCGAGTCCTAGGCTGGGTAGAATGTGGATGGCCATTGGACCAGGTCCCAGATGACTTCGCACCATTTAAAATAAGACAGACTGAACTTTTTTCACAAAAAGGCTGTGTCATCTGGGGCGATAGAGTCGTCGTTCCAGAACGACTCCAAAAGACGCTGTTACAAATTTTGCATGAAGGACATCCCGGGATCGTGCGGATGAAAGCACTCGCACGGAGCTACGCTTGGTGGCCAGGCATGGACCGACACATTGAGCAATGGGTCAAGGCCTGCACCAAGTGCCAACAAAACAGCAACGCACCGCCAAAAACTGCACCGACCGAATGGGAGACACCACGTGGGCCCTGGTCCAGAATCCACCTGGATTTCTCAGGGCCGATTAAAGGACATACATTACTATTGACTGTCGATGCATACTCTAATTGGTTGGAAATTCATCGAATGACCCATACAACCTCCGAAGCAGTCATTAAAGTCCTCAATAGACTCTTTGCAACTCATGGATTGCCGGACGTCCTGGTGTCCGACAACGGACCACAGTTTACAGCGCTAATGTTTGAACAGTACCTTGCTGATAATGGCATCCGCCATGCGCTCACCTCGCCTGCGCATCCTGCTACCAATGGCCGAGCGGAACGCATGGTCCAATTTGTAAAAAAGACTTTGCAAAAAGTGGACTATGATAATATTGATGAAAAAATAAACCGCATTCTACTTCTACAACACATCACTCCGCACAGCGTAACCGGCAGAACTCCCACAGAACTTCTCATGGGGCGAAAACTCCATTCCCGCCTCGACCGACTGCACCCTGCTTACGAGCCAGAAAAGCCTGCAGGATCCAGCGGATGCTACCGTACCTTCAAGGTAGGCGACCCCGTTTATGCAAGAAATTTATCGGGCGACCCGGTTTGGATTGAAGCAACGATAATACGCGAGACTGGGCCCAAATCCTATATTGTAAGATGTGTTGATGAAAGACTGTGGAAACGACATATTGACCAATTATGGTCACGACTCATATCGGCCAGCCAACAACTCCCCCACGACCAAACTGAAGGGGGGGAAGGAATGGAAGAAGACGACATTCCAGGGAACCTGTTCCAAGAAAGCGATGAATCAAGTGAAATCCAGGAAATGGAGCAGGAGGAAGAATCGTATGCTCCAAGGGAAATCACACCAGAACGAGAAGCTGAGCCACTGCCAAACAACATCCTACCTCAACAGGACTGCACGCAGCCAGTCCAAAGAAAATCTGATAGACCCAAAAGACAACCGTCCTATTTGAAGGGCTATATAGTCACACAATTATTGAGGAGCCAGGGGAAGGGGTGTTATGTATGTAAATAGTTGAAATAAAAGCGAGCTTGGGGTAAAGTGCAGGGTTCTGGCCCTGCACTTCTGATTGGTTGTTAAGCGGCTCAATCGGATTGGTTGGGTGCAGAGAATCCGATTGGCCCTTAACGAAGGACTCTTATTGGTTTTGGAGCTACCGTTTTACAGCTCCCTATTGGTTATTGCACATTAAGGTTGCCTATATAAGGCAGAGTTGTTGTTATTAAAGTCTCTAAGTCACTATGTAATAAAGAGCTGAAAGTTCACCAACTAAGATTGTCTCCATTCATTTCACCCATGCCTGAAACTATATCAGGCAGCTTGATCTCTCTGGCTTGATGATCCCTGATTACTGGATAGATTGAAGACTGCATTTTTCTCCTACTGGAAAGTGAGAGAGAAAGGACTGATTTATTGTAAGTGAACTGACATTGGATATTCTACACGGACTTTGCTTATTGAATATCCTTGAATGGACTGACTAAAACGATACATGACTAATGGACTGTTATTTTGACTATGCTATAATCTCTAAATGGAATAAACTATATTTTTATAGCACAAGCGTATCTGTTATTTTTACTGTATGTTAACAAACATACAAACTTATCTCACTCATTTATCTGTGTGCCTATCTGACTAACGTTGCACATTCTGTTTAGCTTGTCTCCTTAACCCTGGTTGGGGAACACAGGCTTAACACTTATTACCTTCAATACAATTATAATGATGTAATATGATCATTTAAAAGATTTATGAGCAGATTATTAAACATAACTGTGTAGTAATTGCTTGTATATTGCTGATCTAGTTTGCCAGTTAATACACTGCACAGTATACAATTCCCAATATAAGCCACTAAAAAGTTTTTGATTAATTCTAAATTCTCACCTCTTCTATTAAATATTTTCTCAATAAAAATGCAGAATATGTTGCTCAACAATACATACAAGCATATTACTGTGGGAAGAGTTGGTTACCTCAAGCAGCCAAAACAATCTGTTATTTATTTTGTTGCCACATTACAATCATTTAGAGCTACAATTTTCAAACCTTTTACAGAGCAGTAATGGCTAATTTATTAAACTTTTCAATATAATATTCCAATTTGTTCTAAAGGAAATAGTCAAAGGTCATTTGTCTTGCTTGATTTATTTTTAAGATAGGAGGTTTTCCTCAAAAGAGTATGCCTTATATAGTCTTCCCTACTACTAATGTGAATTGATGTCCAATATATTCGGAAGGAACCAAAATGTAAAAATCGTATTCCAAATTCCAGCAGAAATGATATCACAAGGAGTTGGAAGTGATTGAATAATTGAATGACAGCCTGAATGAAAAACTAGAGAAGGGTGCCTTTTTAATAGCTGCCAATATTCTAACTAAGAACATGAGACAATTTTTTTTTTAGTTTGATATTTGGCTTCTTAATATTGGTGAATTAAGCATGTACAAGTAGTCCACAGGTCATGGAAGAAACAGCCACTGGAGGTAGCATTATAGTTTTTGTCCCAAAACATAATAACCAAATACTATGGAAAGAAATATATATTCCAACAAAATACCCCAGATATAATAATGATATTAGTATAACAAAATATACAAGTAGCATATTTAAAGAAAGATAAAAATAATTTTAATACTAAGAAATGTAATAATTGTGGAATGTGCAAGAACTTACCTTCTTTAACTAATTCCTAAGGGGCATGCAAAGGAGAATCAGTTTGTTGTTGTTGTTGCATTCAATTATTTGTTGGCTAATAAGAAAAGTATGCAAATATATAAAAATTCAATGGCGTCCATCAATAGTTTCATATAGATGTTAATAGGATAGGAAGAGTCGAGCTCATATTGTAATACCCTAGAACTCCTGCTAATGCACACCAACCAGAATAATCTGCTAAGCAATGATGACTCTAATTGCCAGCATGTGCAGATTGTTTTGGTTAGCACAAAGTCAATAGATGCTAAGAGATTTAGCAGGACTACTAGAATTCCACAGCTTCCATTTAAACCTCACCATGTATAGGCACAAGCAACTAGATCTTCATATGCAACGTTCAAGCTAACTACTTTATTATATTTTACTATTATACAGGAATCTCCCCCAGAATTCTGCCTTCTTTGGAATCATATAAATAAGGCTCTTCTGGGGGGTTTAGTTCTGGATATCTTGCATCTACTCAAAGATTCAAGGCGAATAATGCACTTGAGATTTTCCGTCTGCCTGGCTGGTGTTTCCCAACATCATGTATCATCAACAAGAATGACCAAATACAGCATCCTTTCTTCCAGACTCCTTTGCAATTGATGGCCTGACAGCTCCTCAATCACTATAACCAATTAGAGGTAGTGTTGTAGATTTTTGATACAATTAGGCTCAGGGTGAACTCCTGAAGGTTCTCTCCAATGGCACCAGTATCACTGCCTTCTATAGTTCACAAGATCCTTCTCTAGTTTCTCACCTTTCCTTGGATGCAAAGCCGGATAGGAGAGAAATAAAGCCCAAAAGATACTGTCCTTTAGAAATTGTTAATTCCATAGCTGCCAGCTCTAAATTTATGATAGCTGGTATGAACCAATAGTTGAATCTTGAAATCAATTATTTAATTAAATAGTACATATTTTCTCAGATTTTCTTTCCAATATTCATGTTGGGTATCATCTTATACCATTTTATATTCCTTTTATCAGCACAACAGAAATTTACACCTGCAGAACTCAAAATCTCAGAATCAGTAGTTGGAAAACTGTTAGGAGCAGATCTGAGCAGCCATACCATGACAAGAAGAACTGCTGACAGATCTCATCTGTGGTAGACTGAGTTCACAGACACTGCCAGGTAGCACAATGACACAACATGATAACTGTGCAACCTGACATCATGATGCAGGCTCTGTCTTTTGGTATTGTAACTTAGATGCCTATGTTTATGTAGTTCATAGAGATTCCTATGTAAATATCAGTGTATTCAAGCACTTAAGATTCATAGAGAAAGCTGGCAAATAAAATGAAATCACAACAGGCAAGGTCTAACCAAGTAGATAAGGAAATCAAAAATTATTGTACTCAGAAAACATACTAAAAAAAGGAATCGGACAATCCCAAATGACCCTGACACTGAAGATCTTGCCTATTTCAGGTAGCTGAATAAAAAGTATTGCTTCAGTAGAAAATAAAGGTGATGTGAAGTTTTTTTATAGGATGAGAAGAATCTAGAAATTCCACTTTAGGTCTGCACATGATGTTTTATTGTGACAATAACAGCATCAGAGAGCTACCAACTATTCCCTTCCCATCACCCTATCAAAGCAGCCTGAATCTCTTCTGTTCATAATTCTATGTCAGATACTATAAGCCCTAGGGTTGAATCATGATAAACTCATTTAACTAATCAAACAATAATGATGAAATAATGGTACTTAAAAACAGGAATCTGCTGAGTGACAGATACTTATTAGTAACCATAATAGTCCTCCCTTTGACCACCTTGTTATTCTCCCAGAATTCAACATGCCATGGGGAAATATGAAAGAGCAGTCATCATCTGAGGAAGAATGAACCAGCACATATATTTTGAATTATAATCTCCAAAATTCAGTTTATAATATTCCAACATTTTGACAGAAAAACATGGGAATGGAATAGCCATGCTGTTATCTCCCAGTGGGAGATTTATGGGACACTTAACTGTATTATGTTTAGCTGGTTTCTTTGATACAATTGCAATTATATGAAAAGAGAGAGCAGAAATTCACATTATGAATTCAGAATTGCCTGTGTGAAGCAAGAATTCTGCTTCGCATGAGCAGATATAGGCATCAGATACAAACTGTGATTATGAACAATTGCAATCAAAATGCGCATCCTGATGTCTCAGTACAAACTTTGGCCTTTTGTACTTGTATCTTGATGTCAGACACATGTACAGTGCTAGCCTAGCATGCCATACAAATAGCAAGTGTTTTGTCATTTGAAATGTTTATCATGCACATGGTTATAAACATGTATAGTACATGGATGTTTATATGTGCAGTATAGATTTCTCACATGTTAAGGATCCAAGTATAAGTTTCTAAATCACAGGGGAGCCCCTATACATGTCAAGAGGAGATGCTCCACCTCAGACTTTCTTTTTCACTATAATATAGAAGACAGCATAAATCAATGATAAGAACATGACAGAAGGGTAGTTCCAACTAGTGTAGCCTCATTTTATCTTCAGTATGATGAAGCTGAACATTAGGTCATCAATGCAGACTTTCAGGTGGGTTGTCTGCATTGCGTATTTGAGCAAAGGAGCCCTTCTGAGCATCATATCAAGATCCTACTTCTAAGCAGCAGAGTTTAGATAATGATTCTATACAACTTCTGCGTATTTGCGTCTCTCTTTCTCTCTCTCTCTTTCTCTCTCTCTCTCTTTCTCTCTCTCTCTCTCTCTCTCTCACACACACACACACACACACATATAGTCATTGTTACACAAGTGGATCAGTCATGTTTGGGTAGACCAGCACTGTTCTGATATTACTGTACAGCAAGCGCAAACACTTGTAGTAATGATTTAATTAAACTAATATTTTTAATTTATTATTCATCAAAAGTACAGTAGTTCTTAACAACAACTGACCTTTATTTTTGTTTTAATAGACTTAAATATGCAATAGATATATTTATTAGCATTTAATTAGAAACAACAAACAATAAAAATATACACAAAAAGAGACACACAAATAAGGATATCTCATCCATGCATATATGTATATAGAATTTTACACTACAGTTTCAACAAAGGATGCATATTTCATGATAAACATTCATACATATTCTGTGTCTGTACCATTCATAAATCTCAAATAACAACAGGTCTTCAGTCCTCTGAATATTTAGACCATAAATGTTTCTTTCCAGAAGTCTAAAGTAAATATCTTTGCAGTAAAAGAACTCAGAGAATATACTGCCTTTTATAATATAATATTTTCTCTGGAAGGAAGGAAAGGCCAAACAACCTCTCTCAATAGTCTTCTGTACTAGTTTTATATTATTTTTCCCCATTCTTTATTTAGTTTATATTTTGCATGGTGCTTGCTTTTAAGTTACATTTTATTAGTTTCTTTAATCCTGCTCATGAACAAACACAGCACATGTACACGTAGTTTGAGTCCATTTTAGTTTTTGCCTAGTGAATTTTATTTCTGCTGAAACTATTCCAGAGGCAGCTGCTATGCTTAAGAGCAGCACATGCTAAAGAATGCTCTGCTGCCATGACTAAAAGTTGTTGCATGTGCTCTTTATGATCTAGTCATCAAGTAGTGCTGCCGACACTGCCTCTTATATACCCACATAACTTTCTTGAGAATAAGAAATAATATGTTGCCAAATGCTACATTCTTAACTTATATAAGGATCAATTATGATAGACATGGTGAGTTAACCACCACCTGGCTATCAAATCTATAAGAAAAAGAAAGCATGAAATTCAGGGGTGAGATTCTACCAGTTTGCACCTATTCTCTAGAACCGGTTGTTAACATTCTAAGCAGTTCAGAAAACCAGTTGTTAGAAGAAATTACTGGCCTAATCCTGTAAGGAAAGCAGGAAGGAAACATTCTGGTGTTGCTTACAGAAACTGCCTCTCCATTAACCCTTATTACATTCTTGGCAGGACTAAACTTCCTGTCTCAGGAACATCTCTGGAGTTTTTTTCCCTCCTTTGCTGGTACTTTGCTTGTGTGGAGTGACCATTTAAAGTTACAATGGCTCTGAAAAAAGTGACTTATGACTATTTTTCACACTTACGACTGTTGCAGCATCCCCGCAGTCATAAGAGGCCAGGCGAGGAGATGCATGCCTCGATGTGAATGATATTGAGTTGGCCACACCCAGCCAATAACATGACCACCAAGCCACGCCCACCAACTAAGCCACACCCACATAACCGGTTGTTTAAAAAATTGAATCCCACCCCTGATGAAATGGCTAATTATGTCAGTCCTCTCTTACTATTACTTATACCATAGGTATTGCTGCTTATAAGATAGATACAAAGTCTATTGTACCTGTATGATGTATCACTTTCTGGATAATCATCTTGGTTACATAGGATGTAGTTCCTGGGTCAAATATAAGAAGAGCTAGAGGAGCAACATTTTTTTACAAATTTCCTCTAGTACTCAGAAGTTTCAAAAACTTATGAAGTTTAAACCAGAAAAAAAACACCACTGGTATCATAAATTCTACTTCCCTTATCAAAACCTTGAACATATGTGACATAGTTTTTTGGATATAAGCTATTGCCAAAAGTGAATGACTCAAGGTCCTTCTCCAGCATTTGATTCTCATCACTGAAATTTAGCAGCAAAGTGACTACACAGTCAAAGGCAAGGTTGAAAGGATAGCCCCAACACAACCCAAAGTACAGTTGTACAGTTCTAGGCAAACATTTTGTGTTGCAATTAAGATTGGAATGGAAGGAGTCTCCATTCACATACCTAAAAGGAATAAAAAGTTTTCACCTTGTCCTTCACGAAACATCATAATGACCAGCAGCGCTGCTCTGGTCAGGCACAAAGGGTCAGGCCCAAAGTACCATACATTAAGTTGCAGTCAAGATTTATTGCTCAAGGCTGTCTACAAGAATCTAGTCAATGAAATTGATGGTAGATAAAGATCAATGACTCTGGGCTAATGACTCACTGAACCCCTCTTACTGTTCTTCTATTGAAAAGCAAGAGGCAGAGCTGAAATCTTCAGTCTCTCTAAAGCTGGGCATTTTTGTCTTACACTGCTTTAGTAATTTTCACACATTTAGGTGCAGAGGAAAAATAAATAATTTCCTCCATAAATCACTGATCGTCATTATCTTGATCACAGGTCTTTCTACAATAGCAAGCTGCAAAAACAGCATAATACTTTATTACAGCCTTTAGACCAGAAAACATTACACAAAAACACATATGCCTAAAATTATTGATAAGGCTAAGCTGAGAACTAACTAAGATAGATCGTGTTTCCTTCTCTAGGAGGCAGTGCTCATCTCCATTACAAAACTGAAGAGCCAGCGCTATTCAAAGACATTTCTGCAGTCATGTAGCCAGCATGACTAAACACCAAAGGCACACGGAACACTATTACCTTCCCACTAAAGTTGTCCCTATTTTTCTACTTGCATTTTTACATGCTTTCGAACTGCTAAGTTGGCAGAAGCTGGGACAAGTAACCGGAGCTCATTCCATTACATGGTGCTAGGGATTCAAACTGGTGACCTTTCTGATTGACAAGCTCAGTGTCTTAGCCACGGAGCCACCACGTCCCTAATATATCAGTTTATAGTTCTATTAATTTGCCATTTATACATCTTATAATTGAAACTTAAAAACTAAAACTTTGGGATTTTTGGTTCTTTTTTTATTAATTCAGCAAAAAGAATGCCCTCAGTACCCTTCTCATTCCCACCTGTAAAACAGACAACATTATTGTGTCATCTGCATTTAACAAGGCTGGAATTGCACACTCTGCTAATATTGGAGAGTAATGAAAAGGAGATGTGACAGCTTAAACTTATTGAATTAACATAAAAATTGAAAAATAGGAGGCTAGAAACATTGCTTGCTTACTCCTTTTGAATGGAAACAGACAACATGCCAAAAAGTACCACTGGGGCAATTATCTGGCTCTGAGCCAGGTGTTAAAATAAGTAGTCCAAATTAAAAAGAGCAATTTTTATCCATTGAGAATCTGTGTAGTTTTTGCCACAGCCTGTCCCTTGGAATCAAATCAAAAACTGATTTGAAATCCACAAAGGCTGTAAAAAAGAGAGTCTTTGAATAGCAAGGTGTATTTCTCAACTAAATAGCACTGGCAGTGGCCCAATGTTAGGCAATCTCCTCTCCCATTTGATTATCAGCAAGAATATTCTGACTGTTGATCCAATGCAATAATTTTAAATAAAGGCATTTTGCATATATCTTGCTTATTGTATTAAGCAAGCTAATGGATCTGTAATTGGCAGAGTTAAATATATTTTTCTTTATTCTTATAAAAAGGAATGACTGTGGGCTCATTCCACTCAGAAGGAAAACATGCTATCATGTTATTATGAGTACATGGGACAGCTCAGCACAGGGACTCACCGGTATTTATTTGCCTTTAGTAACTCTGGAGGAATGGCATCACCTCCATAAGCTTTCCCGGTTTCAATTGTGCAATGGGATCCTTAATTTCAGCTGTAGACCGAAATGGCTATTTGAGAGGTATATTATAGTAAGTAAGCACTTCTGGGTTATTTAATCATTCTGAAAAAGCTTTGAAAGTAATTCTTCCAAATCTGGAAGATAGCACCAAGCGTCTGCCCATAGGAGAGCAGTTAACTAGGCATCAGAACAAGGCAGGAACCATAAGCTTAGCTTCTGTAATTAATCTCCCCAGATCCTTTCTCAGTGCTAGCTTTTTCTTAGATTTTAAAAGAATATTTTTTCTTTCTGAACATTGAAAGGAACCTAATTAGTTGCCAGATCTAAAATTATAAACTGCAGTGAGAAGGGCATTTTTTGCTTCATAATGATCTGTATCTAACTGAAGTCTAGATCCCACATAACAAGGACTAAAATAAGCTGACAGGAATCTAGTCAGTGGGGCAGGATGATCTCAGTTCTCCATACAACAGAAACATGCCAGCTAATATTAATATCATTGTTGTATTAAATAATTGACAAATAATCACCATTTTTGTAATCAAATGTGTTTATTTCAGTTTTAAATGTAATTTTATATTAGGAGGCCTTTGTGGTTGTTGAACAACACCTCACAATACCCTTAAACTTCAAGGTCAGAATTTTCTCTATTGTATACAGTTGGGAAAATGCCATAAAAGGCAAGCAACTTTAGGCCATATTTTAGGCAACTATTTTCACATGGCAGATCAAATATAGGCTCTGAGAATGTGCCAAAGACTGTGCAGATGAGAAAAAATTCTTCTTCCTGTTTTCAAAAGCAAAAAGCAAAGAATACCTGTGAAATAACTGTAAATCAACTATCCTTGTTTGGACAGAAAGGAAAGGAAAGCAAGCCTGATATATTAAACACTGAAAAGGGTGGGAGGAACTCTACATTGAAATTGGTGTGTTTGTTTTTTAAGAAAAAAAAAACACCACCACAACTGTAATGAAGAATATTCCATCCTTGTGAAATGGATGTGTGATTTCTTCATTAAGAGCTGGACAGATAATGACAGTGATAAATAAGGCCTTTGGGTCTTCTGCACTGGTGGACGTTGATTGCATGGATTACAGGAGATAAGAAATAAGCGGGGGTTTTTTAAATGAATTCCTGTGCTAAGTAAAACTATAGGAATTTGGAGCTTCCAGAAGTCATCTTCATGCTGTGCAAGCTGAAATGGTTGAGTCTATATATAGCATGAAGAGGACTTGCATAAGACCAAGACAACCTTACTACTACACCTAGCTACACCTAGCATTCAAAGCAAAGGGCAAATATTTTCATCTTGATAATTTTCCAAAGATCTTACCCCCAGAAATGGTTGACTATTTAAATTCTTAATCTGAACCATATAGCTAGATCTCTCCAATGCTCCAATCCTCCAATGGAGCATGTCAAAGTAAAACAAATGGAAACTATAGAGTCCTGTAAGGATCGATTTTTTTAAAAAAATGAAGAATATAGTAAAGAGCTTGGTACACTGAGAATTGGATCAAATGCTTGCAATAACCACTGTAATGTCTATAAATCTAAATTTTAAGGAATTTGATGGATACTATTCTTTTCCCCAAATGCCATTACTTATTATTTGACAAGAATCATATATGTTTACTCCTGAAGCTTTATTATAGAATCAGTACAGCAGCAACATTACTACTATTTTAGACATGTTTTCCCCCAGAGGCAAATTGTATCTTATTCAAAGAAAAAGTAAATATATCCAAGAATGTAGTCGAAACCAAAATATAGAAAGTTTAATTTTTTAATTTTTTGAAGTTTAGATAAATAAATTATGTGATGTTGATATACTGGAAAAATATGCCTTCCACTTAGGTTCACATAATTAACCAGGACTGAGCAATAAAAAAGAGAAAATTGTGTTTACAAAATTATGCTTACAAAATGCAACGGATAGCCAATGTACAAAGTACAGCTGCAATCTCATAGCAAGTTATGAACTGTGATAACTGATAGGATTGTGTCTTGAGGTTTAATTTTACTCCTTTGACCGTGCAAATGTACACAATTGTTTTCTCTCTCTGTATACTTTAAATTGAACTTAAATTGATATTACAGGCTCCTATTGTGAAAGTGAACATTTCAGTGTTATAAATGCCAGGATGATTGTTGGTAGGCCCCTTCCTGCCATGCTCAGATATCTTGTGCTGTTTAATTCTTATTAGCATATGGTGCAAGTTTGAAGAAGAAATGATTATACATCTTCTTTTCATTTTTAAATTCACATCTGCTGCATATGTGATAGTCATTTGACATAAACTAAACTTTGTTTCAGAAAAGAAATATCTATAACTTTGCAGAAACCTGAGGTGTTGTGTTAAATCATCATATTAAACAGAAAAATGGGTCACATTATTTAATTAGTTTTTCCTTCCATTTGTGAGTAATTCTCAGAAACTGCCTGGACAAATCCTTGCAGTTTTCTTGGCAAGGTTTTTTAGAAATGGTTTGCCATAGCCTCCTTCCTAAGATTGAGAGAAAGTGACTGGCTCAAAGTCACCTCGTGGTTTTGTACATAAGGCAGGATTACAATTCAGTTTTTCAATTTCTAATCTAATATCTTAACCATTATACCAAACTAGGAAGGGGCAAAGAGATTGAGATTGACAGGTCCTTAATACAACATTCAGGATAATATTTTTGAATCTGATCAACAATCCTGGTCTGATTTACTGAGCTCATGAAAAAACTAGAAAAAGAAAAATAAAGTTTCCAAAAGTCTTCAAAGTCCATCATTATTTAGTTCTTTTCCACGCGACTCAGTTGCCCATTGCCAGAATGGGAAAATAAGTGTTTCTAGAAGACAGAAACAGAAATCATTAATTAATTCTCCACTCACCATCAGTTACCTAAGGATATGTTTTTCTGCTCTTCATGAAGTACATTTTTTTTCCATTTTTGTCAGTTAGGAATGCTCTTCACCATTTAAGATACCATGTTTCAGTTTGTTGTAGCCTGATCCTGGTAATTATTTGACTATTTTGTATTCAACTAAATCATGTTCACATTGCATTCTAATAGCTTCTGCCCCTCTCTTTACAGAAATGTGTTGAAATAACACATATAGAAGATTGCTAATAAACAAAAAGCCAGGCAGAAACACAATTTTTAAAACATTCTTATTCTTGTATTCTTGAACTGATTTTCCCCTTGGGCTTAAAAGAAAACAAAAAGTCCAGTAGTGCACCTTTTAATTATTTTACCAGTCACCTGAGAAGCAAAGGTTTCACCCTCAGTTCTCAACTAAAATCTATTTACACATAAATTAGTTTGGAAAATGGAAATGGAATCTTTCTATATCAGGTGTCTGGAAAAATAGTGAAACTATGACCTGCTGGAATTGTTTTTGTTTGTATGCACTTAGGAACAAGTCAAGACCTTAAAATCACCAAGCTACAGAGGTGCTCAAGGACATTAGATTGGCAATGCAGAAGTTATAGACACTAAGGCAGTTGCTGGGTCTCCAAAATGTTTTTTTACTCCTTTATAAACTTCTCCTGTTCCTTGAATTCATTCAAGATCTCTCACAAACACATGAAAGACTTGTTAAGATATAGATAATTTTGGATGATGCATCAAAAAGCCCAGCAGTGCTTAGAAATAGAAAAGACTGTAGCCCCTTGAGATATCACTATTTCCAGATAGAGGTGTAAAAGAAGGATCTAGGACAATTCACCACAGCCAACTCGTCATAGGACAATTCAACACTGTATTAATCATTTCATTCAGTCACTTTTATTATTGAGTGACCATGTTTTGTTGTGATTCTTGTATTTCTGGATTGATTTTATGTTCTTATTATTGGCCACAGTCCCATTGAAATTATTTTAACTTTTATATTTGTTGAATTGTTCTGCGGCAAGTTGTCCCATGGTTAGTTGGCCATGGTGAGTTGTCCTGTATCAAATTGGTGAGTGGCACATTTGAAAGGAATAGATCTATGGGTTTTCTTAAAATGAGCTGTAGACAGCCTTGTCAAATGAAATCTAATAGTATTTCTCCTTCTCTGACCAGAAAATGTGCACAAAAATATATGTTTGTAAGAGGCATCTGGTGGTTTAAAATCCCACAATGGAACAGAAGACAGGCATGAACAGCAGAAGAATTCAGGAAAAAAATAAAATATTAAATCAGGCAAGTCCCCCATTCTTGGGATTTGCTAGCACAATATTAAATCTGTTAATATTTGCTTTTCAACTAAGGACAAATGGATGTGAATGTTTGATACAGAGTCCACTGTAAATGGCAAAGAATTGTAAGCGATTTTATCCATTCTCAAACTGTAGTAAAGCTGTGTATGCTTCCCAGTTAGTATATCATTTAATAAAATTTTGAAGAATCTACCAGTAAAGTCTCTAAATGTAGGGGAGCTTCTGTCTGATCTTTCCAATGCGACAATGACTTCGTTTCAGTTACAGTGACAATAAATTTAAGTTACAAAGATATGGTTTCAAAGTTCTTCTGTTTGAAATGGTTCTCAAACAACCAAATTATTTTGCTATATCAGTCTGTGTGACCTCAATATTATGGTCTGCATTTTCTAATAGTTTAATGACTTTGACTCTGTACCAATAGATTGTCTGTAGGGTTCATATTATAATACAGAACCCAGCTCAGGTAATGAACACAATTCATAATGACTATCAAGAAACCATCTACTGCCATCTGTCTGAATCCACAGGACAAACAAGCATGATAAATGATCATATAGTAGATAAATACTTATACCTGCAGAAATTCATACAATAGTCATTTCCCTCAGCATAACATGATGTTCTTAGATATTTTTGAACTCTAAATTCACTAGGTTAAAAGTATTCATAATGTGCATTCTTTAATTTACTTCAAAATATAAGAAACCTATCTTACTATGCTTGAAGTTTCTTCTGCTCATTTGTCTGAATATGGTCCTAGAATTCTGTCCCTAAGGGGTAGCAGTAAAGCAGATTGTTTGTTTCAAATATCACCTATACTTTTACCATTTCAACAACTCCAATATAGTTATACAAAATAATATTAACCTTGAGCCAATAATTGTAAATTTAAGTGACACTGATAATGCCCTGTCTGTTTTTAGATGCAAATCACTTTATAAAACATACAAGCTACCGTATATACTCGAGTATAAGTCGACCCGAATATAAGTCGAGGCACCCAATTTTACCACAAAAAACTGGGAAAACTTATTGACTCGAGTATAAGTCGAGGGTGGGAAATGCAGCAGCTACTGGTAAATTTCAAAAATAAAAATAGATACCAATAAAATTACATTAATTGAGGCATCAGTAGGTTAAATGTTTTTGAATATTTATTTCAAAGAAAAACAGTAAACTCGCTCTGTAAGTGGAAAAGAAAGCCAACAAAACCAATATGGTATCAACAATAACTTTAAAAGTACAAAAACCTTAGCTCAATCAGCAACCAAGCTAAAACACAAGAGTTAAAATCCTTCAAAACTGGATTCCTCATCATCATCTGTATGTTATATTTATGGACAAAAGTGGATATTCATTCAGTCTAGAGTGCTTTAAAATGTAAATGAGGTTAGTTTCACACACACATGCACACCGTTTCGCTTTCCATAAACTAATTTTTTAGTGCATGACAGATGAAGTGCCTGACAGATGAAAGTCCTCTTAGGAAACTTTAGATCTTAACTGGCATTACATTTAAAATCAAACATGTTCACATTCTTAACATTTTTCCATGGCAAAGTGTTTCTCAAATAATCCATAATAATGCCGCGGGAGGGAATTATTGTCTAATTAAAACTTTCACTAGGATATTTGAGAATAAGTTTGATGTTCACAATTTCCTCTTTGAAAGAGACCAGTAAATAGGGAACAAGAAGATGAAGAAAAAGAAGTGTGTTTTTTCACCCTTTTCACACTGCAGTGAACAAAAATGGCATCATAGGAACAGGCTTATTCTCAGTCCAAAGGTTTGTTTCTGATTTCTTCCCTGATTTAAGGGAAATTTGGGAAACGATCTCACTATCATGAAAGGTTTAATTGATTCACTAACCCAAAAGATGATGATGATGATGACAGTGGGAGGCAGGAGTCACTCTCTCCCTTGCAAGAAAAAAGCATGTGTATGTGCTACATGTACATCCTGTTTTGGAGAGCCACCATCTCTTTCACAGCTCTTTCTCATGCCTCCATTGCATGTGCACACATGCCATGGCTCATTAGTAGGTCAACATACAGATGTCACACTAAGTTCCCTCCTCAAAAGGAACATCCAACCTTTCTTGAGAAGTACAAACTTCATCTGTTCAGGATTGTGGTGACAAAGGTGAAGGAGGATGGGGCTGAGAGAAGGGAAGGGAAGAAAAGATCATTGACAGGGAGAAAGACAGGGAGAAACACCTGGAAGTATGAGCCCTCGAGTTTCCTTAGGGAAGACCAGACAACAAGGGGAGAGGAGAGGAGGAGGAGGAGGAGGAGGAGGAGGAGGAGGAGGAGAGTTAAAAAAAAAAAAAGAGTGGGAAGCCAACTCACGCGTGCCATCAAAGCCAGGGGGAAGCGAGGCTTTCTCCGCCTGCTGCTGCCAGAGGAGTGGGGGGGGGGAGTGCGGGGAAAGGGGGTTCGTGCCGAGGCTCCGCAAGCGATTACCAGATTTGCAGCTCCGTTTGTTGGCGAAGCTGGAAGCGCGCCCGTTAATGGGGAAGGAGAGCCCGCAGCTCCGAAAGTCTTTTCATCGTTAGGGACTGAACAGGAGAGCCGCAAACGCCGCGATCCCCAGGAAAGGGCGGCCCTTTTCCTCTCGGCGGCTCCCGCCACAGCGCAGCCAGGCACTTTGTCTCGCTGCCCCCGGAGCAGCTCTTCGCTGCTAGGGAAGGGGGCGGAGGAGGCTGCCTGAGCCTGGCGACCCCAAGCGGCCTCTCCTTCCCCATTAACGGGAGCCCGGGACCCCCGCGAGCTCCTGCGTTGCACACTTCCAGCTTCGCCAACAAACCGCCAGGCTCAGGCAGCCTCCTCCGCCCCCTACCCAAGCAGCGAAGAGCTGCTCCGGGGGCAGTGAGACAAAGTGTCTGGCTGCGCCGTGGCGGGAGCCGCCGAGAGGAAGAGGGCTGCCCTTTCCTGGGGATCGCGGCATTTGCAGCTCTCCTGTTCAGTCCCCAATGGTGAAAAGACTTTCGGAGCTGCGGGCTCTCCTTCCCCATTAACGGGCGCGCTTCTAGCTTCGCCAACAAACCGCCAGGCTCAGGCAGCCTCCTCCACCCCCTACCCTAGCAGCGAAGAGCTGCTCTGGGGGCAGCGAGACAAAGTGCCTGGCTGCGCCGTGGCGGGAGCCCCTGGAGCAGCTCTTCGCTGCTAGGGTAGGGGGCGGAGGAGGCTGCCTGAGCCTGGCAGTTTGTTGGCAAAGCTGGAAGCGCGCAACGCAGGAGCTCACGGGGGCCCCGGGCGCCCGTTAATGGGGAAGGAGAGGCCGCTTGGGGTCACCTGTGTGGCCCTCAGCGGGTAGACAGCTGCGGCGGCGATGCTGCCCTGGAGGCACGATCGGTTGCAGCCACGCCAGCGCAGGCCAGGCATGGTGCTGTAGCGGCTGACTCGAGTATAAGCCGAGGGCAGGTTTTTCAGCACAAAAAATGGGCTGAAAAACTCGGCTTATACTCGAGTATATACGGTATATCAGAACCATTTTTTCTTTAAAAGTTATTTGAGTCAGACATACTGTATTTTGAATAAATTGGGTTTTTGTAGCAATTTGATTTTTTTTCAACAAACATAATTACTTTGACTTTGTATTTGTATATAATAAATAGGATATTAATCTGTACTACAATCCTTACATGATATATATACACAGAAATATGAATTTCATCTTGTTGCATATTCCACACTCTCATCTGTTGCCCTGGGAAAAGGAAGAAGAAAGCTACATTTAAAAATAAACCAAATGAAATTTATTTCTTTTAAAAAATGGATTTGCCTTATTAATGATAATCAGCTTTGAGTGCTGGTAGATGAAATAATGGCAGTTATCAAATTTTGGTCTCAAATGATTTAATGTTTTATTTAAGACACAAATGACCAGACTCAAATTATCATATTTTGGACAAATTATGAAAAGACCTAGCTGCTTTGAAAAGTCCATAATGGTAGGAAAATGAAAGGAAAGTGAAGTGAAAAAGACAATCAGCAATAAGGTATCTGATTACAGTAATGGTGGATGCACTATTAGATGACTTGAATGGCCCTACTGAGGACTCATCATCCTGGATGAGATCTATATAAGTTGCTAAAGTTAACATTGAGTTTATAGCAAAAGGCATGTTTCTAGTAGCAATGGGTTGTACTTCTGTTCAGTCTGTGGTGATCCAGCTTTTTGGTATTGAGGTGTCTATTCTGCTTATTTTACAAACCAGTACTCCAAATTTTATGGCATTGTTATAGAAAAATCAAAGTTTGGCATGATTTTCTCCCCTGACATCTAACCTATCCAACAACTAAGCTGTTCCCAGTATCTGAAAATCACTCTCAGTGCGTATTTTGTACAAGGGCTTATCTATCTATTTATTTTCTCAACTATTACATCATTTTACATGTGATCCTACCCTAATTTTCTTCCTTATAACCGAGAAAGGTTTGGTAGACTTTTGCAATGTGTGAATAGGGAAAATATATTTTCAGATCTTCAAAAAGAAAAGTGACAGGAGGAATGTACCTCGTTATAAGTGTACTAGACAACCTGTGCCCCACTGGGTCAATGTTTCAAAGATATGTCCTTACCTAAACAGAAAAACACAATAATCAAAGACAGGCAAAAAAAAAAAGCAGTGGGATTGGGAATGACTTTCTATTTTCTGCCAATTTCCCCATTGAATTTTCTTGTGGGAAGCTATAAGGGCACATCAAAATCTTTCCTTCCTTCCTTCCTTCCTTCCTTCCTTCCTTCCTTCCTTCCTTCCTTCCTTCCTTCCTTCCTTCCTTACCTCCCTTTCTCACTTTATTTATTTCTTCCTTACTGTTCCCCCTTCCCTTAAATTTATGGATTATTACTTTCTAGACCAGGGGTTGCCAACCTTTTGGACCTCAGAAATCACCAAACTCATACTTTTAAATCCTGAGGACAAGTAATACAATTTTTTTTAAAGCTAATATATTTAATATAAAAATTAAATATATAAATTTAATATTTAATAAATTTAATTTTTATATATATACATATATATGGCATTCAGCTTTGTTTGGGTATTTTCCCACATCATAGTAGTGGTGCTTTTAAAGTTGTAGCAACGTTTCAGCAGAATCTCATTCGCAGTTCTCACACCTCCTGGCTCTTCAAGGCTTCGATGTCCCAGCTCTTTGAGGGACATCAAAGCCTCAGAGATGCAGGCAAAGCCGCTGCGGTGGTAGTGCTCGAGTTGCTTTAACATGCTCGGTTAGTTCAGAATTGCCCTACCCAGGGAGGGAGGTGCTGGAGGAGGAGGAGGAGGAGGAGGCAGTAGTGGAGAAGCAAGCAACTCAGGGCACTACCTCTGTGGTGGCTTTGCCTGCATCTTTGAGGCTTTGATGTTGGAAGAGGCAGCAAGGAGTGGAAGAGCCAAGAGTTGCGCATAGCTCTGTCTCCCTTTCCTTTCCTGCCTGCATGTGGATGCGGGGGGGGGAGGAAAGAGAGAGAGGCGGGAGCAATTCAAAGCTGGGAAGGGACTGTTGTTGCTGCCACCCACCATGTGTGGGAGCTGGTTGGCACATGCATCTCAGGGACCTGACTCTGGGGTCCCTTGAAAATCCGGGAGGTGCAAGAACTGCTTGGCCCAGATTAATTGCTTTTGGGGGCCATTTCTTCTGTGGCCCACCAAAATTTTTCCATGGACCACTGTTGGGCGACTGCTGTTCTAGACAAAGAAAGGTGCCAGGACAATTAAAATACTGTAAAGGTGCAAATAAAGTTTGAATAATAAATATAGAACTCTAAGGAACAATGCATGTAAGTAATTATTCCAACCTAGTGTCTTTTTTAAAAAAAATGTTGGAGAAGCAGCATGATGGTCCAAACCCATTGGAAGCAAAGGGGATTAAATGCCAGTTTGCATCATTCCATAATATTGGGCTTCTCAATCTCTCTCAGTGGAAGTTTGATCAATGCAAATGTAATTCAACTACATTTTGTGGAGCAAATGCCACAAAACTGCAAAGCAAGACTCAAAAACATTAGGTTTCAAATTTATAGCAGCTGGCTGAAATGAACCCACATTTGCTAGGTATACAGTAGCCTGGAAAGCTCCCTGATGTGTTTCACTTGCTATTGTTAAAAGCCAGATCTGTGTATTTGCCAGAAGAGCCATGTAATCCTATAACTATCTTGGTCCATGCTGAATTCAAAAGCACCTGAATTCCAAGAGCATCTCTCTACTCCCTTGGATAACAGACAACCCTTTATGCTGCCAGCAGATTCTAAGTTGATATTTCACACAATTCTATCGCTCAGACCATTATTCACTAGTTGAGAAACAAACCTCAGAAGGAAAAAAAATAGTTCCTGATTTTAAGCCAAGATTTTAGTATTCAGGAGTCCTGGTCCTCATTCTTGACAAAAAGATAATTCAAGGCATAGTGCTCAAAATCTTCACCAAACGTGAATAAAACACTGTGCACTGTAGACGCATGAACCAAAATTAATTATCATCCTTGCTTTCCCAGATTTTTTTAAAAATTATCTTTAGTAGCTAGCTTCAGTAGCTAGATTTTTGCAGCAACACCAAGGATTCATCAGAACCTGATGAATAATCCATTATAGTTATTTCATACAATTAATGCACCAAATCTTTGATATTATCACCTTGTTACATTTTAGTATCTAAAGACTATAGGCTTTTGCGATTTAAGGACTATTATTATAATATTGTTTAGACTATGTTCTTATCTATGTGTGAGTGACAGATAGGATGCTTAATTAGGATTTTAACAGATTTTGTTATTTGTTATTATTTTATTTTAGAACTGCTAACTGTTCATTGAGTATTTTTAATTTTACTTGTCTTTGACTATAATAAACCTTTTTACATTTTTAATATTCAATATGCAAGAGAAACCATGTAAATGAACTATAAATTCATTTACTTCTCAAATCTGAGAAAAGTGTATTAAGTCTACCATCATCTCTCTTATATTATTTTGATATCATTTTTAATTTTCCTCTTTACAAATGTCTTATAGGCCAGAGGTATTATAGCTGTCAACATGATAGAAGCAAGGTGTATTCAATATAATTATAGTTCCCTTGTGATGTATTCAGAACTATAAAAACAATCATCATCCATATTTTCAACAGGTGATAATCTAAGACTAATTCTGTAGTTAGTATTTATGAACCATCACCTATACATCTTACTGACGGTTCTTGTAAGTATTTAAACGCTAAGCCATTAGAAATTACACTAGAGTAAAATAAAATTATCTCTCTGTTTTGGAGACTGAATGATTAATCTAATTGATACTCATGATGAATGAAGTTTTTTTCTGCTCAACATAATTTCTCCCAGATGAACTGCAGGTGATTTGATACTAATGTTAAATTTTTGTTTGTGTGTGCTTTGTATTGTATTATGACAAGAGTCAATCCATAAATGTAATTTATCACTGATTAGTTTTGAATGCCCGGTTTTCAACAATATTTTAGAAAACCCAAGATTCATTTCAATTCATTTCACATGACACAGTGAAAAGTTGGGGTCTTTTCATATAATAAGACCCAAATTTCTATATTTTCTATATTTTTCAAACTTAGCTTTGGATGTTTTACTCTTTTGCTGCTTAGTTTTTCAATATGTCCAAAGAAGAACATTCTGATTTAACCAGACATTTAAACCAGAAGAAAGCAGATTAACCAAGCATGTAAAAGAATAATACTGTAAAAAGGTTGATAAAGTAGCAGAGGCTTGTCATTTATTCCCAGACTGTTAAATCTAAATAAATTTCCCTTTCCTCATTCGGAAATTGCTGTTTGTCTACCAACCCATTAGTATCACTTACATGTATATGAACTACCCTAGATTTCTTAACTGTGTTCTCCTATCATTGAAATGGCTTTTTACTAATAGTGCAACACAGAGATATCTGGTAGGATCTGAAAGTAAGAAAGATAATTACTTGTTTATATTTTTATTTATTTTTAATCAGATTGCTCCTCCTGAAGAGCACAGAAGACAATAAAAGGCTTGAAGGATGCAAATAGAAAATGAGCAGAAAGGAAATGAACAAAATATAAATTACCTTAGTTACAACACAACACAATTATTGCTTCATCTCTGAATCTCTGCAGCACCAACTGCTTCAGATAAATACTGCTTTAAGGTAAAATTTAAATCACATTTTATATATTCTGTAAATCAATATAGAAATGCTATTGGGTATGATTGCATCCTATACAAAATGAGAAAAAGTTAGATTAGGAGCTCCAGTAAAACATCCACATTTCAAATACATTTTCTGTCATGCCCCTATTGGAGTTTGACTCCAAGGGAGAGGAGGAACAGCCAGCAGGGAGTGGAAGTGTGGCTCTGGAGGTTGTGGAGGAGGCTGGACAGTCAGAGGAAAACCCAGGCCCATCCCCTTTCCATCCTAGGGCACGAAGGGAGGAGAGGATAAGGGAGAGATATGAATGGCATGGTCTACGGGGGTGAAAGGGCTTTGATCCTCTTCATAGGCTGCAGCAGTGAGAACCGGTTAAAAGGACGGACATGCGTATGGGCCAGTGCTGGAAACAAAGTGTGGAAATATCTCTGGTCTGTCATTTCTCTCTGAGTTTGGCGTTCTTCCCAGTGTGTGTTCCAATATCTGTGGATGTCTTCAAGACCTTATCTTGCTTGATTCCCTTAATTGCTTTAGTGTGGTTTGTGTTGTTTTTACTCTTTATAATTTATAAGTCTTTTTAGTATAAAAGGCATTTCCTCCTTTTCGTAACTGCTTGTGGGGGAGTTTTTTGTCTCCAGTCAAGGATATTTGAAGCTTTGAAGCAAAGTGAAGGAATAAAAGGGGCTTCACCTGTTTTTGTGACTGTGTTTATTTTGTATCCCACCCTGGGCCATTACATTTCCTTGGAAGGTGAAGTTGTTTCTAACTCAGTGGAAATTACAAAACAATCAAAAGCCTTCAAATATATTCTCAGATTTTCTTTTCCCATGTGCTTGCAAAATATGTCCTTATCTACGTTGTTTAGACCTCACCAACAACCAATAAGATTGAAGATCTATAGCCCCGCTGTATCAGTTTCACAGTGCTGAGTCATCCCTAAATATCCACACCTGTACCTGTTTTGCTGGAAAGCAGAAATAGAGCTATTCCATTTGTGTGCCTTTTTAAATGGATTTTCACATTTAAAAACCCTACCCAAAATCAATTTTTAAAAATATGTTGAAAAAAATCTGCCCACCACCATTTATTTTGCCGCTTGGGCATTTTTCTCATATTCAGTCTTGTTTTATGTAATTTCTTTTTGCAATGTTTGCTGTTTCACTTAAGGCATGCTATGCAGGGATGGGATGCTACCAGTTCTGCCTGGCTCTATAGAACCGATAGCTCTGAAGAACAGCAGACACTGAACTGGTTCTGTGTCGGCTGCTGTTTGGCCCACCCGCCCGCCTGGGCTGTCATCTGACCTTTATTTACTGCTTTTTCAACCTCAGCTGCTTTGCTCAGCACAGCTGAGGTTGAAAAAGCAGTAAAAAAGGCATTTTTCAAATGCTACACACCCACGCATAGCGCTTATCAGCTGCCTGGGTGGCACAGCTTTAGGTGTAGCACACGCGTGCTCAGTGCACGTGAAGCATGCATGCACGCACAAAATGTAAACAAAATGTAAACTCCAAACCAATAGTAACACCGGTTAAATCCCACCCATGATGCTAAGCTTGGTAATTTTGAAATTAGCAGGTAAAACAAATATGACTGTCAGTGTTTCAATTTCATTTATGTATTCTTAATATATCATATAATTTCACGCTTTAACCATTTGAGAAGCATCTGAACATTTTACTTCTACAAAGGAAAGCTGCTCCTTGCAAGACCATCCAGCACTTATTCAATCAGATGTAAAACTGCTTGCATGGATTTACACTAGCAAACACCATTAAACTTAACATAATTTCTAGGAACTCCCTACAGTTTCAAATAAAAGTTATTCCCATCCTACTAGATGATATTATGGAGAGAATCTTTTTCATGTGAATTAAAAATACAAATACAATAAACATGATGCTAAGGCTGAACGGAGCCAGAAAACTGAATAAAATCTTACTCGCTCAACTTTTTGAAAAGACACTGGAAACCCATTATGTTCTTAAAGCAGTTTATTTTCCTTCACATCTAGTAATTTTGCAAGGACATTGCAGATTCTCAAAAATATTGTGCAACTGAATTTTCTTTCTTACACCAAACACTACATGAAAAAGTTAGTACAATAATCTGAATATCTCAAATTCTTTCACCTGAAGAAAATTACTTTGAACTAATGTTGATGCTAATCTATTATGTTAGTGGCATCCAAAAACTAATTATGTTTTCCAACAAAGTATTTACAAAGGTGTTTGGGGATTGATGGCTGGATTGTTTCGCAAACCTATAGCCGTTCATTGCAATCATCTCCAGACCAAAAAGGACATATGTAAAACTGAAGCATTACTTAAAATAACATCCCACTGAAATATACTCTTAACTTGGTTACAACTGATATATATCACTAGATCAGGAGCCTTCAAACTTGACAGCTTTAAGATTTGTGGACTTCAATTCCCAGAATTCCTCCTCCAGTCATGTTAGCTCGGGAATTCTGAGAGTCTTAAAGTTGCCACAAGTCTTAAAGTCTTAAAGTTGCCAAGTTTGAAGACCTTTGCACTAGATCATTGCATGGCTACTCGTGGATATTGCAAAATAATAATTCTTATGCAATAAATGTGCTATCTGTCTCTCTGAAGTCAGAATCAAAGCATGTTTGTCTATCAATAACCAATCTTTCAAAATACCAATATCCTTAATAAAACCAACTCTTGTAACAGTCTTCCTTGATGTGCAACAGTCTTCCTTACAAACAAGTTTTACAAACAACTTGCATTTTTATATTTTTAAACAAATGAAGCTCTATAATTCATATTCAATGGACTTACATTTTCTTCTGGGTCATCATGATGAGCTCATGTTTCATGTGCGCTGTCTTAATGTTGTGAAGAATTTACTCACCTTTGGTCTCCTAACAACTTATGACAATTGCTGGTTGATTTCAACTCTTCAAGTTTCATTTCTGCCATCAGCATGTGAGGAATTCATCTTGCCACGAACTTATTAATGCTGAAGAACATAAATAATGTGGCCATACATTCCTGTAAAATGCCAAAGGGATAGCAATTTCCCTTCGAGTGATCTATTGATAGTCCTTAATCAGTTCATCAGTTTTCCTATACAAAAACATTTGCTATCACAGGTTATCCACTTCATTCTTAATAACACAAATCATCTCTTCCCAGTTCACCATCTTTACATGCTTTTTGACCCGGCATAACACAGTACTCAAGTTAATATAATCCCTATACATTACTAGAATTTGATAGTGAATGTCACTTGGAGGAACATCTTCACCAGTCAAAAATTCATTTGTGGCACAATGCTTAAAGTTCACTGATGAGTATTCACAGCAGGTTTCCATTTCACAAAGAAGAGCAACACAACCTTTTCTCACATCAACTTTCTGTCCACTGAAGTGAAAGAAAGGTACACATTGGAGAAAGAAATGAACACTTCAGAGCTTCTAGTGTGTTAGTACTGTCATCTGTTCATGATTTAGCACATAGGAGGCATAACTTTCATTTTAATCCTTGTACATTAGTCAATGCAACAAACACACACAATCAATCCAAAGACCTCAGTTGTGTATTGCAATTATTAGGACAATCAGAATTCTTTAGCAACAACATATTACTATAATGGGAATTAAAACAAAATGTAGCTTCTTTTCCCACTATAATTCCAATTTCTATAAATCTAGCTGCTATTAGGATAACAATAACATAGTTTTTGCTTGATTTCAATAAGGTATAATGGAATATTTCAAAAATATGTGGTTGTGGTTTTTTTTTAAGTAGAAAGATGGATTAGTCACATAAAGGAATTTATCATAATATCTCACTGATTTTGTTTTAACCAAGTTGGTTGCAGAAGCCATAGAGGCCAGCTTCTATATAATACTAAATCATAAAATTCATTTTACAAGTCAAAGGAGCTAGATTGGGGGTGTCAAACTGGCAGCCTGTGGAATGGATGCATCATGAGCAGGCCACGCCCATCCCAGCTCCACAAAGGAAAAAAACATCATGAAACGTCACATGATGGCAATGTGACGCCATGAGTTTGACACCCACAAGCTAGATTCACAAATCACACAGAGCCAGAATAAATCACATTAAGATTTGGTATAATATGTAAACTCAGCCACCGCAAAGCTAGCCTTCAATTCCTGCCTTAAGTTTTATTTATACAGATTACTATGAAATAAATGTTTCTTCGAACTCGTAGAACCAATCAGTTGCATATTTTATTCCCCTCCTTAAGAACTAGTTTTCTAATATTTATACATCCAAATATGAACAAGCCCTACCTAAGATTTAATTTCTTCATAGTCAGCTCTTTGGATTTCCTTCCTCACTCTTGTTAAAGATAGTGGGAAGAATATCTAATTAAAACCTAAAAAATGCCTCCTGCTCTTGCTAGTAACTGTGTTACATCAATTAAATGGGTAAGTAGAAGCTATCCCCAGAAGGAGTATCATGTGATCCAGTATTGATTAAGGCTGCAGTGGAATGTTATTTGCAATTGCATTGCACAATGGCGGTCAGGAAGTAGCTGTCATGCTTTCAAAAGACAAATTGCTGGCATCTGAGACAATTCATAGGCTCCCTTTCTTTTTGCTGTTCTCAAGTCACAGTTAATGCATGTTCTAAAGGGATTAGTTTCTTAAATCTGTCTCCTTCACTGTCTTCGGCAGTTAAGAGAGAGAGAAAGAGACAGCTATAATTTAGATGACTCTGTATTCGAGATGATGTTAACTAACCACAATGTCTATCAGAATTTCTCAATTTCATATTATTTAATAGGATGAAATTTTAATAATCAAAAAATTTAAACAAATAAATATGCGGCAGCCAATCTCACTAAAGACAGTGTCGTAGTCAAGGAGGATTTAGAATTCTGTATTATTCCCTCAAATCTTCATTTCAGTGGCATAACTTTATGAAGGATTGGTTTCATGAAACACTGTGGACCTATAATTTAAAGAGATGAATAGTCAGAATAATAAGTGTTTTTTCCTGAGAAATTTCAGGAATAAGAAGCAGCTAACAAATAACTAACTATACATGTGTTTATAGTGGGGCTAAAGTCTGCCCAAATATGAGAAGCAAAGGAACATGTTGAAATTAACATTAATTTGTTTTAAAGTTGCTGAGCACTTGGTATCTCTGTGTATTAGCAAAGGAAGATTGAGCTTCATCTATGCATTATGTTTTTATAAACCAGGTTGTATAAAATCCTATAGCTATCCATCTTTCAATTGCATCTTAATAAGAGCGTTTTGGAGCTAGGTGGTGACATCCTCCTTTTCTTTTCATCTCTAACAAGTCAACCTGATCAGGCTTCTTTTTCTGGCTATTATTCACAGACTCTTAAGAATGAAACAGAATTTTAATGTTCTCAAGACTGAAACACAGAACCCTTTTTTTAGTGCAGACAATTAGCCTACATGCAGGTAAGTGCCCTGATTATAACCAAGACAAAATGAGAAAAGTTTGATTTGCTTCATTCCTAGTCAACAAGGAGCAGGATTATAAATCTTAATAAGAGGTTATCAGATTTACACTGCAAAAATTGGACACCAAAAATTGGTAGCAATTATAAACAAAAAATTCCTCTTTACTTTTTTATTATCCAATATTATCCCAATTTTTTCTCTCCAAATCTGACAGCTCTATAAAAGATACTGTTTTTAGCATATATTGAACATATCCCAAATTCAGGGTGCCATCATCAATTGGTTATCCACTAAATCTTTTTTTTTTTAAAGTGTTGCTCCCTAATGAGTTCCAGTTGAATTCATCTATCAATTGCGTTTGACAAGTTAAGATGTGACGGTTTACCTTTCCAGTGCTTATGCTTTATGAATTAAACAAATATATTATGAAATTCAGGAATAACATGTCAATGTGATTATTATTCTGAAGTGAACTGCTAAAATTCATCCAGGAAAAATTATAACCTTGTAAAACTTGAGAAGTTACCTTTTTTATAGGCACATGTTTATATATACTTTTACACAGACCACAGTTTCTGGAATTTCAAACATATTTCAATGTTTACCTCCTCAGCATTCTTATAAACCAATATAAATGTAAAACTGACAGCTGATCATCCATGATTCGATAATCAAACAAAACCAGCCTAGAACAATATATAATTAATCAGAAGTTGTCTGTGCCATAAGAGGTAATTCACCTGGTAGCTATATTGATTTCAGTTCAATTATTCATTACAGTGATAGGTTCCTGAAAAAAGTTCTCCAGCAAAACTCCGTATCAAAAATTCCAGAATTCAGAAGAGTCATTTAGAAAAGCCATTTCTTTTTCTTTTCCAAATCCTCATACAGGATAATACAGAAAGCACAAATACACAAATCTAAATATTATCAAAAGACCTACCTGTAATTTTAACCTCTCTACGTTGTATGATTTAGGGTTTAAGTACCTAATGACTTACCTCCTACATACCTAAGAAGGGTGGTGACTAAGGCAGGGACTTTTTTTGTAGTGAGTCTCTTATTTGATTTTAAATTGCTTTTCTTAAGAACTTAAAGCCTTAATAGTTAGAACTGTGCCATTTCTTCTGAATCAAAATTTAACAGCTTGATTTTGGTATATCTACAAATATTCCGTGTTGTTCCAAATACTCCTTCATTGAATAGAAGCAATTAAAGTTAGTAAATGATAAATATATTTTTACACATAAATCTAAACCTGCATATGTGATTTATTAGATGTCAACCATTAAAGGAGTAATTACTGGTGAACATGACTTAGGGAATATCGTTGCAATTAGATTCTGCTTGTAATTTTCTAGGAACAACTGATAGAATTCTGGACTAGATAAGTTTTTAGTATGATCTATAGCTTTTGTCATGAGCATTCACAACTGGTTTTAATTGTATTTTAATCTCTCTCTCTCTTTTATTTTTGCTATTTTTGCTTCTCCCATTACTCTTTTTCCATTCTCTTCCATCTTAGATTATCACTGTCACAGTAAGAAACACCCTGCCCCATAGGGTACTACGGTTATTTTTTTCTAAAGTTTTATTAATTTTCTATTATTTACATTTTGTTAGTGCTTAATAAACATCAGGTTGTCTGGGTTATTTTATTTGATTAGCAGCATTCTAAAGAAAATGGAGGATTTGGACTACCAGATTGACTTTTATATTACCAAGCATGTGTTATAACATGGCTAAAAGAATGAAAAACCGTCAGACACATGAGACTGTTATATTTATAAAGACATGATTTACAACTTGAATTGCGTGGCTTCTTATGGTATAAGAAGAATATTATTCACAAATGTCAAAATCAGTATATAAGAAACCATTATCTGTATGGGGAAAAAAATAAAAACTAAGATCTATTTGAGAATCCGAGAATGGCTCTCAATGAGGGAAGTGTTAACATATCCAAATCTGGTGACATTTGGAAAAATTGTGACACATAAAGACATTTTGGACTCTGAATGTACTATGTTTTGTTTTTCTTTCTGCTAGAACCTTCTTGATATTTAAGAAAATTTAAAATATGAAGTACTTTCAGTTAAGTATGAAAGTTTAGAATATACTTATATTAAAGTATTATTCATAACATTAAGCAATGTTTTACTTTATAAAATATCAATAATGATCAATTCCAGTACCATCCTTACTCAAACATTGGCATGATCATATTTGAAGCAAAATACTTTTGACAGATGTTAATATAGTCTACAGGGAGCACAACTATTGTATAACTTGACTGAAGATTGGTACACTTCTATCTGGGATGTCATCTTGTTCCACTATGTAGCTTTGGGATGGATGCACATGGAGCACTGAGTAAGGAATGAGACACACACCTAGCCAGCTAGATCAGCCTGGTGATCCATGGAGTGACAGATGTTACAGCCAGATCACCCTCACATCCTGCGCTGATAGATTCCTTGCTATGATATCATGCAATGAGTGGTAATACTTGCTTCTGTTTCTAAAAATAGAAAATGAAGATCCACTTACCTTAAAAAGTCTTAAAATATTAGCCACCATGATGGACACTGAACTCGCTGCTGCACCTATTACCCCTGTTATCTTGTCTGGCTTGGTAAAAATAGGAGGATCTCCATTGGCACATTTTACATCGGACCCATCTTTTTCTATCAAAGCTTGAACAAAAGTTAAAGACTGCTCCAGAGCATAAGTGTCTCTGGAACATGTGTCCAGAATCCGAACACCCAATGTGACATTGGCAAGAAGATCAGGGTCCTTATTGATCTGATCAATTGCATATAGCATTGCCTCAAGCCGATGGATTCCCTTTTCTTTCTTGAGTTCACCACAAGGTACTCCTCTTTCTCCCTTGGCATGGACAGGAAACAGTCCTCCCAAGATTACATCTCCATCGAGTCGAATGGAATGGGCATATTCCTGGCCATAAGTTCCTTGTATCATAGGAATTACCCAACAGAATCTGGCTGCAAGCAGGAAAAAATGATGGCAAGATGTTAGAAGCTTGTCCTTGTATACCATTTTTTCTGAAGATGGTGTTGCAATCCAAGATCCAGATTTTCTCCTTGCTACAGGAAGTAGTGGATATTTTGAAACTATCTCTTCTGAAGGCTATCATCAGTCCCCAGTGATTCAGAATATAGGACCTTGTAGTAGGTAGAAAAGAAGAGCTGTTGGTTGTTATTATTAATAAATGTCTTTAAGTAGTTTCTGACATAAAGAATCCATTTCAGTTAAGTATGCCAAGAGGTTTGCTTGCTTTTCAAGTATTTTCAATGACTACAAATTAATATTGAGTAAGCGTTCTCAGAGTCAGGAAAAGGCCACCAATTCAAATCCTTGGATAATATCTTGTAACTGAAATTCTCCTGAAGTATTAAAGAAAGAGAATGTTTAGTTAATTTATCTTATGGTAGATGTTGCAATTTGTATTACTTCTTTATAGCATCTTATTTCTGAAATTTTACCCTCATTTTCTCTGAAGTTAATGATTGCATTCACACATCAGGCTGAATTGGGCTTTGTCTAATTGTGATTTGCAGAACCAACTGGAAACAAGTCAAAGTCAGTCTTACAAATAACAAAACAACCAAGTTTTATTGGTCCATGTTCTGGCTTGGTTTCCCCACCCTTTCTTTAATTATTCTTCATTTACATATTTATATATTAGACAGAAGCTTTGGCAGGGCATAAGATCAAATAAGAAATAATCCAAGATATTGTAAACAAATTTTTGGATGTCATGGTAAACTGGAGTGGCAATAATTAAGCCAAAATTGTACATAGTTTCATATTAAATGTTTAAATAAATAATTCACTGACCCATTGTAGTAACCCCATAATTTATGGCTTAGCACAATGCGTAAATTCACACCATCTGTCCAGTGTACTATCAAAAATGATGCTTTACTCTACAAATTTCATGCCCCATATTCCCCCACTATGAAATTGCCAACTTTTGCTAATTCTTGACCAAGACTCTAATATGGCATCTGTTAAATTTTAATATTGCATTTACCTACAAGAGAATGATGAAAAAAAAAAAAAGGATGAGCATTCCAAAATCTGTGAAAATGTTTCTGACTGAAGTATCATGTGATGATGGTAAAAATATCTCACTGGGATTTCAGGCCAAAATATGTACTTGAAAATGAAACAGAGGTGGTGTGAAACAGAATTGTTTGTATCAAAGGAGAAAGTGAGTGTATTTAGAGAACAAGGATGTGTGAAATATGCATCATTTCCCTTTTTATTTCAATTCATATTAATTTAAAGAATGTCATCTTCTTATAGGGAACACCAAGTTCCTTATGCTAATTTAAAAAGTATCAGACCCAACAAAATAACCTCCTTGGTACATCAAAAGTATGATGCAGTACAGAAATGTAGATTTTGTCTTACTGCACTGCACTCAGATTCTTAAAGTACTAGCATTTGAGATAAAGAATATCAATTTACATATGTAAATTGTACAATTTTGTATAAAAGCAGAATGTGACTCAGCTAATAATAAGTGCTTTTCCTTCTGGTCTCTAGTGAGCTTCCTTTGCTGCCAATCTGTTTTTGGCACACTAAAGAAGCAATGTTCTAGTGGTTTAAGATTCACCATAGCCCCAAAACCCCATAGAATATTGTTCAAGCAGTAATACTCTGAAATCAGTGTTTCTCAACCTTGGCAACTTTAAAATGTGCAGACTTCAACTCCCAGTGAACAAAGGAGTTGACATCTATATATCTTAAAGTTGCTAAGTTTGTAAAGTGAGGTATCATCAGTATATTGATAACACCCAGTTGTATATCTTCATTCCTAGTGAGTTAAGTGATGCTCATGATTATTGTTAACTATATACTCTCGGTATGTTGGCCATCGTTTTCTTTTTTTACTTAGTGTTTAATTTTAATTTTAATTATGATTTTATTGGTTTTTATGTATTTTATTATGTGTTATGCCCCCAGGAGTCACTATGTAAGATGGGTAACAACACAAATATGTTAAATAAACAATTATACCAGCTGCTGCTTTATTTATATCATCTTTTGCAAAACCCTGCTTTTCTGAAAACGGTCTTGATTGTGAAAGGTCCCTTTCACATAGGGGCACTACACCAATTTGAGATTAGTATCAATTCTGGATCTCCATTTTATTGCAGGGCCAGCGGCCTAGAAAGTCATGTTGATCCATGGTTAATTAAATTTGCAATCTAGAGGAAATGCTGTAAAGATAATTTTCTTTGGGGGTGGCAAATGAGTTTTCTTTCAGCCTATTTGTTATGCCTTACCCAGTCACACCAAAGAATGAGGTTTTGTCCTCTGAACATTCAGTGGCTAGGAAATGTGTAACTCCCCCTTCCCTAAAATATAGTTTGGAAGAACAAGGTCTGTTTGCCATGTTTTACATCTTCAGGCAGATGGATGGAGTGAGCACTGATCTGCAGCATAGCAGGGTGGAGCTCTGAAGGGCCATGAAACTACTTCAGAAGATAAGAGGGGCAAAGCATATTGCCTTTAGGAAGTGTGGTTAGTCAATACAACACAAGTACAATTTCTGACAGCTGTTGATGCAACCTTATTCATTTTCATTCAGAAGCACTTGTGCATAGGATTGGAACTTGAAATATGCTTTCTCCAAATTCAAATTAAGAAGCACCCTCAAAAGATTTATTTCAAAAGCCTGTCAAAGTGAGAATAATTTTCCTGAAAAGCAGTCTGAGTATTAGAAGTGTTTCCTCTAAGTGAAAACACTTCTACGTTGGTTACTATTCCTTTGGCTATTCAGGGGGAATTATCCCTTTCAACCTGCAAACTAATTTATGGCTGTTAACCTAACCAGTCAGCCCTGCTAACACAGGTAGATTAAAGGAATGATTGCTGGATATGTAAACATAATTTGCTTCATATTAAATAATCTGTGAAAACAAGTGGAGATTCAAAAGACAGCTCTGTCATTTGAGTGTGTACCTTGTTCTACTTTTTCTTACAAAGTGATCTGAAACCCATAGCCATGGAAAAATCAGATATAAAGCTTCTTATATCTTCCGATTCTTGCTGGAAATAACGTAGAGTGCCTAGCCAGCAATGACAAATGGCTCCTTTACTCTACCCAGTAATGATGACCATGGGTTATCTAATAATCAATTTATTCCCATTTATAAACATTCAGGCATGGTAGGCAGGCATGACCCATTGAAACACTGGTTGTAATCACACTATATTCAGATTCCAAGGATTACCATTAGAGCAAAGTTTTTGTTTGTAGGCTGTGTACTCAATGTAGTATTTTTATAAACAGAATTAGAAATGACATGGTTCCCCCACTCCGACCATAGTAAGTCATTATTAACAACAGTGAATTGCATTTCACTTTGACAATGGGGATGATTAACCTTATGATGCATGTATATGTAGTGTTTTGTTCTCCTTATGGGGTTTTGTTATACTTTCACACTCTATAAATGTTTCTTAAGTTTATAGTGTATGGAAGCAAAAAAAGAAATCCCACAAGCAGAATAAATAGTACATATACTTCTGAAGTTCATGCATCAAAGAATTGGATCATCTCTTCTGCCAAAGAGGAGACATGTGGTGCAGTTTATTCTTGTTGATAGTTAAAACCTGGCTGGAAGAGAAACAAATGAATGGTTGGGTGTTTTTAATATGTCACACTATAATGCTATGATAATTACATTACACTGAATTACTTTTTGTTCTTTATGTCATGCAATAAGTAAAATAAGGAACCTCTGTGGTTAGAGTGCAGTCCTGCGAGCTACTTCTGCAACCAGCTGCCTACAATTTGGCAGTTCAAATCCCACCAGACTCAAGGTTGACTCAGCCTTCCATCCTTCTGGGTAAAATGAAGACCCAAATTTTGGGGGGCAACATGCTGACTCTGTAAATCGCTTAGAGGGGGCTGTAAAGCACTATAAAGCACTATATAAGTCTAAGTGCTATTGCTATTGCTAAAAGCTTTCAGTATATTCACTGGCTCATTCAAACTGTATCATTTGTGCTCTATGGATTAATATTAAATATTATAGCAATGCAAATGTAATCATGTGTGCTCCTGCAACTAACAGAGAAATAATTTCATAAACATTTGTGTTCATTGTTATCAGTGAATTTAGGCAAATTAAAAAATATTGACTGGGCTACAAATACAAATACCTCCTTTCGATATTCAGTGTTATTGTTATTTATTTCTTCTTGTTTTCATAACTAACATTAATACCTTTTATTATAAATCTGAATTAATTCACCTGTACTTTCAAATTACAGGACCCTTTCTTTAACCAGTAGTTGCATATAACTTTTAAAATTTCTCTGCATTTTTAGGATTAATTACATGTTTATAAGGAAGAATATTATAGAAACATATAATATTGTTGATGCTGTTTCAAAGACATTTTTTACATTTTGTAGATATTAAAAACACTATTGCTTTTAATTACTAATAGAGTTACAAAGCTGGAAGGGGATGACTAGACTGCCCTTGTCTTCAACTGATCATTCCTGAGGTATAATTATATGGCATTCCAATCTCAATTGAGTTGAGAAAAAATAAAGGGAGGAAACTGACCAGAAAAAGAGGATGGAGGAATCCAAGAAAGTCATATATATAAGTAAGCTTTCTCTAGTAATGCTAGTATTGGTGTTTCTCTCTTACAGTCGTACCGGTCTAGCAATTCAACTAAAATGGAGGAAAGTAAGGACTAGAAAGAGTTTGCCCGAAGTAGCTGAAATCTACAGAAGAAGGTAAGGGGATCCCAGTTGCCATTGAAGCACCAAATATACAGGTAGTGAAGTTTTGCCAGGAAAATATAGAAAACACAACTTCCACATTGGATCTCCAAACCTGAACTTAGTTGACTTCACCAATAGGCAATGAATGAAAGTAAGATTACATCATATTGATATATCAGTAAAGAATAGTGAGCTAAGGGTTTTCAAGCTGAAATTAGTGAAGTGCAGATGTGCTTTTAGTTATGGGTAAGTACTTGAGTCAATATTAACAGGATTGGGGGAAGAGAACAGGATTGAGGGAAGAAAAAAAAACAGGCTAGTTTGATAGCTACATCTATTTACCTATTAAATTAGAAAATCAAACATTAAGGGGAAATTGAAATGTTTGTCACAAGGAAACAAGGACTGATAATATAATAAACAAATATAGAACAAGATTCCAGCCTAAGTATACTGTGATGATACTAACAGCTGAACACAATTAGAAATGTGCAGGGATTACTATATTTTCCCAAAATTCATCTGTAACAGGTTTATGCTTAGCATGTAACTCCACACTGACAATGCAAATACAAAGAAGGAAAGAAGGCTAATGGGACTCATCATTATTCTTATTACAACCTCATTACTTTTTACAAAAGTCGCCAATGTCAGCACCAATGTACTTTATATTAATGGACTCTAAATAATGCATTGCAGCGTTAACTCCATGCAAACAATTGGGTTCATTTTGGTGAGAGGATTGTTGGGAATTTTGTTTATACTAATTGTACCTAGATGAATACAAATAAAAGTATTTCACAAGATGATTTCCTAAAACTTTTTTATGTGTTATGATTGAATATCAGTCGTAAAGGAACCGGCTGTTAGGAAATATACTACAGACAATTAGCAAAAAAAATAATCCCTGGGATAAGATAGTTGGATGCTGTGGTGTGCCTGCCTAATAATATCATCTTGGGTAAGCAATGTTTGTTTTCTATGATACTCTATGGAAGACAAATTTGTATTTTGAAGCAAAATAGAAAGAACAAAGACTCTTGAAAATAACATGGATAGCTAGGAAAACAAGCAAATGGATCCTAGAGCCAATTAAATCAGAGTTCTCATTCAAAATCCAAATGAGCAGTCTCAAAGTCTCATATTTTAAGCGCATTACACAAAGGTCTCATTTTCTAACATCTATTTTCTAACATCCAGAAGATGAGGCACAAATCACCCTAATGGAAATCTACCTATGTAGGTTGCTAAGATAATACCAACCTGATGGCACATAATCAATCCAAATGTGTTATCATAGGAAAGTGAAAGTTGACTACTGAATTTCTTTGACACTTTTGACTTGCCTGACCTTCTCTGAAGCCTGTATATAACTCGTGTTTCCATTTGCACTGGAATTCCACACTGTTATAACAGAGAATCATAATGCCATTAGAAAACTGGAGAAAAGCAAACTTTTCCACCCTTTTATTTGGCTTGATAATTTCCTTAAATCGTATTTTTGAAACAGTCTGAGAGATGGCTAATCAAATGCTTGCCCAGTTCCAGCTACCATATGTCACAGGTAATTCAGCTTAAAAAATGCATCTCTACATTTTCTGAATGCACATAGGAGTTTTACAGTGAAAAATATTGTTGATTCTTCTCGCCCAATATTATGTAAGCTGTGCTAACCTGACACAATGAATTGAAAACTAACAGACCATATTTTAATTTAGTGTTTTGTGCAAATCCAGCCAGTGTAGTTAATTATGTGTCATGCAAAGCCAGATTAATGGAATAAATTATAATTACTATAAAAAGGATAAGCATCATCTGCAAACATCCTCTATGTTGCACTTTTCAGGTTTGTTTCTGGTTTTCAAAATTCAAACAACCAAAACTAAAATTTGTTACATAGAAAGTAAATGCTCTGTCATTAATATCACATCATGTATCACATGAATTCATGTTTCATTCAGGAACATTGTTTATGCAAGCGAGATACACAGAGTCAGATGTAACTTCCTTCATGCAGCTCTGACCTCCAAAAACATGCACAAAGATCATGAACTCAGAGGTTATTTGCTATAGTGGCCCTTCTGGGTTACTTATCAACTGTGTTTTAGAGAATCTGCAATAACTGATGAGATGGATGGCTGTTTGGGATGATAGGCTTTAAGGGAATGTTGTATATGTATATAATTCCATATATAAAAAGTTTAATTTGGCAAATGGTCTGGAGACCACAGAATGGTGGCATATAAATAAATCAATAAACATAGACTGACAATCAGCATGCACCTGACCCAATCCAACAAACAAGATGGGGCATACAGCATAATTATGAAACCTCCATCAGCCTAAGATTGTGCTGACACATTTAAGTTATAGATTATTTATTTCTCCTCCCAAATTAAGTATAAAGATTGAAATAGTTGACCTTCCAAAAGCCTTTTTCTCCCATACCAGTGCTTAAACTCTTGTTCTGCAGTCTTCAATAGTGTACCTATCTAATGTTAATTAAATTTAAAGATGTGTTAAAAGTAAAAATTTCAGCTGACTTGGTTCTTGGTGACTTAAGGTGACTTGGTTCTTGGTGACCTTTTTCCTTGACAATAATAAAACAATGTTTGTCACTGTGATCTTCCTAGGATTATTTTAAGCTCCCAATATATAGCTCTGACAGTTCCTAAATAATATCCTACACAACACTAACCAGATAATGGTAAAGGTTCCCCTTGCACATACATGCTAGTTTTTTCTGGCTCTAGAGATCAGTGCTCATCTCTGTTAAAAAGCTGAAGAGCCAACGCTGTCTGAAGACGTTTCTGTGGTCAGGTGGCTGGCATGACTAAATGCCAAAGGTGCACAGAATGCTGTTACCTTCCCACCAAAGGGGTCCCTATTTTCCTACTAGCATTTTTACCATGCTTTTTGTTGTGTATGCAATATAATTAATAAAGCTTGGAGTAAGTGCAGGGTTCTGGCCCTGCACTTCTGATTGGCTGTTAAGTGGCTGGACCGGATTGGCCCATTCCGGGGAGTCCGATTGGCCCTTAACAGAGAGTTCTTATTGGTTATAAAAGCTAGCGTTCCTAGTTTGTTATTGGTTAAACGTTACAAGGTTTGCCTATATAAGGCGGGTTTTTACTGATATTAAATGAACAAGTCATGATGTAAATAAAGAGCTGAAGTTCACCGTTCAGAAACTTGTCTCCATTCTTTCTCGCCCATGCTCAAACTTAACACTTTTAAACTGCTTGGTTAGCAGAAGCTGGGACAAGTGACAGGAGCTCACTCCGTTATACGGCACTAGGGATTCAAACCACCAAACTGCTGGCCTTTCTGATCTCAACGTCTTAGCCACTGAGGCACCAGGTCCCTTACTAACCAGATACTGCTTAGCTTTTTTGTAATCAGCTTGTTATTTAAGTGCTATCATGCACTGTGATCAAATTAAATGAAATCAAATGTAGATGTTATTCTATTTAGTCTTTATTTTTCAAAGTTTGTCTCTCCAGCAACTACACGAAGGCCTGTTGTAACTCTTGAATCTTAAAAAAAATGTTTACCTTACTACAAACCATGATTTATGAATTACTAGATTCATACATCATGATAAAGTATGTACATAGTTCATCCAGCTGAATTTCAGGTAGGAATTTCTCACATATCTGTTTGGACTCTGGATAGTACAGAAATAATTTTTGCTTTCTAGCATGCAGTGAATTAACCTATTTCATTTTGCTGTATGGTTTCAAAAGTATAAACTGTACAACATGAAAATGTATTGCATTTTACTTTGATTAGTTAAGCTTCACAGTGTGCCAATGACCTGATCTGATTTTAGAAAGGCATTTGCCAAGAAGATGCTTCTTACACTTTTTGTTTTCAATATTGTAAATAAAGCAAAATCTCCCTTTCAGGTGAATTGGAAGATTTGTGTCATAATAGACCAGAATTCCATATAACTGCCATAATCAAGTATTGACATTTGGGCCAAAGAAGGTCATGAAAATAATATATTTCATAGGATCCTTGGTATCAAAAAGAACATACCCCTAGCCCCAAGCTGTTTTAATGCTTCAAAGTCCTTCTCCAACTCTTCATGTCTTTATTCTGTACAGTGATCTAACACCACTCTAGTGCTAAATGGAAATGGAAAGGAAATAGTAATTCCAAACCATTTCACGTACATTATTTTCAATTACATTTTAAGGAAATGTCAAACCCATTCGGGCCACACGGTTCAGTGATACATTTTGATTCTCAATTGAATGCAAAATTGGCAATGTTCTTGATAGATAAAATCCTGATCATTTGTACATTAAAATATGAATTTCCAACAGTATTTCTTTAAAAAAAAAAGAAGGGAAATGCCAACTGGAAACATGTTTTTAAATTCAATGCAAATGTTTTGTTTAAGAAATCTGCTTCAAATATATTCTTACTTTAAAATGTTTCCTTAGTTTTGGTTATAAAATACAATAAAGGCTCAATAAAAGTATAATAAAAGACTCAAACCCAAGACTTATCCCATCATAAGGATTTAATAAGCAAGGAAGGGAGTAAAGAACAAAATCTTGCATAATTTTTCTAATTATAATTACATTAATCATAATTAGAAAAAAAGAAAGAAAAGGTTGGGTTATAGAAGTCTCAGTTAAGCCAAGATTCATGCAAAATATCATTTTCTATCACAGCAAATTACCCATAGCTTTATGGGTAACAGTCCCATCATTTCCAGTTTTTACTTTAAATATCCATTTGCACCCAATGGATTTTTCTCCTGGAGGTAATTTAGCATCTTCATATACTTTCATTACCTTTAATGAATTCAGTTCTTTTTCCATTGCCTTTTGCCAATTCTCCTGATCCTTAGCAGGATACATCCTAAGTTCATCTACACCAGTTGGAACTTTAGTTACTTGGCAAACTATACTTGCTTGATACCTATCAGATGGTCTAGTTATATGTGTAGTACATCTAGGTATTACAGGACTTACAGGTAGGCTTTCATTTATGAACTGTTCTTGATTATCTAACTCTTCCTGATCAACTGTTTCTTCTTGTTCTGATCCTATTTGCTCTTCATGGACTTCTTCTTTAATTGGACTCTTCTTATAACTAGTTTGATCTTTCTGCCTTAGGGTTCAATAATTACTTCATTATTTAAATCTTGCTCTAATCTATTCCATCCTACATGTTCTAGGAATTTAGCACTAGCACTGGTGTAAACTCTAGATGTACCTGGTTCCCAGAATCTATAAGTTCTATGATTAGATTTATATCCTTCAAAAAATAATCTTTTAGCTCTATGCTGTCCTTTGTGTCTGAGTTGTGAAGGGATATGCACCCATGCTGGTGCTCCAAATGTGTGCATGTAACTTAAATCAGGTTTTTTACCATGCCACAGTGTGAATGGTAATTCACCTGTTGTTGATTTAACAACATTATTTAATATATGATTACCACACATTATTGCTTCTCCCCACAAATTGTCAGGTAATCCTGAATCAGACAACATAGTACGTGCCATTGACTGTAGCGTTTGGCCTCGTCTCTCTATAAAGGCATTATGTTGTGGCCTATATGGTGCAGACTTTTTATGTTGAATACCTAACATCTTAAATCTATTCTGGAATTTATTATTTGTAAATTCCGTGCCATTATCTGTTATAAGAGTTACTAATTTCTTTTTAGTTTTCCTTTCAGCAAATTTTATCCAATTAAAGAGATTTAGATACGTTTCAGTTTTGCTCTTCATTAAATCGCAAAACCCATATCTAGAATAGTGGTCCATTATACTTAATATGTATCAAGCTCCTCCTACACTTGGTTTTTTTGGACCTATTAAATCAGCAAATACTACTTCTAAAGGCTCTTTGGTAGTAAATCCATCAACTCTATTAGCTGGTATGACCCTGCTTTTGCTTTGATTACAGGCAAAGCTTTGCAAATACTTATTACAAGGTTTCAAACTTATTCCTTCAGATAATTGAACAGTTCTCTTAAGCATTTTAAAATTTAAATGCCCTAGCCGTTGGTGTAACAAGTGAATACATTCATCATGAGGTTTCTTATTATCATAAACCGTGTTAGCCACCTCTAAACCATTATCATTTAACACATATAATTCACCTCTTAAAGATGCAGTAATTTTCTTATCTTCTTTTTCAATTATGCAGTTATCTCCTTTAAAGGTAACTACATATCCTAGTTTAACCAAAATTCTAACTGAAATTAAATTAAACTTAAGTTGTGGTACGTATAACATTTTTACATTCTCTTTTATGAAAGAACAATATGCTATACCTTGACCTTTAGCTTCAGTTTCCAGCCATTGGCTAATGATATCTGCTGTGTACTCTTGGACATTTTAATAAAATTTTTGTTATCATTTGTTATACAGTGGGATGCTCCACTGTCAACCACCCATAAATTATTTTTTATAGCTCTGTTAATATACATGGCTAACTCTAATTTTTTATTTTTCTTTTGGTTACTTTTAATATTCTGGCCAGCATTCTGGCGCTTTGCTTTTTTACAAAATCTTGCCAAATGTCCTCTTCCTCCACAATTAAAACACTTTTTAATTGCGTATGCAGTAGGAGATTCATTATTTTCTTTTTGAGGTTGCTCCCTCAACTGATCTCTTTCAAGTCTTCTTCTTGCCTCTTCAATCAATTTGCCAGTTATATCAGTTAAAGTTAAACTTTCCTTAGGCAATATTTCAAGGGAAGTGACGTAGTTGTCATAACTTTCTTCTAGTGAAGATAGAATTAAATAGACTTGGTGTAGTTCAGAGAAAATAAGCTCTTTCTCGTACAGTTCTTGAAAAATGCTTTTTATAGATTCCAAATGACTCAGCATATCACCATTCGTCTGGAGATGCGTCCTGAAAAGCTTTCATGTAAGATTTATGTGAGCACCAATGTTATCTCGGACATAAATCCTCTTCAGCTTCTGCCAACACCCAACAACAGTTTGCTCTCCATGGATATGAACAAGTTGCTGGTCAGACCGTGTTAGTCCTATTATGCAAAGAGCTTGTTCATTTTTCTGCATAAAGTCTTCTATCTTTTGTCTATCTTCCTCAATCTCTGGATCCCATTCCTCTACGTTTGGTGGGTTTTTAATTATGTTCCACAGACCTTCTCTTCGTAGAAGTAGACTACATTTAATAGACCATGATACATAGTTTGTTCCATCCAGCTTGGATATAAGAGACAAACTTTGTAGATAGACTTGTGCCATGTTTTCTTATATGGATATAAAACTATAATTAATAAAACACAGCTGTCTGTTTACTGTAACGTTTAACAACACAAACTCTCACTTTTTACATAAATCTGTTTTATCCTAGTTAAACTGACTTTGCAGCCTCTGGGCCCATAACCAGTGTTAAGCCTGTGTTTCCCAACCAGGGTTAAGGAGACAAGCTAAACAGAATGTGCAGTGTTAGTCAGATAGGCACACAGATAAATGAATGAGATAAGCTTGTATGTTTGTTAACATACAGTAAAAATAACAGATACGCTTGTGCTATCAAAAATATAGTTTATTCCATTTAGAGATTATAGCATAGTCAAAATAACAGTCCATTAGTCATGTATCGTTTTAGTCAGTCCATTCAAGGATATTCAATTAGCAAAGTCCGTGTAGAATATCCAATGTCAGTTCACTTACAAATCAGTCCTTTCTCTCTTCCTTTCCAGTAGGGGAAAAACGCAGTCTTCATCCAGTAATTAGGGATCATCAAGCCAGAGAGAGCAAGCTGACGTTCCTTGCTTCTTTTATGGTGCTTTCACAACCACTCCCTTAATTACAGTCTTACAATTAAAGTTGCAGACACTTTAACTAACAAACCATGATAACATATTTATTATTTTAACTAAACCAGTTAGGGTAAACAATGTTATCCCTAACACGATGAATCAGTTTGTGGTCACTAAGCCCTCATAAGAGACCTAAGTCCAACACTCAGTCCATTAACTTTTACCTGGCACAAATTTGCCAGATAACTGTTAGTAGATCAAATTCATTTGTATAGGTGTAATAAATAACAATACACTTATAGCGCTTTTGAACTCTATCCTAATTCCTTGCACCTGACACTATATCAGTAAAATTCTTAAATCTGTTTGTCTTTAGGGAAAGGAAAGAATATTAACATATTAACATTTCTTCCATTAATTTGTTCAGCCATTTAAAAACTGGGTCAGGTTGGTGGCTCTCATACATTATTTGACTGAATTCAACAGTATGCTACATAACAAAGCTCTTCCTTTTCTTTCCCCTTCTTCTCTGACCATTCAGCAATAAAGCTGGATGAACTGAGGTTCTAGTATTCATTTTTATCCTTGCTTTTCCTTTCATGCTTCCTAAAAAGCCCTAAATGATGTAAACATGTTTCATGAAGAGTTGCTCCAAAACTTTGCTCATTTTGTTGATCTTTCCAGCTCCAATTTTTATGAACAATGTGGTTCTCAAAACTGTGTTTATGTATACTTTAGATCATACCATACATGTATGCAGAGGAGTGCTGCCTCGTATAATAGTGATAAACTATCCGCTTTCCCATAGATACGTTCTTTCTAGACAACTTCCGTATTATCAGAGGTCAGTTTTATATCCTTTTCCTTTCATTCTCATGCATCCCAGCTGCAGGTCCACTAAATGTTAGATTAAAAACAGCTCTCTGTCCACTTACTATTGATATAGCTGGAAAACCCTTGAGGATGATTCTGCTACTCACTTTTGTCTTTAATACAACAGAAGAAAGGGTTTCAAATGCTGCAGCTATTCTCAATTTTTTTTTTAAAAAAACTATCTTATTACCTATCTTATTACTTTAGTTATCTTTTTTTCTATATTTCTGCATCTAGATTAATTTTAACAAAATGGACTTAAACTGGAAAAACTTTTTCAATAATAATACATTTCTTTTGAGGTGCTCCCAAGTTCTATTTCATTTAAAGTAAATATATTTTCATACTTCCGTTTACTATTACATACACCAATATGAATCATGATCTATCCAGCCATGTTATTAGAATCAAATAGTACTGGAACTGAGAATAACTGGAGAATTTAATTAACAATGATCATTAGAATAAACTTTTTCTTAAACTGCTTTTTCTGCTTTGAGAAGAAATCTGTAAATCTGATTCCCACAACACATTGAAACATGAACCAACTCCATTCAGGTAGTCACATTTCAGTCCATCCTAGATTACAGCTAGTTAGTTTGGGAATGAACCAAATATACAATAGTAGAACAAATGGTTCACTCAAAATCATTTTGGTCATAATATTTATTGAAAATCAAAGTCAAGGGTTCTGGTTTGAGTAAAGTCAAGGGTCAAATCACATTCTCTCAACAGCAGAAAAGACTACCATACAGGTTGATAAACAAGTATGATTCCAGAAAGAAAACTTGGTAATTTTAAAATTCTGTTTCCAGAATTCTTTGCACACACTTATCATCCAAATTTCAAGAAGAGGGCCAAACTGATAATTACTTTTCAGCTTCATATAGGTCTGTATTTCACCACTTCATAAGATGGTTTATTCTTCTTCTTTATAAGGCTGGATCATTGTTCAATTCCTTTTTAATATCAGAAGAGCTTCCTGCAGCTCAAGAGGTTGGTGTCCAGTAGCAACCTCACTTTCCTCACAGTCACTATAAGCAATTACTTATTTATTGCTTTCTAGTTTGTGAAGCTCTAAATCTTTACTTGTTCTTTGATTGGGGAGCAACGTGGTACAGCTTTACTTAATTCTTGTATGTAATTATTTACATAATCATATTATTAATTACTGAATGAATTCTTTATATAAGAGCTACCAGATTTCAGATACAAAAATCCAAACGATGCAAGATGAAGCAGGCAAATACAGTAGTTGCCACTTATTAGTTGCCCAGTGTTTGCAATTAGATATAATAATTCTATCTATATACTGTATTTCCTTATAAAAGTTAATACTGTAGTGAAAAAATTGAGGATATGGAATGACTAAGAATATGAACCTGGATTCAAATCTCAGATCAACCATTTGTTTTCTGAGTGTCTTGAGGCAAAATATTATCCTTAATTCCCTTTTTTGCATGATATGGGTAATAAATTTATTTACCGTACAAAATTCTAGGATGGAATGTTATTGTGTTTTAAAATAATACGTTAATATGTTTCAAACCACCCAGGGTCACTCAAGTGATTTAATGATGTAGGAGTTTGATAAACAAAATGTCATAATAAAACATCTATATCTCACCTGGAAAAATCTGGACAGATTTTTTCAATTATCTCTTTGCTAGAGATACTTTTCAAGTATCTCTTTTCATCCTACCATATTGAAGCTGCAAATATCCAGATAGTCATGGTGACTATCTGGATATTTGCAGCTTCAATATGGTAGGATAAAAACTACTGATTGTAGAACTACAAATCCCAAAATACAATTTCCTGTATTATTGGCTGTATTTGGCTGGGATTCTGGGTTTATAATTCAGCAGGAGCTGGAAGGTGAAAAGTTGCCGATTAAGTTCTGGTGAAGCATTTTCAACTCTCTTGTGTGTGTCTTATATGTATCTACACTTGCTAAGATTATTGTATGTATTATTTTATCAACATTAACTTGGCTCACAACTGAAAATACTATCACATTTATTTGCTAGATTACATAACACATAGATTTTATGTGGTTTAGGTAAGAGTTAAAAGAATTCCAAATCAGATCAGGAACATAGGAATAAATAGAAAAAGCCAAAGTTCCTTTCCATGCTTAAATTGATCCTTCAAATATAGTTTGCTTGGCATTATAGTTTCACATTATTGATGCCTTCATGAAATCCAAGCAGACTTTGCAAAGCAGCCTGGAGGACTCTTATCATAGACAACAGACTGCTGCAGCAGTGACCTAAAATACTGTGCTCAGAAAAGCTAAAAACCTGTCTAAGCTTGCAGGAGGGCTTCCCTCACACTGACAAGAATATTCATTTTGAGAAAAATAAATTCAATTTTTTAAAAAAATCAGAAAATCTAATTTCCAAGGCTAGGCCTTCTGACATGCTCAGAAACAGCACAAGACTCATTTGCCCCAAAGTTAACATTACTGGCCTTCTGCTCCCAAGTCACTGTCAACTTGAATTATCGACTGTCTGGATGACAGTTTTACCCAAACAAATCCTCCTTTGGCTCTGCTAACTCTTGAAACATTTTCTTTCGTTGTACAAAAGCTGCCCTTTCCATTTTCTGTAAGACTTACAATAATGTGAAGCCACCTGTCCATCTTTCATTTTTAGTACCTAGGCATCCTTCATCTCCATTAAAATATTACATTAAATCATGTTCATCCTCAAATTGAATCCCTTTTCATTGTAAGTAATCCTTCTGTCCATCACCTGAGTTCATCCAATAGAAAGTAAATATTACTGCAATTTGTGGGGCATGCTTCAGACTCCATCTGCTTTAGATAGGGGAAGCCAAATATTCAGGCTGCAAGCATACTTTCACTACTAGGATCTGTTCAAGTGCATGCAAATCTGCTATTACCTTGATAGTAAATCTGCTTCGAAGAGAGCCCTCTGTTGTCAATTTTTTAACCTGTCTTCCTTCAATTCCTAAGGCATCGCAATACTAATTGAAAAATTGTGTTATACAAATATAGCTTGGACATTTTCTAACTGAACTATTATCAGTGCATTTCTGTTATTTTTCTGCCATTGAGCTACACAGCATGAGAATAGTCAAATTACAATTAAAAAATATGGTCCATTTTTTTGGGGGGGGAACGGGAATCCCACAGGATATTCCATAGCGTGCTATTAATTTTTTAAGTGTTTAGTGCGGAAGAGTAATTGTATTTTTTGTTTATACACAAGTGACACCACTTTTTCTTAAATCAAGAACCATGTGTTATTTTCATTCATATTAATCTTTATATAAGCATGTAACAATTTTAAAACTTCAACATCTCCCCACCCTCTGCAAAAAAAAAGAGTGAGGGACTTCTTTGTAAAGACAAATATTCTTGATTCATTCTGCATGCTCCTCTAATATATAATTGCTCTTGATTATTTGATTCACTCTGCATGCTTCTAAAAGATATAATTGCTCTTAATTAATTGATGTAGTTCGTGTATGTGTTGAGTGTGATCCATTTATCTGCTTCAAAATATTTGCAGCAAATATAAAGACACATTAGACATTTCCACAAAGGTTGAGAATCTTTAAGCAGATACCTCTGAGTTCCTTCTATAAATAGCTTGCTTTTTTTATTTACAAGGGAAAGAAACCTCAAGAGGACTTCACTTCCCACTCCTCTAAAACACCAGCACCAGGATTCAGTTGGTGCAGTAGTGTTCAGGGACCTCCAGTCATGTTTTCCACAATTTGACATTAAAATACCCACCAAATATCCAACTTTATAATTGATACCAAGAGACACCATATGCCAATCCCAAGGATATCTCCTCCCTCTGTCGTCTCCCCTCCCTTCCATCGCTGGAACAAATCTTTAGGGAGCAAACCTATCTCTATTTTTCTCTCCTCTCACATGTTGTTGGGGGAGCTGCTCGCATTTAAATCCCGAAGAACTGTACTGGGTGGATTTCCCAAACCCCAGGGAAGTTTGGGGGCAAACCGCCTGGAAATTCGCGTCAGGGGGTGGGGGGTAAGGATGCAAATATGACTCCAGACTAAGCTCAATGGAAAGGTAGTCTCTGACCAAGAAAAAAAAAACACCCAAGCAGAACATTTCAAATGCACAGAACCAAATTAAAAATCAGAAGGTGGAAATTCATAAATGAGCAGAGGAGAAATGTCAGCCCTCTCCCCTTCCTTGTAAATACATTGGGATGTTTGAATTTCAGTACTGCCTTCCCCTTCAATGCCAGATGCCTGTTTGATCACTGCCTGTTGGGCAAACCCAATGCCTCTTTCCGTAGAAGAGTCTCTTCTCCCTGATGTTGAATCTCTTCCACAAAGCTCACCCAAAGTCCGGCTCACACACAAGCTATTCTGATCGCCCTGGCGGCCAAGGTATTATTAACTAAGAGAGAAACTTGCCTTCCCGCTAGTTCTTCCCCTCCCAGGTCGCCCTCCCAGCATTCCCACCCCAGCCAACCCCCCAAGGGATCATACGCATTTTTTTTTACATGCACACACACATATATATATATATACACACACATGATACCTCCTCGAATCCCCCTTTTCGAACTGCATTAGAGACAGCTTCCTCCTGCCGGTAGCAGCGGAGGTCAGTGATGGAATTAATAGACGCCAACGCCGCCGCCCGGATAACAGGGGATTAGGTAATTTCAGTCCACGAGCCTCCCTTCTCAGATCTACTCCCCGCCCCTCCTCTCCACACATTTTCCACCACCCACCCCCTCCGCACGGGCGACGGAGTGCCGCCACCCCCGATGGAGCGTCGGACGAGGCAGGGTGATCCCAGATTTGCTGCAAAGAGCCCGGGGGGAATCTGCCAGCGTCGGACGACCGACACCCCGCCCGCCCGCCGCCGCCGCCGCTTTCTGCGCACACCTAGTTCTTCCAAAGCTTCGTCCTTAGCCTTCCAAAGTTCTTCGGCCGCAGGGAGACTCTTCGGACTTGGGTTTTTGGCCCTGCTCCTTCTTTGCAAGCGAATCTGCCGAGCAGGAACGAGCAAACCTCGGCTGTCTGCCCCACTCTCCCCCCCCCCCCGCCACCCCACCCCCCCACACTCTAACCCCATCGCCAGTCAGTAAAGTCTCAACCGAGTCAACTTGATGCTTTTGCGCTTTCAAGTTGCGGGTTTTCCCGGAGGCCTTGGGGGAAGGAAGGGAGGGAAGGGAGGGAAGGAAGGAAAGGAAAGAAGAGAAGGAAGAAAGGAAAGGAAGGAAAGAAGGGAAGGAAGGAAGGAAGGAAGGAAGGAAGGAAGGAAGGAAGGAAGGAAGGAAGGAAGGAAGGAAGGGGGGAACTGACCCCACGCAGCTCCGTTCACTCACCCGGGCTGGAGACGGGCCCTGCGGGGGCTTCCTGGGCGTCCCATTCTCACGCCCGTTGCCTGCTGCCGAAGCGGGGACAGGAGGGAGCTCACTTGTCGCTGTTCTTGGTGCTGAAAGCCAGGCAGCGCTTCCCGAGTCTCTTCCATGTGAATAACAAATAGTCCCACAGGCAGCAGCTATTGGTCTGTCTCGAAAGTCCCGTCCTAATCTCCGTTTATCAGACCATTCAGCCTAACCGTGGCTTGGGGGCGAAAAAGTATAGGAAGCTTTCTCTCTTCCTCCATCCCACCCCGCCACTTCCGCAACGCACATACATACAAGACACCCTTCCAATCCCAAATTAGGACAAATTTGCCACCCTGAATGTTCTGAACACTTCTGAAAATGCCGCAGCCTTTGCAAAACGGGAGACGGGAGGGAAAACAACTCCTAACAGTGCATTAAAACCTTCTCCTCTCCTCTTCTTCCCCCACGTTGACTATGGTTTAGTCAAAAAGCACGGCAGCTTTTTCGTCTCCCCACCGCTTCTTCCTGCGCCGTTTGCTTCCTCCCCCTGCAAAGCTTTCCCGCAAAGCACCCGTTGCTTCTCTTCCCTCTCGTTTCCCTTATTCCGCTCTGACACCGCCAACGGTCAGAAAAAAGAAGTCTTTGCATCAGGTTGGCTTTCCAAAGCCAGAAAAAGCTAATTAAAGGGCCCGGCGGGAGGAGCGGAGGCAAACGAGAAACAGATGGGGCTAATAGGGATTTGGGGTGTTAACTGCGGTTTCTCTTGAATGGAGACGAGTCATTCAAAAGAAGAAGCAAGGAACCGCGGGGAGGGGAGTGGGGGGAACCAGGGTGACTCCCCAGAGTCATGCGTACACACGAGGCCTCATATTAATAGGCTGGGGCGAAAAACAGCGCAAGTTGCGCTCGAAAGCCCGCCGCGTCCTAATAAGCTTCGCTCAGCTAGTAGGTGGTCATTCTGGGGCAAATCGGCGCTGCTGGGGCGCTGCTGGATTAGTTGTCCATCAAAGTTTGCAAGTGCCCGCGGCGTCTCTCCCCCGGGTTGTCTCCGAGTTGGGGTGGGGGAGGGGGGGAGGACTTTGTTAAGAAATATCCCACCCCCAAGGAGCGCTAATTGTTCAGCCGCATGGAGTGAGCTTTGCCCGAGATGTTGAAGGAAGGCGCTCCCTGTTGGTTGGAAATGGGAAACTGTCGCGAGGATCTCTGGTGTATTTCAATCTTATTTAAAATTATCTCCGGAAATCAGGTACTTCCTTTCTCCGCAGCGATTTTCGTTTGCTTTCGTTGCCAACGTGTGATGCTGAAAGAAAGGGAGGCTGGATTTTGTGGCTGTTGCTGTGACACACTGACTGTGTCTTGATGAAAAAGTCCCATCTTGAGGCAGTTTCTGGAACTGCAAGCGAACTATTTCGATCTGCTCGGCGGATTTTTTTTTTTTCCCGCCCATCTTTATTCTTTTGTGAAATAAATCACGGACGACGTCGGAGATCCAGGTTGCCTTACGTACTTGGAGACAGAGCCGCCTTAGCAAAGGAGATAGGCTGAGCTTTTAAATTAGAGGGAAGTCTGAAGATTGAAGGCCGAGGGATACCACAGAGCAAGCGAGGAAAAATACATACCGATCTCTCCCAGGGCTGAGATCGTCCAAGCTGAACAAGAGAAAATATTAGCACGGGACGCGGAATTCTGCTTTTTTTTTTTTTAAATTCCAGCTTTACAGTACATACATAACATGGGGAAGGCAGCATTATCGATAAATATTGTTAAACATTAAATAAGACTAACGTCCTTGATAGTCAAAATATAAACCAAAAATGTATCAAGCAACTAAAGTACTGTTGTGTTTGTCAACAGCTTTAGAATTTCTGAAATACTAAAATAGCTGTCCATAGCTGTCTGTGAGTTTATCATATCAGGTCAACACTGATAGATAATATTTGTTACTCGTGTATCCACTCCAAATGTTCAAAAAAATCTCATTTTTGTTTTATTTGCTGCTCATATTTGTTTGATCATTTTTTCACACAAGGTTCATACTTCGTTGTGCAAAATAGTTATAGAACTTAGTCTGATTTCTTGATTTGACCTATAAGTTGTTTAGTACTTATGAACATAAAAGTTTGGTCTATCAAAATGGGAAATAAAACTGGGCTTTGCTTGGTTACACATACTGTATAATGTAATACACTATAAGGTTTTGCTACTTTCCTGATCTACCCCCGTGAGTTTCTAAGGAGTACAGCATTTTGTTAATTAGTATGACTTACTACATAGTATTTTGTATTCTTAGAAGTATCTCCACATAAACAGCCTTAAAGTGTTTAGTTACAAATGTTTCCTGCTGCGGATCAATCAATCAATGATACAGTTTTCAAGTTAAAATGTAAACATACCTAAAGCCATATGTAACAGATTACATTTTAGCAGAGGCATTTTTTTTTTTTTTTTTTTGCTCTTGCTGTCTACCATGAGAAAAGGAAAACCTGCTTTTTCAGAATGGTTATTGTTACAATTCGTTCATTATTAACCAAGTAAAGTTACTTAAATAGACAAGTTGTGTCCTGCAAAGCACCATCATCTTTTTATACTGTTCTTGAAACTAAATGATGACCACTTCATTTATGCAGTTATTAATAGCCTGCATAGTTCTTTGTCAATTCATCAAATCACCAAATTTATAAATTGCTGTTCTCTTTTGCAGATTGTAGCGTTTTAAAACAGCTGATGAATGAAAGCGAGGTTGAGCAATGAAGGAATAATCAAAAGAGTACAATTCTTCTGTGTAGGATTTGTGGCTGAAAGCAAATGGCATAACAAAAAGCATGGTATGAAAAACATGGTTTCTCTTGTGCTATTAAGCGTAGTATATGTATAAACCTTTTAAATTATGATTATGCATAGTTTCTTATGTATATTTATGTATAAATACACAACACACACACACAGAGTGCTGCATTGTAAAGTATATTAAACAAATTCAAAATGAAACCAATCAGAATAATTATTGTATTGCTCTGCATGGAATTGTCATTTTGCTGTTAAATAAAAGGTTGATATTTTCCTGCTAAAATTAAAACATAAGAACAGAATCTGTAATAAGGTTTTCTCCAAGTATTGAAATCCCTGGCTCCCTTTCTTAATACTAGCTTTGCATGGTATTAGACAGTCTGTAGGCATTGACAGTTTTTAAGGATCCTTAAAATGCAGGAGCTTTTTTTATATATAATCAAAAGATCATTTTTAGGACGCTCTAGTAGCTAAAAAAAGCAATCTGCAACTAGGGTGGACTTAATTTGATACTTCTCCCATAAATCAGCTTTTGAATCTTAATTCAAGTTCTGAATATCCAACAGGAAGACAGATTCATATATATCCTGGCACTTGAAATTAGTCTATAGTCAGACAATCGCTTAGAAATATTATTCTTCAATTCTCAAGAGTTGGCTGCCATTCTCTTGTCAGGAAGAAGAAAAATCTAAGTACAATTGTAACTTGTACTTCATGACGTATCACTTCTATGCAAATTTTGATATATTCCAAACATTTAAAAGTCACACAAAGTTTGGTCTATCAGCCTTCAGTCTTACAAAACAGTAAAAAAAGATTAAACATTTGCTTTTCCAAATACTTGATAAGAATGACCCATTCCAAAATGCATCGTCATGTCTTTGAACTTAAAATGAAGCCGTTCCATTAATAAAAGCATTAATACATTTCATATTTCCAGTTGCACTGAAAACTACTGTGTATCACAAGATATAAGAGCTCTACTAAATCATTAAGAATATTCTGGATGATAGGAAAGGGTCTTTCTGGTTGAAATGAAATATCTAGATTCTTCAACATACATTGTAACTGGATAGCTATTAATTTACTGCTTGGCCAATTATGGGCTTATGTCTGCATGTTTTTAATGTCATGTTGAAAAAGTGAATGTGATCAAGTAAGAAAATGATAGAATTGACAAAGTCTGAAAACTATATGCTTGACCATTTATGATGAGACTCATGGTTATTCTATCCAAGCCCCTATTTTTTGCCAGGTTGATCTAAAGCTCAAATCATTCTTAACACCCATAACTGGTTTACCAAGCTATCTATCAGGAACAGTTACAGAAAGATAGCCACTCAGGATGCATCCTTACACAAACATGGATCTTTAGTCTATATACATAGGAAATAGGCAAGCTATAAATAATTGCTATCATATAAACATTTCCCACCAAGGACAGCAATTCAAGGCCTCTCTGTCATGCCTGTTATTTAGGGTTAATGACTGTAGCCCTGTTATATCTTACTTTGTAGTCTAATGTTGTAGTCTAATCACTGATGGTTTAATTAGATAAAGTTTAAACTAGACATTTATTGAATAGTTACAAGAATTCTTACACAGTTGCAGCACTTGCTATTATTAACTGCCATCTCATTTGTCATCTTAATGGGATTTAAAGAAGACCACATGGCTTTCTTTCTGATGACTGATTTCAACCCTATTGTAGAAATAAATTAGAAAATTTTAGAAAGGGGCAAGGGACATTTTTGAGCCAAGATATAATCAAATATCTTGCAAACTACTTTTGTGCATAGGTATATCAAGCAGAATGATTTAAGAATTATTTTTTTATGCATATAATTCACAATCTTCTTAATTATTTTGTTACTTGAATCCATTCAAATATTCAAAGATTGTTAGGTTAAGGATCTGAAACACTTATTACTGTTGTGTATGTCAGGACAGAATCAGAGTTCACTTCAGAAAACATGGCAAATCATGGCAAATCAGAAAACTTGCAAATTAAGTAGATGGAAAGAAACAGAGAAACCATATTATGGCTTAGCATGTCTAACAAACTCACTTTGCAGTTGCTAATTCTTAGACGTGGTACTATTATAATATAAATTCAGGAACTAATTAAATTATATAGTATTAGAAAAGGAAAAGAGGAAAATTAGTTATGCAAATGTAAAGGCTGTAGAGAAATTAGCTTACTCTCATGGAATCACCTCACATTCACAAGCATCAATAAGTGATAAGGCAGCCAACAATTTGTTGGTAATTTATGGAATGACACTGGCCAATAGGACAGGAAGCCAAATGCATCCATGCTGAGAAGTATATATTCGCAGACTTGTAAAATGCTGTGCATTTTATTATAAATAAACTATTATTTACTGAGACAAAACTTTGAGGAGAGATGATGAAGTGATGAGAGACTTCCACATTATGTCCACATTTTTTTACTGCTGTGGGAATTGTTTCTTTTTCCTGAATCAGTGGCATCCATCTGTGAAATCACAATCTGTGTTCCAAGTATCCTCAATTTTTCCAGTAATTTGCCAAGTAACAGGAACAAAGTGATAGTGAAATACACAAGCCCAAAGTATCCTGCCAGTGCAGAAATCTCTCAAATATTTGGCTATAAGTTTTCCTAAGAACTGTTTCTGAAAACAATGTAGCTTGTCTACTTTAGATTTTAAACCTGATTACAATTCAAAAGTTATTGACATGAAGTGCACGAGAAGTTATTGACATGAAGTGCACTGAATTGGGCAGCAAGCAATAACCTGAAAATCTGGGCCTTCCACACCTTGGTGGTATTCTTTTCCCTGGAAAGCTATCTTAAAACAAATTTGCTTCATTTTTACCAAGATTAACACTGCTTCAGTAGAAAACCAATTTTCTGCTAGAATTACATTGGCTCAAAGAAAAGATGAACATGTTGTACCTCTGGATGGTTGATTTTCCAGAAGAGAAGTCAACAGCAGAAATTTAGAAAACTAACTTCCCAGGCATTCTTAGCTTAATTTCACCTGAATTCAAAGATATCAGACAGCTTTAATTGAATCTTCTTGTTATCTCTCTTTTTTTTTTAATCTTTAATATTTTTCTATCCTGCTGTTCTATTCCTTAGTTGATATCCTTTGTTTGCATTGTTTACTCTACTTGAGCTTTGTTTCCTGGAGTCACTGGATTTACTTTGTAGGTAAATTCCAACAAAATACAATGTAGTTTATATATTTAGAATATAAATTAGCACTGAAGACAGCTAATCAATATGTTATCTAAGTATTATTTTAAAAGCTTATTATTTTCCTATTTTTCTGTCTTCTGATTTTTTTTTATATTTACCAATATGTCCGCCACAGAACTATATGTAACACCCATGCATAAGTTCTTATTTAAGAAAAAAAATCATGTAAATTCAGTTTTAAAATAACTTCTTCAGTTGAAATTATGCAATTATTAGGCTTCATCTACATTAAGATGGACAAATTTAGATTAAAAAAATCTTTCAACTTGCACCTCATTCATTACTATTAAAAAAAATCTTTCAACTTGCACCTCATTCATTACTATTGGATAAAGAAGTAACTTGATCTCAATTTAAATGGGATTCCCAAATTGTGGCTCATTAAATTCCTTTATTGAAAGCCAGACTGGTGTGATAATTAAAGACACTAGGTGAGAAGCCAGGAGGCTGTGTATTCTAGTCCTGCACCCTAAGTACGAAACCAGCTGGGTCAGTCATTTTTTATTGGCCTTAGAAAGAAAATAATAGTTGCAAAAAAAAAGAAAAAACCCTGCAGGGAACTGTCCAGGCAGTTAACAGTGATCAAGAATGGTTCAAAGACATACTCCTACAAACAAAAATAATCTAGTCAGTAAATTTCATACACAGACTAACACTGATAGTTCAAACTGCCCTCCATGTATTCACTCATTTTAATAATTGTCATTTTACTGGTATTCATGAAAACATTGATTGGGGTGAAGAAGCTTGCATATGATCATGCTGACAAGTTATTAAATGAGTAGGAGAATGGGAACTCAGATAAATAGCATTTTCAAAATTCACGCCCTGCAATATTTTATAGAGTGAATGAAAAGATTTCAATTCAAAATCAATTTGATCTGCCTGGACTGCGCGCAAAACAAAGCCTAACCGGATTTTAGCAAAGCATCTTTCATGCACATTAAATGGCAGAAATCTTGGAAAAAAGTATATTCAGCAATTAGATTATGAATGGATATAAAAGCCAAGAAAAGTAATCATTTTTTTAAAGATAGTTACAGGAAAGTCAGTGTGATATAGTACATTATTTTCAGCTATTGATCAAAACCTGTGAGAAGTATTTTTTTTCCTCATTCAAATGTTCATTATGCCCACATTTTCTTTCTATTTTGTCTTTCCTTATGAAATGTCAAGCTGTAGGAAGACAGAAAATCAGAAAAAGAGAAAGATGGAGAGCTATAGTAAAAAGTTTAACATGGGTCCACCACTATTGAATATGTAGTAAAGCTTAGATTCTTAGTGATAGTAGTAGGGTTAGAAAAACAAAAACTTTCCATTGTCTTAACTGTAGAAGGAAGATTTACACTGGTAGAATTCTCAGGGAGTATAAGACCTTTACCATAGGTTTTTTAAAAAATCCAGATCTTTAAACCTCATCCCATTCGTACCAGCCATTATGACAGTTGGGAACTTGTAAGGCATATATCTAGAAGGTATCAGATATTACATAATGAAACACTGGTTTGTCCCAAACAATATGATTTTCTTGTGCTAGTGGAAATATGATTTAAATTCACATGGTTTGTGTTTGTTTGTTTTTTTGAGAGGAGGAAATTTGAATTTGTATATTTAACAGTCTCTCTCGTTCTCACATAGCAATGAAACTATTTATTTATTACCCACATAGCAAAATAGTTTGCTCATTAAGTTTCAAGACATTAATAGAGATTTGAAAACTGAATGAAAATTCACATTTAAGGTCTTTCCAAAAATAGTATTTAACATTTAACAGGACTAAGAAATCATTAAATGTTGTGTCAGAATGTTACAGACACATCAAGTGCAGTTTTTGGTTTAAAGAGAATTGTTATTTTAACTATAAATTAATTTGTTTATCAGAATACATGCTGTTAGGGATAACATTGTTTTACCCTAACTGGTTTAGGTAAATAATAATATGTAATCATAGTTTGTAAGTTAAAGTGTCTGCAACTTTAACTGTGGGACAGTAATTAAGGGAGTGGTTGTGAAAGCACTTTAAAATAAGCAAGGCTGAAGCTTGCTATCTCTCTGGCTTTGATGATCCCTGATTACTGCAAAGAAAAACAAGTCTGCATTGCTCGAACGGGAGAGAAAACAAAGGACTGGCTTGTAAGTGAACTGACATAGGGTATTCAACACGGACTTTGCTAATTGAATATCCCTGAATGGACTGACTAAATGATACATGACTATTGAACTGTTATTTTGACTATGCTATGAACTCATAATGGAATAAACTATATATTTGATAGCACAAGCGTATCTGTCATTTTTACTGTATGTTAATAAACATACAAGCTTAGCTCACTCATTTATCTGTGTGCCTATCTGACTAAGCTGCACATTCTGTTTAGCTTGTCTCCCTAACCCTGGTTGGGGAAACCAGGCTTAACACTGGTTATGGGCCCAGAGGCTGCAAAGTCAGTTTAACTAGGATAAAACAGATTTATGTAAAAGTAAGAGTTTGTGTTGTTATACATTACAGTAACAGACAGCTGTGTTTTATTAATTATATTTTTATATCCATATAAGAAAACATGGCACAAGTCAATCTACAAAGTTTGTCCCTTATATCCAAGTTGGATGGAACAAACTATGTATCATGGTCTATGAAATGTAGTATGCTTCTACGAAGAGAAGGTTTGTGGAACATAATTGAAAATCCACCAAACGTAGAAGAATGGGATCCAGAGGATGAGGAAGATAAATTGAAGATAGAAGAATTTATGCATAAAAATCAACAAGCTATTTGCATTATTGCTTTAAGCTTAACTGATATGCAACTTGTTTATATCCACGGAGAGAAATTAGCTGTTGGGTGTTGGCAGAAGCTGAAGAGGATTTATGTTCGAGATAACGTTGGTGCTCACATAAATCTAACACGGAAACTTTTCAGTACACATCTCCATAAGAATGGTGATATGCTGAGTCATTTAAAAACTATGCAAAGCATTTTTCAAGAACTGCATGAGAAAGAGCTTATTTTCTCTGAACTACACCAAGTCTATATAATTCTATCTTCCCTTGACGAAAGTTATGACAACTACGTAACTTCCCTTGAAATATTGCCAAAGGAAAGCCTAACTTTAACTGATATAACTGGCAGATTGATTGAAGAGGCCAGAAGAAGGCTTGAAAGAGATGAGTTAAGGAGGCAGCAACCTCAAAAAGAAGATAATGAAACTCCTACTGCATACGCAATTAAAAAGTGCTTTAATTGTGGAGGAAGAGGACATTTGGCAAGATTTTGTAAAAAGGCAAAGCGACAGAACGCTGGCCAGAATACAAAAAGTCATCAAAAGATAAAGAAAAATTTAGAGTTAGCCATGTATACTAACGGAGCTGTAAAAAATAATTTATGGGTGGTTGACAGTGGAGCATCACATTGTATAACTAATGATAAGAAACATTTTATTAAAATGTGCAAGAGTACACAGCAGATAACGTTAGCCAATGGCTGGAAACTGAAAGCTAAAGGTCAAGGTATAGCATATTGTTCTTTTATAAAAGAGAATGTAAAAATGTTATATGTACCACAACTTAAGTTTAATTTAATTTCAGTTAGAATTTTGGTTAAACTAGGATATGTAGTTACTTTTAAAGGAGATAACTGCATAATTGAGAAAGAAGATAAGAAAATTACTGCATCTTTAAGAGGTGAATTATATGTGTTAAATGATGATGGTTTAAAGGTGGCTAACACCGTTTATGAAAATAAGAAACCTCATGATGAATGTATTCACTTGTTACATCGAAGGCTAGGGCATTTAAATTTTAAAATGCTTAAGAAAACTGTTGAATTATCTAAGGGAATAAGTTTGAAACCTTGTAATAAGTATTTGCAATGTAATGCCTGTAATCAAAGTAAGGCCAGGGTCACACCTGCTAATAGAGTTGATGGATTTACTACCAAAGAGCCTTTAGAGGTAGTATTTGCAGATTTAATAGGTCCTAAAAAACCAAGTGTAGGAGGAGCTCGTTATATACTAAGTATAATGGATCATTATTCTAGATATGGGTTTTGCTATTTAATGAAAAGCAAAACTGAAACATATCAAAATCTCTTTAATTGGATTAAATTTGCAGAAAGGAAAACTAAAAAGAAATTAGTAACTCTTATAACAGATAATGGTACAGAATTTACAAATAATAAATTCCAAAACAGACTAAGAATGTTAGGAATTCAACATAAAAAGTCTGCACCATATAGGCCACAACATAATGCCTTTATAGAGAGAAGAGGCCAAACATTACAATCAATGGCACGAACTATGATGTCTGATTCAGGATTACCTGACAATTTATGGGGAGAAGCAATAATGTGTGGTAATCATATATTAAATAATGTTGTTAATTCAACAACAGGTGAATTACCATTCACATTGTGGCATGGTACAAAACCTGATTTAAGTTACATGCACACATTTGGAGCACCAGCATAGGTGCATATCCCTTCACAACTTAGACACAAAGGACAACATAGAGCTAAAAGATTATATTTTGTAGGATATACATCTAATCATAGATCTTATAGATTCTGGGAACCAGGTACATCTAGAGTTTACACCAGTGCTAGTGCAAAATTCCTAGAACATGTAGGATGGAATAGATTAGAGCAAGATTTAAATAATGAAGTAATTATTGAACCCTACAAAAGGCAGAAAGATCAGACTAGTTATAAGAAGAGTCCAATTAAAGAAGAAGTCCAAGAAGAGCAAATAGGACCAGAACAAGAGGAAACAGTTGATCAGGAAGAGTTAAATAATCAAGAAGAGTTAATAAATGAAAGTCCACCTGTAAGTCCTGTAATACCTAGACGTACTACACGTGTAACTAGACCACCTGATAGGTATCAAGCAAGTATAGTTTGCCTAGTAACTAAAGTTCCAACTAGTGTAGATGAACTTAGGATGTATCCTGCTAAGGATCAGGAGAATTGGCAAAAGGCAATGGAAAAGGAACTAAATTCATTAAAGGTAATGAAAGTTTATGAAGATGCTAAATTACCTCCAGGAGAAAAATCCATTGGGTGCAAATGGATATTTAAAGTAAAAACTGGAAATGATGGGACTGTTACCCATAAAGCTAGGTTAGTAGCTCAAGGATTTAATCAAACTGCATCTGATTATGATGAAGTTTTTGCACCAAGTCTTAAAGCAACATCTTTAAGAGCAGCATTAGTGTGGGCAGCTAAGAAAAACTATGTCTGTTAAGCCTGGTTTCCCCAACCAGGGTAAGGGAGACAAGCTAAACAGAATGTGCAGCTTAGTCAGATAGGCACACAGATAAATGAGTGAGCTAAACTTGTATATTTATTAACATACAGTAAAAATGACAGATACGCTTGTGCTATCAAATATATAGTTTATTCCATTATGAGTTCATAGCATAGTCAAAATAACAGTCCAATAGTCATGTATCATTTAGTCAGTCCATTCAGGGATATTCAGTTAGCAAAGTCCGTGTTGAATATCCTATGTCAATTCACTTACAAGTCTGTCCTTTGTTTTCTCTCCCGTTCGAGGAATGCAGTCTTGTGTCCTTTCAGTAATCAGGAACTTCAAAGCCAGAGAGAGAGCAAGCTGTCGCCTTGCTTCTTTTAAAGTGCTTTCACAACCACTCCCTTAATTACTATCCCACAGTTAAAGTTGCAGACACTTTAACATACAAACTATGATTAACATATTATTATTTACCTAAACCAGTTAGGGTAAACAATGTTATCCCTAACATTCTCCCCTTTTAGGTTAAATAATAATATATCTATTTACATCTTTAAATCATATTTGTTACAACTCTCTTTAAACTTAGTTACTCCTTGAGCTTTTGTAAATTGGTCTGCAATGTTTTCTTCCATCATGCAGTATTCCAATTTAATTAGCCCATTCTTTACAGATTCTCTAACATTTAAGTATCTTAAATCAGTATGTTTTGATCTAGTTTTTACAGCAATACTAGTAGCTAACTTTATAGCTGCTTGATTATCCTCGTACACAATAATGGAATCTTTTACAGTTATACCCATGTCTAATAATAACTGTTTGTACAAAATCAAGTCAGTGCATAATAATGACAGACATGAAAATTCTGCTTCCATCGTTGACAAGCTAATATGCTGTTGTCTGATTGACCTCCACCCTATTAGTGTCTTACCAAATAATATAGCCATCCCTGATGTTGATTTTTTAGTGTTTATATCAGTTGCAAAACTTGCATCTGCATAGGCACTAAGAATCAAATCACCCTTTGGTTCTATATACAATGCATGGTTCATTGTTCCTTTAAGATATCTTAAAATTCTCTTTAATGATTGCCAATAACATTGATGTGGATCTGAATTAAAACGTGCCAGCTGATTTACACTATAAGCTATATCTGGCCTAGACCAATTGCTTATATATGATAAGCTGCCAATCAAAGATTGATATATAGACTTATCAAATTTGGAACTTTGATCATCAGTTTGGCAAACTTCCTGACTCATTGGAGTCTTTGCCGGTTTACAAAGTTCCATTTTAAACGTTTTAATTAATTGGCAAATTTTATCTTCTTGAGATATCTTAAAACCATTTTTTGTTTTGTTAATTGTCAATCCTAGATACTTTTTAATTTCACCTAAATTCTTTAATTTTATCTTTTTGGCTAATAATGATATAATCTCATTAGCTTCATTATTAGTCTTAGTTATCAAAGCAATATCATCTGTAAATAATAATAATAATGACACCGTTCCATTATTTTCTCTTTTAAACACACATGGATCTGCTAAACCAGATTTAAAACCTATATTGTTTAACTCTTTCACAATATATTGGTTCCACTCAAACCCAGATTGTTTCAACCCGTAAAGACTCTTTTTGAGTTTCCAACAATCATTACTATTTACTTTATTGTCTTTTATACCTACTGGTTTTCTTAAATATATAGTGTGCTGCAATGGTGCATGTAGATAAGCAGTTTCTACATCTAAATGGTTAATTACATAGTTTTTCTTAACTGCCCACACTAATGCTGCTCTTAAAGATGTTGCTTTAAGGCTTGGTGCAAAAACTTCATCGTAATCAGATGCAGTTTGATTAAATCCTTGAGCTACTAACCTAGCTTTATGGGTAATAGTCCCATCATTTCCAGTTTTTACTTTAAATATCCATTTGCACCCAATGGATTTTTCTCCTGGAGGTAATTTAGCATCTTCATAAACTTTCATTACCTTTAATGAATTTAGTTCCTTTTCCATTGCTTTTTGCCAATTCTCCTGATCCTTAGTAGGATACATCCTAAGTTCATCTATACTAGTTGGAACTTTAGTTACTTGGCAAACTATACTTGCTTGATATCTATCAGGTGGTCTAGTTACACGTGTAGTACGTCTAGGTATTACAGGACTTACAGGTGGACTTTCATTTATTAACTCTTCTTGATTATCTAACTCTTCCTGAACAACTGTTTCCTCTTGTTCTGGTCCTATTTGTTCTTCACGGACTTCTTCTTTAATTGGACTCTTCTTATAACTAGTTTGATCTTTCTGCCTTTTGTAGGGTTCAATAATTACTTCATTATTTAAATCTTGCTCTAATCTATTCCATCCTACATGTTCTAGGAATTTTGCACTAGCACTGGTGTAAACTCTAGATGTACCTGGTTCCCAGAATCTATAAGATCTATGATTAGATGTATATCCTACAAAATACAATCTTTTAGCTCTATGCTGTCCTTTGTGTCTAAGTTGTGAAGGGATATGCACCCATGCTGGTGCTCCAAATGTGTGCATGTAACTTAAATCAGGTTTTGTACCATGCCACAATGTGAATGGTAATTCACCTGTTGTTGAATTAACAACATTATTTAATATATGATTACCACACATTATTGCTTCTCCCCACAAATTGTCAGGTAATCCTGAATCAGACATCATAGTACGTGTCATTGATTGTAATGTTTGGCCTCTTCTCTCTATAAAGGCATTATGTTGTGGCCTATATGGTGCAGACATTTTATGTTGAATACCTAACATTCTTAGTCTGTTCTGGAATTTATTATTTGTAAATTCTGTACCATTATCTGTTATAAGAGTTACTAATTTCTTTTTAGTTTTCCTTTCTGCAAATTTAATCCAATTAAAGAGATTTTGATACGTTTCAGTTTTGCTCTTCATTAAATAGCAAAACCCATATCTAGAATAGTGGTCCATTATACTTAGTATGTAACGAGCTCCTCCTACACTTGGTTTTTTAGGACCTATTAAATCTGCAAATACTACCTCTAAAGGTTCTTTGGTAGTAAATCCATCAACTCTATTAGCCGGTGTGACCCTGGCCTTACTTTGATTGCAGATATTACATTGCAAATACTTATTACAAGGTTTCAAACTTATTCCCTTAGATAATTCAACAGTTTTCTTAAGCATTTTAAAATTTAAATGCCCTAGCCTTCGATGTAACAAGTGAATACATTCATCATGAGGTTTCTTATTTTCATAAACTGTGTTAGCCACCTTTAAACCATCATCATTTAACACATATAATTCACCTCTTAAAGATGCAGTAATTTTCTTATCTTCTTTCTCAATTATGCAGTTATCTCCCCTAAATGTAACCACATATCCTAGTTTAACCAAAATTCTAACTGAAATTAAATTAAACTTAAGTTGTGGTACATATAACATTTTTACATTCTCTTTTATAAAAGAACAATATGCTATACCTTGACCTTTAGCTTTCAGTTTCCAGCCATTGGCTAACGATATCTGCTGTGTACTCTTGGACATTTTAATAAAATTTTTCTTATCATTAGTTATACAATGAGATGCTCCACTGTCAACCACCCATAAATTATTTTTTACAGCTCCGTTACTATACATGGCTAACTCTAAATTTTTCTTTTTCTTTTGATGACTTTTTGTATTCTGGCCAGCGTTCTGTCGCTTTGCCTTTTTACAAAATCTTGCCAAATGTCCTCTTCCTCCACAATTAAAGCACTTTTTAATTGCGTATGCAGTAGGAGTTTCATTATCTTCTTTTTGAGGTTGCTGCCTCCTTAACTCGTCTCTTTCAAGCCTTCTTCTGGCCTCTTCAATCAATCTGCCAGTTATATCAGTTAAAGTTAGGCTTTCCTTTGGCAATATTTCAAGGGAAGTGACGTAGTTATCATAGGTTTCATTGAGGGAAGATAGAATTATATAGACTTGGTGTAGTTCAGAGAAAATAAGCTCTTTCTCGTGCAGTTCTTGAAAAATGCTTTGCATAGTTTTCAAATGACTCAGCATATCACCATTCTTATGGAGATGTGTACTGAAAAGTTTCCGTGTTCGGTTTATGTGAGCACCAACGTTATCTTGAACATAAATCCTCTTCAGCTTCTGCCAACACCCAACAGCTGTCTTTTCTCCATGGATATAAACAAGTTGCATATCATTTAAGGTTAAAGCAATAATGCAAATTGCTTGTTCATTTTTATGCATAAATTCTTCTATCTTTAATTTATCTTCATCATCCTCTGGATCCCATTCTTCTACGTTTGTTGGATTTTCAATTATGTTCCACAAACCTTCTCTTCGTAGAAGCCGACTACATTTCATAGACCATGATACATAGTTTGTTCCATCCAGCTCTGGGCCCATAACCAGTGTTAAGCCTGGTTTCCCCAACCAGGGTTAGGGAGACAAGCTAAACAGAATGTGCAGCATTAGTCAGATAGGCACACAGATAAATGAGTGAGCTAAGCTTGTATATTTATTAACATACAGTAAAAATGACAGATACGCTTGTGCTATCAAATATATAGTTTATTCCATTATGAGTTCATAGCATAGTCAAAATAACAGTCCAATAGTCATGTATCATTTAGTCAGTCCATTCAGGGATATTCAGTTAGCAAAGTCCGTGTTGAATATCCTATGTCAATTCACTTACAAGTCTGTCCTTTGTTTTCTCTCCCGTTCGAGGAATGCAGTCTTGTGTCCTTTCAGTAATCAGGAACTTCAAAGCCAGAGAGAGAGCAAGCTGTCGCCTTGCTTCTTTTAAAGTGCTTTCACAACCACTCCCTTAATTACTATCCCACAGTTAAAGTTGCAGACACTTTAACATACAAACTATGATTAACATATTATTATTTACCTAAACCAGTTAGGGTAAACAATGTTATCCCTAACAATGTCATTAACCATTTAGATGTAGAAACTGCTTATCTACATGCACCATTGCAGCACACTATATATTTAAGAAAACCAGTAGGTATAAAAGACAATAAATTAAATAGTAATGATTGTTGGAAACTCAAAAAGAGTCTTTACGGGTTGAAACAATCTGGGTTTAAGTGGAACCAATATATTGTGAAAGAGTTAAACAATATAGGTTTTAAATCTGGTTTAGCAGATCCATGTGTGTTTAAAAGAGAAAATAATGGAACGGTGTCATTATTGTTATTATTTATAGATGATATTGCTTTGATAACTAAGACTAATAATGAAGCTAATGAGATTATATCATTATTAGCCAAAAAGATAAAATTAAAGCATTTAGGTGAAATTAAAAAGTATCTAGGATTGACAATTAACAAAACAAAAAATGGTTTTAAGATATCTCAAGAAGATAAAATTTGCCAATTAATTAAAACGTTTAAAATGGAACTTTGTAAACCGGCAAAGACTCCAATGAGTCAGGAAGTTTGCCAAACTGATGATCAAAGTCCCAAATTTGATAAGTCCATATATCAATCTTTGATTGGCAGCTTATCATATATAAGCAATTGGTCTAGGCCAGATATAGCTTATAGTGTAAATCAGCTGGCACGTTTTAATTCAGATCCACATCAATGTTATTGGCAATCATTGAAGAGAATTTTAAGATATCTTAAAGGAACAATGACCATGCATTGTATATAGAACCAAAGGGTGATTTGATTCTTAGTGCCTATGCAGATGCAAGTTTTGCAACTGATATAAACACAAGAAAATCAACATCTGGGATGGCTATATTATTTGGTAAAACACTAATAGGGTGGAGGTCAATCAGACAACAGCATATCAGCTTGTCCACGATGGAAGCGGAATTTTCATGTCTGTCATTATTATGCACTGATTTGATTTTGTACAAACAGTTATTATTAGACATGGGTATAACTGTAAAAGATTCTATTATTGTGTACGAAGATAACCAAGCAGCTATAAAGTTAGCTACTAGTATTGCTGTTAAAAGTAGATCAAAGCATACTGACTTAAGATTCTTAAATGTTAGAGAATCTGTAAAGAATGGGCTAATTAAATTGGAATACTGCATGACAGAAGAAAACATTGCAGACCAATTTACAAAAGCTCAAGGAGTCATTAAGTTTAAAGAGAGTTGTAACAAATATGATTTAAAGATGTAAATAGTTATATTTATTATTATTTCCTAAAAGGGGAGAATGTTAGGGATAACATTGTTTTACCCTAACTGGTTTAGGTAAATAATAATATGTAATCATAGTTTGTAAGTTAAAGTGTCTGCAACTTTAACTGTGGGACAGTAATTAAGGGAGTGGTTGTGAAAGCACTTTAAAATAAGCAAGGCTGAAGCTTGCTCTCTCTCTGGCTTTGATGATCCCTGATTACTGCAAAGAAAAACAAGTCTGCATTGCTCGAACGGGAGAGAAAACAAAGGACTGATTTGTAAGTGAACTGACATAGGGTATTCAACACGGACTTTGCTAATTGAATATCCCTGAATGGACTGACTAAATGATACATGACTATTGGACTGTTATTTTGACTATGCTATGAACTCATAATGGAATAAACTATATATTTGATAGCACAAGCGTATCTGTCATTTTTACTGTATGTTAATAAACATACAAGCTTAGCTCACTCATTTATCTGTGTGCCTATCTGACTAAGCTGCACATTCTGTTTAGCTTGTCTCCCTAACCCTGGTTGGGGAAACCAGGCTTAACACATGCATCCAAATTCCTATTTTGCTCTAAAGTTTCCAGAACAGCTTTTATCACTCCCTTTCATCTTAATCAGTGGAAGAAATATTTTTGGGATAATTATGACCTTTCATTTTTCTCCTAATAAAATTTATTTCATATGATTATTTTGTGGGATTAAAGTAATGGTAGATTTTTCTCTATCTAAATTGTTTTGATCTCACAAAGAAAAGGTATGATATAAATTCTGCTGTTTATTAGAGTACATACCTCCTTTGAGTGAAATAAAAACCAGTATATTTATCTGCCTTGATTATTTTATAAATAACTCAAGGTAGCAAACATACCTCTTTCCTCCTCCTATCTTCCCCACAATAACAAGTCTTGAGGTTGGCTGAACTGAGAAAGTGCCTGGCCCAAAGTCCCCAACCAGCTTTCATGCTAAAGGCAGCACTAGAACTCATGGTCTCCCAATATCTAGCCTGCAGCCTTAACTACTGGCTCTATATAGTTAATAGTCAGGTGTCACCCTGCCTAATATTATCATACCTTTTTAAAACTAAACAGGGTATAATTTTCACGCTGGAAATGCTTAAATTCATCCAGATTACACTCCTTAGCTTTATAATATTAATAATAAATGCATAATATACAGATGTAGTAGGGAAGCTTTTATGTACACAGAAAGTGCACTTATTATAGAAGGAAATATATGCCTAGAAAATCTAAGAAGAGTATAGTTGTTATCATCCAAGAAAGTAATAGTAATTAGATTCCAGTTTGATATTAAGGTCCCATCACAAATTATATCAAGAGAGTTGCAATGAAGTGTTTATTTAGTTCTTCTTCCCCCAAAAGTCAAGTCTTGTAGTAACTTCTGGGGTGGGAAAAGGAAGTAATTTGTCATGTGGTACAGCACTACACAATGCTCCATAGTCATTTACAGCAACATTCTGGGTTCTCATTTTACCAATCTTAAAAGGATGGAAAGTTAAGTCAACCTTGAATCAGGATTGAACTCCTGGCTGTGGGCAGAATTAGCCTGAAATACTGCATTCTAACCACTACGCCACCACAGCTCCTATTTCATAGATGGATGGATGGATGGATGGATGGATGGATGGATGGATGGATGGATGGATAGATAGACAGATATAGGATATAGGATATAGGATATAGGATATAGGATATAGGATATAGGATATAGGATATAGGATATAGGATATAAGTATAGTATATAGATATAGGATTAGATATAGGATATATGTGTGCATTGTGATTGTTTGTATAGTTATCTGCTTTCAATAACAATAATAAGTGGCATTGCTGACTTCCAGTTTGCCAGGCTTCGGCGGCGGCAGGGATTCGCGTTCTTGCGCGATCCCTGTTGCGCTAGCCATCTTGGTGCCTCCGATCCCGACGGGTCTGGAGGTTAAGGCTGCCCCTTAGAAGCAGCCGAAGACAGGGGGGATCCGAAGAGGGGTTTGGGGGTATCGCAGACCCCCTCCCCAGCTGGCAAAACCCCCTTCTCTCAAGGCAGTGAAGCGGCAGTCTTCAATGGCCGCCACAAAGAAGCCAGCAGCTGGGTAAGATTGCGCAGGAGGAAGAGGGAGAAAGTTTTGAAGAGAAAGGTTTTTTTGGCTGAACCAGGACTTTAAGATATATTCACCATCCTGAAAACCATGACTTTTTGAATGACACTTTGTTTCCAGAGGAGATTTTCAAAGCGGCGAATTTGAGGTGCTGAAAGGGAAAGTTTACTCTCCTTCCCGACGAAATTAACAAATGGACATTGAGAAACCTTTTTATAGAAGGTTAAAATTTGGCTCTTTGTTGCAAGTGGGAAGGGAGAGGACAAAAAAAAAAAATTAAGATCTTGTTGGAGGAGATGCCTTGAAGATTTTGAGATTAGAAATTAATTGTAATGAGGCTTTAAAATACAGACTGGGCTCCTTTGCTTTTTTTTTTAACTGATACTACCCCAGGAAGAGAAAGTGAGAACTTTGTGCTCTGTTTGGACTGATTGATGACTCTGGGATTTTGAGGAACTGTTTTAACTTCTGAAACATCTTGGTTGTTTTAAGAAGAAGAAGAAGAGGTGGGGGGGAAAAAGGTTTATAATGGCTTTACCTGATGATGAACTTAGAGAGGAATATGGAAAAATAAAGAAAGAAGGCAAGGATGCTGTGGAAAAAGCCTTTCATTTCTTAGAAATGGCGCTTGCTATTTGTCAGCAAACAACAACAGATGGAGGAAGAAGAAGAAGAAGAAGAAGAAGAAGAAGAAGAAGAAGAAGAAGAAGAAGAAGAAGAAGAAGAAGAAGAAGAAGAAGAAGAAGAAGAAGCCATCTTTAATGAATCCAAAAGATTGATCAAGAAAGAAAGGAGAAAGAGAGGAAGGAAAATGAAGGACTTAAGATTTAAAAAAACACCCAAGAAAGAGAAAAATAAGATGCAAAATCAACACAATGCTAGAAAGCAAAAGGAAAAAGGAATACAACAGAGAGGGGAAGCTAAAAAGGCGAAGGTTAGGAGAAGGGGGGGTAAAAAGGCCAGGTGGGACAAGAAAGGAAGGGAAAAGGGGGAAAAAAGCCACAAAGGTATGAAATAAGATGGGGAAAAGGGAATTTTTTTTAGGGATAAAGGGTAATGTATAATCTTTTTGTAAAAAAAAAAAGAAGAAGAAGATTCTGCAAGGTACATAAGATGGTATGAAAGAAATAATAAAATATTAAAATATTAAAATGTTTAGTAATGATAGACTTTAAAATTTAACAAAATATTAAAGGGAATGTCTAAAATATTGAGTTTAATTATAGAGTTTAATTGACTATTGTGTTGATGTTATTATAAACTTATTATTGCAGCATTTGTTTTTGAAATAGATAATTGGAATGTTATAAGATTTAATATTTAGATTTATTATCTAATTATGTATTTAATCATTTTAGATTTACTATTTTTTCTTCTTTTTAAAATTTAGTCGGTAGACTGTACTAAGCAGAATTATATTGGGAACGAGGAGTTATTTTAATTGTTAATTTAGGGGGACGATAGAAAGGCATCATACTTTGATTAGTGATTTCAGGAGAAATCTTCTTTTTTTTTTACTATAGGGAATGAGATAAATGGATAATTTGAAAAGAATGGACAAAAGATACAAGTATAATGATTTAAATTAAAATGAAATAAATAAAATAGAATTAAGAAGAGTGTAAAGTGGGGAGAAGCTATATAGAAGCTATAGAATGGTAAATAAGATAGGTAATGATATATAAGATGAGCATGAATTTAATTGAAGTCCATATAAAGAGAGGTAATCTGGGACCAAGCTACTTTCTAAAAAGAAATTTTATGTTTTTGTGTTTTGTGTGTTTATGTTTGTTTGAGAATTAATAATACCCTGGAGGAATGTTAGATGAGAATAACGGTAAACAAGTCAGAGAGAAATGAAGATGATGACTATAAAATTGATAAATATGGGGAAAATAATAATAATAATAATAATGAAATTGAAAGAGTAAAGAGAAATAATGAGAGATTTGCTAAAGGATATTTGTGTGTCCATGTGGAAATGAGGTAAAATAGAATTGTGTTTGTGTTAAATGGTGTTTTATCTGACTTGTAAAAATTTATAATGGAAAGAGGCTTTATGTACTCAATGGTTGATGATGGTTTGTTTGTCTTTAAAATTAATAAAATGTGTTTAAAAAAAAAACAATAAGTGGCATTGCTCTTAACAAAAATCAATACAAAAATCAATATGTTTCTGCCATAGCAAATTACGTACTCAAATTTTTCATTGAGAAAATTACTATACTAGGAGAGAACTCAGACCACAAATACAATGCTAGTCATGCTTATTTTTGAAAGTATCACAGATTATGGACCATAAATGTCCAATCAGATATTTGTGTCAAGTAGTAGTTTTTCTTGAAGTGCTTACAATGTCTTCAGCTATTCTAATTTTGATAACATTTTTCCATTTCTTCTGAAACATTTTTGCTTTGGATAATAATTCACCACAACAATGTGGTTTATGATACAATTAGAAGTTCAGAATTAGCCAGCTCTTTTGGACCACTTTAAGCTGCTACAGACATCCCCTCACTTCCTCTGGTCAGGGGGAATTGCCTTCTATGGCCAGTTTGGTTTTGGCTGTAGGGGAGACTGGACACTTGGCTTTTACTCCATCCAAGAAAAAACTAACCAGTCTGTTATGGACTAAGCCAACACATCAGTAACAACCCTAAATAGCTTTACTTTGCAGCAGTAATCCTGCACTTCTCATTGGCCCGCGAATAGCTAGTCGTGATTGGTCATTTCTGGCCAGTCTGATTGGCTGTTAACGGGCCTCTCTGATTGGACACTTGTGAGAGCGGTAAACTCAAATCATTGGTTGTTTTGACAGCAGCCAGCTCTATAAAAGAGAAGATGTCCCACAAGAGAAGATGTATAAGAACACAATTTAAATGAGCACAAACACACTGCAGCAATCTCGAAAAATAGATCATCTAGCCAACATGTATCTTCCAACAAATGGATACTCATACAATTTTATCAGAAAACACCTGATCACTTAAACCACTATAGCCGCACAAGATGCAAAAAGAATACTATTATATACATCTGTTGAAAGAAATGTCTACCTGAGTTCAGTTCCAAGTGGGAAGAAAGACACAAGAAACATGGAGACTGCTTGGAAGGATGGTTTAATGGTGGACAGGACTATATTATTTGAGGTCCTGGGCAAAATTGAACACATGGGAGAGAGAGAAAGAGAGAGAGGGAGAGAGAGGTGGGGGGAGAGAGAGATGTATACCCTCTCTTGGGCTTTGAACTTGCTTCCTGTTCCTGTGAAAGGAATGTATTCTGATTGGTTGTCAGATTCCCATAGGGCCATAAAGGGGTAACTTTGTAGGTTGTCTTGAGTCCCAGGTTTGGTTGACTCTTGCTGGATGGTGTAAACTTCCCAGGTGCCATGTGGTGAGATGGGTAGAGGGCTTATCCTATCATGTCCTGAGGGCCGTGTCTTAATTCTATCATCTTGGAGCTGAAGTGGGAGCAGGGAGCTGCTTTGTCTTTAAAAACATGTTTCTCCTTTTCTCATCCAGGGAAATATAATATTCTGCCTTTTTAATACTTCCTAGAATATTTCATTCTTCTAGAGGAGGGGTGAGTGCTAAATTTCTACACATGAAAAACATCTCAGAAACCCCAACAGATTATTATAACCACATGGTATCATTGAAACAGACAAATCAACTAAAGCCCTCCAAACATCTTAAGCAAACCAAAAGATCTAGCAGCCCCTGAAGAAGAAACAGGAATCATCTACACAAACAGTATAGTGATTACAACAACCACTCCATAGGACAAACAGGAAGAAGATTGGCAGAACACATCCATGAACACCAACTAGCAATCAGAAGACATGATGAAAACCCTTAATTTCGCAACATATAGACCGACTTAATATAGTTTCAACTGGGAAATTGTGAGCCAAGCCAAGTAAAAAAAAATCACCAGATTATTCCTGGAAGCCTGGCACTCTGACCAATCTGCCATCAGCAAGTACATAGAGATAAACAACATTTACATAACGTTCAAAAGAGACAATCAAAAAGCCAAAAAGGAAACAAAACAAAACACCTCCTCACCAGCAATCAACATTCAAATGAGCAGAGATAAACACAAAGATTAACACTAGACCATCAATCAAGGAGTAAAAAATACCCCAAGGATCTACCAACTCAGACAAATAGTAAAGGTCCTAATCAAGGAACTATCAATACCACTCCCAGGACACAGACAGGGCAAGCCACTAGTAAATGAAACCAAACCTCACTCCTCTTTAGCATTAGATTATGTTAGCCAGTTTAGTAAAGCAACCAAGTATGGAGAGCATTAAGAGACCCCATAGGTAAAAAAATATTGTATGTAGTACAATTAATTTGATTTTACTAAAGAACTTTGATTCATGTACAATGAATGTGCTTAAAACACAATTGCATTGCCTTTGTTATGTGATAATATTTTTATTTGAAGCTTCAGCTTTTCTATGAGTTTCTAAATGGATTCAGTAGAATAACATTCTGCAGCAGACAGATAAATAGGGACAGTTGATGGTCTTTTCATTGTATTTATTATTTCCATGAGTAAAAAGTTAATGTAGGTGATCCTTCCATTCTAGGGAAAGAGAAATCAGAATAAAAGTGTGGATTTATCTGTGAAAGAGAGGCAGGATTGCTCTTTCAATCAGCTAAGAATTGTGTCTTACTATTCCATACAGCTATACAAATTACAATGTCAGAATATGTCAGTATATAAAAAGATATGCAGTGTTACCATTTTTATTTTTTAAAAAATAATTTTGAGATACAGTCAGCCTGATGAGTCTTCATGTGTTAGGGGGAAGGAACTCCTGTTATCCTTTCTGGATAGCAATTTAAATGTCATCTTTAAAACTCCCAAGGACAGGCCTGTGAAACTTAATCGGCTCCCATTGTGCTATTTAATCATTTGAGAAGCTGCACCTGCTATTTCTTTCTATCCTCCACATGTATCAAAAGGTACACATCATATTCAGCAATAACCCTAGCTTAACTTCTACTCGTTTCATTTCACTTCCTTCCCATTACATTCCAATTATCTGATCATATCTCTCTGGCTTCTACTCTCTACAGAATTCTTCATTCAATGAATCAGTTATTTACATTACCTTTTCCCATTATATGGTTTATATTGTTGAAAACTTTTCTTATTAGTTCTTAGTAACTTCTTGGTTTTTCCCATGCCTACTGAAAGCTGCTTTATTCGTAAAAGCAAATCCTTGTTAGAGCTCACCAGCTCCTGCCTCTTTCCTCCTCTGATCATTACTGTATCTCTTTCTCATGCTGTGTCGGTTTCACATTTGAGACATGTAAAGTGAAATTGACAAGTGTTTGAACTTCTGTTTTATAAGGGAGAGCACAGATTGCTCCATTTCAGCAAATTATTTTAAACTAAGTGCATTGAGGATAAAATACAGCTATGCAAACTTGCAATTTCTGTTCACATATGAACTGTATTTTCTTGGTTGTCATATAATACTTTTTGCTGTGAAAAGAACACATCCAATTGCTTGGAATACTTCTAGGAACAAAACTATGGATTATTGGATGGATAGTATCTTAAAAGAACTGATAAACATTTGTTAGGCTAAAACAGACTGAGCTTGATCAAGATGCTTAAATTGAATTTTGTAGGGCTTGGAAATGAAAAATTTAAAGATTTATGTCTGTAAAAAAGAAATAGAAGTGTTGAGATTTATTTTATTTATTTATATTTTACAATTGCTTACAAGATAATAGGTATAAGTAAAAACATAGTTATGAATACATGGATACACATAAGAAAAATAAAAAATAAAAGAAACAATAGGAGAGGGATGGTAGGGATGATGGTGTGCTTATGCACGCCCCCTACAGACCTCTTAGGAAAGGGGTGAGGTCAATAGTAGACAGTCTAAGGTTAAAGTTTTTGGGGTTTGGGGAAGAAACCACCGAGTCAGGTAGAGTATTCCAGACATTGACCACTCTGTTGCTGAAGTCGTATTTCCTGCAATCAAGTTTGGTGCGATTAACCTTGAGTTTGTATCTATTGTTGCTCTTGTATTGTTATGGTTGAAGCTGAAGTATTTATTGACAGGTAGGAATTGCAATGTATGATTTTATATGCTATACTTAGATCAGACTAAAGGTGGCGTAGTTCTAGGTTTTCTAGGTCTAGAATTTTGATAATTGATCTTATTGGATCACTCAGTGATAAATCTGAAGTGACATTAGTTCATACTTTTTAATAATGTCTTCAATGCTCTGAATATAGGAAATTATCCTAAATGCTTAGTACAAGAAAGCAAATATGATTGAGCAGATGTAACAGAGAGTTTGAAGTGCATTCAAAATATCCAGTTCTGTTCAGAAAACCAAGTAATGAACTTGACAGGGCAGTTGAAAGCTTAGAGGTTTAATATAACTGAAGGAATTATATCTTCAGTATAAATGTGGGTTTCTATTTTTGCTGACCCACGCAAAGAAAAATACATAATGGTCTCCAAAACAAAACTGAAATCTTTGGAATGGGCATAAAGTAATAGCCATAGGGCAAACTTTAATTACTCTGTCAACATTTGGAAGAAAACTTTGTAAATAAATTTGACAGGTTACAATATGCACATTTTGGGAAATGCAGTGCAGATTTATTGTTGTGAACTAATAAAAGTGCTTGAATAAAGTTTGTTGAAACCTTAAAGCAAAGTGCAGGGTTCTGGCCCTGCACTTCTGATTGGCCGAGAATAGCGATATCGGATTGGTCCGTTCAGGAGAATCTGATTGGCTATTAACGAGCCTTTCTCATTGGTTAAAAAGAGCTAACGTTCCTGTGTTTTCATTGGCTAAATACCCAAGAGCTTGCCTATATAAAGGGAGCTGTTGAGGCCATTCAGAGAGCTGTTGCACCATGTTAAATAAAGAGTTGAAGTTCACTGTTCATCGACTCGTCTCCGCTTCTTGCGCCACGCACAGAACATAACACTGGCGACGAGGGTGGGATGTGGAGATGTCAGAGCTGACTGAACACTACAGAGCGATAACAGAGCATGTGGCTGAAACGCACCAACGGCGGAACCATGCACCAATGCACCAACAGCATCATACCACCCGCTCCATTCGACCTAGCACAAGAAGACTGGGACTCATATATGGATCGCTTCCAGATGTTTCTGGAGACCAACAATTTGAAGGATGCCACTACCGGAAAGAAACGGGCGGTATTCCTAACTCATTGCAGGCCAACCATATTCCAGATGGCCAAAGCACTAGCGAAACCAGCAGAAGTGAAGTCCATGGACTGGGACGTCCTCGAACCCCTGCTAAGGGCCCACTATGCACCGACTGTACCAACACTCGTGAGAAGGCATGAATTTTACCAGAGAGATCAGTGGAAGGGCGAAAGCGTCACAGATTTCATAGCGGATCTCCGGAATCTAGGAGGCCTATGCGGGTTTGCCGACCTTGAAGAAGCCCTGAGAGACAGAATAGTTCTGGGATTAGATGCTCCAGGCGTGCAGAGTAAGCTGATGGCGAAAGGCGACATTAGCCTTACAGATGCCATTGCTGACGCTACTGCAGCAGAAGCAACCAGGAAGTCGGCTGCTCGAATGCGCCGCATCCACGCTCCACTTCGCCAACTCGCCAGCGAAGTTTCACCTCACTTAGAAGAACCGGCAACGACAGCCCACCATGAGGACCTCGAATCGTCATCAGAAAGTGATGAAGAAGAGGTCAACCGGCTCTGGTCTGAACGAGACCAATGCCAGAAATCGCAGTACCAATGTGCTGGTTGTGGGGCAAACCACCCCTGATCAGACTGCAAATTCCTCGACGTGCTCTGCCATGTGTGTGGGAAAAGAGGCCACATCGGACGGGTCTGTAGAAGCAAGCAAGGACCCAGCCAAACCCCGAGGGGGGCTAACTATCGCCAATCTACAGGAAGCCGTCCTGCAAAGCGAGAACCTTTGAACCACCAATGGAACAACCACTCCTACAGAAACAGACCCCTAAACCACTCAACGAAGCGAGAAGAGGCACACCAAACTATTACGATTGGTCATGCCTCATCACTGGACGCCAAGAAGATCCAGGTGAAGGTGGCCATTGAAAACCAGCCTTGTATGATGGAAGTCGATTCAGGATCGTCTCTCTCGATGGTTTCCTGGAAGACCCTCAAGCAACTCATCCCTACCATCCGGTGACAAGACCTCCGATTCAAAAGAATCATACTCAAAGATTATCAAGGAAATCGAATTCCAGTCGTTGGATCCAGCAAAGTCCGTGTCTCCTTTAAAAATCGTCCTGCATCTCTACCCTTGACTGTAGTCGACAGGGATCGGCCTAGCTTGTTAGGCCTCCAATGGTTCGCTCCACTTGGAATTGAAGTGGCCGGCATTCACCAAACCAGCAGCAATGACTGGGAAGAGGCTCTCGTCCAAGAATTCCAGGACGTCTTTGCAGACAAACTAGGCGAGTACAAAGGGACCCTGATATCATTTAACCTCAACCCCGAAATAGCTCCCATCCGCCTTAAGCCTCGTCGAGTCCCATTCGCCCTTAAACCAAAGATTGACGAGCAGCTTGATAAATTAATAGCCCAGGGGGTGTTAGAACCAACCGACCATTCTCCCTGGGAAACCCCAATCATAACACCCATCAAGCCGGATGGATCGTTAAGAATTTGTGGGAACTACTGAGCCACCCTGAATCACGCCCTGCAGCAAAACGCTTACCCGGTACCGGTGGTGCAACACCTTCTCCATTCCCTGGGGGGCAGAAAAGTCTTCGCTAAACTAGATCTAGCCCAGGCATACCAACAACTGCCTGTAGACAGAAAAACGGCAGAGGCTCAAACGATTGTTACGCACCGAAGTGCGTTTAAATGTAACCGACTCCAATTCGGAGTAAGCGTGGCCCCAGGAATCTTTCAAAGTTTGATGGAAAGACTATTACAAGGGATAAAAGGCGTTGTCCCCTATTTTGATGATGATTTAATTGCTGCTCCGACTCAAGAAATACTAAGGGAGCACCTGGGGTTGGTTCTTCAGAGATTTAAAGACTCGGGTCTCAAAGTTAAGAAAAACAAGTGTCAACTATGTACTGATCGAGCAGAACTTTTAGGATATTTAATAGATAAACAGGGCATTCACCCCACCGATAGCAAACTTAGGGCAATCAAAAACGCCCCAAGACCCCGAAATAAGGCGGATCTCCAAGCATTCCTAGGCCTTATCAATTTTTATAATGTCTTCCTGCCTCACAAGGCAACGTAGCCGAACCCCTACATCGTTTATTAAACAAAAAAGCAACCTGGGTTTGGGGGCACTGAGAGGAACAGGCATTTCGACAAGTAAAAAACTTATTGACCTCGGACACTGTTTTGATGCAGTATAATGAAACTTTGCCTTTAACTGTTACTTGTGATGCATCACCCTTCGGAGTGGGTGCCATTTTGAACCACGTTTTACCAAACGGAAGTGAAGCCCCTGTTGCCTACTTTTCAAAAACACTGTCAAAAGCAGAATGCAATTACGGTCAAATCAATAAGGAAGCTCTTGCTATTGTATCTGCTGTTAAACGATTTCATGAATATATTTATGGGCAAGCTTTCACTATAATAACTGACCACAAACCTTTACTGGGAATAATAGTGGTAGATAAACCAACCCCTTATATATTATCTCCCAGAATGACTCATTGGTCAGAATTCTTGGCTGCCTATAATTATAAGTTGCAACACCGGCCGGGGAAAGCCATTCCCCATGCTGACACATTAAGCCGTGCACCGCTTCCAGAAACCGTTGCTCTGACCGTCACAACACTGCAGATCGAGACACTCCAAAAACCGCCACTGACAGCTCGCGATATCGCAATTGAAACTAAACGCGATTCCGTTTTAGCACGTGTCCTCAGCTGGGTAGAACGTGGATGGCCATTGGACCAAATCCCTGACAATTACGCTCCTTTCAAAAATCGACAGACAGAACTGATTTCCCAGGAGGGCTGCATCATTTGGGGCGATAGAGTCGTTGTCCCAGAGCGATTACAGCGAGCAGTACTGAGAAGTTTGCACGATGGCCACCCCGGCATCGTGCGCATGAAAGCACTCGCACGAAGCTACGCATGGTGGCCGGGCATAGACAAGCAGATCGAAGCCTGGGTAAACACTTGTTCCAAATGCCAGGAAGTCAGCAATGCCCCACCGAAAGCAACCCCAACAGAATGGGAAACACCCAGGGGACCATGGTCCCATATTCATCTGGACTTTGCGGGACCTACGAATGGACACACATTTTTATTAACAGTGGATGCCTACTCGAACTGGCTCGAAATCCATGAGATGAAAAATACAACAACCGAATCGGTCATCAGGAAATTGGACAGATTATTTGCAACACACGGATTATCGGACGTTCTGGTATCCGACAACAGGCCCCAGTTTACCACGCTTTCTTTTGAACAGTACCTGGCGGACCTCGGTATTCACCATGCGCTAACTTCACCGGCACATCCTGCGGCTAATGGAAGGGCCGAGCGCATGGTACAATTCGTCAAAAGAACTCTACATAAAATGGACTATGGCGATATCGAAGACAAGATTAACCGGATACTCCTTTTGCAGCACATCACTCCACACAGTGTCACCAACAAAACTCCCGCTGAGTTATTGATGGGACAGAAACTCTGCTCCCACCTGGACCGATTGCACCCATCGTACGAACCTGAAAAACCACACGGATCCAGTGGGAAATGCCAAAATTTCCAGGTAGGCGACTTGGTTTTCGCGAGAAACTTTTATGGCGACCCATTGTGGGTCGAGGCAACTGTAATCCAAGTAACCGGACCCAGATCATACCGAGTGAAATGTCGTGATGATAGAATATGGAAACGCCATATTGATCAGCTGCGTTCAAGGCTGCAGTCTGGGGTCTGCGATTCTGGTGATTTCCAAACTGAGGGGGGAGGAGACGCCGAGGAGGCTGAGTTTGGAACGGCGGAAGGCACAAGCGGAACAAACGACTGCTCAGACTCAACAAGTGAAGAAGGATTGGGGACAGGGGTTAACTCGCCTCAAAGAGATATCGAGGACATTAATGGTAGAGGAAGTTTAGATACAGAATCAGAGGCACTCTGTTCACCAGATAACGTCCTACCCCAACAAGATTCTAGACAAATACCGGGAGGACAGCGGAAATCAAACAGACAATCAAAACAACCTGCCTACCTCAAAGACTATGTTTCCGCACCCCTTAAACGGAACCTGGGGGGAAGGGGTGTTATGAATTAATAAAAGTGCTTGAATAAAGTTTGTTGAAACCTTAAAGCAAAGTGCAGGGTTCTGGCCCTGCACTTCTGATTGGCCAAGAATAGTGATATCGGATTGGTCCGTCCAGGAGAATCTGATTGGCTATTAACGAGCCTTTCTCATTGGTTAAAAAGAGCTAACGTTCCTGTGTTTTCATTGGCTAAATACCCAAGAGCTTGCCTATATAAAGGGGGCTGTTGAGGCCATTCGAAGAGCTGTTGCACCATGTTAAATAAAGAGTTGAAGTTCACTGTTCATCGACTCGTCTCCACTTCTTGTGCCACGCACAGAACATAACATTTATACTGGACATTCAGTTTAGAATTTTGTTATTCTGCAAATCATTGAGAATTCATGAGTGTAAGAGAATGTGTTTATTATTGATTTAGGGAAGCACAGGACAAAATGAATAGTCATACACTATAGAAAATTTTGCACAAAAGTAGAATAGTATAATAGGTGCTGAATTTGGAGGATGAGAATATGATGGAAATAAAATGCACAAGAATAAACGTTTTATAAATGGCCAATATTGAACATTGAGTAAAATAGGGTATACTTCTCAATATGTAAGTGAAAAAATGAATAAAGAATGTCTGTGATATAAGAGGTACATTGGTTTGAGAACATGAAAGATTTGCAACAAAAGTTAGGATTCCCCCTGTCATCCATAGCCACTTTATCTTACCAGGGTTCATTTGAAGCCTATTGTCTCCCATCCAGGTTCCTACAGCCTCCAGGCATTGCAAATAGGTAGTCACAGTATCAGTTGAATCATTGATTTAGTTTAATATTTATAAATAAGTAAACCAATTGCTTTAGTTTCATATTTCTGCTGCTTATCCTAAGACTTTAGTGTGATGAGTATTTTATGTTCTTGCTGATAACAGATTTTGGGTTAAGATTGTAAGATATTTATTTTGAAATTTAAGTAATAGAATCTGGATCTTTGTCCTTTTTTTGCCAACCAGTGAGTTATGTAATCAAAGGAATATCTTCAAATTCATTCTAAATAAGATATCTGTGCAATATTCAAAAGCTACATGCAGGATGTAGAAACACCGTAGGCTCCCAGTAAAGAGCATCTGCAAAATAGCTTGGAACTGCAGAGGTAATTTTTGGAAAACCTACAAATCACAGATCATGGAAATGGATGTTAAGAAGAACAAAAGAGTTTCTTAAAATGTCCTAAATAAAAAAGGGAGAAATTATCAATATACCAGCTAGAGCTACAGAGCATTTCAGATATAATCACCAAAAGAAATTGTAGTCTGCTGAACTATAGATGTAACTCCATGAATCAGTAATGCTTCATTCCAGAAAGGGATATAATTTCTTTAAAGTGTTAATTTTGTTTCCGACCTCTCTAACAGAACATATGATTCACCAAGAAGTTGTGAAGAGGCTGAAAAGACATAATTGAAGCTGGAAACCCAAAGAAACATAGTCAAGGAATACACTTGAATGAGTTTAAGCCTCCAGAAACAAATGAATTGTAGCCTACATTTCTAAAGAAATGCATTGATGATCTAGCCCAGGGTGAGCAACCATGGTTCCTTTAGAATCCATGGGCTTCAAGTCCCAGAATTTCTAGGACTTGATCATGGCCCCCAATCTAGTCAAATCTTAATTATTATCCTTGAAAAATTCTAAAAAATAGAATGACAGATGACTGATAGAACATAAAGAACTGAATGGTGGGAAAACTACAAACCAGTTACTTTAAGATCAGTACATGGGAAGGTTCTTAAGAAGATAATAGACTTTGATGTTTAAACAAACTGAAAATGATGTGGTGATTGCCAGAGCAAAGTATGTCAAGAAATTATGTCACCAAATTAATTTTTCCTTGTTTTCTTAATTTTCCTGTTGGATTGTGAGAAGGTTGCAGATATAATATAGCCTGAATTCAGCAAATAATTTAATAAAGTGCTCCATAGCATTTTCATTAGCAGATTGATTATTTTTGCCTATATGGCATGCTATTAACTAGATACATACTGTAGCAAAGAATCTTAATGATTCTTCATCAAATGAGTAAACGTTTGAGTGAGTTGCTGAATAGGAGTCAGAAATATGATTGGCTGAAAAAAAGGCAAATGCAGTTTTAGGCTGTGTATATGGGATAGGATAGGATAGGATAGGATAGGATCAGATAGAATTGGATATTTGTAGCCATTGTCTATTCACTGCAGGTTGAAGGCCTCTTCTACATGTTTCCAATCAATAATAGTCCTGAGCTTTATTTTGCAAATTGGGCCTGCTGATGTCATTAATCCATCATGTTTAGCTCTCTTTCATGGAGCTTTTTATCAAGTGGGCCATTCCATGACTGCCTTAGTCCACCTGCCATCTATTCTTCTTGCTATCTGGCCAGCCCATTTCTATTTCAATTATTTTAGTCTCTTGATGACATTGCATACTTTTGTATGTTCTCTAATCCATGTGCAAGTCTTTCTATCTTGTCTTGTAATGCTGAACATGTATCTTTCCATGTCTCTTTGCGCCATTCATAGCTTTTGTATCAATAAAGGAAATTAAATGGTGTGTTAAGTGTCGTTGGCAGGCATTTGGCAAGCTATGCATAATTTTCAAGAACATCCTTCCCCTATGAGAGAAAAAACTTGTGACTGTGGAGTTTGAATCCATGGGTTGGAATAATTCCAAAATTGAAAAAACACACAGTAGTATAGTCCAAGACGGAATATATTTCGGGGGCGATTGTTTAACCCCCTTGTTCACCCGCGAAGTACAATAAGGCAAATGTTAAAAACGTTAAAACCGTCATAAACCGTTATAAAACCAAGGATGACCGCTGCTCCCGTTCTTTTAATCCAATTGGCTTATTAAGATTAAGCCAGTGACCAGTCGTCACGTAGCTGACTCCTCCTCGCCGCTAAGACGCGGTTTGGTCCGTTGACGCTGCCCCCTAGTTAGCCTTAATTGGGCTATTAGGGGCTTCCAAATTGCGCTTAAGCGAGCGGCGTCAGCTCGATTACACACATTGTCCGTTGCGGCAATTAGTAATTGCTCGCTTACTCGTCGTTCCCGAAAGTTATTTTGGTGTCTCAGCAACACCGCAGGCTGACTAAAGTTTACAGCATGACCCGTTGACAAGGCATGCGCGGCAATAGCCGAAGAGGACTGTAACTGTTCATGCTCTGCCGCTGAATTGACCGTTTTTTGGCTTAGTCTTCGGTGTTCATCACACCTGGTAGCTAACGCCCTCGATGTCTCTCCGATGTACGAAACTCGGCATTCTGAACAGAAAATTTGGTAGACCACGTCTTCCGTCATAGTAGCGGGTTGTCTGTCCTTAAGATGTGTTAACTGTGATCCAAGTTTGTTTGGTGCTGAGAACACCACACGGATCCCAACCCGGTTCATAATGCGTCGTATGGCTTCACTTGTGTTGTGTTCATAGGGGATGACGATGGTCTTGGGGCGGTCTTGTTGACGCTGACTAGAGTCATCTGCTTGCGTATTCAGTCGGGGCGCCGTCTCCTTCAGGTGCACTCTTTTGGCTTGTTTAATTAGGAGCCGTCTAGGGTAACCGTTTTTCTGCAGTGTTGAGATGATTTCTCGTTCTTCAGCCTTGCGGTCAGCCTCTTCGGTGCATAGACGTGCCGCTCTTGTAAACAGGGAGTTTGCGATGCCCAGTTTAACTTTCACACTGTGGCCAGACTCGTAATTTAAATAGCGGTCTGTGTGAGTCGGCTTTTTAAAAACTGTCGTTGTTAATCGCCCCGAGCCCGCCTTTTTCACAAGACAATCCAGGAAGGGAAGGGTGTGCTCCTCTGACTCCCCTTCGCAGGTAAACTTTACCGATTGTTCGCATGAATTAAGGTGGTCCAGGAAGGAATCTCTGTCCGGGTTACGTAAAATTACAAAGGTGTCATCAACATAACGTAGCCAGACTTTTGGGGGACGGGTAAAGCTCTGCAACGCCTTTTTTTCAAAATGCTCCATGAACACATTGGCTAGAATTGCTGAGATTGGTGAGCCCATTGGTAAGCCATCTGTTTGTCTGTACAATTCCTCGCTAAAGGTGAAGAACGTTGCATTAACACACAACCGTACCAACGAGACAATATCAATAACTTCCAGTGCCGTTCTTTGGGGCAGCGTGGGGTCCTCTTCTAGTCGAGATGAGATGACTTCTAGGGTTTTGTTAATGGGCACATTTGTGAATAATGCCGTCACATCGTAGCTGACCATACCGTCCTCCTCTGTCATCTCCACCCCGCTCAACAAATCGACGAAATGTTTTGAGTTTTTGACATGGTGCTCCGTTTTACCTACAAGTGGGGTCAGCAGCGTTGACAAGAACTTCGCCAACCCATATGTCGGTGACCCGATGAAGTCAACGATGGGTCTGAGTGGGGCGTTTTGTTTGTGTATTTTTGGAAGTCCATAGATTCTTGGGCATCTATTGTTCTTAGGTTTTATGCGGAACCAAACGTTCTCTCCAAGTTTTGACTTCAACCGGAAGAGCGCCTGACAAGCGTCCTTTTTTAAACCGTTCATCACCGTAGACGCCGGTTTTTTCTCGACTTTTTCATACGGGCCTTCAGAAAGGTGCTGTTTCATCTTGTTGGTGTAGTCACTTTTATCCATTACCACTGTACAGTTTCCTTTGTCAGCTCTCATGATGACAATGGAATCGTCAGTACGCAATTCCTTCAACGCCTTCCATTCCTCCTTAGTTAAGTTCGACCCGCTTTTTGTCCTTCTATGGAGTACCCCTGCGACCTGGGTTCGTACTATGTCAGCTTCTTCTGAAGATAATTCTCCTAGCGCCGCTTCCACTTGTGGGATGACTTCGAGTGGCGATATGTTCTCCTTCAGCACGTTGAAATTGTGTCCCTTTGCCAGCAATCGTGTCTGTGATGTAGAGAGCTCTTTGGATGAGAGGTTCTTCACTCCCATGTTACCTGTGGGCGTTTGCGGTGGATGTTGGGCCAGGTTCAGTCGATCAAATTTGGCCGCCTGTCTTGTTCTACATAATCTGTCCATTCGAGTTCGCCACGCATCTGCAGTGGTCAATAAAATCTCGATATCTTCCTCAGCAAGTATGCTGCGCAAAGACTCGATCATGTGTGTCCTTTTCTGTCTAATACCCTTCAATTTCTCACAGATCTCGTGAAGTCGAGCTTTCAACAATTTCCGCTGGGCATTTTTGACGATACTCTGAAAGACCTGCCCCCCTGGTGGTGTTTTTAGATACAGAGAGGTTGGAATGATGTGCGAGAGTAAGCAACGGTGGTTGAAAATCCTATGGTTGGCGTAACGGGCCTCCAACTTTGCCTGATTGATTAGACCTCCGGCGAGTCTCCGGACGAATAATCCGTAGCGTTCACGCAAACGAGAGAAAAAAAAAAAACTTGTGACTGTGGAGTTTGAATCCATGGGTTGGAATAATTCCAAAATTGAAAAAACACACAGTAGTATAGTCCAAGACGGAATATATTTCGGGGGCGATTGTTTAACCCCCTTGTTCACCCGCGAAGTACAATAAGGCAAATGTTAAAAACGTTAAAACCGTCATAAACCGTTATAAAACCAAGGATGACCGCTGCTCCCGTTCTTTTAATCCAATTGGCTTATTAAGATTAAGCCAGTGACCAGTCGTCACGTAGCTGACTCCTCCTCGCCGCTAAGACGCGGTTTGGTCCGTTGACGCTGCCCCCTAGTTAGCCTTAATTGGGCTATTAGGGGCTTCCAAATTGCGCTTAAGCGAGCGGCGTCAGCTCGATTACACACATTGTCCGTTGCGGCAATTAGTAATTGCTCGCTTACTCGTCGTTCCCGAAAGTTATTTTGGTGTCTCAGCAACACCGCAGGCTGACTAAAGTTTACAGCATGACCCGTTGACAAGGCATGCGCGGCAATAGCCGAAGAGGACTGTAACTGTTCATGCTCTGCCGCTGAATTGACCGTTTTTTGGCTTAGTCTTCGGTGTTCATCACACCTGGTAGCTAACGCCCTCGATGTCTCTCCGATGTACGAAACTCGGCATTCTGAACAGAAAATTTGGTAGACCACGTCTTCCGTCATAGTAGCGGGTTGTCTGTCCTTAAGATGTGTTAACTGTGATCCAAGTTTGTTTGGTGCTGAGAACACCACACGGATCCCAACCCGGTTCATAATGCGTCGTATGGCTTCACTTGTGTTGTGTTCATAGGGGATGACGATGGTCTTGGGGCGGTCTTGTTGACGTTGACTAGAGTCATCTGCTTGCGTATTCAGTCGGGGCGCCGTCTCCTTCAGGTGCACTCTTTTGGCTTGTTTAATTAGGAGCCGTCTAGGGTAACCGTTTTTCTGCAGTGTTGAGATGATTTCTCGTTCTTCAGCCTTGCGGTCAGCCTCTTCGGTGCATAGACGTGCCGCTCTTGTAAACAGGGAGTTTGCGATGCCCAGTTTAACTTTCACACTGTGGCCAGACTCGTAATTTAAATAGCGGTCTGTGTGAGTCGGCTTTTTAAAAACTGTCGTTGTTAATCGCCCCGAGCCCGCCTTTTTCACAAGACAATCCAGGAAGGGAAGGGTGTGCTCCTCTGACTCCCCTTCGCAGGTAAACTTTACCGATTGTTCGCATGAATTAAGGTGGTCCAGGAAGGAATCTCTGTCCGGGTTACGTAAAATTACAAAGGTGTCATCAACATAACGTAGCCAGACTTTTGGGGGACGGGTAAAGCTCTGCAACGCCTTTTTTTCAAAATGCTCCATGAACACATTGGCTAGAATTGCTGAGATTGGTGAGCCCATTGGTAAGCCATCTGTTTGTCTGTACAATTCCTCGCTAAAGGTGAAGAACGTTGCATTAACACACAACCGTACCAACGAGACAATATCAATAACTTCCAGTGCCGTTCTTTGGGGCAGCGTGGGGTCCTCTTCTAGTCGAGATGAGATGACTTCTAGGGTTTTGTTAATGGGCACATTTGTGAATAATGCCGTCACATCGTAGCTGACCATACCGTCCTCCTCTGTCATCTCCACCCCGCTCAACAAATCGACGAAATGTTTTGAGTTTTTGACATGGTGCTCCGTTTTACCTACAAGTGGGGTCAGCAGCGTTGACAAGAACTTCGCCAACCCATATGTCGGTGACCCGATGAAGTCAACGATGGGTCTGAGTGGGGCGTTTTGTTTGTGTATTTTTGGAAGTCCATAGATTCTTGGGCATCTATTGTTCTTAGGTTTTATGCGGAACCAAACGTTCTCTCCAAGTTTTGACTTCAACCGGAAGAGCGCCTGACAAGCGTCCTTTTTTAAACCGTTCATCACCGTAGACGCCGGTTTTTTCTCGACTTTTTCATACGGGCCTTCAGAAAGGTGCTGTTTCATCTTGTTGGTGTAGTCACTTTTATCCATTACCACTGTACAGTTTCCTTTGTCAGCTCTCATGATGACAATGGAATCGTCAGTACGCAATTCCTTCAACGCCTTCCATTCCTCCTTAGTTAAGTTCGACCCGCTTTTTGTCCTTCTATGGAGTACCCCTGCGACCTGGGTTCGTACTATGTCAGCTTCTTCTGAAGATAATTCTCCTAGCGCCGCTTCCACTTCACAACAACTTGTTGTTCTTCCACAACAAGACCGCCCCAAGACCATCGTCATCCCCTATGAACACAACACAAGTGAAGCCATACGACGCATTATGAACCGGGTTGGGATCCGTGTGGTGTTCTCAGCACCAAACAAACTTGGATCACAGTTAACACATCTTAAGGACAGACAACCCGCTACTATGACGGAAGACGTGGTCTACCAAATTTTCTGTTCAGAATGCCGAGTTTCGTACATCGGAGAGACATCGAGGGCGTTAGCTACCAGGTGTGATGAACACCGAAGACTAAGCCAAAAAACGGTCAATTCAGCGGCAGAGCATGAACAGTTACAGTCCTCTTCGGCTATTGCCGCGCATGCCTTGTCAACGGGTCATGCTGTAAACTTTAGTCAGCCTGCGGTGTTGCTGAGACACCAAAATAACTTTCGGGAACGACGAGTAAGCGAGCAATTACTAATTGCCGCAACGGACAATGTGTGTAATCGAGCTGACGCCGCTCGCTTAAGCGCAATTTGGAAGCCCCTAATAGCCCAATTAAGGCTAACTAGGGGGCAGCGTCAACGGACCAAACCGCGTCTTAGCGGCGAGGAGGAGTCAGCTACGTGACGACTGGTCACTGGCTTAATCTTAATAAGCCAATTGGATTAAAAGAACGGGAGCAGCGGTCATCCTTGGTTTTATAACGGTTTATGACGGTTTTAACGTTTTTAACATTTGCCTTATTGTACTTCGCGGGTGAACAAGGGGGTTAAACAATCGCCCCCGAAATATATTCCGTCTTGGACTATACTACTGTGTGTTTTTTCAATTTTGGAATTATTCCAACCCATGGATCCTTCCCCTATGCCTGAAGAGAAAAATGTTTGAACAATTGTGCTATCTGCTCTAATATATGTAGATAAAACATGGGCACTAATCTCACAATATACTATACTGTACTGTATTGCACTGTACTGCACTGTACTGTATTATACTTTACCGCACTATACTATACTATACTATACTATGCTATGCTATGCTATGCTATGCTATGCTATGCTATGCTATGCTATGCTATGCTATGCTATGCTTTGCTATGCTATGCTATGCTATGCTGTACTAATACTAATACTAATACTAATACTAATACTAATACTAATACTAATACTAATACTAATACTAATACTAATACTAATACTATACTATACAATATATCACATAGCAATAAAATACAGTTTCCAAATGATAGTGGTAATCACTTTATTTGCTGTGTGTTAGACCCACCACAACTATTATGTCCAATAATAGTTTTTTTAAAAAATAAAAATGATAGAAACTAGAGCAGGTTCACTAAAAGGCAATAAGGATTATCAAGCCACTATAAGATAAATTATTTCTTTTATAAGGTAAAAAGAACTTGAAGAAGTGGGTTTGCTTAATCCTGAGAAGAGAAATTAAGATGAAATATAGTAGCACTTTGAAGGATTGTACAAGTTCAGAACATGGAATTGTTAATCTGAGTTACAGAAAAGCAAAGGGAAATTGAATGTTAGAACATAAAATCCTAGTAAACAGAAGGTTAAGACTAACAATATATTAATTAGCCAGATAGGTGATAAATACTTCTTCACTTAATGTATTTAAATGGATTCCTACAAGTGAATAGGTGTAAGAGTCTATATTTATGATTCTAAGTATCAAAAAGAGAAACACATATACTGTACAATATATACCTGTTGTAAAGTAACCACTGAATAACCCAGCTGATGAGTCCACCGATTAATTTGCCAGACTGGAGCTTTTGAGAGATAGAGAAAGGTGAAGGGCAAGTTAAGAGCCAGCTCTTCCCTACAAGTTTATGACAGTTAGGTCTAGCAGATAACCATTCATGAAGTTGGAAAACAGAACTGAACAAGAACTAACATCAGACAGGTTCTCAGTACAATTCCTTATTTCTAGTGGGCATGAGTAGGGTGATTGGTTTTGTCCTGAAAGTTCAATGACATGGAACATCAGAATAAAGTGAATAAAATTTCACAGAGGATACGAATGGGAGTTTCAAAATTTTATCTAGGAGTCACAAACTAAATCCACTCATCTTTGCCAGAGTGCAGAAATACATTTTTAGGGCTCGGCATAATGTCCCCTTTTCTGTACTGTACTATTACTGTTTTGTTAGCCTGTAAAATTAATGTGTTGTTGAGAAAAAGTAAACTAAAAATTATTACAGGCCTTTTTTTTTGTTCATGTTACATTATGTTTTGTACTATATACTGTGTTTTATTTTATGAAGACTGGCCCTGTAAATCTGTAATTAAAGTTTGAAACAGGAAGACTTTTTACTACTGTAGGGCAGTTATTCTAAAAATTCCTCTGGCTTAAGCACATGAGAAGCTGTGGGGAGGAAAAAAATGATATAACATATTTTATTTTACTGCATCTTTTAAAAGGATTTTCACATTTGTATGTTGTCCCAGATCTGTCCATATCCAAGCAAAATGTAATAACTGTTGCATTGTTGCTTTTTTTCTGTGATAGTATTGTGTATCACCTGCACAATACCCAGGTTTTGCATCGCCAAAGTAAAAAAGAGGCATCAGATTATAATTTTAGGTTATAAAAAATGATCTTGCAGCAAGTAAATTCTGAGTCTATCTTGAACCTGGGCTAAAAGAGGTGAATCAGCTGGATGCCCAGGCAAAAGAAGAGACAGATAACTGACACTTGTAATCCAGAACAGCCAGAGCTCAATCTTAGCTTACTGTTTCTTTTACCATAGATTATATAGTAGATTACATTTTACATGAGTTGAATTCCAATAAAGTTTAAGGAGAAAGAAAGGCCTTCTAACACTGCTTGTTAGGATGTCATTGTGTGAATTGTATGAATTCACATATCCCCTACTCTCTGTGAGTATCTATGGAAAGAAACAGGTTTTCCATTCTTTACTGTAATATTTCCATTCTAAAAAAATAGTAATAGAAAAAGCAAACATATTCTTTCAGTGAGCAGCCTAAACATTAATCCTTTCTAAAAAGAGTAACTATTGTAGCTTCAACTAACGCTGTTTTAAAATGAACAGTCCTGCCTCTTTCCATGTATCCAAATCTGAATTGCCTGTATTACATGCTATTTCTCTGCCCATTTCCAACTCATAAGTTAGACTTCCGACAAGTGTGAAAAAATTTCATGTTATTATGGATCATCCAAGTCCTTTTCTGAAGTCGCAAACACTTAAAGTAAAACCATAATACCATAATAGAGAGACAAATTCACGACAATACTGATCATGGGGAAATAAGTGGCATTAAAGGAGGCGCTGTTCATCATTAAAAGTTTCTTTGCCACAGTGAAAGAGTACATTGGACTGCATATAATATCACACTAAATATTCTTTCAGTGCACTGAAAGGCATCATGAATACAAAAAGCCACAAATCATACAAGAATAGCCATGAGTTGTTTTAGACTTAATATGCAGACATGAATACTTCAAATAAGATACCATGCCTCTATCATGTTCCTCATTTGTGAAAAACAGAATGGATTCAATTCCGTACTATTCATGCAAGGCAACTTGTAGCCTTTTGAAAAATTACAGACACAGCAGCTACTGCAACCACATTTCACTGGTATAACATATTTTAATTTGCTAATTGAAGGGCATTTACATTTATTTAAGTTTATTTACTAATATGATACTCAGGCTTCTAGATAATTCTTTAAAGTTTATATTAACCAATAAATGCTCCCTTGGAGGAGGGTGAGGAAATGTAGCAGGTCTGAATATAGGCTGGGAAAAACCATATTATGCAGCAATACAATGCATATAAAATAAACTGGGTGTCTGGGTGGATTGCAAAAATCATTTGATTGAACATGTAAAACAGTTGCAAAGAAAATAAATAGACTCACAGACTGGGTCAACAAAAGTATTGTCAAGCTTAAGAGAAATCACTGTTTGTCTGTATTCATCTTTTATTTGAATGTATCTTGAATCTGCATTTAGCACTGAGCATCTTATTAACAAGCTGGATTGTTAATAAACTTTGTGGTGACATGTAGACAATAACACATAAGCATACCTGTCTTTTGTGTCCTCATCAGTGCACAACTGAGGACCTCATGGCAGTGTGACAGAATGCAATTAATTTTGCTAGTTTCTGGGCAAGAACTGTTTAGCTTATACACATTTTAATCTTGTATTTTATCTTTTAATTTTTATGTTGCATAGTATGCCTTACTTTGATTGTGATGCTTTTGATACAAATAAACAAAAACAAGCTGGAATATATCCAAAGGAAAGCAACTGCTATGATCATGATCAGTGGTTTGTTTCGCATTTTTTACCACCAGTACTGTGGGTGTGGCTTGGTGGGTGTGCTTTGTGTGCCCACACACACTTTGCACACATATTTGCCAAACATGCACTTTGCGTGAATATAGAGGGTTTGCTACTAACCTTCTCCTGCAATCATTCCCCCTGTGTCTTCAACAGCTGACGCATGGCAATCAGCAGTGCCGTGTGAAGCATCTGAGGTTGAAAAGCAGGAAATAACTGTCAGTATAGAGTCGGGGTGGGTGGGAGGCCCCAGCAGCTGATCGTTGGAGCAAATGGTTCACTCACAGATGATCTTCGGAGCTACCAATTGGGATAAACCAGGCCAAACTGGTAGAATACCACCACTGATAATGAAGTTGGAAGGAAAAGCATGAGGAAGAGTCAGAAACATTTGTTAATGTTAGTTTTGGGGTATATCTAGCAGCTATCATCAAGTACCTGAGAGGTGCTTGGAGACTATTGGTCATGTAGAAGATAGAACTTGAGTTTTTCCAGAAGAAAGAACAAGAAGCAAAATGTTTCAATTACAAGCAGATAGATTTCAGTTGGGAAAAACATCCTAATGAGAAGAATTGTTCAACAATAAAATAGACAGAAAGAGGTGAACTCTCTTTCACTAGAGATCTTTAAATTAAGACTGTATGGTCATTTTTCTGGGAAACCATTACTATATTGGGTAGGATGTTGGATTACATGGTCTTCAAGATCTGTTCTAACTTTCACTATATATTACCTTACTTCCTGGCTATTCTCATAGCAGGTGTTTAATGTATCATTGCTGAAACAGAATTTGCTGGATTGCTGTCTTTATTTGGACTTCCCTGAAACCTTGGACCAATGACTAAACAATACGTACCACTTTCTACACTCTTCAGGGAAATTTTGAGTAAATGTTGAGTTTCTATGTGGCAATAAGGTGAGAAGTAATGGATCACGTTCATGATTGCATAAATTCCATCAATATAATTTTCTTTTCTATCAGCCCTTCGAAGTGGCCAGGCAGGAAATAGAAACTGAAAGTATTATAGGAGTGCAGTTTAATCGTTGTAAGGTATAATAACAGAATAGCATAATATTGGAACGTCTGCCCCCTTTATATCAAACAAAACCAAGACAGGGTTACTTTGAAGTTCTTTATCATGCCCTCTCCTATCCCAGGACTGAATTGCATTGTATTTACCATTATGTAGATTTTTTCCTCAACGTTATCTAAATAATCCTTTACATTCATTTCCAACCCCAGTAAATATACTCTAACAGGTTTGGATATTATGCTCAATAGTAGAGCGATCTCCATTCCACTGTTGAAAAATGAACTCTCTCGAGTTACCTGCAATGAATTGAACACAGCAATGAATTGAACACAATTGTAATATTTGTTTCCACAGTTTAATTGGTCAGTCCAGAATCTGGAAAAGATTGCTGTTGCTTTCATAGATTTCTAACTGAAGAGCTATACCAATGATTGCAGAATCACTAAGAGGCAGCAGTAAAGGAGTCCAGGGGAACCATAGACCAATTTGCCTATAGGCTAAAGCCAAAGCTTTCACTCCTTTTCATGTATATATGTATGTATGTATGTATGTATGTATGTATGTATGTATGTATGTATGTATGTATATATACACACACACATGGTATTCAGCTTTGTCCGGGTATTTTCCCACGTCATTGTAGTTGTGCTTTTAAAGTTGTAGCAACGTTTCAGCAGAATCTCATCTGCCATCATCAGGCTTCTGTATTGTACACAATATATATATATTCTGCTTTCCTTCATGCTGACAGCCCCAGGGAAACAGCAATTTTGTTCCCCATTACCAACTGTGCAAATAAATAAATGCATAAGTAAAAAGAGCACGTCTTCTCAAGGCATGCAGAAAATAGTCAAGGATCACATAGAGTTCATGGCAGCTGGGCGTTAGGGGAATGAATTGGAGTCAATTAGCTCCTTGGTTACTGGGGTAACTTTTCATCTCTGTCACCTGAAAAAGAAAATATTGGATCCACTGCCTATAATAAGGGGAGGCAAGATGATAAAGAGGCAGTGTACACCACAAAGAGCTCAGGCAACTTCTTTAGATTTTTTTTTTTTTAAGCCTGCTGTTATTTAACCAACCCCAGAAGATAAGACTGCTAATTACTGTTTAAATCCACATTTCCCTGCCTATAACTTTCTCCCAAAGCCAATAGCAAAGATAAAAGGCCGAACTAAATTATTAAAAAACAATCAAGATAGTGAATACTCTAAAGTTTGGAATTGTTGGTATGAATGGTTAAAGAAAAAGCCACATTTGACAACTGAGTAAGTTATGAAACTATGGAAGACCTGCGTGTAATCATAAAGTATTCTGTGAAATTAAAACATTAAAACAACGAGGAAAGTATTGTAACAAGGTAGATCACGTCAATGTTATGGGGAAAAAGAAAAAAAGAGAAGTGTAACCAATGCTCAATACGTGCTGCAAAATGTATATATGTACATATATTTGTTTTCTTAAGTTTTCGTGGGTACTTACATGTATGGCATTCAGCTTTGTTCGGGTATTTTCCCACGTCATGGTAGTGGTGCTTTTAAATTTGTAGCAACGTTTCAGCAGAATCTCATCTGCCATCATCAGGCTTCTGTATAGTGTTCGTCTGTGAGTCAGACTTTTACAGTGGTTTCAGATTTAAATTTGGGGCAGCCTATTGCCTCCAATAAAGTAACACAATGTTGCCAGCCAATCAAGATACAAAAAGAGCCAAAAAAAAAAAAAAAAACCCAGACAGAAAATATTAGAAGCAGAACACAGCAAACTCCAAGACCAATAAACACAGACCAAGACTCTCAACCAATCAGGATGAAGAAAAAACCATTCTGGCACAGCAATAGGCTGCCCCAAATTTAAATCTGAAACCACTGTAAAAATCTAACTCACAGACGAACACTATACAGAAGCCTGATGATGGCAGATGAGATTCTGCTGAAACGTTGCTACAACTTTAAAAGCACCACTACTATGACGTGGGAAAATACCCGAACAAAGCTGAATGCCATACATATATTTGTTTATATGTTTGTTTTTTAAAATGTTTTAAATATATGAAACTTAAATAAACTTTATTTAAAGCAAAGATAAAAGGGAAGGCTCCCCCCCCCCCAAAGCAAAGGTGGCTTTCTGACAGCATTAAGATCCAGCCATATAAATATTTGGGGGTGGGGAGCAGTAGAGAAAAGGAGCAGTTAGAGACCAAACTTTTAACATCAAAATTTCCATTCTTACCAACTCAAACAAACACATATTTTTGATTGCTAGTATTTTTATTTATTGATTTGATTTATGTTGCCGCCTATTTGCCCACAGCGACTCAAGGCAACTTATACAACGTAAAAATCATATTTAAAACAAAAAATAAAAATAAAAACAATAAGAACTAACAAAAAGTTATCAAATTAGTCAAATACAATAGATCAAAATTTGGGAAAACAAAAAACTAATTAGTAACTAATTTAATTCCAGCAAGTGGCAAATGAAAAAAGTGGTAACACTCTCTCTCTCTCTCTCTCTCTCTCTTCTCTCTTCTCTCTCTCTCTCCCTCCCTCCCCCCCCCCCCTCTCTCTCTGACAGTGTTTTCACTGTTCAAAACTCCATAGGGATTTACTGGAATGGTTTCCCCCTCTGTATGTAAGTTTGGTGACTACCTTTATACCTGCACTTCATCCTTTCATGTTAATCAGAATGAAAGACTTTCTAAACAACTTGAAATAATTCTTACTGGGGTGTTTAAATATGCTGCCCTGTTCTATAACTATTAGAGCACAAGAATCAGACGGCATCTGGGAGAGTTGGTAACAAAGCTAGTTTACAACATTTTAGTGCTGACTCCCCACGACTGATTAGGGGGATTAATCAACTGTACTCAAAGTTAGTAGCAATTAGGTACTTTTTTTTCCCTCATTCAGGAAACAAATGAGGTACTCCCTCTCTGCATGTCTAAGAATGCACTTGTTTCCATTTTAAATGAAGGTCAAAGCTCCTTAACATCTGCTGTATCCTCTGCAAGGATATTCAAAACCTTTGCTGTGGCAGAGAAACTCAACCAACTGATTCATTTACCTCATAGCTTCAGTTTCACACAACCAATAGCTGTCCCTGTTAGGAAAAAACGGCATAATAGTTCACTAACAAAAGTTGATGCTACTGCATAAATTGATTCTGCTGCAATCTATACTGTTGACCAACCTATTCCATCATTTACTGTATGGAAGAGATGGGGAAAATCCTCTTTATTCATTGATTTGACAGCCTAAGAGCCAGTTAAAAAAAAAAGCCTTGTAACTCAGGTCTCTCTGCTCCATTCAGTACTTGCTTACTCTACAAGCAAAAGCCACCTTCTACTGTGTCCCACTTACATGTCAATAGCACCCTGATTTGGCATGAACCCAAACTTATTCAGACTTCTCATAGATTTAGAATTCTTTATTAGCCAAGCGTGATTGAACACACAATCTCCGGTGCATAAGCTCTCAGTATATATATATGCAACAAGTGATAAACCATGATCATAATAAAATACAATCATCATAATTCACAAGATACAACACTCAGTGATAGTCATAGGATATTAAATAAGCAATCAACATAAATCATAATATATTAAATAAAAGCAATCAACATAAAACATAAGGTACCAACAATCAAGTTAAGTCACAAGAAGCTAACGAAATAGGTTTGATGAGAATGTTAATAGTAATACAGCCGTACTAGGTGATTTGCCATCCCAGGGCATAAGCCAGTGTTGTGGGAATTAGTTTTTTATCTGAGTGATGGCATGGGGAAAAACTGTCCTTGCATCCATTGTTTTGGCATGCAATGCCGTATAGCATAATCTTGCGCATTATCTAACCCCATTTTGTTATATCCAACCTAGCTAATCCAGTTTTTCCATCTCTGCTAACACAGACTGATTTTCCTTTAACCAGTCTTGGTTTGACAGTGAATGTCATCCAGTGAATACCGTACAGCTAAGCAACAACTGACTACCCACTCTAAGAAATATAAAAATAATCCCCTTTTCAACATAGTTTAAGATTTATTCAGTTATTCAATACAGTTATTACAGTTTTAAAAAGAGGCAAGTTTTGAAAAAATAATGGAGCCAACTAATTTCTCATTCCAAGAATTCTATTTTAGAAACTCGTAACACTCCAATCAGTTATTCCAATCCTTAAATCCCATCCCTATTTCAGCCTGGAAAGGCCACTAGGTTATTTGTGCTTATCTACAAACTTCCAGAACATTCTTGGGAAGAAGATGTGATATAATATGCATAGATGCTGCACCAAGGAAATCAAAAAGAGATATGAGCCAAGGATACTTTCTACCTCCCGTTTATTTATTTGTTTATATCCCACCTTCATTATATGTATAAAAGCCCTGGTGGCATAGTGGTTAGAATGCAATATTTCAAGTTAATTCTCCCCATAGTCTTGAGTTCAAGCCTGATGGGCTCAAAGTTCACTCAGCCTTCCATCCTTCTGAGGTCAGTAAAGCGAGAATCCATTGTGGGGGGCAATATATTGACATTGTAAAGTGCCCAGAAAAAAGTAAAGTAATATGGGGAGGGATATAAATCTAACAGCAAACATATGTAATACTCCTATTTTAATCAGCAACTCTATGAGGTAGATTGAATTGAAAGTGACTACCCAAAGTCACCCAGTTGGCTTTCATGCCAAAGAAGGACTGCAACTATTGACCTCCCTGTTTCCAATCTGGTGCCTTAACTACTAGATCAAACTATGCACAATGAAGTTCATAAACCACTGATTCTACGCATTTATTTCACCTATCAGGATCCCTTATTTGCATAACAATACCTAAAATTAGCAGGGATTTCTCTTTGATTAGATTCAATGACCTTCCAACAGCAGTCATTGAAGGGAGCTACTAGAACCTCTTTTGAACAGAGATTGTACCAATCTGGTAAAGCAGCAATTGAAATACCAGAACATATTACATTGTAATCTATACTGATGCTTGACCATTCATCACCAAATATCCTGGTCACACTGATTCCTTCTATCCCCAATTGTTACTATCAGATCAATCTGATTCTACTTCAATGACTAACCAAAATACCATTCCATAGTTTGCATAATATGCCATAACTTCTCTTCTAATACCTCTTAGACATTCTCCATTTTAATAGAATAAACAATTCTATTACTCTAAATTACTCAAATTGTCTAATGACTTACTACAGTGGCTCTTAACCTGTAGCCTGCAGGTTAGAGTACAGGCTACCATAGTGGATCCCTGAGGATCCACTATGTCATCACATGGGCTCCATGAAGGCTTAAATAAATTTTATAATTTCAATCTTGAGTTAGGTCTTGGTGGTCTGTGGCCATGGTCCGTGGCTAAAGTATTTAAAAGGGGTCCATGGTGAAGGAAAGGTTGAAAACCACTGCCTTATTATATTAATTTTATGCACAAAATTCTTAAACATATGTTAGTTGTATTGCTATATGATATTATACTTTGTTTTCTTCTAATCAGTTTCTGTTCTTTAATACTATAGGGTAACAGAGTCAAAGAACACTGAACTCTATTGATATTTGGTGGTTAAGTGTGACTGCCTTTCAAAGCAGTTTTGTTGATCAGTAACTGAAATACAGTAACTTACAGCTTATAAACAGGATTTTGGTGCTTGAAACAAAAAAGATCAATGATTTAAAAAAAAAAACTGGATACATCTTCCTCAAAATAAAGAGCTCAGTCAGTCACTTTAACATGTTATTTCTCCCAACTGTGAGGAAAACTTTGCTCCAACAGCCATTTTCTAATTTACTTCAGTGATAAGGCCTGTGATTGAAGGATTTCTTCCTGGATGCAAAAGTATTCACTAATCCCCATTTCTAAGATGGGATGCAGCAGGGCTGGGGAAGGAGTCAAGTTTTGAAAGGTCATCTCATGTTTGGAGAAGATGGAAAATCTATTTCACACTGAATGAGAAAAGTACAAGAACCCCAGTTATGGGCTGGCCATGAGGCAAAGGCAACATCATGAGGACATGTTCTTAAAGAAAAATTAGCAAGGGTTGTTGCTTTTTTTTTTTAACTGCAGTTGTCCATGGATTATTTTCTGACCTGTTATCAGAAATGAGAGTGAATTCTGTCTCCTTTAGTGGCAGAATCCAAGAAATCAGAATTTCTAGCTTTGACTTCTACAGTAGTTCAATATTTAAACAATATTGAAAACCCTGAAATTTCCTGAAGGTATAAGACCATACCACTGAATTAGAATATAAATGACTCCATGCCTTTCCATCGATTGGTGTAAATTGTCCTTAACTGCCTTAAGTTGTGATCTGCAAAACTGGAACTTAATTATGCACTGAAGAAACTCAGCAGGTCAATAAAAACTAAGACTTTATAGATTTTTATTATAACTTTCATTTCTCTGTTTAATATGTACACATCTAGTGCAGTCAAGCACAACTGAAACCCATTACATTCATATCCTTATGCTAGTAACAGGGTGTAAATGTATTTTGTGATGAATATCTTATATCAAACGAGAATATGATTTGGTCTCACAATTTGTGAATTTTTTCTTTTTTAAATCACTGTGAAAGATTGCATGTGAGATGCCAATATAAAGAAAAGGTGCCCAGGAAAATCAGATTGGAAAGTTCTATCTAGTGGTTACATTTAATATTTAAAGATAGGTTCAATTATAGCACCAAGCAATAATCTAATAATCTACTTCAGTATTAGATGAATTTAGATTCATCTGATTTTGTAGGTACTGAGCAGTCTATTTAGATAATGACATTCAATAGAGTTACTTAGTAGTACAGTCACCATTACTATATGGGACCATTCTTGAAGACCACCCAGAAGCTTTAACTGGTCCAGAATAGGCAGTAATGGGCAAGCCTTGGTATGTACAAGTAAAAACTGGCTTTCTGAACTGCAATAGTTCCCAATTTGCTTTGGGTGTAAATCAAAATATTGTCACCTGCGAAGCCATAAGGCATACAACCTGGTTACTTGAGCGTGTTAGGGCATGTCAAATTTTTCAACTTTCAATTTCCAAACATTAGGGGTGCTCAAAAGTGTTGACATGCTTTGGGGGTTGTAAAGATATTTTGGTTACTTTAATATAATTCAGACATGCTTGGTAAGTAACTACATAAATATAACTTTTTAACATTTTGTTTCATTATGTACCTCTCAGCCAATATGACCTGGTAGACTGGAGCATACCAGGTTGCTTTACTTAAGCAATGCCATCTATCAGTACCCCAGAAGTGCATCGTCTCCGTCACAGAACTTACCCTGTGGAATGAAGTAAGATTTGAATGGCCCCCAACTTTCTGATACTTTGAAGAGCCCTGAAGTCTGGGATGTTTACCCAGGCCTTTGCCTTGATTAAAGCATAGGAAGTTATATGGTTTTCATTTCATATGAGCCATGGTAGTGCAGCGGTTAGAATGCAGTATAAGCTACTTCTGTTATTCCTGTTGCTATTTATTCCCACCTGGTTTTGTCATCCTGTCATATGTATTCTTTGTTTCTTGTTTTTAATGTTTTAAACAATTTGTAAATCATATATGATCCAAGTCATGTTCCTAATAATTGAATCCTATGTGGCACAATTTTATTATGTCAGCTCAAAAACTGATGGTTGCCAGATTAGTGGCTAAGTAACTGGACCTTTTTTGGTCATGAATCAACTTTCCCACTGCTGCTTGTAGTAAATGTTGCATTTCTGATACATTGAAAATAATGTTGCAGTTGATTTCTATTCAAGCTCTCATTTAACTCTATAACTCATGACACATGTGTCACAGGTGACTCACCATTTCATTTTTGGTGATCTTTCAGCGTCCAGATGCTCTGAAAGTTGAGCAAGAGGCCTCTGTTATTGCACAACCTCCAGAGATTGCAACAAGTACCTGAGAATAAGAAATGCTTTCCTGTTCTTTTTGGAAGCTGCAAGGCCATGTAAGAGCATTCTCGTTTCCAAGCCTTGGGCAACCTGGAGCTGCCTCAGATATGCATTTCCAAAAATATGTACAATTATCTAATTATTCATTTATTTAACAATAAATTTAAATAATTTAATGTATTACTTTTTATTATGAATTGTTTCTCATTTGTCCAGGGTGGGCAGGTGAGAGGGGTTATATGACATGCTAGCAAAGTCAAGTTAGGCATTTTTTGAATTTTTGACATGCCAAGATTTGCCACCACTGCCCTAGAAGAAAAGAGGAAAATAAATCCCCCTCCCTGAGCTGCATAATTGCTAATGTAGCCAACTGTTCTTACAGGTTTTCCACAGTAAGGTATGTAAACAACAGGTAGTCCTTACCAACCACATTATTCTCAATTATACATTTGATACAGAGCGCCTAAGTATATTTAGCTGAAATAATTTCCAGTTTATTCAAATAAAGTACATTTATCCAAGCATGTACATTCAACATAGAACATTTCCAGAAACAGTTACAGTCCATTTTCCATTCACAGTTTTTTAGTGCAGAGCACTAAAAGGCCAAACATGTATCTATTCATAAAAGAATATTTTTTATTTATGATCAATATTTTTAGATTATTTGTACAAAAGGTTTATATGGACACAAGGCATTCCCTTAGGAAGGGAGTCAACCAGTATTTTAGAAACGGCATTTCTTCTGATATTCAGTATCTGGCAATTTGACACAAATCACTAAACATTTTCTAAATTTTTTTAAAAAAGCATACAAACCTGCCAAAAATTCATAATGGAAGGTGTGCTACTGTTTTGCTATAGAACTGATTATAAAATAGACAATAATGAGCAAGCATCTTATAAACTTTACAAAAAAAGTCAAGTGCTACCTAAAATGGTCATTCATCATTTTGTGGGCAAAACAAAAAAGTCCTTGCAGTATTTTTCTTAGGCAATAATTAACATACTACAAAACAAATATTTGAATATGAATATACTAACCCCCCCCCCCCCAAAAAAAAACCCCAACTACTATCTTCACAGGAATATTAGTGTAATGTCTTTAGAAGAAATCACTAAAAGAAATTAAAATTCTGACTATTAAAGTGCTTGTGTGTAATTTTATTTTTTTTTTAAGAACAATTAAAATAGGGGAATGTGGTAGCTTGTAAACCTCCATATGAAAGCTGTTGAATATACTAATCATTCAAAATCACTATAGATTTTGACAGTACAATTCAAATTTAACACTTCCCAAAATTACTGAAGCATGAATTGAATTTAAAGAAAATGCTAGATAACAATTCATTCAAATTATACTAAGAAAACTGTTCATATACATTCATTTATATATAAAAAAATATTTTAAGTACATCACAAAGCATTTGCTTAGTAGTATATCACAACGAACATAAAATATTTTCCGTAAAATCAGAATTAAGTAATGACCACATAGGACACACCTATGAAGCACATGTTCTAGGTGGTAATTTCATTTTAAAATGTTTGCAAACTTTCCTTTTAAAAAGTTCATTTCATTACTAACACCCCAGAACTGCATCAAGAAAACTGCATCAACGAAAATTTTTCAATTCAAGGTGTTATTTTTAATGAAGTTTAATTTTGTTGAAAATGTTGGACAAGATGTTACATTAAGATATATCAATATATTTAGTCTGAAAATAGCTTGTTCTCATAGTACTATTCTAAATTTTAGTTCTAATTTCAAATATTATCACATTATTTGAGCTAAGGAGAAATACATATATAACCTGTAATCAATTTTAAAGGTTTTTTTTTAATTAGTAAGCAGCATATAAGCTTACCACATAGAAATCAGACTAACTTTCTCTGATAAACTGGTTGCTTTTTGAGTAAAAATTGAACCATTCAATTAATACCCATAATTATTTGATCCAGTAGAAACTTTTATGTACTAAAAAATTCTGTGTTCTCTTTATATCTCTTCCCTCACTGGCTGAAGAGTCCCACTCTAAATATGGGGAAAAGGGAAAAGGAAGGTATAGGGTCAATAGTCCAGATTATCACTGGTTTAGAGACCCATTTTTTATTTTATAAAAAACAAAAACAACAACTAACCAACCAACCTTTCAACCAAATGGAAAATAGTTTTCAAATATCTGGAAGCTTGTCTTACATAATTTTTAATATTAATACCAGAATCCACAAGTAATTTAATTTTAAGAAATTACCTTCAATGAAAGGAGCCTTTCCACCTGTTTACTGAAATACACTCACATATCTCTTAAAATGAAACAACTTCTATATGTCATAGGAATTTAAAAACACTGTTCTTCCTTAACGGCTGGTTTTCTAAGATTTTTCAATTAAAGCAAGGTAATTTGGAACTGTTAACATATTTTCATTACATAAAAAAAAGCAGGCTATCTGTACCCCTATCCAGTCCAATTTAATTCTGTAAAAAAAAGTTAAAATTCCAGAAACAAATAACCAAGTACCAAAAACATTCCTCAAATAAAATAAGATATTTTTTTTGAGTGATGATCTTCTCCTAATACAAAAGGAATTATGGTTTAAATACAAAAGTATTAACTCTTGGGTTTAAGAGTTATACACCATTAATTTAAAATACAAATATAATTTCTATGCCAAAAATATTTTCTAATGTATTAAAGCAACATACTTAGGCAACATCACATCCATAGATCTTCAGTTCATATATGCTTGCTGTGCCCAGTCAGTACCAAGGAAGTGCAAAACTAATTTTAGAAATCGTTTGGAACTGTAAAACTATTAACTAAATATTATGCAAATATTAATATATAATATTAAACTTTGAAGAACCATGCTTGTATTAACTTAAACTGCTTTAGGTTCACTGTCATGAAAAAAAACACTTTTAAACTCTTTTTTTAAATGAATGTCTTTTACCTTCTGAAGCATTAGATCTATTAAAAATGTGATTGTGCCCTGGAAAATTTAGGCATGTATTTTAAGAAGGCACTAGTATCCTTCAACAGACAAGAGCTTTAGATCTTGTACTTCTGCCTTTGGTTTTGTTGTCCTCATCAGGTGAATGTGTCACATTTGCTTTATGAGTCTTCTTGTGATGCTCTAAGAAACTCTTTTTGGCAAATGCTTTTCCACATTTATTGCATCTGTGCAGAGAAAAGTTTTTTGTGACTTTCACTTCAATGCCAACATCAGTTCCTTCATATTTTTTATTTGGCGAGTTAGAGGTAATGTCTTGTTTTGAACCATTCTGTTTACCTTCATCCCTCTGAGGGCCTCTTTTTTCCACCTTTTTTAGAATGCAGTCAATAGGTTTTTTTATTGCTCGGATTTCTAAACTTGCAGTTATCTTACCAAGGTAGCGTGAAGACTTTTTATGTACTACAGTTATATGTCTTATCACATCACGCTTTCGGCGTGTTTCATAAGTGCAGAGAGGACACCTATAGAATTTAACATAAATATTATTTCCATCTGTGTGCAACTCAATGTGCTTTGTTAAGTTTTGTTTAGAAGTAAACTGGCGTTTACAGAGTTTACAGTAAAGCTTTTTAAAATCAAAGCCAACTGACAACCTTGGCTTCCTGGGCTTTTTGAGACCACTTGCATGAGACTGATTGTTTGACTTTGATTTCTGACAGCTCTGCTTAACTTTATTTTTTTTAGCTGGAGTTACATTCTTTTTTCCAGTAGATGACACGCCTTTTCGTTCAGTGGGTGTTTTCTTTTTTTCACTGGATACTGCATTCTTTCTCTCAGTGGACGATGTATTTTTTCTTTCATTTGAATTATTTATTCCCTTTACTTCATTCTGCAAAGAACTGCAGATGGAAGGCATAGATTCTGCGGATTCTGTTGGTTCGATTTTCACTTTCACTTCTGCATTGGGCTTTCTCTCTCTTTTAGGGTTCTTAGTGGAAAGTGTTATCTTGTGAACAATTTGCATATGCCTTTTAAGCATTACCTGGGAACTATATTTCCTCTTACATAAGAGGCATTTGCAAGCAGTTAAATTGTACTCAGCTTTTGAAGACTTTTGTTTTTGTGTTTTTGCAGTTTTTGCAGAGGTTTTATCCAAGGATAAAGGCTGTCCAGGTTTTGTAGCTATATCAGGAGTTATAGAGTCCCTTCTCAGTCCTCTATGAACTTCATCAAAATGCCTTCTTACATTGGCTTTTGTAGCAAATGATTTAACGCACAAAGGACAACTTTTACCCAAAGTTACCAAAACATTCTTATTGCGACCCCTTCCAGATGTCTGATTTGGCCGTTTTTTAATTTGAATAAATTTCTTTAGTTCTTCCATCTTTTTTTTGTGGACTTTCCTAATATGACGGCGTACACTGCGTCTGGAATGAAATTCTTTTTTACACAGGCAACAAATTAATTGATGACCAGAATCAGAGTTATAATCACATTCTAATTCAGGTTTTGAGCATGGGGTAGATTCTTCTGGAGTTGGCATTATTTTGTCAACAACTAATGGAGGAGTCTCTTCAGCTTTTGTTTCTAAAGCATCTGACACTGGTTTAGGAGGAGGTTCTGTTGCATGTTCTGGTGTTTCTACAGAAGCTTGGTTAGGAACAGTGTTTTTATCAGTGTTCTCCACTGAGCTATCTGCCTTTGAAACATACTGAAACACAGCATTCTGGTTTGTTTCTATAGGTTCCAAACGTATTATATAATCTTGCTTGTTCACTCTTGGATACATAGCTTCTAGGAGATCAGTTATGGCTTGACTCTGTTTATCATTTATATCAGGAGAGTCTAAAATATAAAACAGAGTGTTTAAATTAGACAGTATTACATCTATCACTAAAAAGTAAAAATAATATCACAGTAAAGTACATTAAGACAACATTATGAAAAGAGAAGACAGCACCATAAATGCTTTTCCATAGACATTCAAATCAGCCTTTTCTGTTCTGGAAAACCTTTGTTCAGAAAGGAAACAGAAATGAGTAACTCAAAATCCCGTCACATACAGTATTTCACAGAATGCTTGTATAATAGTGTGCAACCACAAGTTTTTTTTAAAAAAAGATAAAATTAAGTACCTGTCAATTTATTTGCTCATATTTTTAACATTACCTTTGCCCCTTTCCATACTCTTTAGAAACTCCTGTAAGTAAGAGGCATCTTCTATTAATCATGTATAGTACGGATATAATACAGATACAACAAATTATATTTGTAAGAGTATGTATGCATGCTTTATAGAAAAAAAGCTACATGTTAACAATCACTGTCCTTAAAAGCATTATACGAATATAACTTTAAAATCCTAGCAAGAAAATTTAGAGAACAGAAACTTACTGTCATCCATCCGAAGACTTGGTGGACAATAGTATTTTTTATGAGTTATTAAATTTGGTAGCCCTCTGAAGAGACTGCGGCAGAATTTGCATTCAAAAATGGTATCCACATCTTTTAGCAAAATATGCTTGAGTTGTTTAGTTCCTAAACAAATTATTAAAAAAAAAATTACCAGGACAGCATATTCAGGATATTCTTCACCTAGATTTTAACTGGTGTTAGCCAAATGATAAAAATAATTGCTTTATTTAGCCATCAAAAACAATTGGATTCAAATAAATTGTGTGGTAATATTTCATCCACGTAAAAATACCACTTTACCTGAAAATAGTTAGATGCTTCAATAATGTGCTTAGAAAATATCTGATTTGCATGCTACAAGCTTACCAGGTATAATTTAACTGGCAGATGCACGCTCCTATTTATGAGTTTCAAGAATGCAGTTTTTCTTCTTCATTCTCCAGTTTAGGCTATACAAATATTCTGACAGTCATAAACAATTTCTTTCTCCCTTCCTTTGTTCCTTTCTTTTTCTTTCTTTCTTTTCTTTCTCTCCTTCCTTCCTTCCTTCCCTTCTCTTCCCTTCCTTCCATGCTTCCTTCCTTCTGCCTATGGCTGCCTCACCCACAGCTGTGAGTGTGGGTAGAGTACAAAGTGATATATTGTAATGCATCATGAAATGTGTGGAACACATGACTATTTTTTAACACAGTGAGGTCTACCACTAGTTGTTTTGCTAGTTTTACTATTTTATATATAGTTTAAAACTTTATGTCATTCAAAAAACCACAAGTACTGGTAAGGTTGATCTAGAATTATTTAAAGGAAAACAAATTTTTGAAAAATGTTACTATTATCAACAATAAAAAAATACACTCTTAAATAGCAATATGGAAGCCTTACAATTAGATTATCCAACTTGTTTGTCTGTTTCTCTGTAGTAAGTCTGAACTGTGTATGGATGACTAAACTTCTAGCAGAATGTACCCTTAGAAATTCTGTTTTAAAAATAAAACAGGATCTTTTGTATAAATTTATTAATAAGATATGTATATTCAAATTTATTTACCTATAATGGAATTCAAAGTTTTTACTTTTATTATTACCATTACAATAGAACTTGTAATTTTTAAACTCATTCCTATGGCCTCTAGTATCTCAAAAAGACAGTAAATTAATTAGTTAATTTATATTTCATATTTCTTAACTACTCATCTCCCTCAGAAAGGGCTCTGGGTAATGCTGTTGTTATGAAAAAATTAAATGGGAATTAACTAACTTAATGAACATTAAAAGTTAAATTGAGCTAAATTATTTTTTTTGTCCTGATATTGCCTACATTTTTTAGTTTAAAGTTCTAGATATGCTACTCAGACATCAAGTATCTCCTCAGGCCAACTAAGGTTGTACATGGTAAACTGAATTAATCATGAAAATATCCCAAAAATATTTTTAAAAAAGAATAAGAAAAGAAGCATACCTGATCGAAAACATTCAATAATTTGCTGGATTCCGGATTTTGATGTATGAAAAGGCTGTTGTAATAAAGGTGGATCTCCAGGTTCCAGCACACGTACTATAAAGTATTGAAAATGGAAATGTTAATTAATTGAGTCACTACATGAATGTCTGAAAAACCACTAGTAATGACTAATTTCTCATCTCCAATTTCAGTTTTTGTTTGTGCTTCATGCCTTTGTTTTTAAGGAAAATCAACTGTACATTTTGTTAATTAAATATTAATCTATTTTATTAACATATAACACAAATATTTTTTCATATGTAACACAGAAATTTCAAAAAAGACACATGTATACAAATAGGTACTTATTGAACTTCTAAGGCACACAATTTATCAAAGGAAACATTTAATTCGCTCTGTCATTTTTTATTCATATTAATGCAACAACAACAGCAACAATAATTTAGACTATTTTGCAGAAAACCATTTATTTCAACTATGGAGTATGTTTGAAAGTTTTAGCCGGGTTAAAAAAAATCTATTTTGGTTAATCGTACCCTGTAGCAAAACGATCAATTCTTCTACAATAACTGACATATTGATTTACTATAAACAAATTCATTCCTCTAGTTTTAAATTACACCTATATTATGTAAAATATTTCTGCAGTATAAAATGGCTCTTAGAACTCCTAATCTGAACCCTGTGTAGAAGAGTTAAAAAAAACATTATTTAGCTGATGTACCGATTCTTTTACTCTTTGGTCTCTCAGTGCCTCTTGACCACAATATCCTTCTAAGCTGGCCCTGCCAGTTGGGGGCACCATTTTATGATGGTTCCTTTCTCTGTGGGTAGTTCCAATCAGTGTTGGTTGAGAGGACTGACCACTCCCTGCTCCTCCTTTATAGGCTATAGGTTTTATTCTCTCCCCTCCTTTTCAATATCTCAATGAAACCACTGGGTGAGGTCATATGCAGTTTGGGGTTTGGTATCATCCTTATGCTGATGATATTACATATTTTGCCCCTGGGCCAGCCAAGTAAGGCAATTAAGGCTAGGTTTAGATGGGGACAAACATTATCTGATTTAAAACCATGTGGTTATGGTCTTGATATTGGTAATACATCAGATATTAATATATAATGGCTAGAATATTGCTTTAGAATATACAATAAGATTTAGATGAATTCTTTAATACTTGGAACAATATACAAGGTGTATATTTAAATTATAATATTTAATGTTTATTATATTTTATTATTTATTATAATGTAAATGTTTGAATTTGTTGCCATTTTTTTCTAGACTCTTCCTTACTGACCTTTGAATGTTTCTAAGTAATATTTTCTCTGAAAAGAAAATTAATAAAAAGCACAATGGAATTTGAATATGGGGTCTGACTTTTGGAAAACTGTGTTTATATCTCCTCAGCAATAGGGTTATGCAATTTGTCAAATATGATTGTCACAATATTTCAGAATGCATTACAATACTTCATATGTAAGGACATGGATGTAATACATCCCTGCATTTCCTTAAAGCTGCTGCATCTTTCCTAAGGTGGTGCATCAAGCTAGCCCAAGAACATTGTAGCACAAACCAGCCAAAGTCCAGTTATTTTTTCTTACATCATATAGACAGAATCTTGCCAGACTAAATCTATATCATCCAGGAAAGGCTAACTTAAATCTCTCTCTTTCCACAATCTAGCTTCAAACTATGTATGTTGTCCCTTGTCTAATCCCCTTCTTTGGAATATGCTATCTCCTTCCGGATAACCTTCTGCAATTACTGTAGTCCCTCATATCACCTCTCCCTTCGAAGACACATTCAATCACATCATGTGACAAGTGCAGAGAGAAATTATGTGGACCTGGGAAAATGTGTACAAAGAGTCCCTCAAATGTTTCAAAACATCTTTTAAAAAAATAATGTAAAGTCTTACACTGCCTATTCAGCCATAAAACTGACCAAAATCAAGAACTTTTCCCTCAGGTATATATATATTTACTTGGGGGAAAAGCTTGCTGAAAACAATGAAAACAATTTCTTCAGTAAGCATGAATAGATAGGCAATAGCTAAATTTATAAAAATTATTCCACAGATTCTCCAACTGAATGGAGCATATACCCTAATATTAAGTGTGTATGTATATGTTCATAGAACATGCATAAACACACACACTTCCTATTTAGCTTCAACAAAAAATTGAAAAATTGTTTCTAAAACAGTTTTTGCTAAATACTCAGTGTCGAATTAAATTATAAAAGTTTTCCATTATTTTAGACTGAAAATCATATTTATGTTTTATTATATTTAAGAACATAAATATGGTTACATACTTATATATCAAGCTATTCATTTACAAAAACAGTTCCATATGTTTTGGAATTCTAGTCAGTTTGGTCTAGTAGTTAAGGCACCAAGCTAGAAAGCAGGAGACTGTGAGTTCTAATCCCATTTTAGCCATGGAAGCAAGCTGGGTGACTATGGACCATTCAGTCTCTCAGTCCAACTCAGCTCACAGAGTTGTTGTTGTGAGAAAAAATGTAGGAGGAAGGTGTGTTGGATATGTTTTCCACCTTGAGTTATTTGTTAAAATAATAAAGGCATGGTACAAATAAATAAATAAAATAAAAGCACATTTTGCTTATTGTCAAGTCCAGACACATAAACACACTATATACAAATAATTTCATGTAACATTAATATATTTTGCCCAAGTATTTCACAGAAAATAAAACTTAATATGTGAAGAATACAAAAATTGCAAAAGTGGAAGTTTTAGGATTAAAGACAATACTATTACCCGGTTCACAGCATCCATGGTAGTGGTCAGTCTGACAGTACTTGTCTCTAAGAGGCATTTTCTACATCAATGACTTCCTTTCCTTCTACATTCAGTAGCTTGTTTCTGATAAAATAAGCCAATATTAATTGTTTTACAATCCAACAGTCAAACCAATAGTCTGAAAAATCAGTTGTGGACATGGAACACACTTTCAGACATACAAAAATAAATTTAAACTCTGTGTGCATGAGAAGCACACATACACACATGTATTTTAGTACATCAAAAAGATACCCTTAAAGAGGTATATCTTATATAACTGTTACAATGGCTTCCAAGCTCACATAAAAGTTTGAAACTATCATTTATTGTTGCATCAATTTGCTTCTGAAGCAAATTTTGTAACACAACTTGTCAATCCTGATTAAAATTAAATGAGTCTAATTTATGCCCTGTCTATAGCCCCCTCCCCTTTATCTCAGATCTGCCTGTCAGTTTCAAACCTATTTAGCTTACTGATGGAGCCAATGACTGCATTCAAATGGCAAGAGAACCACAAGAACCACAGAAAAAACAGATTAGAAAATATACAGTCCTAAAACAGCCTTTACATTTCCTAAAGGCCCAGACAGTGCTGTGGCTGCTTGCAGCTACCATAACTGCTACCCAAAGACATAGATCAGATGAATCAGTAGAATATAGCATTTTAAATCACGAGAAGAATTCAAGATTATATATTCATTGCAAACATGATATCTTGCAAATGAATTTAGGTAACAGGGATAGGCAACATGCAGTCCAAATTATGTGTGGCCCTTGGTCTACTTTCGTGACCCTCAAGCTAATTAATTTAATTAATAATTATTTTAATTCAAAACAAAATTTAATTAATTAATTAAGCTAATTAAAAAGCTAATTAAAAGCTAATAAAAGCTTTTGCTATTATTCAATTCAGGTTTTTGATATTGTCCAATAATGCTATATGAAGTGAGATACTGTAAGCTGTAATAGGAAGAAAAGAAATGGTAGTATCATCTGTTCTGGCTATACCATTCTTGCTTCAATCTCATCCATCATTTCATGTATAATGCATGTTTAAATAGATTATCCCTACAAAAAGCTTATCACCTTGATCTGCATTGCTAGCATATGTATTTTCAATGAAAACTGACGCGGATTAAAAGTTCAGAAATGAATTCCACCTTAACTATTGTATGTAGAAAAGAGGTTTTTTAACGTGATACTTTATTGTAAACAATAAATACAATCAATACTTTATATTATTCAACAATATCATATTAGTTGTAGCAATACTGTATCATTCATTTCCTTTGTATCACCACACTTATGAATTTACATATGTATACCCTGTACTACAAAGCTAAACTACATTAATCCCAGCACTCAATATTGGATTGATATATAGTAAAATAACTAAAAACTACACTTCCAAATGAGAATTCCTTCAAATTAACTAAGTTTATATAATACTCTACATACTAAGATTGTGCACTTTCTGTTTAATATGTAAGCATTTTCAGAAATTCATTCTGAATACACCCATTCTAAATTTCCTATGCTTGCCATATCTTTATATCTGTTTTTGTAGGACTGAGTTACTTCAGTGACAGATGGTTTCTATCTGTCCAGTTTGGTCAGGCAAGCTGGGCATACTGTGGCTTTGGAAAACCTGGGAATGTCAGCTGGTAGAAACAAACCATGTAGGAATTCAACTGACTTCTGAATGTAATGGATAACTTCTAAAACCTTATGAGTCATGGCTATCGACAAAATATATTAGCCTGATTCACATAAAACATTAGTTTATGTTTTAAAGGCATTATTTAAAATGAATTTGATTAAAAGTGTTTGTATTAAAAGCAAGCTCAACATTCTCTCTTTACATAACTGGGAAAAGAAATAAATTAGGATTTAGTGTTCCTGGCTTGTGAGATCTACAATTTACATAAAGTTGTTTCCTATGTTATCATGTATAAATATTTCTCCATCACTCCTGTGCTTTTCAATTCAACTTTGAAAGAAGCAAAAGTTCAGAAATGAATTCCACCTTAACTATTGTATGTAGAAAAAGAGGTTTTTTAACGCAATACTTTATTGTAAACAATAAATACAATCAATACTTTATATATTATTCAACAATATCATATTAATTTTAGCAATACTGTAAATTGTACAATTTAAGACTATTTGTTGTCTTTAAAAAATCTGTTTTATTAAATAAATCATAAAATTAAAGGGGTTGAAACTTGCTTGCTTAAACACTGACAACAGAAAACTCTAATAATCAGAATATTGAGATGGGTGGCTACAGAAATATATATTTTTATAACTGCAATTATTATACACAACTTTCAAGCCATATCATTTACCTGTAATACACATTCTCTGTATTATCCATATTGATATCATTAAAAAAGTCATTTAGCCAATAGTGTACCTCTTTTCATTTTCTTTATAAAATTATCTAGCAACCTCCCCCTGCAGAATGACAGGTCCTACTGGTTTTTGTTTCAGCAGAGTATAACTGACCATGTGCAGAATATCTTTAGCCCCTCAAAAGGCTCTAATAGCGGGAAAGGTAAAAGGAAGAAAAGAAGAGGGCAATCAACGGTGATGGGTGTACCAAAAGATGATCCGAGAGACAAGTTTAGGGACAAATCACCATTCAGAAAATCTATCAATGGGATCACTAAAAAGTTGGCAACAATTCGATGGCATATAATCCATTATTCCTCACACACACACACCTCACTTTAACCTATGGATCGACAAAGAGATCCAGAATCTAATCCAATTCTGCCAGGACAGAGTGTCCACTAAGAAAAGGTTTTAAAAGAAAATACGGGGAAATGTGCACAACCCGACCGACCCCTTTAGCCCTTTCAGGGGGAAAAAACCATCATCGGATCCAAGCCCAAGCCCACCTCCAACATTAGAACTTAAATCTCTCTCTCTCTCTCACACACACACACACACACACACTTACACCTCTCTCACACACACACACACACACCTCACACAAACACACACTCTCACACACACACACCTTTCTCACACTCACGCACATACCTCACACACACACACACACCTCTCTCTCTCACACACACACACACCTCACACACCTCTCTCTCACACACCTCACACACACACACACCTCTCACACACACCTTTCTCACACACACACCTCTCACACACACCTCACACACACACACCTTTCTCACACACACACCTTTCTCACACACACACCTCTGACACACACTTCTCTCACACACACACCTCTCTCACACACTCTCATGCACACACCTCTCACACACTTCTCTCACATACACACCTCACACACACACCTCTCAGACACACTGCTCTCACACACACACCTTTCTCACACACACCTCTCTGACACACACTTCTCTCACACACACACACCTCTCTCACACACACACTCTCACGCACATACCTCTCTCACACACACACCTCTCTCTCTCTCTCTCACACACACACACACCTCTCTTCCCCTCCTGCGCACAAATACAGGCGCTTCTTCCAGACCGGGCGCGCCTCTCCTCAGGGCCAGGGCAGCCCTTGGGCTTCTCCTTTCGGGCCACCTGTCACCTCATCAGCCAGTCTCCTTTAACGAAGCGGCGGCGGCGGGGCTCGCTCTTCCTCGCTTCTCCCCCACACCCAGCCAGACCATATAAGAGGCGCGCAAAACCTCCGCTCCACAGCCTTTCGCGGGAGTGGAGCCGGCGTGGCTTGAGGAGAAGGGCTGGCTGAAGAAGTTCCAGCAACCCGCCACACCTACCAAGGCTCCGGGAAAGACGGGCAGCCGCCAGCCCAGGCGGAAGAGGAGAAAGGCGGCGGTCAGCCCATCAAGCTCAGTCCGCTCGGCGGCTCTCTCGCTCTCTCTCTTGGACGGGACGGCAGTGCGCGCGGAAGGAAAGGCAAAGGACGGCGCCGAGTGTGCCCGGGGCTCACCAAGGCAGCGGCAGGTGACAGTGGGCGCCGGCCGAGTTCTCTGACGGGCAGCCCGCACCGACCCTGCCTCCGCCGGGGGGGGGAAGGGAAGCGCTCCCTCAGAGCGTCCCGGCAAGAAAGTTGCCGTCGGCCGTTCCGCCCAAGCGGCCGCGCGACGGCGACCCCGGAGCCGGATGGGCGCAAGGGCAGGAAGTGACTGCGGCTGCGGGCAGGCCCGGGGCAGCGCAAGCACGCATGCGCCGCACCCGGCTTCTCCAGGCTCGCCCTCTCACACCAACACACGCGCACACCCCTTTCGCGGTGTGCTGCGGGGGGGGGGAGGCAGCTCCCAGCTCCAGTAACGCACGCACGCACGCAGAGCCAATCCCGAGCAGGTGTTATTCCTGCGTGAGGAGAGAAAGAGGGGGCGGGAGGGAGAAAAAAAAAAGGCAAAAAGAGAAAAAAAAAGAGGGAGAGTGCGCGCGCACACCACTTGCCTCTTCCACGTGCGCTTCAGCCAATAGGAAAGGAGCGACGAGCGCGAGGGCAGTCTGCTGGGGGTGCCGCGCCCCGCTAGTTCTCAGGGGGGAGTGGGGGGTGGGAGACTTTTCTTTCTGAGGAGCGGGGAGGCCGCCGCGTGACTAGAGTTTGAGGCAGAGCGCGCCGCGGCTCAGTCCACAGGAGGGTTGCCTGTGTGGCTCGTGAGATAGCCGAGGCCAGGCGCTTAGTTGCCCCCATCCAAGCTATCCGCAGACCTTACCTTGGACGGTCTTTTCGAACGAACATCCTAAGAGTTTAGAGCAGGGTTCTCCAACCTTGGCAACTTTAAGCCTGGCGGACTTCAACTCCCAGAATTCCCCAGCCAACTGGCTGGGGAATTCTGGGAGTTGAAGTCCGTCAGGCTTAAAGTTTTGCACACACACACTCTCTCTCTCTCTCTCTCTCTCTCTCTCTCTCTCTCTCGTTCTCCACAAATTCAAGGCGAATGCCTTGAAGGCTTCCCGGTCCCGCTTGTGGCTCGATGGGTGTGTGGGCGGGAGGGGTTAACGCTTGACCCGCAACCCGGGTTTATAAAAAAATGCAATTGCGGGGGTTTGGGATGAGGCGTGCAGTGACGCGTAACACGCTTTTCGGAAGCGAACCAAAGCCGCGCAAAGTTCCAAAGCTCCGTCCGCGCAACGCGGGTTTTCCTGGAAAAGGGGAGTGGGGGGGAGTGGCAGCTGTCATCCCGCCGCATTCGCAGGCTCGGAGTGCTTTGCAGCCCCCGGGGTGAGGCTTGAGTGGCACTTGCCGGATTTGAACATTGGACGGCGGGAGGTCCGAAAACGTGGTTTGTGCCGGCGTCCCAGACTCCCCGTCGCATGCTTTGCTGAATGCTTTGGCTTGCCCGGTTCTTTATTGCTGTTGGGGCTTCCTTGGCCGGTCTTCGTTGCAATCTTCCCGCGGATCAAAGATAGTGATGGGCTCACACTGTGGCCTCGCAAGAGGGATTGGCGAGGGTGACAAGGATTGCATCCTTGCAGGTGTTTAAAAGTACCATTATGCTGCATCCTAGTTATCTAAACGCGGTGGAAATAAGGTTTGCCCCCAATTTACGGCCGCAGAGATAAAGGGCCTGATGGAAATCTGGAGTTGGACAAGAAAGTAGTTAGGATAACCAAGGAAGATAGGAAGCAGAGTTTCACTTGCACTGCGTGGAAATCGAATGGCTTGCAAGATAAGTACATATCTATAATGGGCATGCAGTAATTTTATGCTTCGCAAAATTTCTGAAGGACTGTAGAATCATCGAAATAAAATATTCTCTGTGTTAAAGAGGGATTATTTTATTCTGTTTATTCAGATGACTTGCATTATCTGAATATGGTTAAAGCCAGAGAATGTACAGAAGGTACCAATATAAGTGAAATACTTTTGCCCTGTTCTTTTTATCTTTGGAAGGAAAGGGAATAAATAACCCTTCCAAGTTAGAATGATTGTAAATGGGAGTTTCTCTACTGCTGAGTTGTACATTGCTTCTTATTAGGAAGTAGGTACAGGGCATTTAGTAGCCTAAGAAAAAAAAAAAAACGCATTGTAGTACTTTCTTCCATTATACTTTGAGCTTTGGGGATGAACTTGTCAATTCAGCATAGTTTTCTTATGCTCTATAAACATTTCCTTGTCTTTAGCATTGATTCCCATATCCTGTCTGAAAATTTTAAAATAAAGAAATAAATAAGTTTAAGAATAAAACCTGCAGCCTCTTTCTTCCTTAATATTTATCCTAACTAGAATTTTAGCTTGATTCTCCCACAGAATCTATTTGCTTATTATTGTTTTCATGAAGAATCTGATTTTGGTGGTTTAAATGTTAAAATGGGTAATCAGTGTATTAATTAAATTTATTCACAATCATTAAGGAATACAGAACTTAGTAGACTTTACCTCATAAGAATTGCTCTTGGGATTTCAGTCTTGAATCTAAGTTACAATAATTGAAACCTAGGAAATTTAATAAGTTTAAGAGATTACAATTTGCTGGATCATGTGAAATTCTATGTCTGCTTAGATTGTGGGAGTTCAAGAACCAACATATATATCTAAAGAGCAACAGGTTAGGGTTCGAGTTAGGGACTATGCCAGAGTGTGACTTTAGCAACATATTTTAGTGTGGAAAAATCCCAGAAAGAAATATAAAAACAAATAACTTTTGTGTAGCACAAAGTATTATAGAAAGATAACTTTTTGAATTTTTCCAACACAATGCCATTGAAAGGCAGAATAAAGATTGGGGATGAGTGAATAGATTGTTGTAAGAAATATCTAACTGACTAAATTCCATGTAAATGAATCAGCATCATTCTCATCTTTCACTTATCTAATGATCATATGCAGAGTTGTTGGAATATATATTCCATAAAATACAGTACATAGGTGGGCTCTGCATGATGCAGAGGGAGATCCAAAGGGAAACTATAAAACTATAAAACATTCCCTGGCGACCACTACCATTCCCATGTAGGTTACTATAAAAACCTAAGTGTTAATGTTTCTGTTTTTTGTTGTTTTGGTAATTTAGGTGAGTGAAGGCAAAATCATTAAAAAAATCATATGCTTCATTCCACATAGAAAGTAATATGACATTGTAACACTCATTGGTATCCCAGTACCATTATTCACCAGAGGCACCACATGACCATTTTTATCATTTGTGGTACTCCTCAGATGTGGGTGGCCAGATATTATTTTATGAAGTTCAAACCATGTTAGGGATAACATTGTTTACCCTAACTGGTTTAGGTAAAATAATAAATATGTTATCATAGTTTGTTAGTTAAAGTGTCAGCAACTTTAGCTGTAGGAATGTAATTAAGGGAGTGGTTGTGAAAACACCATCAAAGAAGCAAGGAACGTCAGCTTGCTCTCTCTGGCTTGATGATCCCTAATTACTTGATGAAGACTGCGTTTTTTCCTTACTCGAACGGGAGAGAGATAAAGGACTGATTTATTTGTAAATGAACTGACATTGGATATTCTACACGGACTTTGCTAACTGAATATCCTTGAATGGACTGACTAAAACGATACATGACTAATGGACTGTTATTTTGACTATGCTATAAACTCTAAATGGAATAAACTATATTTTTGATAGCACAAGCATATCTGTTATTTTTACTGTATGTTAACAAACATACAAACTTATATCACTCATTTATCTGTGTGCCTATTAGACTAATGCTGCACATTCTGTTTAGCTTGTCTCCATAACACTGGTTATGGGCCCAGAGGCTGCAAAGTCAGTTTAACTAGGATAAAACAGATATACGTAAAAAGTGACAGTTTGTGTTGTTATACATTACAGTAAACAGACAGCTGTGTTTTATTAATTATAGTTTTATATCCATATAAGAAAACATGGCACAAGTCAATTTACAAAGTTTGTCCCTTATATCCAAGCTGGATGGAACAAACTATGTATCATGGTCTATGAAATGTAGTCTACTTCTACGAAGAGAAGGTCTGTGGAACATAATTGAAAACCCACCAAACGTAGAGGAATGGGATCCAGAGATTGAGGAAGATAGACTAAAGATAAAATATTTTATGCAGAAAAATGAACAAGCAATTTGCATAATAGGACTAACACTAACTGACCAGCAACTTGTTCATATCCACGGAGAACAAACGGCTGCTGGGTGTTGGCAGAAGCTGAAGAGGATTTATGTTCGAGAACGTTGGTGCTCACATAAATCTTACACGAAAGCTTTTCAGGACGCATCTCCAGACGAATGGTGATATGCTTAGTCATTTGAATTCTATAAAAAGCATTTTTCAAGAACTGCACGAGAAAGAGCTTATTTTCTCTGAACTACATCAAGTCTACATAATTCTATCATCACTAGATGTAAGTTATGATAACTACGTCACTTCCCTTGAAATTTTGCCTAAGGAAAGTTTAACTTTAACTGATATAACTGGCAGATTGATTGAAGAAGCAAGAAGAAGACTTGAAAGAGATCAGTTAAGGAGGGAGCAACCTCAAAAAGAAGATAATGAATCTCCTACTGCATACGCAATTAAAAAGTGTTTTAATTGTGGAGGAAGAGGACATTTGGCAAGATTTTGTAAAGTGCCAGAACGCTGGCCAGAATACTAAAAGTCATCAAAAGATAAATAAAAGTTTAGAGTTAGCCATGTATACTAACGGAGCTGTAAAAAATAATTTATGGGTGGTTGACAGTGGAGCATCCCACTGTATAACAAATGATAACAAAAATTTTATTAAAATGTCCAAGAGTACACAGCAGATATCGTTAGCCAATGGCTGGAAGCTGAAAGCTAAAGGTCAAGGTATAGCATATTGTTCTTTCATAAAAGAGAATGTAAAAATGTTATATGTACCACAACTTAAGTTTAATTTAATTTCAGTTAGAATTTTGGTTAAACTAGGATAAGTAGTTATCTTTAAAGGAGATAACTGCATAATTGAAAAAGAAGATAAGAAAATTAAGAGGTGAATTATATGTTTTAAATGATAATGGTTTAGAGGTGGCTAACACGGTTTATGATAATAAGAAACCTCATGATGAATGTATTCACTTGTTACGACGGCTAGGGTATTTAAATTTTAAAATGCTTAAGAAAACTGTTGAATTATCTAAGGGAATAAGTTTGAAACATTGTAATAAGTATTTGCAATGCTTTGCCTGTAATCAAAGCAAAAGCAGGGTCATACTGGCTAATAGAGTTGATGGATTTACTACCAAAGAGCCTTTAGAAGTAGTATTTGCTGATTTAATAGGTCCAAAAAAACCAAGTGTAGGAGGTGCTCATTACATATTAAGTATAATGGACCACTATTCTAGATATGGGTTTTGCTATTTAATGAAGAGCAAAACTGAAACGTATCTAAATCTCTTTAATTGGATAAAATTTGCTGAAAGGAAAACTGAAAAGAAATTAGTAACTCTTAAAACAGATAATGGTGCAGAATTTACAAATAATAAATTCCAGAATAGACTTAGAATGTTAGGTATTCAACATAAAAGACTTAGAATGTTAGTTAATAGACTTAGAATGTTAGGTATTCAACATAAAAAGTCTGCACCATATAGGCCACAACATAATGCCTTTATAGAGAGACGACAAACACTACAATCAATGGCACGTACTATGTTGTCTGATTCAGGATTACCTGACAATTTGTGGGGAGAAGCAATAATGTGTGGTAATCATATATTAAATAATGTTGTTAATTCAACAACAGGTGAATTACCTATTCACTGTGGCATGGTAAAAAACCTGATTTAAGTTACATGCACACATTTGGACCACCAGCATGGGTGCATATCCCTTTACAACTCAGACACAAAGGACAGCATAGAGCTAAAAGATTATTTTTTGTAGGATTTGAATCTAATCATAGATCTTATAGATTCTGGGAACCAGGTACATCTAGAGTTTATACCAGTGCTAGTGCTAAATTCCTAGAACATGTAGGATGGAATAGATTAGAGCAAGATTTAAATAACGAAGTAATTATTGAACCCTACAAAAGGCAGAAAGATCAGAATAGTTATAAGAAGAGTCCAATTAAAGAAGAAGTCCACGAAGAACAAATAGGACCAGAACAAGAGGAAACAGTTGATCAGGAAGAGTTAGATAATCAAGAACAGTTAGTAAATGGAAGTCACCTGTAAGTCCTGTAATACCTAGACTTACTACACGTATAACTAGACCACCTGATAGGTATCAAGCAAGTATAGTTTGCCAAGTAACTAAAGTTCCAACTAGTGTGGATGAACTTAGGATGTATCCTGCTAAGGATCAGGAGAATTGGCAAAAGGCAATGGAAAAAGAACTAAATTCATTAAAGGTAATGAAAGTATATGAAGATGCCAAATTACCTCCAGGAGAAAAATCCATTGGATGCAAATGGATATTTAAAGTAAAAACTGGAAATGATGAGACTGTTACCCATAAAGCTAGGTTGGTAGCTCAAGGATTTAATCAAACTGCATCTGATTCCGATGAAGTTTTCGCACCAAGTCTTAAAGCAACATCTTTGAGAGCAGCTTTAGTGTGGGCAGCTAAGAAAAACTATGTCATTAACCATTTAGATGTAGAAACTGCTTATTTGCATGCACCATTGCAGCACACTATATATTTGAAAAAGAGAATTATTATAAAAGACAATAAAGTAAATGGTAATGATTGTTGGAAACTAAAAAGAAGTCTTTATGGATTGAAACAATCTGGCTATCAATGGAACCAATATATTGTGAAAGAGTTAAACAATATAGGTTTAATCTGGTTTAGCAGATCCATGTGTGTTTAAAAGAGAAAATAATGGAACGGTGTCATTATTGTTATTATTTACAGATGATATTGCTTTGATAACTAAGACTAATAATGAAGCTAATGAGATTATATCATTATTAGCCAAAAAGATAAAATTAAAGCATTTAGGTGAAATTAAAAAGTATCTAGGATTGACAATTAACAAAACAAAAAGTGCTTTTAAGATATCTCAAGAAGATAAAATTTGCCAATTAATTAAATGGAACTTTGTAAACCGGCAAAGACTCCAATGAGTCAGTAAGTTTGCCAAACTGATGATCAAAGTCCCAAATTTGATAAGTCCATATATCAATCTTTGATTGGTAGCTTATCATATATAAGCAATTGGTCAAAGCCAGATATAGCTTATAGTGTTAATCAGCTGGCACGTTTTAATTCAGATCCACATAAATGTCATTGGCAATCGTTAAAAAGAATTTTAAGATATCTTAAAGGAACAATGAACCATGCATTGTATATAGAACCAAAGGGTGATTTGAGTCTTAGTGCCTATGCAAATGCAAGTTTTGCAACTGACATAAACACTAGAAAATCAACATCAGGAATGGCTATATTATTTGGTCATACACTAATAGGATGGAGGTCAATGAGACAACAGCATATTAGTTTGTCCACGATGGAAGCGGAATTTTAATGTCTGTCATTACTATGCATTGACTTAATTTTGTACAAACAGTTATTATTAGACATGGGTATAACTGTTAAAGATTCCATTATTGTGTACGAGGACAACCAGGCAGCCATAAAGTTAGCTACTAATATTACTGTAAAAACTAGATCAAAGTATACTGATTTAAGATACTTAAATGTTAGAGAATCTGTAAAAAAATGGGCTAATTAAATTGGAATACTGCATGACAGAAGAAAACATTGCAGACCAATTTACAAAAGCTCAAGGAGTAATTAAGTTTAAAGAAAGTTGTAACAAATATAATTTAAAGATGTAAATAGTTATATTATTATATTTACCTAAAAGGAGAGAATGTTAGGGATAACATTGTTTACCCTAACTGGTTTAGGTAAAATAATAAATATGTTATCATAGTTTGTTAGTTAAAGTGTCTGCAACTTTAACTGTAAGAATGTAATTAAGGGAGTGGTTGTGAAAGCACCATCAAAGAAGCAAGGAACGTCAGCTTGCTCTCTCTGGCTTGATGATCCCTAATTACTTGATGAAGACTGCGTTTTTTCCTTACTCGAACGGGAGAGAGATAAAGGACTGATTTATTTGTAAGTGAACTGACATTGGATATTCTACACGGACTTTGCTAACTGAATATCCTTGAATGGACTGACTAAAACGATATATGACTAATGGACTGTTATTTTGACTATGCTATAAACTCTAAATGGAATAAACTATATTTTTGATAGCACAAGCGTATCTGTTATTTTTACTGTATGTTAACAAACATACAAACTTATATCACTCATTTATCTGTGTGCCTATCTGACTAACGCTGCACATTCTGTTTAGCTTGTCTCCTTAACCCTGGTTGGGGAACCCAGGCTTAACTTTTGTGTAGCACAAAGTATTATAGAAAGATAACTTTTTGATTTTTTCCAACACAATGCCATTGAAAGGCAGAATAAAGGTTGGGGATGAGTGAATAGATTGTTGTAAGAAATATCTAACTGACTAAATTCCATGTAAATGAATCAGCATCATTCTCATCTTTCACTTATCTAATGATCATACGCAGAGTTGTTGGAATATATATTCCATAAAATACAGTACATAGGTGGGCTCTGCATGATGCAGAGGGAGATCCAAAGGGAAACTATAAAACTATAAAACATTCTCTGGCCACCACTACCATCCCCATGTAGGTTACTATAAAAGCCTAAGTGATAATGTTTCTGTTCTTTGTTGTTTTGGTAATTTAGGTGAGTGAAGGCAAAATCATTAAAAAATCATATGCTTCATTCCACATAGAAAGTAATATGACATTGTTACACCCATTGGCATCCCAGTACCATTATTCACCAGAGGCACCACATGACCATTTTTATCATTTGTGGTACTCCTCAGATGTGGGTGGCCAGATATTATTTTATGAAGTTCAAACCGTCTGCTCAATTCACATATATAAATCGATATATTAGTGCGTTGTCAGATTTACTCCAAGAATGACATAGAATAATGCAGCCGAAGCTCAGTTATTTGTTGATACGTAACAGACAGGATCTTGCTTGTCTAAATGCTTTCTACTCTCAGCCTAAATATTATATGCTGGGAGATTCTAGGGCAGGGGTGTTCAAACCTGACAGCTTTAAGACTTCAACTCTCAGGATTCTTCCTCCAGTCATGTTAGCTCAGGAATTCTGGGAGTTAAAGTCTACAAGTCTTAAACTTGCCAAGTTTGAAAACCCTTCTTCTAGGGAGTGGTATCTTTACTCTCTTCCTATGTCTCTTATCCAGTTCTGGGCTGTGCCACTTGCCTTAGCTCCTTCTCTGTGGGCATCATCTCTCACATGCATTAGCTTTAGGAACTATCCAGATCCACAGTACGAGGGCCGTGCCATTTTGCAATATTTGTATCTCTCTGTTCTTGGAGCTTATCAGAAGGTGGAGTGAATGTATCATTCAGATTGCATTATTAGAGCCACAAATGTGGCTTTTTAAAAATAATTTGAACTTTATGGTAAAAAATTTATCTACTCACTAAGTTCAAAAGTCCATATAAAAGTATGTTCATTGGATTGCAGCTTTAATAATTTGAAGATTGAAGGAACAATAAAAATTAGTTCATAGTATGTTTTAGCATTTGTTGTCTTCCAATGAATGGAAGTCTTCCACTTGCTTTGGAAAGTAATGTGCATCGTTCCTGGTTATATTTTCTGGGAGCTGAAGCTGAGCATCATGAAGTATTCAGTTTGAGAAATGCTGCTGTAATGGCATACAAATGAAAAGTCAATGCAAATCAAAATTAACAACAACAACAAAAAAGTAAGAGCAATTACGACTTGCAGTAACTCTAAAAGAACTTCTGTACTTATCTTTCCTTTGGTTCATCTTCTATTGAAATTTATTATACCATTAGACTTTATTGGAAAAGAATAAAAATAGTTATGATGAGTTTTTCCTACTTTGGTAACTTATCTGATGCATAAAGCTTTACTGCAATCTTAGGCTTGGCGAAACATTAGCAATTTTACCTAACTAATATTCCAGATGAATCTTATTGCTATCACAGGGTAGGTTTCCATATTAGATGGTAAGAATGCAATTTCCCTACCTTTATACAATAATTTCCTACAAATGTTTCAAGTATCACCTGTATAGCATAAAAGAAATGAACTTCTTTGTGGATATGACACTTGACCAGTGGTCTCCAGAATCTTTCCTAAAATTGCCAATCCTTCCAACTTTAATGTGACAGCATAAATATAGTGTGTGGGGCAGTGGTGGGTTTCAAAGTGGTTTACCAGTGGTTTGGTGGGCGTGGCTTGGTGGGCACACTTTGTGTGTGTGTGCATGCACCAAACGCACACTTTGTGCCCCCACAAAGGCTTTCCTACTCACCTCCCACAATCCTGCACTGTCCCTGTGTCTTCAAAATCAGGAAATAAAGGTCAGTATGGCAGCCCAGGTGGGAAGGTGGGCCCAACAGCAGATCGTCAGAGCGTACTGGTTCAGTCTCAGCTGATATTCAGCACTACCGACTCGGCAGAACTGGGCCGAACCGGTAGCATCCTACCTCTGATGTGGGAATATAATAAATTAGAAATAGAAATAGAATTCTTTATTGGCAAAGCATGATTGGACACACAAAGAATTTGTCTTGGTGCAAATACTCTCAGTGTACATAAAAGAAAAGATACATTCATCAAGAGTCAAGAATCATCAGGTACCACATTGAATAATAGTCGTAGGGTACAATAAGCAATCAAATCATACTAGGAAACAGTCCATATAAATCGTAAGGATACAAGCGACAAAGTTACAGTCATACAGTCACAAGTGGGAGGGGATGTGTGATAAGGAGTGATAAGATTAACAGTAATAGTAGTGCAGACTTTGTAAATAGTTGAATAGTGTTGAAGGAATTATTTGTTTCGCAAATTTATAAGGATAAATTTAAGTATTAATTCAAGCAATTATACATAGAGATTAAACTTAATACCTGAAGCTAAACTGTACATAATACTGTATATTAATTTTAGTGAAGTACCAAATGTAATTATCGCAGGTCACTTTTTAGAGCATGGTAGAGAGTACATACATACTATTCACAGTTAACAAAGTAGAAGTATTGCCCCAACTCATCAAGTTTTATATATATTTTTATTTTATTTGTTTGTCAAACATACAAAATAACAAGTATAAGTATGAACATAAACAAGAGCAAAGGAAGTAAATACAGATAAATGGGGACAGTAAGACAGGGGTGGTAGGCACGCTGCTATGCTTGTGCACGTCCCTTTTAAGGATCTGTTAAAAATGCGGTGAGGTCCACAGTAGACAGTTTGAGGTTGAAGCTGTGAAGGGTTGAGGCTATTACAACGGAGTTTGGTAGGGCATTCCAGGCATCGACCACTCTGTGGCTGAAGTCGTATTTTCTGCAATTGAGTTTGGAGCTGTTTACCTGGACCTTGTAATTGTGATTGAAGCTGAAGAAGTTGTTGACAAGCAAGATGATATAGCAGACAATTTTGTAAACTATGCTTAGATCAGACCACAGGCGGCGCAGTTCCAGGCCCAAAATTTCAAGCCTGGAGGCATAGGGAATTCTATTGTGAGTAGAGGAGTGGAGTACTTTTCTTGAGAAATACCTCGGAACCTGCTCAATTGTGTTAATATCCAATATACAGTGCGGGTTTCAGACGGATGTAATCTTCTGTCAATGCTCTATTGTTTTTGTGGGCTCTTCAATATTTTTGATCTTTTTTTTAATTAATTTCTTCTTCCAGGGAAGCAATAGTGAATTGAGCCAACAGAGCCACTAGCCATGGCAGAAAGCACAGCTGGTGAATGAATCAGTTCTGCAAACCTCTCTCTGGATTAAAGAAAGGGCTTGGGATTGCTCCTTACAGATTCTCTGTAATGAGATTCTCACAGATTCTCTCTGTGATGAGGTCAGAAAAGAGCAGTGTCCAAGTGGCTTTGGGAGCTGGGAGAATCAAATTTGTCCAACCAGCAGCTCAAAGCCTTCCAAAGGATAATTTTTAAAAAAATTAATTTCATGTCATTTATTTAAATACTGTATCTAGGGGCAACTTTACTGTTGTCTTTTTTCAGTATATCAGCATGAGATTTTGGAAGGAGTCCTAATGACAGATGGTGAATGGTTGCTATTTTGTAACTGCAGCCCCTCTCTTGGTGTTCAGCTTTTATAAAAATTTCTGTTCATACCATGGTGGTAAATTCATACCATGTCATCAGGCAAGCCAGTGGGAAATCCATGAGTCAAGAATGCAAAACAAATTGTCTATTAAAATATTGAATAGTCATGTAGGATCTCCATACAAATTCATTACTATTCAATTGTTTTATGCCAGTGTTGGGTATAAACTACAGCTCAATGCTTTGTAAATTTTTTATCATTCTTTTTGATTCCTAAAGCATGAATTAATTTATTTAAAGAATTCCCTACAAGTTTATAAAATAATTTTAAAAAAGAGATGAAAACGTCATGAACACACTGTGTGCACACACACACACACACTTTCTAGTTACAGATGACTAAAATAACAATAAAAGCTATCAATCCTTAGCCCATATGTTGTGAAATTAATTACCAACTCAGGCAAACAAGCAGTAAACATCAGCTTAATCAAGGAATTACCTAAAACGGGTGTCAAACTCACAGCCCGCAAACCAGATGTGTCACGTGCTGGTCCCGCCCCTGCCCGGTTTAGCAAAAGGGGGGAAAGTCCCAATATATCATGTGACGCTGCCATGACATCACGAGTTTGACACCCCTGACCTAGAAGAAAACAGTATTTCCACTAATACTGTTCAGGGAAAGCAATGGTGTATAAACAGAGAGCAACGGTCCCTCCCTTCCAGCACTGAAGATGTTACCTAGTCTGGTGGCAAAATGTCTGCAGGCAAACAACCAGGCCCAGAGAGAGCACTGTAGACTCTACAGTTAAACCCTGACCTACATATGTTATCTTCTGTTGCTACTACTCAAAGCCATTGGAAATCTGGCGACAGATTTCATAACTAATTGTTATATTATTCGCCACCCTATACTTAACAGCTGCAACTTAATAATTATTGATTTTAGGAATCAATTAACTCATTGTACCAGGCCTCTGTTGTATTCACTGCTAGCAACAGTGAATATTGCACTAATAACATTCAGATTTTAATATCCAGCCGAAAGGATTCTTAATCTTTTGCTTCTTAAAAAAGTTTGCCTCAATGGCAGAGAAAAGCCCACTTACTGTTCTATTATCTGTTATCATTAAAGAAAAGCAAATCATTTTTAGGAAACAGCTCATTTTCACAAAGTGGCTATCTTTTATGCAAGCCTCATAAAAAGCAGGCATTTCTAGAGTTTAGGTAAAATTGATTATGCTAGCTTATTCTGCTAGAGAATGCTCATGAAATAAAGTGCTGTATCTTGGTAAACTCATTACTACTATGTTCCTTCAGGATACCAAATGAGAATTTAAAAATTTAATACTGGATGACACCAAATCCATCTTCTGTAGCATTGTTTTTGTACCTTTGCCCAGTTAGTGGCTATATCAGAACTTGTGAACTGAAGATGTTAGTGATGATTGTGAAAATTCCTTATTTGTCCCTACTATCTGCAGAAATATTTCACAAGAAGAGTTCTCCGCTCCTCTACTCGTTGCAGAATACCTTATGCCACCAGACTTGAAATTCTAGACCTAGAAAACCTTGAATTACGCCATCTTTGGTCTGATCTAAGTATGGTATATAAAATCATACATTGCAACGTCCTACCTGTCAATGAATATTTCAGCTTCAACCATAACAACACAAGAGCAAACAATAGATACAAACTCAAGGTTAACCGCACCAAACTTGATTGCAGAAAATACGACTTCAGCAACAGAGTGGTCAATGTCGGGAATACTCTATCTGACTCTGTGGTTTCTTCCCCAAAACCTAAAAACTCTAACCTTAGACTGTCTACTATTGACCTCACCCCTTTCCTAAGAGGTCTGTAGGGAGCGTGCATAAGCGCACCAACGTGCCTACCGTCCCTGTCCTATTGTTTCTTTTATTTTTCTTATATGTACCCATTTCATGTATTCATAACTATGTTTATACTTATACCTGTTATCTTGTAAGCGATTGACAAATCAAATAAATACATACATACTTATATACATACTCAACCGGCACTGGAATCTTGTTTCGTTTTCTCTAAAAAGGCAAAAAGACATGATGAAGGACAGGAAGAGCTACTTTGGCTATAGCGACCTTATACTGTATGTTTTCCAATATGTAGATGGGAGCTGGAAATTACTGCATGGAAATGTGAGGAGCACTACTGCTTCATTCTGTCCTATACAATCTGCCCATACAGTATCATTTGCATCACCTATAGATAAACTGCTCTTTCCTGTGCAGGAAGGGAGAAGCATTCCCAACCCCATAAGCCCCATTTCTCTTCCGTGGAGAATTGTATCATGATATAGATGAGTTCATGAAAAAGAATCAGCTTTCGCACATCTCTGCCTTGATAGCTGGCCTCTGTGGGAAAGGAGTTTGAAATGTCTGTTAAGCCTGAGTTCCCCAACCAGGGTTAAGGAGACAAGCTAAACAGAATGTGCAGTGTTAGTCAGATAGGCACACAGATAAATGAGTGAGCTAAGCTTGTATGTTTATTAACATACAGTAAAAATAACAGATACGCTTGTGCTATCAAAAATATAGTTTATTCCATTATGAGTTCATAGCATACTCAAAAATAACAGTCCAATAGTCATGTATCATTTAGTCAGTCCATTCAGGGATATTCAGTTAGCAAAGTCCGTGCAGAATATCCTATGTCAGTTCACTTACAAATCAGTCCTTTGTTTCTCTCCCGTTCGAGCAATACAGTCTTGATTCCAAGCAGTAATTAGGGATCATCAAAGCCAGAGAGAGAGCAAGCTGTCGTCTTGCTTCTTTTAAAGTGCTTTCACAACCACTCCCCTAATTATAGTCCTACAGTTAAAGTTGCAGACACTTTAACTTATAAACTATGATTACTTATTTATTATTTTACCTAAACCAGTTAAGGTAAACAATGTTATCCCTAATATTCTCCCCTTTTAGGAAATAATAATAAATATAACTATTTACATCTTTAAATCATATTTGTTACAACTCTCTTTAAACTTGCTTACTCCTTGAGCTTTTGTAAATTGGTCTGCAATGTTTTCTTCTGTCATGCAGTATTCCAATCTTATTAGCCCATTCTTTACAGATTCTCTAACATTTAAGTATCTTAAATCAGTATGTTTTGATCCAGTTTTTACAGCAATACTAGTAGCTAACTGTATAGCTGCTTGGTTATCCTCGTACACAATAATGGAATCTTTTACAGTTATACCCATGTCTAATAATAACTGTTTGTACAAAATTAAGTCAGTGCATAATAATGACAGACATGAAAATTCCGCTTCCATCGTGGACAAGCTGATATGCTGTTGTCTGATTGACCTCCACCCTATTAGTGTCTTACCAAATAATATAGCCATCCCAGATGTTGATTTTCTAGTGTTTTTATCAGTTGCAAAACTTGCATCTGCATAGGCACTAAGACTCAAATCACCCTTTGGTTCTATATACAATGCATGGTTCATTGTTCCTTTAAGATATCTTAAAATTCTCTTTAATGATTGCCAATGACATTGATGTGGATCCGAATTAAAACGTGCCAGCTGATTAACACTATAAGCTATATCTGGCCTAGACCAATTGCTTATATATGATAAGCTACCAATCAAAGATTGATATATGGACTTATCAAATTTGGGACTTTGATCATCAGTTTGGCAAACTTACTGACTCATTGGAGTCTTTGCCGGTTTACAAAGTTCCATTTTATATGTTTTAATTAATTGGCAAATTTTATCTTCTTGAGATATCTTAAAACCATTTTTTGTTTTGTTAATTGTCAATCCTAGATACTTTTTAATTTCACCTAAATGATTTAATTTTATTTTTTTGGCTAATAATGATATAATCTCATTAGCTTCATTATTAGTCTTAGTTATCAAAGCAATATCTTCTGTAAATAATAACAATAATGACACCGTTCCATTATTTTCTCTTTTAAACACACATGGATCTGCTAAACCAGATTTAAAACCTATATTGTTTAACTCTTTCACAATATATTGGTTCCACTCAAAACCAGATTGTTTCAACCCATAAAGACTCTTTTTGAGTTTCCAACAATCATTACTATTTACTTTATTTTCTTTTATAACTACTGGTTTTCTTAAATATATAGTGTGCTGCAATGGTGCATGCAAATAAGCAGTTTCTACATCTAAATGGTTAATGACATAGTTTTTCTTAGCTGCCCACACTAATGCTGCTCTCAAAGATGTTGCTTTAAGACTTGGTGCAAAAACTTCATCGTAATCAGATGCAGTTTGATTAAATCCTTGAGCTACTAACCTAGCCTTATGGGTAACAGTCCCATCATTTCCAGTTTTTACTTTAAATATCCATTTGCACCCAATGGATTTTTCTCCTGGAGGTAATTTAGCATCTTCATAAACTTTCATTACCTTTAATGAATTTAGTTCTTTTTCCATTGCCTTTTGCCAATTCTCCTGATCCTTAGCAGGATACATCCTAAGTTCATCTACACTAGTTGGAACTTTAGTTACTTGGCAAACTATACTTGCTTGATACCTATCAGGTGGTCTAGTTACACGTGTAGTACGTCTAGGTATTACAGGACTTACAGGTGGACTTTCCTTTATTAACTCTTCTTTTTTTTTTTGAAAAAGTTTTTATTAATTTTCTACAAACAAACAAGACAAACAAAACATAAAAACATCAACTCTTATATGTACATCCAGTGTGTCAGTTGGTTCATCATTTTTGTGCATTCATTCTGTAGTCTCAATTACAATTATGTTACATAACAACTCATATTGTCAATCCAAACTTATATATCCTAATATCACTAAAAAAAGAAGTTTTTGACTATATTTTAATCATTCATGCTTAATGAGCTAACAGTACTTTAAACCAATTTATTCTATAACAAATCATCTAGTCATATCAAATCAATCCTAAAAAATCCTTTATAAATATAATATCAAATAGCAAAATAATAGCAAAATAAAGATATTCCTTACTATCTAGCATTCTAAATATTCTATTATCGTATTTTATCATCTAGCCATTTATAAAAAAGATCCCAAATTTCGTAAAATTGTTTATCCTCTTGCTCTCTAATTTCAAATGTCAATCTGCTCATCTCAGCACATTCCAATATTTTCTTAATAATTTCTTCCTGTAATGGTATTTTCTCATTCTTCCAATTTTTAGCAAATACAATCCTGGCCGCTGTTAATACATTTACAATCAGGTATTTCAAATCTTTACTATATATATCAGGTAAAATTCCCAATAAGAAGATCTCTGGTTTCAAATCTATATGTTTCTTTGTCATTTTTTCCAACCACATGCGAATTATAGTCCAATATTTTCTAGCATCCTCACAAGTCCACCACATATGGTAATACGAGCCGGGTATCTGATGACATTTCCAGCATTTTTCAGATTTGTTCTTAAACATTCTTGCTATTCTTGTCGGAGGAAAGTGCCACCTGTAAAACATCTTATACAAGTTTTCTTTATATGCTGTTGACATTGTCATTTTATAATTTTGAGACCACAATTTCTGCCATTTCTCTAAATCAATCCCATATCCAAAATTCTTCCCCCAAACAATCATAGTTTCTTTGACTTGTTCTTCCTCTAATTTCATTCCCAGTAAATAACCATATAGTTTTTTAATCACCTTCTCATCAGTACCCATCAAGATCTTATCTAAATCAGTCTGTTTATCATAAAATCCCTCCGTTTTAGAATCTTCATCATACCTTGAATGTATTTGTGCATATGAAAACCAATTCATCCTTATACCTTGTTCCTCTAAGTTTTGGATCGATTTAAGTTCACCCTTTTCATCCAAAAGTTCCCCATATCTAACTGTTTGTTCCTTCTTGTAGATTATAGGATAGGAAAATGCTTCAATAGTCGATAACCAAACTGGAATTTTCAAATAACATTGTCTTTTTATCTTCTCCCAATTTAACCACAAAGACTCCCGTACATAATGTCTTCTAAAATAACCCTGTGTTTTAGTTCCCTTATACCATAAAAAAGCATGCCAACCCAACAGCAAGTCATGCCCTTCTAATGTCAACAACCTATGTTTCCTTAATGTTATCCATTCTTTGACCCACATCAAACTTGCAGCTTGATAATACAATTCCCAATTAGGCAGACCAAAACCTCCTCTAATTCTAGCATCTTGCAAAAGCTTTAGCTTTATTCTCGCTTTTTTACCTTGCCATATAAACTTCAACATAATTTTATTTAAATCTTCAAAATAGTCTTTTCCAAGCCTAATTGGTATTGTTTGAAACAAAAATAAAATTCTAGGTAAGATATTCATCTTAATTGTTGAAATTCTCCCTATTAATGACAATTGCAAGTTTTCCCACTTCTTCAAATCTGTAGTTATCTGTTGTTTAAGTTTAATATAATTATTCTCCTTTAATGTGCTACATCTTGTTGTCAAATATATCCCCAGATACTTAACCTTATTTGTAACTTGAATTTTCAAAAGATCTGCCAATTCTTCTCTCTGTCTCAATAGCATATTCTTTGTCAAAATCTTTGTTTTGTCTTTATTTATTTTCAAACCAGCCACCTCTCCATATGCCTCTATCCTTTCCAGTAACTTTGGAGCTGTTTCTAGCGGATCTTCCAAAATAAAAGCTAAGTCATCAGCAAAAGCTTGTAGCTTAAATTCTTCCTTCTTAATTTTCATTCCTTTTATGCTTTTATCATCCCTAATATTTCTATTCAACACTTCCAAGGTCAACACAAATAGCAAAGGAGATAGGGGGCATCCTTGTCTTGTGCCTTTCCTTATATTAATAAAATCTGTAAGTTCCCCCTCCATCATTACCCTTGCTGTCTGTTTATTATATATAGCTTCTATTGCTTGAATAAATTTTTTAGCGAAACCCATCTGCTCCAATAATAATAACATAAATCTCCAGTTCATGTTGTCAAATTCTTTTTGAGCATCTAGGAATATCAAAGCCATTTGCTTTTCAGGATGAGCCTCATAGTATTCCAAAGTGTCCAGGATTACTCTCATATTGTCTCTAATTTGTCTCTTTGGCAGAAATCCATTTTGATCTGAGTGAATAAAATTATTTAAATATTTTTTAAGTCTTTCTGCTAAGATTGAAGCAAAGATTTTATAGTCTGCATTCAATAAAGAAATAGGTCTATAATTCTTAATTTGCAATGGGTCAGTCTCTTCCTTTGGTATGAGTGTAATATAAGCCTCTGACCATGTTTTAGGTATCATCTTTTTTAACATAACTTCATTCATAACTTCTAACAATGGGATGCTCAATAATTCTTGAAATGTTTTATAAAATTCTACTGGAAGCCCATCTGGACCCGGAGCTTTCCCATTATTTTGTCTCTTAAATGCTTCATTTAGTTCCATCATTGTTATATTGCTTTCTAGCATTTCTTCAGTCTCTTTAGGTATCTTTGGTAACTTAGCTTCCTGTAAATACTGTTTGACTTTTTCTTCATCAATATTCTCCTGTTTATATAATTGCCCATAAAAATCTCGAATAATTTCTTTTTTCTCCTTATTCCCATAACAAACTTGGCCTTGTTCATCTATTAACTTCAATATTTTTCTTGATTCCTTCTCTTTTCTCAATTTATATGCTAGCCATCTACCTGGTTTATTTGCATCTTCAAAATAATTCTGTTTAGAGTTTCTAATTTTCTGTGCCAGTTCTTCTTTCTCTATTAATTCCATTTTATGTTTGATTACATCCAGCTTCAATTTAATATCCTTTTTCTGTGGCATTTTCTGTAATTCTTTTTCAAGAATTTTATACTCATCTTCCAAGGCCTTAGAAGCTTGCCTTTTCCTAATATTCTTTTTTCTTGTATAATCTAATATCAAACCTCTAGCGTATGCCTTCATTGTGTCCCACACATTTTGCGTTGAAGTATCTTCTCTTTTATTTTCTCTGAAGAAAAAAGCCAATTCCTTCTCCATCCATTGTGTAAAATCTTTCTCCTTTAAAATAGTATTATTTAATGTCCATCTCGATCTTTTTTTTTGTCCCTTCCATTTAATTGTCATTGGGCTATGATCTGCTCAGTTACTTGTTTCAATATTTGTTTCTTTAATATTAGATATTAGTTCTGTTGAGATCCAAATCATATCTAATCTGGACCATGATAAATGTCTATTTGAATAAAAAGTATATTGTTTAGCTTTAACATTTCTTTCTCTCCAAATATCTTTTAAAGTTAATTCATCTGTCATTTTAAAAAAGGACCTTGGGAGAGCCTTTCTATTTTGCTTTGTTGTTGTTGCTATATAGTCCAGTTTATTGTCCACAATTCCATTAAAATCTCCCATCATAATTATATTAACATAGTCCAGTCCAATTATTTTCATGTGTAGCTTTTTATAAAACTCTTCTTGTTTATCATTCGGAGCATAAATTGCAATCAAGAGTATTTTTATATTATTGTCCATTATTTCTACCATTAATACTCTTCCATCTTCATCCGTGTAAATCAATTTTGCTGGAATAGCCTCTTTAATGTATAAAACCACACCTCTTTTCTTACATTGAGTCAAAGAGGTAAATATTTTCCCTAATTTTGGCTGTAATAACAATTGTTCATGTTGTTTTTTAATGTGAACTTCTTGTAAACAAATTATATCAAATTTTAATTTCTCTAATTTATGAAAAGTTTTCCTTCTTTTAACAGCTGAATTAAGTCCATTTATATTCATTGTAATCAGTTTTTTTTCCTCCATGATTATGCTTTATATTTAGGTCTAACAGCTCTCGTGGATCTCACTTCACGCTGTTCTTTATTATCCATCTGTCCCCCTGCTGCTCCTTTCTCTTTTTCAGTCTCCAGTTGTTCATCTTGAAACTCAATTGATAAAGCCTCTTTCTCTGCTTCCTCTCTTCTTCCTCCAAAGAATTCTGCATGAAAAAGTTCTGCTTTCTCAATTGAATCAATTCTATATCTCTGCTCTTGCCACCCAAACACTAGTCCTTCTGGAATCAGCCATCTATAATTCACTTCGTTTTCCAATAGTATTTTGGTCAGAAATCGATATTCTCTTCTCATCTCTCTCACTCTTCTGGGTATTTGTTTTTAAACCACAACCTCTTTACCCTTGTATTTCAATGTTTTCTCTCTTACTACTTGTAATATTTGTGTTTTAATGGATTTTTTGGAAAATCTAATATGGACTTCCCTGGGTAATTTATTTCTCATCGCATATCTTGTATAGACTCGATATATCTTATCTATTCCATCCATCATCTTTTCCTCTGTAATTTCCAAAGCATTTGCCAAAATTTCTATCATTACCGCTGCCAAATTTTCTCCTTTTTCCTCTTCTATATTTTGAAATCTGAGGTAAAATTCTGACCTTTCCATCTCCCACCTCAACATCCCACCTTTTTCTTGTTCAACCGCTGTTAGTCTGCTGTCAATATTTCCAATCTTCTTCTCTCTTTGTTTTCCTTCTTCCTCAATTTTTTGGAATCTCTCCTCATATTTAACCATCATTTGTTTAATATTTTCCACTTTTTCATCAGTCTTCTCTATTCTTTGTTCAATATTTTCTGCTCTTTGTTCAATATTTTCTGCTCTTTGTTCAATCTTTTCTATTCTTTGTTCAATATTTTCTGTTCTTTGTTCAATATTTCCTGTTCTTTGTTCAATGATATCTGATTTTGTCTTGAGATCTTGGATTCCTTGCATAATCATCTGTAAAGTTATCTTTTCTTGTTCCTTATCTTGCTTCAACATTGTCTGAATTAAACGTTGTCCTCCAGCTGGTGGGGAAGCAGAGGTAGAAGCAGAAATGCCAGATGGTATTGGTTTCCTGCTCATTTCAATGTTTCCAAAACTTCAAATTCTTCTTGACTTTTAATCCAACTGGTAGAGCAGCCAATTATAATCCAAAATGGAGAACTCCAATAGTAAAAAACACGAAACCAAAGAAGAGACAGGGAAAAAGGAAGAAGAAAGATCTTCAGGTTCTTCTAGACCCTAATCCAATTAAGAGATAGTCCACCATAAAAAAGGAAAAAATAGAAAGGAAAAAACAAACAAATCCAAAAATAATAATATTGATTAAGAGCAAAAGAAAAAGGAAAAAAGAAAAAGCAAAAAGAGAAAAAACAACAACAAAAAGTTCCTTCAGATTCTTCACACCTTAATCCAATTAAAAAGTCTCAATAATCCAAAAAAAAAGAAAAAAAAACAACCTCAACAACAAAGTAGTCCAAAAACATAAATATGAAAAGCAAAAAAGTCCCAATAAAAAAGAAAAGAAAAAGAAAAAAGAAAAAACTCTGAGGCTTTCCCTTTAAAATAAAAGGCAAAAATAAAAATATTACTAAAATTAAAATTTAGAAAAAGGCTAGCGAATGGGGTATATATAAGAAAACACACTGCACTTTGTTATTTATCCAAGGCTCTTGTTATGACTCTCTTCTCCAGCAGCTTCAAAGCCAAACCTCAAGTGTTGTTGATAACAGTCCAGGAAAGCACCTGCAATAATATTTTGCTGTGCTCTCCCTCTATCTTATCACATTAAAAAGTCCTTGAGATGAGGTCTTTTTGCAATTCTCTCCAATTCACATAAAGATACTTTCAAGCCTCTAGTTGGCAGTGTTACAAAGTTTCTTAATGCTCTTTCTCCCCACCCGCCAGAAAAAAGTAATAATATATACAGAAAAAAAAGAAAAAATAGCCAAAGGGAGCCTCTATCCTAAAGAAAGTTAAAAAATCAAAGGGAGCATAAAATCAAAGGAAGCATAAAAATATATATAAGAGAAAATTCAATCCGGTTACCTACAAAGTCACAGTAAAATCTTTCCCAAAAAGTATAAAGAAAAGAAAAAAAAAAAAAAAAACCAAGCCTCAATTTGACATCACTTTAAAAAACGCCGCTCAAAACAATTTCAGTCAAAAAAAAAATCTCACAGCTTTCTTCTTTATATCGGATGAACTTTCCAACCTTAGCGAATTTACAGCACAAAAGAGTTTTTCTCACCCAGCCGACACACTTCACTCCAATCACTTTCTTTCCGGAGCTGTCCCGACTTCAGCAGCTATGGAGGCTGCCTCTCCGCCGCCAGCAAAAGGGCTTCTTCCGGATCAAACCAGAGATTTTGCGATATCTCTGGGATCCTGGAACAATGCCCTTCACGATCACCGTCTCTACGGGACAGTTTAGGTCCGTTAGGACCGACCAGGGGCGAAAATATCGGCTACGATCTCAGAGCCCCGAGATCGCAGCTGTATCACCGGAACGAAGCTCCGCCTTCTCCCCCTTTATTAACTCTTCTTGATTATCTAACTCTTCCTGATCAACTGTTTCCTCTTGTTCTGGTCCTATTTGCTCTTCGTGGACTTCTTCTTTAATTGGACTCTTCTTATAACTAATCTGATCTTTCTGCCTTTTGTAGGGTTTAATAATTATTTCATTATTTAAATCTTGCTCTAATCTATTCCATCCTACATGTTCTAGGAATTTTGCACTAGCACTGGTGTAAACTCTAGATGTACCTGGTTCCCAGAATCTATAAGATCTATGATTAGATTTATATCCTACAAAAAATAATCTTTTAGCTCTATTCTGTCCTTTGTGTCTAAGTTGTGAAGGGATATGCACCCATGCTGGTGCTCCAAATGTGTGCATGTAACTTAAATCAGGTTTTGTACCATGCCACAATGTGAATACCATTCACATTGTGGCATGGTAGAAAACCTGATTTAAGTTACATGCACACATTTGGAGCACCAGCATGGGTACATATCCCTTCACAATTCACCTCTTGTTGAATTAACAACATTATTTAATATATGATTACCACACATTATTGCTTCTCCCCATAAATTGTCATGTAATCCTGAATCAGACATCATAGTACGTGTCATTGATTGTAATGTTTGGCCTCGTCTCTCTATAAAGGCATTATGTTGTGGCCTATATGGTGCAGACTTTTTATGTTGAATACCTAACATTCTTAGTCTGTTCTGGAATTTATTATTTGTAAATTCCGTACCATTATCTGTTATAAGAGTTACTAATTTCTTTTTAGTTTTCCTTTCAGCAAATTTTATCCAATTAAAGAGATTTTGATACGTTTCAGTTTTGCTTTTCATTAAATAGCAAAACCCATATCTAGAATAACTGGTCCATTATACTTAGTATGTAACGAGCTCCTCCTACACTTGGTTTTTTCGGACCTATTAAATCAGCAAATACTACCTCTAAAGGCTCTTTGGTAGTAAATCCATCAACTCTATTAGCTGGTGTGACCCTGGCTTTGCTTTGATTACAGGCATTACATTGCAAATACTTATTACAAGGTTTCAAACTTATTCCCTTAGATAATTCAACAGTTTTCTTAAGCATTTTAAAATTTAAATGCCCTAGCCTTCGATGAAACAAGTGAATACATTCATCATGAGGTTTCTTATTTTCATAAGCCATGTTAGCCACCTTTAAACCATCATCATTTAACACATATAATTCACCTCTTAAAGATGCAGTAATTTTCTTATCTTCTTTTTCAATTATGCAGTTATCTCCTTTAAAAGTAACTACATATCCTAGTTTAACCAAAATTCTCACTGAAATTAAATTACACTTAAGTTGTGGTACATATAACATTTTTACATTCTTTTTTATAAAAGAACAATATGTTATACCTTGACCTTTAGCTTTCAGTTTCCAGCCATTGGCTAACAATATCTGCTGTGTACTCTTGGACATTTTAATAAAATTTTTGTTATCATTTGTTATACAGTGGGATGCTCCACTGTCAACCACCCATAAATTATTTTTTACAGCTCTGTTACTATACATGGCTAACTCTAAATTTTTATTTATCTTTTGATGACTTTTTGTATTCTGGCCAGAGTTCTGGCGCTTTGCTTTTTTACAAAATCTTGCCAAATGTTCTCTTCCTCCACAATTAAAACACTTTTTAATTGCGTATGCAGTAGGAGATTCATTATCTTCTTTTTGAGGTTGTTCCCTCCTTAATTCATCTCTTTCAAGCCTTCTTCTGGCCTCTTCAATCCATCTGCAAGTTATATATCAGTTAAAGTTAGGCTTTCCTTTGGCAATATTTCAAGGGAAGTTATGTAGTTGTCATAACTTTCATCAAGTGAAGATAGAATTATGTAGACTTGGTGTAGTTCAGAGAAAATAAGCTCTTTCTCGTGCAGTTCTTGAAAAATGCTTTGCATAGTTTTCAAATGACTCAGCATATCACCATTCGTCTGGAGATGCGTACTGAAAAGCTTCCGTGTTAGATTTATGTGAGCACCAACATTATCTCGAACATAAATCCTCTTCAGCTTCTGCCAATACCCAACAGCCATTTTCTCTCCGTGGATATAAACAAGCTGTTGGTCAGTTAAGGTTAATCCAATTATGCAAATAGCTTGTTGATTTTTATGCATAAATTCTTCTATCTTTAGTCTATCTTCATCATCCTCTGGATCCCATTCTTCTACGTTTGGTGGATTTTCAATTATGTTCCACAAACCTTCTCTTCGTAGAAGCAGACTACATTTCATTGACCATGATGCATAGTTTGTTCCATCAAACTTGGATATAAGGGACAAACTTTGTAGATTGACTTGTGCCATGTTTTCTTATATGGATATAAAACTATAATTAATAAAACACAGCTGTCTGTTTGCTGTAATGTATAACAACACAAACTCTCACTTTTACATAAATCTGTTTTATCCTAGTTAAACTGACTTTGCAGCCTCTGGCCCCATAACCAGTGTTAAGCCTGGTTTCCCCAACCAGGGTTAGGGAGACAAGCTAAACAGAATGTGCAGCGTTAGTCAGATAGGCACACAGATAAATGAGTGAGCTAAGCTTGTATGTTTATTAACATACAGTAAAAATAACAGATGCGCTTGTGCTATCAAAAATATAATTTATTCCATTATGAGTTCATAGCATAGTCAAAAATAACAGTCCAATAGTCATGTATCATTTAGTCAGTCCATTCAGGGATATTCAGTTAGCAAAGTCCGTGCAGAATATCCTATGTCAGTTCACTTAAAAATCAGTCCTTTGTTTCTCTCCCGTTCGAGCAATGCAGTCTTGATTCCAAGCAATAATCAGGGATCATCAAAGCCAGAGAGAGAGCAAGCTGTCGTCTTGCTTCTTTTAAAGTGCTTTCACAACCACTCCCCTAATTACAGTCCTACAGTTAAAGTTGCAGACACTTTAACTTATAAACTATGATTACTTATTTATTATTTTACCTAAACCAGTTAGGGTAAACAATGTTATCCCTAACAATGTCGATTGTCCTCATTGAGCAACTGCAATCGGTAGTCCTCATTTAGCAACCAATCAGTTACAGTGATGACAAAAAAGTAACTTTGCAGCCAATCCTCACATTTACCATCTTTGTGGAGCTGTAAAGAAAGAAAAGGTGAAGTAAAATCACAAACGCAACCATGATTTCAATTAGTTGTCTCTTCATTTAATGACCAAATTGTAGATCCCAAATGTATTCGCTAAATGAGGATTACCTGAAGTTCCTGAACTCAGTTGAGTTCTCAGTATTGGCCTGCTGACTTTAATCCTTCCTTAATTATTGTAATTGTTCTTGTAAATATTGTTTAACCTCTCTCATTTTTTTATTCTTTTATTTATTTTACCATTGTTCAAAAGTCTAAACAGAGTCATATTGTACATTAATTTCATTATTATAGTAATAAAACTTATATTTAGGCTTAAAATGTCTGCATTTATTTTCAGTCCTTTCAATAGAAATTGTTTAACTTGATTTTTTTCATCACTATAATATATTAACATTGAAAAGTTCCGTGTGAAAGAATGGAAATAAAGATTAGTACTAAACCAGCTTTGTTTCCTATGTTTTCATATTCATTAATCCATTGATACTAATCTAGACAAACACACATGTAAACATAAATAGTACCTCTGCATACAAAGAACTCGAGGTTCACTTCTTGCCCTTGTCAATTAAAATATCAAGTAAAAATTATATTCCTACTTCCAGCCAGAACAGTGGACAGTTCTGATTTAAATGGAGCAGCAGGCTAAGGTCCTTTACCACTAAAGATTTATGCAGCTGTCACTTAAATGATGCAAAACTTACAAACCCTGTAAATGTTGTTCCAACATAATCATAATTGGATAAGTGCAAAAATGACTCATCCACTTTGCAGATATGACTTTATGTCATCAGCCAGATAATAGCTGTCAAAAAGTTTTTAGCAAGCTAATATCAAGACTTATCTAATAGGACAATATAGATGAACTGCCCCCAGTGTAGCCATTAGAGCCATGGTGACGCAGTGGTTAGAGTGCCATATTACAGCTAATTCTGCTGACTGACAGCAGCCAGTAGTTTGGTAGCTTGATCCTAACCAGCTCAAGGCTGATTCAGCCTCCATCCTTCCAAGGTGGGTAAAATGAGGACCCAGATTGTTGGGAACAATAGCTGACTCTGTAAACTGCTTAGAGAGGGCCCGTAAAGCACTATAAAGTGGAATATATGTCTAAATGCTATTGCTCTTAGTGCTTTACTACACCTTCTAAAATTTAGACCACCAACAAAGCTCCTTGCTCCTCCAAAGCAAGATGACCCATATAGCCTGCTACTCAGCTAATTAGCTCCTTAAAAGATCTGGTATACCTCAAAGATGTAGATGGGGTATGAATTTCAAGGTTAGGTTGCGTGCACTAAGCTGCCTTTGGACAAAGAATTGTTGCTGTTCAGTTGCTAAGTTGTGCCCAACTCTTCATGATCCCATGGACTTAGCCTCCCTCCACTATATCCTGGAATTTGCCCAAATTCCTATTCATTCTGTCAATGATTCTATCTAATCATCTCATTCTTTGCCATCACCTTCTCCTTTTGCAATCTGTCCCAAAATCTTTTCGGGTCTTTTCCAGTGACTCCTCTCTTCTCATTATGCTGCCAAAGTATTTGAGTTTCTGGACAAAGAATATTTTTATACAAATAACTTTACAGCAGTTCATCATTTAGATGCGATCAATGTTTCATTCGCCATGGCCAACCTTTTTCTACTGAGCACGAACAGTCATTGTAGCTAAATATACACAGGATTAAAATGCATGTTATTCATATTTATTAAAACAAGATTCCAAATGTCTCGCAGGATTAAACATCCTTTTAATAAAGAACAGTTTACAGTCCATTAGGGAAATATGTAAAAGATACCTCTGGTCTCCCAGAAGATCTTAACAATAAAAATGAGAAATCTGTGTCAGCTATCCATTGTGTGTTTGTGTGAGAGTGGAAATTTGAGCGTATACAGGATTTTTTTTTTCAGTTTCTCTTATCAACAACAGGCAGTACTGCACTAATTTCCTTCCACAGATAGAAGACAGTGCTCAATGGTTTTATTCATTCTCAATATTTTCCAATACAATGTGGCTGTCATATAAATGAGCTACAAAATGTTAATTTTTTGGGCAAGTTTTCCATTGCCTTTATCTAAAAATATCAGTGCAGCATGAGGAAGATATCACGCTTACGGTTTTTAACTGATTTTATCTCTCTTTCATTTGCTTCTTTGATTTTTTGATCCAAACTATTATTCTAATCGCTTTTTTATACTGATGCAGGTTTTTTCCCCACATTTTCCAATGCTTCTTTAAACATCAATTAAATTGCCCAGGGAAAAGAATGAGAAAACATTACTATGTATCACAAAATGAAACAGTAAGAAAATACTTAGCAATAATGAATGCTTGCTGAAGAAAATTACATGGAGTGCAATCATAATTTCTAACTAAATTATATATTTTGTTCTTTTCCACTGGCTATGTTTCCATTAACTAAAATAAATGCCACAGTACATTTTTATTTGTCAAATTAGTAAATGGTGCCTGTATATGTTGTGGTTTCAATAAGCAAAGTTTTTTTTTGAATCTGTATTATTATTTTAGAGATGTAACCATTTGTTAATGCTACACATCTACAAACATTGGAGATTCATGTGAATAAATATACTAATATAACCATGGAGTTCCATGGAATGTAGACACATCTGAATACATATTGTGGCTTATAATTTTTAAACTACTTAAAAATTAGAGCTTTCAGATTGGATGAGGAGCCAGGAAGGCCAGAGCAGAGAACATGAGTATGGTAAGCCAGAAATGTAAATAATGGTTATTTCTATGATGAGCAAATGTGGCCAGTATGAAGTCAGTTTTAAAAAACAATCTGGTTCTGTTGCAATCCTATAAATTTAAGCTAAGTAAGGTCAGGTAGAGGTTCCCCTCGCACATGTATGCCAGTCATTTCCGGCTCTAGGGGGCAGTGCTCATCTCTGTTACAAAGCCGAAGAGACAGCGCTGTCCGAAGATGTCTCCATGGTCATGTGACTAGCATGACTAAACACTGAAGGCACAAGAAGCGCTGTTACCTTCCCACCAAAGTGGTCCCTATTTTTCTACTTACATTTTTACATACTTTCAAACTGCTAGGTTGGCAGAAGCTGGGACAACTAACAGCAGCTCACTCAATTACGCGGTGCTAGGAATTCGAACCACGGAACTGCCGACCTTTCTGATCGACAAGCTCTTTTTTAATGTGAAGCTAAGTATATTAACATTAAAAAAAGAGACAGCCCGTCTGTAATTAAGGCACCAGGATAGAAACTAGGAAACAATGAGTTCTACTCTGGCCCTAGGAATGAATCTAGCTGAGTGAACTTTGGCTGTCCTAAGAAGACAATGGTAAACCACTTCTGAAATCTTACCAAGACAACTGCAGGGACCTATGCAGACAGTCACAAGGAATCAACGTTGACATAACTGGTTTATATACCTTAGTAAAAACATTAAAACTAAAAACACGGAAATGTTCATTTTAATTGTAAGACATATATTTCCCAGAAGTATTTGAAAGGGTGCCATTATATAGGAGATCTTCAATTCTGTAAACATATAACGTACTTTTCCTATTGGTAAGATGTCATCCAAAGTGTCAATAAAACGTAATTATTTCTATACTTTTTCTTTCTTTCCCTCTGTGTATCTATTACTTTGCAAGGTTTATATATAGCTTCAACTGAAATTGATTTGGGGCAGCTCACAAACACTCGTTATATAAATATGATAAAAAGTATGAAATCTACATCTTAAATAATAATACAATATGAAACAGAGTGTCAAAGTAAAATACATTAACCTCCAGATTACAGAAGGGAGTAACTCACAGCATTGAAGCCTGTTGCCAGAGAAATCTTTATAATTTATTTTATAAAAAAATAGATTCAGTTATCCTGTGTATATAAACAAAAGTATGAAGGATACTCAAGAATCTCAAACCTGAATTTGCAGAAAATGTCAAGAATTAATACTCTACATTCCATTGCTGAGTCCAAGCAGCAATTTAGCATTTACCATAGCCTCACCTGAATTGCATGTTTTTTAAAGGCAGAACTGAATATCTTACTTTGTGGATGATACATATCTAAATCCCTGGAGGATCTTACCCAATGGCTTCATACAAATTATTTCAGAAATCCCTCAATATTTATGAAAATGAACTGCAGCTATGATTAAAATCTACACAGTACTCATGGAGCCAGTTCAGCAAGTTTTTTTTAAAATAGTATCAAATTATCAAGGAAAACACCTCTTGGATGTTTTTAAAGATATATTATTCATCACAATGATCAGGAGTATTTCAGCATTAGAACCAATCTTAAACTGAGTGAAATTTATCCCAAAGTGCCTGAACGTGTCTTGCCGTAAGATGAGTAAAGATGGGTGAATTCTAATTTAGTGATCATTGAAGAAAAAAGTTAAAAGTGCATTTAATATTATACCTTTGGAGAAATCACTATACGTGACTCAAAATATTGTGAAACTCCTAAAGGTTCAGAAAAGGGTGGGGTTGTAAAAAGTATCTAGCAATTTATTTGGGGAAGAAAATGTATAAAGTTTAGGGTTTTTTATTGTAGCGGAAAAACTAAGATACCGACATAATAAAAGCAGATAAAGTATAATGTATGTCATATAATATTAGAATATATGATCATTCAATGAACATGCAGTGAACCTTATGCCACCAGACTTGAAATTCTAGGCCTAGAAAACCTAGAACTACGCCGCCTTCGGTCCGATCTAAGTATAGTATATAAAATCATACATTGAAATGTCCTACCAGTCAATGAATACTTCAGCTTCAACCATAACAACACAAGAGCAAACAATAGATACAAACTCAAGGTAAACCGCACCAAACTTGATTGCAGGAAATACGACTTCAGCAACAGAGTGGTCAATGTCTGGAATACTCTACCTGACTCTGGTTTTTTTCCCCAAATCCCAAAAACTTTAACCTTAGACTGTCTACTATTGACCTCACCCCTTTCCTAAGAGGTCTGTAGGGGGCGTGCATAAGCACACCAACGTGCCTACCATTCCTGTCCTATTGTTTCTTTTATATTTTTTTATTTTTCTTATATGTATCCATGTATTCATAACTATGTTTTTACTTATACCTATTATCTTGTAAGCAATTGACAAATAAAATATAAAATAAAATAAACATAAACATAAATGATGGGAAATTCAAGGAAATAAATGAAATTATGTACTTAATGACATTGTAATGGCGATCAATTAGATTATTTTAAAAAGAGGATTAATTAATATTTTTTAAAGGGACATATTTGTGGAAGATATTTTAGTCTTCAATAATGGCAATCTACAGAGTTAAAGCAGTATGTTTCAAAGCAGGTACTACTGTAAAAGTGTGAGTCTATTTCTAATGAAAATCAAAGGAAATAGTGTTAATATCCTTAGGTTCTGTCTTTTAAAACCTATCAGGTTCTGAGTTGCATAAAAGTTCCCACAGAAAACTCATTGCCTAGATCCCTCCAACAGATCAATGGTGGATCCTTTATCAATAGAAAACTATAGAAGCTATAGATATTTGTATTGGGTTTTGGTCTGAACCGGTCTTACTATGTTCTTATGGAATTGTAAATTTCTTCCTGCTTCTCCACCTTTTCTGCAATCATAGAATTATAGGGTTGGAAGGGATCTTGAAGGTCTTTGGTTCCAACTCCTTGCCAAAGGCAGGAATCCTTACTCTACCCTGGACAAATGGTTGTGCAATCTTTTCCTACAGTTATGAAGCGCCCAGAACTTCAGGAGGCAAGATGTTCCAGTTACTAATTGTTAGGAAATTTCTCCAGGTTCCAGGTTGGATCTTCCTCTGAGTGGATCTTCCCAGTCTGAGTTCCATTCATTGCTTCTTTTTTTTTTTTTTTTTCAAATTTTTATTAATTTTAAAGATAAAACAACACATCATTAACCATTAAATACATAAACACATAAAACCTCTTAACATTGTAAATCCTTACAAGTCATACAAAACATTATTTTTATACAGCGTAATTCCAATTTATCCCATCTCCATATGGACACACAAATATCTTTCAGCAAATTTCTCATTATTTCTCTTTACTCCTATTCAATTTCATTTCTCTTCCATATTTATCCATTTTATAGTCATCATATTCTTTTCTTTCTGGCTTGTTTAAATTATTCTCATCTAACATTCCTCCAAGGTTTTATTGATTCTTTTTTCCTTTTTTTTATAAAAAACAAATTTTGTTAGTTTTACCATAAACACAATACACAAACATACAAACACAAAACATAAACAAAACTAAAAGATCTTTTCTGAAGGTTGTCTGTTCCCTGGTTAAAACTCTTCACACAGACACAAATTCAAACATCATATTCAACCCCTATCTCCTTCCATATCTTATTATCATTTTCTTTTATATATATATATATAAAAACCATTTTTATCAGTTTTATAAAAATAATGCACAAAGAATCAAGGCATAGCAGCTTATAAATTCTTTTCTAAGAAAAAATAATAATAAAAGACCAATAAGGCATAACATTTCCAGATTATAATATCAATATTTCATATAATATTAACTTCATATCTTGTCCCTACTTCTCCTTTCCATCCAAATTATTTATTAATTAAAATTTTATTGCCTTTTATCAATATACAAAATCCAAAAAAAAAAAAGCATATATATCCTTCCATATCTTATTACCATTTTCAACAACATTCTTTGTCTGTTCTATTTCCAATTATCCATTCATCTTTTTTTTCCTTTACTATACTTCTCCTGTACACCAATTGGAGTAACATCTATAACTCATTACCCTAACTTAGAAATACTACATATAGCAATCTTTCTTGGGATTCTGTTTAAAAGATTCTAAAATTACATAATAAATTTTATATTCTAAATATACATATAAAAACACACTCTTATATACCCTCCAGAATCCCTCTTTCAATCTAAATTAAATTCACCCATTGTCTCTAAATAAACTTTTTTTCTTTAGGTCTTGCTTCCCCCCATTAAGGCTTCTCCTCCCCCCCTTTCTCTCTTGCTTATTCTTCTCCTTGCCCTTTCTACCCCTTTGCTTTTTCCCTTCACTTTTCTTACTCCTTTTCCTTTGCTTTCTAACCTTGCCTCCATCTTTTCGCTCATTTTTCTCTCTTTTGGTTGTTTTTATAATTCTTAAAATCCCCTTTTTCTTATCCTTTTTCTCCTCCTCTCCGGAAGGGACCCATTGTTCATCAAAGATGGCTTCTTCTTCCTCTTCTTCCTTGTCCCAGTCCTTCTGCTGCGTAATCAACTTTTCAACAGAACATAACGCCATTTCTAAGAATTGAAACAAAGCGCCCAAAGTATCTTCTTTTTTATATTTTTGATATTCAATCTCTAGTTCATCCACAAACGATGCCATTGTAAAAAGGGAAACTTTTTCCAAAACAACCACAAGTATTTTTAATCAAAGACAATCAAAAGCAATTAAAAAAAAAAAAGTTCCAAAAATTAATACTTTTCTTCCTTCTTCTCTTTCTCTTTCTGGATTAATTTTTAATCAAAGAGGTCCAATTACCATATATCTTCCTTTGGGATCCACAAAGACGTTCTAGACAATCTCCTCCTTTTTCAGCTTCTGCTCCAATTTTCTTTTCTCCCTTCCCACTTGCAATGACAATTTTAAATAATCAGAAATCCATACCTCCAGCAAAGATTTTCCAATTTCTTAAATTTTTCAATGTCCAAAAATCCCTTTGTCTCTTAACTTCAACTTTCAAAGCAATCCACTTTCAATGTCTAATATATCCAAATATTTCTGCTATTTCCGTGGGGTGGGAGAGTAAAAAAAAAAAAAAGTTCCCTTTAACAGCTTCTCCGCCGCTTTTCGCTCTTCTTAGGGATACAATGTATCCTCCAGCAATTCAAGCAGCTCAATTCCAGGCAATTTAAAAGGTGTTACTTGACCCGGCTCAGACAGAACTTTCACTCTTCACACTTCCTCCAACACAGTTCTTACCCGGTTGCTGGCTTCTTCGTGGCGGCCATTGCTGACCGCCGCTCCACTGCCTTGGGAAAAAGGGGTTTTCCCGGAGAAGGGGGGGGTCTGCGACACCCCCACCTCCCTATCCGACTCCCCTCTCTCTTCAGCTGTCCCTACAGGGCAGCCATATCCCCCTGACCCATCTGGATCGGGGGTACCTCGACGGCTAGCACAGCAGGAATCGCGAGCTGTCGCGAATTCCTGCTGCCCCGAAGCCACGCGAAACCGGAAGTCCCAGTTCCATTCATTGCTTCTTGTCCTGCTCTCTGGTGCTATGGAAAATAAATTGAACCCTCGTTTTCTTGTGACGCCTTTTCAAGTCTTGGAAGCTAGCTCTAAAGTCTTCTCTTTGTTAGGCTAAACATACCCAGTTGCTAGACATTCATCATGTGGTTTAGCCTCTGCTCTCTTGTCACCTTTGTTGCTCTTCTCTAGTCTTTCTAATGCTTCGGCGTCCTTTTTGTATCATGATGACAAAATACTGGATGCAGTATTTCAGATGTGTGCAGTATTTTGGTTCTTGCCTTCTTTTGATGCAACCTAAGACTGTATTGACTTTTGTGGCAGCACACTGCTGACTCATACTTATGGTAAGTGAGGTCCACTAGGATGCCTAGATCCCTTCCACAGATCAATGGTGGACTCTTTGTCAATGGATACTTTCTGGGTTCCCAGAGTGATCATCAGTTTGACTAATGGTTTTTTGGGATAGGACTATGGAAGTTGCTGCAGAAGTATCTTTACTGCAGTAAAATAATACAGAAGCATTTTGCCTTTCTATGTTATATGGAAAGCAGTTTTCAGCAAAATAACTGAATTTAGTGCATACCTTAAGAGAGTATAATCCATAAAAATCAAATTAGAATAATACAGTGTATAATTCCCACAAATAGGAGCAGTGTATCTTTTCATGTTTCATACTCTGTCTTCACTGGGCTTTGTGGAAGGAGATAATTCTATCCACTCTGGAATTGTTCTGATGTGTATTAGTCTTGTAAATCTTGGGAATTATTCAACAAGATATCCCTTTTGTTTCTGACCATCACCAGTAAATTGCCATGTATTATCTGTAGTGTCGGTTGGAAAAATAACCCCTGTCCTCTATACTTTTGTCAGACTTTAACATGACAAAGAACTCAAGTGATATTGTGGATAAAGTAGTTGATTTGTGCAGCCACAGTCAATATGTATCATATACACTTAAAATAAAATTGGAAAGAGTTTGGTTATTACCAATTCTGTGAGACAAAACTGATGGGGAGTAGTTGTAGAAGGTAAAGATAATGATTTTGTTCTTCCAAAACTACAGAATGTTTCCGGTTCTTCTTAATTCATTGGCAAAAGTCTGAATTACTGATCGTTGATTTTTGATTCTAGAATCTCATTGTAATAAGGTAGGTGGTAAGATCTATATCTTCTGCTTACTAGCTTTCTCTTCAGTGTTGTCAGTTTCTTATTTCTGACAGTGCTTGATCGTTTGTCTCCTCTTATGTAGTGTCTGTTGCTCTGAATCAAATCATATCTTTCACATTCTCCATCATTTTTATCACTTTCTTCCCTATGCTGTGTCCCACTACATAAACCAATGTTTCTTAACTAGGGTAGGGTAGATGTCAACATTATTCTTTTTCCTGACTCGTTACATGAGCTGAAAATTTTCCCCTAAAATACAGAAATTTATTCCTCACTGTATTTGACACTGTTGATCTCTTTGAAACGACACCATATGATTCTTTTGACTCTTACCTTGCAGTCGCTTTCAAAAATGCTTGAGTCAATATGGTCCCTTGCAACTCACATTTGCTGATGCTTCAAGCTCCCATATGTTAGGTTCCTGCCATCTGTCTTAATGGGTAAGATGTTAACTTAAGGCATGGGGAATTACAGAGTGACATCTAGAATTGTATTTCTTGTTAGGAAAAATCCAGCAAGTTGTCAAAGCAATTTCCTGAGAACAGAAACTGTGGAAATCACTTGCAAGATTGGAAGAACAGAATATTTCTTTGCTGGAAATTTAGATCTCACCAGAAGCAAAATGAACAGTCTTGCAATAGTTTTAACTCTAAGGATGTCAGTCTAAGGTTTGGACCATTTTTGTTACAGATTGGCTGCATAAAAACTTGAATTGCAATATTGTCTCTCATCCACATTCCTACAGCTATTCCCATATGAGCACAGAGGATGGAAGTGTAGATTTAATATAGAAAAATTAAAATATACTGCAAGACTGACATCTGTTGACCACATTTAAATTATATATACCGTATATACTCAAGTATAAGCCGAGTTTTTCAGCCCATTTTTTGTGCTGAAAAAACCGCCCTCAGCTTATACTCGAGTCAGCCGCTACGGCACCATGCCTGGCCTGCGCTGGCGTGGCTGCAACCAATCGCACCTCCAGGGCAGCATCGCCGCCGCGGCTGTCTACCCGCTGAGGGACACACAGGTGACCCCAAGCAGCCTCTTCTTACCCATTAACAGGTGCCCGGGGGCCCCGCGAGCTCCTGTGTTGCGCGCTTCCAGCTTCGCAAAGAAACCGCCAGGCTCAGGCAGCCTCCCCCACCCCCTAGCCTAGCAGCGAAGAGCTGCTCCGGGGGCAGCGAGACAAAGTGCCTGGCTGCGGCGTGGCGGGAGCCACCGGAGCAGCTCTTCGCTGCTAGGGGGGTGGGGGAGGCTTCCTGAGCCTGGCGACCCCAAGCGGCCTCTTCTTCCCCATTAACGGGCGCCCGGGGCCCCCGCGAGCTCCTGTGTTGCGTGCTTCCAGCTTCGCAAAGAAACCGCCAGGCTCAGGCAGCCTCCCCCACCCCCTAGCCTAGCAGCGAAGAGCTGCTCCGGGGGCAGCGAGACAAAGTGCCCGGCTGCGCCGTGGCGGGAGCCCCCGGAACAGCTCTTCGCTGCTAGGGGAGGGGGTGGGGGAGGCTGCCTGAGCCTGGCGACCCCAAGCGGCCTCTTCTTCCCCATTAATGGGCGCCCGGGGCCCCCGCGAGCTCCTGTGTTGTGCGCTTCCAGCTTCGCAAAGAAACTGCCAGGCTCCCCCACCCCCTAGCCTAGCAGCGAAGAGCTGCTCCGGGGGCAGTGAGACAAAGTGCCTGGCTGCGCCGTGGCGGGAGCCCCTGAAGCAGCTCTTCGCTGCTAGGGGAGGGGGCGGGGGAGGCTGCCTGAGCCTGGCGACCCCAAGCGGCCTCTTCTTCCCCATTAATGGGTGCCCAGGGCCCCCGTGAGCTCCTGCGTTGCGCGCTTCCAGCTTCACCAACAAATGGAGCTGCAAATCTGGTAATCGCTTGTGGAGCCTCGGCACGAACCACCTTTCCCCGCACTCCCCCCCCCGCACTCCTCTGGCGGCAGCAGGCGGAGAAAGCCCCACTTCCCCCTGGCTTTGATGGCACGCGTGAGTTGGCTTCCCACTCTTTTTTTTTTTAACTCTCCTCTTCCTCCTTCTCCTCTCCTCTCCCCTTGTTGTCTGGTCTTCCCTAAGGAAACTCGAGGGCTCACACTTCCAGGTGTTTCTCCCTGTCTTTCTCCCTGTCAATGATCTTTTCTTCCCTTCCCTTCTCTCAGCCCCATCCTCCTTCACCTTTGTCACCACAGTCCTGAACAGATGAAGTTTGTACTTCTCAAGAAAGGTTGGATGTTCCTTTTGAGGAGGGAACCTAGTGTGACATCTGTATGTTGACCTACTACTGAGCCATGGCATGTGTGCACATGCAATGGAGGCATGAGGGAGAGCTGTGAAAGAGATGGTGGCTCTCCAAAACAGGATGTACATGCAGCACATACACATGCTTTTTTCTTGCAAGGGAGAGAGTGACTCTGTTTGGACATACAGATGATGATGAGGAATCCAGTTTTGAAGGATTTTAACTCTTGTGTTTTAGCTTGGTTGCTGATTGAGCTAAGGTTTTTGTACTTTTAAAGTTATTGTTGATACCATATTGGTTTTGTTGGCTCTCTTTTCCACTTACAGAGCTAGTTTACTGTTTTTCTTTGAAATAAATATTCAAAAACATTTAACCTACTGATGCCTCAATTCATGTAATTTTATTGGTATCTATTTTTATTTTTGAAATTTACCAGTAGCTGCTGCATTTCCCACCCTCGACTTATACTCGAGTCAATAAGTTTTCCCAGTTTTTTGTGGTAAAATTGGGTGCCTCGACTTATATTCGGGTCGTCTTATACTCGAGTATATATGGTAATATATAGTACCTGCAGTATACAAACAGACATGCATGAATGCGCACCTCCATTTGGTTTCCTCTCATTTGGTATACATTTCATATTGTTATAAGAAAATTCTAAATATGAGGTCAAGTCCTAAAAAATGAGATCAGAAAAGTTATTTAGTACCTAAACCCAAAATGATTACCAAGACTAGAGCTCGCAATGTGAGACCTATACTCAGAATAGCATTATGGACCCTTGATAATATCTTCAAAGCTCTCTTACCCAGTGGTGGGATTCAATTTTTTTTTACTATGGTGTCGTGTCCTCGAAAATGATGCCAGCCCTTTATATGTGATGTTGAAGTGTTTGGTTCCGACTACCGGGATGCGGTTTCCCTGGTAGTCCTTTACGATGAGTCTCTGGCTGTCTAGGTTCCTCCTTTCGATGGTAGGCACCAAGCGCTTTATTTCATGCCATGCTATCATGGAGAGGTAGGACCCGGAGTCCACCTCCATTTTGCATGGCTGGCCCTCGATGCCTACCTCCACGTGGACCTTCCGGGCGTCATTGATTATGGTGTGGCCGATGGTGACCGTCTGATGGGTCTCCTCTCTTCGCCGGTTATCGCCGCCTCGTAGGGATCGTCCGTTCTGGTCCCATCTGTTGTCCGAGGGGCGATCTCTGGTCCGGGTTGGTGTGCTCTCTCTCCTCCGGTCGCTCTGGTTCCATCGGGCTGGGCTGCGGTTCTTTTTAAGGCGGCAGACACGGGCGATGTGTCCCTTCTTGTCACAATGCCGGCAGATCGACTCGAAAAACCGGCATTCGGACCTGGGGTGGTCGCCTCCGCACCCGGCACAGTTGGTCCTCGACTTACGACCCTGCCGGTTCCGTGGGTCGCGGCCTGTCTGGAGGCGATGAATGTCCTCCTCGTCATCGGAAGTGCCCGATGCCGAGTGGAAATCGCCTTGGTGGGTGGTCGTCTCGGGTTGGGCCTCGGCCGACCTTGCAGGGTTGTTGTTCCCGCTGCGGTCCCCAGCATTCGGTCTGCGCATGCGGTCGGCGGATGTTCAGGTTGCTTCGGCAGCTGCGGCTGCGGTGAGGGTGTCTGCTAGGCTGATGTTGCCCTTGGCCATCAGCCGGCTCTGGAGGACGGGGTCCCACAAGCTGAGCACGATTCTGTCTCGCAGGGCGTCGTTCAGGTTGTTGAATTCGCAGAGCCCCCCTAGGCGTTGTAGTTCGGCAACGAAGTTGCTGAAACTCTCACCCGACCGTTGGTCTCGACGGTAGAACTCGTTGCGACGGATCAGGATGGGTACCTCTGGAGTGTAGTGCCGCCAAAGTATTGGCTCGAGGACGTCCCAGTCCATCGCAGTCGCATCGGCGGGTTTGGCAAGCGCCTTGGCCATCTTGAATACCTCGGTCCCGCAGTGGGTCAGGAAGACGGCGCGCTTCATGGGGCCAGTGGCGTCCTTCAGATCGCTGCACTCGAGGAACATGCGGAATCGGTCGGAGTACGATTCCCAGTCCTCGGTGGCGGGGTTGAAGGGTGCGGGGGATGCGATTTTTGCCATCGTGGTGGTTCGTCTGGCTTCCATCAGACACATGGTTTGGTTCAGGGCCTGGATCCCACCTTCGTCGCCAGTGTCGTGTCCTCGAAAATGATGCCAGGAGTCGGTGACTTCAAATCATGCTCTTTTATTAAGGTAGGAACCGAACTGGCACTTTGCAAAAGGTTCGCGGCTTTTATTCTTTTAGCCGCGGCAGCCGCGGCCAATGACACCACTTTGAATCTCCCGCGATTCGAATTGACCAATCGCGGGAGATTCTTAGCGAGCCAATCGGCGCGGCTCGCCTGACCAATCAGAGTGCCCCGCGCTTTGGCCAATCAAAGCGCGGGGATCTCAAGAATGCTAATTAAGGGACAGAACAATGGGCATGGCAGGGGAGGATATTGCAAAATCTCCAGGCAGAGGTGGTATTTGCCGGTTCTCCAAACTACTCAAAATTTTCGCTACCAGTTCTCCAGCACTGGTTAGAACCTGTTGGATACCACCTCTGCTCTTACCTTTCTTCCACCTTATGCTAAATGGTAATATTTTGCAATATTTAAATGTTTTAAAAAACTTTTTTTGCTGGTAAATAACAGTCAGAAGCCATCCTTTTCTTTTGCTCATAATGCCATTAAGCTCAAGAGTATTGACAACTGGGAAATGAAGAAAACAGGCAAGGCTTCTGTAAGTTATCACTTATATAATGTTTCACTGCTGAAAGAAAAATAGGGAGATTTTTGGCATAAATTTAGTGGATTAGGACAGATCTGATGAGGCAGCAGATCCTTCTGGAAAGGGAAAAGAAGGAAAGTGGTTTGGAAAATCTAATGGAGAAAAAAATGGTAAATATTTTAGGGTAGCTACATTTACTGGGACCTGAATGAAAGAGAAGAGTCAATTTATAGTCACAATCAATTCAAAATGTGGCTGCAGATCATAAAATTGAAGATTCTTGATCTTGCCTTATATCTCTACCCAAAGAAGGGTTCATTTGATATTCTTTCAGTATCCTGACCTGTTATTGCTACTCTTGTATTAAACTCTGGGAGGGGAAAAGCATGGTATGTTAAATTAGAAAGATTCTACATCTTTATCAAGGCTTAAATTCTCATAAAGCTATGCAAAATAAAAAAAGTAGAATAATACAAACATGCAAATATGGCATTGCTATTTCTAAAATACATACGTATCTGCTTCCAAAAAGGTAATATTTTGCCATGGTGTGGAGCTCTCTGACTTTCAAATCTAAAAAGCCAAACTGAACGTGAGGACAGTTCCTCACCCCCTTGGAAAATAAACAGATGATAAGAAATGACTAGAAGGTTGACTAGAGGAAACCAATGAAACCTACCAATTTAAATTAAGGAGAAGAAATCCATTACTATGGAACAATCCAATTTGACTACAGAAGAAGTAAAATCTGGTTGGGAACAATATTACAAAATTATCTGATATTACAATAATATAGAAGAAGAATGGATTTTATCGGATAAAACAGAGAGTGGGGCTGATTTGAATGTAGATTAGGATTTTTAAAAAAATATAAATTACAAAAATAACATAGAAAAACATAGATGCCCTGAACCTGAAAATGGATTTTAAAATTCCAGAATAAAAGAGTAATCTGAAAAAATAAGATGTCACAACTGATTTACAAATGAAATCACCTGTTGTTTTAATAATGAAAAGGAATGTACACATAATAAATCAAAAGAGTGACTTGGAAAGGCTTATTTTGCATTTACAAAAGGGATGTGCTAAACTAATAAAACTGTTCAGGAGAAGAGAAAATGATAAAATGATAAAAAGTTAATTTGTGGGACATTATATGATGGGATTAAAGATCAAGAATAGTAAACAGAAGGAGGTGTGGACTTATTTGATCAGAGTTAATACATATATTGAGGTTTCTGATAACTATTAAGGGAATTTCTTTTTAATTATGATTGAATATGAAAAAGTAGTAAGTTGGAATATAAAATTGATGTACTAGATTAAGGTTAGACTTTTGCTGATTAGAATTTAATGATGAAATTTTGTAATTTGATTTTTGATATGGCATGGGATATGGAAAATCACTGAAATATTAGAGAAGATATTAAGTTACTAAAGTTCTTTATAATTGTCTGGAGGAGGAGGGAGTCATCTTTTATTTTTGTTTTCTTTTATCTATTTCTTTGACCTTCTTTTCTCTTATTTACTTTTAATATTTTTCTTAGTTTGCTTTTTTATCATTATGAAAAAGATAAAAGGTGAGGACACCCCTATTTCTCTCATCCCTTTCATGTCAGGCTAATGGGTGACATAATAAGTTGATTCCCTCCCCCAGTGTTTTTTTAGTGCTGAAAGCATTTAGGATTGCTCAGACTCACAGAATTCCCAGAACAATCCCTGTCTATCTTGTGTCATATTTCATTTCATATTTCAATTTCTAGGTGTCAAAAAAAAAAGCAACAGAAGAGATGCCTTGACCTCGTTACAGATATTGCATAGTTGTCAGCCTTGCAAAGGTAATCCAGATAAGAAGTACGATTTCATAGTTACTCAATAACTCCTAACTTTAACTTTACTGCAAAGTAATGTTAACAAAATCTTGCAAGTTTGAAAGTGTATTTCTCCCCATTTTCCTTTACATTCCTTCAAGAAACAAGGAAAGGTCCCTTCCAAGATGTTTGCCATGCCACATCTTAGGTGCCTCTTATCTATTGTCTGGTCTACTCTTCCAACCTCCCAAGATCATTCCCACGTAACATTACAGTATTTGTACAGGATAGGAAGATATAATCTGTTCGGTTTGCCGAGTTTACACACATACCCTTACCCAGTTAGTTTGAATTAATAGAATTTCTGACCTGTAGTGGGTGATGCTGTTACCTAGGGAGAAGTTAGGAAGGAAAATAAGTCCCTGTGGATTTTACTTTGCTAGTCATGGTTGACTGTAAGGGGTGGAGTACATTTCTGGTTCAAGACTGTGAGCCAGCATTATCCGAAGGCATTTCTGAGGACATCACAGAGTGCTGTTTCCTCCCCACCAAAGTGGTACCTATTTATCTACCCGCTTTTGAATTGCTAGTTGGGCAGGAGCAAGGAAAAGAGAGGAAGTTATCCCATTGCACAACACTCAGGTTTCGAACCTGGATTATCAGCTTTCCAGGGTGGAGTTAAACAGAGCATAAACAAGGCAGGTTTGTTTCTGAACATATTAATATCAATATTAGCACCCTTGGCTACTAATGTAATTTGTACTCTGGAAGCATCCTCAGCTTAGTGCAGTATCTAATGCCAGAGAGAGGTCAGATCCTTTCTAAATAAGCTGTACAATTCCATTTAATATTGACAGGGTTCCCAATTCATAGAGTCTTCATTTCATCCATATTTGGCTTTGGTTTGTTTGCAGTCTCACCAATAGTTAAGAATTTCCATCCCTTACTTGATGGTGAAGATGGGAAAAAGTTTTCTGATTTGTATATTGGTGTTACTATACTCCAAAACTCTGTATACATCTCTATCTCTGCTCTGGGAACCATAGTGTGGAATAGTTTCTCTTTTAACTTTAAGTTATTATAACACTATAATATGGAATGCTATTTCAGAAACTCATTCTAGAAGAGTACGACACAGGGTATCAAATGTTTCCAAACCAATCCAGGAGAATTTTTAAAAGTTACACATCACTGTATAATGAACGCAGTGGAACTATGTTCTCTGTAGCTCAGGAAAGGCAGCCAAAGGTATCTCTCAGATCGAAGCTGAAAACTAAATTATTAGAAATAAACTCTTGAAAATTTTACAGGTACAAAGCAGTTTGATTTATAAGACTATTTATGGAAAGGGTCATTGGTTAAATCTGAATCTACATAATGAATACAGTTGATGATAGTTTACAAATAGTAACAGTTGATCCAGGTGACATAAAAAATCAAATAAATATGAAAAATGCATGTTATCACAAGTTACTCTATATAAATTACATAAATTATTCTGACTGATTTGGAGGAAAATAAAATTGTTATCCGTTGCATCTAAATTCTGCTGAATAGGAGTTCCATAAGTTAGGGTTTTACTGTACAAGATTATTCAGTTTGCATCCTAGATAGTTTAACTTGAGCTTTATCTCAAGAATCTGCTTGATTCTTCTTTTTTTAAAAAACAAATGAACCATAATTATTTCAGAATGGAAGAAAGTACAAAATGCATTTGAGTTTGAAAATATAAGGTATTTGGTGAAGCTTTTATTCACAAATTTCCTTCACACTGATAACTATGCTACCTAAAGATTAAGGAAATTGTAGCCCAAGTAATTTGGAAATCATAATTTGGGGGAAAGGTAAGCTGTATGATCCTTGATAATATGTTATAATTGTAATGGGATTGGAAAGAATTGTACTTAGATATCTCCTTCACTCACTGTGGTGTATTTTCTGGAACAAACTGATTTGTGTAGCATTAATGTTTTAGCTGCACTTATTTGTACATAAACTCAGAATAAAAGAAGAACCAGGGCAAGAAGAAATCCTTTGTATAGATACCTATAAGGACCCTAAAAGGCTTGGTCACATTCATTTTTATTGCATATACATAATGGTCAGAACAATGCAAAGATCAGCAGCTGCAAGCATCTTGAATTGAAAATGTAGACAATGGCAAAGTTTTTCCAGGTCCAAAGAACATATGGTGGGCCAGGGGAGCTGATAACCCTGCAAGAAAGAAAATAATATGTGGGGTGGGGAAATGCTAGCCAACTTTGCAGCAGTAAGCACAAGGTTGCCATCTGAAACTTGTCAGCTTAAGAGTGGCCCACGCTACCCATTCTTTTATACAACTGCAGCATTCAGCTGCTCCTCTCCACCCCAGGCAACATACCCACCACACAAAATAATCTCACATGGCATGCTACAAAATTTCAATTTGTTTTTAAAGCCTTCTTCCCTGTTATTATGCAGCTGAGAGTGGAAAAACTGGCCATTCTCATGGCATTATTTGCCTTGGCTATTATTCTCCTAAATCCCCTTTAAACAGCTACATTGTCAACCCATAGGCTCCGTTTAGGGCCACAAAAACGGGCAGATTAATTCAATCAAAGGGATGGCCAAATATAAAATGCACTTTTCAAACTGCGTCAGAGCAGATTCCTTTTACAGATCACTGCATAACAAGAAGAATGTAGTACAAGCCAGAATCAGTTTGTAATCTTTGGCAGGGTAGATTTTTTTTTTTTTTTTGGCCAATTATTTCTATCAAATATATTTTACTGAGTACGTATAAATATTCATCTGGCAGGGTGGTTTGTTGCCGCCTTTTTTTTTCTTGTAAAAATGGTTTTATTTAGCAATAATTGTGAGATATCCGAAGGTTCTATTTTTAGTGACAAGGAGGTATTGCTCAGATGTATAGACCCAGTTCTTTGAAGAATGTAATGTGTAAGATCCATGTTGTTTTCCCCAAACTGGCTTCTAGCAGTGAGTAATGACTCTTTTTATTACAGCTGCAGTTGCTAAATTTAAGTGTTTGGGGAGTTATCTTGAGTTTGATTTTCTAATGAAAGCATGTCTGATTTTAAAAGGACAGAGGATGCTACAATTATACTTCAAATTTTACAATACATGACTTGTCCCTCTTTTGGTCTCTTCATTAATTCATTTTTTAATTCTTTCATCCTTGACTTGCTATTTATTTTCTTGTTCTAAGAAACTGAGATTATTAAAGGGGTAGATCTGTGGTGTGGAGAGGACTAAATCATATCTGCCTTTGGAAATGCAGTACAGTGGAAGACTTGGGTATGCAGCTCTGGCTGGCCACAAACCTCCTCCTTTGGGAAAGGCATGCAATGGCAAAGATCTTCACAGCTAAGCTGGCAAGTGGTTCATCTTATACCTGCTAATAGTTCTGCTGGTCTCAGAGAAACACAGTGGGTTGGACTGATGAGTGAAATGTGGCCTACAAGTTGGAAGTTATCCTGACCTGAAAACTTTTCTGGATGCATATTCAGAAAAGTTTAGAGTTCAACTATAGAATTATAGTTCAAAATATTTGCCTAGTATGACCACAGATAAACCTATGCAAGTTCAAAATGACTAATTGGAAGGGATCATGTCAGCAGTGGAATTCAAAAATTTTTACTACCAGTTCTATGGGTGCTGTTATGTTCTGCGCATGGGCGCAAGGAACAGAGACGAGGCAGTGAACAGTGAACTTCAACTCTTTATTAATCATTCTGGACAGAGCAAAAACCTAGGGCAGCAGCAGCCCTTTTATAGGGCAGGCTGCTGATCTAGTAACCAATGAGAAACGTGGAGTGTTAACCCCTTTAACCAATGAGAATGGCTCGTTAACAGCCAATCAGATTTTCCTGAATGGAACAATCCGATACCGCTCTTATTGGCCAATCAGAAGTGCAGGATTAGAACCCTGCTATTTCTAAAGCTTTGATAAAACTTTATTTAAGCGTTTTATTAGTTCATAACACCCCTTCCCCCCGGGTTCCGTTTAAGGGGTGCGGTGATGTAATCCCTGAGGTATGAAGGTTGTTTTGACTGTCTATTGGATTTATGCTGTCCCACCGGTTCCTGTCTGTAACCCAGTTTCAGCGGGACGTTTTTGGGCAAGTCAGGTACCGGTGGTTCTGTATCCTCATTGGATGACTCAGTGCCGCTAATGTTCTCGTTGTTGTCCCGATCTTTGCGGGCTTGCTTCTGTTGAGGTGTTCCTCTGTGGCGAGGACACTCCCCTCCCTGATTCTTCTTCATTCTTTACGCCCGATTGCTGACGTCTTTCGCTCCTGCTTTCCACCATCTCGAATTCGGTTTCTTCGACATCCCCTCCCCCCTCAGTTTGGGAGTTACCGGAGTCGCGGAAACTAGGTTGTAGCCTTGAGCGAAGCTGATCTATATGGTGTTTTCATATTTTTCCATCGCAGGTTTTCACACGGTAGGACCTGAGTCCAGTGGCTTAAATTACAGTTGACTCGACCCACAACGGTTCGCCAGAAAGGTTTCTGGCGAAAACTAAGTCGTCTATCTTGAACTCGCAGCATTTTCCGCTAGATCCACAGGGTTTTCCTGGCTCATAAGACATGTGAAGCCGGTCGAGATGGGAACGGAGTTTGCGTCCCATCAATAGTTCAGCTGGAGTCTTGTTGGTGACGCTGTGCGGAGTGATGTGTTGGAGAAGGAGTATTCTGTTAATTTTATCTTCAATGTCCCCATAGTCCATTTTGTAGAGGGTTTTTTTAACAAATTGTACCATGCACTCGGCTGTTCCGTTAGCCGCAGGGTGCGCTGGCGAAGTTAGCACATGGCGAATACCCCAGTCCGCTAAGTATTGTTCATAGGGTAAAGCACTAAACTGGGGTCCGTTGTCGGAGACCAGAATGTCTGGCAGTCCATGCGTCGCGAATAGCCTGTTCAACTTCTGGATGACGGACTCGGTTGTAGTACTCTTCATTTCGTGGGATCTCGAGCCAGTTGGAATAGGCATCCACTGTTAGTAGGAACGTATGTCCCTTAGTAGGTCCCGCAGAGTCAATGTGGATGCGGGACCACGGTCCCCGGGGTGTTTCCCATTCTGTTGGACTTGCTTTAGGTGGGGCACTGCTAACTTCTTAGCACTTTAAACAAGTCTTTACCCAGGCTTCGATCTGTTTGTTGATGCCCGGCCACCACGCGTAGCTTCGTGCGAGCACTTTCATACACATGATGCTGGGGTGACTCTCATGCAGTGTTTTTAATACTGCTCATTGTAACTGCTCTGGGACGACAACTCTATCCCCCCATAGGATGCAGCCTTTTTGCGAAAAAAGTTCTGTTTGCCGGTTCTTGAAGGGGGTGAAGTCGTCAGGGGTTTGTTCTACTGGCCATCCCTATTCGACCCAGCTAAGAACTCGTGCTAAGGTAGGATCGCGTTTTGTTTCGATCGCAATATCCCTAGCTGTTAGTGGCGGTGAATGTAGCATTTCAATCTGGAGTGTCGTAAGGGTTGGAGCTGGTCGTCGACGGTTTCCGGAAGTGGTGCACGGCTCAGTGCGTCAGCGTGGGGAATGGCTTTCCCTGGGCGGTGTTGCAGTCTATAATTGTACGCAGCCAAAAACTCCGACCAGCGAGTCATTCTAGGTGATAATATATAGGGGTTGGCTTGTCTCCCGCTATAATCCCCAGCAAAGGTTTGTGGTCAGTAACAATAGTAAAAACTCGTCTATATCCATATTCATGAAACCGTTTCACAGCAGATACAACAGCAAGAGCCTCTTTATCGATTTGACTATAGTTACATTCAGCCTTTGATAGGGTTCTTGAAAAATAGGCAATGGGGCCCTCACTACCGTTTGGTAACACATGGCTCAAAATGGCTCCTACTCCAAACGGTGATGCGTCACATGTAATTGTTAAAGGCAAGGTCTCGTTATACTGCATTAAAACAGCATCTGAGGTTAATAAGTTTTTCACTTGTCGGAACGCGTGCTCCTCTTGGTGCCCCCAGACCCAGGCTGCTTTTTTGTCGAGAAGTCTATGTAGGGGCTCAGCTACGGTCGCTTTGTGGGGCAGGAAGATGTTGTAAAAATTAATGAGCCCCATAAAAGCTTGGAGATCAGTCTTATTTCTGGGTCTTGGGGCGTTCTTGATTGCTTTTAGTTTGCTATTGGTGGGGTGAATGCCTTATTTATCGATTAGGTACCCCAGGAACTCTACTTTATCTGTACACAGTTGACATTTATTTTTTTTAACCTTAAAGCCAGAGTCTTTAAATTTCTGGAGAACCAATTTAAGACGCTCTTCTAGTATTTCTCTATTCAAGGCAGCAATTAAAATGTCATCAAAGTATGGTACGATCCCTTTGATCCCCTGCAAGAGTCTCTCCATCAAACTTTGAAAAATCCCTGGGGCTACGCTAACTCCGAATTGGAGTCGGTTGCACTTAAAGGCACCTCGGTGCGTAACGATCATTTGTGCCTCTACTGTTTTTTTATCTGCAGGCAGTTGTTGGTATGCCTGTGCTAAATCCAATTTAGCGAAGACTTTTCCGTCCCCCAGGGAATGGAGAAGGTGTTGTACCACCGGCACCGGGTAAGTGTTCTGTTGAAGGGCATGATTCAGGGTGGCTCGGTAGTCCCCCAAATCCTTAACGATCCATCCGGTTTGATGGGTGTTACGATTGGGGTTTCCCAACGAGCATGGTCTGTTGGTTCTAAAACACCCTGGGCTATTAATTTATCAAACTGCTCGTCAATCTTTGGTTTAAGGGCAAAAGGTACCCGACGAGGCTAAAGGCGGATGGGGGCTACTTCAGGGTTAAGGTTAAATGATATCGGGGTCCCCTTGTACTTGCCTAGTTTGTCTGCAAAGACGTCCTGGAATTCCTGGATGAGGGCCTCCTCCCAGTCATCGCTTCTGGTTTGGTGAATGCCGGCTACCTTGATCCCAAGTGGGTTGAACCATTGAAGGCCTAACAAGCTAGGCCGATTACGGTTGACGACGGTCAATGGTAAAGATGCAGTATGATTTTTGAATGAGACCTGGACTAGACTGGATCCAACGACCAGAATTCGGTTTCCCTGATAATCTTGAGTATAATTTTTTGGGTTCTGAGGTCTTGCCGCTGGACAGCAGGGATTAATTGTTTAAGGTCTTCCAGGAAACCATCAAGAGGGACGATCCTGAATCGACTTCCATCACGCAGGGCTGGTTTTCGATGGCGACCTTCACCCGGATCTTCTTTGCATCTAATGATGAGGTGTGACCAATTGTAATGGTTTGGTGTGCCTCTTCTCGTTTCGTTGAATTGGCGAGTGGTTTATTTCTGTAGAAGTGGTTGTTCCATTGGTGGTTCAAATGTTCCCGACTCACAGGACAATTTCCTGTGGTTTGGCGGTAGTTGGTCCCCCTCTGAAGTGGGCTGGATCCTTGCTTGCTTCTACAGACCCTTCCAATGTGGCCTCTTTTCCCACAAACATGGCAGAGCATGTCGAGGAATTTGCAGTCTGATTACAGGTGGTTTGCCCCACAACCTGCGCATTGATGCTGCAGTCTCTGATTATGCTGGTGGCGTTGGTCTCTTTCAGACTGGAGCCAGTTGACCTCTTCCTCATCACTTTCTGATGATGATTCGAGGTCCTCATGGTGGGTTGCCATTATGTGTCCCTCTAGGCGAGGTGAGGTTTCGCTGGCGAGTTGGCAGAGCGGTGCGTTGGTGCGGCACATTTGGGCAGCCGACTTCCTGGTTGCTTCTGCTGCAGTAGCTTCAGCGATGGTATCTGCAAGGCTGATATCGCCTTTCGCCATCAGCTTACTTTGCACGTGCGGTGCATCTAGTCCCAGAACTATTCGGTCTCTCAGAGCTTCTTCGAGGTCGGCAAACCCACAGAGGCCTCCCAGGTTCCGGAGATCCGTGATGAAATCTGCAACGCTCTCTCCTTTATGCTGGTCTCTCTGGTAAAATTCATGTTTTCGGACAAGCGTTGGTACGGTAGGTGCATAGTGGGCCCATAGGAGGGGCTCGAGGACGTCCTAGTCCATGGATTTAACCTCAGCCGGTTTCGCCAGTGCCTTAGCCATCTTAAAAACGGCAGGTCCGCAGTGGGTCAGGAATACCGCTCGCTTTTTTCCCGTAGTGGCATCCTTCAAGTTGTTGGTCTCCAGAAACATCTGGAACCGGTCCATGTACGAGTCCCAGTCTTCTTGTGCCGGGTCAAATGGAACGGGTGGTATGGCGCCACCGGACATGGTTTCCGCTGTCAATGTGCCTTCAGCCACATGCTCTGTTTGGTACTCTGTAGTGTTCAGTCAGCTCTAACGTCTCCGCATCCCACCTTCGTTGCCAGTGTTATGTTCTGCGCATGGGCGCAAGGAACGGAGACGAGACAGTGAACAGTGAACTTCAACTCTTTATTAATCATTCTGAACAGAACAAAAACCTAGGGCAGCAGCAGCAGCCCTTTTATAGGGCAAGTTGCTGATCTAGTAACCAATGAGAAACGTGGAGTGTTAACCCCTTTAACCAATGAGAGTGGCTCGTTAACAGCCAATCAGATTCTCCTGAATGGACCAATCCGATACCACTATTATCGGCCAATCAGAAGTGCAGGATTAGAACCCTGCTATTTCTAAAGGTTTGATAAAACTTTATTTAAGCGTTTTATTAGTTCATAACAGGTGTGGCTTGGTGGGGGTGGCAGGGGAAGGATACTGTAAAATCCCCATTTTCTCCTCATCCCACTAACCTGATTTCCAGCTCCGTTCTCCTGTGCAGGAGAACCAAAGAAGACCCAGCCAATCAGCTGGGACTCAGGAAGCAGAGAATAGATGGGGGCGGGGCCAGTCAGAGGTGGTATTTGCTGGTTCTCCAAACTACTCAAAATTTCCTCTACTGGTTCTCCAGAACTGGTCTGAACCTGCTGAATACCACCTTTGGATCATATGAAATACTCAGATAATATTCAGGACACATTTAAATTTGCAATCTTTTACTCATATCATTGTGTGGCAATTAAGTCATTTAAAGGATTTACACAGCTACCTTAATTACCATGGAAGTTGGTGGAAATCTGATGTTTCAAAGTGAAGTCAGCAGAAAGTTAAATTTTAAAAAAATGGTCAATCACAGGCAAGAGGCTTATGAAAGTTGGCTTTCTGCCAATCTAAACCTAAATGATAGTATTACACATTAAGCTTTTGTAGGATTAGAAGAATGATTTATACTGAAACTTTAAAAGTAATACATTCCAGAGTTTCTTTAGCTGCCTTAATTATTTTCATGTTTTAAGAGCAACATGCTTACTGCAACATTTGTACCTTCTTTTAACAGTCTTGCAACTAAATCCTTATTTTTTAGAAAGTTTTTGTCTTAATGTAAAATATCATATACTCTTTTCTCAAGAAATATGATGAAGCAGATTTAAGGGCTCCTACTTGTGTTTCCTTTCTGAAATCAAAAGCAACCCCAGCCTAAAGCATAGGTTGATTTTTTTTAATATTTCAATATTTTGCTATTGAATAGAAAGAGCTGGGGAGAAAAAAGGAGAATATGATTCAAACAAGTAGGACTCAATGCAATTCTTCAATCACATGCGTGCCCTCATTGTGAAATCTGTTTAATTGCTTCTGCATGCTTTGTCCCATTTACTTTGATATATTTTATAAAAGTAGTTGATACTAACAAGGATTTTTGATTTGTATGTACAGGGTTGGATTAAGTGCCAACGCTGGAGAATTTAAAAAGGAGATAGAAATCCTGTGTTTTGATACTCCTGTCTAGTTTCCTAAAGCATAATTTATGAAGCTATGAAAATCATCGCAACCAAGACAGCTAATAAAATTATTTTTTTAGGCAGATGAAAGGTATTTCAACAGTGGCTAAAAATGAACTATTATATTCTGATTGTGAATTAAGTTTTGGATACCCATATTTTCTTGGGCTCAAATTTACTAATATTTGTAATGACACTCAGGCACCAGCATATAGAAGGTTGACACTTGTGATCTATCAGCTAAATTGACCTAATCTCTTTTCTACAATTCTACATTGCTGCTTCTACAGTCTTAAGGCAGCATTAGACTTCTGCACATTACACATCAGGGAACTTATCAGTCGTGGGATTCAATTTTTTTTTACTACCAGTTCTGTGTGCGTGGCTTGATGAGTGTGGCAGGGGAAGGATACTGTAAAATCTCCAGTCAGAGATGGTATTTGCCGGTTCTCTGAACTACTCAAAATTTCGATGCTCCAGAACAGATCAGCTACCGGTTCTCCAGAACTGATCAGAACCTGCTGAATATCACCTCTGGAACACATGCGTCTGTTGTTCAGAGGCGGTTGTGTAGTTGCCTTTATGTGTTTGCGAATGTTAATGTGTTGTCTAGGAGGTGCTCAAACTAGAACAAGAAGTTGGATCAACCAATCAGCCTGCAGGATGTGCATTTCCACACAATGCATTATTGAGATTTGGAAGGTGTGCGCATCGATCTTTCTGCAACCATCTGCAACGTAAGCTTACCCTTCCAACCTTTCCATAGTGAAGGTATGTGTTGACACCTATGCGCAGTTGCAGACAAGTCTAAGTCAAGCTTGAGAAGGGGATATGGGTCTGTTTATTCCATGGATTAAGGTTAAGCAGCTAAAATGCAGATTGAAAGCAATGGGAAAAAGTAAAGGAAACTTTCATGGATCCTGAGGGGATGCTGTATCATAGATCAAAATACATTAATTGCCCATTGTGATATTTTCAAAAATATTTATAAAGATTTGGGTTATTTTTCTAAATATCTGAGAATAATTTGAAGAAATCTTTTTTTCACATTACTTTTTAAAAGCTCAGATAATAACTAACAAATGCAGGTAGTCCTTGATTTATGACCATCACTTAGTGACAATTTGAATTTATGATGGATCCCCCAAAAGGTACTTATGACTTGGTTCCAAAGTTCCCATGGCGGGCAACTCTTCTCCCATAGTCACATGACCATATTTCAGGCAATTGGCCATCAGCCCACATTTATGGCCATTTGCAGTGTCTCATGGTCACACATCTGTTTGCTTGTTTGATTGCCACTCATATATACCACAAGGCTGTTTGCCAAAACCCAGTGTTGCTTCTGTTTCTTGACAAAACTAGCAAACATAGGGTTCGCTTATCAACAATGGCACTCATTTAATGACAACATGTTCTCTTATGACCATGATGATTATCTTAACTGCCACAATGAAAGGTTGTAAAATTGGTCATGTGATGACTCACTTTATGACCATCACAACTTAACGATAGTACTGGTCTGGCTCCATTAAGATAATAAATTGAGGACTACTTACAGATGATTAAAATTCCTGTTGAGTTGTTGAGAAAAGAAATCCTGTATAATGAATATTATATCAATATTTATATAGTTATTTATAGTTATTCTTATATTACTGGTTTCAAAATATTTTAAATTGGTTGATACTAAGAGATTGCCCATATTTCCATCTAAATTATAGTTGTAATAAGAAGATGGAGTGCTGTCTTAAGTCTGTTTCATTTCGATTCAATTTCTCAGTGAAACACAATTCACTTTAATGGATAAACCAAGTGCAGCCTTTTCTACTTTGCTATTATTTAAGAGATAAGGGTTAAAGAGCTTTTTATTTGAAGGATATTCTTAATGGAAATAACTAAATTAGTAGGAAAGGTGCTGGCTATTGTTAAGTTGAAGGCATGAATGCTATTAGGAATATATTGTAGACAAGCACCTTTGGTGATAACATGGAAAAAGTTGCATTCTGTATATAGAATTGCACAATACTGCCACTTTGTGGTAACTGCAGTACATTTACAAGTGTAGTTTGTGAGCATCAGGTGGTTTATTATTATATTAATAAGAAGTAGATGCTGCAATGTGGTATCTATCTAGTTTTATTCAGTATACATTTACCATCAATGTTGTTCCAGTTTTCAGTAAATGAGCTGTGAAGATTTGCATGCTTGTTGACAACCTTGTTTTCTCAGTTACAACAAATAATATGAGAAAAAATGAAATTCCTAAATTATGCCAAAATAATCAAGTGGGAAACAACCATAATCAGCAAAGTCTAAATCCTTTTCTTGAAAATGTTGACAGAGAGCTTCAGTAGCATTCCATAGCCCCAGCCTATGCTCAGACAAAACTACTGAGATATTCTTGCAAGTCATACTGTCACTTATCATTTACAGCACACTTTGGACTCATTGCTAATATTTTTCCTGCATACTAAATGTTGAAAAGAAGATATATATTTACTGCTAGCTAGGTCTGGACCTTAAAATTGCAAAAAAATATAGGAATTGTTTTGAATTTGACAAAGGGACTAATTGGTAGATGAGGTAAATACAGTGGACATATCGTACTTATTTCAATAAGGCATTTGATAAAGTAGATCACAGCCTACTTCTTGGTATAGTTAGAAAAAAGTGGGATAGACAGCATCACCACCAGATGGATTTGCAAGTGGCTGACCAACCGCAATCAATATAATTTTCACTGAAGTTACATCTAAATAGAGAAACACATAGAGAACTTCAAAGTTCTGTCTTAGGCTGAGTACTCTTCAACATCTTTATAAATGATTCATAAATGAGGAGCTAGAAGGAGAACTCATCAAATTTGCTGATGACAAGCTGGGAAAATAGTTTAGAAGACAGATGCAGAAGAATCTTTTTTTTTTTTTTTGAAAAGAATTTTATTGATTTTTTACAAACAAACAAGACAAACAAAACATTAAAACATCAACTCTCTATTGTACATACAGTGTGTCGGTTGGTTCATCAGTTTTGTGCATTCATTTTGTTGTCTCAATTACAATTATGTTACATAACAACTCATATTGTCAATCCAAACTTATATATCCTAATATCGCTATTAAAAAATCATTTGACTATACTTTTAATCATTCATGCTTTCTGAGATAACAATACTTTAAATAGTTTACTCTATAACAAATCATATAATCATACCAAATCTATCCTAAAAACACTTTATAAATATAATGTCAAATAACAAAGGCGAAAGAAAAAATAAAGATATTCCTTGCTGTCTAACATTCTAAATATTCTATTATCATATTTTGTCATCTAGCCATTGATAAAAAAGACCCCAAATTTCATAAAATTGTTTATCCTCTTGCTCTCTAATTTCAAATGTCAATCTACTCATCTCAGCACATTCCAATATTTTCTTAATAATTTCTTCCTGTAATGGTATTTTCTCATTCTTCCAATTTTTAGCAAATACAATCTTAGCCGCTGTTAATACATTTACAATCAGATATTTCTAGTCTTTACTATATGTATCTGGTAAGATTCCCAATAAAAAGAACTCCGGTTTCAAATCTATATGTTTCTTTGTCATTTTTTCCAACCACATGCGAATTTTAGTCCAATATTTTTTAGCGTCCTCACAGGTCCACCACATATGGTAATATGAGCCAGGTATCTGATGACATTTCCAGCATTTTTCAGATTTGTTCTTAAACATTCTTGCTATTCTTGTCGGGGAAAAGTGCCACCTGTAAAACATCTTATACAAATTTTCTTTATATGCTGTTGACATTGTCATTTTATAATTTTGAGACCACAATTTTTGCCATTTCTCTAAATTAATCCCATATCCAAAATTCTTCCCCCAAACAATCATAGTTTCTTTAACTTGTTCTTCCTCTAATTTAATTCCCAGTAAATAACCATATAATTTTTTAATCACCTTCTCATCAGTACACATCAAAATCTTATCTAGATCAATCTGTTTATCATAGAATCCCTCCATTTTAGAATCTTCATCATACCTTGAATGTATTTGCGCATATGAAAACCAATTTATCTTAATACCTTGTTCCTCTAAATTTTGAATCGATTTAAGTTCACCCTTTTCATCCAATAGTTCCCCATATCTAACTGTTTGTTCCTTCTTATAAATTATAGGATAGGAAAAGGCTTCAATAGTCAATAACCAAACTGGAATTTTCAAATAACATTGTCTTTTTATCTTCTCCCAGTTTAACCACAAAGACTCCTGTATATAATGTCTTCTAAAGTAACCCTGTGTTTTAGTTCCCTTATACCATAAAAAAGCATGCCAACCCAACAGCAAATCATGACCTTCTAGTGTCAACAATCTAGTCTTTCTTAATGTTATCCATTCCTTGACCCATTTCAAACTTTCAGCTTAATAGTACAATTCCCAATTGGGCAGGCCAAAACCTCCTCTAATTCTAGCATCTTGCAAAAGCTTTAGCTTTACTCTCGCTTTTTTACCTTGCCATATAAACTTCAACATAGTTTTATTTAAATCTTCAAAATAGTCTCTTCCAAGCCTAATTGGTATTGTTTGAAACAGAAATAGAATTCTGGATAAAATATTCATCTTAATTGTTGAAATTCTCCCTATTAATGACAATTGCAAGTTTTCCCATTTTTTCAAGTCTGTAGCTTTCTGTTGTTTAAGTTTAATATAATTATTCTCTTTTAATGTGCTACATCTTGCTGTCAAATATATCCCCAGATACTTAACCTTATTCGTAACTTGGATTTTCAACAGGTCTGCCAGTTCTTCTCTTTGTCTCAGTAGCATGTTCTTTGTCAAAATCTTTGTTTTATCTTTATTTATTTTCAAACCAGCCACCTCACCATATGTCTCTATCTTTTCCAATAGTTTTGGAGCTGTTTCTAGCGGATCTTCCAGAATAAAAGCTAAGTCATCAGCAAAAGCTTGTAGTTTGAATTCTTCTTTTTAATTTTCATTCCTTTTATGCTTTTATCATCCCTAATATTTCTATTCAACACTTCCAAAGTCAACACAAATAGCAAAGGAGATAGGGGACATCCTTGTCTTGTGCCTTTTCTTATATTAATAAAGTCTGTAAGTTCTCCCTCCATCATTACCTTTGCTGTCTGTTTATTGTATATGGCTTCTATTGCTTGAATAAATTTTCTGGCAAAACCCATCTGTTCCAATAGTAATAACATAAATCTCCAGTTCACGTTATCAAATGCCTTTTGAGCATCTAGGAATATCAAAGCCATTTGCTTTTCAGGATGAGCCTCATAGTATTCCAAAGTATCCAAGATTACTCTCATGTTGTCTCTGATTTGTCTCTTTGGCAGAAATCCATTTTGATCTGGGTGGATAAAATTATTTAAATATTTTTTAAGTCTTTCTGCTAAAATTGAAGCAAAAATTTTGTAGTCTGCATTCAATAAAGAAATAGGTCTATAGTTCTTAATTTGCAGTGGGTCAGCCTCTTCTTTTGGAATAAGTGTAATATAAGCCTCTGACCATGTTTTGGGTATCATCTTCTTTGACATAACTTCATTCATAACTTCTAACAATGGGATGCTCAATGATTCTTGAAATGTTTTATAGAATTCTGCCGGAAGCCCATCTGGACCTGGTGCTTTCCCATTATTTTGTTTCTTAAGTGCTTCATTTAATTCCATCATTGTTATATTGCTTTCTAGCATTTCTTCAGTCTCTTTAGGTATCTTCGGTAAGTTAGCATTCTGTAGATACTGTTTGACTTTTTCCTCATCAATATTCTCTTGTTTATATAGTTGCCCATAGAAATCTCGAATAATTTCCTTTTTTTCCTTATTGCCATAACAAACTTGGCCTTGATCATCTATTAGCTTCAATATTTTTCTTGATTCCTTCTCCTTTCTCAATTTATATGCTAGCCATCTACCTGGTTTATTTGCATCTTCAAAGTAGTTCTGTTTAGAATTTCTAATTTTCTGTGCCAATTCTTCTTTCTCTATTAATTCCATTTTATGTTTAATTACATCCAGCTTTAATTCAATATCTTTTTTCTGTGGCATTTTCTGTAATTCTTTTTCAAGAATTTTATACTCATCTTCCAAGGCCTTAGAAGGTTGCCTTTTCCTAATATTCTTTTTTCTTGTATAATCTATTATCAAACCTCTAGCATATGCCTTCATTGTATCCCAAACATTCTGCATTGAAGTATCTTCTTTTTTATTTTCTCTAAAGAAAAAAGCCAGTTCCTTCTCCATCCATTGTATAAAATCTTTTTCCTTTAAAGTAGTATTGTTTAATGTCCATCTCAATCTTTTTTTTTGTCCCTTCCATTTAATTGTCATTGGGCTGTGATCTACCCAAGTACTTGTTTCAATATTTGTTTCTTGAATATTAGATATTAATTCTGTTGAGATCCAAATCATATCTAATCTGGACCATGATAAATGTCTATTTGAATAAAAAGTATATTGTTTAGCTTTAACATTTCTTTCTCTCCAAATATCTTTTAAAGTTAATTCGTCTGTCATTTTAAAAAAAGATTTAGGGAGACTCTTTCTATTTTGCTTTGTTGTTGTTGCTATATAGTCCAATTTATTGTCCACAATTCCATTAAAGTCTCCCATCATAATTATATTAACATAGTCCAGTCCAATTATTTTCATGTGTAGCTTTTTATAAAACTCTTCCTGTTTATCATTCGGAGCATAAATTGCAATCAAGAGTATTTTTATATTATTGTCCATTATTTCCACCATTAATATTCTTCCGTCTTCATCCATGTAGATCAGTTTTGCTGGGATAGCCTCTTTAATGTATAGAACCACTCCTCTTTTCTTACATTGAGTCAAAGAAGTAAATATTTTCCCCAATTTTGGCTGTATTAACAATTGTTCATGTTGTTTTTTAATATGAACTTCTTGTAGACAAATTATATCCAATTTTAATTTCTCTAATTTATGAAAGATTTTCCTTCTTTTAACATCTGAATTGAGTCCATTTATATTCATTGTAATCAGTTTTTTTTTCTTCCATGATTATGCTTTATATTTAGGTCTAACAGCTCTCATGGATCTCACTTCACGCTGTTTTTTACTATCCACCTGTCCACCTACTGCACCTTTCTCTTTTTCAGTCTCCAGTTGTTCCTCTTGAAACTCAATTAATGAGACCTCTTTCTCTGTCTCCTCTTCTCTCTTTCCAAAAAATTCTGCATGGAAAAGTTCTGCTTTCTCAATTGAATCAATTCTATGTCTCCGCTCTTCTATGTCTCCTTCTGGAATCAGCCATCTATAATTCACTTCATTTTCCAATAACATTTTGGTCAGAAATCGATATTCTCTTCTCTTCTCATCTCTCTCACTCTTCTGGGTATTTGTTTTAAAACCACAATCTTTTTGCCTTTATATTTCAATATCTTCTCTCTTACCACTTATAGTATTTGTGTTTTAATGGATTTTTTGGTCAATCTAATATGGACTTCCTTTGGTAATTTATTTCTCATCGCATATCTTGTATAAACTCGATATACCTCATCTACTCCATCCATCATCTTTTCCTCTGTAATTTCCAAAACATCCACCAAAATTTCTATCATTATCACAGCCAAATGTTGTCCCTTTTCTTCTTCTATATTTTGAAATCTAAGATAAAATTCTGACCTTTCCATCTCCCACCTCAACATCCCATTTTTATCTTATTCAACCATTGTTAATCTATTGTCAATATTTCCAATCTTCTCCTCTCTTTGTTTACCTTCTTCCTCAATTTTTTGGAATCTCTCCTCATACTTCACCATCATTTGTTTAATATTTTCCACTTTTTCATCAGTCTTCTCTATTCTTTGTTCCATAGCGTCTGTTTTTATCTTGAGATCTTGAATTCCTTGCATAATCATCTGTAAAGTCACTTTTTCTTGTTCTTTATCTTGCTTCAACATTGTCTGAATTAAACATTGTCCTCCAGCTGGTGGGGAGGCAGAGGTAGAAGTAGAAACACCAGATGATATTGGTTTCCTGCTCATTTTAATGCTTCAAAATCTTCAAATTCTTTTTAGTTTTTAATCCAACTGGTAGAATAGCCAATTATAATCCAAAATGGAAAAATCCAATAGTAAAAAGCCCAAAACCAAAGAAGAAAAAGGAGAAAAAAAAAGAAGAAAAATCTTCAGGTTCTTCTAGACCCTAATCCAATTACGAAGTAGTCTACCATAAAAAATGAAAAATAGAAAGAAAAAAAACACCCAAAAATAATAATATTGATTAAGAAGAAAAAGAACAAAAATAAAGAGAAGAAGAAGAAATTCCTTCAGGTTCTTCACACCTTAATCCAATTGGGAAGTCTCAATAATCAAAAAGAAAAAACAGAGTGGTCCAAAAACATGGATAGAAAAAGCAAAAGGATCCCAGTAAAGATAAGGAGAAAAAAAGAAAAATAAAGAAAAAGCTCTGAGGCTCCCTTTGAAATAAAAAGCAAAAATAAGAATATTACTAGAATTAAAATTTACAAAGAGGCTGGTGAGTAGGAGTATCACAAGTAAAAGAAAAAAAAAGAAAGAAAGCACACTGCACTTTATTTAGTTGTCCAAGGCTCTTATTATGACTCTCTCCTCCACTAGCTTCAAAGCCAAGCCTCAAGTGTTAAAATATTGATAAGAGTCCAGGAGAACACCTGTAATAATATTTTGCTGTGCTCTCCCTCTATCTTATCAAGTTGAAATGTCCTTGAGAAGGAGTCTTCTTACAATTCTCTCCAATTCAAATAAAATATTTTCAAGCCTCTAGTTGGCAGTGTTACAAAGTTTCTTAATACTCTTTTCCCCCCCAGCCAGAAAAAAAAATTATAAAAAGAAAAAATAGCCAAAGGGAGCCTCTATCCTAAAAGAAAATTAAAAAATCAAAAGGAGTATAAAAATATATGCAAGAGGAGGTTTTCGGTTTCGCGTGGCTTCGGGGCAGCAGGAATTCGCGACAGCTCGCGATTCCTGCTGTGCTAGCCGTCGAGGTATCCCCGACCCAGATGGGTCAGGGGGATATGGCTGCCCTGTAGGGACAGCTGAAGAGAGAGGGGAGTCGGACAGGGAGGTGGGGGTGTCGCAGACCCCCACCTTCTCCGGAAAAACCCCTTTTTCCCAAGGCGGTGGAGCGGCGGTCAGCAATGGCCGCCACGAAGAAGCCAGCAACCGGGTAAGATTGCGCTGGAGGAAATGTGAAGAGTGAAAGTTTTGTCTGAGCCGGGTCAAGTAACATCCTTTAAATTGCCTGGAACTGAGCTGTTTGAATTGCTGGAGGATACATTGTATCCCTAAGAAGAGCGAAAGCGGCGGAGAAGCTGTTAAAGGGAACTTTCGTTTTTTCTTCACTCTCCCACCCCATGGAAACAGCAGAAATGTTTGGATATATTGGACATCGAAAGTGAATTGTTTTGAGAGTTGAAGCTAAGGAACAAAAGGATTTTTGGACATTGAAAAATTTAAGAAATTGGAAACCCTTGTTGGAGGTATGGATTTCTGATTATTTAAAATTGACATTTTAAGTGGGAAGGGAGAGGGAAAAAAAATTGGAGCAGAAGCTGAAAAAGGAGGAGATTGCCTAGAATCCCAAAGAAAGATATATAGTAATTGGACCTCTTTGACTAAACATTAACCCCAGAAAGAGAAAGAGAAGAAGGAAGAAAAGTATTAACTTTTGGAATTTTTTTTTAATTGTTTTTGATTAAAAATACTTGTGGTTGTTTTGGGAAAAGTTTCTCTTTTCATAATGGCATTGTTTGTGGATGATCTAAAGACTGAATATCAAAAATATAAAAAGGAAGATACTTTGGGCGCTTTGTTTCAATTCTTGGAAATGGCGTTATGTACTTATGAAAAGTTGATTACGCAGCAGAAGGACTGGGACAAGGAAGAAGAGGAAGAAGAAGCCATCTTTGATGAACAATGGGTCCCTTCCGGAGAGGAGGAGAAAAAGGGGATTTTAAGAATTGTAAAAACAACCAAAGGAGAGAAAAATGAGCGAAAAGGTGGAGGCAAGGTTAGAAAGCAAAGGAAAAGGAGTGGAAAAAGAGAGGAGAAAAAACAAAGGGGTAAAAAGGGCAAGGAGAAGAATAAGCAGGAGAGAAAGGGGGGGAGGAGAGGACTTGGTGGGGGGAAGCAAGATCTAAAGAAAAAAAGTTTATTTAGAGACAATGGGTGAATTTAATTTAGGATAAGAGAGGGATTCTGGAGGGTACATAGGTTTGTGTTTTTATATGTGTATTTAGAGTATAAAATTCATTATGTAATTTTAGAATCTTTTAAACAGAATCCCAAGAAAAATTGTTACACGAGGTACTTTTAAGTTAGGGTAATGAGTTATAGATGTTACTCCAATTGGTGTATAGGAGAAGTATAGTAAAAGAAAAAAGATGAATGGATAGTTTGCGGTATCTGCCATCCCGCATTAGATGGGCGTCTCATGAGAGGGAGCAAGGGAGAGAGAAACGACACGAGACGAGGTTTTCTCTGGATGAGCGCGCCAAATGCCTTTGCACTGGCTCTTTTATTATGCTTTTTCACAGGGGGGTGAAATTCTTCAAAGCTCAGGGTAAACAAGACATTCATGAATTATAATAGCTTAGGTCAGCAGGAAATACATAAGATTTATAATAGCTCAGGTTAGTAAAGACAACAGGGTATCAGAAAGTGTAATTTATAGGAATTCAGGTCAATTAAAACATCATTCTGTATTGACAGCTGTTTAAACTCCTCTTCTCTTTTGCATGCCTGGCAAAGATCACTGAAGAGATAGGAGTCTTAATGTTTACAAAAAGATACAATGCAGACAGGAGTCTGATGTTTTACACAAGAAAGCTAAATACAATGCTAGGATGGTACAGAATTGCACTGATAGTTACAACATCTCCTCTGTTTTTATTTTTATTTTATGACGAGTCTTCTTCCTTGTCCAAGAAAACAGGAACTACTTTTCTGAAATGTTCTCCGTCCCCGTCATCTAGGCAGGCGTGCGACCCGTCAGCATCAGGGTTGTCCAAGGAGCAGTAACTCAGCAATGATATTTCTTCATCCGATGTTAAAGACATAACATGAGCTTGCAATAACACATCAGCATCAGTAGTCATGGAAGATAATTGATTTTTTAAAAATTGCAATATTCTATTAAAACAACAAGGTCCTATAATACATATCAATATAATGATTATTAATGGTCCTGCCAACGCAGTTAAAAGGGTTGTAAGCCATGGTGAAATAGAAAACGAACCTTGATACCAATTATACATGTTTGACCTTTCTCATTCTCTATCTTTTAAGCATTTTTTTTAATTCATTCATAGAATCCAGCACGACCTCACTGCTATCAGCATAGAAACAACATTCTCCTTTAAACCACCACCCCTGCTATCAGCATAAAGACAACATTCTCCTTTAAATCCCCCCCCCCCTGCTATCAGCATAAAAACAACATTCTTCTTTAAGGGCAGCACACAATCCCCCTTGTTTTAAAAATAACAGAGCTAAGCCTCTACGATTTTGCAAGAGAGGGGGTGTTCCATGGATACCTATAGGGATATAAAATCATCAGAGTTATACACATTAATTTTTGGTACAAGCCATACTTGAATGCAAAAATGATTTGGATTTAACAATTTCATCCCCGTGGATACATGCCATGAAACCAGTGTAACAAACTCAAACAAAATTATTGCCAGGGATAAAATACATTCCTTTCAGGCGTGATGTTAAAGTTCCTCCTGCAGTTTTGTGGATTGCAGGATATCCCCCGGTTGTGTGGGTGCGTCTGCCAAATTGAATTGAAGTGGTGGGTAGAAGTTTTCTATGCAAGAAAAATTGGTTGTAGAACTTAAACGAACTTTTTGAGAGTCAGTTATAGTCCAGGCAATATTATCTCTTCTATGAGGCTTCCGTCATGGGCAGTTCTTTGGAAACGTTGCTTATTGACAGGATCAGAGCTCGGGTATATAAAAACATGACAAGCAGGAGAGAGGCTTATGGACAAATTAGTTGTAGAACATTTACCAGATGAGGAAGGAATACAATTAATAGAAAAAGGATAATAATTACAATAATGACAATGAAGATAAACTTGATCATTCATTAAGAACGTTAAGTGGGGTGGGGAAACCCTTGATACAATATAAGGACATTCAGATCCCCCTATGTTTAGATTGAAAAGAGGAAAAGATTTTAAGATTCCTTTCCATAGGAAGAGTAAAGAAGAAACAAAAGAGCGAGGGGTAGAGTGTTCTTTAAAATAAAACAGAAATGACAGAGTGAAAACTTATGGATAGCATTTTCATGACATACCCACGTGGAACAAGTATAATAGCCTTCTGTTAATGAAATGATTTTAACACGAATAGTCTTTTGACAGGAAGCATAGGTTTTGTTGAAGTAAGGTAGAAATTGCAAAGAAGATATAGGCAAGAATATCAGGAAAGATTTTTAAGATACAGATGTAGCAGATAAATTCCCATGATAGGGTCTTACTGCCTGATCAGGGATTCAGAGAGTGGTTTTTTCTGGCAGTAAGATCGCAGCGTTTCCTCTCCCCCAAGCTCAGCAGGACTCTGCCAAGCAGAATAATGACAGTCTGTTAGGAGGGGTGAAAAGTGGGGGGGAAAATGACGAACAGCAGCAGAAGTAGGAGGAATTCCAGTTAAGTTTAGGAAGTTTAGAGTAAAAAGACAAATGTTAAGAGAGTTTTGCAATGCTGGGAGGTTCGGGGGTTTTTCCCGCAATGAATACCAATTAAGAGCACGTTTCAGAGATAAGTGAGCTAGCCTAATAGCCTGTCCCCAGGCTGTTGCAGGGAATTCCAAACTTGTGGATTACATCCCATCTGTTACAGAAGTCCTGAAAAGCAGAACTTGTGCAGGCAGATCCATTGTCTTCTTTGATTTCTTTTGGACGTCCCAGCGAGGCAAAGGTACGAATTGAATAATTGTTTTACAGCTTCTCCCCTTTGAGGAGTAGCCAAAATAAATCCTGAATATGTATCTATTGAAACGTGCAAATATTTCCATGGGGCAAAAGGTGGATACTAAGTTACATTCATTTGCCAAATTTCACAAGCTTTTAATCCTCTAGGATTTTACTCCTATGGGAATGGAATGTAGCAGCTTCTGCCTGAGTTAGAGAAAATTAAAAAGTTATCATAACTTGGCAGAGGAGATTCAAACACACTCCCTGCTTCTATTTTTTGATGGACTTTTAAAGCCTCCATAATTTTCCTCCAAGTGACCAAAAAGCCAATAGGTGCACGAGGAGGACAATGGAGATATTCACCAATTTTTTGCCAATTGGAAAATTTTTAAGGACCCTTCCTCTGAATAATTGGGACAATGTTGCCACACATAAGCCAATAATGCAGCAATAGATTTCCTTTTTATGGGAAAGCCCTTTAAATTAGCAGAGTATTTAGAAGAAGCGACTAGCTCTCTCAATTCCTTCTGCTGTTGAGAAAAGCCTCCACCCATACTTACTAAAGTCGAGACCATCTTTCAGATCCGATGAGGTGCAATTCGCTCAGGCGCCTGGCGATGCACAGCTCCAACCGAGCTGATAAGTATGGGCGCGCCGCTGCGTATCCCCCTTAGGGAATCACGTCGGGGTCACCAAAATGCGGTATCTGCCATCCCGCATTAGATGGGCGTCTCATGAGAGGGAGCAAGGGAGAGAGAAATGACACGAGACGAGGTTTTCTCTGGATGAGCGCGCCAAATGCCTTTGCACTGGCTCTTTTATTATGCTTTTTCACAGGGGGGTGAAATTCTTCAAAGCCCAGGGTAAACAAGACATTCATGAATTATAATAGCTTAGGTCAGCAGGAAATACATAAGATTTATAATAGCTCAGGTTAGTAAAGACAACAGGGTATCAGAAAGTGTAATTTATAGGAATTCAGGTCAATTAAAACATCATTCTGTATTGACAGCTGTTTAAACTCCTCTTCTCTTTTGCATGCCTGGCAAAGATCACTGAAGAGATAGGAGTCTTAATGTTTACAAAAAGATACAATGCAGACAGGAGTCTGATGTTTTACACAAGAAAGCTAAATACAATGCTAGGATGGTACAGAATTGCACTGATAGTTACAACAATAGTTGGAAATAGAACAGACAAAGAATGTTATTGAAAATGGTAATAAGATATGGAAGGATATATAAAGGCTTTGTTATGGTTTTTTTTTTTTTTGAATTTTGTATATTGATAAAAGGCAATAAAATTTTAATTAACAAGAAATAATTTGGATGAAAAGGAGAAGTAGGGATAAGATATGAAGTTAAATAGATAAAGTATTGATACTATAATTTGGAATTGTTATGCTCTATTGGTTTTTTACTATTATTTTTTCCTAGAAAAGAATTTATAAGCTGTTATGCTTTGATTCTTTGTGCATTGTTTTTATAAAAATGGTTTTTATATATATATATAAAAAAAGAAAATGATAATAAGATATGGAAGGATATATGGGGTGAATATGATATTTGAATTTGTGTCTGTGTGAAGAGTTTTAACCCGGGATCAGACAATCTTCAGAAAAAATCTTTTAGTTTTGTTTATGTTTTGTGTTTTGTATGTTTGTGTATTGTGTCTTCTGTAAAATTGTTAAAAATCTTTTTTTTTTAAAGAAAAAAAAAGAATTAATAAAACCTTGGAGGAATGTAATTGTAAACAAGTCAGAAAGAAATGAATATGATGACTATAAAATGGATAAATATAGAAAAGGAATGAAATTGAATAAGAGTAAAGAGAAATAATGAGAAATTTGCTGAAAGATATTTATGTGTCCATATGGAAATGGGATAAATTAGAATTATGTTGTATAAAAATAATGTTTTATCCGACTTGTAAAAATTTATAATGTTAAGAGGTTTTATGTACTTAATGGTTAATGATGTGTTGTTTGTCTTTAAAATTAATAAAATTTGTTTCAAAATATACATATATATATATATATGTAAGAGAAAATTCAGTCCGGTTACCTACAAAGTCACACTAAAGTCCCAAGAAAAAAAAAATAAGAAAAAGAAAAAAAAATCCAAGCGTCAATTTGACATCACGTTAAAAAACACCGCTCATATAGTTTTTGCCAAAAAAAAAAAAAATCTCACAGGTTTCTTCTCTATTCAGGGTGCCCTTTCAAATCTCAGCGAATTTACAACAAAAAAGAAGTTTCTCACCCAGCCGGCACACTTTCACTTCCAGCCACTTTCTTTCCGGAGCTGTCCCGACTTCAGCAGCTATGGAGGCTGCCTCTCCGCCGCCAGCAAAAGGACTTCTCCCGGATCAAACCAGGGGTTTTGCGATATCCCTGGGATCCTGGGACTATGCCCTTCATGATCACCATCTCTACAGGACGGTTTAGGTTCGTTGGGACCGACCAGGGGCGAAAATATCAGCTGCGATCTCAGTGCCCCGAGATCGCAACTGAATTGCTGAAACGAAGCTCCGCCTTCTCCCAGATGCAGAAGAATCTTTATAGACTTGAACACCAAGCCTTATCCAGCAAAATGCAATTCAACAGTGAGAAAAGTAAGGTCTTACACTTAGGCAAGAAAAACCAAATGCACAGGCCAGAATAGGTGGTGCCTGACTTAGCAGTAATAATTGTGAGGGGGATCTTGCTGTCTTAGTAGACCACCACTTAATTATGAGCCAGCAATTTGCTGTTGCTGCCAAAAAAAAAACCCCAATTTAATCCTGGGCTGCATACCACTTTATATTGCACTGGTAAGTTTATACTTGGGATATTGCCTTCAGCTCTGGTCACCACAGTATAGTTGCCATCTACTTTTACCTCATACCAAAGATTCAGTGCGTATTATATTAATGATGTATTGCATTGTGAATATTATGGGAGGAGAGCCATGTAGGGAGGTGTCTTCAAGGTGAGGGTCAAAAAATCCAAATGGCAACCAACCTAAGCTCTGTTTGTTTTTTAACTTGCAAAACAAAAATATTGGGGCTTCAACTGCATGGTTGTGGCCATCATGATTTTTGGATGAGGCCACCTTTCCCATGTAAATCTAGCCAAAAATAAAGTGGTTGTGGTAGCATCTTTTCAGGATAATAAATGTTATTCAGAGGCATAAGCTTTCATGTAGTTTCATGAACACTGGATTAAAAAGGATAGGTAAAATATTAATGAAGGATCCATATTTGTTCTTTTTTAACAAAATCCACTCTTCTATATATTTGATTTTATTTATCTTTACTGATTAATATTATTTTATCTGAAATGAAAATGAAGCTAAATCATCTATAATTTATTGTATTCCTCCCATGATTCCTCTTCAAGATAGGAGTCAAGCGGCTTCTTTTCCTGTTCTTAGAAATAGATATCAAGAAACTGCATAAGTCCGCAATCTAAAAATTGTAGTTCCTTAAAAGCTCTTCAGTAAATACCATTTGGATATGGAATTTATTTTTAATCTGAAAATGGGTGAGAAACAGGATATATACCAATGATGGTTCTGAATTACCACTCAAGTACTCCTGAAAATTTTGACTGATTCTGCTTTTTTTTTTTTTTATATGGGACATATATTTTTAGCTACTTCTGCTAATACTGTAATCCCATTGTCCAAATATTTCTTAATATTTCATCAAGAAGAGAGATCTTGGCTTGTTTTTTCTAACCTTTCATTTCCAGTTAAGATCAATGAGGTAAAGTTTTTCATTCAAGGTTAGGGTTTTTTTCTGTTTGAGACATCCTGTTGTTTAATTTTAATTAGGAAGATACTATCATTTTTAGAACTGTATCCATTCATTTTTATAATAGCTACACTGAGATAAATCTTTCTGTTCAGCTATTAACATTAAGCTTTTGTTCTGGTGTTCAAGTATTGTAACATTTGCTTTCCTTATTTTGTTCCAAGTCATTCTTATAGACAGAATGTCATAGAAAAAGCATGATTAAGTATGCCATTGCAGTACTTGCAATGATGTCGTCAATTGTAGCAATACACCTTCCCATTGATAATAGGTGTTTTTCTTGAAGGTTTTAACTACATGCAAAAATTGCACCTTATAGCTTATGTTTGACATAAGAGGTATTAATGTTATATTAAGGTTATATTAAGAGGCAGTACACTATCAAAAAGATCCCTTTGTCCAATGGTATAATTTCATTGGAATTTGAAGATGAATTTATTCCTGCATATTTTCTTTATGTCACTACAGAATCTCAATTGACATATGACTTTCTGCTTGAATTACGAACTTAGTAGGAACCTTGGCAAGATGGTAGCCATAAAATATCATGGTTATTTTCCATCCTTATGTTGTATTTTGTTATGTCTAATAATACTGCTAATAGCATACTTTCCAATATTTATTCACAGTACATACTGTTCTAGTTGTTGTAATGGAACCTATTCCTAAAATGGAGTTGCAACCTAAATTTATTTATGTAAAATATTTATAGGATCTCCCACTTGAACAAGGGGGTTGGACTAGGATACCTCCAAGTCCCTTTCAACTCTGGTTTTCTGTTACTCCTATTCAGCTATGCTTCTGGAAAAGTACTGGGAAAGGCAAGGTATTGTCAATAAAATATAAACATTTAATACATTCAGAAGCTTGGGAGAGTAAAATTTAGCTTTTCCTAATGCCAAAACCAGGAAAAGCAACATTTCTTCTAGAATGGACATTTATCAGGAAAGATTAAGGGAACATTACCATTGAGAATTACTTGATTACAGGCAGGCATATCTGGCTGATAGTGTCTAAATATAACAACAGTGTATAAAGAGATTGACAGGGCCAGGTCCTAAGCCAAATTCAGTTTAAAATATAATTACTAGTACTTTGAAATTTGCTTAAAAATCAATGAAAACTATTGAAGTCCTTTAAATATCATTTAATAATCCAGAGGGTATTGTTTGATCAGAAGTTTACAACATTCTGTACTATCTGTTATGCATGCTGTGTACTAGAATAATCAGTCATAACTATTACAAGAACTCATAATTCTGGCTAGATTATCTCACTCAGAGAAAGCAGATGATACAGCAGGCTAAGTTAATGAACAGTGTTGTCTGATACAAATGAATTAACTCATCCCAAAAGAGGATTGCAGGCATAATCATAAAAGGTTGAATATTTCTCTCCTTCCGTAATAATCAAAATATTTACTTCATCCTACAAATCATCTTATTTGATTTTGATGTATTGCCACCAATCTGATAGAGAGCCAATTTGGTATGGTAGTTAAGGTACCAGGCTAGAAAATTGAAGACCCCGAGTTCTAGTTTCTCTTTAGCCATGAAAGCCAGCTGAGTGATCTTGGTTAGTTATTCACAGTCCAAATCAACTCACAGGGTTGTTGTTGTGGGGAAATAGGATCAGGAAGGTGTTGGCCACCTCGAGTTATTTGTAAAAATAATAAAGGTGAGACACAAGTAAGTAAATAAGCTATTCCAGCTTTGTTCAATATTATAATATAAATAATAATTAGGAAGGGATTCTGTTTTTAATGTAGAAAACCTGTGCTGCATTCAGAAGAAACAATGTGTATTTGTTCTGTCCCTTAATTAGCATTCTTGAGATCCCCGCGCTTTGATTGGCCAAAGTGCGGGGCACTTTGATTGGTCAGGTGAGCCGCGCCAATTGGCTCGCTAAGAATCTCCCGCGATTGGTCAATTCGAATCGCGGGAGATTCAAAGCGGTGCCATTGGCCGCGGCCGCCGTGGCTAAAAGAATAAAAGTCGCGAACCTTGTGCAAAGCGCCAGTTCGGTTCCTACTTTAATAAAAGAGCATGATTTGAAGTCACCGACTCCTGGCATCATTTTCGAGGACACAACGGTGTTTCCACTTATGTAGATTTTAGCAAGGCTGGGAAAAGAACTTTGCTAAAAAGAATGTCCAAAATAAATAGCTCCTTTCCTTTCTCCTTCTCTTCTGGAGCAAATTTCTCTGTTTAAAAAAATCACTCCATCTTTATATAAACAAACATCTTACAGTTCAGATACTTCAGACAATGTCAGTGTTCACAAGGAAGTAGGAGGAAACAGTGACAAAAAGAAGAAAAAGTGAAGAGAGAAGGCAGAAGGACACGTTTAAGAGAATGTTAAAGAACAGTTATGTGAGTCGCTCCTGATTTTATGACCTCTTTTGCCTCCTTAAGCAAATCACTGCAGTTGGTAAGTGAATCACTGGATTGTTAAGTGGATTTCCTAATTGAGTTTATCAGAAACTGGCTGAGAAGATCACAATTGGCAATCATGACGCTGTGATGCTGCACCCATAATAAATACATGCTGGTGGCCAAACACCCACATGTGATTATGGAGATGTTGTGATGGCTGTAAATGCGAGGATTGATCATAAGCCACTTTTTTTCAGTGTCACTATAACTTCAAATGGTTGCTGTGCAAATGGTTTTAAGTTGAGAATTACTTGTATTAGTTTTTACAGTCAGCCTTTCCTGTGCATGTAGGATCATTTAGCCCAGCATGAATTTCTAGCAAAAAGTTTTCCACAACGTACAGTATCTATATTGAATATCATTACATTGGTTACAAATGTTGAATAGCCCATCAGATTAATTAGGGTATCCAGACAATACCATAAACCTGAACAATGGGACTTTGGTCAGCTAGGGAGTAAATTTCCCACTAAGATAATTTGTTACTGTTCTGTTAGAGACAAAACTACCTAATATACATACCTCTACCCCTGAAGCTTAACATGAGGCAATATAATAATGGCAATTGTATAAAGATTTCTTTTTTTTTTTTTCACATACAAAAACAGGCCTGGGACAAATAAAAATGTGGTCTTGCTAAAATCATGGACAGAAATCTCCCATTGAAGACTACAGAAGATATAGCAATAACACTTGGACTTATCTACTGTTTTGCAGTGCTTTACAACCCTCTCTAAGTGGTTTACAGAATCAGCATATTGGCCCCAACAACCTGAGTCCTCATTTTACCAACTTCGGACAGATGGAAGGCTGAGTTAACCTTGAGTTGGTTAGGAATCAAACTGCCAAACTGTAGGCAGCCAGCAGGTAGCAGAAATAGCCTGCAGTACTGCATTCTAACCACTGTGCCACCACGGCCCATATAAGCGTAGGTCAAATAACAAGATTGCATGGATCTGTTAATGTTATTTACTTGTTTATTACTTACTTTGCACACCACTGGTTCCAAAGGGTTCTGAATGGCCAACAATCAGGAACATCATTTTTAAAAACCATCAATAAAAATCATCATTGGGATTTGGGCCCGGGGGGGAGGAAGTTATAGGTTTCCCCGTGTCTCCTAGTGTTTAAAGTATGTCTTCCTAAATGGAAAAAATGGGGCGTTAACTGCTCTGTTGAATCAGGGAGGAAAAAGTAAACCGAATATCCATGGCGGGAGAGAGATGCAACCAATGAAGACAGTGAAGTAAAATGCATATTTCCTAAGTCCCGTGTGATGGTATTCCTTGATGAATGGAACATGGAGGGAATTGACCCTGTTCAATCTGATGGGTAGTTGGAAATAGTCAATTGGTTGTTGGAAGAGACAGTGCTGCAGATAATCAGATCCAGAGCTATCTAAAGCCTGAAAGATACAAATACATCTTGAAGCCAACTAGCAACCAGTGTAGTTCTCAACGCAGTTGGCTGAATATAACAAGACAGTCCCATCAATGAACAAGTGGGCTGAATTTGTACTAGCTGCTTAGTACAAGAGCTTCTAAATTCAGTTCAGGGGCATCCTCGTGACGAGCATATTACAGAAATGTAGAGTTGGACATGAGTGACTGCAAGCAGAATTTTTTAATACAGGCATGGCTACAAATGGAACACTTCCTTTGTAGCTGTCTTGCCCTTCCTTGAGATCTGGCAAGACCTTGCACCCTGCCTTCCAGCAATCCTTGAAGAGTTGCTCTTTCTGTAAGCGTTGGGGTATCACCAGGATTGTGGTTCATAGTATGACTAGTTATACAAGTCTTTCAATAAATAAGGCAAGTTGTAGTTGTGCACAAAATACTTCTTTTTTTTTTAATCTTGGAGAGCAATATACATCATTTCCGCCCATTCCAATCCTGACCTAGCATCCAGTCAAAACTCAGACTTGCATCTGCCATACAATAACTGAGTTTACCCAAAGAAAACAAATCACCAGAGTTCATAAATGATGACATATACAAAATTAAATAAAACAAAAAACCCTAACAGATTTCTCACCAAACTTGCTTACCTATTCCTTTGAACAAAATAGATTTTTCAAAGTTAAGGGTTTTTAATTTTTTTTAGGAGAGAAGGCCAAGGGGGATTTGCTTTTGCTACTTCATAAGGTAAACACCCTTTCTCAGGATAACTCTGCTTGAGACAAAGGAATGGTGTATTCCCTATCTGGAAAATGGTTATCAGTCTTGTGATTGACAGATGGCATCATAACAGTCCATAAACAGCTTGGCTATCCAGAAACATGAATCCTGGAAATGGCTGAAGATAGGATTATACTCAGGGGTGGGATTCAAATTTTTGAACAACTGGTTCTGTGGGTGTGGCTTAGTTGGTGGGCATGACTTGGTGGTCAAGTGACCAGGTGGACGTGGCCTGGTGGTCCTGTTATTGGCCAACTCAATATCACTCACATCGAGGCACACATCTCTTCACCTGGCCTCTCATGACTGTGGGGATGCTGCAACAGTCGTAAGTGTGAAAAAGGGTCATAAGACACTTTTTTCAGTGCCACTGTAACTTTGAATGGTCACTCCACACAAGCAAAGTACCAGCAAAGGAGGGGAAAAAAACTCTAGAGAAGTTCCTGAATCCTGACAAGAATGTAATAAGGGTTATCGGAGAGGCAGTTTCTGTAAGCAACACCAGAATGTTTCCTTCCTGCTTTCCTTACAGGATTAGGCCAATAATTTCTTCAAACAACCAGTTCACCGAACTGCTTAGAATGTTAACAACCGTTTTTCGTGAATAGGTGCGAACTGGTAGAAAGTCTGAGTCTGATTATACCCCTGATTATACTCCTGTTCAAAACTTGGGGTTCTATTCTATTCTATTCTATTATTCTAGCTGGGGTTGTGGGTTCTGAATAGCATATTGAGGTTAAGCATAGGAATATCTTTGTCTATTTTCAATTTTTTAGTAGTGGCCTTTTCTAAATAGAATCCTTCATTAGGGTAACTCATGCCCTAGTCATCACACACTTGGACTTTTACAATGCACCCTGTATGGGTGCATTGTAAAAGTCCAAGTGTGTGATCACTAGGGCTGCCTGTATGGGGCTGCCTTTGCAGGCAACTGTGAAGATTGCAGAAAGCAGCAGTCAGACTTGGGCTAGAAAACCTCATTGATAAAGTCATGCCCATCTTACATTTGCAGCTGTGATAACCCCGTTGATTTATGTGTTCATTATTGTGATAGAATGTGCATCTGAAGGAAGAGTGGGAGAGGGGTCTTCGCAGCATAGAGCTTTCTCCAAAATTGGCAGTACATTCCGTCAGAGACAAGCCCAAATTAAGAGAGTGTGCAGTCCTGAACTGGAGAAAGGGAAGCAGGGAAGAGGTTCAGGGTGGACACATCTCAGGATATATCTAATAGGTTAGAAAGTGATAGCTCTAAGATTTTACTATTAGGTGTAAAAAAAAATAAATAAATAAAGGATCAGACTCAATTGGATTTCATTCTGTAATCTTTAGTCTTGGCCTGACAATTATTACTTATATGGCATTATATGGCATGCTATTCCATCAGGGATTGCTTTCCAAGACTATCTCGTCCAATCACACCAGCACCTTTTCATCCTTGATTAGATCAAGGCAGAGTTTCTACCAGTAACTTTTTCTTTCCTAATCAATCAGCCCTTTCTTAGAACTTCTAAAGTTTGCAAATAACCAATAGCAAGCCTACGTGAACATTAACCAATTGCTACTACACTTTGAATGCTCCTTTTCTAATTAAAGTTACCTTTTCTCTCTAAAAATGCAGTTTAGAACCCGATGATTAGATGTTCAATAATTTACTTTCTTTACTTTTAGTGTTGAAACCCATTTTTTCTTCCTTTCAAATGACTATCAGGCACTTCCATTTGATATAGCTGTAACCACAATCCCGAACTGATGGTAACAAAACCATTTAGTGATCAGAGGGGAAAGAGGAGCTGGTTCTGTTATCTTCCAGGAACCTAACCTCAGATCTTGCTTGTTAATCATAGACCCATCATGACCAATCACATGGTTAAATTTTGACCGTTCCCCTAGCAGAGTAATTGTGTCATTTGACTTTTTTTTTTTTTTACTTTTCTTTCAAGTGAGATTGATGATAACTCATTCATAGCTTTCTCTCATACTCACTCTCCGATAAGGGAAGGTGATGATGTAGCTTCAATATCATTTTGGGAGGCCAAAGTCATAAAAGTGAATTGTGCTTGATGCCCATAAGTCTTCTAACTGAGAAGATAGTGAGCATGAATCATTTCCCCTTCTCCTCAGGTTTATCAGGTAGTTCCAGACTAGCTTCTTCATGTGATTTATCCAATTTGGCAGATTTTCTTCTAGTGCAGTCCCAGTATCCTCTTGTCAGAAGAGACAGCTGTAAAATAATTACCATTTAAGTTCCTAGATAATTTACAGCAGAGTCTCCAGCATTACAAGAATAGCCAGTTTTTGTAAACCCTTCAAAAGCATTGGTTTCTGGTTGAAACTAAGAGCACCAAGAACTTAAAACTGATCCTGCACTGAGTGAAGCCAACTTCAATTGTCCTAGCCAGAAGCACTTGCTTGCTATTTCCATTTACAGTGAATTGAAACTTGCCATGTGATTATCTTTGTTGCTGGATAGCTGAGAGTTGGAGATGGATGTTGGAGATTTTTCCTTCTATCAAGCACTGCCATTTTATGGGATCCAGAACATGTGCCTCTCTGTCACAATCCTTGCCATATGGAAGAACTTGTTACATGAGATTTGGATTGGCATGACCCTGACCCAATTGGCCTCTTTTAAAGTTTTGAAGACTTAGATATTCCATTAAGTATTGGACCAAAGTTGTGTTAGTCTATTTCTAGGGCTTATAGTAGTATATTAATTGGTGTCCTTATTGATAATTTGTTTTTGTGATTGTTTTAAATTTTTACGCTACCCAAAGTGATTTAGAAAGATACAAGTTAGATAACCAATAAATAAATCTTAAACAATAAATAGAAAGCAGCAACAGGAAGAGATACAAATGGAATGTGTGATATTGAATGTTAAAACACCAGTCCAACAGGGCTTTTTTCATGGACTTACGAATTCAGAACCAATCTTGAACAAACAACATTGCACAAATTAACAGCAGTAACATAAGCTTGAAGTTGTGTTAAAAGGAATGAAAAGATTGTATTTTGCTAAGGAACCATTTTCAAGCTCTGGATTGATAAATTGACATCTCCAAGCTTAAGTAGGATGCAGAAACAGAGTGTTCACTTTACTATCAAAGATGGGCAAACAAGCTTAGATGCCAACCTGTGGAAAAATGTGAAAAACAGAGGTCACAAGCTGTATTTATGCTAAGAATGATTCATTCCAGCCATTTTAAATGGTATGATAAAGGATTCTCTCCATTTTAGAAATGGTAATAACTACACCAAAAATAGTACCTTCATTTATAGTGTAGTATATAGTTCATACGAGATCAAAAAGTCTTCATAACAGTGCAGTACATTTCAACTAAAGTGCTTTTCCATTCAGCCTGCTATCTTCCTTCATTATTTTCCAAAATGGAAAGGAATCTGTGTCTCAACCTCAGGTGTTCACTTCAATCTAATCTTTTTGCTTTTCAGGGGTGATAATTCTCCAGTGTTTTGCTCAGAGGCATTTGCTGCTCTTAAGGGACAAATGGCAAAAGGAGGCCTTCCATCTCATTTACCTTTGTGAGCAAGTTATAGTTGTAATGCTTGGGGGACTGGGGAAGAACTACTCCTGACTTCTGAGCCATAAACTTGTTTCATCCACTAGTTGAGAAAAGAAATTTTAAAAGTTTGAAAAATGGAGTTATCATTTTGAAAATTTTATTTTATGTAATGTCTATATTTGAGATCTACCCTGGTTTAACTCTAATTCTAATTTAGGTATGCTTGTAAAATATCAATAAAGGAGAATATTTTCTTCTTCACTGGTAAACTTGGATTACTTAATAGAGAAGAAGAAAACAACTCACTATTCTTCCTAGACATCCTGATCAGCAAACACCATAACGACAAACTAGAAATATAAGGGTATCAAAAAAAAACCATTCACACCAAGCAAGTGCTCTACTACCAAAGCAACAAGCCCACCTCTCACAAGAGAAGTTGTATAAGAACTTTATTTAGATGAACACAAACTCATTGCACTGAACATCATAAAGAGGAAACAGACCATCTGTATAAGATCTTCCAAACAAATGGATATCGACACAGCTTGATCAAAAAGTGCTTGACCTTTCAACCCAATACAACACAACTAACATGTCAGCCTTCAAGATCTTTTCCACTGCTTTGCATCTTTTGGCTGCCATAAGTAACGGGGGGGAGGGGATATGTCTGGGAAGAGAGCTGGAGGTGTTACATTCCTGTGTTGTGTAAATGAGGAATGGGGGGGAGTATAAATTCTTGCTCTTAAGTTTCTATTCCTCGTTTAGCTTTCTTTTCTCTGCACAGCTGCAAATCTTTATCAAAATATGTCAAGGTCAGCGGACAGAGGCCTCATCACCACCTAAAGATGCTCACATGATCCTATTCACAACTTGGAAGACTCATTTGGACTATGAGGGGTGGGAATGTTTCCAACACTTTGTATATGTGATCTGCCCACCTAATTTCTTAGGTTCAGAATTCTATTTGATGCTACCATTTCATTTTCAGTAAAAGATTTCTTTGCTCTAATCTAAAGAGTCTAAGTTTTTCTTTCTTGAATTTTGAATAGAGCACCACTTGACACAACACAAGCCCTAAAAAAAATAACACTGCCATACATCAAGAACATCTCAGAAACCAATACCAATTAGTACAACCACATGGAATAAGCATGGCACATAAGCCAACTAAAGCCCTTCAAAACAGCCTAAGTAAGTCAAAAGACCCAGCAGCCACAGAACAAAAAACCATCTACAATATACAATATAATGAATGACTGCAGCATCTATTATGTAGGATAAAAAGGCAGAAGACTGGCAGAATACATCCATGAATACCAACTAGCAAGCAAAAAACATGATGAAAAACCCTTTAATTTCACAGCATATGGGTAGACTTAACTATACTTTCAATGGAGAACCTGTGACCAACCTAGACCAAGCCAAATCCAAAAATCAGTGGAAGGGCCTGCCTCCACATGGGTTGTGTATGCTCTGGCACCAGAGGTTTTGGGGAAGTGATTGGACAGCCATTTGTCTGCAATGGTATAGGGTTCACTGCTTAAACAGGGCGTTGGACTGAAAGACCTTCCAACTCTTATTCTTATACTAAAAGAAAATTATAAAAAAAAATCCTATCCAGTCCCTCAAATAAAATATTGCACAGGAAAGATTTGCCACCTGCATTACACAGTGTGATGTACAATATTTACTATGTGGCACTTATGCAATTATAGAACAGCTTAAGACCAGTTGCAGTACTTGTATTTTTAGGAAAAGCAAGCAGAAGTTATTTAATCTGCAAGAAGTAAATCCAATCAAATGACAAAAGCAACCAGACAACAATAAAGGGAGGGGGGTAAACAGGGGGTGGAATTCAAAAATTTTAACAACCGGTTCTGTGGGCGTGGCTTAGGTGGTGGACATGGCTTGATGGTCATGTTATTGGCTGGGCGTAGCAAACTCAATATCATTCACATTGAGGCACGCATCTCCTCCCCTGGCCTCTCATGACTGTGGGGATGCTGCAAGTGTGAAAAATGGTCATAAGTCACTTTTTTCAGTGCTATTCTAACTTTGAATGGTCATTCCACAAAAGCAAAATACCAGCAAAGGAGGGGAAAAAAATTCAGAGAAGTTCCAGAGACAGGAAGTCTAGTCCTGCCAAGAATGTAATAAGGGTTAATGGAGAGGCAGTTTCTGTAAGCAACATCAGAATGTTTCCTTTCTGCCTTCCTTACGGGATTAGCCCTGTAATTTCTTCTAACAACTGGCTCTCCAAACTGCTTAGAATGTTAACAACTGGTTCTAGCAAATAGATGCGAACTGGTAGAATCCCACCCCTGGGGGTAAAGGAGGCATTGGAATGTAAGGGAAGTTTGAGAGGGAACTCCGGAATGCAAGTGTGCCACCAGGAAGCGTAAGACAGACCCAAAGGTCATTGATTGAGAGTCTAAGGCAGACAACCTGTTTAAAAAATAAAACAAGTGCAACTGATTGATGGACAACAGACAATGGGAGATCCATGGCGAAAAAAAAGTTTCCTGTACTATTTGCACATGAAAAATATCACAACTGGCTTTTCTACTTCTCTACCCACATAAAAGATAAGAGAGAGAAATAAGAAGTAACCTTTATTGTCACTTTATACTGTGAGCACATTGGTCGACATTAAAAATGAAATTCTGTTGCCTGCTCTGAAAAGAAAGGATATAGTGCATTCAGAAAATATTCAGACCCCGATCACTTTGGTCAATTTTGTTATGTTGCAGCCTAATTCTACCATTGTTGAAATTCACTTTTTCCCCTAATCCAGTGGTGGCTAACCTTTTTGGCACCACCGTGTGCCAAAATGGGAATGTGCACTCCCGCGTGCTGGAAATCAAAAAAACACATGATCTTCCAGTTTCCGGTGGCCTGGTCTTCCGGTTTCTCGCGCACATGCGCAGACCAGCTGGCCGGTGCACATGCACTAGCTGTGCCTGGCATTTCAGGGGTCCTTGTGCCTCCCTACCCATTCCCCCCGGTCCCTGTTGGGATGGTGGAACATCCCTACCAACAATTCCACAGCCCTGGTCAGGGAAAGAAAGTTGGGTGGGGAATGCCACCTCCCTCTGCTGGAAAGCTGGAGCCCCTTCCTGGCCTCGAAGGGAAGGGGTGTCGTTGTTCCTGGGGGTTGAGTTGGAGAGCCAGAATATGGGAGTGCTTTGCCCCAACTCTGGCCGGGATGAAGTGCCCCTCCCCAGCCCACCACTGAGAACAAGCCAGCAGAAACACACCTGCCACCACTTCTGCCAAGGGAGTGTGACTGCTTCCTGGCCAGCACACCTCTTATCCCGGCCTGATCGCTAGCGTGCTGAACCAGGTGGGAGGAATGCCGGGGACAGAAGCGGTCGCGCCTCCTTGGCAAAAGTGGTGGGAAGGGAGGGCTGTGCAGGGCTGCCCAACTCTTCTGGGGTGCCTAAGCTGGCCAGGCGCTCCAGAGCACGGGTGCATCATGGGCTGGAACCACACAAAAACCCCACTCAGGTGGAGAGGGAGGGAAGCCCCGGCCCGCCCATCCTGGACCTCAGCTTTGCCCCTTTCTGGGTCTTTTGGCCTGTACGCCTGATACTCTTCCCTTTGCTGGTCTTTGCACCCCCACGCATGCCAGAAACTCGAAGATCAAGTGGCTGACACACATGCACACGTTGGAAACAAGATCATCTTGTTTGAGCAGGTGGCTGCTCTTCTGGCTTTTGGTGCGCATGTGCACGTGAAGTCCAGCTGGCCAGCATGCCTGAACCTGGAAGAGCAATGGGCAATGGCTACGCATGCCTGAAGAAATATCTCCGCCTGCCATTTCTGGCATGCGTGCCATAGGTTCGCCATCATGGCCCTAACCGATACTCATTGACAAAAGTGAAGGGGATCTGAATGCTTTCTGAATGCACTATATATCTACTCATATACATGCTACATATTAGATACACGTACACATATGCATGTATATAACATGTAACATATGTATACCCCGCCACCTAAAATGGACCAAAAACGGGGGGCACGGAGGCAGCAATAGGCGATGGTAAGCCTGAAAGAGCTGATCATCAGAAAGCAGATCCAGTTGCCAATCAGCTGCTTATGCTAAATCAAGCTGTGCTGAAGCTGATCGGACTGGTTGCTGTTTGCTGCAAGGAAGCAAATGGCTGGGAGGCAGAGGCCGAAGGGTGGGGGCTGGCAGATGGGTGGGGCTTCGGCAACATTCGCTGTATAAGACACACAGACATTCCCACCCATTTTTGGGAGGAGAAAAAGTGTGTCTTATATTCCGAAAAATACAGTATTTTGAACAGAAACCAAGAGTCCAACATTCCATCTTCAACAGCTGCTAGATCTATCCAGTCTGTTTCAGCCATCGGGTTTTTTTAGCTGCCAGTCACCTCTTCCATGAATCAACTCCTTCATTGTTCCTCAGAATCTTCCCTGATTTTAATGTGTCATTCTGTAAGTTTGTAGACTTACGCTCTTGTTGCCAATTCCATATCCACCTCTTCCTTTCCTGTTAATACTATGCCCCACAAAAAGCACAAATATTCTCTGCTCGCTAGCTCTTTATCCACCAGTGAAACACAAAGCTTCAAGAAGAGAATTTCTTTAGTTTACTTTCCCTCCTCCCAACACCCACTTCACAATTCACACCATTGCAAGGATGTTTGGCTAGTCATCCCCAGAGCTTGCTGACTTGTCATTGTCACACCCCTCCTGACCACAGTTTCTGCCTGCTGTTCAAGCAAAAGCTGTGAAGCTACCCACAAGAATTTCTGGATTGGAAGCCTGTTCCATCTGGGTAGCAGCAACTCCGTGAAGAGTCAAAGCTGAATTGTCTGTAGATGCTGTTGGCTTTCAAATCCATCTTGCTGGGATTCAATCTGACCCTCCTTTTCCTCATCGAGGCCCTGACCAAATGTTTAGCCAGGGTTTTTATGACGCTGAGAGTCTCAGCGTTGCTAAGATTTTAATGCTGGGTGCAGGTTAGTACCTGAAGTACTGAAATATATTCATCAGTTTTAAAATGCATTAGAGTTAGCTGGTATTACTTTATATAATATTTAATTAAATTAAATGACTACACCACTTCAAAAATCCCTAAGTAACCCATGTAGTTTATTATTAATCCATGGGGTGGCAGTATATGAGCAGGAATAGAATTATTACTCCTGAAAAATGAATTTCCAACTTAATTCCACACAGAGATTTGAGTGTTGAAATAGATTCATGTGGAAGATTTTAGTAAACTCATCATTTCAAATATTTTAAAAAATTAACATCTCTCATCATTTAATAAATGTGTGTGTGTGTGCGTGTGCGTGCATGTGTGAATTTTTCACAATTCTATCCCCTGGCAGGTTTCTTACTTGATTCAACTTGTCTGGCCTTGCAGAAAGTTCACACTTCCAAAAGATATTTGTGCCCTAGAGTGAATAAAAATGAAAACTAGTTTGTTGTTCTAGGAAGGAAGGAAGGGGGAAAGCAAAATTTATAGTAAACCAGTACTTTCATTAAAACCAACAGAAATTTTTTTTTTTTAAATGATTGCCTTGTTATACTCTACACATTTTGACTGTGATTTCAGCATTTTTCAAAGATGTACATTAAAAGTTAGGATTGATTCTTTGCTGTCCATCAAACACCTTATGAATCTTTTTTTTTGTCCAAGTTTTAGCTATGACAATAAGTCTGTTCTCATAGCAGCATATCAGCAAGCCTGATCTATTATTTTACAGTTAGCATTGTTATGTGACATAATCTTGATCCTAAGTTTACAATAGCATGGATGTAAGGACTACCTGAGGGCAAAACGTATCATTATCAAAGTGTGCTTCGGTGGATGTAACATAATCCGTAAAATCATGTTATAGAAAAGTGCTAAATTAAGTATTTATAAATATGACACAATGTAAACTATTTCAGGTTTTCACTAGGTCTAAAGTATGTAGAGAAGAAAATTGTTACAAAAAGTATTAAATCCAAATTGATGGAAGCTCAATATTGTGGTATTTTCTGGGGCAGATATGGGGAAAATGTATCAGGATCATCAAATAATGGATCGTAGGATTGTTTTAAACACTGTCAGCAGTGAGTGAAGAAATTTGATTATGAATCAATCAAATCTGAAATAGTGACAATCCTAGTATAAGCAGAGGTGAAAAAGATACGTTCTGACATTACTGGAATATTGAAACAAATAAGGAATGTAATGCCTTGATCACATAGTTGTAATTGTTAATAGTGTTGATAATTTGAGCAACCTGGAAATATCATAAAACACATGCGTGAACAGTGTGGCACCTGGGTATCATACATTTTAGTACAAAAAAAATAGTGCTATTAATCATATTTGTTACATTCCTCAAGCTTATGTAGTTCTGGTGTTGATACACATATTCGTTTTAAAATTATAGACTTTCATTATTTAATTATTAAGTGTTTCAATACATTATTACAGTGCCAATCACAATATTGTTTAAACATACCATCATTCAATTTCTAATCTTCCCTCTTATTATTATTTATGTCTTATTATATAAAAATGTGTATACTAATATTCCCCCTCTCTCTTATTTTTATCCCTATTCTAACTTTTAATCATGCCACCATGATATTTAAAAACAAATCCTTTCCATCCATGGTCAGGCCCTTTTTTTTGATAAAGTTGTGTGGATATCTATTTGGTTGGAAGAAAATTGTATATGCTCTGTTTTCTGCTGTTCACTGTTGCTGTAGTGAGTTCTTACATAGCTTCTCTTATAAGAAGTTGGGTTGTTCCTTTGGAAGTGGAACACTTGTTTGATTTGGGTAGTTGTTCAGTACACTTGCATTTCTTGTTTGCCATTGTGGTCTCGATTGTGATCAGGATGTCCAGGAAGGGTAGTGAGTCATGGTTTTGGGATGTTGGCTGAGTTTTTTATTTTACTATCAGTTGTGTTTATTGAGCATCCACAACAAGGAAGTACAAAGGACAGTTGGGGAGGAGGTACTGAAAATATTTCCTAGTGAATTGTAGAATTGTATGAGACATAGAACAAGATATCCACAGTGGGAAAATCCCTTTTCCTCTAAATAGAGGCTGTATTGGATCAAAATATTTTCTGTGTGTGAGAAAATGTCTAGTCTAAAGACAACCATGGTCCAGATATGGACAGAAGTGCAGTTTTCCTAACTGGACAACACACTTGGGATTCGTGATTAAGTTTTGTATACTATATTCTTGAAATGTATCAACAGATGAGCCTATTTCCAAGATATATAACACTAATAATAAGAATGTGCTAGTATTGCTGTTAGAAGTCTGCAATGAGGTATTACTGGAAGCTAAAATCCCAGAATCGTGGAAGGAAGCTTATATAACATTGATTCCTAAAGAGGGTGCAGATGCCAACCAAATAAAAAATTATATACCAACTTTTAAATTCAGATTATAATTTTTTTATGGCAGTGATCACGGAAAGATTAAAGAAAGTACTTAGTAACAAAATCCATTCAGATCAGAATGGTTTTCTTCCCACGAGGGAGATTACAGATAATACAAGAATAATAGTAGACATATTAGAATATTATGAAAAACACCCATGAAGCCAAGTGGCCTTAGTCTTCCTGGATGCGCAAAAGGCCTTCGACAACTTAAATTGGGACTTTATGAAGAAGCAAATTAACTTGATGGACTTTGGAAGCAATTTTGTAAAAGTGTTAAATGCAATTAACGCCACACAAAAGGCCAATGTATTAATAAATGGAGAGATTACTAAATCATTAAAGATAAGGAAGGGTGTCCAACAGGGATGCCCTCTTTCACCTCTGCTTTTCATAACAATTTTAGAAACTTTATTGGATAGAATTGGATCAAATAAAGAAATGAAAGGAACTAAAATTAAAAGTCAAGAGTATAAATTTCAGGCTTTCGCAGATTATATGGTTTTTGTTATAGAAGACCCAATAGACTCAGGACCAGCTTTACTAAATGTAGTAGATAAATTCGGTAAATTAGCAGGATTAAAAATTAATAAGGAAAAAACTAAAATGCTAGTTAAAAAAATTAACAAATAGTAAACAAAAAAAAATTGGAAGAAAAGATGGGTTTACAAATTGTAAATAAGATTAAATACTTAGGCATATGGTTAAGAGCTAGAACATTAAACCTGCGGGAGGATAACTACACCAAATTACTGAAACAGATTGAAAAGAATTTGGAAAATTGGAATAAGATGCAAATATCATTATTAGGCAGAATAACAACAATCAAGATGAATGTTTTACCTAAAATATTATATATATATCTGTTTCAAACAATTCCGATACTATTGGATACAAAAAATTTCAAAGAATTAGATAAAATTGTGATGACATTTATTTGGGCAGGGAAAAAAAAGAAAATAAAAAAAAATTATTTACAAGATAACAAAAGCAGAGGTGGATTTGGACTCACTGTCTGGGAGATCTATTATAAAGCGGCGGCATTAGTGTGGATAAAAGATTGGATTAATCTGAGGAACAATAGAATTTTAAAATTGGAGGGTCACAACTTACAATTAAGTTGGCATGCATTTTTGTGGAACCTGAATAGCAAAAACAATCTATATTTTACTAGACATGTACTCCAAATGCCTTTAATTAAAATTAAATAATATTAAAAGAAATTATTATACTAAAATTCCGAGGTGGTTTTCAATGATGGAGGCAATGTTTCATTTAAACACAATGGAAATCAATAAAAAACTTAAGTACCATCAAATATTAGATAAAGAGGGAAGAATTAAAACGATACAGGAACTAGAAGCACAAGGGATAGTCTTTGATCATTGGTCATATTTTCAAGTAAAATTGAGATATAATAAAGTCGTAAAGGAATATGGAATTGAGATAAAAGATATGCATTTAGACAAAATACTTTCAAGTCCTAAGAAAGGGTTGATCTCTAAACTATATAATTATTTATTAGAACGTGAAATGGCTGAGAGAATTGTGAAAGGACCTATGTTAGCTTGGGGGAAAAATTTGGTTATAGTATAGATCTGGATGACTGGGAAGAAATTTGGCAAAAAAAATCTTGTATTAACTAAATCAGTAGCAGATAAGGAGAATCTGTATAAAATGATGTATAGATGGCATCTGGCACCCTCTAGATTGGCCAAAATATTTCCAACAGCAAATCCATACTGTTGGAAATGCAAAGGGAAATTCAGTACTTATTTTCATTTATGGTGGACCTGTCCTGAGACAAAGAATATTGGCTAAAAATAAAAGAGTGGATAGAAGAAATCATAGATCGTGGGCTGGAGTGGAAATTGAAGCTCTTCCTGTTGGGAATGATCCAAGGGGATTATACCTCTAAAGTAAGATATCTGACCATCCACTTATTAACAGTGGCACGGATTTCATTAGCACAATATTGGAAGAAACCAAATGTACTACCAATACATGTTGCTATTCAAAAAATATATGAGTGTGCCCAATTGGAGAGGCTCATGCTCAAAATCAATGGGAAGGAGGACACAGATTACTATAGGATATGGGATAAATGGTACAATTGGGAAAACATGCAAATGAACCCAAGAAACAAATTATATTCAGCTGTCTATATGAAATGTATAAGAATAACAAAGGTTTTAAATCCTCTTTTCTTTTACGTTATCATCATTATATATTTACAATATCTTTTTATTCATTATTTAAATAATATGAATGTATTATTAATTAAATAATAGTTATAAACAAACAAGAAGATTAGTAGAGTATTGTGAGTTACTTTGTGATTAAGATGTGAAAATTCGATAAATATTAGTTAGTACTGTCTATTAGGACTTATCAATTTTAATACCAATGTAAAGAGGAATGTGTTATTTACATACTATTGTTTTTGTATTTTTAAAATTTGTATGTTTTTAATTCTTGTAAATAAAGTTTACTTAAAAAAAAAAGAATGTGCTAGTATTGGTTTGCAACCATTACTCATCCATGATAATATGATTAGTTTCCAGCATATGAAACTTTCACATTCCCAGATTCAAGTTACATTTGTGTTTTGAAATGTAGGTTACCCTGGTTACCATGATTATTTTCTTGGGAAATCCAAATGAAAGAATGCTGAACAGTAATTCAGTAAAATCCTTTTTGCTGTTCTATCATCTAGTCATTTGGAAATTTATTTTTAACAACTTTTGAAATTACATCAGCCTTCTCACTCCAGTGGGATACAGTTAACTATGAGCTGGATGACATTATAACATTCTCAACCTCAGAATCATTTTGGCAGGACAGGTTAGAAAATCTTAGCTGTGCTTCCTTTCTAGAAGGTAACATTAGATGGACTTTGGCTTCTCCAAATCAAATTTAATATTTATTCATTACACTCCATGTCTTCAGGATTTGCTAAACAATAATATGATGAGTAATAAATAAACATCATTTGTACCTGTTGGAAGAAATATCCATCTGATTCAGTTTCAAGCCAGGAGAAAGCCACTGGAGACAAAATGTCGGCTGGAGGCTGATTGTCCATTTATTGATGAAGCAGAACCACCAAGCACATGTGATTCTGGGCACTTGGCCACATGGAATTGAGAGTGGGGGGTTTTATACCTTCTCTGGGCTTTTTACTTGAACTTCCTGTTCCTGTGTATTCTATTAGCTGTTGTCAGACTCCTATAGTGCCATGTCGCGGGTATGTAGGGGTCATAGCTGGCTCTGTAGGTTGTCTGAGCTTCCAGGTTTAGTTGAAGTTTGGACTGCTGATGCAACAAGGAGCGTTGGCAATTCCTATTGTGGCTGAGGGCTAATCCTATCTTTGTTCAGACCTTGCAGCAGGAAATATTTACTATGAATAGAGCTATGAATATATATATATATATATATATATATATATATATATATATATATATATATATATATATATATATATATATGTATGGCATTATATATATATATATGTATGTATGGCATTCAGCTTTGTTCGGGTATTTTCCCACATCATAGTAGTGGTGCTTTTAAAGTTGTAGCAACGTTTCAGCAGAATCTCATCTGCCATCATCAGGCTTATGTATAGTGTTCGTCTGTGAGTTAGACTTTTACAGTGGTTTCAGATTTAAATTTGGGGCAACCTATTGCTGTGCCAGAATGGTTTTTTCTTCATCCTGATTGGATGAGAGTCTTGGTCTGTGTTTATTGGTCTTGGAATTTGCTGTGTTCTTCTTCTAATATCTTCTGTCTGGGTTTTTTTTTTTTTTTTTTTGGCTCTTTTTGTATCTTGATTGGCTGGCAACATTGTGTTACTTTATTGGAGGCCTTTAGTGCAGCTTGGCTTCGGGTAAATGGACGGCTATCATTAGTTAGGAAGCTGGGTTTCATCTGGGTGCCTGGTTGGGGTGTGTTTGAGCTGGAGGTATCAGGTGTTTGCTTGGTATTTGCCTGGCTTGTGGTGTGGAGATTTTTTTGTTTGTGAGTGCAGGCTTCCAAATGATTGACAGCCTGGTGGATGAAGTCTCATTCATCATCTTCAGGCTTGGTCTTCAGCTCTGTGCTTCTCAGAGTGATGTGAGCTTGCAGCTGCTTCTTCCTTTTAACTGCTAGTGGGGGCGTGACTTGATTGGGTGGGGGCTTGGCTGTGTTCTGATTGGGTGGGGGTGTGTTCTCATTGGTTGGGGGGTTGGCTGTGTTCTGATTGGCTGGAGACGTGTTCTGTTCGGGAGGAGGCTTGGTTGTGCTCAGGTTAGTCTTAGTTGCTGGGGGATTTGAACTGGTGAGCTGTGATCTTGCTGTTTGGCTTCGAGTTCGTGGTCTTGCTGCATCTTCTTGGTGGGGGTCAGTTCACTTCATGTATGGCTCAGAGGGGTTTGAAGTGGGTAGTGAGGCAGCTGCAGTGCGGCTTCTGGTTCGTGGTCGTGTCTCATCTTCTGTGTGGGTGTGAGTCTGCTTTCTACGTGGAAGTGTGGGGGCGGCATCTTGTGTGGCTCTCAGGGGTGTGGGTCTGGTGTCATTCTTCATGTTAGGTACTCGTCTGTTCATGAGGGCGGGTTTCCAAATGGCTGCTAGGCGGGAGGTATCATTTCATTTATTCATGCTGTGTGGGCGTTTTTCTATCTCTATGGCTTCTCTGATTATTCTGCTGCTGAAGTGTTCGGTTTTGGCAATAGTTCTGGTATTTTTAAAGTCAATCTCATAACCTGTGGCTTTGAGGTGTTGGACCAGGGAAGAGGTAGGTTCTTCCTTTTTGATTGAGTTCTTGTGTTCTTCAATGCGTGCACTTATTCTTCTGTTAGTTTGTGCAATGTATGTGGTGGGGCAGGCAGTGCAGGGGATTTTGTATACTCCTTGATTTTCTAACTCGATTTTGTCCTTAGGGTTTCTTAGGATGGTGGATATCTTTCTGTTTGTGCAGAATGCTGTCTTAATGTTGTGTTTTTGGAGGATCTTGCTGATTTTATCTGTAGTGCCTTTTATATATGGGAGGAGGGCTTTGCCATTCTCTTGTTCTCTGTCTTGGATTTTGGTTGGGGTTTCTTTTTGGATTAGGTGGGTGATCTTCTTTCTTTGGAATCCATTGGCTGTCAGCACGTCGGTGAGAATGTGTAGTTCGGTCTCTAGGTGTTGTTCGTCAGCTAAGCATTTTGTTCTGGAGATGAGTGTCTCGGCTACGGAATTGATCTGTGCTGGGTGGTGGTATGAGAGTGCGTGTAGATAGCAGTTTGTATGTGTTTTCTTCTGGTAGATGGTGTGTCCTAGGGAGCCATTGGATTTTTTGTATACCAAGACATCTAGGAAGGGAAGTTGGTTGTTAGCTTCTGTTTCCATGGTGAATTGTATTTTGGGGTGTAGGCTGTTAAGGTGTGTGAGGAAGTTGTTCAGTTTTTCTTTCCCGCGTGGCCAGATTATGAAGGTGTCATCTATGTATCTGAGCCAGAGTTTGGGTTTGTGATCATATTTTTCCAGAACTTGTGTTTCAAAGTGTTCCATGTAGAGGTTAGCAATGACAGGTGAGAGGGGTGATCCCATGGGTGTTCCTTCTATTTGTTTGTATTTTTGTCCATTGTAGGTGAAGTATGTATTGGATAGGCAGTGGTTGGTCAGATCTAGGATGTGCTTGGGGGGGTTGTATTTGTTTTGGATGGCTGTCAAGGCTTCTTTTATTGGCACTTGGGTGAAGAGGGATATGACATCGAAGCTCGCTAGTAGGTCACTGGGTTGTAAGTTTTGTTTCTTTATGATCTCGATGAACTGGAATGAGTTTCTTACGTGTGAGTTGATGGATTCTGCATAGGGCTGTAGTTGTTTGGTGAGAAATTTGGCTAGGTTTTGTAGAGGTGAGCCTATGGAGCTGACTATTGGTCTCAGTGGGGTTCCAACACATTCCCAAACACATCCCCACAGAAACCATCATATGCGGAGTTGAAACAAGCCTGACCAAAACCAACCCTGATGATGCTAATAGAATCAGACTCGAAATCACCAACATCCTCTGCATTAGCAAACCACCCAAAAGCAACTTATCCAAAAAAGAACAAATTGCACTACTTAACCTGAAAGAAGACACCAGCATAATAATCCTACCAGCAGACAAGGGCAACGCGACAGTGGTTTATGAACACATCTGACTACCAATCCAAGTTAACCAACCTACTCCAAGACCCCACTACAAACCCCTAAAGACAGACCCCACCACCTACCTAGAAAAAAACCACCAGATCCAAAATAAAAGCCTCCCCCATCAGTGAAGAAATCCAGCAAAGAATCATACCCAGAGAGAAATCATCCAGATGCCCTAAACTTTATGGTCTCCTCAAGATACACAAAGAAGGAACCCCACTTAGACCAACTTCAGTTGACGGTAAGTAGCACTGTGTTGCCTGATTCCTTTCCTTCCTTCTGAGTCAGTTCCAGTTGGTGTTGATGTGAAGGAGAGATCTAGCCTGCAGCTTCTAATTTGTAAGGTATCTCAGATCTCAGATCTATCTCCTCTCTTGTCTCCCATTTACTGGCTATATTCAGGCTGCTGGGTGAGGTGATCTGACAGTTTGAGGTGAGGTATCTTCAGTATGCTGATTATATCCAACTTGAAATCTCTACTCTGCCTGAGCAATGCCATGGATGTCATGCAAGGGTTTGGATGGAGTGCAGTAGACTTAGAATCAACCCAAGTAAGTCCTAGATGGGATTGTACTGTACAGATTGGCCCGTGGACAATCTGGGAGTCCTCTTGGATTCAGAGTTCCTGCAAGAAGAGCAGGTGGTATTTATTCATTTTTATTTATTTATTTATTTTTGTCAATTGCTTACAAGATAATAGGTATAAGGAAAAACATAGTTATGAATACATGGATACATATAAGAAAAATGAAAAGGTGGTAGCTGCAACCAAGAAGGCCTTTCTATAACCTTGTGTTGTGCACCAGTTGCATCCATTTCTGGACTCTCTCACAGTCCCTCTTACTCTTGTGACCTTTCATCTGGATTACTACAACAACTTGCACTACATGGGACTGCCTTGAAGAGCATTCAGAAATTTCAGCTGGTATAGAATGTGACTTCATGAATAGTAAAGAATGAGAAATCTTTGATACACATAATATATATAAAACATCACTGCTACATGAGCACTAGTGTGCTTCTGGGTACAATTCATCCAAAGGTGATCAATTATCGCATTTAAAGATCTTCATGGCTTGACACTCTAAGGCAGGGCTGTCAAACTCCTGGGCCATGGGCTGGATGTGTCACACACTGGCCAGGCCCTTGCCTTGTTTAGCAAAGGGGACCAAAGTCCCAATACGTCATGAGGTGCCACCATGATGATGCGAGTTTGATATCCCTTCTCTAAGGGATCGTATTCTCCAACTCTTTGCAACCTGTTCAATTTGGTCTAGCAGGTTGGGCATGTTACAGGTCCCATCAGCCAAGAAATGTCACTTGGTGGGGATCAGGAGCCTTCTTTGCTAGAGCCCTCCTTCTGGAACATTCGCCTTTCAGACTCCAGAATGACCTTAACACTGTATAGATGCAAGAACAGCCCTGCAAAACAGACCCTTGTCTTGTCCAGCATTCTGTCTTCATCATGGCCACTCAATGCCTGTGGGAAGCCAAGGAAGTTAAGCCCATATTTTCCAATCTGTTTCCAGTGAATATTATAAAGAGGCATGATACCATTGATCTAGAATCATGATGATGATAATGAAGGTTTCTTTGTCCTTATACATAGAACAGAGTAGGACATCATTTCACTGTAATTTCTTTGGAGGACACCTGTAATGTGTAAAAATGCAATTATAGGACTGGAAGTTACAATGTGAAGAAGGGAAAGAATATTTTATGTTGACATAGAAATGAGTATAATTGTACATAAGTAATTTTTGAAAGAAAGGGAAAGTGATGCTCCTTTGCAGAAGAACTGGAATTGATTATTTTTACTTTAATATATCATAAGTGCCATTTGTGGGAGTTATTTTAATAAAAGTTCTTAGAGCAGGTAGCATAAACAGGCAATGAACAGATATTTCTCTAAGGTTTTTATTCATGCAGGCATGGATGTGTATATTCTAAAAGCTTCCAGAGACCTGGAAATTTCTTTTAATAAATGATTTTTTTTTCTGTTCTGTTATTATTAACCTGGGTCTTTTTCATGCCTTCCTCCATAAAATATACTTTGTTCAGTAGACATTAGCAAATGTTTGTTGTCTTTTTGTTACTACGTGAACATTCTTTGAATCTTTTGCAAATGCATCGTAATACCAGGCTACAGATGGATAAGAAAAGCAAGCTAGTGTGCCCTTGAGTAGACCTTTTTCTTTATTAGATCTGGTTTGGTTTCAGGGAATAAAACCCTGCAACAATAAGTCATTTGGGAAATGAAGCTCAAAGTTTCTTGAATAGTCAAATCCATATTGCATGTGACTGAAGCCTAAGGCCTAGAAACCAGAAAACATTCAGGCAGCTTCAGGTCCAGTTGTGATGTGCATTCAGTGGCAGAACTATCAGATCACAGCTTAGGGAGAGTCAGTCAGTCTTTCCCCTGAAACCATTTTAATGGGGAGAGAAAGTGCAGTGGAAGCATTTTTCTTAGGCTACATACCCAAAGGTGAAGATATATCAGCATTCAGAAACAAAGGAATCAGGATGTGAAATGTTTACGGTCTTTCTAACCAAGGAAATATCATATACAATATAGGAAGCATTCCTATATTTGAGATCTGCTCTTATTGGCTGCATTTTTACTCCAAAGAAGTTGATTTTGCTTTTTAACATGATTTGCCAAGTAAGTCAGAAGTAAACTGCAGTTTGTCTTTTATATGAAAAGAAAAAAAAGAAAGAAATATATATTTTTTGCCCATTTGGTTTGCCTCCTTTTTATGTGTCCTTGCTTTGCAACTTTTTATAGATTAGTTAGAGCATGGGCCGGATGCATCATGTGCTGGGCCAGGCCCAGCCCTGTTTTAGTGAAGTGGGGAAAGCCACGATGCATCACGTAATGACAACATGACGATGAGAGTTTGACCTCCTTGAGTTAGAAGTTTTTTAGGGTAAAATCTAGCCAGGAATAAGTTGAACCCCTAGATAAGCTATGAAGTCTGCCAGGCAACATCATTGTCTGAATAATGGCATGAAATGGACCTCAACACTGATTACATGAACAGGGTTACTTGGAATTTGCAATTGCAGACACTAACTATAAATCTGCATCAGTGAAAAATCTCTCTGGAATGGAGAATGCTTCAAAGTGCCAAAGAATCGTTGTCTTGTGTTTGACTGCTTGTGCTCTTTTTGGTGTGGAATCCTGACTTGCCCTATTCCACACAGGAGCAGTTGGGGAAAAGAAGCATCAAATGACCAAGCATGCCAGGCATCATCATCACCTAATAAATGATAACATTTAAGTACTTGTGTTAGACATTTGGATGCAAGTATATAATGGTAAAGATTTGTGATGATCTCCTGGCCTGCATGTACTCGCTTGGCATCATCAAAATAACATGAAATTTAATACAGGCAAATAAATGCAATACAAGTCATACATTTAACCCAGCTGGATCAGATGAAGCACTTATCTTGTTAACCATAAGCAGATGCTTCCTTGTTCCCAGCTCCTGGGATTTGTACTGCACTGGCATAATTTCATGAATGAGTCTGAATGCTGAATCAGGATTTGAGAAAGCAACACAAGAGTATCAACATATCAACAGTATTGCAGAAAAACACTTGCATTTTATTCTTTTGTTTTTATGGTGAGGGGGAAAGACGGGTGTTTAGAGATAAACCTGAGGGACAAGATAGTACACTTCATTAATGAACAGCGGGTGAGTTTCGTAGTTAAAAGGGTTACAGCTTAAATGTCATTTGCTGAGGAAACTGGTTTTGTCTTCAAGTCTTGCTTATGACTAACAAGGTACAAGTAATCATTGAATTACAAATGTAATGGAACCTGCCAGAGGATTTGTTGGAGTGAATCATGTAAAATGAACGTGATCAGTCTGTCTTTTTTGCCCACGCATTCTCTAATCGAATGCGTGGGTTCTTAAGTGCACATGAGGTATCTCAGAGTAGGATGCCATGGAGGGCCTAGTGATGGAACAGACCACCTGCTTCAGACCACCCAAGGCTTCCCCCGACCCACTGAGATACCTCATATTCCCTTCCCTGGAGTCCCCATAATTGCTCCCCTCTATCCTGTCGTATCGGGTCACTTACCTTGTAAAGATCTTAGTGAGCCGCTTCCTTTCCAGACTCACTGCAGTGGGGTTTCTTTGCCCGCTTTCAGTCTTGGCACAAAAAGTGTTTGCAAGCCACTTGGAAGCTTGAAGCAACATGATTTTTCTACCCCACGGTCTCATTGGCTTTCAAGTGCTCTTCAGGCAGATCTGATGCAGGCCTCTGTTTGCAGAGAACAGAGGCCTAAAGTACTGTAGTGTGAGATCAGTAGCGCGAGATCTTGTGCTACTGATCTTATGCGATCTTGCACTACAGTACTTTAGTGTTTTCTGTGAACAGAGGCTTGCAGCAGATCCATGGCAAAAGACTTTGAAAATGGAGGGGAAGAGTCTTGTGTGATCTTGCAGAATGGAGGCCTGTATCAGATCTGTCGCAAAAGGCTTTGCAAACAAAGGGAAGGCCTCCCGGTGTGCAAAGCCTTTTGCCGTGGATCTTGTGCAGGCCTTGGTTCGCAGAGAACAGAGACCTAAAGTACTGCAGTGGGAGATCATACAAGTTCAGCAGCATGAGATCTCATATTGCTGATCTCGTGGGATTTCATACTACTTTAAGCCTCTGTTTTCTGTGAAGGCAAAGGAAACCAATGGCTCGCTAAATCGTCGCAAGGCAAGTGAGTCTCCACAGGATCAGTACCTGTGGAGACTCAGCAGGTGGGTGGGGAATAGGCAGGGCAAATGTTGCAGTGCCTCTGCAGTTGTTCATAAGTGTGAACGACTGCAGTGATGCTGCAACATTCATAACTTCTGAACTGTGTCGTAATTACTTAGGGGCAGTGATGGGTTTGAGCTGGTTCGCACCACTTCAGGAGAACTGTTTGTTAACTTTCTGAGCAATTCAGTGAACTGGTTGTTGGAAGAAATCCCCTTCCAACATCCTTTTGTTTTTCCCACTTTACAGGGCTAATTCCGTTAGGAAGGCAGGAAGGAAACATTCTGGTGTTTCTTGGAAAGATGGTTTATTGGTGAACAGGACTACGTGGGTTTGAGGTCCTGGGCAGCTGACCAATTGGTTTGATGAGTACATGGATTTTTGTGCAATTTATTCTACAGCACTTTGTAATGTAGAAGCTTCTTTTGTATATTTTGTTATTTGATTTTAATTAGCTTTTCTTGCGAAGCCTAGCAATGAGTTGGGGTTTTTAATCTTGTTTAACAAATGTAATTAATCCTAGATACTGGCTTCCTTGGGGTTTTAAACCTGTCTTGAATGGATTACCAAATCTGCATTTTTAATAGGTGACCTCAGATTCTTTGGGGCTATTAAGAAATACAGTATGTTTCCTGCCTTTTAAAAACATGTTTCTTTATTTCTCATTTAGGGAAATTTAATTGTCTGCCTTTTTAATATTTCTCAAAATATTTCATTCTTCTATGGAGGGGTGACTGCTAACTTTGTACAAGAGGCAACTGGACTTTCTTGGTTTCCAGAAAGTTCAGTTGCCTCTTGAAAAGGCACCTTTGGGACAGTCTCTTTCACTGCTTCAGAGTGGCCAAGACACATGATTGCTTACTGATAGTAAGATTTTTTTAAAAAAAGGAGGTAGGGGTATGGATCCTTCAATTTGTTTTAACTTTCTGTCATGATAACAAGCTTAGTAACATGGCACCAGGCATGAAGTTTATTTAGATATCTGTGGCACGTACTAATTTTATTGTGATCCACAAGCTTGGGAGGGCAGAGACTTGAACCTGGGTCCCTATATACGTTGTTAATTTGTCTCTTTAGCTTGTCATTTTGTAGCCAAAGTGTGCCCAACCACTTTCTGGAGAGCTTAAATGACCTCTCTACTAAAGGGTTTCACTTTATGAGAAAGAGTTGGCTGCTGATAATTGTTATTGCATTTTAACTATTTTAATTGCTCAAGGTGCTCTGGCACCCTGCCTGATTTGTAACTCTGGGTTGCAGGTATTGCTGATGAAAAAGAAGGCATTCAGACAGAATGATTTACATTTCCATGATGGCTGTGGCTATCATTGATCTTCAGTGTGTATTACCCCATTTCTAATCTAATGACTGGTATTTAAGGCAGCTTTTTGCAAGTAAAGAGGCTTTTTGTATTTTTGTACAGGTGATCTTTGACTTACAACAGCATTGCAGCATCCCCACAGTCATGAGAGGCCAGGTGAGGGAAGCACCCCTCAAGGTGAGTGATGTTGAGTTGGCCATGCCCACCTAGTCACATGACCACTAAGCCACATCTACCCAGCTGGTCATCAGGGCAGAGAACTGGTTGTTAAATTATTTGAATCCCACCACTGCTCAGGGGAGTTATATTGTAACTTCAAAAGGTCGCTAAGTGAACTATTGTAACTCAAGGATTACCTGTAGTTGCTTTATCTGATCCAGCTGGGCTAAAAGCATGATTCATATTAAATTTATTTGCTGTTGTCATGTTGTTATTTTCTGGCCATTTTTCTAATTTGTCAAGAATATTTTGGATTTTATTTCTGCCCTCAAATATATTAGCTATTACAGCCAAATTTGTATGAGCTGAAATTTAATAAATATTCCCCACACTTTCTCTTACATGCCATTAATAATATTGATAAATAATAGGAACTAGAATTAAAGCTATCTGCATGCTTCCATGCAGCTTGATGGAGAACTATTGAGGGTTCTTCATATTCTCTAAATAAGATCTTTGAGAAAGGTTTATATCTACTTAATTCTCATACCACATTTAATTAGAATGTTCTGGACATTTTGTCCACAACATTCTAAACAATGTAGTAAGGAAGTTACTTAAAAATGAGATGAGTTTTCGTGTGAAAAGATTGATTCTTGACATAACCATCCTGAAACCTGGTAATCACTGTGTTTGCTTTCAAGGTGTTTTTACACCACTTAATTATATTCTGGTCCAGTTTTCAACATTAGGCTAATTGGTTGGTTGCCTGGACCTTCTATTTTGGCCTATTCCCCTAATTAGAAATAACATTTGTTCTCTTTCAGGAATCAGCTACTTCACACATGCTCCAAAATTTTTAAAGGCATTTTTTTTTTATTGTTGCTTTGTGTTTTATATATTTATAATTATGCCATGGTTTTAATTATTTGTATTGTATGTTTTTGTGTTGTTAGTTGCTGGATGTATCATGAGATTTGCACTATACACACCTCATAAGCAAACAAATGTTTGACCAGAGTATCATCAAGTTCCTTTGAAACTGTAGGATACTGTTTATCTGGCTCTAGACATTTGAAATCATTCAACATAAATAGGTATTCTCTGGGTAGACTGTACTTATTCTTGTCTTTCATTGGTACTGAGGAAACATCTTTATTTTTGTTCCTTGAATCCTTAGCTCATCCTGAACCTTTTCCTTTTTGATATGATCTCTGTAATTCCAGGCTGTATTTGTATATCCTTCCTTGGAAACATACCCGTTTTTCACTTATTACATGTCCTTTCAAAAATTACTATTAGATCTGTACTAAGCATTTTTTTTCCACCACCACATTGGCTATTTCTGCTATTCCCCATTTCTTTTCTCACTGAAATTGTACTGTTAGTGGCATATATTGAAAAAACTCCCACCCATCTTAAAACTCTTGTTATCTCCTTGTGCCAGGGAATCCTATTTGCTTTGACTTTATTATAACTGCTTTTCTTGAAATCCTTGATACATTATACATTCAGTCACTATCAGCTTTGGTTTCCCTCATGTAATAGAATCTCCAGAAGTGTGTTCCCATTTTAAATCTATATTCCTCTTCCATTTGGAACTGATGGATCCTTCCCTGCTGGTTATCACTCAGTCAAAGATAGCTGATACTCCTGTACCTTAGTCTACTTTCTAAAGGAAAGATTTATCAAGAAAAACATCAGAAATTTATTGGAAGGACCATACTTTGTAGAGCTTGTCTTCCAACAGTTTTAATTAAGATTATGCTTTTTTAAAGATTTCAGTTTGGAAAACATCTGCCACAACTTCTACTTGAATATATAGTAAGGCAACAAACAATGCATCCCAACAAAACACCCCTTTATTTATTCTCCATTTACTCTAAATCCAGATGTCTTCAATTATTTTGCAGAATTCACGTGAAATTCTGAAATGTGAAACCATTAGCATGCAGTGCCGTTCTCCTCCCTTTCTACTGCATTTTGAATACATTGTATCGTTTAAGAACTATATTCCAGTCATGGGAAATATCTCATTATACCAATTAAGTCCTATTTATTTTCCTGTTCAAAGAATCAAGGATATTTTATTGCAAATATTCCCATGAACATTATGACAACCTTTCTGTTACTGTTTTACTTCATTCACACAAGCTTTATTTCTAGGTGAAAACAAGGAATCAATCAAATTTGACAGATTTAATTCTAAGATCACCAACAATAGAAAAGAACACCACTTCCATCCTATTTGGAAACTTGAATTTGTGACTCCTGGGTATTTTCACTGTCACCTCTTTGGCATCAAAGCAGACAAAGAGTTTGATGTCTTCCCTTTGATAGAAAGGGAACTGTGACTCCCTGAGTTTCACACTTCATTCTCCACACATTTTGGAATTTCAAACAATGGTCTTAACATTCAAAGCGAGGGTTGAAGTGAAGGATTAGCTCAGCCTCATCCTGTCCCAAGCTGATGGCATTTAGTTCTACCTTACCTTTCTCTTTGATGCAATCCCCAGTCCATGATTTTTATGTGAGCAAAGAGTTGCACTTCCTTACTTTGGAGAAATTACAGCACAGGCTAAAAACATACCAATCCCCTTAGTTGTCTGAAAATCTGTCATTTTTATTGAATGGTTCAATTGTCCTATTTCTTTCAACTGTGCAGAACCCTTTATCCGAACTCTTGTTTCAAGGCTCTTTTCCTCCAATCCCAGTCCATTCAACTCTGGTGATAAAGTTTGCAATATTTCACCCAAACACATTTCTATGGATTCTTTTGGGGTACAACTCAACTTCTGTCTTTGGAGATTCTCAATCATCCAGGTCATGATTATTTGAAGAAGAAGAAGAACTTTATTACAAGTACAACGAAACTGTGGATGCACCCCAGCAACTGTTTGCAATACAATAAAACCAAAGCACTTAAAAATGAAGATAAGAAAAATAGAGTGCCCACGTCTCCATTTGCAATTTGAGAGTACAATATCTACGAATATACACAAAATATACATCCAACACTGGCTGTAACGCTTAGCCAAGTATAATACACAAGATTGTACTGTAATATGTTATTATGCATCTGAATGGGGTATTGAGATTTCACATCTTTTCACATCTTAACAAGGTAGTAACTTCGTGTTTATTTGCGGTTCGGATGGCCCAGGGAAAGAAACTATTTGTTAGTCTAGTGGTGTGGGATTTTATTGACAGCAGCAGGTCAAAAAGATAATTGCCAGAGTGTGAGGGGTCTTCTATTTCTTTGGGGCTTTTCAAAAGGCAACTGGGCTTTATTTGTTTTTTCTTTGAAAATATTTCACTTCTCATCCATGAACTGAAGAAGATTCTTGGATGAGAAATGAAATGTTTTCAAAGAAAAAACAGTCCAGTTGCCTTTTGAAAAGCATCTTTGGGACAGCTCAACTATTGCAAGTGTTTGGGGTTTTTTTCCATATAATTCAGATCAATTATTCAAGAAACCAATATCTCCTTTTAGTATTATTTCTACCCAGCCTTTCATCTGAAGTAATCTTCTCTTTTTCATGACCCAGAGCAGAGGCATATAAACATGGGTGTGATTATACCTGGTCGGACCAGTTCTATAGAACCAGTTGTTATGATTCTGCCCAGTTTGTAGAACTGGCAAATTGCACCACTGTCTGGCCTTGCCTCTCCCCTACGAACCCACTAGCTCCTTACCTGGCATGCGTGCCATCAAACTTGCCTGCTAAGTTTCTATTTTTCCTTTTCCCCCCCCAATCATCAGCTGTTCTGCTCTGCCAGGAGGTTTAGATTAGCTAGAAAGCAGGAAATCTTTGGATTTCTTAATTTTTAGCTAATCTAAAAGCAAAGCTGAACCTTCCTTAGGACTGAAGCTTCTATTTTTCAGTACAGACTCAGGTAGCAGATTACAGAATCATAGATCTCTAAATGAATCTGTGATTCTGTGAGCAACTCAGTCTGCCTGCCTGCTTTGCCTGATTTTGGGTAAAAGTTTCTCTTTTTTAAATAAAAAATTAAATATTTACAGAAATAATTATAATATTTACATACAAGCCACACCCAGCCAGTCACATGACCACCAAGCCACATCCAGTCAGCAAGCCATGCCCACCCAGTCACATGACCACCAAGCCACATCCAGTCAGCAAGCCATGCCCACCCAGTCACATGACCACCAAGCCACACCCACAAATTAGGCCATGCCCACAGAACCAATTGTCAAGAAATTTGAATCCCTTGCATATAAAGAATCCCCTGCATATACCAGAAGAAGGACAGCTAAGTATCAGGTACTCTGAAGTCCCCTTAAGCCTTCTACAAATTTAGTCAAACCTTAAATAATTCTAGTAGAAGGGCTGCATGAAAGGAAAAAGGAACAAAGATGTTGCTGTACATACCTGGGGTAAGGTGAGATGATGAAGTGGAAGTAGAGAATACAGAATACAGAGTTGGAAAAGACTGTGGAGGTTTTCTAGTTCAATCCTCTGTTCAGGCAGAAAATGCTACACCATGCTGGACAAATGACTGCCCAATCTCTTCTTAAAAATCTCCAGTGATGGAGCATCCTTTATATATAGTATCCTTTATTATAGGAGCCTCTGTGACGCAGTGGTTAGAGTGCAGTAAAGCAAACTACCTCTGCTACAGCCAGCTGCCTACAAATTGGTAGTTCAAATCCCACCAGGCTCAAGGTTGACTCAGCCTTCCATCCTTCCAAGGTGGGTAAAATGAGGACCCAGATTGTTGGGGGCAATGGGCGGACTCTGTAAACCACTTAGAGAGGGATGGAAAGCACTGTGAAGTGGCATATACAATATGTCTAAGTGCTATTGCTATCCACAGCCTCTGGAGGCAAGCCATTCCATTGATTAATTATTTTTACTATCAGGAAATTTCTCCTTAGTTCTCAAGCTTCTCCTTGATAACCTTCAATCGATTACTTCTTGTCCTGCCCTCAGATGCTTTGGAGAATAGATTGACTCCCTATTCTCTATGACAGCCCCTCAAATATTGGACGATTCCTATGATGTCATTCTCCTGTTTGTTAGATTAGAAATACCCAGTTCCCATAATCGTTCATGGGCATGGCTTGTCTAGTGAAGAAAAGGACCAGGGGAGACATGATAGCAGTCTTCCAATATTTGAGGGGCTGCCACAGGGAGGAAGGGGTCAAGCTATTTTCTAAAGCTCCTGTAGGCCAGACAAGGAATAATGGATGGAAACTGAACAAGGAGAGATTTAACCTGGAAATAAGGAGAAACTTTCTGACAGTGAGAATAATCAACCAATGGAACAGCTTTGCATTTGGAAGTTGTGGGAGTGCCATCACTTGAGACTTTCAAGAAGAGATTGGACTGCCATTTGTCAGAAATGGTATAGGGTCTCCCACTTGGGTGGGGGGTTGGACTAGATGACCTACAAGGTCCCTTCCAACTCTGATTATCTGTTACCTGTTCATTGTATGTTTTAACCTCTAGTCCCTAGTCATCTTTGTTGCTTTTCTCTGCACTCCTTCTAAAGTCTTGGCATCCTCTGACAATTTGGCGTCAGCTATCCCAGCAACTTCCTTGGCACTTGTTACTGACCATTCTCTTTCTCTGACCCTGAGGGAATCAGGCTTTGAAGAACCCTCCCTCCCTCAATAGTACAGTGGATGGATGCAGCATCTGTACTTTCATGGGGAGAGTCTATTGTCCTGGGGCTGAGATAGCTCAACTTATGGCCCCAATCAGAGGGATGGATGAGGAGATTTCAGTTTGTTGTTTGTTTTGTTAGATCTTCAAAGACCATGTTAGGGAAATACCTTTTTAATTCACAGAAAGATGCAAAAATGTGAAGGAATAGGATTTATGACTGAGTAAATATAAATAATCTAAAACAAAATATCAATTAACCTTTTCACCTCATCCAGAATCAGTTTGCATGGTGAATACATCAAGGGAATAAGAAAAACAAATGCACCCAATAGAACTGCAAAATCTGATGAGCCCTCATTGTTGTTTACATTATTAGTTAGTTATATACAGTTCATCCTTTCAAAGAAGTTTATATGATCACAGATCTTACAGTCATTTCATGGCTGACCAAAAGCTAACAAAGTTTCCCAATATACAGAGTAGATATGAATTCAACATTTCATAGAATGTCTTTAGTACTTGTAAACTTGATTCTCATTTTTTTCTACTCTCTTTTCAACTGCTTAAGCTTCTTGAATTTGTTTGGGTAAAGACTGTCCAAATGAATGACCAATCCTGAAAGTGCACTGTCCAGTACATGTATGAAATGGAACCATTGCTCCCAGCCCCTTCAGGAAAACTTCAATTCTGAATGAAATGGTTCTTCATATCCCTGTCGAAATCTCTCCACTTAAAAGATCTTTTTAAGTTTTTTTCAGTTTTCTAGTGATGGCTATTTATAATTGTCAGAATCTCCAGCTGTTTCAGGTAATAAAAGCAGCTATCAAGTCTAAACACATCTGTGTCACACATATGGTGTTTCAGGCCAGAGCTTTCATTTCTGAGAAGACAAAGAACGACTTTTTCTGCCATTTCTACTGTTTCTCTTCTGCATCTTGATTCAAAATGCTTGGGTAATTTTCTTTGCTGACAAAGCAGTTATATTACAATGGTTTGCTGCTAAGGCAGAACTAATAGGAGCGATAATCCTTGTTTTCCTTCTGGATTTGCTAACTTTTGTGATGTAAGAAGAACTGTAGAAACTGTGTAAGAATGTTTGAGTGGCACTGTGCCACTCAAGATTGGAGAAGGTGCTCAAGGAGAAAAGATGGTCAGACAATACCTACAAGGAACAGACATTATATGAAGGCATTCCAAATTTCATTACTGCACTACCGGATTCCACCCCACATTAATTGGCAACTCATTTCTGCATATAATTACACTGAAATCTATGTTTTCCAATGAGCCTTATCTGCAGATCCAGACTGCAGATATTCCTAACATAGCAGAGTTTATTAAATGCTAGATGGTATGGATGTGCTGAACATTAGAAATCTAATCTTCTTTATTATTAATGGTAATAGGGAAGTTTTCTACTCTATCAGGGTTCTTAATGGTTTTGTTCACATCTTTCTCTAATATGAAGAACTTTTGTGAGCTTCTCATAATGTATGCAATTGTTCAGTAAATTCTATGGGAAACATTATTTTAAATGCAAGTATTCATTACATCATTCTTTTGTTTGGAAATATTCTTAATGCCTGCATACATTTAAAATACATTTCTTTAGTGTAAGCTCTTTTCCCATTTATGAAATTACTCCCTATTGTTTGCTGTTTATCCATCTTTTTTTTCCAGAAGAGGCATCTTGCAAAGAAATGTGAGATAATGAATCTTTTTTACTCAAAAGGTAGCGTTGAGTACGTTCTCTTCAGTTCTGCCATTTATGCCATAACCAAGCCTGGTGCAGTAGATTGTACAAATCAACTCCCTTAGATAGATATCCATGGTGAGTTTCTTTTATAGCCCCACTTGGCAGGACTTAAAAGAAAAATAGGCAGTACAGCAGGAATAGGAATGTCTGTGCATATGTGTGTTTGTGAGTGTGTGTGTGTGCGTGCGTATATATGTGTGCCTTTTGATTTTCTCTTGTCAGACATCACAATGAAACTAGTAATGTGGGGGAGAGAAAGGGATTATATTCGAAATAATAAGTTCCAGCTGTGGGCTAAGTGTGCTTGCCTTTAATAATTAAAATCAGCTGTAGCACTGTACTAGCCATACTCTAATGTGGGTGCCCTGCATTCAATCGATTTGCTACAAACATACTGACTCATTTGGCTGGCAGCAGATAACTCAGAGAAAAATCGATCAGCAAGGAAGACCTTTCTCCACTGTGTGAGGGCAGAATACTGCGGAGTGCAGAAGACAGATTAGAAATCTTGCACATCTTTCGGAGGGAGATTTTCTTCTGCAAAAAGGCGTGGAAGTGGCATTTGTTTTTTTGCATAGAAAGAATAAGAACAGTTACAAATTTTAGGGAGACCAGCTAAGTCATTGTCTTCATCTATCATTCTAATCTAGCATTGTTACCAATAGTCTTCCCCCTTTGGCTCCATTAATATAACTACAGTCCAGTGTTCTCTCACGCCCCCATCTCATTCATTTGATGAAAGAAAAAAGTAATTTTCCTATGTATTTCAAAGGACAAGATTAATATTTTAAAAAATTCTCCTAGGTGGAGCATAAACATGGAATTGATTTAGTGAGAATGTCCTGCATTTCGTGGGGCAATCTTTCTCTTGTAGACTGCAGCAAACCTGGCTCCACACTTTAATGGATCTCCAGTGGAATGCATGAAGCTTTTTCAGACTGCAGAGTCTAGCAGCCCAAGAGGCTTCACTGGGATGAAAGGATATATAATGGAATAATTGTCATAGAACCTTGAAAGGGTAGGTAAGCGGATAAATCTCACGTAGAGAAATTAGTACAAAATTCTCAAGCCCCCTGAGAATAAAGTACAAAAAACAAGAGTCTGCTTGATGGGCAGCAGAAAGAACCTGCTGAGAAATTGATTTTGTACTGAACTAATTGAAGTGCAACTCAGGGGTTTCAAATTGTTTTCCCAGAAGCCCTTGGGTGACAAAATAGTTTTTTCATGGATTCTTGTTTGGTAACCTGTAATCTTCTGAATGGGCAGCTCAAGCACCATTTGAAATCTTTTTTGCTGCATTGTGGAAATTCTACATGAGGGAGCAGGGTGAATGCTCCCTCTTCACGTTTGGCAGCAGAGTTGAAGGCCATGATCATTTGAAGTGAACTGAAATATGCTGACAATCCTCCGTAATGCAGAAAAATTGCTGGTGACGAACTCAAAGTGGAAAGTGTTTTGTCGGTGTTCAGAAATGTAAAAACCACAACCTACAACGTGCAATTCTCTGGAACATCTGGTAGCAATTGGCTGCAGCTAAGATAGAGCATTCTGATGTGTAATGTGCAGCCACATTCTGGTATATGCTTTCTATATGTATTATTTGCAGTGCTAATATTGGGTAAAGGTCTGCGTACATGCATATGGACAGCATTTGTAAATCAGATTCCTGATACGAATCTCAATTCAATCCACATGGTAACATTTTTCTCAAAAGAAGATTCCTATGGGAAAAGAGGTCCATGTTTATTGTAACAGCTGCCTATGGACAAAGTAAGCATGAAGGTGATTTCAGTCAATAAACTTCTTTCACATAAATTCCTTATTTGAATAATATGAAAACTCAGTGTAGAGTGGGCACTATATGAAGTTGGTAAAGTTCATAATTTCTTGACTTTGGGGATTCTCAAGATTTCCTGTAACTATTAATTAAGTCGTTCCAAGCCTTCCCAATCAGTAGATGTCTCTAATTTGTGATATAATCCAAACCGGAGAAGAGATCTTTCTTTCCATTTTCACTATGCCCCCACCATTCCTGCAAGAGTTATCTGGAGGGGGAGGGGGTTCAAATACCATGCATCATGATATAATTGTCAGAAAATGTATATGCACTTTATCACTTGTATCTTGGCACTAGAATATGTCTCGTGCAAAAGACTTGATTTCAGGAGTGAGATGCTACCGGTTCGGACTGGTTTGGGCAAACCAGATGTTAAGTTTTCATCTGGTTCACTGAACCAATATTTTAACCAACTGGCTCCCCGCCCCTCCCAGGAATCTCCATGCAACATATTTTTGGTGCAAGTAAGTGCAGGGTCCACACAGAGGCTCTGGTAGTGGGGAAAAGAGGCCTTCTAGAAGGCCATTTTCACCCTCCCAGAGGTCTGGGGGAAGCCTCCATTCCCTTGGGAAGGTGAAAAATGGCCCACGTGGAAGTAGTGGAAATCCGGAAATGGGCCTGTTTCCAGCTTCCGGTGGGCCTCCAGACCCAGGGGAAGGCCGTTTTCGCCTTCCCAGAAGCCCAGGAGTAGTCTCCACACCCTTGGGAAAGTTGAAAAACAGTCCTCCTGGAATTCTGGTAGGCCACGCCCACCAAGCCCACCCAGCAACCAGGCAGCGAACCCACCCCTGCTTGATTTGCATTTTTCTCTGATCATATCATTACACACGTGACATCTTGTGACCGGTACAGGATGCCTATGTGGTCCCCCACTCCACTCCCTTGTAGTCTTCTTTTCCTTTCTGGCTATTAGGCTGCACCATCTAAGATTGTAAGAAGCCAGAGGAAAAGATGAAAACTCACATGGCAATTGGGTTGGCAAGAAGGATTTGATCTTTATTGTATATGCCTATTACTACTGCCAGAAGCAAAGAAAAACTAGAAAGCAGTGGTGGGATTCAATTTTTTTTACTACCGGTTCTGTGGTTGTGGCTTGGTGGGCATGGCCAGGAAAGGATACTGTAAAATTTCCAGTCAAAGGTGGTATTTGCCAGTTCTCCGAACTACTCAAAATTATTATGCATTATTATTATCTCTCTCTCTCTTTCTTTCTCTCTCTCTTAAATAGGAGATGGCTTGGAACAGTAGTCCATATAATTAGTATCCATGCCTTCCACTTAGTGAACATTATCCATTGCTTATCATGTAAATATCTTTGAGGCTATTGTTGGTGTATAATGTATCTCCATATATGAACCAGTGACAATTATCTGATGTCATATCTCCTTATATGATGGTGACAATTGATTGTGTGAAATGTTTCAGTGATAACTGTAATTTTGAGTTGATAAATAAATGATCTGTTCAAATATTAATATATGACAACCACCATTTGAAATTGTAGTCAGTTGCCTATCATCCCATATAAGCTAACTTGTTTCTTTTCAGGTAATTGGACTCCCATACAATAAATGCTGGATGATAGTTGGATATATCTAAGCAGTTCCACCTTTGGTACAAACTATTTCTAAGGGGTAGGAATATTCTAATACTAGAATATAGTGTCGAACTACATATTCTGCTATCTTCCTTGGACTTATTGCCTTTTCTGTAAATAGTATAAACGATTAGATTTTACCCTGGAAATTTGTCTTGTCTATTTTTCTTGAAGATCTAATTACTGTCACCTATTGTTTGTAGAATACCAACTGCTGCTGAAAAAATAGGATGATAAAAAATGCAATCTTCTTCCTCCCTTTTTTACTCTATTATATAATGATGATACAAAAATTAATGTGTTCTTTGCAACACAAAAAAATAATGGTTGGAAGTAAAAATATAATTAATGACTTTAAAATATAGCTATTTCCTCTTACTTCAGCAAGGCTGGAAGACATTTCTAAAAGCACACTGAGTTGAAATTACGCTAGTCTTTATATTTTGTCGAAAGATGACCAGTATCTGTGAGCTATAATAAGATCTGGGGGAGGGTAACCTAGTCCAATTCTTTGTTGAATATGAAGCACCTTCCTCGTTTTCTCCCTTCCTCTTTTATAGATCCAATAGGAAAATATTTCCAGGTTATTCTCTTGGTTTTATCATTTGTATTTCCTTTTTAATTTTCAGGTAGCATCTTTTGTATATCCATTCTCATGGTCTGTCATCTGTAATTCTACATGTGATACTTTCTCTGCCAGATAAAATTGGTTATACATGTCATTGTAGTTACTGATTTCTAGCCCCATTCCTTAAAGATCTCCTTTACTATAGCCAATGTTGTAATGTTTTGTGTCGCTTTGTAATATTAACTGTCATCAAGAAAAAACTTCCATTTTTTTTATTTCCGCTTAGAATCTTTAGTGGTCTCTAGTGACCCGTTTCTAAAATCATCTTTGTCATTACTTAGAATTGCCAGGAGACCCAAAATAAATCTTTTTCATAAGAAGCTTTTTTTTTAATTTATTCTAAAATCTTATGGTAAAAATCAATATTCCAAACTTATCTGGATCCTTAAATCCATTGATAACTTTCTGAAATCAAAATCTTATTTAGCTCTTGGTTATTTCCAAATTCTTTAAGTTCTAAACTTATAATTATTTCTTCTTTTGTTCAGAGGTGAAAATAAGCTCACTCAATGTAGACTTTTCAAACTTACCATTCTGTAGGTCCCTCATAACTTTAATATGTTTAATTAGCAACTTCTGAAACTGATTGGAAAGTGAAGTTTGCAAACTTAATATCCTTGAAAGGCTCCACTGTGATTGTAAGCAAGATGGGTGTTCCTGGCATCTCTTGGCACTGAAACCTGTGGAAATCTATCCAGAAAGCAGCTACCTGGAGCACATGTGGACAATTTGCCATCATCTCCTTATCTTGGTTCCAAGGAAGGGATCAACTCACTGGTTCTTTGGTCTTTGCTGCAGTTGTCTACTTTTGTAGAGCTGTGGTCAGTTCACCTACCTTACTTGGAACTCCCCTTATTGTATTTCTTCTGAAAATGTTTCAAAACATACATCACTCCCTGTCAAAATCAAGTTTGCTCCTGATGACTACATCTATAAGGTTTACTTGTCAATATCACAGAAATAGTTTACTGCTATATTATTTGACGAAGTTTATTTTTGACTTCCCAATCTAGATCTAGACTCCTGGAATTCCCAGTCAAGTACTAACAACAGATAGAATTATCTTAAAGTTTCAGTTTATATGGAACTTTTGGGAAGAAGGAATAAAAAGGGTAGAATGCCCCTGGTACCACATAAAGGCCATTTCTGCACTAGCGTATGTATCTTCATAATATTCGGATGTTGCTAAGATGGTGTAATGTCTGGTCTGCCTTAGTGTTTTGGTACAATGATGGTTAGATGACTCTGGAAAATAATATAATGGGCATTATCTCCTTCAAAGGCCAAAGGTTACCCCATAAAAGACCAGGTTCAAATAATTTCTCTTTATTGCTTTGTTATCAATGATACCTCAGGGCATAGTAAAGGCAACTAACAAAACACCTTATGGCATGATAGTGAAGCAGTCCTCAAACTGAAAACAAAATAGCAAAAGAAAAGTGAGGCAGGAAAATAACAGTTAAATGTATGAACCTTCTTTAAAAAGGATCAATTTGAGGTCTGTTTCTTTATTCCTTTTTAACTCAGTCTGGTAATCAAGCATCCTATCTTTGGGAGAGGTCAAACAACAGGACATCACAATAGGTAAGCTCTTTTCCGTTACCGCCGGTTTAACGTTTGGTTGGTAGTGACATTCAGAGAAGGGCTTCTGATGTGGACTTATCCATAACCAGATTTATGTAGGAGGAAACTTTGCTATTAATGCCTGAATACAATAGCTTTAGAAGAGAAGTATTCTGATGGCATATAGATGCAGACAGTTTGATTGTTAGGGATAATTGTAGCATTGTTCAGCATGGTTAAATTATGTTTCTGATGAGAATATAGAGAAAAGGCAAAATGAATGAATCACAGGATGTAAGTCAATAACCTAATTATTTTCACCTTAAGCCTCCTTTTCCAGGATTCTGCCACCAGTCTGGAAGAAGGTTGCTTGACAACACCCAGCAGGATGGCATCACTGTGAGTGTTAGTGCTTATTGATTGCTTTCACTGGGTTCTGTTGCAAGACATAAATAAGAACAGTCTTGCTGAAATTGATCACATCGGGTCTTTGCAGCATTCAGAGTTCAAAATCTTAACTGAATACTTTAAAAGGCCACATTGTTTAAACCACAGCTGGAAGAAAGGAGCTCTCAATTTTTTTTATAAAAGCTGCTATTATAGCTATTTTTTAATGTGGAAAAAAAAATTTAATATTGAACCTGAGTCAAACAAATATGAGAGTTATTCAAAAAGTTTTTTTGTTTTTTTTGCAGATGCTTGCCATTTTCTTCAAAGCAGTTTGATATAATGAATGATGTAGGTGAAGCGGTGCCAAGACAGTGTTTGATATTTCAGTGCTGATGAACTCAACAATATCCCACCCAGGCATAATGTAGGAACAGAGAAATAAATTCCATAAAATACATCGAGATAATAATCCTAACCAGGGATGAACAGCATATGGCCTCCAGACATTAATTGAACCCCAGTTCTTATAACTGATTGCCCACCCAAGTATCGCCAAGTGCAATAACCACATTTATTTTTCTATCTGGAAAAATGTTCCTGCTTAGTTTCCTGGTAAAGACAAATGAAGATTTATCTTAGGTGATACAGTATAAATTCTAGTAGTAAATCATGAAATAGAAGATTCTTCAGAGTGCTAATTGGCCAAACTGGCTTAGATTGCTAGAAAATATGAGTCATCATCAACTGAAGAACCACAGAATCTCTATCCTTCATCAACACTGCTAAGCAATGGCTCTTCAAAATTTCAGAAAGAGATCTTTCTTTAATATTACTTGAAAATGTCTCAGATTGAATCAGAGATTACCTCCAGGCAAAAATGCAAGACTGGAACAAGATTAGCTAATGAAAGACATGTCAAAGGTGCTTTTGCCTTCCCCAGTGAAATAAAATAGCAATGGCCAGGTGAAATATATCAGCTGAAGAGTATCCAATACAAGAAATCCAATAAATTACTAAGGCAGACCTGGGCAATTTTACTGCCCCCAAGCCACATCTAACCCTTTGGCTGTCCCTGTGCAGCCTGCATGAAGTCAAATGGAAATAAAATATAAATAAGTGTACCCCATGCTTGCGATATAACCACATTGTTTTTATTTTGAGATGCTTTTTTTTCCAATTTACATATGGTCCTGTGTCCACGCCTAGTCATTCCACAACAGTCCAAGTTTCTTATGTGGCCCCTTGGGAACATTAATTGCCCACCTCTGTGCTAAGACATAGAATGGTCTGGTCTTTATTGCTATATATCTCATCTTGTCACTGAGAAACAAAAGATGAATGGAGGCCATGATGTTTTTGAATAGTGGCACAGTAGGAAAGGTTGAGGATTTGGAAAGCTCATAATGCAGTAGCAATTGAAACTGCAGGGAAAATGTAGTGAAGCTTGGAAAGATTTTAGTCCTTCAAAAAAAGATCAAGTGAGGAAAAGAGCAACACAAGCAAAACCTTATAAGCCTCTTCATTCAGATCTTCTGCCATATGCTCTGAAATCTGTTTGACAGTCTTAAATCTGTCCAGGTTTAGCCAACACCACTAATAACTTCATGAACCAGGCCAAGTCCAGTTTATTAGCCAGGTGTTTCCTAATTTTCTTTCTGCAGTAGAAACTTTGATCTTGTAAAATGTTAGAGTTGCCAGAATGTGTTGCCTACATCACTCTTCTCTTATATTGTCAGGCATATATAACTAAAGTGGTCCAAGCCTTTAAGTAGATTTTTACTCTCTCTCTGCCAACCTCTCAGTTACATCCAAGTCAGGCCATCTTGCTGATGTTTTTTTTTCCCCAAAATCTCTGCTATTAGAATCAGGAAGTAACTTCAAAAATATAAATCTCAGTTTACTTACAATGACCATGGTATGATTTCAGTAGTCTTCATGTAGTTTGACATTTGCTTCTTTCTAGGTTTTAATTTAACCCAGTCTATTATTTCAGGCAACATGTCTGTTGTGACTTGTTACCTTCTTGTATGTCTAATTTATAATTTCAGAAGTATTCAGTATCAATTTATGGAGTTGGTTCTGCGTGTCTGTCTGTGTGTGTGTGTGCAAAGCTACTTTCCTTCAACAGCAGTAAAATAGAGTGGAACATTAATTTGATGGTTACAGATACAGATACAGATAATCAGAGTTGGAAGGGACCTTGTAGGTCATCTAGTCCAACCCCCTGCCCAAACGGGAGACCCTACATCATTTCTGACAAATGGCAGTGCAATCTCTTCTTGAAAGTCTCAAGTGATGGTGCTCCCACAACTTCCAAGGGCAAGCTGTTCCATTGGTTGATTGTTCTCACTGATTATTTGTCATATAACTGTTAAGAATACAGGTTTTTTTAACCTCTTCTAAAAAATATTCTATTCTGGCCTCAAAATGGTGTCTCTTGAGTATGCCTAACACTTAAGTAGTGTTAGGTGTTAAATTCTTTCTATTTAAGCTTGAGGTAATATCACTCAATCAGCTTGAGTGCTGATTGTCTCCATTTTTGAGATGTGGAATGAGAAAGAACGTGCTCCTTTTCTGCATAATACGTTGGATATAAGAGGTGTACCCTTACTCCTATTAGTCCTGAAGCTTTTAGAAGCATAACTTTTTGTACATTTGAAGACTGGGGGAAGAATAAAAGATGGATCTGGTTGAATTTGGCTGTTTTGGGAATTTCTAAACAATGAAATGACGGATTGAACACAGATCTGTAAAAAGCAAAATCAGTGACTTGAAGAACTGGTGAGTAGACCAGAATTCTCTGGACAAAGAGAAGATAGGAAATGGGAGGTCATCTACAAGTTACTCACCATGAGGACCCTGTCCAGTGGGTTTTGAACATTGAGAGATGAGAATAGCTATCAAACTCAAGCTTCAGTCTATGCTTTTAAAAAGACACTAAGTTTGAATACTTCCTTTTCTAATCATTATGAAATTGCTTATTAACTACTTTTCAGCTATTAAAAACCTCTGGAGTCTGAAAACTGATGAATCTGCCTTTGATGTTTAATGAAAGTGAAATTTAACTAACAGCCTAAGAATGAAAAAAAGAACTAAAAAAAATCCCCCAGCCAATTAAGATTAAGATTTTAGAAATTTATAAATACATGAAGGATCCAGGTGAATTTGAAAGATTTTGGAATTAATTATAAATAATTATAGCAATAGCAATAGCACTTAGACTTCTATACTACTTTATAGTGCTTTACAGCCCTCTTTAAGCGGTTTACAGAGTCAGCCTATTGCCCCCAACAATTTGGGTCCTCATTTTACACACCTCAGAAGGTTGGAAGGCTGAGTCAACCTTGAGCCTGGTGAGATTCGATCTGCCAAATTGAAGGCAGCTGGCTGCAGCAGAAGTAGCTTGCAGAACTGCACTCTAACCACTGCTCCACCGAGGCTCAGTCTATGTTTTGAATTATGTCTATGTTTGGAATTAAAATGATATTTTGTTCACTTGTTTGTTTGGTTTTGTTGGACCCAGTTGCTCTGTTGCTGCAATTATATGGATAAAGGGCATTGTAGAATAAATCTGGCTGTTGGTATTGCAGTTGAAATCTGCTGATCCACAGAAAGGATTTAAAAGCTGAGCCTGCAATTTGAAGCAAAAGTGAAATTTTCTTAGGAAATAGTTCACCACTTTCTGTGATAGTTGGATGCTATTTTGGCCTTAACTTCTGAAAATTGCAGTAATCATTAAATGTAGTTTCATCCCACACCAAATTTTACTTGGTTTAAGTAGTTTATCTTCAAAGCATCTTTCCCTGAAAAGATATGCATGTACCATGTTATAACAATCCAGATTATGACTAAAGTGTGGAAGTGCTCCAAAAACATGCTACTTATATGTTAGATGATATTTGAAGAACTGTTCTATTTAAAGAATAGAATTCAAAAGATCTATACAGGTATTTAGTCTGCTCACACTTAGCTTCTTGTAAGATCTAAGATATGCTATCTGAGGCCACCTCCAAAGCTTTGGTTGAAACTCTCAGACCCAATCAAAACCTTGCTGTCAGATTGTAACATTATATTTATAATTGGTTCTATCTATTTTTTGGAATGTATCAATGGACTTCAATATCTTCAATATTCTAGTTTTTGGAGCTTTGCACATTTATCATCATAGAATAATTTCTGGTTGATGCCACTGCTGTAACATGTAATACATTCTACATAGAGCTATAAAATGCCATTATTAATTCATTAAACTTATGTGTCGTTTAACTCACCTAGAGGTAAGTCTAGGCAGCTTACGATCAATAAAAAGAACAATATGAAACATTAAAACAAACAGTAAGAATAATAAACAATAAAAAATAATAATTTTGGATTAAATTTGACAAAGAAGAGAAGGAAAGGATAAAGATACACATGAGGAGCAGGTTACTCCATTAACCATCTCTGGAATGAGATGCCCCCATGAAGGCTCCAGGCCAGTTAGAGGAGCCAGATCTCCAGGCCCTTTCGGAAGGCCAGATGAGTAGGTGTGGATCTCACTTCAAGGAACACAATGCTTCAGAGAACTGGGCATCATGGCCGAAAAGGCTCCTCTCCTGGACTCCAGTAGCCAGAATTCCTTGACCAATGGGGTATTTTTTCAGTGTCTTTAGACATTGTTTAAAGGCTTTCTTCATTTGATAAGGTTGCTTTTGGGACTTTGTCTATGGTGACAAATTATTTACTGTGCATTATTTATAGATATTCCTATCTGGTTTCATTATTACTGATGGATCAGCTTCTTCCAATTCAGCCTGCTTGTTTAGTTATATCAAGTAAGACTTCTTTGTGTCTATTCCAGGGGTGTCAAATCCGCATCTTCACAGCGCCATCATGTGACATACTGTGACTTTCTCCCCCCTTCTGGGTGAAACTGGGTGTAGACGTGGCCAGCACATGACACATCTGGCCCATGGGCCACAAATTTGACAGTCCTGGTCTATTCCAGGATTGAAGATTATAAGAAATAGTGAATTGTCAGAGATCATCCCAGTTATGGAATAAAGAATTAGAAGTTCCTACTTTGTCTAGACAATAGAAACATGTTTTAATCTCTATAGCATGTCAATGGACCACAAATTATGATACACAGCAAATGTATATGTATATGTATATGTATGTATGAATGTATGTATGGTATTCAGTTTTGTTCGGGTATTTTCCCACGTCATTATAGTTGTGCTTTTAAAGTTGTAGCAATGTTTCGGCAGCATCTCATCTGCCATCATCAGGCTTCTGTATTGTGTTCACATTTATTGGATTCTGTCACATATTTATGGAAAAGAACTGTCAAAATCATTATTTTGGGGAGATGTAATAAGAATAATGCTTCTGCATACACACACATACAAATTATACACACAAGCACACTGTCGTGTCCGCAAAAATACGATCAGAGTCGGTGACTTTCATTCAAAGCTCTTTATTAACACTGGGAGAACCGAACCGGCGAAAGGCAAAAAGCCCGCGGCTTTTATACCTTTCGCAGCGGCGGCCGCGGCCAATGGCAGCGATTCAAGTCTCCCGCTCTTGGTTTGCACCAATCGCGGGAGACTCCAATCGGGCCAATCAGCGCGGCTCGCCTGGCCAATCAGAAATCCCCGCGCCTTAGCCAATCAAGGCTCGGGGATTTCGAGTATACCAATTCAAGACATAACACCCCTCCCCTCTTGGTATGGTCCATCACGTGGTGTAGTCACGCAGGTAGGCGGGGCTCCGTCGAGTCCTAGTTGACCTGCGCAACTCACTTGCTTGCTGTAGCTCGGCCGGAGCGGTCATCTTTTTGGCTGCTCCTGCCTCTGTGCGAACCGGCTGGATGATCGGGCCGGTTCTTTCGCCGTGGCTCCCGCCTGGGCCTACCGGGTCGGTTGAGTCACGGATTTCGCCGCTCCCACTTGGCTTCTCCGAGTCGGTAGAGCTGGCCAGACTGCTCTTCTCCGGCGGGGACTCGCGATGGCTGTGTTCTGGTGAGTATTTCTGTTTTATTTTTTCCTGCGATTGTCTTTCCGGGTATTCCCTCCCCCCTTGGTTCGTGTCTTGGGGGTTGAGGTCAGTCGCTGTTCGTGACCTGAGCTGGTCGATATGTCACTTCCAGGCTCGCCCGTCGATGGTTTGGAGCCGGTACGACCGTGGACCAGTGATTTGAGTTATGATGTCTGGGATCCATAGGGGGTCCCCCGTCATGTTTTTCGCATAGACTAGGTCACCAGGGTTAAATGTCCGGTACCTGGAGCTGGAGTCTGGGGGCCGCTCCGGGTTATAAGTCAGGTGCAGTCTGTCGAGTGGGGACCTCAGCTTTCTGCCCATCAGAAGCTCTGCAGGACTCTTGTTGGTTGTAGTATTGGGAGTGATGTGCTGTATGAAGAGTAGTCGGTTGATTTTGTCATTGATCTCCCCGTGGTCCATTTTCCGGAGGGTCTTTTTCGTAAACTGGACCATCCGTTCCGCCCTACCGTTCGCCGCCGGATGCGCCGGTGCTGTTAATGCGTGGCGGATACCCCTTTCTGCCAGGAACCGTTCAAAGTCGATGGAAGTGAACTGGGGCCCGTTGTCCGAGACGACGACGTCTGGGAGGCCGTGTGTGGAAAACAGTTTACACAGTTCTTTTACGACGGCCTCTGTGGTAGTGGACTTCATGTCGCTAACTTCTAACCAATTGGAGTACGCGTCAACCGTGATCAAAAAAGTATGTCCATTTGTGGGGCCAGCAAAGTCAAGATGGATTCTGGACCAGGGCCCCCGTGGTGTTTCCCAGTCCCGGATAGGTGCTGCGGGTGGGCTGGATCTGGTCTCCTGGCACCGGTGGCATTTGGCGACCCATGCCTCAATTTGTTTGTCCATTCCTGGCCACCAAGCATAGCTTCTGGCCAGGGCTTTAGTCCTGACGATGCCAGGATGACCCTCATGTAGCATCTCCAAGACCCTTTCTTGCAATCTGTCCGGAATCACCACCCGGTCACCCCATAGGATACACCCTCTTAGTAGTGAAAGTTCAGTCTGGCGCTGGCGGAATGTTTTAAAAGTCTCGTCATTGTCTTTTTCCGGCCAGCCTTTTTCTAACCAGTGTAAGATTCGTGCCAGGCGCCTGTCCTTAATGGTTTCTCTGGCAATGTCAGATGCAGTAATAGGTAAGCTCTCGATACTTAGGGTGTTTGTTGTTGGTGCTGGGTCAGGTTCAGTGTCAGGTAGAGGCGAGCGGCTTAAAGCGTCCGCGTGCGAAATTTTCTTACCTGGCTTGTGTAGCAGTTCGTAACTGTAGGCTGCCAGGAATTCAGACCATCTTGTCATCCGGGGTGACAAGATGTTTGGCGTGGCTCGGTTTCCAGCGAGGATGCCCAGCAATGGCTTGTGATCCGTCACGATGGTGAACGGGCGGCCATACAGGTATTCGTGAAAACGTTTAACGGCGGCAACTATAGCCAAAGCTTCTTTGTCCAGCTGGCTATAGTTCCGCTCCGGTTTGGTCAGAGTCCTGGAGAAAAAAGCGATGGGTGCTTCTCTCTGGTCTGGGAGGGTGTGGCTGAGGACAGCGCCGACGCCGAAGGGTGATGCGTCGCAAGTGACAGCTAAGGGCAGGGTCTCACTGAATTGCATCAGGACAGCGTCGGAGGTGAGGAGGTCTTTGGTTCTTTGAAAAGCGGCTTGTTCTCGTCTCCCCCAAGTCCAGGCTGCCCTCTTGTCTAGGAGTCTATGTAAAGGCTCCGCCGCCATTGCCTTTTGAGGTAGGAAAACATTATAAAAATTTAGTAAGCCTAGGAACGCTTGTAGTTCCGTTTTGGACTTTGGGGTGGGGGCTTCCTTGATGGCTTTTACTTTTTTAGTCGTAGGGTGAATGCCATGCTGGTCTAGGAGATAGCCCAAAAACTCTACTTGCTTTGTACATAGTTTGCATTTTTCTCGTTTGACTTTAAGTCCTGTTTCTTTAAATTTCGTCAAGACTTGTCTGAGTCTGTTTTCTAATTCGGCTTCGTTTGGCGCCGCTACTAATACGTCATCAAAATAGGGCACCACCCCCTTGATGCCCTGTAGCAAACGTTCCATCAGGCTTTGAAAGATGCCTGGTGCTACGCTGACTCCAAATTGGAGCCGGTTACACTTGAAAGCCCCCCGATGGGTCACTATTGTTTGGGCTTCCGCCGTTTTCTCGTCCACAGGTAGCTGCTGATATGCCTGGGCGAGGTCGAGCTTGGCAAAGACTTTGCCCCCTCCTAGTGAGTGCAGTAAATGTTGCACTATTGGGACTGGGTAGGCGCTTTGTTGTAACGCGCAATTTAGGGTGGCCTTATAGTCCCCGCAGATTCTCACGGACCCGTCTGGCTTTACTGGGGTCACTATAGGGGTTTCCCATCTGGCATGGTCTATCGGCTGCAATACCCCTTGTTTGACGAGCTTGTCGAGCTGCTCGTCGATTTTAGGTCTTAATGCAAATGGTACCCTTCTAGGTTTAAGCCGCTTAGGGGGAACCCTTGGGTCTAGGTCAAACGAGATAAGGGGCCCCTGGTACTTGCCCAAGCCTCCATCGAACACCTCCTGGAACTCCTGGGCTAGCCGCTGTTCCCAAGCTTCGATGGTGACTTGGTTGACACCTGTCAGCACGATGTTAAGCGGGGCGAACCATTGTAAACCCAGTAGGCTTGGGCGGTCGCGATCGACGATTGTAAGTGGCAGTTGTTCGGTGTGGCCTTTGTAAGTTATATTAAAGTTCTTGGTGCCCACTACGGGAACGCGATTCCCTTGGTAGTCTTTAATGATGACTTTTTGGGCATGCACGTTTCTCTTTTGCAGTGTAGGCACTAGTCTTTTGATTTCGCGCCATGCAATCATGGAAAGGTAGGACCCGGAGTCCACTTCCATTTTGCATGGCTGGCCTTCGATATGTACTTCTACATGTACCTTTCTGGCGCCGTCGGAGATGGCGTGGCCGATGGTCACCGTCTGGTGGGTTTCTTCTTTTCGCCGACCGTCGCCGCTTCTTTGAGATCGTTGAGTGCGGTCCCACCGACCGTCTGGCTGACGCTCTTTGGTTCTGGGCGGGGAGTTTTCTCTCCGTCTGTCATGCTGTTCCCATTTGGGCGGGCTGCGGGTCTTCTTTTGGCGGCAAACTCGGGCGATGTGACCCCGTCGTTCACAATGCCTACAGATAGAGTCAAAAAATCGGCATTCTGACCTGGGGTGATTGCCGCCGCACCCGGCACAGTTGGTCCTCGACCTGCGACCTTTTCGGCTTCGTTGATCGCCGCGTCCCGTCTGCACTCGGTGTATGTCCTCCTCGTCTTCTGACGTGCTGGAGTTTGATTGGTATTCACCGTAGTGTGCGGTTGCTTCGTTTCTTGTGTCGGCCGACCTTGCCGGGTTGTTGTTTCCGCCCTTCGCGTCAGATCTTCGCATGCTGTCTGCCGACGTGCGGGTCGCTTCAGCGGCTGCGGCTGCTGTAAGGGCATCGGCTAGGCTGATGTCGCCCTTGGCCATAAGTCGGCTCTGGAGTGTAGGATCCCATAAACCGAGTACGAAGCGGTCTCGTATGAGACTGTTCAGACCTTCGAACTCACAGAGTCCTCCTAGGCGCCGTAGTTCTGCGATGAAGTCGCTCAATTTTTCGTCTGGTTTCTGGTTTCGGCGGTAGAACTCGTTGCACCGTATCAGGATGGGGACTTTGGGGGCGTAATGGCGCCACAATATGGGTTCAAGGACGTCCCAGTCCATGGCGGTGGCGTCTGCCGGTTTGGCCAAGGCTTTGGCCATCTGGAAAACCTCTGGTCCGCAGTGCGTAAGAAAGACGGCGCGTTTTAGTGGGGCCGGGGCGTCCTTCATTCCGGCGCATTCCAGGTACATCCGGAACCGATCCGAGTAGGATTCCCAATCCTCGGTGGCGGGGTTGAACGGGGCGGGCGGTGCTATCTTCGCCATCTCTGCGCTGGAGCTGGTTCTTGGGTGGACACGGGGTTCGGTTCAGGGGCGAGATCCCACCTTCGTCGCCAGTGTCGTGTCCGCAAAAATATGATCAGAGTCGGTGACTTTCATTCAAAGCTCTTTATTAACACTGGGAGAACCGAACCGGCGAAAGGCAAAAAGCCCGCGGCTTTTATACCTTTCGCAGCGGCGGCCGCGGCCAATGGCAGCGATTCAAGTCTCCCGCTCTTGGTTTGCACCAATCGCGGGAGACTCCAATCGGGCCAATCAGCGCGGCTCGCCTGGCCAATCAGAAATCCCCGCGCCTTAGCCAATCAAGGCTCGGGGATTTCGAGTATACCAATTCAAGACATAACACACACACACACACGCATCTGGGATATCAGCTCTTTGAACTATTACCATCGAGAAGGAGATTTAGGGTATTAAGAACAAGGATGACCAGATTTAAGAACAGTTTTTATCCAAGTGCAGTTTTGAGTTTGAATGCAGGGTCATAAGATTTATGTGGAAGTAAATGGCTGAGAGTAATGGGGTTTTACATTTTTAAATTGCATAGAGATTATTGTATGGTCGGTTGTGTTCAGTTTTAATTTAATTTTTTTTTTCTTTTAGTGGTGTTTGTCCAGTTTTACTTGTGGAAGAGCACCTCATTTCGTTGCACCCGCTTGCGAGTGTAATGACAAATAAACTCTTATGTCTTATACAGGGAGGGAGAGAGAGAGGGGGGTTGTAAATGAGTCCCTGCAGGTTTTATTCTGCTAGTTGTAGCCAACTTTAGCTCATCTCCATTTCATTAAGCCAATGCTGTTCGAAGACATTTCTGTGATCATGCTGCCAACATGACATCATGCTGCAATGTGAAGTGTAAGGTGAAACTTAAAACACTGTTATCTTCTCACCAAAGTGGTACCTCACATGAGATCCCCAGATGCTTCCTGTCTAGGGAGAAAATTGAATAATGGAATTATTAGGTATGCTTAATCGATATGGTGGTAGGCATTTGGAGAGAGTCAGGTTGAAAATAAATATTGAAGAAGTATGAATTAATATGAATATAATGCAATGAGAGATGTAGGATAGACTGATGCCACACGGTTAATATATTGTTGTTATATGTAAATTGAAATTAAAAAAAATTAGAAAAAAAAAAAGAAAGAAGCTTTCTGTCTCGGCATGAAAAGCATTTACAGGCCGATGGGAGGCTTGAAGCAATGAGATTTTGCAGGCCCCCCAAGTCTCGTCACTTTGCAAATGCTCTTCGTCTGGATCTGGGCAGTCCTTGGTTTGCAGAGAACAGATGAGGCCTCTGTTCTCTGCGAATGCACTGAAGCAGGCAAAGGAACTGATGGCTCGCTAGATCATTGCAAGGTAAGTGAGTCTCCACAGGCCCAGTTCCTGTCGAGACCTGGTGGGGAGGGGAGGAGAGGCAAGGTGAATACTGTAGTGCCTCTACAGTCATTTGTAAGTGTGAACAATGCTGTGGTGCTGCAGCATTCATAAATTCGGGACTGTGTCGAAAGTTCCTTGGGGGTGTTAGGCCATAACTTTGAATAGTCGCTAAGTGAACTGTCGTAACTTGATGATTACCTGTATTTAGATATATCTATTGAACATGTATGCCATATTCAATGGAACAAATAAATACTTAGCTTGAACACACATACACATACATATACAATACTGTATTGGTGTCTGTATGCACCAGGGGTGTCAAACTCAAGGCCCGTGGGCCAGCAGGAATCCTTTGCTGGAAATAGCAAAGGATCTGCCTGCAGTGCCTCTGCTAGAAAAAATGAGGCATGTGCCCCACACCCGCAACTGCTTTTGGTCTCCAGAGTGCTGCAGAAGGCTTTTCAGGCCCAAAATGGGAACTCAGGAATAATCTAGGAGGCCTTCCAGGCACAAAACAGGGCCTCTGGAGTGGCCCCGAGTCTTTGACTCAGAAGGTTATAAAAGGGAAAATATTTTACCTTTTACACTTGCAGGATTCTGCTCCTATAGCCTATGTCCGTGATGGCGAACCTTTTGCAGAGCCATTTGTGCCGGCATGCGAGCTGCAGGCAAACTTACTTCACTGATCATGCACGTACCTCCCAGCTGATTTTCGGCCAATTTGAGGCCTTTTGTGGCCTCCCAAAGGCTTGAAGAGGCTTCTGCAGGCTTTGCAGGCTGAAAACTAGCCCCGTTCTGTCACTTCCTGTTTTTCCGAAAATACAGGAACTGATGAAAAAGGGCTAGTTTTTGGCCTGCAAAGCCTGCAGAAACCTTCCTCAAACCTTTGGGAGGCCGAAAAAGGCCTCAAACTGGTTGAAAATCAGCTGTGAGGTACAGTGCAGGTAAGGGGGTGGGGGGAGTGGATGGGTGGGGGGCGCGCATGTGTAGGGGGCATGGGGGATACGCATTGCCTTCCGGGTGCTGGCACATGAGTGCAAGCGTGCAAGCACATGCACAATTTTTGGCATATGAGCCCAAAAAGGTTAGCCACCGCTGGCCTATGTCAATAATTTATAGTTTTACTCTTCCTATGGAATCAGTTTTTTAATCTGCTCTCTCTCTCTCTCTCTCTCTCTCTCTCTCTCTCTCTCTCTCTCTCATAAGGTGATCAAGTAGATCAAGTTAGTATTATAAAAACAAAATCACAGAAATGTACACCTCCCTATTTTTATAAGTTTATAAAACCATATCTGCAGAGGTACGGTCCCGTGTCACACCACCATGGCTACATCCCCATGCTCCCCCCACCAGTCCTCCAAAATCAAACCTAATCCTGATGTGGCCCTCAATGAGATTGAGTTTGACATCCTGGTATACACCATTATTACCAGAAGTCTGGAACCACCACTTTTAATAGTTTTGATCTTGGCTCCAGTAATCAATGGTTATCAATATTTACTAGGGTAAACAGTTGCATGATATTAGCAAAGCTCATTAAAGTAAAAAAAGAAAAAATTTTAGTTGTTAATGAAAGTACAGGTAATTTAAAGGTTAGCAGCTTTTAATGCACATTTTCAATGGATATTTAGAACTGTGGAAAAAAACAGCTGCTGCCAACCTACCTTCCACTGAGGACCTGTATACTGCACAAGACAGAAAGAGGCTTGTGAAAATATCTACAGACCCCTCACATCCTGGACATAAACTGTTTCAACTTCTTCCTGCAAGATGATGCTGTGGGTCATTGCATGCCAAAACACCTAGACACAAGGACAGTTTCCCCCCATGTCATCACTGTGCTAAACAACTAATTCCCACAACACTGTCAAACTACCTTAGTAGGCCTGTATGACTATTATTCTTCTCATCTTTCCTATTACCAATTTCCTTATCTTCTTATGCTATAACTTTGTTGCTTGTATTTTGTGATTTGTATTATTTTATTTAGTATTCTGTTATGATTTATATTGATTGCTTATTTAGTATCCTATGACTATCACTAAATGTTGTATCTTCTGATTTATGATTCATGTGTTTTATAATGATTATGATAATGATTTATCACTTGTTGCTTGGATGTACACTGAGAGCACAGGACACAAATTCCTTGTATGTCCAATCACACTTGGCCAATAAAAAATTCTATTTCTATTTTATCCGAAAGGACTTTTAATTCAAACTTTCTGCAAGTCTTCATTAGTAAGAATCCCAAAATATATATTTATCTGACAATTCGTTTGTGTTATGTCTATTAATATCATTTCTATGCTTTGCATTTTAGAAATGCTTTTCAATTTGCATTTTAAAGCTTGCGGAGTATTATTATAATTATTACCACAAATAATTTATGAAATCATTTCTTCTCATGTTGTTTTTTTCTGGAATCTCTTACCAGTTTAAATGTAAGTTTATCTCTTAGCCTTACTATAACCTAAGATTTAAACAAAATCTCTGCACCTATGTTGAACATAAAAAATTGTAATGATATAGTTTAGGTCATACTTTCTACTTAGTTCCATTCATATTCAATTCAAAAAACAATCCTGTTATTCTGCCATGATTGCATTGATTTTAAGACAAGTTGTAGCTAAATAATGGCTTTCCCAATATCATAATCTAATATATAATATATAAACTCAACAGAACTGTTGAGAGCAGCCAACATTTACAAAAATGGGAAAATATTTTGGCATTTACTAAAAACAAAGTCTATTTGAACTGATTCCTTTTGATTTATCAGGCCTTCTGTGATTACTAGCTTGAAATGCAGCAGACCTGACAAATGAGCAGGTGGTGGATAGAGGTTATAAAAACAGGGCAGCAGCTAGTTTTATATTCATTCTGTGAGTTGGGAAAAAAGTGGGAACATATTGGAATGCCATCAAAATTCAACAGCTACTTTTGAAGGATCTCTGGATGCCGTAGCCTTGAGTCACCCTTTTGCCACAGCATTGTTCTACCATGTACCTTACAAATCTTCCTGACAAATATCCATGATGCATTAGATAGTTAAAAATGAAGTCAAAAGAAGCAATACAAAAAATATCTTGAATCCATCTGAGAATTTTTCTAGCATTAGAATCTTTCAAAACCAGCATAGTGAGAAGCCAGAAAAGGTAAATTTCTAAATTGAAATAACTGCCTTATAGTCTTAAATAAGTTTCAAAAAGAAGATAACATAACTGGAAAAGGAAATCGAATTTTTTTATTATCAGCTTTATGCTGTTGAGTAAAAATTCAGAATCCATCCTTGACTGCAGGCTCATAAGGGAACAGCAATATAAAATTTGCTGTTTAACATCTCTATTTGCAATGATGCCCTTTCGCTCCACTATGCCCTACATATCTATTAGATATCCAACAAAGAATTATTGTATTTCAGTGGCGGTAGGGTTTTTTTTTTCAGAAGGGTATTCTGAAAAAAAGTGAGCTGTGAGGTAGAGAACAGTAAGAATTGTGAAAGGCTGATGGAGTAATCGGGAGCAGTCTCATTACTTTATCTTGCAATAAATTATGGGTCTTCATTGACCGCATCCACCATATAGTCATTACTCTATGATACACAATTGTCAATGGACCTCCAAAAGTAACATTCCTGCTTTATTAAGCAAAAGATATATACAGCCCATTTGTTGAAAAGTCCCTTGGCATCCTGAGAATTGCTCTTATGTGTATCCAGGTTATCTTTGGAACCAAGCAGTGAGATATAGTCTCCATTGAAATGTGGTAACACTCATCAGACCAAATATTGAGTTTTTCTGATACACTCTATTTCTCGCCAGCCTCTTACCCCCATATTTTTCCAGCAGAAGTTCAAATTGCCTATTCTATCAATAGTTTTTAGGAGCATTACTATTATTGGTTGTCTTGAATATGAATAAGATAATTCCCAAAGTCCCCACTCTTTTACATCATTCCTTCAGGTCACATTAGCATACAGATGGTCTGTAACAAATGAGGCATGAAAGATGTAGGTTTGAGGAGCCAGTAGCTGAAACCAAATCTTTAAATTAGATAGTTTTCAAAAGATAATTATATCTTTCTTTCACAGTGCCAATGATAGAAATGGATAAAATTATTCTTCAGCACCACTTTCATTGGTGAAAAGTGGATCTGAACTGCTAAATGATATGCTGATGGAAGATTTGATGTCATTTAGACAGCAAACCAAGATTTCATTTCATTTTTCACCCAGAAAATTCTTATTACTTTCTCAAAATACAAATGTTTAAAATCTGAAGGCACCATAATTATCTTTCATTATATCATTCCCTCACATCTCTATTTCCTCAGGAAGTGGCTTTTAGTTCCATATAACAAAAGCAAGCCAGCATGATATAGCGATTAAGGTGCTGGACTAGGAGAGGGAAACCCAGATTATAGTCCTCCCTTAGGCACAAAAGACAGTTGGCTCCCCAGCCCAAATCAGAATCAGGAATAGCAACAAGCTGGCTGGTATACAAGACTTGTTGCATGGTACATTGATTAGTTCCACTGTAAGAACCAAGTGAACTCAATGGGGAAACAGAAGTCCTATAACTGTGGAATAAAGAAGAAAAACAAGAAGTTCCTTGTGGTAAAAGGGACTGCTGAGAAACTAGTTTAATTTAAGATCGAAGTACAGGAACTGGTGCCTGAGAACTGAACAAGTCAGCTAAATTTAGTGATGCAAAGTTCTGAGTTGACTTTTATGATATTGAAAGACTGTTTTGGCTTGCAGGAATTAAAAATTCAGGCATGATCCACTCATATTTTTAAATTTGCTTTTAAGCACATTTATCCAAATAATTCCACACTGTGTTCTGTGCCATTTCCAGATGTTGCCTTGAATTACAACTTTGCAGCAGGACCATATCCACCATATCCATGGTGTTTTAATGGGATTATAGTTATAGATTGATATTTTATATATACTATATACTTTATATATACTATTTAGCTGCAAGAAAACCCCACCAATAACTTTAAGGCACTAACGTACAAGGGTTGCATAGATTAGTTCTGGGCTTCTGTGATTCTTCGTGGCCTCTTCTGCCTTCTCTCAAATTGGTGTTACCTGATTTGCAATGCAGAAGTCTATGTGTGTCTGAGAAAATTGACTTATCATTGGTACAAACACTAACCAATCTCTTTTTTTTCTCTTTATTTCTGCTGCAATTGTCAGACAGCTAGAATGTTCTCACACCAGGAAAATCTTGCCATCATAAAAAGAAATATAATATCAGGGAAGAAAGATGGTGATGAAAGCCAGCTGGGGCTCTCTCTGTCTCTCTTTCTCATTGATCAACTGGGGGAAACCCTGCTTGGCTCATCTTGAGTCCTCATAACAGCTAAAATGAGAACAGTGGTAAAATTGCTATTAAACATTTGAGATGGATTGTCCTTCTGAATAAATATCCATATCACTGGAGAATTCATTCTGGACTATCAACATATAATTTTTCCAATGACTTTTAATTTTAACCAGAGCTTAAAAGTAGCCAATTTAGAGTTGTCCATTGATGATTTGAATGAATTTGCCATGTTTGTAGGAATTACAATGGGAAAGCTAAAGTGATTGCTTTCCTGTTTGTTGTAGCGTGTTTGTATTCCTCTCCCCTATTTTTCTTTTCCAAGATAAAAGCAATGCAGTTTTGGCAATGTTTTCCTCTATAGATAATTCTGGCTTAACATTCAGTTGAAGTTACGATGGGCCTCACCAGAACGACTTGTGACTTGATTTTGAAATTCTGAAGGCCACACGCACAGAGCATGGTCATGTGACTGTATTTTGAGTTCTTGGCAACTGGCTCGCATTTATGGCTCCTTGCAGAGTCCTGTGGTCATCAGAATTTTTGGTATTTTTTTGCCAGTTTGTGGCATTTATTTCGTTTCTGGCAAAAAAAAGATAATCCAGCCATTGGAAAATGGGCTCATCTAAAGACTGCCACATTTGCTTAATGTGTTTGCTTAACCACTGCTTCAAAAATGATTGTAAAATCATCAGTCATCAGTCACATGATGACCCAGACAATGACTGCCATAACATGCAACCATAATTCCGGTTCAGTTACAGTCATAAGTCAAGAACTACCTGTTATTTGTTAATGGGATCCAATTCAGGATTTCTGTCAGTGAGGATTTTATACTGAGTTTTTCTTTCTTTGTTAGAAATGTCATTTTATGACTCCTGAAACTGAGAGGCCCTAAATTGCCCAATGGATCTTTTTTTCAATATTTGTATTTCTGCAATGGAATAATTAGAAGTACAAAAACTTCTTTAAATAATTAAAACAAAGAGATTGCTTATATGATGCCAGAAAGCGTTAGCAATGATATTTCCTCTGTAGGATAATCAGAACAATCCTTAAAGCATTGTTTATAATAACATACAATTCAGTTAAGGCAGTAAAAACAAATTAATTAAGAGAGCTTTGGTGATAGTAAAGTAACTAATTGGTTCATATTGTCAGATTAAATTCTGTATATGAGATGCACCACTGAAGATGAAAAAGAATGTTTCAGTGAGCTTGATATAAGTAATTTGGAAAAAATGTTATTTTTAAAAAGAGAATAGTAAAACATGAAAGACATTTCTCTTTAAAATTCCGTATTAGTATTATTGTTAAATGGCTCTGAATCTATGTTATTCAAAAGAATAGAACCGCAAAAGTTTTGCAAATCTTGTTTTTTCTAATGACGTTTGTGCATATTAAAATTTAATTTATTTTGCATATTCCAAGCCGAGGAATGCTGCTTTGGGAAAAGGTTTGAGGCATGATATATATGCTTCTTTTAATTTATTTTGTTATATATGTCCATTGCTAAAAAAACATTTAGAGAACTATGGAATAATAATCATAGCATCAAAAGACTTATATGACCTGTTCAAGGAACGTAAGAATACTTGAGGGAATCTGGTACACAGTTTCCCCACTGAATTCTTACTCTAGAATAATTCAAATTAGCTATATAATGATGTAAAGTGTAAACCTATTTCTCTGCATGAAGTTCACATAGTGATTTCAGGTCAGTTAGTGTCTCTCAGCCTCACAGGTCTGTTATGTGGGAAAATGGAAGTGGCATATCCTGGATGAAAGGCAGGAAATAAACCTAATAAATAAGAATACTGTATGTTGAATGGAGTTATTGGCAATTCCATTGTCCTATCCCCTTGATAATTATTTTCAGGCTAAATTGTCCCAATTATAATACAAATAGGACCTCCCCATTAGACATCTGATTGTGAATATGTGTTTCTGGTAGGATAGCTACATTATAAGTGTTTGGAGAGTTTGGAAAAATTTGGAACTTTCCTCCTAAGCTCCAAGATGATTTCTTAGCCTTTCTCAGGAAATGTGGCTGGATACTTCCTTCTGTACAAGTTATCCGCTGTAGGATTTCTATCTATATCTATTTACTCAAGAACTAATGATTAAAAGAAACAAAGTTTTTGTTTTTCAACATGCTGAGTGCCATTTCTCGTCTCAAAAACAGTAGTGAAAATAAACTTGCCAGGAAAATTTCTTCAGACTCTTGGACTAGGAAGTCAATAATAATAATTGTTGTGAATTAATAAAAGTGCTTAAATAAAGATTATTAAAAACCTTTAGAAAAGTTCAGGGTTCTGGCCCTGCACTTCTGATTGGCCGATAATAGTGACATCTGATTGGTCCATTCAGGAGAATCTGATTGGCTATTAACGGGCCTCTTTCATTGGTTAGGGGAACTAACGCTTCCCGTTTCTTATTGGTTATTTGATCAGCAGCTTGCTTATAAAAAGGGCTATTGCTGCCGTAGTCTTTTGCTCTGTTCCACAATGTTAAATAAAGAGTTTAAGTTCACTGTTCATCGTCTCGTCTCCAATCCTTGCGCCCATGCACAGAACTTAACAATAGTAATAATAAAGAATTTCCTTATTCAGGTTCTCTCATATCCAAGCCACTTTTATTTTGTTTTGCTTTTTTAAATGTTGGATATTAATCATGTAGTGCTAATCTTCATAGCAGAATCTTCATTGTTTTTACTAATGGTGTCCTTGAACGAGGTAGGCCTGGGGCATAGTGGATATAGAAAAAGGCAATCAGCACAGTAATTCATGGAATTGATTTGATTGTCACTGCTGCCAAAGACACGAAAATGGCATAATAAATACAACAGACACAAATGATAAAGGAAGTATCACTCAATGGTAGCGCAAGTACTTTACCTGTAAAAAGTTCAATATGAGATATAGCAAATTGGAAAGAGAAGGCGTATATTCAGAAATATACCAATCTTTTCTAGGCACATTGGAGACTTTGCAAAGTGAAAATAAGTAGGGAAGTGCACAACCTCCTCTCTTGACTTATATACAAATACAATATACAGTTTTAATGGGATTTTGCCCAACTGAAGATTGAAAGAATCTATTCAAGGGTACCCTATTTAAAAAAAATGAAAATCATGTGTATTTGCAATTAAGAATAGAACAAGAACATGGAAACCCGTGCGTGCTTTCCTCCCCCCTCCCTTCCTAATTATTTGCTCCAGTACAAAACTCATAAAATGTTAGGACTTGAAACATATGTCAAAATTATAGACGTTATTGTTTGGCAGTGTCCCCTTCCACAATTCTACAATGCACAATTTCTAACTCGTGTGCAGCATTGCTCCTGGATATTTAGCAAAGCAGGTTAGAGCTGTGCTCCTTCTCTATTGGAAATAGAAAATTGTGATAATTCCTGAATGTAGAAATCTAACCTAAGCAAGAATTAGTGAAGCCCGTTTTCTAAGAATTATTTAAAGAAACACATTTTAGAGACAAGCAAAGTGTAATACCCAGCTAACTATGTTCTAATAGGAAGAGTCAAAGCATGATGGTAACCTAAGAAGGGACTCACTTCAGATTACGAATCTGTCAAATAAAGAGCAAGCAGAACTATAGAAAGAAAGATGTAATTAATTATCTATCTACATCTCAGTGTCCCTTGAGGTCAGTGCATCATGAAGTTCTTATAATCAATGTCATGGGATTTGGATCTTCAACATTTGCAACACAAAATCCTTAGCTTATATATTTTTCAAAAAAGTAGCCTCCCTTCTGGTGCCTACAATAAGGACCCCCTTACAATAAGAGGTTCCTCAACAAATAGGTGACTACATCATGCTTCAACTCTTTCATGTTCAAGTTACTGCTTCATTTCTCAAATTGGTGCTATTTTGGATAAGATTTCTCCTAATATTCAGTTGTAACCTAAGCTTCCAAAATTGGAGGGAACTTGTTTGAACTTGCCATATTTCGGCACAGCAGAAAACAAGTATTTGCCCATTTCTTTAAAATAAATAACCATCCTCTAGTTATTTTGTTACTTGGAATTGCATTCCCCTCTATGTTCTCTTTTGCAGTTTTTAGTCTTTAAAATATGCTTTCATCTCTGGCTCCCTTTTTGGGTCTTCTTCAAAAACTACTTTGGCAAACACAAAATATGGATGAGTTTATCATAAATATAAAACAATATGTTTCATTTTTTAAAAAAAAATCAGCTTTGCACCATATGCAGTGTGCTTCCTTGGATTTGCTGGTCCAGCTCTTCACACTATGTCTCTCATCAGTCCTGCAGCTCCAAAAATTGAAGTTTTCTCTTGTGCTGAAGAATTCCTGAGGTGCTAGCCTTTGTGTTGTGGGTTTCTCTTTCCTGCATTTCTCACATCTTCTTAGCTTGACTTTTTTTTAACACATCCACTCGTATGTTTTCTTTCCTAGGTTAGCCTTTCCTGCTCGTTTGTGAAATAAACAGTCCAAGAGAGGGTGATACTGTTTTAACCATCCTTCCCAAAACTCTGGATCTCAGGAAGGAACTCCTCTACAGCCCCTGGATGGTGAGTTCACTCTTCTATGCTCTCTTTTTTCAGACTTTGAGAGAAGCAGCATCTTTACTTTTTAGATTTGTGCAGAAGTTTGAAAAAGGTTGGGGTACCTTAAGAAGTAGCAGAGTAATGTTGTTCTTGCATGAGATCCAAAGCACCTTTTGCCTGTAATTTTTTGAATCATGTGCAGCTCCAATACATAACGATGCTTCTGGAATATGTTGATTTAAATATAACTGATAGCTGGGTTCACATATTGAGATAAATCATTTTGTTAAATATTGTACTATAATCCATAATGGCTTGGTTCCCATAAAATAGTCCATTTCAGAGACTGTTTTTGCACATCACTCTAGGTTAAAAACAAGCAATCTCTCTTTATGGAACAGGAGCCAGCCTATTGTCTGCTCACATCCATAATATGTTCCCTAAAACAGAGTTTTTCTGTGCTACGTGTTTTTATGTATAATTGAAAAAATAATAATTACAGTGCTGTTCAGATGTTTTCCCCATAGGTCTTCCAGAGAACTTTAATGCTGCCAGTCAAATAAATATTGAGTTATTCCATCTTTTTGCCTTTAGTGTTTTTTTTATAGAAAAGGTGAAAGAAATCATACAGAAGTATAGAAAGGTTAAAATGAACAACTGTACTATAAAACAACTGTACTATAAAACCTGAAATCATATCCAATCCAACTAAAACAAAGATATAGAGTGTTTTAGCTGAAAGCATGTTTGGAATTTTGAGACCATATGGTGGGGACACTTAGAAGATGATTGTCGTGGGAGATCTACCTATTAACAAAATGGCCGTCATGGGAGCATGACCAGTCTCAAAGTACCCATTTACTAGATGAACTATTGCTTTGAACTGGGTACTTCCTACAACTCCAAGGGGATCTTGTGGGGTCAAAGAGTACTGCTACAAATAAGTATGCTGAAGATTAGTGCTTTGCACTGTGCCATATTCTGGTTTATTTCTTTAAATTAAAACAATATTTAAAAAATTTAATTCCGGAAGGGAATCTGGTAGTGTAATAGGCTATGAGCATAATCTTGACTGAAGGAAGACTGAAGGAAGGGTTGCAGTCTAGACGATATTCTGATATGGGAAATCTAGGTCCAAAGCAAGAATATGAGTTTCAGAATTGATTCTCCCTAGTTTTCTGGAACATAAAGGCAGAAGAAGGGAAGTGCTTTCTGACTTGCAAGATTCTGTTATTGTAATCTTACAAATAAGATTGTATTAGTATTCTTGATTTTGATGTCCTGGTCTGCAAAGTGAGCACCAAATTGATCTGTGGGGAATCTATCAGCTTTTTGGCATCATGTTATCCATACCCAATTTAGAGGAATTGTATTTATATCATTGTATCGATCCATCTATTTGTCATTCAAAGAAATATTTTAATAATTGTGTTACAATTCGATGGCTTTATAAAATGTACCTAACATGTTAATATGGTTTTCATTAAATATCAAACACTACATCTGGTATTTATATTTGCCTGGACCTATAGAACTGGGATGCTTAGAAGGTTACAGAAATGAATGAAGAGATCTCTGGGTTTAGATCTCTGGCCCAGTACTCTTCAATATCTTCATTAATGACTTAGATGAGGGAATAGAAGGGGAACTTACCAAATTAGCAGATGATACTAAGCTGGCAGGAATAGCTAACACCCAAGAAGATAGGCTCAAGATCCAGATGGATCTTGACAGACTAGAACACTGGGCTGTATCTAACAAAATGAAATTCAATGTAGAGAAACTAAAGTCCTACACTTAGGCAAGAAAAGCCAAAAGTACACATATAGACTGGATGAAACCAGGCTCAATAGCAGTAACTGTGAGAGGGATCTTGGAGTCTTAGTAGACAACCAGCTAAATATGAGCCAGCAGTGTGCAGCAGCAGCCAAAAAAGCTAATGCAATCCTAAATTGTATTAACAGAGGGATACAATCAAGATCAAGGAAAGTACTAATACCACTCTATAAAGCCTTAGTAAGACCACGCCTAGAGTACTGCATCTAGTTTTGGTCACCACACTATAAACAAGATGTTGAGACTCTAGAAAAAGTACAGAGAAGAGCAAACAGGATGATTAGGGGACTGGAGGCTAAAACATGCAATGAATGGTTGCAGGAACTGGGCTTGGCTAATCTAGTGAAGAGAAGGACCAGGGGAGACATGATAAAAGTGTTCCAATATTTGAGGCGCTGCCACAGAGAGGAAGGGGTCAAGCTATTTTCTAAAGTGCCTGTAGGCCAGACAAGGAATAATGGATGAAAACTGAACAAGGAGAGATTTAACCTGGAAATAAGGAGAAACTTTCTGACAGTGAGAACAATCAACCAATGGAACAGCTTGCCCTCGGAAGTTGTGGGAGCGCCATCACTTGAGACTTTCAAGAAGAGATTGGATTGCCATCTGTCAGACATGGTGCAGGGTGTCCTGCTTGGACAGGGGGTTGGACTAAATGACCTACAAGGTCCCTTCCAAGTCTGATTATCTGTCATCTGTTAGATTAATGTGTTTGCACAAACTGAAGAATCCTAGCATGGTTATAATTAAAAGAGAATAGTGTTTTGTAATGAATGTCTGAAATAGGATTTCCTGTATGCCACGCTCCACTGATTTTTGTGCTTTGGGAGCCAACATTTTGTCCATCTTTAATCTATCATAGTTATGAATGTTTGTTTCAAGGTAGTGATCATGGTAGCTTGATGATCTATTTTGCGACCAGACATATTATCAATAAACAATTTCCACAAGGAGGCTCATGTTAGTCTATTGGAAGAAAACCAACAAAGTATCTTGTAATATTAGAATAATTCTTACATATTATGTTATCAACTTCTATAGAGTCCTATACTAGTTGGAGGGTGCATAAGTAACAAAATGTGTATCATGAGGCAAACTCCATGGATTCTGTACTTATGTCAGATATTGGGATGTGAATACAAAGGGTGGAGTTGGTGTTATGATCTCATGAAATATATGTTGTCATTTTGCCAGAATCTCAAGTTGCTGAGAATGCCTCACCTCACATATATTATTTCTAGTGTATGATACCTTTTCCCCAGAATATTGGCTTCCCAATATATTAGGACTAAAACTCAAGGAATTTCCAGATAATGTACTACTAGGAATTCTGAGGCTGTAGACTCAACACTTCTTGAAAGTAGGTCAGACTAAGCCCAAGTAATTACATAAATCCAACCAGAGTTTAGTTCTTTATTTGCTTAGACATAAATACAGAATCTTGCCAGATTAAATCTTTATTATTCCCAACTTAATGAATATACACTGGGAGATTCTAGAGAGCGGCTATCCTAACTCTATTCCTCTGCCTCCTATCCTAGGCTGTGCTGCCTCTTGTCTCCCTACTCACTTTCTGGATGTGTTCCCTCTTTCCTGTGAAACTGCCACTTTTTTATTTATTTTGTTTGTTTGTTTGTCAAACATGAATAAGATAGCAGGTATAGATACAAACATGAACATGAACAAAGGAAGCACAGATAATTGGGAACAGTAAAACAGGGACAATAGATATGCTGGTGCATTATGCACACCCCCTTTATGGACCTCTTAGGAATGGGGTGAGTAAGTTCCATGGTAGACAGTTTGAGACTGAAGCTATGAGGACATTCCAGGTGTTGACCACTTTGTCCGTCTGTCCGTCTGTCTGTCCGTCTGTACGCCCGTCCGTTTATCCGTCTATCTGTCTGTCCATCAGTATGTCTGTCCATCCATTTGTGTGTCCATCTATCCGTCCGTCTTTCTGTCTCTCTGTCCGTCCGTCTGTCCGTCCGTCCATCTGTCCATCCATCTGTCTGTCCATCTGTCTGTCCGTCCATCCATTTGTGTGTCCGTCCGTCTGTCTGTCTGTCCGTCCGTCTGTCTGTCCGTCCGTCCGTCTGTCCGTCCGTCAGTCTGTCCATCCATCTGTGCATCTGTCCGTCCGTCCGTCCGTCTGTTTGTCCGACCGTCCGACCGTCCATCTATCCATTTTCCGTCCGTCCGCCCCTCCATCTGTCCGTTTGTCCATCCATCCATCCGTCCATCCATCAGTCTGTCCATTTGTCCATCGATCCGTCTATCTGTCTGTCCATCTGTCTGTCTGTCCGTCCGTCCATCCGTCCGTGGTTTATAAGTTAGGCAAAATGTATCTTTTTTGATCAGGTAAATATGGAAAATATTTACTACTTCAAGATGCCTTCTTGATTTTAATTCTACTTCTATCAACTATGTAAGACTCTTCAGGGAGTTTGGGAGTATCCTGCTGGAAAAAATCTGCACCAAGAAATTCCAATTTTTCTTTTTTCTTAAGCCTTACTGTAACAGGAAGGGTGTGACAGTATAAAAACATACATTTTTTATTTTTCTTTATTTATTTCAGAAATATATCAAAGTTCTTAATTTTTATCATATTTTATCAAAGATACTTTAAAATCACAGGCTACAAGTGCAATAGGGAAAAATGTTTCACTGGATATACAAAAGAAACTTGCTGACGTCTTCATTATTAAAATAGGGACCCTCCAAGAAAGTGACCTGGATAATTTCCCTGCATTGCATTTACAAAAGAAGCTGATTAAATTTTTGAAGAATTTGTGATAGGGGACAAAGAAAAAATGAAAAATGACATCCAGGACATTGTTTGAGAGACTAAATATCAAGATGGTTAAAAGTAAAAGGAAGTAATATAAAGTTGGTTCATTTGGTCAACGTTAAGATGGATGTGTTGCTATCTCTGGTAACCCTGAATGGCTTTTGCTTTATTGACAACAGGACAAGATGAGTTTTTATGGATTTGTTTATAGAAGAGAAACGAGATCTGGGAAGAGAACATTTGTTGTACTTTCTGTTCCATTTCATACTGCAGAGAGGATAAGTTAAAGGATTCCTTAGCAAATTATACAAATTAACTTTCTCCTCTTTGCAGTAAGAAATGGATGGAACAGAAAGTACAACAAACGTTCTCTTCCAATGCCTGTCACACCATGAGAGATATAAGAAGACCAAGATTACTGAAATCAAAACGGGAGAAAAAAACAATAATCAGCGCATGCAGAACAGAAGGTAACCTGATTGTTGGTCCTGGCAGACAAATTTGGTAAAGTTTGTGAAAGATGTTTTCTCAGAAGTCTCTTCCAGAAGATTATACATGCTCAAAAAATAAAAGAAAAAAGAAAATTATGTTTTCACAGTTTCAGCTGTCCATCATGCAGCAGCCAGAATTGATGAAAGAACTGAGATGAATGGTTAGTCAGGGAGGCCCTTCTTCTTTTATAGAGCTATAAAGTAAACAAGCAGTTTCATTTTGAAAAGTTTTTTAATGAAAACTGTAGATTTAGGAAAGTATGATTCTAGTACAGCTTCCCCACCTGTTAACATGAACCTTTTTAAATGATCGGTAATTGCTTTTCTCTGTCTCTAGTCTATCCCCCTCCCTTTTTACATCCCTTTTGTAATTTAGTTTAAGTGCTTTCCTATTTTGTTCTCTTTAGAGGCTGTATTACTTTTAGGATATATTCATCGCTCTCCTTTTTTTGTACAGGAAATAACGCTGTGTTTCCTGATTGGATTCACCTTGATTTCAATCTTATTTTTATTTTAGAAATTATAATGGGATGATTTGGTAAGATATCACATGAGATGGCTCGAGAGCCAATGGAAAAGATCAACAATGAAGTCAGGACTTGCCTCATGATAATAAGGGTGGCAAAGTCATCTTACTTTCCTGTCCATATTGTGTCTACAGATAGACACCCAGTGGTTGGGATTTGGGTGACTAGATCACTCCTTGGTAAGGAGGAATCAGGGAATCCTTGCAGGGATATTATTAAGGATATTCTTATCAACTGTCAGAAATAGTCACTTGGCTCCATTTTGAGTTGGACTCCGATTGGACAGATCCTTTGGAAGTGACAAAGACCCATCTCAGGCTGTCAAAGACCCATCTCAGACTGTCAATCCAATGTAGTTAACAGTGTCCTTGTGGCTTTGAATTTGGACATCCATATTCTAAATCCATTCTAAACCCCTTCTAGCTGGTTAAGGTCTCCTGGGCAGTAGTAGTTCTTGGGTCCAAGTAATGGCTCATGTCTCAGTGTGGGAGAGGAAAATACCATTTTCCATGAATGAGAGGGTGCTTGGTGTTTAGTTTCAGAGGACCCTGGAGGAAGTTTGATTAGATGGACATTTATCAGTCTGGATTCAGGTTGGGATACAGTACTGAGATGGCATTGGTCACATTTATGGATAACCTCTGGGAGGAGGATGTTATGGGGTTTGTGCAACCATCCTGTCTCTCTAGGATATCTCAGCAATTTGTGATAGCATTGGGATTAGGTGGTAGTATGTTGCAGTGGTTCCCTTTTCTCCATGGCAGCCATTGCTTTTTAGAGAGTATCCACATGCTAGTGAAAGACAGGCAATAGTATTTAACATTTTAACTATTTAATTCTCAAGAAAGAGCTGTATTTTTATTTAGCCATTATACTACATGAATATATGGGCATGACAAGGAAGAACAGGAAACCACTGGTCTATATGATTGAGAACACACAGAATTAATTTCTTCCTTGAGCAAGTCCTATTTTTAGACAATGATTGTCAGTGGTTCCTATTTTATGGCAGTGTCTTACAATTTTGTGGTCGCAAAGAATAAAATATTTGGGAGTAAAAATAGTGTGTCCCCTATTTTTGAAACTATTGAGGACTTACTTAAGCTTGTGGGAGCAGTCTGCTGTGAATTGGATCTCCTTTAAACTAGAATATATGAATGTGTAATATCTTTCTGCACTCACGCTACTCTGAAATATTTTTGGTTTTGTAAATAGAAAGGCCTATTGTTGGAAGAAAAAAAAAAAGCAATGCACTGCTTGAAAAAATGAACCTGTCTTTATACATAAAAGAAGTTATGTTTCTAAGAATTGAAAAACTAAGCCAAAAGAACCCTTCCCTTTTTGTGCATCTTCTTTGTACTTTTTAAGTTCCATTTTCAATTCATCCAAGAGTGATGCCATTGTAGAAATTTTTAAACAACCACCCGATTGATTTTAGTCATTCAAATATAATAACCAAAAATCCAAAAGTCACCAAGTAATCCAAATACACGCAAGCTGTTTCTTTTTGCTCTTTCTTTTTTTTCCCACTTTCTCTTCCTGGGGTTACTATTTAGTTGCAAAGTTTCAGTTAAAATATATGTTTTAGAAGTATTATTGAAATTTTACTTTAGATTCTTTTAAAGTCTGGGCAGTCTCCTCCCTCTTCCAGATCCTGCCCTTATTCTTTTTCTCTCCCTTCCTGCTTATAGAAAAAAAAGTTTTTAATGTCCAGAAATCTTTATTGTCCCTTTGGCATTTAATTATATTTTCAGCTTAATTGCCTATTGATGCCAAAGTGGATTTTTCCAATTTCTTATTTAGGTCTCTTAGTTGTCAATATAAGGAAGGAGAGAGAAGAAAAAAAAAAAGCCAAAACTTTCCCTTTTCACTTTCTTTCACTGTTTCCGACTCTTCTTTGGGAGCGAAGTTATTTCTTGTAAAATTTAGATTCCAGGGTACCTTGGTTATTACTTTTTCAATTTAGCCTGGTCAGCCAAAACTTTCACTTCTTTTCCTCCTGCATGTTCTTTTCTGGTTGAGTTCTTCTTTGAGGTGGCCACTTCTGACCACCACTCCTACCGCATTTGGGAAAAGGAGTAATGGCCAGCTGAGGAGGAGAGATGCAGCTCTCCTCGACCCTGCTGGCAGTCTCCCCCCTCTTCACCACCTCTACGGGGTGGCTTAGCCCCGAAACCAGCCAGCTCAGGCTGCTCCAGGGGTGAGCCAGGCAGAAACAGCACACGATCGCAGGTTCCTGTCTGTCGCCGAAGCCCTTCAAACCGGAAGTCATTCTTAGAAATGGAGATTTGGAACTATGAGAACCAAAAAGAAAAGATTGCAAAACAAGAAGACTGGGACAAAGAAGAAGCCATCTTTAATGAACAAGTAACTCTATGTGGGGAAGAAAAAGGAAAGGGAGGAAAGAGGATGGAGAATTTAAGACTTAAAAAAACAACCAAAGAAAAGAAAAATAATTAAAAAAATAAATATAATACTGGAAAGCAACAGAAAAGGGGAATACAGAAGAGGGAAATACAGGTAGAGAGACAAAGGGGTAAAAGGGGGAGAGAGAAGAAGAGTGGGAAGAAGGAAAAGAAGTTACAAAGGTCCAGAGCAAAATATAAAGAAACAGGACCTATTTAGAGATAATGGGTGAAAATCTAACTGAAAAAGGGATTCTGTAAAGGTGCATAAGATTGTATTGTTATATTAGCAATAGAAATAACTTTAGAAAATTGGAAACAACATATGATTAGAATGAGGGATACAATAGTTAGTATAATTTAGTGAAATGATTGTGAATAAAGTAAATGAAATAAAATAAATGAGAAAATTGAATTAGGAAGGAACGGGAACATTTTAATTAGTCAATGTTTTATAAAATATTAGTGAAGGGGGGGAATTAACTATGGAAGGTTTATAATTGTTCCCATAGAATATGATATTTAATTGAAAAGTAACATGAAAAATGTTAAGACTTTAATGAATATTAATATTAATGATAGAATTGAATTGGAATGGAATGTTGTTTTAATTATATACATTTATAATTTTTTCTTTTTTTTCAAGAATACTGTGCGTAGTTTAAGAATGTACCAAGCAGAATCTGAATGGAAGTTATGTATTATATTGAGTGTTATAATTTTAGGGGAAAGATATAAAGGCGTCATACTCCAATCAGTAACTACAGGAGAAATTTTGTTTAATGAGAAAAGATAATAGACAATTGAAACAGGACAGACAAAAAATATAAATATAATGATTTGAATTGAGATGAAATAAATAAAATAAAATTGAGAAAATTAAAAGACGGGAGAAGCCATGTAGAAAATGTAAAATAGTAATAAGATATGGAATAGAATATAAAAATGAGCATGAACCTGAATTTGCGTCTGTACAAAGAAATGTAACCCGGGATTATGCTGCTTTCAAAAAAGATGTTTTCTTTTTGTGAAAACTCAAATAAAATTTACAAAAAAAAAAGAAGAAGAAGAAGTTATGTTCTCACATCACTTGACTCCATAAGAAACAATGTGGATCATCCATCTAGCTGATCAGTTGAGGTACACATTTGCAACATGAGCAGAAATTAGTCACCTGTTTAAACTTTGCTTTTGTTAATTCCCATCTAAGCTTTTCAGTGTCTGGGTTCACTGCACTAATGCAGCTGTTGTTATCCAATATATCAAGAATATGTAAAATTGGATTGTGGGCAAACCATGGTTCGGTTAACTGTGTTAATCCACTGTGTGATATTGCTTTCATTTTACTGGATAAGATTGATTTTTAAAAATACTATACAATCTACTATCCTACTAAATTTAAATATTGCAGTACAAAATTAATCATTTTCCTAGCAACCAACAGCTTCATTCCAGGACCATCTATGAATCATCCAAGTTTTGCATTATTTAACATAATAATGTCTAGGCAAAGTCTAGGAAATCAGAAACCTGAATTTATTTTTAATGCGGAAAAATGCAATTCCAAAAATCCCATAAAGACAGTTTTAGATTAAAAAAAAATTGTAGCTGATCTTCTTTTCCTGCAATAATGTCTAAAGAACTTTTTTAGTCACAGAAATACATAAATAAAAGTCCTGGTATCTTCAATATCTTTAAAATGAAGGCACAGGATCTTATCCACTCTTTCCAAGAGCCTATCAAAAGCTATTCAAAAAGTGGACTCATAAGCTGTTTGCCAATATGACTGCAAATAAGTATTGATTTAATCTAACACTGATAACATAATCAGCACCATGTGGTTGTTAATATGTTTTAGAGGAAATTTGTTCTTTGTCATTTCCTACCAAAGGCATTGTGTTCCCATTCCATTTTGTTAATATGAAATAAAGAATGACAGCATCAATTCCATCATTATGGTCAACTCAGGCAGCAGACCTGGAAGGGTAACAGAAGGTAACAGAAGGTAACAGATAATCAGAGTTGGAAGGTCATCTAGTCCAACCCCCTGCCCAAGCGGGAGACCCTACACCATTTCTGATAAATGGCAGTCCAATCTCTTCTTGAAAGTCTCAAGTGATGGCGCTCCCACAACTTCCGAGAGCAAGCTTTCCCATTAGTTGATTGTTCTCACTGTCAGAAAGTTTCACTGTCAGAAAGGAAGCACTGAGGAATAAAAGCAGAGCATTGTTGTTCACTGAAGTGGTCCCTCATTCTGACACTAATAATAAGTAATATAACACTGACAGTAGGACTGTCCTGTGTTAACTTACTTATTATCAGGGTCAGAATTTAACATAAGAAATGAGAGAATATTTTATGTGATTGAAAAAACAAATGTCTTGGACTTGAACCATCTAAGTGTTGATGCTAATGTGATTCCTATCTTCAATATAAGCTGATTGTGGTTACTTTATTTAAATATTCCATTTTAGTGATCAAGCCAGAGAGCTAATTTTTAGTCATAACTGAAGTGTTGAACAAGTTCTGACCTACATTGAAGAGGGGATATTGAAACTGGTAGGCAAATTGAAGAGATGTTGAACTGGAACCTGGGGATTCTGCAGAACTTTTTCCAGTCATCAAAAATCCCACAAAAGCCTACTTTATGGCAGTTTACAGATGTGTTGGGATGGCAGTGAGCAACAGCTGATTGTCTGATATTCCTTACTCAGCAGTAGACTTTACATTGGGAAAAATGGATGAGACTCCAGAGGTTGCAAAAATAACAGCTGTGCAGCAGAGGAAATCAACACATAGCTCAAGAGAACAGTAGATGAACCATAAAATTATTTTAGAGATAGAAGACAGACAGTCCAGCCAAAATTAATCATCACTTAGTTTGTTATGATATCTCCACATTTACATGCATGCATATGTTTAGCAAAAGCATGTAGACTTATATACCGCTTTACAGTGCTTTACAGCCCTCTCTAAGCAGTTTATAGAGTCAGCATATTGCCCTCAACAATTGCCCTCATTTTACCCATCTTGGAAGGATGGAAGGCTGAGTCAACCTTGAGCCTGGTGGAATTTGAACTGCTAAATTGCAACAGCTCTAACCATTCTGCCGCCATGGCTCATATGTTTACATTGAATTACATATATTTAAATTGAAGATACAGATGAGTACTGTGATGTTGAACGAGGATGCTGCAGAATACCGAATCGCCCCAAAAGGTTAAAACAAAAGAGTCCACAAAGTCACTGAATTTATTTAAAAACACAGGAATTAGAGTTATACATGTGAAAGGCATTGCAATGGAAAATTATAGAGAAAGCAACGATTTAGACAATGGCTTAGTAGAAATGGATTTTGTATGAGTATATACTTCTGGGGTAATAATTTGCCATGTTGAAGGCAAATGAATAAAACAAGCTAGCCATTGAGATGGAGAAAACGAATAATGATATATTCAAAAATGCACATTTGCAATCTGAGTTTTAAAAACAAAAGCAAAAAAACCCTCCCATGAACTATCTTCCCATAGAAGTGGCACAAAATTACCCAAGTCAGCATTTACTGAAGAGAATTGTTGGAAGTGAGGCGGCATACAAATTTAATAAGTTGTTATTAGTTACACAGCCATCCTAAACTATGTAGTTGCACATTCAGAAACCAAAGCTGCTTATTATTCCTCTGCTATAAATGGATGTGACATTTGTTTAATCATCCACTGAAATTAATAGTAAAAGAATAATTTACTCTTCTATTGTTCCATATTGAATGGGGGGATTATAGCCTTTAATCTTTTTTTTTAAGTAGATTAATTGATTATAATTGTTTAAAGGTAAGTCTTCTATGTTTACTTAATGAGATGCAAAATATAACCACTTACTGAATATATTATTTCCTTTCTGGTTTTCTATGAATCATAATTAAATGTTAATGGTATTATAATTACTAGTCAGGGACTTGGGCTGTAGTACAAGTGGCTGAAGGCAAGAGAAGTAAGGATGTAATTCCATCCTTACATCACTGCATTCAACTTAATTTTCCAAATCTTCAGAAATGCTGAAAGGGTTGTCCAAGGAAAGTGTTAAGTCCTGAGCGTGGGCGCAAGGAACGGAGACGGGACATCGAACGGTGACTTCAACTCTTTATTGTAAAATAAGAATAGAGCAAATACTTGAGCAGCAGCAGCTCTTTTATAGAGCTGGCTGCTGTCAAAGCAACCAATGATTTGAGTTTACCGCTTTCACAAGCGTCCAATCAGAGGGGCCCATTAACAGCCAATCAGACTGGCCAGAAATGACCAATCACAACTCACTATTCGCGGGCCAATGAGAAGTGCAGGATTACAAGCCTACTGTAAAGTAAAGCTATTTAGGGTTGTACTGCTGCGTTGGCTTAGTCCATAACACCCCTCCCCCCTAGGTTCCGTCTGAGGGGTGGGGTGACGTATTCTCATAAATAGGCAGGTCGCTTCACCTGTCTGCTTGACCTGCGCTGTTCCACTGGTTTCTGTCCTGGCTCTAGTTCCAGTGGGCTGCTAGCTGGGCTGGATGGTGAAAATGGTCCCGCTGTTCCTTCGAATGGCCCTGGGCTGCTTTCCCTGCTTACGCCAGTGCTGTCTTCTGGGTTCCCTGGATCTGTTTCCATCGCAGTGCTGTCACGTGGCGAGGCCACTCCCTAGCTCGGTTCTTCTTCTGACGGTGAGTATCCCCTGGTTGGTTGTGTAGACTGTTGGGTTTCAATTGTTATTTCTTCTTTGGCCTCCTCGATGTTCCTTCCCCCCCCCAGTTAGAGATTCAGGGGCTGAGATGGGAATAGGTGCTAGTCTGGAACGGAGTTGGTCTATGTGGCGCTTCCACATCTTACCATCTGCAGTTTGTAGGTGATAGGATCGGGGTCCCGTAAGTTGTGTTATGGTAGACCCCACAATGGGACACCCGAGAAGTTTTTCGCAAACACGGGGTCACCTTCCTGGAATGCCCGACACTTGCTGCTGGATCCTGGGGGTTGTTCAGGCGTGTAGCGATCAAGATACGAGCGAAGTTTCCAGCCCATCAGGAGTTCAGCTGGGGTTCTGTTCGTGGTACTATTTGGGGTTATGTGCTGGAGGAGAAGCATCCGGTTTATTTTGTCGTCAATGTCGCCGTGATCCATTTTGTGCAAGGTCTTTTTTACAAATTGAACCATTCGCTCAGCCCTACCATTGGCCACAGGGTGAGCTGGCGATGTTAAGGCATGGAGGATGCCCCGATCTGCCAAGTACTGTTCGAATGGCAGGGCAGTGAATTGGGGGCCATTATTGGAGACCAGGACATCCGGAAATCCGTGGGTAGCGAATAGCTTATTCAGCTTTTTAGTGACTGCCTTTGTGGTGGTGCTTTTCATTTTGTGGACTTCTATCCAGTTTGAATAGGCATCCACTGTTAGGAGGAAAGTGTGTCCTCTTGTGGGTCCTGCAAAATCGATGTGGATACGGGACCAAGGGCCTCGAGGCATTTCCCACTGAGTTGGGGGAGTTTTTGGAGGATTAGAACGAGTCTCCTGGCATTTGCTGCACTTTGCTACCCAGGTCTCTATCTGTTTGTCTAACCCAGGCCACCATGCATAACTCCTGGCCAATGTCTTCATCCACACAATGCCTGGATGTCCATCGTGCAACATTTTTAATACCTTATGTTGCAATTTCTCCGGGATTACAACTCTGTCTCCCCTCAAGATGCAGCCCTTTTGGGAGAATAGTTCTGTCTGTCGATTCCTGAATGGCTTGAACGTGTCATTGGGTGCGCTGACCAGTCAACCCCATTCCACCCAGCTGAGGACTCATGCCAAAACAGGGTCCTTTTTTGTTTCTAAGGTGATGTCTCGAGCGGTCAGCGGCGGCGATTTGAGGGTTTCGATTTGCAATACGGCTAAGGTTGGAGCTGGGTCCTCTATGACGTCTGGTAGTGGAGAGCGGCTCAAAGCATCAGCATGGAGAATGCTTTTCCCCGGGCGATGTTGCAATCGGTAATCGTAGGCGGCTAAAAATTCTGACCAACGTGTCATTCTTGGTGATAAGATATGGGAGTTGGTTTGTTTCCCGCCAAAATACCAAGTAGCGGCTTGTGGTCTGTAATTATGGCAAAGGGTCTCCCATACACATATTCATGGAAATGTTTAATTGCGGATACAATAGCGAGAGCCTCTTTATCAAGTTGACTATAGTTCCTTTCAGTCTTAGACAAGGTTCTCGAAAAGAACTCAATAGGTGCCTCATTTCTATTTGGTAGGACATGGCTTAAAATGGTTCCCACTCCAAATGGTAAAGCGTCACAGGTAACCATTAAGGGTAGAGTCTCGTTGTATTGCATCAATACAGCATCGGAGGTTAAGAGGTCTTTTACTTGTTGGAATGCCCTTTCTTCACGCTGTCCCCAGACCCAGGAAGCCTTTTTGTCGAGAAGTCTTTGTAGGGGCTCGGCTCTGGTCGCCTTCTGGGGCAAGAAGATGTTATAAAAGTTAAAGATTCCCAGGAAGGCTTGGAGGTCTGTCTTATTCCTAGGTCTCGAGGCGTTTTTGATTGCGGTTAGTTTTTTTTCGGTGGGGTGGATTCCCTGTCTGTTGAGAAGGTATCCCAGGAACTCCACTCTCTTCGTACAAAGTTGACACTTGTCCCTTTTTACCTTCAGACCAGCATCTTTAAATTTCTGAAGAACTTTTCTGAGTCATTGTACTAATAACTCTTTAGTGGGGGCAGCTATTAGGATGTCGTCAAAATAAGGCACGACGCCTTTTATGCCTTGCAATAGCCTCTCCATCAAACTTTGGAAAATGCCAGGCGCCACGTCACTCCGAATTAGAGTCTATTGCACTTGAAGGCGCCTCTATGTGTAACTATTGTCTGGGCTTCTGCAGTTGTCGCGTCTACAGGTAGTTGCTGCTACTCCTGAGCTAAGTCCAATTTCGTAAATATTTTTCCGCCACCCAGGGAATGAAGAAGGTGTTGGACCACCGGTACTGGGTAAGTGCTCTGTTGAAGAGCATGATTTAGGGTGGCTCGATAATCCCCACAAATTCTTAATGAACCATCTGGCTTCATGGGCGTTACTATTGGAGTTTCCCAGCGGGCATGGTCAATCGGTTCCAATACGCCCTGGGCTATCAGTTTATCTAGCTGCTCATCGATCTTCGGCTTGAGGGCAAAAGGCACCCGACAAGGCTTAAGCCGAATGGGAGCTATATCGGGGCTGAGATTAAATGATATAGGGGTCCCCTTGTACTTGCCTAATGTTCCTGTGAACACATCCTGGAATTACTGGATGAGGGCCTCTTCCCAGTCATCACTTCTGGTTTGGTGTATGCCGGCTAGTTCAATCCTGAGTGGGGCGAACCACTGTAACCCTAACAAACTGGACCGGTCACAATCGACGACAGTCAGGCGAAGAGTTGCAGTGCGGTCCTTGAAGGATACTTGGATGTGGCTGGAACCGACAACTGGAATTCTGTTTCCCTGGTAGTCTTTTAGGATGATTCGTTGAGTGCTGAGGTCCTGGTGGCAGATGGCAGGGATCAGCTGTTTGAGGGTTTTCCAGGATACCATCGATAGGGATGATCCCGAATCGACTTCCATCACGCACGGTCGATTCTCAATAGTAACCCTTATGCGGATCTTTCTTGCATCGAATGATGAAGCGTGGCCGATAATAATGGTTTGGTGGGCCTCTTCTCGTCTTGTTGAAGAGGCAGGTGCTCGATTTCTGTAGTAGTAGTGGTTGTTCCATTGGTGGTTCAGGCGGTCCCAATTCTCAGGAGGTTTGCCTGTCTCCAGGTGGAGGTTGTTCTCCCTTCGGCTGGGACTGGACTCTCGCTTGCTTCTGCAGACCTTCGCGATGTGGCCTCTTTTCCCGCAGGTACGGCAGAGTGCGTCGAGGAATTTGCAGTCCGATCACGGGTGGTTTGCCCCGCAACCAGCACATTGGCGCGGACGTCTCTGGTTCCTTTGCTCTCGTTCCGAGCGGAGCCGGTTGACCTCCTCTTCCTTACTGTCTGAGGATGACTCGAGGTCTTTGTGGTGGGTGGTGATAGCGTGCTTCTCAGCAGCGAGCGGGCTATCGTTAGCGAGTTGGCGAAGCAGTGCGTTTGGTCGGCGCATTCGAGCGGCTGACTTCCTGGTTGCTTCTGCGGCAGTAGCATCGGCGATGACATCTGTAAGGCTGATGTCTCCTTTCACCATAGGTTTACTCTGCACGTGCAGTGCATCTAATCCCAGAACTATGTGGTCTCTTAGGGCTTCTCGAGGTTTGCAAAACCACAAAGGCCTCCTAGGTTCCAGAGGTCGGTTACGAAATCCCCAACGCTCTCGTTCTTCCATTGGTCCCTCTGGTAAAACTCGTGTCTTCGTATCAGTGTAGGTACTGCGGGTGCGTAATGGGCCCGGAGGATTGGGGCGAGGGTATCCCAATCCATGGTCTTCACTTCCGCCGGTTTGGCAAGTGCTTTAGCCATTTTGGAAAAGGCGGGGCCACAATGAGTCAGGAACACTGCTCGTTTCTTGCCAGGCATAGCATATTTTAAATTGTTGGTCTCTAGGAACATCTGGAAGCGATCTATATACGAGTCCCAGTCTTCGGTTGCTGGGTCAAATGGAGCGGGTGGTATGGCGCCGCTGGTCATCTTGCCGTTTGTTGCATGCGCTGTTCAGCCATGTGCTCTGTCTTGCTCTATCGTCTCCGCATCCAATCCTCATCGCCAGTGTTAAGTCCTGAGCATGGGCGCAAGGAACGGAGATGAGACATCGAACGGTGACTTCAACTCTTTATTGTAAAATAAGAACAGAGCAAATACTTGGGCAGCAGCAGCTCTTTTATAAAGCTGGCTGCTGTCAAAGCAACCAATGATTTGAGTTTACCGCTTTCACAAGCGTCCAATCAGAGGGGCCCGTTAACAGCCAATCAGACTGGCCAGAAACGACCAATCACGACTCACTATTCGCGGGCCAATGAGAAGTGCAGGATTACAAGCCTGCTGTAAAGTAAAGCTATTTATTTAAGCTCATATTAAACCCCTGAATGCATACCTTTTCCTTAGAAATGTCTATAGATTCAGTTTAAAATTTTCAAGTCTTCAAAATCTATAAGATATTTATTGGTTAACTTGCTTAGCAACATGCTATTATACCATAGCTTCTACCAGTCTCTTCTCAGAAATAAATTCCGGAGTGGATAGAATTGCACTCTTTACAAAAATCATTTGGCAATACTAAAGCTATGCTTTAAAGTATTTCTACCCTGAATAATTTTATAAATTTAGATGTAAACAATTACTGGTTTAATGCATCTGGCTAAATCACAATATATGAATTCCTGATCTAAACTATATTTCTTGAGTTTACACAAAATATCAAGTCATGAACCATAGTTTACATACTTGCCTAAGGCAAAGCATCAGCATTTTATGACTAAGAGCCAGAGTGTTATTTGGGTGGCTGATTTGAGTGAACATACATCTACTACCTGCAGACAATCAGAAATGACAATAACAACATTCCCAAGGAACAATGGAGCCTATTTACAGTAGTTCTTGTTTAACCACCACTCATTCAGCCATTATTCAAAGGCACGGAAAAAGTACTACTTACAACCGATCCTCTTCTTGCCACTGTGGTTGCATGATCAAGATCTGGGCACTTGGCAACCAGCTCACACTAACAATGGTTGCAGCATTCCAACTCTACAATCTTTCCTGCTGGCTTCCCACAAGCAGAGTGAATGGGGAAGCCAACAAGGAAGTTACTCACAATCTCTGATGCCTGGCAGCAGCTACTCCTGTCCTAGCCACACTCCCACTCTGCTGGCCACATGTGCAACCTTCTCTGCTTGACTGCAGCCACTTCCTTGCCTTTTGACTTGCTTGCAAGCCACATGGAAGTCACTTAACAACCTGTGATCCTAACTTAACAGTATCGACAGGAAGTGAAGCAGGGGTGAAACTACCAGTTCAGTGATTTTACATTTTACACGCTGCACACACATGTATATAGTCATCATCTAGCTGCCTGGAAAACTGAGCAGCACTGCGCGTGGGTGTGCAGTGGTTGAAAAAGCACTTTTTTCCTGCTTTTTCAACCATAGCTGTGTCACGCAAAGCAACTGCAGTTGAAAATGTAGGAAATAAAGGTCAGGTAAGAGCCCAGGTAGACGGGCGGGCCAAAACAGCAGCAAACATAGAACCGGTTCTATGTATGCTCTCTGTTTGCTGCTTTTCAGAGCAACCGGTTCTAAAGAAGTAGACAGAACTGGTAGAATACCACCCCTGAAGTGAAGGGATGTCGTCGTGTGATGTCACATTTTATGATTGCAGCCCTTAGCAATGAAAATCCTAGCCCCAGTTGCTAAGATTAAGTGAGGACTATCTATATATTGAAGACAAAGGAAAATGAAATGTAGGTACAAGGGACAAATTAGATCTGAAAATTATAAACCTGCAGTCTTAATCAATCCTTCAATCTTCTTGGTTGGAATGTTGCCATATAGGGAGATAAATGCTTAGAGAGTATATCTAGGAACAATGTCAAGTAATTAGGTATTCTGCTGCTTTATGAAACATGGATCCTCAAAGTGATGGAGCCTTAAGGCTTCCATAGCTACTCTTCAACATTTCTTGAAAGGGAGGCCTACAGCAGGCCTGGCTAATTAGATAAACTCCTCTTTGGATGTTAAAATTACATACACCTTCCTTCAGAGGGTCTGCTAGCTTTAACAACCCTTTCTGAGCTGTGTCACAGACAGTGGTTGATAATCAATTATGCAGCAGTCAATTTAATTAAGTTGAAGCAGAGGGTCCGGCTGATATTTTTAAAAGGCTCAAGGTTGGATAATGAATCTGGAGAATATCCTTTTAATTCTGTTAACAGAAGCAATGTGGCAGACTATTATATATGATTGTTTCTGCATGTTTAAAGAACCCATGTTAAATATTTTCAGATTGGCTTCCCAATTTCAGTGACATCAACCTCTTACTACAGAACTCTGATTCACTACAGGCAAGATGGACTGTAGGAGAAATTGCCCACAAGCTGCTACTCTTCAGCCAGTAGTATGTTCTGGAAGACAATGGCTTAAATAGACCTTTGCAATAATCCAGGCAGCCCAATACGCATTAAATTTCTATGGTTGTAGAAAATGAAAGGGCATTATGTATTATGTAGAAACTGGCTTGCAATGGTCTCTTGCTCCCCATAAGAGCTTAATTTTAGCCTTTCTAAATCTTAATCAACTGATGTACAGATAGTGTTATGTGCAAATTTGCTAACTCTCCTTCTATTTCCTCATCTAATTGAATAGTACTGGGCTTAGAACGGAACTTTTGGGTATCCTACCTTTTCCTTCCTTCCATGTAGATGTAGTACCATTGAAGACCACATGTTAAGTAAGATTTGTCAGCTAGTTACAAATGGTGGTGATGCTGTCTATCCCACATTTTTAGCTCAGTTCTTTTCAACATTTTCACAGATTGTACCACTTTAGAATATGCCAACATTCAAGTGCCACCAGTGACTTAGCAAGGTATCAAAAATTTGATGACCCCCCCAAAAAAAGAAAAAAGTTATAAAGTAGACCCACTTACCATACTTTTAATGGGAAACTTGTGCCTGTTTCTCTGACATTAATCTTTGCACTTGTGGCTGGACTATGCTTACTGATAGAACTACATCAGATTCCAGCTGAGGACAATTTCTTTCCTTAGTTTTTATGAAACTAAGAAAATGCCTTCTCACACAAGTATGTGGAACCAAATTGCAGTAACACTGTTGTGTCCAGCGCAGCAAGGAGACCAGGACTCAGTGACTTGGTTCAGCTCATTTATTGGTCCCGAGAACGGCTCGGGTTCCGAGGGAAAAACTTCGGCTTTTTATTCTCAAGCCGCGGCAGCCGTGGCCAATGGCACCGCTTTGAATCTCCCGCAATTAGTTTCCACCAATCGCGGGAGATCCCTAGCGGGCCAATCAGAGCGGCTCGCTTGACCAATTGGATCCCTGCGCACTTTGACCAATCACAGTGTGGCATTTACGAGAATGCAAATGAACGTACAGAACACCCCTCCCCTCTTGGTTCGGTCCTACGTGACGTAGTCCCGTAAGTAGGTGGGGCTCCGTACTTGCCTACTGGACCTGCGCAGGTCAGTCGTTGTCTGGCTCCTGGCCGGTTTGGTCAGGTTCTCTGTTGCCCTCAGCTTCGTCGATGGAACCGCCTGGAAGGTGTCGCCGGGCCTCTTGTCGCAGCTCCCTCCCGGTCTACCCGGGCTGGTTGAGCTGTGGTTTCCGCCGCTCCCGCTTGGTCTTTCTGGGCTGGTTGAGCTGACCTGGCTGCTTCTCCCTGGTGAGGCTTCAAGCTGGCTGCTTGCCGGTGAGTATGGCTGGTTTCTTTCTATTGGGTTTTGGTTCCCGGGGTATTCCCTCCCCTCTTGGCTTGTATTAAGGGGGTTGTCTGTGTTTGGTTGCGTGTCGGTTGTGTTTCCCGTGATTGCTCTCGATCTTAGTTGGTCGATGTGGCGTTTCCAGGCTCGTCCGACGGTTGTTTGCAGCCGGTACGAGTGGGGGCCTGTCAGTTGGGTTATGGTTGCTGGTACCCACAGTGGGTCTCCGGTTAGGTTCTTTGCATAGACGGCGTCGCCTGGTGCAAAGGACCGGTGCTTACTAGAGGAGTTGGGGGATCTCTCCGGGTTGTATGAGGGGTGCAACCTGTCTAGTGGGGACCTTATTTTCCTCCCCATTAGTAGCTCTGCTGGGCTTTTGTTTGTTGTTGTGTTCGGGGTTATATGTTGTATGAAGAGCATTTTATTTATTTTTTCTTGGATTTCCCTGTGTTCGATTTTTTGGATGGTTTTTTTTCGTAAATTGAACCATCCATTCCGCCCTTCCGCTCACCGCCAGATGTGCTGGAGCTGTCAATGCGTGTCTTATGCCCCGTTCCGCTAGGAATTTTTCAAATTCTAGCAAGGTGAATTGGGGCCCGTTGTCCGACACGATGACATCTGGGAGGCTGTGGGTTCCGAATAACTTGCTAAGTTCCTTGGTCACGGCCTCTGTGGTGGTGGTTTTCATGTTGCTTACCTCCAACCAGTTGGAGTAAGCATCTACCATGATAAGGAATATATGTCCTTTCGTGGGCCTGGCAAAATCTATGTGGATCCTGGACCATGGGCCCCTGGGGGTTTCCCATTCCAGGATCGGTGCCGCGGGTGGGCTCGGTCTGGCTTCTTGGTAGTGTTCACATCTTGCCACGCAGGCCTCGATTTGTTTGTCCATCCCTGGCCACCAAGCATAACTTCTGGCCAGGGCTTTCGTTCTAACTTTGCCCGGGTGCCCCTCGTGTAACAACCCCAATACCTTCCCTTGTAGTTTTTCCAGAATAACAACCCTATCCCCCCACAGTACACACCCTTTTTGTAGCGAGAGTTCTGTTTGCCGGTTCCGGAATGTCTTGAATGCTTCGTCGTCGTCTTTTTCCGGCCACCCTTTTTCTACCCAATGTAACACCCGCGCCAGACGTTTGTCTTTATTAGTTTCTCGGGCAATGTCTGACGCGGTTATGGGTAGGTCAGGCAGAGTCTCGATGCTGAGGGTGCTCATTGTGGGTGCTGGGTTGGTGTCTAGGTTGGGTAACGGCAAGCGACTCAAAGCGTCTGCGTGGGTGATAGTCTTACTGGGTCGGTGTGTGAGCCGGTAGCTGTAGGCGGCAAGGAATTCGGACCACCTTGTCATTCTGGGAGATAGGATGTTCAGGGTGGCCCGGTTCCCTGCCAGGATGCCCAGCAGCAGCTTGTGGTCCGTGATAATGGTGAACGTGCGGCCGTAGAGGTACTCGTGGAACCTCTTCACTGCTGCAACAGTGGCCAGGGCCTCCTTGTCCAGCTGGCTATAGTTCCTCTCTGGTTTGGTGAGTGTCCTCGAGAAGAAAACGATGGGTGCTTCTCTTCCATCCGGGAGTGTGTGGCTGAGGACAGCGCTGACGCCGAAGGGTGAGGCGTCGCATGTGACGGCAAGTGGTAGGGTCTCATTGTATTGGATGAGGACGGCATCCAAGGTGACCTTGGTTTTCCTGAAGGCGGCTTCCTCGCACTTCCCCCAAGTCCAGGTGGCCGCCTTATCCAAGAGCCTATGCAAAGGCTCTGCCGCGGTCGCCTTTTGGGGCAGGAAAACATTGTAAAAATTAAGCAGTCCCAGAAATGCCTGCAGTTCAGTTTTATTCCTGGGCGTGGGGGCCTCCTTAATGGCTCTGATTTTGTTTGCGGTTGGGTGGATGCCGTGCCGGTCTAGGAGGTATCCTAGGAACTCGACTCGCTCTGTGTAAAGCTGGCATTTCTCTCTCTTCACTTTTAGCCCAGTTTCCTTGAATTTAGTTAGCACCTCCCTTAGACGACCCTCTAGTTCTAGCTGGTTGGTTGCCGACACTAGCACGTTGTCGAAGTAGGGCACCACCCCCTTAATTCCTTGCAAAAGTCTCTCCATGAGGCTCTGGAAAATCCCAGGCACCACGCTGACTCCAAACTGGAGTCGATTACAGCGAAACGCTCCCCGGTGGGTGACTATGGTTTGCGCCTCGGTGGTTTCTGCGTCGACCGGCAGCTGTTGGTATGCTTGTGCCAGGTCGAGCTTCGCAAAAACCTTGCCTCCCCCCAGTGAATGTAGAAGGTGCTGCACTACTGGGACGGGGTAGGCGTTTTGTTGTAAGGCGCAATTTAGGGTGGCATTATAGTCCCCGCAGATTCTTACTGACCCATCGGGCTTGACTGGGGTGACTATTGGGGTCTCCCACCGGGCGTGGTCAATTGGTTGTAGGACCCCTTGCTTGACGAGCTTGTCAATTTGCTTGTCTATTTTTGGCCTGAGTGCAAAGGGTACCTGCCTTGGTTTTAGTCGTATTGGGGGAACGTTGGGGTCTAGGCTGAAGGAGATAGGGGGCCTTCGGTACTTGCCTAGGGTGCCATTGAACACTTCCTGGAAGTCCCGTGCCAGTTGCTATTCCCAATCGGTCTTGGCGGTGTGGTTGATGCCCGTGACTTCGATGCCGAGTGGTGCGAACCATTGCAGTCACAAAAGGCTGGGTTGGTCTCGGTCCACGATCGTCAGGGGAAGCTTTGCGGTGTGGCCCTTGAATGTTACCTTGAATTGTCCGGTTCCAACTACCGGGATGCGGTTTCCTTGGTAGTCCTTGATTATTAGTCTCTGGTTCTCCAGTCCCTTCTTGTGGATGGTAGGCACCAAGCGCTTGATTTCCTGCCAGGTGACCATGGAGAGGTAGGACCCGGAGTCCACCTCCATTTTGCAGGGCTCGCCTTCGATGCCTACCTCCACGTAGACCTTTCGGGCATCAGTGGTTGATGCGTGGCTGATGATGACCGTCTGGTGGGTTTCCTCCCTCCGTTGGGTCTCGCCACCTCATCTGTTCCGTCCGCTCCGGTCCCATTGGCTGTTGGCTTGGCGATCTCTGGCTCTGGGGGGGGTGCTGTCCCATCTCCACTCGCTGTGGTCCTGCCGTCTGGGGCTGTAGGCCTTCCTTAATTGGCAGACTCGGGCGATGTGACCCTTTTTATTGCAGTGCCGGCAGACTGCATCGAGAAAACAGCATTCTGCTTGAGGGTGGTCCCCCCTGCACCCGGCACATGCGGTCCTCGACTTACGACCCCGCCGATTTCGCTGGTCACGTCCTGTCTGGAGCCGGTGGATCTCCTCCTCCTCGTCCGTGGTGTCGGAGGCGGAGTGGAATTCGCCATGATGGGTGGTGGTCTCACGGTGACTTGCTTCCGGTTGGGCCTCAGTCACCTGTCCTGGGTCAGCGGTCCCGGTGCGGTCTCTGGTGTCTGGTCTCCGCATGCGGTTCGTCGATTTCCGGGTTGCCTCGGCTGCGATGGCTTCAGCGATGGCGTCAGCAAGGGTGATGTCTCCCTTGGCCATCAGTCAGCTCTGTAGGACTGGGTCTCGGAGTCCGAGTACGACGCGGTCTCGTAAGGCCTCGTCCATGTCCGAGAACCCACACATGCCCCCAGGCTTTGTAGCTCAGCCACAAAATCGCTGATGCTCTCGCCCGCTCTCTGGTCCCACCGGTAGACGTCGTGCCACCTGATGAGGGTGGGCACGGTGGAGGCATAGTGGTTCCGGAGCAATGGTTCGAGGTCGGCCCAGTCCATCTCCTTGACATCCGTGGGTTTCGCTAGAGCTTTTGCCATCTTGAACACTGCGGGCCCGCAGCATGTCAGGAAGACGGCTCTTTTCTTCAGCCTGGCGGTGTCCTTCATGTTGCTGCACTCGAGGAACATGAGGAATCTGTCAGTGTATGATTCCCAGTCCTCGGTAGCGGGATTGAAGGGTGCGGGCGGTGCGATGCTGGCCATCCCGTCGGTCTCGCTTCCTCAGGACGTGTGTTGGTGGGGGATTAGCCTTGGAATCCCATACTTGTCGCCAGTGTTGTGTCCAACGCGGCAAGGAGACCAGGATTCAGTGACTTGGTTCAGCTCATTTATTAGTCCTGAGAACGGCTCGGGTTCTGAGGGAAAAACTTCGGCTTTTTATTCTCAAGCTACCACGGCCGCAGCCAATGGCACCGCTTTGAATCTCCCGCGATTAGTTTCCACCAATTGCAGGAGATCCCTAGCAGGCCAATCAGAGCAGCTCGCTTGACCAATCGGATCCCTGCGCGCTTTGACCAATCACAGCGCGGCGTTTACAAGAATGCAAATGAACATACAGAACAAACACTATGATAGCTTTTTCCAGGTACAGTTTTGCAACATGGCTCCAGAACTCAGTCAGTGTTTATTCATTAAAAAGTTCCTTCAAACTGAGGTCTGATGTCAATTCCAGAAGCACTTCTTATTCTTGAGACAAAAGTCAGAGTTCACAGCATGTCCATGATGAAGGGTGATGCAACCCAACAAATTCCAGGTGATGCAACCCAACAAATTCACATCCTTTTGACACGAATGGAAAAAACAACGCAAATTCGGTCTGCAATTTTTCCAAGTGATTTTTTATGGCACTTTCAATGTCTTCAGTGTCAACAACAGAATTTAGTTCAATAAAGTCTTATACATTGGGAAAGGAATCAATAGTTCCTTTTTTTACTTGGCCTATCCACAGGGAGATTTTCTTGTAGAATGCACATACTTTGTCTTCCATGATAAACACATTATGACCATTGGCCTGCAGCAACCAATTGAGTTCTTTTAGCTTTTTAAATATGCCAGCTAAACAGCCAAGGCAGGAGACCAGAAGACATTGTCAAACTTTTCTGCTAGGGATTTGAAACATTCATCAGGAACAAGTGTATTTCATATCCTAGCTCAAATATCCTCGAAATGTTTAAATAATTTCAACAACCAATGTACTTCTGTATGAAAGAGAAGAGTGTTGTTCTCAGAACCCAAATCCTTCCATAATTGTCAGAACAAACATCCATTTGATGGACGGCTTTTGATGAAATTTATTATTTTTGCAGCATCCTCCAAAATGTCATGTAATAATGGGCTCATCCATATAGAAGCAAATGCCTGTCTATGTAAGATGCAATGATTTGAAACAGTTCTTGTCTTAGCTTATGCTATCACACCTGAAACTCTTCTATAATAGTTGCTCCACCTTTGGAACAATTGTTACATGCCAAGCCCATAATATTCCATGTTCACTGAAAAAAATGTTGTTTATTGTGAATATTTCTTCTCCAATCAGGAACAAATCAGGAACATGCACAAAGATACTTAATTGCACTTCACCAGCAATGTCAGTGCTTTCATCCAATTGAAATTCAAAATTTTCTGCTACTGTGGCCTTCTCCACTACTTGTTGAGTAACGTCTGTAGCAATATCTTATATTTGTTTTTGGATGGGTGTTGTCAGAACATGGAATATTACGAATAGCATCAGCCATATTTTTTTTCAAAAAAGAGAATTGAAGAAATTGCAATGGCAGAAAGAGCCACAAGTTCTTCAAAGATTGTATGGGATTTATTTTGTTTAACTACTATTAAGGACAAGATATTTTTTTCAAGATGGTTGTGGACTCCATGAAAGCAGCATGACATTTTATAAATTTGTCTCTCTTCTTCATGAAAAATGCTCCTGGCTTTTTGGTAATTTGTTGCGTCCTGGTAATTTGAACTCATCTAGAGTGGACAGGTATTCTTTTACAATTTTTGTTCTTATTTTAATTTGTATTCCTTGTCTGTCTTTTATGGTTATATTTTTAGTAGGTTTGTATTTTCTTTTTGTGGGAAGATAAATGCAAAGAATGAATTCAGCAGCTCTGCTTTCTCTCTACTGCCTGTTGCTTCCTTGCCATCTTAATGGAGTGGATGGAGTCTTATGAGATCATTTTAAGCCAAATGCACAAAACATGTAGTGCAGGGAATGTTATTGCTTACATAAAGTTAGTAATGTATTCAGTGAATGTGTGCTGAAATGCAATGCCACACAAATAGGTGTTATTTATCTTCTACATTCTCTCAAGAACTACTCAACCCTCGAGAATAGAATTTGAAAAGATTCTGGAGGAGGAAAGCAGAAAAGATTTGCAGTTTCTTTGAGAAAAAGGAATGTGGCAGCAGAAAAATTAGGCTGGATTTCACCCACAGAGGTAAGGTAACTTCTAAAAGTGTTGCTTTTGTTATACTCTAGTTCAATATTGGACTGATTCATATTGTGAATTATGTGGCTCTTCAGCACAAAGGTTAGTGGATAGTTGCTTCAGAATGCCAAGAGTTGGAATGAATTGTCAGTGGACGTCCAATTTCCTTTACTAATGGATTTATAGAAACACCTGTCAAGGTTGGTGAGAAAAGTAATAATAAAGAGTTATTAGTTATCCCTTGTGGTTCTTACATATGATTTATTAAATTGTGTGAATTAATTTTCAGTATTACTATCATTCTCCAATATATCAAATGGGGAATCCTTAGGATTCTCTTTTCCTTCATCCTGAATTTCAAGACAGGTAATTAATGGGAGCTGAGGTCTGAAGCTGTATTTTAGATATTTTCCCCCACAAATCAACACACATTCAAAGAGTGCACATAATTTTCACTTTCTGTTTAGTAGGCCAGTCAGCAAAGTTCTTACGTATGTGAGTTAGGATTTAGAACTCACCTTGGCCATTATTCACTAGTTAATCTTACTCCCACCATTATCATTTACCTGCCAGCATTCAATCAAGAAATGATGCACATATTTCTTATCCACCACACAGTCAAATAACATTCAGATGCAGAAGGATGTAGGTCTCTGACAACTTTCACACTTGGAAGAGAAGGGATTGGTGGCAATTAGATTATTTGTCATTCCTTGCTAAATTTTGCTTTTTTAATCCAAGCTAAACCATGACTTATTTTTTATATCCGATTAATGTAAAACACCAAGCAAATGAAATAATTTAGAAACCCCAATGGCTACAATTATACAAACTAATTGTGAGCAATTATTTACCTTGTGGCACTCTATAGAAATGAAAAGTGGGCTTTGAAAAAACAAGATAGAAAATGATTGATTTTTGGAGAAGATGTCTGAGAATAGCAGGGATAGCCAAGAAAACAACAAATAGGTCAAAAAAAACAAATAAAGCCACTTATGTACAAATGAATAGATTTTTAAGCCAGGTTTTGGAAACAGTACTGTATGAGAACACCTAGATTTCTTGAGAAATCTGTAATGATGGGAAAGTAGAAGAAAAGAGAAAAGGATGTGCTGTAGTAAGACAGATGGAATTGATTTTAATGAGTGTACTGGTGAAAGATTTGAGGGCCAGATTGGGGTTTGGTTAATCTGGACTGAATTGGCATCCTTCAGTCTCAAGAGACTATGGTATCGTGCTATGAAACCAGTAACTGCCACTTCTTGTGTTGCTTCAATGCTGCACGCAAAGCTGGAGTGTCCTTTCCAGAGCACAAAACCTGGGTATTTTAATATGGAAGATAAACTGTTTTCCCTCCTCTCCACATCACTGAAATAGTCTAATGGAACGGCAGAGCCAATACCATTAGTTCCAGTTGCATCGCAGGAGTTCCCAGAACATGATTGTACACAGTCATGAACTGCTTCCGTGACTCCGGCTCCAAATTTTGCCTCACATCTGACTCCTGAAGCCTTTTCCAATAATAGATATGGTCACAAGGCAGTGGAGGTTTGAAATCAGAGTTTCTCTTCTCATAGAAGATGGTTCTACCATTTTATCTGCCGTTTGGGCATAAAGCCCTCTTCTGCCTTCAAAGCTGTTTTGATTGATTGATTGATTGATTGATTGATTGATTGATTGATTGATTGATTTATCTATCTATCTATCTATCTATCTATCTATCTATCTATCTATCTATCTATCTATCTATCTATTTATTTATTTAAGCGATTATAAGATAACAGGTATAAGTATAAACATAGTTAGGAATACATGAAATGGATACATATAAGAAAAATAAAAAAAGAAACAACAGTACAGGGACGGTAGGCACGTTGGTACACTTATGCATGCTTATACACCCCTACAGACCTCTTAGGAAAGGGGTGCGGTCAACAGTAGACAGTCTAAGGTTAAAGTTTTTGGGGTTTGGGGAAGAAACCACAGAGTCAGGTAGAATATTCCAGACTTTGACCACTCTGTTGCTGAAGTCGGATTTTCTGCAATCAAGTTTGGTGCGGTTTGCCTTGAGTTTGTATCTATTGTGTGCTCTTGTATTATTATGGCTGAAGCTGAAGTATTCATTGACAGGTAGGACATTGCAATATATAATTTTATGTATTATACTTAGATTGGACTGAAGGCGGCGTAGTTCTAGGTTTTCTAAGTCTAGAATTTCAAGTCTGGTGGCATAAGGTATGACCATCTTCTCCTGCAACTCTAGAAAGGGCCGCTTACAAGGTGCTTAATCTAGATAAGTTGTAAGAATTGATACCAATCTGATGTCACAAAAACCAAAGCCAATAAAATTATACTATTAGAATGGCCCAAATACATAAATGAAATTGTAAAAACAAATTGTCCAGATTCCCACCTTGTTTTTCTACAGGTATTTTTTGTATAACAGTGCCATCTGGTGTTTAATACTAATTTATGGGGCACGTCCCAAAATCTTGTGTGATGCCTGAATCCACTGATAATAGAATTTGATTAGGGTAGGCTTATTGGATTAATGCTGGAACAGTGCCAACTTTGTGTTTGAGTACCTATATGTATAATCTATTTCTCTGGATTCTTTCCTTTCCTTATGGGTATAATTAAATCACTTGCAATAATAGATACATTAAAAGAGACTATTGCAATGCAATACTTTTCTTTTTCACCCTTCCCTTCGTACATCCAAAACATATAAAGCAATAATCAACAGTTTAAATGCCAGCCAGAAAGAATCTTACTGTGAAACAATTTTCTAAGCCGGTGTTATAGCTACTTAAAAGTTAGACCAAGATGTTTTTCCCCAGTAATTTTTGCATCCTGTTATTTTCAGTGCAAAGTCTCAGTGAACAAATAGAGTTAACTTACTTGTATTACCTTACTTTTTACCAGTGTGTTCACAGGACAGAACATGTTCAATATATGTTATACATATTAATGTTCATCTTTATGACAGGCTGTTTTAATTTTATAGTCTGTTGTATCTATTGGATCAAGAATTAATTAATGTAATTGTTAGAAATGTAAGTCACCTAACAACTATTTGGGTTAGAAATGTATAAACCAGGATAGACATTTTAAAATTGTATCTTTAAGAGAATCCTAAAAGTGTGATTGGGTGTGGTTTCTCAAACAGCCATAAGATAGAGCCAGAAACCTGGGTTGTTTAGTCTTAGTCTCAGAAGAGAGTGTATCTCAGTGAGTCTCTTTTTCCTTCTGTTGGAGAGTATTGCTGTTCCTCCAAATTGACTGCTATTCCTGGATTTGATGTAAGTCTGATACTGAACTGTTTTTGACACTGGACTTTGTTATTTGGATTATCCCTGGACTGAAAACTGACTGCCTTACCTGTGAATGACTTTGGACTGCTTGTTTGAGCTTTGCTTAAACCTTTCTGGAAGTAAAAACCTACATTTACTATACAATGTATCTGTGTGCCTATTATTCAAACACTTCTCTCAAATACATCTCCCTGTATGCGCTCATTCTCCTAACAGGGAATTACCTCAACAGTAATTAATTAATTAAATTTAAAACTTGTGAATCTTCTAGCTATGTTCATATTGCTCTAGCTACAGAACTAAACAATATGTTCCTAGTCTATTTCCCATAGTTCTTGTCTAGTAGCTTTCAGGGTGCTGTTGTTTTAAATTGCAGGAAGCAGATTTGCTAGTGGTCCATGTTTACAGTAAATATTAAATAGATTATGAATGCCACAATTTTTCAAGCTACTGCACAAATCAAAATCTTTTTCTTCCCAGATTTATTTTTATCCAACCACATAATCTTTCTAGTCTGTTTGATGACAATTGTATACTTCTGCCTTCTAATAGGTAATCCTTAAAATAACAGTTGTCTACTTTAGTGGAATTATTATGTGCTTTAAATGTCAGCTCTGTGAACTACACAATCCTATGATGGCAGTTTCCATTGAAGAAATCTGTTACATATTCCATACTAGCACAGATGTGGGTGGCAAGATAAAATATCAGCTATCATTATGCTCATCACTGTTTATTGGGAAAGCCGTGTGAAATCCTTTCAAACTAAAATCAGTCAAATGGGAATGGCAGGGCTGTCTTTGCTTGGAAGCAAGGAAAAGATTTAATACCACACCATGGAAAAATTGAAATTCAGGTCTCAGCTTTGTGAAAGCACAAAACTAAATTGATTACTACAAAGCAGAAGCTTCTTATATCTGCCAACTTTGGCAAACCCAACAAACATAGAAAGAGAGTTTATGCACACTCATCATTTGGCAACCACCACAACAAATAATGATTTACAATGAATAAATCACAGATTTTATGGCTCTGATGCCAGCTGGAATATAATGTTTTTTGTTAATGGAGTTAAATCAATATACTTGGTTATCATTCACTAATCATTTCTATGGTGGCAGTAATTCCAATGATAGCAATTATTATGTCACTTTCTTCCAGACCCACATTACACCCAAACCCTCTAATGTTCAATTTATACTCATATTAATTTCCTACAAATCAGCTCCACTTACACCTTTCCATTGTATAAAATATACAAATCTCTGTAATCTTATCGCTGAGGATAGTTATGCACCCCAAGGATAGTCTGTACCATATAGAATAATGCCAAATTTATTAGGTAAATTAGCTAATTATCTATCAACCTGTGGTATAGATTAGCTCTGGAGACTTTGACTCGGAATACCTAGATTAGTAATGACATCACAGGGAAGGGTCTATGACAACTTACCATGGCTAACCTGCCATAGCTAATTCACCACTGCCAACTCACCAAGGCCAACTGGCTGTGGCCAACTCGCCACAGCCAACTTGCCACGGGACAACTCACCATAGGACAAGAATTACAAGAAATAGTGGAATAGAATCATTAAAGAAAGGATGCCAAAGGAGGAACAAAGTGAAATGTGAATGACAAAAATTTTAAAAAAATTAAATTATTTTACATACCGTATTTTTTGGTATATAAGATGCACTTTTTCCCCAAAAAAAGTGGATGGAATTGTTTGTGCATCTTATACAAAAAATGTTGCCGAAGCCCACCCACCTGCCAGCTTCATTCTTTGGCCTCTGCTTCCAGCAATTTGCCTCTTTGCAGCAAACAGCCAACAGCCTGGTCAGCTTCAGCACAGCCTGATTAGCACAAGCAGCTGATTGTCAGTTGGACCAGCCTCCCGACGATCAGCTGTTTCAGTCTGCAGGGATCGCCATCACTTATTGCTGCCTCCACCTGCCCCATTTTCGGCCTCTGCATCCCATTTTCAGTTTCTGCACATCCCGTTTTCAGCCTCCATGCACCCCATTTTCGGCCCATTCCGGCCGGCAGGGATCAGAATGGTGGAAAATGGGGTACAAGGAGACTGAAAATGGGGTGCACAGAGGCCAAAAATGGGGCAGGTGGAGGCAGCAATAGGTGATGGCGATCCCTGCAGCCTAAAACAGCTGATCATTGGGAGGCCGATCCAACTGACAATCAGCAGCTTGTGTAATCAGGCTGTGTTGAAGCTGACCAGGGTGTTTGCGGTTAGCTACAAGGAGTCAAATTGCTGGGAGGCAGAGGCAGATCTTTTTTCTTTTTTCCTCCCCAAAATCTAGATACATCTTATACTTCGGAGCATCTTATACTCTGGAAAATACAGTAATTAAGTTGAATTCTTGAATCATCCCAAAGTGAGTTGGCCATGACGAGTTGGTCCATGGCAAGTTGGTCATGGTGAGTTGGCTGTGGCAAATTTATTAGATAAATTCCTCCATTCCGCAGGGACGGCCTTCAACAACTCGCCATGGCCATGGTGACTTGACTGTAGCAAGTTGTCCATGGCTGCGGTGAGTTGTTTCATTCCACAGGGAAGTGACTGAAAGCAGTAGAGTACATCAGCTAAGAATGGCTGACCCATTCATGGTGCGTGCTCAGAAAAGATGGCAAATTATTTAGTATGGTAGTAAAAGTTTCCTGCCTACCATAGCTAGGACTCCAGTAATCTTTCCAACAGCAAACTGAAATACACGTACCCTATGGGCAAATTAAAATTAGACCCATCTCTTGAATGGTACAGAATAGTTACATATTTCATTCGGCAGAAAAGTGGTATGTGAGAAGAAGTAAGCCAGTATGAATGGAAAACAGTAACTGAACAGCATAGATTTGTTTATTTAACTGAAATGTGAGAAACAATGATTTATTAACTTCCTTCCTGAGTTTATCTATTGCTTGTTTTAATCATTTACTTAACCATGGTTCCACATTGTGATCAATGTTTAATGAGAATCTCAGATGTGGACTATGAACTGATGACATAATGAGTCTAATAAGAAATAACCAATTTTCTAAATTTAGCTTACTAGGCAGGGTTATTATCTGAATAAAATATATCAACTCATACTGAATTCATTGGCAGAAGGGGAAAATACAAACATCAGCATTGTTGAAGCAGCAGATTATTTATGGTATTTCATGTTGACAAGATTCATTTTTTAACTGCTGATGAGAGAGTGATTCAATGCAAGATATCAAAGCAACATTGAATGTAAAGGTTGCCTCTATGCCTCTTAAAATAAAAGGAAAAAATGTTCTAAATAAATGCTTAAAATTATCATAGCTGTTTTGTTCAAATTATCAGAGCTGCTTTGGAAGAAAGCTCCAGAGCACTTTAGTCTTGTATCCTGCCTACCCTTTATCATCGATACTCTCATCTCCAAATTATCCAGCATTGTTTTAGAGGCCTACATCTTAGAGTCCTAGTGATGCAAGTATTCTTAGATAATAAAACAGTTCTTGTTTTCCTTATACATACAAAAGACAAAAACTCTGAGAAGTACTATGTCAAAGCATCTAAGTCATAATGAATATTAATTTGCATCTGTTCTCAAGACCTGTTTCTGTGGTCGCTATAAAAAATAACTTTCCAAACCAAAATGTTCCTCACCAAGGTTAATGTTAAGAAAATTGTGTTTGCATAGGACATTGATCCACAAAGTAGTCAGTCACATTTTAGCCCAGGGCATTGTAGAAATTCAGATTCTAGGATTAAATTATGTTTGTGTCTATCATATGAACTGATAAAATTGGGTTAATCCATGGATAAATACAAATTTGAACACATTTTCAGTGTGGACTGGTGGAGATGCACCCCAGTTCAGATAAAGATGAATTCAACTCTGTTACACTTATTCTAAATCTGATGTAGGAAATTTCAGTAATTATTAGTACGGTGCAATCAAGCAATGTAACTGTATATTGACTTCTTCCAAATAGTATCATTTAACCTTAAAACACAAACACATGACTGTTCCAATATAGCTGTGAATAAGAGTACTGTACAACTATATTGATTATCTCTATGCAGTTAGAATGAAGATAACACATACTTTAACTCTTGTGTTTTATTACATATTGTCAAATTTATGGTACAGGTTTAGTATCTTTTAAATCTTCAATATCTATAACTTCGAGATTGTTTCCCTCAAAATGAGGAACATTCACCTGCTTCTGGAGGTCATGTGCCAATCAAAACTTTTACTGCATTTTTCAGTCATAATAGATTTTTTTAAAGGGGGCATTTTGGTGTGCTGACATTTTAAGATAGAAAGTAGAGTACATCAGCTAAGAAAGTAGAGTACATCACCCTATTAAATGCTAATAAAAAATTAGTAAAGAGCCATGAAGCACCAAACTGGAAGAAAAAAAAAACATTAAAAAGCCTAGCTTTTGATGTCTACACAGCCAAGTCCTATCTGCTACAGTCCCATCTATACTTGACATGGATGATTCTGCCTCTAACCATGTTTGGTGCAGATCCTGATAGTTAGTGGACTTCTATACCTTTTGAATATCTTCCTTTCTGATTTGCAAAAAGAGCTGCAGCCTCATAAACAGCTCCACCTTATTCTTTTGCTGTGGAACACGCAGCACATTCTGTTCTGCAAGAATGACTGAAGAACAATGCACAACATTATTTCAGTTTAAGTTAGTGCTACAACACAATAGGATAGTCCCATGAATAATTCCTTTGAAAGAAAAAACTAGGTGTAAAATACAAATACTTTTTGGAAAAAAAAATAATTTAAGTTTCATTGCATGAGACTAACTTTTTATTTATATTTTTAACCATGTAAACATATAAAAATTAGATCAGCTGGAGTTGAAGAAACCCTCCCATACTGCCACCTCTTAAAATACCAGACAACACAGTATCAACAGTAGAGATCTTCAAATTTCTAGGTTCTACTATATCACATGACCTAAATGGACATCTAACATCAAAAACGTCATCAAAAAAGCACAACAAAGAATGTTCTTTCTGCGCCAACTCAGAAAGCTCAAACTGCCCAAGGAGCTGCTGATCCAGTTCTACAGAGGAATTATTGAGTCTGTCATCTGCACCTCTATAACTGTCTGGTTTGGTTCTGCAACCCAACAGGACAGACACAGACTTCAGAGAGTAATTAGGACTGCAGAAAAAACAATTACTACCCACCTGCCTTCAATTGAGGACCTGTTTACTGCACGAGCCAAAAAGAGGGCTGTGAAAATATTTATATATTTACCCCTCACCTCCTGGACATAAACTGTTTCAACTCCTTTCCTCAAAACGATGCTATAGAGCACTGCACACCAGAACAACTAGACACAAGGACAGTTTTTTTCCTGAAAGCCACTCTGCTAAACAAATAATTCCCTCAACACTGTCCAACTATTACAAAGTCTGCTATTACTGTTAATTTTCTCATCACTCCTTATCACCCATCCCCTCCCACTTGTGACTGTATGACTGTAACTTTGTCACTTGTATCCTTACAATTTATATTGACTGTTTCCTAGTATGATTTGATTGCTTATTGTACCCTATGACTATCATTAAGTATTGTACCTTATGATTGTTGACTCTTGGCAAATGTATCTTTTCTTTTATGTGTACTGAGAGCATTTGCACCAAGACAAATTCCTTGTGTGTCCAACCACACTTGGCCAATAAGGAATTCTATTCTATTCTTGTCTGTGGGGAATCATTCCAGCTACAAGTCTTATTATTCATATTTTTTTCCATTTCCAATTTACAAGTACTTGGCACTACTATAGGCTGTGCTAATAATTTCAGACTGTTTTAGAACAGGATGTTACAGTGACATGCAGAATGGATACTTACATTTAGAGAACTCCTGGCCACCTTTTCCCCTTTTTTGGGTTAATAGACAACTGCCAATGCAACTGTGCTGCAGAAGACATTTACTATTTTTTCCTTTGCCACCAGCTGCTAACTTCTATCCTCATCTATGAAAAAGGATATGTTTTGACTCTTCTAGGACTTAAAGATGGCAGCATGTTCATAGGTCAAACTTTATATGCCATGCATCCTGCATTTGGGCTTCTTTCTGAGGATGACAATACAGTGGGAAAAAAAAAAACCAGGTGGGAAGCTCAACATGCCAAGCATCGCCTTCAATATGCTCCCCTGAGCACAAGGCAGCAGCATGTTCTTATCACTGCAATGACATTTTGGTTTGAGATAGCATGGTATAAACTTGTACTCATAGAATAAAATTCTTTATTGGCCAAGTGTGATTGCACACACAACTCATTTGAACAACCCAGCTTTGTGATTTCTTGCACCTGGCATTAGCTTTTTCCTGTTAGTGTGGAAGGATGCAGATCCTCTGTCTATCCATTGTTCCCCCATACATTTTCTATATCCCCATTCATTAGATCTACTGTGGTAGAAGTATTCCATCAATTCCAAGTTCTCTAGTTTCATACATGTATGGTTTGTTTTAACAGCCCATTTATTGTCAGATTGTTCTGGTTCTCCAACACCGGATATGTCCCTTGTTCATCTGTGTAATATAACCAGCAAGACTCTCCTAGACTTCCTAGAGCAGGGGTCTCCAACCTTGGCTCCTGGAAGCCTGGCGGACTTCAACTCCCAGAGTTCCACAGCCAGCTTCCTAACTTTTCAAACTGGCTGGTGGGGAGAAGGAATGGTGTGAGTGGTGGTCAAGTGCGCACACAATGCCATTTGCATGAGTAGTGGGTATGTGTACATGAGGCTTGTGCAGATGGAGCCTGAATGGTGTGCTTACCTATTGTTTGCACAAGTGGGGATGCACACGCTCATCTGCCAATTCCATAGCCAGATTCCGGAGGGCTTGAGGCCTGGTAATGGACCACAGCCTGGGGGTTAAGGACCCCTGTCCTAGATCATGACAGAGTCATATTTGTGATAGGCAAGAACCCCTACTAGTAAAGAACCCCTACTAGTAAAGAACCCCTACTAGTAAAGAACTATAGGTACCAGCCAGGATTTGAACTCCAATCTCCCATGCCAAAAGCAACATTCTGATCAATTACCTGTCTATCCATCCATCCATTCACAGAGGTGGTATTCAGCAGGTTCTGACCAGTTCTGGAGTACCAGTAGTGGAAATTTTGAGTAGTTCGGAGAACCGGCAAATCCCACCTCTGACTGGCCCTGCTCCCTTCTATTCTCTGCCTCCCAGCTGATTGTTTGGGACTTCTTTTGTTGCCCTGCACAGGAGAACAGAACTTGAAAGCAGGTTAGTGGAGTGGGGAGGGAATGAGATTTTGCAGTAACCTTCCCCCAGGAGTGGGGAGGGAATGGAGATTTTACAGTATCCTTCCCCTGCCATGCCCACCAAGCCATGCCCACAGTATTATTTTGAGGCATTTTAAGAATGGCATAAACCAGATTTCAGGTCTTGTAAATCTCCATTCATGGGTTTTTAGAGCTTTATGCCTGTCAACTTTCAGTGGTAGGTTTTCTGCCTATAGGTGTCAGAATACAGTTCTGCTAACTCATTTTTCCTTAATTAAAATGTCATGGTTCTGTTGTCATTGACTTCTGTTTGTGACATTCCCTGGGCAATGGTTCAAGTATGTCTAAACAGAAAGATAATACAAATATAAAACAGTGCAGCATTTGTACAAATAAAGAGGAAGTTGAAACAGCAAGGCGTTGAGGTCTGTAAATATTTTTCATGCCATAAACCCCACATTTTATAATTTGCACAATGTTAAAGTGACAGCAAATAGATTGAAAGCACTTTTAACTTTTATCATAGTATCTAGAAAGAGCTTTCTTGCATGCCCCTAATAGCATATTAGCATTTCACAAATGTTGAGCTCACCCCCTAATTCATAATATTGCTGCTTAAAGAATGATGATTGGGAAGAAAGGCTGGGTTCAAACATTATGTTAAAATGATCAAAGCACTGTACATGGATGCCATGAAATCTTCATCACTCTCATATACCTGAGAAAATCCAAAAATTAATTTAAAAGTACTTTCAAAATAACAATGCCAACCTTGCAATAATTTCGCAAGAACACCAACATCTCACAAAAGTTCAGTGTTTACAGGTATTTCGTCCTTAACAATGCCCTGCTTAGCATCCATTCAAAGTTATGATGATGCTGCAAATATAACTTCAGTATATGCCCAGTCTTCAATTATAGCAGCATACCCACACCCGTGAACAAGAGAAGGGTGATTCACAACCAATTAGCATTTATGGCTGTTACAATATCCTATATCATCTGATCGCTGGCTTCTTACAAGCTGAGTCGATGGAGAAGCCCGCAGTGAAATCACAAGGCACAGATGCCTTGCTTAATGACCTGGGCTGATTTGCAGCCAAAGTTGGGCAAGTCCATTGTGGTGACTTGATGTCTTTCTTAATGGCTATGTTGCTTAGTGATAGATTGTTAAGGACATCGGGGGGTCAAACTAGATTGTGTCATGGAACATTTTTTTGCCTTTGCGGTGCCATGTGGCCTGTGCATGATGCATCTGGCCCACAGGCCACCAGTTTGATACCCCTGGTTAAGAACAACAACTATTCCAGACCTAGGCCTGGACTTGCACTGACAAAAGTGAAAAGAGATCATATAAGTCTAAGCGAGCTGTGCTGTTCCAACTACCTTTCCCATTCTTATTCATTTGTTGTCTGGCGTGATTTGATTTTAAATTCATCTTACATTGTATTCTTGTTTTCTCTAGGTTCCAAATTAATTACTTTGTCATTTGTTCTGGCATCTTCTGCAGCATACAGCTCAAATCAACGAGATAAATAAGCCTGTACATCTTTTTGCTTTCTGAAATGCAACAATATAACCCACCCACAAGGCTGCTGGCTCCATGGTGGCTGATTTCCACCTTATTTTATTAAGCTAGCAAGATGCTTCTTATTAGAATCTCCCAACCGAATTTGAGAAAATACTTCGAATCTGTGGGGACATTTGCTGCTTTACCCCAAATCTCAGAAGGACTGTGGTAGAGCTGTAGCTATGTGAACGCAGCCATTACAGTTTGCAAACCATGCTCTATGTCTTACTGCTATATGTAAATGTAGCTGTAGTCAGAACAAAGCATAAGTTAGTGCACCTATGAGATCTTGCCTACATAATGCAGAGTATGAAGTGGAATTCATGGACTAATAGATTGAATGGTCACAACTGAGATGTTTGTGCTGGATGCTAGTTCGGAGGCCTTCTCCTCTATATTAAAACACACTATAAATTAAACACCAGAGATTGCAACAGATGCAAAGTTAAGAGGCTTATTTCTGACAACCTTTTTTTTTTTTTTTTTAATTACTCGAATACCGTTTTCAGGGACTAGGATGTTTAGGCATCAATCCTTGGCAGTGCCCACTTTGTTCCCAGCCAACTGCAAGCGCTGAACCACAGCAGGCTTTCTTGCTCCGCTGGTTGTCTATTGCCAATTGTCGACCTGCAATGGCCCCCTTGCCTTCCACCCCCAGACCTTCGTCCCAACCCATTTACTGACGCATGGTTTGACCCAGGTGTTTTGCTGCACTGGACAAGTAGCCACCAGTCAATCAAGCCATGGTACTGAGGTGGGGCAGCACACAATTGGCAGTGGGCAGGAGAATGGGGGACTGTGGGGAACAGCGCACAATCAATGGCAAGTTGTGGGGGGCCAATGTGTGGCAGCAGCATATGGGGGAAGAAGAAGGAAGGGATATTGGATAGTCTTTCAGCTTTGAGATCTACTGCCAAGGAAGGAAGGAAGGAAGGAAGGAAGGAAGGAAGGAAGGAAGGAAGGAAGGAAGGAAGGAAGGAAGGAAGGAAGGAAGGAAGGAAGGAAGGAAGGAAGGAAACTGCCACAGGCTGCCAAATGCCTGCTTTGCACTGCAAAACTCTGGGGTTTCTATGGTGCACTGTGGTGCCTCTTTCTCCCTGATCAACTTGCGGTCTCTGCAGTTCAAAAAACAGTACAGCTTTAATAGTGTCCTAGGAATGATGTCAAAAAGAGGGTCATGAAGGAGACAATTCTCGTCAGCAGCAGCAACTTGAGTTATTGTGCAAAACTGTTTGATCTGGGAAAAAGGTTTGCACTGCATAGAGAGGAAGCAAGGAATCCAGCCAGCAGAGAGGCAGAGATCCAGCCCACCACTCATTCCATATTGTCTCCCAATAGTTCTCACCCTGCCCACCTTCCACCAATTGCATGTGCCCAGGGGTGGGATTCAAAATTTTTAACAACCGGTTCTGTGGTGTGGCATAGGTGGTGGGCATGGCTTGGTGGTCATGTTATTGGCTGGATGTGGCCAACTCAATATCACTCACATCGAGGCATGCATCTCCTCGCCTGGCTTCTCATGACTGTGGGGAGGCTGCAATAGTCGTAAGTGTGAAAAACGGTCATAAGTCACTTTTTTAAGTACCATTGTAACTTTGAATGGTCACTCCACACAAGCAAAGAACCAGCAAAGGAGGGGAAAAAACTCCAGAGAAGTTCCAGAGACAGGAAGTCTAGTCCTGCCAAGAATGTAATAAGGGTTAACAGAGAGGCAGTTTCTGTAAGCAACACCAGAATGTTTCCTTCCTGCCTTCCTTACAGGATTAGGCCAATAATTTCTTCTAACAACCAGTTCTCCGAACTACTTAGAATGTTAACAACCGGTTCTAGCGAATAGGTGCGAACTGGTAGAATCCCACCCCCGCGTGTGCCCTTCAGCCCCTGTAATTGCCCTGCCTGTCTGCTGCCGATCACATGCTGCCCAGTTCCTACGATCGTCCTGTCCACTGGCAATCATGCGCTACACACACACCCCACCGCTACACCCTGCCATCAGATTGTCAGTAAAATGTCCAAGTCAAACCATGCTCGGGTACTGGCTGGGATGAAGGGCTAGGGTTGGAGGGCCCGGTGGGCATTGGTGGTGGATAATCTCTGGCAGACCATCAGCAGAAGTGGAAAGCCTGCTGCTTGGCGGGGGCAGTTGATTGGGAACAAAGGGAACATGGCCAAAGGTCGGCGCCTAAACATCCCATTCTGGTTTTCAGACAGCACAGTCAACCACATGTCTTGATAATGGGACAATGGTAATACTAGCATTCTCATGAACTGGTCTTTTTGGTTTAGCCTGTGCACCAATCACATATATTAGCAGGAGAAAACTCCTGGTGCATATGTATGTATGTATGTATGTATGTATGTATGTATGTATGTATGTATGTATATATATATGTATATATGTATATATGTATATATATATATATATATATATATATATATATATATATATATATATATATATATATATATATAATATATATATATATCTGGCATTCAGCTTTGTTCGGGTATTTTCCCATGTGGTGCTTTTAAAGTTGTAGCAACGTTTCGGCAGAATCTCATCTGCCATCATCAGGCTTCTGTATTGTGTTCTGTATTGTATATAGAGAAGCCTATATATACAATACAGAACACAATACAGAAGCCTGATGATGGCAGATGAGATTCTGCCGAAACATTGCTACAACTTTAAAAGCACCACGTGGGAAAATACCCGAACAAAGCTGAATGCCAGACATGTAAGTACCCGCGAAAACTTAAGAAAACATATGTTTTCTTAAGTTTTCGCGGGTACTTACATGTCTGGCATTCAGCTTTGTTCGGGTATTTTCCCACGTCATAATAGTGGTGCTTTTAAAGTTGCAGCAACGTTTCAGCAGAATCTCATCTGCCATCATCAGGCTTCTGTATAGTGTTTGTCTGTGAGTCAGACTTTTACAGTGGTTTCAGATTTAAATTTGGGGCAGCCTATTGCTGTGCCAGAATGGTTTTTTCTTCATCCTGATTGGTTGAGAGTCTTGGTCTGTGTTTATTGGTCTTGGAGAACACAGAACACAGCAAACTCCAATATATATATATATGTTTTCTTAAGTTTTCGCGGGTACTTACATGTCTGGCATTCAGCTTTGTTCGGGTATTTTCCCACGTGGTGCTTTTAAAGTTGTAGCAACGTTTCAGCAGAATCTCATCTGCCATCATCAGGCTTCTGTATGGTGTTTGTCTGTGAGTCAGACTTTTACAGTGGTTTCAGATTTAAATTTGGGGCAGCCTATTGCTGTGTCAGAATGGTTTTTTCTTCCTCCTGATTGGTTGAGAGTCTTGGTCTGTGTTTATTGGTCTTGGAGTTTGCTGTGTTCTGCTACTAATATCTTCTATCTGTTGTTTTTTTTTGGGGGGGGGGCTCTTTTTGTATCTTGATTGGCTGGCAACATTGTGTTACTTTATTGGAGGCCTTTAGTGCAGCTTGGCTTCGAGTAAATGGACGGCTATCATTCGTTAGGAAGCTGGGTTTCATCTGGGTGCCTGGTTGGGGTGTGTTTGAGCTGGAGGTATCAGGGGGGATCTGTTTGTGCCCAGGTGTTTGCTTGGCTTGTGGTGTGGAGATGTTTTTTGTTTGTGAGTGCAGGCTTCCAAATGATTGACAGCCTGGTGGAATCATCTCTTCTGTTCATGCTTTCTGGTCTTTTTTCAATCTCTATGGCTTCTCTGATGATTCTGTGGCTGGGATTTTCTATGGTGGCTAGGGTTTTGGTGCCATTGAAGTTGATGTTATGACCTGTGGCTTCCATGTGTTGGACGAGTGAGGAAGTGTGTTCCAGCTTTTTGACTGCATTTTTGTGTTCATCCAGGCGGGTACTTATTCTTCTATTGGTCTATCCAATGTATGTGGCCGGGCATGATGCACAGGGGACTTCATATATGCCTTGGTTTTCCAGGTCAATTTTGTCTTTGGGGTTCCTGAGGATGGCTGCTATTTTTCTGTCTGTTTTGAAGGCAGTCTTGATGTGGTGTCTGTATAGTATCTTACTAATTTTGTCTGTAGTGCCTCTTATGTAGGGCAGGACAGCTGTTCCATGGGTCTGTTCATCTTCTGGGTCTCTATTATGTCTTAGTGTGCTTTTGTGAATCAAGTTGGTGATCTTGCTTTTGTGGAAGCCGTTGGCTGTCAATATTTTAGTCAGGGTGCATAGTTCAGTCTTAATGTGTGTCTTGTCTGCCAGGCGTTTGGTTCTAGTAATTAGTGTTTTAGCCACGGAGTTTATCTGTGCTGGGTGGTGGTGGGATTGGGCGTTGAGGTAGCGGTTGGTGTGTGTTTTCTTCTGGTATATGGTGTGTCCTAGTGTGCCATCTGTTTTCTTGTAGATTAGTACATCTAGGAATGGTAGTTGTTTGTTTGTTTCTGTTTCCATGGTGAACTTGATTTTGGGGTGTGCGCTGTTTAGGTGTGTTAGGAAGTTGTTTAGGCTTTCTTGTCCATGGGGCCAAATCACAAATGTGTCATCGATATATCTTAACCATAGTTTGGGTTTGAGGATGGCATTAGCCAGGGCTCTGGATTCGAATTCTTCCATGAACAGGTTTGCAATGACAGGTGACAGTGGTGATCCCATGGGGGCTCCTTCAATTTGTTTGTATCTTTGTCCTTTGTATATGAAATATGTGTTGGTTAAGCAGTGTTCTGTTAGTTCCATGAGGTGTTTAGCTGGTTGGTATTTATTTTTGATGATTTCGAGGGTCTCTTTTATCGGGACTTGAGTGAATAGTGAAACCACGTCAAAACTTACAAGCAGATCTTCTTGCTCCACGTGTAGATCTTTGATCATTTCCAAGAAGTGGTATGAGTTTTGTACATGAGAAGCTGCTGTTTCAGCATGGGGCTGTAGCTCTTTTGCTAGGTGTTTAGCCAGGTTTTGTAGTGGTGCTCCTCTGGAGCTGACTATGGGTCTGAGAGGTATGCCTTCTTTGTGTATTTTTGGGAGGCCGTATAGTTTGGGGCATCTGGAAGATTTCTCTCTGGGTATGATCGTGTGTTGGATCTCTTTGCTTATGTGGCTGGTTATAATTTTCTTCTTGGTTAATTTTTCCAGATATGTGGTTGGGTCTGTGTTTATGGGCTTGTATGTGGAGTCTTGGAGTAGGTCTGTCAATTTAGTTTCATAGTCTTTTCTGTCCATTACTACAGTGGCATTCCCTTTATCTGCTGGGAGGGTGATTATGCTGCTGTCTCTTTTCAGGGTTTGTAGCGCTTTAATTTCATTTTGCTGTAAGTTGCTTTTGGGTGGTTTGCTTGTGCATAGAATGTTGGTAACTTGGTGTCTTATTTTATCAGCTTCATCTGTATTTAATTTAGTTAGGCTGGATTCTACTGCACATATGATGGATTCTGTGGGGATTTTTGGGGAATTTTTTGGGAATTTGGAAGCCTGCACTCACAAACAAAAAAATCTCCACACCACAAGCCAGGCAAACACCTGGGCACAAACAGATCCCCCCTGATACCTCCAGCTCAAACACACCCCAACCAGGCACCCAGATGAAACCCAGCTTCCTAACGAATGATAGCCGTCCATTTACCCGAAGCCAAGCTGCACTAAAGGCCTCCAATAAAGTAACACAATGTTGCCAGCCAATCAAGATACAAAAAGAGCCCCCCCCCCAAAAAAAAAAACAGACAGAAGATATTAGTAACAGAACACAGCAAACTCCAAGACCAATAAACACAGACCAAGACTCTCAACCAATCAGGAGGAAGAAAAAACCATTCTGACACAGCAATAGGCTGCCCCAAATTTAAATCTGAAACCACTGTAAAAGTCTGACTCACAGACAAACACCATACAGAAGCCTGATGATGGCAGATGAGATTCTGCTGAAACGTTGCTACAACTTTAAAAGCACCACGTGGGAAAATACCCGAACAAAGCTGAATGCCAGATATATATATATATTCATTCATTCATTCATTCATTGATTCATTCATTCATTTATGCCTCTCCTACCTCTTCTCTGAAATAAACCCTCAGGATGTGCTGCTTTTCCATTGTATTATGTTTAATGTTCGACCAAGCCTGACCTGTGAAAGCTGCATTATGAAGATACTGGATTGATAGTCATGGAAAATTACAAGGCCTTTTGTGTGTCTTTTGGCACGTTAGAATGAAGAAACAAATGAATCTGAAAGAAGGGCATTTTTACTACCTTGCTGCAATAAAAGGCTTGTCTCCTTACAGCCTGAGAACAGAGTGTTTTGCGTCAAAAAAATGAACAACATTAACTAAACAGGCTGCCAATATTCCTTCACAGTTGACTGCTCTGGTATTTTATTTAAACATATACACCGAGCACTGTGGATGACATGGCCGGTTTATGAAGGATTACTGATTAATGAGTGACAATGCAGATACATGCTGGCAGCTTTCTATTATTGCTAGAGATCTCCAATGAGCTAAATTTGGTCAGCAGCATTGATTTTGTCTAATAAGCTAGCAGAATCCGTGTGTTGGAAAGTCTGCAGTTCTCCATCAAGAGATAAATAAAAGTTAACTTAAGTGGCATCTAGAGCCTGAAGGGAAGTTATAATAAATAATGGCTGGAACTTTCTTTGTTGCTTGTATGCCTCCTAAAAAAGGGCTAAAAGCTTTCTAGCCTTGAGAAGTCAGCAAATTCTTCCTCCCCGTTTGAAAGTCTGTGAGCAAAATATGTCAAGAGTGGAAGATAAATTTTACTTCAGACTGTACTTTAATCAATCTTCATTTTTTTCATCACAGCGAATCATTAATTGACCCCATAAGTTGTAATTCGTGGAAAGATTAAAAAGATAGCAAATGAATATAAATACATACCAAATACATGAATGTAACATAATTACAGCATAAATATAAATGCAGATATTATACTTATGTATACTTCATGTTTCTCACAAACACACATAAAGAATACATATATACATATTATGTATATGACACCAGAAATGGTATGTGAACTCGTCATCTTTCTGTTACTTCTGCAGGCATTTTCAACACCCTGAAAAGGGTGTAATGTAATGGGAAGTGTTGGAGAAAGAGCAATTCCCAATTTACTCTCATTCGGTCTGTTTATTGAAGCAAAGTTCAGGGTCAATTTCATGCATTTGACCGCAAAGCACATGTTGTGCATGTTGAATTTCCAGAATCAATCCCTGACATTACCTGGGCATGTCTTTTTGAAATATATTTTGTTTAGGCTGCTTGGACTGCAAGTATGATGAAGTGTGTTCCTATCCTTTAATAATAACAAGAGTGTACGCAGAATGCAGACTGTCTTTCCTTAATTGCAGCCATAATGTCAAGTAGGAAACTGAAATAAAGGTATCCAAGGCCAGAGTCATTTTCCTGAACCACAGTCCTCTTTTTGGAACGAGGTGTTAGTCCATAGTAGGATAGCTAATTATTTATTTTTGTTTATTTTATTTTATTTATTTTGTTAATTGCATACAAGATAATTGGTATAAGTAAAAACATAGTCATGAATACATGGATACATGTAAGAAAAATAAAAAAATAAAAGAAACAATAGGACAGGGACGGTAGGCAGGTTGGTACGCTTATGCACTATAATATAATTCTATTATAATCATATTATATTATTATTATAATTATAATATTATCATTATGGGTGACCATGACACAACATGAAAAGGCTTTCCGTCTCCCAGAGGCTTACTAGCTGAATTTGAAGATTGTTAAAATATCTAAATCACCACTCTTTTCATAATCAGGCATATCCTTTCCTTTCATTGAAAACTCTTCTAAACCCCTTTTGTGATCTGGAAATTCCACAAGCCCCCAGCAAAATTTTAAGCGGTGCCTGTAGAGGAACATCTGTCGCTTAGCAGCATAGTTCACATTCCTGACTGTGGGCTCCCTGCAGACTTTTTAGCTTCTCTGCATGCTCCTTCCTGAACTACTTACATCCTGGTTATAATTTCTCAGGCCTCCTCAGAACATTTCTGAACCTTCTGTTTTCTGCCTAAAATCTCCCATCTTTTGGTAAGCATATTTCTGAGGTGTTCCTGATCAAGAGGGTAATGAGATACAGCTCATGTCCCTTCCCAATGTTTGATGAACAGACAGAATTTCATAAAATATGGGATGTACTTCACTAGCAAAGACACTGGAGAAAAAGTCGTAGTATTATTGCATTTCCCCTTTTATGGCTGTTACCATCTGGCTGAGACTCCATCTACAGCTCTTCCAGGATTTCTTACCTAAGCCACACTATTTGCACATGGTACACAAGTCATGTCTTGGCCCTCAGCCCAATAGTGAAGCAAGTCTGATGCTACGTTACAGTTATTTTACTTTGCAAGTGTTGTGTGCTAGTATCCCTACAGCTAAATTCTAAATTTGTAGAGAGTTGCAACCATCCAATGTCTAAGCAAGTATAAAAAAATGTGCATCTTTCTAGAATCTGTTGTGAATCTGGAAATTAACCAGTTGTTATATGAAAGCCTGAACTGCAATCATGTTTCTTCTATTCTCTACCTCTATTGTTCTTTTCTAACTCTGAGTTTCCCTTTGAAGGGTGTCTTTTTGGAGTTTAAATGGCATGAAAACATGCTTTAAAATGTTGGTGATTTACATAATGAGATTTTATATTTGTTTAGTCTTCTGCATCAATTGGATATAGATCTGCTAAATGTTTTGATGAAGAGATTAATATGAACAGACTTGTAATCAACAATTTGAAACCCATCTTCCTAAAGATAAACTCAACCTAATTCAGGAAGAATGACTTCAAAAGAGAAGTGCATGGGATTGAACTATGAATTGTGCTTCCCCAACTATGCCAGATTTATAATTTATGTTGAATTTTACCTGTGTTTATCCTTTGATGCAGGGATATGTTTTTAAACTAAGCTCGAACAGGCAAGCTTTCCGTGCAGGCTGTGTGCTGAATGCAGATGGAGCCTGTCACATTCAGTTGCCTCCAGCTGTTGTTTCTTTGTCTGCCCAACCTAAGACCAGAGATGGAAAAAAATTCAATGATCTTTGTCAAAAGAGGCCATACTGGCCTTCCATAGAGATCCTATGCAATAGACTTTCATTAGCCTCCATTATGTATACAAAAGATGAGCTTGCAACAGCATACCTATTACTGTGGATTAATTCAGAAGCTGAGTCTTAGACTGTAATACAATGAAGGGAGAAAAACACTTATTCATGTTGCTATCAAATAACTTTGGGATTCAATTATCTCTCGTGCAATAGATAGCGTCTTCCTCACCATCTGCAAATGAGTGATACACTGTCCACTGGATCATATGGTATAATCTCACAGAATTTTCTCCTTTGAACTCTACTCCATGCTAACAATATATCCACTGTGTGTTATTCACAAACTCAGGAAATGCACTTTTTTCATTATTTTTCTTTATTACTCAGTACAGGTAGTCCTCAAATTATGACTGTAATAGACCCTGCCCATCACGGTCATAACTCATGATGGCCCTAAAGTGGACCAGTTTAGGCAAGTATGACCAACTGATTTGATCTGTGACTGATCCACTTTTCTGATTTTGTTTTGCAGCAGTCATTAAGTGAATACGATGGTCAAAAAGCGAATGTGGTAGACATTGAGTGAATGTTGCAGTTGTTTGGGATGGTTTTGCCAAAAAAAAAAAAAAAAAAGGAAGAAAATGCTGGGTTTTGGCAAAACTGTCTGAAATGCGGTCACATGACCATGAGGTGCTGCAAACAGCCATACAGTTGCCAAGAGCCTAATCTGTGGTCACATGTCTACGGGGTGGGTGGGTGGAACTTTGAATCCAGGTTGTAAGTACCCCTCCAGGAGATCCACTGGAACTTTGAATGGACACTAAGTGAATAGTTGTAAATTGAGGACTACCCGTGCTATGCTAGGAAAAGAGGTATGGCTGGTTTATCTACTGGAAGAGGCACAACTAGAGCCACATAAAAAGCACTTGACTGCCAACATGCATGCCCAAGTTCATAAGATTGTATGCCCATGGACATGATATAAGACTTTTAGAGGATAGAGCAAAAATTGACTTTTTAAAGCTGTACAGAGGATGACCAGTACCGAAGAAGATGGTTTGAATTACAATGGAGAGCACCATTGAGAAACCAGGCTGGGAGCAGATCATTTGCAGAAAATGTATCTGTGCTAAGAGTCAGCAGAGGCTTCTTGGCACATAATCAAAGCAGAAAGCAAATTTAATTGCAACTTATTACGTATGTATGTGCATTGATTTACATGTATGCTTTATGATGATACATGTCTTTGGATTAAGTCCCTAAGGTGAAGAACACTATAATTTACTGCACTGCATTGTCAATGTAGCCCCAACAGTTGAGTTGACCAGGGGAATCTTTGATGCATTTTATACTTCCAGACCTTATTATGGCAGACATGATGAAATCTCATGAAATTAGCTTGAGGAGCCTTCTCTCCCCTTCCTCTGCATGTCCGTTATCATACTCTAGCTATTTCCCAGGATGCAGGATGCCTGCTTTTTGCTAGTTTGTTTACAGTCTTGTTTTTGTATTATTAGCTGGCAGGAATGAGGGCAGATGGCAGCAGGTGGTTACAGCTGAGCTGTCACACTGTGCTTTAGCTGGAATGCAAAAAGCTGCAGAGATCAGCTGCCTAGTGTACAGATACTGGACTCTGGCCAGCATCTTCTCAGTACAATTTTTCTTAAAAAAAAAAAAAAAAGGAAGGGGGCTCAGGAGTGTAGATTACATTTTAAAATGTCAGGAACAACTTTTTCCCCCAAGTATGCAACCAAGAAAGCACAATTCCTCCCCCAGCTCTGTAAACCACACACAGGCAACACATATAAATGTGAACCAGGTGTAGAACATAGAAGACTAAACAATATTATCTGAGTCTTGCAAAATCAGTGGAAAACTATTTGCAATGCTTGTTTGTGCCATGTACAAAAAAAATATAGTATTATGATATTCTTTCTTTTCTCAGTGTATTTTTCATCTACAGTTATGTTACACAACAAATTTTCCAGAAAACTAATTGTATAAACTTGAAAAGAGCAGAAATTGTATAATCAAAGGGAATTATTGAACTAATAGGTATTTCATTAATTTTTAAAATGAGATTGTTTGGATTATTTCTGTGTTCTGTCTTCCACAGAATGGAAAGAAATAAGGTTGGTAGATTTTTTCACCTCCAAATAAAGCCAATAGACATACAATAGACCAAGGAAGCATATTTAATTTTTTCTACATCAGTTCTGTTTATGGTGTATATCATGAAGTCCTTTCTTTCATTAGTGTATTTTATAGCACGACATAAATAGATCTGGAATAATCTGTGATTCTTTCATATTTAGGGCATAAAAATTGCTTATAGTTCCATGTACTTTTTATTTTACATAACAAAACTAGATATTCAGTATAAAGAACGAATAATGGTAGCTGCCATGCCATTGTGCATATACAAAATCTCTTAAACCTGTACCCATCCTGTAATATTCCACTGTAGACTCTCGCTGTAAGTCTTAGAATATATTATTTCTGTCTGTCTGTCTGTCTGTCTGTCTGTCTGTCTGTCTGTCTATCTATCATCTATCTATATCTATATCTATATCTATATCTATATCTATATCTATATCTATATCTATATCTATATCTATCTATCTATCTATCTATCTATCTATCTATCTATCTATCTATCTATCTATCTATCTATCAATGATTACATATGAAAAAGAAAGATCTTAAAAGAAAGTAGAGTAAGTTCAAAAATATTAAAAGAAAAACATTCACACTAGAATATAAGATTAACTCATTCTCCTAAATGTAGTACTATAAAGTCTCAACTATATCAAGGGAGGTACTAATACCACTCTATAAAGCCTTAGTAAGACCACACCTAGAGTACTGCATCCAGTTTTGTTCACCACATTACAAAAAAGATGTTGAGACTCTAGAAAAAGTACAGAGAAGAGAAACCAGGAAATCAGTTAATGTATTAGGGGATTGGAGAGAAATCAGTTAATGTATTAGGGGACTGGAGACTAAAACATATGAAGAACAATTACAGGAACTGGGCTTGGTTAGTCTAGTGAAAAGGACCAGGGGAGACATGATAGCAGGGGCTGCCATAGAGAGGAAGGGGTCAAGCTATTTTCTAAAGCACCTGTAGGCCAGACAAGGAATAATGGATGGAAACTGAGGAGAGAATTAACCTGGAAATAAGGAGAAACTTTCTGACAGTAAAAACAATTAACCAATGAAAGAGCTTGCCCTTGGAAGTTGTGGGAGCGCCATCACTTGAGACTTTCAAGAAGAGATTGGATTGCCATTTGTCAGAAATGGTGTAGGGTGTCCTGCTTGGGTGGAGGGTTGGAATAAATGATCTACAAGGTCCTTTCCAACTCTGATTAACTGTTATCTGTTATATACAGTGTGTGTGTGTGTGTGTATGTGTGTGTGTGTGTTTTCTTAAGTTTTTGCGGGTACTTACATGTATGGCATTCAGCTTAGTTCGGGTATTTTCCCACGCCATAATAGTTGTGCTTTTAAAGTTGTAGCAACGTTTCAGCAGAATATATATATAAATTGAAGAGTGAATGCCTCCCATTTGGAAAATGCTGGCAAACAAATATGAGTGCTGAAAATCCTAGGCAAATTATGAGGGAATCTGAAAACTCAAAAGCAATATCAGTGAACATTCAACTATGTCAAAAGTGCCTGTGTCTCAAGGTGGAAGTTTCTGCCAATAGACCCTTATGAGCACTCTTAGACTTCTACATCATTTTAAATACTTTCAGTTAATGTATTTGGTGAAATGGGTGGAGTTAGAGGCATTACATTCTGGAAATTCCACTCTCATATGATTCTAGAAATGATGCTACAAAACAGTTATATTTGAGATGCAGGGTATAGGAAGTCTTTGTTTTATCACTATTTTGATTTAACCTTTATATTCAGTGGCTGGCAAAATCTTGATGTAATGAATATGCAAATAATTATTTATAATTCTCTCACATGTTCCAAACAAGGTGTCAAGATAATAATGAATTAGATGAGATATTAAATTGATGAATGTATCTTTTCTTTTATATGTACACTGAGAGCCTGTGCACCAAGACAAATTCCTTGTGTGTCCAATCACACTTGGCCAATAAAGAATAAAGAATTCTATTATAAAGAAAAATTTAATTTAAAGTTTAGCCCAGCTCAGGGTTGTTCAGGTAGATGTTTCTCTAATCAGGGAGGTGATATTCAACTAGCTAGGGATACAGCTGCACTCTGTACAAATAAGGTTTGCAGTTTTATATGCTTCTAAGTTCAGCTTTGTTTATGAGTATATAATGCCATACAATGTCTTTTGTCTATTTAATTGATATGTCTATTTATTTGAGATAAACATTGTCAACTTATTAACATTTAAATTAATAAATATCCTATTGTATCTTATTATCTTATTTGAGCCATAATTTATAGTGTACCTTTCAATAATGTTTTCAAAAAGTTGAAATAGTTTTAAAATGAGATTATTACAGCAATCACAATATAATAATTAGCACTAAAATAATTTGCTGAAGATAAAAAATATTTTCAAATGCCTTTTCATCAAGGTAACTTCCAAAGATTACAACTGGGGTATCACCAACAAAAGGCCTCTGCTGAAAGTAGTGGAATTCAGGGTAGACATATATATGAAGACAAAAACATCCTGTAGATCAGGCCTGTCAAACTCACAGCCCATGGGCCGGATGCGTCATGGTCTGGCCACGCCCACGGCCAGTTTAATGAAAGTGCGTGGGGAAGGGGCGTTTAGCGAAGGAAAAAAAAGTCCCGATACGTCACGTGATGCTGCCATGATGACGTGAGTTTGATACCCTTGCTCTAGATATTTCACTCTTAAGCTATGAGAGACTTTCAAGAATCAGAATGGAATTCTGAATTGAGCCCAGCACAAACTGAGAACTAATTCAATTAAGAAAAAGAGGAATATGATGAAAATGTTCGATGAAGATGTGCTATGTTCTGTGTAGATGTGCTAAGCTTGCAAACTTAGGAAGCATTTCATAACTACTTCCTTTGAGGAAATAGACTTCATCTTGACTTGAACACTGGTTTCTATATAACAAAATGAAAATCAATGATGAGAAAAATAGAATAAAAAACAAATGCACAAGTGTAGAATAGGTGGAACCTTGCTCAGTAGCAATAACCATGAGAGGGCTGTTGAAGTCGTCTGTGTGTATGTGTGTGTGTGTATGTGTTGAGATTAGAAAGAGTGCAGAGAAAAGCAACAAAGATGATTAGGGGACTGCAGGCTAAAACATACGAAGAACAGTTGCAGGAATTGGGTATTCCTAGTTTAATGAAAAGAAGGACTGGGATGACATAATAGCAGTGTCCCAATATCTAAGGCCACCACAAAGAAAAGAGGGTCAACCTATTCTCCAAAGCACTTGAAAGCAGAAATAGATAGAGACTATTCCAAGGGGGGGAAAAAAAGCAATATAGAAATAAGGTTAAGTTTCCTGAGAGTTAGAACAATTAGTCAGTGGAATGGCTTGCCTTCAAAAGTTGTAGGTGCTCCATCACTGAAGGTTTTTAAGAAGAGATTGGACAACCACTTGTCTGAAATGATATAGGGTATCTCGTTTGAGCAGAGAGTTGGACTAGAACAGGGATGTCAAATTCGCAGCCAGATGTGTCATGTACTGGCCACTCCCATGCCCAGTTTAGTGAAGAGAAGAAAAGCCGCCGTGCCGCCATGAATTTGACACCCCTGGGCAGTGGTGGGATTCAAATGTTTTTTGCCACCGGTTTGGTGAGCATGGCTTGGTGGGTGTGCTTTGCGCATGTGTTCGTTTGGCGCAGGCACAGAAGGCATTTGTGCAGGTGCAAATTTGTTCTAGTTCGCCTCCTGCAAGCCTGCACGATCCCAGTTGTTTCAGCAGCTGCCGCGCGGTGCTATTCTGTGCCGTGCAGAGCAGCTGCGCTTCATATTCAATGGATAAAGACGAGTAGGGGAGCCTAGGTGGGCAGGTGGGCCCTACAACAGAGCTAGCAGTTCCGCTGCTCATCGCTCCTATCGGCTCTCCAGAACCGGTCGAATGCCACCACTGCCCCTGGACTAGAAGATCTTCAGGGACCCTTCCAACCCTGTTATTTTGTTAACACTTCTCTTAATCTTGTCTATGAAATATGTTATCATTTACTTTCTGGATTTAGCTTGACTTTCTGCAGAATGGTAATGTTTACAGATATGTGGACTTTGGATAACCAGAGTCCTGAATGATGACCATGGTAGTTTGGGAATGCTAGTAAACTACCCACACATCTGGAATGGGCTGATTGGGGAAAGCTAAACTACAGTATCCATGAATACTAGGATAGCCTACACAATGATTTGAATTACTACATGTCAGAAAAGCTAACAGTTTAATTTAGGGCTTGGAGAAAGGCTTTTCTTGTTAATTTGTAGCCAGAAACTACTATATGTCATCTGATGATCTACTACTAGACCCAAACTACAATTTATCCACCCTTAATAATACATGTGCATTTGGCTTTTTCTGCTAATGCACAGATCCTCATTCGACATGCCATTTAGTGTGTTGGGGCAGAGATTGAACAGACAGCCCTAATGCTCTGTCACATGAACAGAGCTGAGGATATATGTTCAATCTGACAGTGAGTTAAAGCAACTGCACTGCAGGTAAGGCAAAAAGAAGTAACATTCAAAGGCTCCACTGGAATGGTGTAACAATGCAAACAAATGCTGAAAGGAAAGAGATGTGAGACCTTCCCCTTTGTGTCCCTGGGCTAGTTTCCAAGTTCTAACAGCAGCATTGTAAATGACTTGCTGTAGTTCCATTGTAGAACTGAATCTAATCAATAAATCATCTGGCATTTGTTGTTATTCTACCTGCCATTTGATTATTTTTCACTATCTATATTTATGGTGTTTAAGAGATTTTTTTTTCTTGTTGTACCTTTTCCACCTCATTAGTTCTACATTAAAGTGTGGTTATTCTCAGGTCATAGTAATTGGGATAAAATCAAATTCCATCTGTTTCTGTCAAAAGGAAGCAGTAGAAAGAGGTAATTCAAGAGGAATTTTCATTTGCTTTATATTGCATCATGACCTCTTCTGATCGATGATTAATTAATGGTAATCAACATGCAGTATGTTTGTTCAAGTTATGACTACGTTATTTTTATCAGATCTTTTTAAACAGATCTTTTCAATGCACAATTCAGTTATAAGTAGAATCTAGCATATTCTTATCAATAGGTAAACTGACAAAGCCGTGCAAAAGAATCTGCAGTATTAATTTATTTTTTCTCATTTAGATTTTTAGCTCTCTAAATGTTTCTTATAAATATAAGTTATAAAATGGCAAAATGGATAAATCTAACACATAGTACAAACTAGACATGTCTCATATGGAACATTAATTCCAATAGGTGCAATGTGATTTACACCATAATAAGTGTATTTAGAAGTTCAGGTTTCGGTATATTCCATTGAGGATGCTTTATTTCGACTTGGTTCAATTGAGGCAGCTATAAATGCTTGGGGAAAAAATAGGGATGGCGTCCCACAAAATCCAGTAATGGTTAAAAGCATTACATGCAATAAATCTATGTTTTACCAGTTTCTTTTCATTTTCAATGAATTACTGTGAGTATTCTGTTGATTTGTGGATTCATGTACACCTCCATACAGTTCATTTACCCTCGGAAGTGTTCAAACTTGAACAATTGAAGCCTGATTGGTAAAACTGTAAAGGCAGAATTGTAAGGCTGGCATTCAGGAGAACCACTCATTCAGCAGAATCCAAGATTACCAGATTAGCAGTTTTATTATCCCAAGAATGAACATCTAATAAGATCTTGAATTCTAGATTTTAAACTAATAATAGTAGAACATTGATACTGAAACAGAAAATGTTGGATATTTTGTTTGAATACCTCCCAAAAAAAAAAGGCATTTAATAAATTATGTTTGCATGATTCACCAAACCACAAACTGATTAACCATATTTTACCTTTGTGTGCATGTTTGAAGATAGATAGATAGATAGATATGATAGCAAATAAATCTCTGAGTCCTATGCAACTGTAAACAGAGTTAATTCAGAAAACAATGGGTGATTTAGTAGAAATTCATGTTTTACATGAATTCTGTTGTCTTGGAGAAGATGGATATAATATCCTATGATTTTTTTTAAAATAAAGTTTAATATCCAAATTCTTTAGGACTTTTTACTTTCTTGAGTGTCAAGTTCTAACTGGGACTTGGATGTTCATATTAGAGTATAGCAAGTCAAGAATAAATGTGAACAGAGTAGTAACACATAGAATACAGTATTTGCCAATGCCATTATTTTACTTATTTTCATTATTATAAGCTTGATCACTTCTGAATAGCAAGATATGGTAGTGGGTCATGAATGGGTCATAAAGCTATGTGATGGTGTTTTTTTAAAAATACATTAAAATTTATAGCATAGTGAAAACAAAAAGAAAATATTCTTGTGAGTAGACAGCTTTCTTTCTATGTATCACATTTCCAGAAAATTAGCACCTTCCAAGATTTTTTTTCTCTTTTTTTCAATCAGACCTACTTTCTGATTTGAGTTGATTCCATGAACCTTCTTCTTCTTCTTCTTCTTCTTCTTCTTCTTCTTCTTCTTCTTCTTCTTCTTCTTCTTCTTCTTCTTCTTCTTCTTCTTCTTCTTCTTCTTCTTCTTCTCCTTCTCCTTCTCCTTCTCCTTCTCCTTCTCCTTCTCCTTCTCCTTCTCCTTCTTCTTCTTCTTCTTCTTCTTTTTGATGTTCTTGGGATATCATCTTCCAAGAGGTTGAGATGAAGGGTGGATCCACACAATGCCCTAAAACATAAGGGTGTTTGGGGGAGGTTAGATGAGCATGTTGTGTGAAGTCTGACAATTGTGGCTTTTTCATCAAGCAATCCTTAAAATAATGGCTTGTGGCATTGTATGGTATCAGCTAAACCCTCTCTATGTGAGATAAAGGCCTATTTGCACAAAATGCTTAAAATCACATGCGGCTGTCTGCAGGGTGCTATTTTACTCCCCTACTTCTCATTCCTCTAACTGAAGGTTAGACTTAGCTTGTTCAAAATGTAGTCGCCATTATAAATGAAATTACAATTAAACAATCACACATAATGATATGGAATAAAAATGGTCTTGTGGTCTCATTAGTGGCAGTCTCTTGCTGAAGATATGACAGGAATATGACCATATTACCCACCCTTCAGTGCCCTTGAAATATGGAATGTGCATATAATAAAATAACAATTCTAGCAGCTTTTTGCTTTCTTCAGTGAAACCTCTTTAAGGCCTAATTTAATTAGTAAACAAGAAGTCTACCTTCAGTTGCTGAAGTCTTATTAAAAGATGCAAAATGAAAAAAAAACATAGCCACGTATAATAATGATAAAACAGCAAATAATCTTCCCATTTGGCAGATAGCACTAGCAGCATCTGTTGGGCTGTGCACATTAAAATCAGGAAAAATGGTAGGTGTGGTATTGCAAAATTTCAACCACAATGCCATACCGACTGGGTTTCTGATGCTGACATCCTCCATGGACATCTAGGGATGATGCAACCAATTCAGAAGGTGTCAATAATTTAACAGCCAAATGCTCCAGGCAGCTTCTCCCTGGCAGATAGTCTCCAGAATTTGCAATTTCCTGAATTGTTTGCCAGATGACCTTTGGAATTTGAATCTCAGCTAACAGTTACATTGGGAGAATGTCAGCTAATGGAAAGCCTGATGAAGTATTTGAGTCTTGAAGTCATAGAACATATAACCTGTTTGTGGATTAAGAGAGAACCCAAGTATGAATATCTCCATAAAATGTTTATGAACTAGAAATTAAAGCAATTCAGTTCATTTACTTGAGTACAGAGTAGTTTGTAGAGTAGAGTAAAGGGACGCAGTGGCTCTGTGGCTAGGATGCTGAGCTTGTTGATCAAAAAGGTTGGCAGCTCAGCGGTTCGAATCCCTAGCACTCCATAATGGAGTGAGCTCCCGTTACTTGTCCCAACTTCTGCCAACCTAGCAGTTTGAAAGCATGTAAAAAATGCAAGTAGAAAAATGTGGAACACCTTGGTGGGAAGGTAACAGCATTCCGTACGCTTTTGGCATAGAGTCATGCTGGCCACATGACTATCAAGATGTCTTTGGACAGCGCTGGCTCTTCGTCTTTGTAACGGAGATGAGTACCGTGCTCTAGAGCCAGAAACGACCAGCACATACATACAAGGGGAATCTTTACCTTTACCTTACAAAGTAGTTTACCTTAAGAATAGCAAGGTTAACAACACAGGTTTTGAGAAGCCATGTTAGATACTGTGTGCATAGTTTGACGTGGTCCTATCGGAAGAAGGGTTTTTCATGAATAGCTATATACTTGTAATAAATTCCACTGAGTATAAATTATTTATGGAAGCATTCACATTTATCAGAAGACAACAGGCATGATCCGTAATTTTCCTTCCAGCTTTAGGTTCACCTTGAGTGGTATTCAGGTCTCAGAATGGCTCTGGCTTGCTGACTTTGTGACACACACACACATCCCCCAAATTTTTTTAGCATGTTTTGAATGAACCCTTTCCCTATAATTTGGGACTGACTCAGCAAAAGATAAATAAAGGGATGAAGATGAATTAGCAATTGTAGACCACAAAGTAAACAAGGAATTCCCAGGTGTGATGATGCAAGTTAAGAAAAAAGTTTCCTGTGTGGTATGAAAAGAAAATGGAATCAGATAAAGTGATTGAATCAAGAATTGTAGCAGTTTGTTTTATTGTTACCATCTCCTTTAGGTCCCTTGGATCACTTATCAACAAAAAAAACACACACATTTCATTGAATTTAAGGTCTGCTATCCTTACCTATAGTTAAGTCCTCTAAATCATAGCGTATTAGGTTACCTGAGATGACTTCGGTTCCTTCCTTCCTTCCTACCTACCTTTTTTTCTTTCTTCCTTCCTACCTTTTTTCTTTCTTCCTTCCCACCTTTTTTCTTTCTTCCTTCCTTCCCTTCCTTCCTTCCTTCCTTCCTTTCTTCCTTCATTCCCTCCCTCCCTCCCTTCCTCCCTTCCTTCCCTTCCTTCCTTCCTTCCTTCCTTCCTTCCTTCCTTCCTTCCTTCCTTCCTTTATTCATTCCCTTCCTTCCTTCCTTCCTTCCTTCCTTCCTTCCTTCCTTCCTTCCTTCCTTCCTTCCTTCCTTCCTTCCTTCCTTCCTTCCCTCTCCTTCCTCCCTCCCTCCCTCCCAACCTGCTTTCTCTCTGAGCAGCTAATTTCTCTTTCATTCAAAACAGTAAAACCTTTTTACCCCGGCTAGTAAGCCGTACAGGCCGCCTCCTGATATTTTAGCGCTTGGCTCGGAAGGTTTCGCTTTTCTCTCGCCTCTTTTAAATCAAGCGGCGGGGGAAACAGATGATGGTGACAGCCGAGAAAGAGGACGGAGGCTTGAAGGTGACAGAACCCGGAGTGGGGCGATGGGGGGGGGGGGGATTACAGCGATAGCAGCGAATGGATTCGACGCTCCCTGCCGTCTCGACAGATGCTGAGAGACAGGAAGGGAAGAAGAGCTCCTGAGCTCCCGCTGCGATTTGCTGAAGATCGGCGCTTGGGAAGAGGAGGAGGAGGAGGAGGAGGAGGAAGGAAACGGGGGGGGCGTTGGGGAGGGAAAGTACCGTTTCCTTTATTCGTCTTGAATCCTTTTCCCTTGTTCTCCCCCCCCCCACCGCCCATAAGGGCCTCGGAAGTTGGAATCAGCCCCCGTCCCCGTCCCCAAAGGCCAGGGACAGCGAAAAGGACATGGCTTCCGGGCGTTAATGTCTAGCAAAACTGACCCAGGCGGGTCGTGGGAACTGCGCTTGCTTTCGAGGCTTCTGCGACCAGGTTGCAGCCCGGAGGAGTGGCCAGGCGCCGCCGCTTGCTCTTGCGAAAGGGAATGACGAAATACGAGACTGGGACAAAGGGTGACTCCTACAGATTGAAGTTGCCCTTGGCAAGCCATCCATGCCGCAATGGACGACCAGCCTGAAAGAGTGGGTGGCGGCACGAGACGGCGCTGAGCTAGGTCTGCGAATGAAGTTAAAATCCTGATCGTTGTCTAGCCACGATTCCGTGTGTCTTTAGTGTTTTGTTGCTTTTCCCCTCCGGAGAATGGTGATCTCATGTCACCAAAGAACAGATTGACCCAATGGATGAAGCCATGATGTGCATGATGGTATTGGAAGCCAATTAATGATCTGCCTTGATATGCCATCTAGCCAATTGTTGAATCAAACCATGTTTCTCATCCACCATGGCTTGTGGGCCATGTGAACACTGCCACTAAGTAGCCTTAAGCAAGTTATTAGGCCTGATCTAATTCATGATGTGCTTCAACTCCAACACTAATTGAATTAACTTCTTTAACATTGTTTTGATGCTCCAGTAATGGGGCTCTGAATTCTTGGGGGGAAGACATCCATAAATAGAGGCATGTTTTGGGGCAAGAAACCAGGGAAAACATTGCTGCATTCAGACTAAATTATCTTTTTTTTTTTTTTTTTCCAAAACAAGCCCTATCTCCACCACCTGGAATCATTGTCACAACTGCTGCAGTCTTTGGCTGCTGCTAAACTGGTCTTAAAAGTGAAACATTTTCCCATTGTTGTATTGAAGGCTACTGTAAACATTACAGAGATAATACATGGCATGTATTTTGAATGCTTGAAATTGTTTGCCATCTAAGTATTATTATTACAACCTAGCAACCTGCAGCCATATGTAAGAAAATAAGTATTGTTCTCACAAAGCCTTCATTAAAGAACTAAGGCTATAACAGTAAGTACAATTATAGTAACAAACTAAACAAACTTGGAAATAGGGGTTACTTATTTCAATGGAATATACTTCCAAGAGAATGCTACTACCGATAGACTTTAGCTGTGTTAGGATGCCATTCTCGTCACTGCATTTATTTCAGAGTAAGCAGAGTGTTTCAAATTCATAAGGAAATCTATATAATGGCACAATTATGTGTGTTGCTATAACTTTAAAAGCACAACTACAATGACGTGGGAAAATACCCTAACAAAGCTGAATGTTTGGGCAGAATCTCATCTGCCATCATCAGGCTTCTGTATAGTGTTATACTCACAGATGAACACTATCCAGAAGCCTGATGATGGCAGATGAGATTCTGTTGAAAAGTTGCTACAGCTTTAAAAGCACAACTACCATGACGTGGGAAAATACCCGAACTAAGATGAACGTCACCAAGATACTCTTAATCTTACACGGGAAAATACCCGAACACACCTAGACCTACATACCTGTCCCTGTGAAAATCTATGAAATACACACACACACACATGTATCTTCTATTATATTACTTACATTTATTCTTTAAATGTCTCACCTTTCTTTCCTGCAGGATCTCACTTCATGTATTTGATTTGCTATTTAGCTCTCCAAGGTTAACTTCAGACCAACACTCAAGCAATACCCTGATCAAGAAACTGCCAAAGAGCCATCAATGAACAGCCCTAACCAAAGAATCTCCAAGGCTGCCCTCACCCACCCAGACAGGCAAGACACCAAAATATAAAAGGATAACAAACAGCACTGATATTACCTAGTTAGGGTATTAAAATGTGGAAGAAAAGGAACAAGCTCAGAGAGCACCAAGGATCCTTTATTTAGCTCTTTATTTAGCTCTCATTTGTTCTTTCTATATGTTCTCAACTTCTTTGGTACAGCTCAGACTCTTGTATTTAATCCACGTTCATTCATCCTTCATCCATTCTTCACCTTGCCTCTTCTTCTGATACCGTAGGTGTATTTCTTAAATATCCCATTCCCAGTGCCTTCCATTCACTTTTTACAATTCTTCTCACACAGCCAAGTGTGTCAATATATTGCATGTATCTTTTGTATACATAGGCACTCTAGGGTGAGGCAAATGTTGAAATATGCACTGTAATGTCATGACCTTGAGTTGCGAAACAGGTTTTGTGCTGTGTCAGTTCATTGTCATTTGGTTACTTTTAGACACCTATGCTTAGAGAAAGACAACAATAGCTGAAATCCTTGTTTCAAAGATCAAGAGTTATTAAGAGTTATGGCATAGGAATAAAATGCCCCAAAGTTCACCAGTCTTTTTACATTAGCAGGAAATGCTGACAACTTTTATCTGTTTTATCTTCCTAAGAAGTGTGGTGTGAATATTTATGTAACACCCAAAATAACAAACTTTCCGACTCTTTGCCAATCTATTCCATTTCAATTTAAAATCTTAGGTAGGTATGCAAATGTCACAGTAGATGGCACCACTAGCCAACCTTGACTGACCTTGGAAAACAAGCTGGGTTGAATTAGCCTGATAGGTAAACAGGGGACCACAAAGAAATGAAATCCCAGATCTGGGAAATAACCGAGAAACAAAGGAGACAAATGATACTGGATTCCTACAGGAGCCGCTCATTGGGTTCCCAGGAATAGATATTGATCTGACGAAGTCTTTATTTTTTTTTAAACCATGGTGTATCTCCAGGATTATTATTATTTTTTCAGATACAGATCTTCACATCCAGGAATAAAAAAACAAGCAAGGAAACTGCCAATAGGTGATGGTGGTAGATAACTTGTAACTTCACAACATATGGCCAGAAATTTTCTATGTATTTCTTTGCAAATTTCTACTGATAGGGACTAAAAATTCACAGCGCTGTTGGGAAGTATAAAGAAAAAAAAAGCAAGTCATATTTAAACTACAATATTTGGCATGAAATGCGGGGGCGGGGTGTGAGAAAACACCCCCCCCCGGCTTAGAAAGAAGCCAGAGACTCTTTTAACGGCCTTTCTTCAACCAGCCGCTTTAGAGAGGAGCGAGAAAGCTCTATTAACCCAGCTGTTCAAGTCAGACCCAAACTCCGAGGCCCTTCAAGGTCCCAATACAGGTTCCAGAGCCAAACCGGGCCCAACCTTCCACGCCCACACCGGCAACGGCCCCTTTCGTCTCGCATAGCGGCACGGTCCTGGCGTTAGCAAGCCGAAGCCTGAAGCGACGGGCACAGAAGCCCAAGGAGGCGGAGAGGGAGAAGCGTGGCGCTCCGTGCCTTTTTAGCCGGAGATTCTAGCCCGTTTTTCCACGGAGGCGTCGGGCGCTAGAGGGCGGGCGGAGAGTTTTTTTTCCCCCCTTTCCCAAGCTGCTTGCTCCGCTTTGTTATTTCTTGACGCGGCCCCCCCACCCCTCCTCCCCGGCCAGGTCCCTCCATTTCCTGTCTGGCTTTGTGAGGGCGACGGATATGGGCAGCAACCTCTCCTCAGGTGTGTCTGCTCCGGGCTGTTTTCTGCCTTCCCCGCGGCGGGGCCGGCAGGAGGGCGCGAGTCAGAGGCGGGCGCTCCGGCGCGTCATGTGAATGAGGAGCCCCCCTCGCTCTCCCTTGGCGGCGCGCCTCTTTCCCGCCTTTGCTTTCCTTTCCTTTCTTTTCTTTTAATTTTTCTTTCTTTCTCTTTCGTGGGAGCTGCCGCTTTCGCTCCGACTTGTTGGAGGCGGCTGTGTGGCTTGAAGCGAACGAGGCTTGCTGCCTCCTGGCAAACATGGACAGCCCCGTTGAGAGCGCGGCGACTCCTGCCGCCGGTCCTTTGAGCTGCCTGGGTTGAGGCGCACCCAGTCGGGAGAGAGAGAAAGAGAGAGCGGCTCCAGCGCCGGGCGGCGGCGGCGGCTGCGCCTGGAAAGCCGAAGAGAGAGAGAGAGAGAGAGAGAGAGAGAGCCGCGCACACAAAGGCGGGCCCGACTCGGCTTCTCCTTCAGCCTTCCAACTTGGGTAAGTTTTCCTCCTCCCGCCCGCCCGCCCGCTCCCTCCGTTCTTGGTTCCCCCCTCCTTTCCACAAAGGGTGGCTCCACCTGTTGAAAGGCTGGAAACCCCTCCCGGGATTGCTGATTTGCTGATCCTCCGAGCAAACAAACAACCCCAGCCTCTCTCGGAAGCTCTCGCTCGCCGCTTTTCATTCCGACGACGCCGCTGCCTTCCAAGTCGGTGGCCCCGCGCTCCGTCTCTTCGCTTGGAAAGGAAGTTGGGGAGGTTCGGGACCGCTGGGAAGCAGGGCAGGAAGGGGTAAAGAGGACTCGGTTCCCCACCCCCGCCGCCACCCCCCCCACCCCCCCGGTATGTTTCAGTCGAGCGATCGCCCGCTCCTTTTTTTTTCTTTTTTCCCCCCTGCTTTTTCTCCAAAGGATCAGCGACCGTCCTTCCATGTTTGAACCAGCAGATGGTTTCCATTAAGGGCGAAGTCCTTGGCTTTTCCCCCGCCGAACTGTGTGGCTGGCTGGCGGGTGCTCTGTGTGTGTGTGTGTGGTTCAAGCTCGGTTTGAAGCCTCAGGTTTAGTGACATGTGAAACTTTTCTCCAGCTCTGCGGTGGGGACGCGATTCCCTCCCTCCATCTCTCCCCCCCGACCCTTTCCCAAAAACGCTCGTGTCACCCTTTAAATTCTTAGGAAAGAGGAAAGGGATTAAGGGATCGGGGATGGCAAGACGTTTTTTCGGATCCTTTTCGGAACTGTAAGAAGAAAGGTGTTCCACCCACCCACCCACCCACCCACTTCCTACACTTTTGCGACTGCGATTAACTTTCAGAATAGCGAGCAGATTTGATCATGCCTTGCGATCCGCCCTAGTTGTATAGCATTACACAAACGCTTTGACTCGGCTCCCATTCATTCCTGCTTTTGGGGGGGAGGTCGTTGGCTTGAGTAGCATTCAGCCTCTTGGACCTGAGATCTCTGCCCCTGTTTTGGACACACTGAGATTGAAGGCAGGTGAGGGGAGTTTGCTGTGGGGATGGGGAAGGTTCAAAATCTAAAACAAAACCAAAAAAAATTAAAGCACTTCTCTTATTTTGCTGAAGGGAACTGTACTTTGTACTTCAATGTGTGACTCAGTCGGTTTCTTTGCTTTGGAACAAGGTATTTTTGTCATGGGGAGTTGCTCTGCAGTTATCCAAGTGGCTCTTCCAGGCATGAGATTGTGACACCTGCAGTTTGTATGGGAAGGTATTTCATTCGCTTGTTAGTTAATTAGCAACTAAAGGGAAGAGAACCCTCCTCTGGCTACAACGTGTTTATTAATTTCCCCCCTTGCATCTTCGGGCAGGTGGGCAGTGATGGCTTGGATGTTGATGGGGCACTTCATATCGGGGTCAATGCAGGCAGCACCGTATCCAGGTGTGCAACAAAAGTACTTCCTAATGGCAAGCCCACCCACCATTCCCCCCCATTTCGCATGGTTTAATATAGGCCTTAATTTGGGGGGAGGGGCTTCATTTCATGCCTATAAAACATGCTGGGACTTCCTATTGGGGGAGGCTGTATTGTTGGAAAAACGGGGTACAAAATCAGTCTCTGTGCTTACTTGAATGTTTTATGCCCAGACCAAAGATAACACATCTCAGTGGTGGACTTTAATATTGGAAGTTTAACCCGCTATCTTTTATGTTCTACTCATCCTATCTGAAATTCAGCTGTCTAGGTGGCCTAGAAATTTAGTGTTTTTTTTTCCTCAATTGCTTTGCCAAAAAATTAAAGGCACTGTTTTCTAACTTATGCTCTCCTGATTTATCTGGCTACGTTCAAGTTTCTATAGTTTGCTCTTCCCACAATCCAGCATATCAAGACATTTTGTGGACAAAAAATGTTTTTTTTTACTCCCCCCTCCCCCCCTTTTTTTACAGCTATATAGATATTACAGTGAAGCAAGATGCCTCTAGAGCAGCAATCTTGTCATGGTGTAGGTAGTTGCATTTTGGGCAGGCTTACTCCGAAGCATATCCTGTTGAACTTCACATGTGGAACTCCCAAGAAGCTATGACAGGCATATATATATATATATGATGAACTAGTTTAGTTTTCCCCACCCTTTCGGTTTATAAATTTTCATGTTTAATTTTTAAAGAACCTTCCTCTTCCTGTTGAATTTTGGATTGATTCCTAACACAGAATTTACACAGTAGCATCCTTCCAGATGGTGATTGCCAAAAAGTGATCAGTGGGTTAGAATCTAATTGCTTCTCACATGCTGGGCTTCTAGATCATGACATAGCAAGGTTGAAAAAACAATTTAGTGCATAATTGAAAATAGCACTAGCACAACAACTTCATCATAAGGAAGAAAAGCTGACTTTGAAGAGGGAAACAACTTCACCATAAGGAAGAAAAGCTCTGACTTTGAAGATGGAAAAATGAGACAAGTGACTGGAAAATTAGGAATAAGAAGTTCTCCTTTGAGGTACAAGCTTTTGTGATAAGGGTAAAACCTAGGGATGTGCATGCTGAAAAAGTATCTGGTCACAGGTTGGGTCTAGAGTGACTTGGTCATCTTGAACTTGTCCAGGGCCTTTTTGTAAATCTGACAGACATAGGGTTCTATGTCCATTTCAGTACTCCCCCTTGCTTTGCAGCATCCAATATTGTGTATGTGTGTGTGTTGTTTATTTTAGTTTCACATTTTGTCCATTGAAGAAGTAGCCCAGTAACTGAGAGTGTGTGGGAAAGACTTTAGTAACCCAGTATATTGCAATACAGGTCTTATCACTGTATTTCAAAATATTTGTGTTTAATGCCTTGATTGAAACATGTTGATCCATCTCCAGTTTCAAATGGAATATTTTCATCAGGATGCACCCTGTGTTTTACATCAAAGCATTTGTTGTCATTCTGCCTTCTCCCATCTTTAGAAACTTTGAATTGACCCCAGGTTTGAGCATTGTTTAATGCTATTCTGGAAAGTTCTTTGCACTGCTTCCCATTGCAGAATTCTAGAACAGATATGTAGAAACTATAGGGTACATATGTAGTTGATAAATCTTGCTACTTGAACATCAATTACTTTTTTATTATTTCACTGTCTAGTACGTAGACTTAATGCTAAGTAAAATAGATGGTTTGCTTAAGGATCTTCCCTGCTATTAAATAATTATTTTCTGGTGAAATCATACAGTAGAGATAGACAAGCTAGGTTCACATCGGTATTTTTCTGGTTTCTGGGTTAACACATTGCTATTGTAGTTTGTAAACCTTGTTTTGCTAATGTGTTATATGAATACTGTCAATAAAATTATACATTCAGAAATATATAATTATACAAACCTTGCTTTAATGTCATTCATATACAAGGATGTACATTAGGAATAGAGACATAATAATTCCTTGCAACGTATAAGAAAATTGTTGAAGTTGACTTTGATGTTTTGCTGATACAGAAGAATTATGTCAAATTAAAAAGTGATTGACTTTATGAAGAGTTTCCTTAATCACTTTAATAATTTCAAGACTACAACAAATACTGGTTGAGTCTGATTCTTTTGCTACATATCTTCAGCTTTGCTTCCCTTCCTACAACCTCTGCTCAGAGCACATTTGGGATTGCTGCCTAAATATTAAAGTGGTAGGTCTCTTGCTAATTAATTTGAGGGCCAATTCACTAGGATTTTATTTGAGTTGCATTTAAAGTAATAGAGGCTACAGACAATGATTACTGTTTTCTTGTCCACATATTCCCCATTTCTACAGATAGGATATATTTATTAATTACATTCTTTTGCTTTTCAATATATCTTACTATTCCCCAAAGAACTTAGAAATTTCAACAATAATATAAAAACAAAGAGAATAAATGTAAAATGACACCTATCTACGTATATCTTCAAATAGATGTCATGATAACTGAAAAACATTTTGGTCTATTGATTCATTCAGCATACATTGAGATAGAATATTCAGAAGATGATCCTATTGGTTTTTCAATTTATTTTATTGATTTATCAATTAATTTTATTTATTAAATTTCAGTACCTTCCATCTCACCTTAGTGACTCTGGGCATTTACAACATAATAAAAGCATAGAAATACACAAAGACATAAATTAAAACAGAATTAAAAATATTAGGACTTCCAAATTAAAGATCAAGATACAAAATTCAAAAGACTAGGAGATTAACAAGGAATGGGAGATTCACAAACCATCCCCAGGGCTTCACTACACTTTAAGACTCCCATGCTAATTGGAAAAACCAGGTCTTAAAATATTCTTCTGGAAAACTGAGTGGGAGCTCCAGGGATGATAAAATATTCCATAGGCCTGGAGCAGCAACTGAGAATATTCTCCTTCTAGATCCTTCCAGCCAAAACTCCTTGGCTGATAGGAAACACAGCTTGCCTCGTTGGGACATGACAACGTACTTGGGACAAGGCTGTTCCTCTGATATCCTGCCATGAAGGGATTTAAATGTCCAACACTTTGAATTGGATCCAGAGGCAAACGGTACCCAGAGCAGCTTGCATAGCTTGTGTTATAGGCAACATCCTAGCGGCATCCACAACTGCACCCTGTTGTCTTCTGCACCAGTTTCAGTTTCCAGATACTCTTCAAGGATAACTCCAAGCAGAGCACATTGCAGTAGTCCATCCCATAGATGACCAGGGTATGTTTCACTGAGAGGAGAGCTTCTTGATCCTGGAAAAAATGTAACTTAGCACACAACCCAGAATCCAGTAAAGGCTGTCCCAATCACAGCTGCCACCCTGTCTTAGCAGGGTTCAATTGAAGCTTGCTACGCCTCATCTAGGCCCCCTCAGCCTCAGGGCACTGAGAAAGCTTTGCTTTGCTTTCAGTTTTAAAGGGAGCTGAAATGAAATGAAATAAATATTTATAAATACAAATCAAGCAGAAAGGGAAAGAAAGGATCCGGTTGGGCTATAGCAGCCCACAATCAGGCCACTGCTTTTTACGCACAATTTATATTGTAGATTTTGTTAAACTTAGGCCAACTCCAGTTGGGACATTTTGCAAGAATTGTAGCGCTTGATCACTTGTTTGATCCTACTTAAATTGGGATCTTCATTTTGCTCCATAGGAGAGATTTTATTCATATTGAGAATGATATGGCTCATGTGTGCAAAGTCTTCATTTGTGTGTTCTTTTTGGTATTTCTGCCTATTTGATTAAAGTGTGAGAATGGATTTGTTCTCATTATAAACTTTGCTAGCCCTTGCCTCAAAGTTCTATTTTTAGTCTTTAGGACTGCAGTCATTTTAACACTTTCCTAGGAATAGTCTTCATTAAACTTAACAGAGCTTGGTAGACTTCTACTGCAAATCTCTTTTAAAAATCTCTGGTGATATTTGTGCTTCATATTTTGCAGTAAAAATATACAAGTACAATGCAGACCTCCATCTCTCTTTCCCTTTCTCTTCCTCTCCCTGTCCCTCTCACTCCCTCCCTCCCTCTCTCCCTCCCTCCCTCCCTCCCTCCCTCCCTCCCTCTCTGTGTGTGTGTGTGTGTATATATGTATATATATTCTTGTATGGCAAACTAGCGAATTTATCTCTTCACTCTTCACACACAGTTTCAACATGGTTATACCGGATCAGTACCAGTTGCTAGTAGTTTGGACAACAAGTCAGTTATCCACTTGCTGGCTTCAAGCTTATAAACATGCAGTATTTTGATGCCCAACTTAAATGAATCTTTGGAGGAAGGGAAGACTTGCTACTGCCATTAATTGAGATCCAAAAATATTTTCTATCTAATTATGGTTATTAAGAGTTCTAGTAATAAATACAAACTATTAACCTTTGTATTACAGATATCTATTAAAATCAGTGCAAGGATTTGAATAACATGCATAATATGCAAATCTAACTCATCAGGTTATTTAATAGCAATAGCACTTAATGGTGGTATTCAATTTTTTTTTTACTACCAGTTCTCTGGGTGTGGCTTGATGGGAGTGGCATGGCTTGGTGGGCGTGATAGGGGAAGGACACTGTAAAATCTCCATTTCCCCCCCCCCACTAACCTGCTTTCCAGCTCTGTTTTCCTGCGCAGGGCAACCAAAGAAGACCCAGTCGATCAGCTGGGACTCAGGAGGCAGAGAATAGATGGGGGTGAGGGCCAGTCAGAGGTGGTATTTGCCGGTTCTCCGAACTACTCAAAATTTCCACTACCGGTTCTCCAGAACTGGTCAGAACCTGTTGAATACCACCCTCTGGCACTTATACTTATATACCGCTTCACAATGCTTTTACAGCCCTCTTTAAGTGGTTTACAGAGTCAGCATATTGACTCCAACAATCTGGGTCCTCATAATAATCTGGGCAGTATTTTTACATACTTGTTTTTAATATATCCTTGCAACTAATGTATATTCTGATTGTGGCCAATTTCTATCATGTGAACTATGACATTATGCAATAACAGTATAGTTTTCTTTTTTCTTTTTAAAATTCATCCACAAAATATTTTTAAAAATCTTTTCAGTTTTTGTTTTCTTTTTGCTGAAACATCTTTTTTAACCCTTTTGCAAGAACAGTATGTGTTTATGTCCTCACACCTGCACACACGTAAGAGGAGCAGAAGTGATTCATTCATAAAGATAAGTAAATAACTGAGAGAAACATTGTTCTTTCTCATTGCAACTCACTGAGATGTTCTCATAGATCCCTGAAAAAGAGTTCTTGAAATTCTTGGTAAGGCAAGACAACTTGGTAAAGCAAGATAACTCTACAGATACAGTAATTTTTCCTTTAGAGTTCACGTAAATTAAATAGGGACTTTTTCATTACTCTGATTTCTCTAAGTAGTCTGATGGAAACTAGTTTCTACAAACTTACCTTGTTGCTTGGTTATTTAATATCAGTTTTTGACCTTGTTCATTCAAGCTTGATATCCAATAATTGTTGGTTCAAAATTTAAAAATAGATCATTCAGTATTTTAGCTGAATTAGCAACATTGCTAGGAAGCTCATTCTACATACAGTTGGTTTATAATACATATTGTTCTGAAAAGGAGGATCAAGCTAATTTTATATAAAATCTGGGCATAGAAAAATGCCTGCACTTTTTATCCTTTGTCTTTACAATAACTGGAGTTAAAGTGGTAAATTAAGTTAGAGGTTATGGTCATCAGATCTGATACGACAGATTCCTACCTAGGCCATGGCAATTTGATTCTTTTTAAAAATTAGTTAATTTTAGAACAGTTTGTTTTAATGATCTCACCAAATCTACAAACTGTAAGCTTCCTGTTACTATGCCTTCCCAGAGATCTTAGTGTTTGAGTCAATCTCAGTCTATCTAATGATAATTTTTTTGAACAAAATTTAACAGATTTCTGTTATGGTTCCGAAATACATTTGAACATAAATTGCTGTAATCCATGATTATTCTGTTGAAACATATTTGCAGAAAATGTGTACCTTTTAGTTTGGAAAAGTAAAATTGTTCAGGAAGATGAATTGATGACATAAAGCAAATGGTGGATGATGAATGATAGATTGATAGATAAAGCACTTTGCATATGAGAGTTTTCATGATTATTATAGTATTTAATTTTTTCTTGAACTTCTCTCTTATCTGTAATAACAGAAGTAGTAGCTACATGGATAGTGATACGTAAAACAAACAAAATAATAATAATAATTATAATAATAATAATAATAATAACAACAACAACAACAACAACAACAATAATAAACATTGCAGGCTTTTGAAACTCTGCCAAAATGTTGTAGCAATGTGGCCAAATATAATATTCTTAATAGCAGTGTCATAATATGAACAGATGATTTTATTCTAGCTGTGCTTTCATTCTTCAAACAGAATAAAGCTCTATAGATGAATGTCCACTGCAGGATAATGTAATTATCATATTTAAGTCCTGATCATAATAATTTTTATTGATCACAGAAAGGTTGCCTGTGGAACAAATACTTTTGGATGATTCATATGCAAAATATGCAGAGAAAAGCAAAATGAAGCGAAGAAATACTTGCAGTGCACTTCTTTTGCCAGTTGTAGAATTTCTGAAATCACTGAAGTAAAGTGATGGAATTAATGCTGTTAGTTTTGACCCAAAACTAGTTTTCTCTATATATGGCACTTTCAGTGTCTGAGATTTTCATACTCTGCACATGTTTAAAGTGAAATGCATAACCTGAAGCCAGAGATTGTGTTATCATTGAATATGTTAGATATGGTCCCAGAGACCTTTTATTAAATTGTAATTTTGAATGAGACAAAACAGAAAAAGGAATAAATGAATAATTAAAAAGTGAGTGTGTTGTTAATGTTCATTCATAATTAAATTAAACTTAATTGTATATATAGAACAAGGGCCTTCAAACTTGGCAAGTTTAAGACTTGTGGACTTCAACTCCCAGAATTTCTGAGCTAACATGACTGGAGGAGGAATTCTGGGAGTTGAAGTTCACAAGTTCACAAGTTTAAAGTTGCCAAGTTTGAAGACCTGGTATAGAATCATAGAGATGGAAGAGATCTTATAAGATATCTCATCCAATCCCATTTCAGTACCACATTCATTACATTTTTAAAATTCTGAGATTTTCCTTTTTTTTTTGCTTTGTCAGTTGAGTAATAATTTTCCCAAAATCCTGAAGGAAAATCTTTCTTTTTATTTGCTTTATCTTTAAGGAAAATGTAGACATACAGTAATTCTACGTCAGGGGTGTTAAACTGGTGGCCCATGGGCCAGATGTTTCACATGCAGGCCACACCCACCCCAGATCCACAAAAGGGAATAACGTCATGAAACATCACATCACTGCAACATGATGCAACAAGTTTGACACCCATGTTGCATGTCATCTACCCACTCAGTAAAAGGAAAACAATCCCTTCTTGGTCAAACTATGGTCATTTCCTTCCTTCCTTCCTTCCTTCCTTCCTTCCTTCCTTCCTTCCTTCCTTCCTTCCTTCCTTCTCCAAAGAACTATTTCTTTTTTCCCCCCTATATCCCTTTTATTTTAATCCAGAAGGAAGCTAAGCCTGCTTCCTTCATTTCCAGACTAGTAGTAATATTCCAGTTCTATTGAGTAAGGTGATTCTTTCTCTCCTCTTGACCAGAATCTTGATGCCTCCAACATACATGTGACTCTGCCTCCACTCCCATTCTTTGGCCCTTATTCCACCAAAAACGTTTAATATCAGCTCTAACCTCATACCCCTGATCACTCCTGCTTTAGAGATTATTAGGGAAAAGGAAAGGGGATTTTTGTTGTTGAAGAGATAGATTTTTAATTCAGATCAGGAAAGCAATTCCTCCCAAGAGTATACAGTAAGGCAGTTAAAAACTAATTCTGAATTCTTAAAACATGCAGTATTGATTTCAAGATAATCTAAACTGATTTATTCATTTCTGGAAATTCTAAGTTAGTACAACAATGGACTTTGCATAATACTCTTTGATAATACCTATTGGATTTTACTACGCTTTCCACAGTGTATAGATATTGAACAGATTGAAAAGGATGTTGAATTATTTTTCCTAAAGCAGAGACAGACAAAATCCACACCAGGATACCTTTAATGTTCCTTTAATGCCCAGTAAGAAGCTGACCAACTACAATGGAGAGCCCTGCTTGTCGAACCCTCTTCACCTTCTGCAATACTTCTCAGCCACCCATCATCTTTCTTAAAAATAGAGATATTTGTCAACAATGATCCAAATGTTTAATATTTGAACCTTTGCTTAATTTTAAAGGAATGAAATGTAACTGGAACCACAGACTACTGTTCAAAACAGATATCATTAGATAACCAAAAGGATTCAAGAGAAAATGCTACTGATACTTTTATCATCAGGCCTCTAGAAAATCAGGGGAAAAAAGATATTAAAGGTCTTTGACCTATAGGGGGAATTGAAGTGAAAGAGCAATCAGAGAAAGAAGGCATGGAATTGCACTCTAAAAAGCAGAACTTTTTTAAAAATGAGAAGTGGCTGCAAAAGAGATGAAGATCCTGCCAGTTTATCTCTCTGCATCTCCAGTTTTCTCCTACCAAGCTCTTCCTGGTCCAGGCCTGTCAAATTGGTGGCCTGCAGGCCAGACATGTCACATGCAGACCATGCCCACTACGACTCCACAAAGACAAATAAAGCCACGATAGGTCACAATCTGGCCTGTGACGCGATTGAGTTTGACACCTGTGATCTAACCCCATCTCTGAAAAGATCAGTTAGAACAGGGGTGTCAAACTCATGGGCCAGATGTGTCACATGCCTGGTTTAGCAATGGGGGGAAAAGTCCCAATATGCCACATGGCACCGCTGTGACGACACAAGTTTGACACCCCTGAGTTAGAAGAAACATAATTTAGTTCTAGTTGGTCTGATTCAAGAGGATGTTAAGAGATGTTTTATTTTCCCTTCAGTGGGTCCTCTTCTTTAAGCCAGGAAAGCACTAGCAGTTATAACCACTACCTAAGTTTCAAAGAGAGACCATAACAATTGTTTTTTGTAAACTTTTGAGGATTAGAAAACATACAAAAGATCAGTCCTGAACTGATTTTTGATCTTGGAACAAACCACTTAATAGGAACAAAGGGAAATACAATTTGGATAAATGCAGGTGGCATGGCTATCCTAACAGAATGTAGTGTATGCAGTAGTACAATGTAGTAAGCACCGAGGCTCATTTAGTGGACAGAAGATTACCAGTCATTGATAGCAGTGATAATTTCCAGGGGTTTATTGACAAAAGCAAACCCAGTAGTTGAAATCACAAGGAAGTAGATTCAAGCACTACATCAAGAGGAACTGGTTGACTTTAAGAATGTGAGAAGATGGAACAAGCTAGTTTATGAAACAGTGAGTTCTGCTTCTGATTATCTCCTGTGAAAAGTATTCTAGTAGATTATGCCTTGAGCCAGAAATTTGACTAGATAACCTCTAAGGTACTTTCCAATCAATGATTATATAAGATAATATCTGACGCTTAATGACACAGAGGCAATTGCATACGAGCAATTACTTTTCTCTCAATAGTTACAGTTAATAATTTACAAAGACAAAGACAGATACCTTAAGCAGTTAACGAATGAAAGGCTGACACAGCTATTTAAAAAGAATAGTTGTCTGTGAGGACTTTAGAACATTAGTTAAATGAAAGAAAAATGAAGAACATCAAGGTTTCTCCCCAGACTGAAAAGGGCAGAAAGTTTAAAGATGTAGCATTCACACACACTTATACCAAAGGAGAGCAGTGGACATAGCTTAACTGAGAATGGAAGAAATAGCAGGTTAGCAGGTTGTGTTTTGAGAAAGCAAGTGTGCGGTATCTGCCATCCCGCATCTGATGGGCAGCTCATGAAAGGGAGCGAAGGGAAGAGAAACGACAGGAAGCGAAGTTTCCTCTTGATGAGCGCGCCTCGAATGTCTTGGCACACGCTCTTTTATTGCTCTTTTATTTTTTACAAGAAAATGATTTAATCAAAGCTCAAGTCAAACATGGTAATCTCATCAGGATGTGCATGTTTACAAAGCTGCATACCGGACAGATTACTTACAATGTGGATAAGCTTATTAACAATCGTCTATCTCCTTGTCCCTTGTACGTGCCTTGCAAAGGTCACTGAAGAGACAGAAGTTAATGATTACATGTGAATGATACAATGTTGCAAACGCATGAATGATATATAGTTGCAATGATACATAGTTGCAATGATACATAGTTACAACACAAGTGGAAAAGAGGATTCTCTTCTGCTCTCCACCTTTTGTGACCTGGGAAAGAGATTAAAAAAAATTTTTTAGAAGTTTGGTTTAAAATTGTTTTAAGCCTGTTTTAGAACATATTTGTGTTTTCTGCTTCCAAATTATGGAATCTATTCAGCCAGGGTTAGCAGTTACAAATGTAGCAAACCAGGTTGATAATCTTCCAAGTTAAAGCAGGACTGTTTGTCTTATTCCAGGATCTAAAACTTGTTAAGCATTCTAAAGCTCTTTTAAAAAGGTGTGACTTCGCTTATTTTTGTTTTCTCGCTATGTTGCTGTAGAAATAGATTTTAATAATCTGCTTCCCTTTTAGAATTTTCAAAGGGGAAGCAGATAAGACAAAAATAAAAATATTTTGGCTTTTAATTTCTTTAGGATATTTATAACTCACATTTTGACAAAATTTGCAAACCTGTCAAAGTCTGTATACTTTTTTTTTTTTTAAAAGCATCAGTCATTACATTATTAAATATATAAAAATATGCATTCATAATGTCAGTAGTCTCACATTCCATTGCAAAGATAAATATTATTGAAAATGAGCAATATAATGTACTAAGAGGTCAGAAATTATTGAAGAAAATGCCAGACAAGGTACTCTGGGAGAGTTGTTTTAAAGTAGAGTGCTTTCAGAGATATCTCCCTATCCTTTCCTTTATATTAGATTTCAGGGGAGGCATAAAGTGTAAGATTTTGACCCTCTCAAAGTCTAGCTAGATAATATGTGAAGAAAATAAAACTTTAGAAATTTTCTTTGAAGCCTTAAAGAAGTTTTTGAAGTTAAAACAAGCATTCTTTTGCCTGGAAACCCCTCAGAAGTCAGTGCAGTTGAATAATATATTTTAAATGGTTTGTATTAAAAGTTTTACAGCTGTGATCCAGACTTACTAAAATGTTTGGACCATTTTAAAGAGAAGAAACATATATCATGTATTTGAGTACTAACTTAAATAGAGGAAATGTTGATCTCTAAAGGAAGAGTTGAAAGCTAAGGAGATTTATCTTGGATGGATTCTACCAGCTAGTAAATAAAATGGACCAATTTGCCCTTGGTTACTTTCAGCAACCCACAGATCTTATTCACTTATTTTAGGGAAACACTTAGAAGTAACACCAACTTTTGTAATAACTATATTGGTAACAGGGATGCCTAGAGTTGCATTTTCTATGCAGGATAAACTTCTCAGGAATGTCTCTTTCTTACAGTTAAAATACTCTCAATGTTGGTCTTTGTGCCAATACAGATTAATTTTAACATCATAAATCCAGGAATCATGAAATAGTTGGATTGTGAGAAGGGTTTTTTTTTGGTTAAAACAGATGGCTAGCATATTGCAGCCAAGACATTCTCAAGTTGTTCTGGTCTTTTGCTTTTCCACTTCCAGGTTTCTTGGATTCATTCTGAGCTATGACTCTTACTGTGGTGAAATTTCTTATAAAATATATATTTTTATAAAAGAATGCGATCTATTTTTAATTTTGTTCTCTAAACAAGATAAAAATGAGATACCCTGTATTTCTTGTCTTTCAATAACAAGACTTTGATTAATTTAAGTGAGATTCCGTCAGATTTTCATGAATGTTAAACTTGAGTAGTTGCATAAACTATTGGGGGGCAAATAGTGAACACTAAAGCACGTATGAAATAGGAGAAATAAGTTTTCGAAAAGGTTCCTCTGTGGAATAATACGTAATCCACCAATATATAGTGAATTGATGAATGTTCTGGGGAATCACATCCATAATTTCTATTTTGGAAAATACCAGTTGGGCATTATGTCAGGTGAAGTTCAGCTGATGAAGTAAAACTAGATTCCAAATCTCTGCTCTAGGAAATAGCATTGTGGGGAGGGTTGCAGCTCATTAAATATGCTACAAACAGTAATCAGTAAGTTTGCTTGTTTTTGGTCATTGATACAGCATATTGTTAAAACTCATAATGTAAAATGTAGGATAAGAAACATATTACAACTAGTAGGATTCCATTTGTTTTGTTCTTTTGTAGATATAATGTATGTTATCTTGTAAGTGCATAATATCTGCATGCATAATGTTAATATTTGCATAAAATATCCTATAAGTGCAGAACAATTTCCCTAGAACGAGGCGTGTTACATAGTAATGTTAAATAAACCACTTTGGGGGGCTTGTAGTCACATTGTGTTTGGGCTTAGATTCAGGCTGGTATAGGATGCATAGCCAAAGGGGTAAGCTCTTAAATCAATATAATGAAAGAGAAAAGTAGACAGTGGTAGTCAGGCATTGCTTTTATTTATGCCAACAGTTTCTGCATGGCTTCCCCTTGGTAGTTAAGGTTAGAGGCAAAGTGTCTATCCCACTGAGTATAAATGGCCAAACAAATTTTGTAAAACTGTGAATTTATTAGAATAACCCTACAATATTTTAAAGATCAAGAATTCAGATACTTAGCAGCATGGATGTTTTTCTTTCCCAGAGGAGGTGTGAAGACATATTTGAAAAGTTCCTGAAAAATAGTAATTCACACTTTATTTTTTTTCTAATATGCAGACAGTGAAATACTTGCATCTTATCACTTTGGGGTGAGATGCAAGTAAAGAGATCATGCTTTATTTACAAAGTATGGTGTTAGGGTTGAAGCTGGTGAATGAGTGTCCTTACTACAGAGAAAAGTATTTTGTAAACAAGGAACAGATGTGGGAAACCTTGAAGGCTAGAAATAATCAGCAAGACTGTTGTTGAAATGATGAAAGAAGGCTCAAGATTTAAACAAGAGGATTTCATTGAGCTGTTAGACCCAGAACTTCTTCGTATGTGTGGCTTATAATTCTCTGCAGTAATTCCAGATGTCTACAATTTATTTAATTGACTGGGAATATGGACCACGGAAAGAATTTAACTTCATTACTAGATATGCAGACTTGGTGGATCAGCACATAATCTTTTTTTCTTGAATATGTGGATTGTTTGTTTGTAGCATACCATAGAATTCTAAAATGTGTTACAGCCTGTCAAGTATGATTGATGTTCTTTGATGGCTGAGTGAACCTGAATGGATTGAAAAAAATTTATAAGCGTTTTAAGCTAATAAAAACAATAGTATTATTTATCTGTTTTCTACTCCTGCACATTCTATTCCAGTGGGAGTGGGGGAAATTATTTATTTTGTACAATGCACAGTGCTGGGAAAGATGGAAGAAAAGAGAGGAGGACAAGTAGCAACAAGTGGAGGGGTTCAATTATGCTAGAAATTAGTACACAAAGAACAGTTGAAAAGGAAAGGTGAAATTAGAATTGAATTTAAATACCTAGTAAGAACGTGTTTTGTGGAAGAACGGATTGTGACTTTTTGGAGTAGTCAAACCTACTTTCCTTTGTAGGTCTTTTGTAAGAGCTGTGGTGGCAGAGTGCTTAGAGTGCAATGTTGCAGGCTAATTCTGCCAACTGCCAGCAGTTCAGTTCTCACCAGCACAAGGTTGACTCAGTCTTACATCCTTCTGAGGTCAGAAAATGAGGACCCAGATTAATTTGGGGCAATATGCTGACTTTGAGAGGGGCTGTAAAGTCTAAGTGCTACTACTTCCCTAACATAAAATACAAAAAGCTCCCAGGAACATCATAGAATCTAATGGGTTGTCAGTGATCCTTCTGATAGCTCAAATGATTACAGTGAATCCTGTAAGATGTTAGCTTTTTGGGGGGTGATGGCTGACCAGAGCATTTTCACCAAGCAATGCCTGGAAGTGGAAAAGGTAGTTTACTACTGGAAATTGCAGGTTTCTGTGACCTGTTGACCTTTTCTGAATCTCAGAACCAGTTCTGCCTAGTGGTTAAGGCCCTTAACAAGAAACCTTGCTACTAGTCTTACTTTAGGCATGAAAGCCAGCCGGGAGACATTGGGGCCAGTCACTCTCTTCCAGCCCAGCTTACATTACAGGGTTGTTTTGGGGAAAATAGGAGGAAGACATAGTAGGTATTCCTTCAGTTGTACAGCAATAAAGGTGAGACTAATAAACTTCACTGAAATAGCCAATTTGTGTATTTTATATACTTGATAAAAGAAACAGTAAATATCTGCATAACTTGCCAATGAAGGTTTGCATTGCTCAGAATAACATCACAAGTTCAGTGAATCCTTTTCACATGACTCAGCTAACTATGGCCAATCTTTCTCCTGATTGATTTCATAACCTTTGTAATGGCCAGCACATTCTTGGTTTTCTGTTGGGCTGGAGCTGGGATGAGTAACGATTCATGGTTTCTCCCCCCCTCTCCCCCAACTGTTTTCTAATCAACTTGACAGAGTCTTGAGTCCTGTGTTGTCTTTCTGGAACATAGATAAATTAAAGTAACCAATTGTAAGCTGCAATTACTACCAAAAACATGAAGATCTGCAGGATAGAATATTCAATAGTTGTAGCTTTGTGGTTTTGCTAAAGCTACTTTAGAAGGGAGAATACTCAGTTTATGAGAGAAAGCACTGTGGATTACTAGTTTCACTGTGGATTACCTTCTGAGTTTGATATTCTATTAGAATATGTATTGTAGTAAACTTAACTGCATATGTATATTTTATATGTATGCAGCATTCCTTTTTCAGTATTATTTTAATCTATGTATTTAAAATACACTGTTACATTATTGTAAATTACAGCTATGATAATTTTTCCCTACAAACTGTTACTGAAACATAGTATTTTGGTTGCTTTAAAACTTTGCTTGTTAATTATAATTTTGGTATTTGCTCTCTGCTGCTGCTGTTCGGAAATTATAATGTGCAAGTATTCTCTGTAAAGGATGTTAAAAAAAAATTTCTCAGATAAAGCAATTAGTCACTGTCTTTTCGTTTCAGTCCTCAGGCCTGCAAGTGCATTTCAGGTGGCTAAACAATTGCTAAATTGTTAGTGACCCTTCCTGTACCAAAGTAGACAAAGAGATCGTCTGGTCTCAGTTGCATTGCATACATAGTTGTATAGTATCAACTGGGGGGGGAAATGAAACAAGTTTTGTTTATTTTGTCTTTCTCATGAATACATATTACATTTTTGTAGATTTTCTCAGGATATTGTAAAAGTGATGAATTGTGTAAGATCTAATCACATCAAAGCTATGGTGCACACTTGCATACATATATGTACATGCACACATACACACTGTAATGGTTAATTGCAAAACCAAACAGTTCCCGTTAGGGCTTAATGTGAAATGTGGATCATTTTACTTCACTCTTGAAGTGTGCGGAAAAAGGCCACTGTGAATCTCAGTTGCTTCCAGCAGACTTATATTAAATAAATAGCAGCCATTATTTAAAGCATAAAAAATAGAGAGATTTCTTACCTTTTGAGTGGGAGGAGAAGGAAAATATGTGAGGAAACAGTTTAAAGCTAATAAATGTTAGTCTCAGATACAGCTGCCACAAAACACAACTGAAGCAGCAAGCTGTTGAAGTTATAGAATTGCCTTAAAAGGTTTAAGTTGTTTCTAAGTCAGCAGCTAAGATCTTAAAGCCCTTTTTGAAAATAAATAAATAAACACAGATGATGAAATGAGAAACAAAACCTGAAATGATTAAGGAGCTATAAAAACATTCTCGAAAGCACCATCAACCAGTATTGACAAATATTTTCAAAACAGGATCGTTCTTTTTAGTCAGCTATGGAAAATCTTAAGCAAAGATTGGATCAACTCTATTTCTCTTCAAAGCACACCATAGGGTAAACCTCCCAACAGTCCAGGGGCCTGCTCCCTACCATAGATTTGCATAGCTGTACTTTGTCAGATAACTTTGGAGCATAGGAATAAATCTGTAGCATCCAACGTTCCCTGTAACAGAAAGGCCCAGGAAATAAAAAGCATAAAAAGGTTGAATTTATAAGTGGGCACTCTTAATATTAATAGGACTTTGTACCCCTGATGATCTTCTTTCAGTAAATACATGAGCAGGCAATTTAATAATATTACTGCCAGCATGGAATCACTGTTTTTACAATCTGGTGTATCTTCATTAATTCTAAGTTACTGAGGCCAATTAAAACAAGTGGATTTCTAAGCTATTAATATCTAAACTTCTGAAGGGATGTGGTGGCTCATTGGCTTGATGATGATGGAACTGCCAGCCACAAACCACTCTCGTGGTTTGATCCTGGCTTAGTGAGATGGAGTATGTTCTCCAGTAATCCCTAGCTTCTGCCCAACCAGCAGTTTGAAAGCATGCAATATTACAAGTAGATAAATCAGTATCACTTCAGTGGGAAAAACCTAGATGCATTTGTGTGTGCTGAGAGCAGAAGCCAGTGCTAGACCTGGTCAGACGCAAGGCATTTCAACACAAGATGAGGTGAAACCAGTGGAGGAGCCCAGAAGAGCCAACAACCCAAGCTCTGTTAGCTGGTGTAAGCTAGTTCACTCCCCATGGCACACCCAAAATAGGTGTGCAGAACAGAATGAACTAGCAATGTAGGTATAAGAACTGCATTGTGTCTCTAGCATGTGTAGATGTCCTTGACATTATATGCCATACGCTAAATAAATAAATAAACTTCTGAGGTGAAATTTCAGAATGGATGCATTAAAAAAAAATTCTGGTTTTAGAAATGTATTTACAGAGCTGGGCATGAAATCATAGTTCCTTTCAGTTTTTTGAAAGATATCAAAAGTGGAGGATATAATGTTCATAATATTATTCATGATATTCATCTAGTTGCCTTTTATCCCTTCCTAATATCTTTTATGCTAATTAAAATGCAAATCAAATAAAAATTCTGTTTTATGGGGTCATGCAACTTCTGTCTTGCAATCAGATTATCAAATTCTAACAGCAGTGGCATTACCAAGCAAAGAATTTTAGCAATAAATGCTTGAGAATCACATATGGAATAGATGCAACCTTATTTCTACAATTTGTCTGCCTTTTTCTCTTCTTCCACACTATTATTATACAGTAGTTTTTATGTCTTCAATAGTCTTGATTTTATCAAATTGAATCAGACTAGAACCCTCAATGTTTTTTAATATCTCTCTTCTTAGTGTTATTGGTGAATATTTTACAAGATTCTTGCTAATGCCACCAGAAGGTCCTAATCTGCTTTTGTGGGAATTTTTTAACTAGCAAGCTAATCTGGAAACATTAATTCATTTTCCTTTTCTGTGAGATCACTTCATCACCCTTGGCTTTTAAATCTTGAGAAAGAGGTGATAATTTGTAGAAAAACAAACTCCTTGCCAAGTTCTTACCAAAGCAGTTGTAGAATAAATAAAATACCTAGAAGCTATTTTTGTATCCCTTCCCACTTTATTTGAGAATAGCAAGAACTCTGAACTTTTTTCACCCTTTTTGGTGCATGTGTTAAATTATCTAACTATCACAGAAGGCTTAAATTTTTCATTAAAATGTGACTTGACTTAAAAAACTAAAATTTTGAACATGTGAAAGGTTAGTATATAAATGAACTAATGGAGAATAAGCTGTTACCCAAGACAGAACATGTTGCATTTTGGTCTGATAGAGTGCCCAGATTCAATTAAGCTCAAATTTTCATTTCAATTTATTCTGTTCTTCTTTCTTCCACACTGAATATAGATGTATGAAAGTTTATTTCTCCTCTTAAGGCAGAGGTGACCTTTATGACTTGTAGACTTCAACTCCCATAATTCCTAATCACTGTATACTTAAATACAGTTTTAAAAATGATAATTATTTTTGAAGAAGTTGTGAAAGAACTATGCCAAATCCATTGCTATTCAAACCTGCGAAAATAATGCAAGCAAGATACAGGCTGAGTCCATGCCAAAATCTCACTCATGAAAATTGAAAATGAAAGAACAGATTGGGGTCAAGTCTCTTTGTTCAGCCATCTTTTGCAAACTGTGTACTGCAGTTCTTGCAATCTGTTAATTGGACGGCTTTAAATAAATATTAGACCCTTTCCTGATGTTAACTTACTTAGGCTGGAATCATGGATGCAGCATAGAGGTCTCATTTTGTCACAGAGCCAGTTGCATTTGATAACACAAAACCAAATTAGAGTCGTGAAAAACATTTGAGCCAACAGATATCATAGTGGAAAAGTCTAGAATAGGATACTTTGGAAAAGTCTAGAATATGACACTTTACTGCATTTTCCACCCCATTAGACTATATCTGAAATGAATGCAATGAATGACACCTTCTTCCCATAAAGCACTCCCATATTAGCTGAGGACCTAATAATCTTTATTCTCCGTAGAACTGCTGCGAGCATCCAGAGAGTGGGAGGTACTTCAGTCTTCACTTCTCACAGGCTGAGCTTAAATTGAGGAACGCCCTCCTCCTCCACGTGACTCCTCCATGCGTTCCCCCCAGTTTTAGCTCAGCCTTTGAGAAGCAGGCAGCTTTTTTCTTGTTCCTTGGCCGTTTCAGGTGATTGTTGAGAGTTGGATCAGGTTTGATTCATTTTTTCCTCTCCCTGCAAGGCTAGTGTGATCCCAAATTTAGTTGGTGGAGCGATTTCGCTCCCAGGAGGGAAGTAAGGGGTTGGAGCCCTTTGTCACCCCCCACCCCTTCTAATCTATCCTCTGCCGTTCCAAGCGTGCTGGGCTCAGCCGCTTGGCCCTGTGCTGTATTTTAAAAACGCAATTGCGTCTTCCCCCCTAGAACGCCTCAGAGGAGGCAGCGCTTCATCTCCCAGCTCTTTCCTTCGCTCATTTGAAGTTGCGGTGGGCTGGTGCGCTTCTGAGCTGTGCGCTCTGAGCTGGGCAGCCATTTTGGGCACGACTCGTGGCCGGCGCCATTTTGTTTTCTGAACAAGTAAGGCCTTCTTCTTTTTGGTTTGAGAGTGAGCTGCGAGGTTTTTTTGTAGGCCCTTAGCGGGACCGTCAGGCCACGTGGAGCCTTTGTTTTTACTGAGAGAGCACTGTGGTCCCGTGCCCTGCTGTCTCTCTTCGAGTTAATATTGTTGGCTTTCTTCCTTGGCCCGCAGCTAGTTCAGAAGCGCAGGCACGTACTCTCCATGTTGTTGGGGGGCTGCCTATAGAGGCCTCTTTTTTCTTGTCTTGCCTTTCATAATTGCTTGGCCTCAGCGTTCATTTGGTCTATTTGGAATTAAGTTATTATTATTATTATTATTATTATTATTATTATTATTATTATTATTATTATTATTATTATTATTATTATTATTATTATTTTGCTGTACCCTTTTGGGGCTATTTGGTTTTCCTTACTTGAACCTGACCCCTTTTTTTGTATTTAATTGCCAGTGTATATATTCAGGTTTTTAATTTAGCTGCTAGAATTTTTTTCTGTTTTTTTATTGCAAAAGGTTCAAAAAAAAAAAAAAAAGAGGAAGGAGATTTTTTTGAATAGATAATAGCTAGTTCTAGAATAAAATTTCTTTCAAAAAGGGGGACGTGACCCAATTTTAGGAAAACCGGTTTACGTTTGTAGGCCGAACTCCTAGGCGTGCCAACTGCCATTTTCTTTCAATACCATGGCAGAGGCTAATCCTACTGGCTCTTCTCTGAAGGCCAAGTGTAAGATGCACTACCTTCGCAGAAGGGACAAGGATTCTTCCAGTGCTTCTCAAAGAGATGCCTTACGACGTCATAAGGCCCTAGAAAGGGAATTTAGCAAGCGGGCTAAAGAGTCTCACTCTATAGCATCTGCCTTTCCTTCTATCCCCCCCTGCCGCCAACCATCTTCCTCTAGGGGCGGTACTTCCACCCGAGGCCGCCAGCCCTCCCGTGTACTAGAGGCGACATTTATGCCAACCGCTGCCGGCCTACGCTCTGAGGATCCTGCTCCAATTATTGTACCTGAGAACATCAGGGAATGGATGCAGTCTGCCCTCCGTCAAAGTATAGCTGAAGGAATGCAGCAGCTCGCTAGACCGGATTCCCGAGGGAGGACTCCCGAGGCTGAGTCTTTATCCGGGAGATCTCCTTCGGCACCAGCGTCACAGCATGGTCAGGTACCTCCTCACATGGATGTTCCATTCCCAGAGGGGGAGGATACCCAAGAAGAAGAGGGAGTGGGCCTTGAACTGTTCGGAGAGTACGAAGGTTCTGACAGAGGTTCCTTGCAGTATTCGGAACCCTTTCTGGAGGGGGACCTAATAGAGGGAGAAATGTCGGAAGATGAGGGTCTTTCTCCTGAACAACCTGCTGTTGTGGGTCTTTTTAAACCCCATTTATTTAAGTCCTTGCTATTTAAGGCAATGAACATTTCAGGTCTGACCTCTCAGCCTCCTTCTGAACCCCCTCCATTGAGTCCAGAAGGTCCTGATGACCTTATGTTTAGACAGCCGACAGTGGCAGCAGACATTATTCCGCCCCCCCCAATCTTCTCAGATCTGGTTGCAAAGCAGTTTGCCTCGGTGGGTCCTTCTCCGGCCCCTTCTAGTCAGGACAAGAGGTTGTTTACCCTGGATTCGGATTTCTCAGCTATGTTAGACACCCCGGAAGTAGATGATCCGATTATAAGGCTTGCTTCCTCTTCCAATCCTACCGATGCACTAGAGGCACTGAAGCCGGAAGATAAGCGAGCGGAGATGGCGCTCCGGCGGGCTCACACCGCTGATGCCTGGGCTATCCGGTCGGCCACGGCCGCTTCCTTTTTCACCTGATCCTCCATCAGGTGGCTCAGACAGCTGAAGCAACACATTTCCCCAGCTGATACCAGAGCCCATCAAGATATTGCAAAGATCACGGCAGCAGCGGAATTTGCAGCAGACACTACCTTTCATTCGGTTAAGTTCTCATCCCGAGCTATTTCTTCCCATGTTTCTGCCAGACGATTGCTTTGGCTTCGACACTGGCAGGCTGATATTAAAAATAAGTCTATGTTGGCTTCATCCCCCATAATAAAAGGGAAATTATTCGGGCCCGCTCTGGAGCCATTACTCCTGGAGACCCGAAATAAGAAAAAGTTTCTGCCTTCACTTTTCGTAGGCAGGAAGCCAAGAGTTCCCAGTCCTTTCAGAGGGGTTCCTTTCATCCCTCCTTCCAGTCATCATTCTCTCCTAGATTTCAGGGCTCTCCCTCATTCCGGCCGTCCTACCAGGACCGGGCCGACTCGGGAGACAGAGGCAAGAGAGGGGGCAGCTACAGAAGGCCCTTCAGGGGTTCCGGGAGTAGAGCGGCCCGCCGGCCCAGGTAGCGTTGCAGGTTTTCTTACCATAGGCAGCCGCCTCAGGCATTTTGCCGACAAGTGGGAGGAATCCACCTCTGATACTTGGGTTACAAATTCAGTGCGCTTTGGCTTGACCCTGCAGTTTCTCTCTCCTCCCCCCGAACATTTCAGGGTTTCACCCATTTCTAGGAATCCTACTAAACGGGCTCTTATGACTTCTGCCATCAAACATCTCTCTGATATTAGGGCTATTCAACCTGTACCCCCCTCCCAACAGGGAAGGGGTTTCTATTCACTTTTATTCTTGGTGCCTAAACATTCCGGGGGATGGAGACCCATTTTAGATCTTAAGAGGTTAAATCGTTTTATTGTACGCCATAAATTCAAAATGCAGACTCTGCAGTCGATTTTACAGGGCATCAGAGAAGGAGACTGGCTTACGTCAATTGACCTTTCCGAGGCTTATCTCCATATTCCCATTCATTCCTCATATTCTAAATATCTCAGATTTTGTTATAATAATCAGCATTTCCAGTATGTAGCCCTCCCCTTTGATCTAGCCTCAGCCCCGAGATCTTTCACTAAGGTGTTGGCGGCTATTGCAGCTCACCTTAGACAAATTCCCATCCGGATCCACTGTTACCTTGACGATATCCTGGTTGTATCCCCTTCCCGACATCAAGCCAAGAGCGATACTAGCGCTACCCTCTTGGTACTTCAGTCCCACGGGTTCTTAGTGAACTGGGAGAAGAGTCAGCTTACCCCCTCCACTAGTATATCCCATCTAGGGGCTGTGATTGACTCTGTTGAAGGAAGGGTCTTTCTCTCTCAGGAGAGACTTTTTAGTATCTGCACCACTATCAGGGATATCCGGCGGACCGGGAAAGCATCGTTGCTCAATTTATCCAAACTGCTAGGGAAGCTAGTTTCCTGTATTTCCATTATTCCATGGGCTCGCTTGCATTCCAGATCTTTGCAATGGTTCCTCCTGCCGTATCAGCGTTCAGGAAGGAGCACGTCAAGGTTTATAGTGAAGGTCCCGTCGAAAGTTCTCGCCTCCCTCCTGTGGTGGACGCGATCATCTGTCAACAGAGGTCAGCTATTCCAGGAACCTCAAAGGGTTGTTCTCACGACAGACGCAAGTCTTTCTGGATGGGGGGCCCATCTACAATCTCTCTCAGCACAGGGAGTTTGGACCCGTTCGGAGCGAAGTCGGAGCATCAACTGGTTGGAGCTTTGTGCAGTGTACCTGGCTCTGCAAACATTCCTTCATCGGGTAAGGGGGCGCCATGTCCTGGTCCTAACGGACAATACTACAACCAAGGCCCACATCAATCGGGGGGCACCCATTCCCTCCTTCTCATGAGAGAGGCCGAGCGACTGTGTCGATGGGCAGAAGCGCACCTCTTATCCATCAGAGCGGACCACATCTCCGGGGCCTCCAACGTCCAAGCAGACTGGCTCAGCAGGGCAACACTGGATCAGGCAGAGTGGCGCCTGCACCCATATCTGTTCAGAGAAGCAGCAGCCAGGTTCGGTCAGCCCCTAGTAGACCTTTTTGTGTCTCCGCTCAACACGCAAACACCGAGGTTCTTCTCCCGTTATCCCTCCAGCGGAGCAGGGAATCACGATGCCTTGCGTTGCCCGTGGCCTCCCGGGCTACTGTACACCTTCCCTCCGCTTCCATTAATTCCCAGGGTGATTCGAAAGTTGATAGCCGAGAAAGCAGAGATCCTCATGGTGGCACCTTATTGGCCTCGGAGGCCATGGTTTGCGGACCTCTGCAATCTGTCAGTATCTCCGCCATGGAGGATTCCGTTGGATCAGATTTCGCTGTCCCAAGGCCCGCTGCTCCATCCAGAGCCACAGTGGCTACAGTTGGCCGTTTGGAGGTTGAGCGGGAAAGAATGATTGAGGAAGGCTTATCAGCCCAGGTCATTAACACCATTTTGGCAGCTAGAAGGCCTTCTACTACTCGCATTTATGAGGCTACCTGGAAAAGTTTCTGCAACTGGTGCCACAAATCATTCATCGACCCATGCTCTCCTTCAGTTGCTCAGATCCTGGCCTTTTTACAAGATGGCCTAGAAGGAGGTTTATCACCTAACACCTTAAGGAGGCAGGTAGCGGCGCTCTCAACGGTGGTTGCTGGCGGTCCTTTCGGTCCCCTTTCCCACCATCCTCGAATCAAGGCTTTTCTTAAAGGGGCTTCTAATTTGTGCCCGTCAGTAGTGCATAGGTACCCGACATGGGACCTTAATAAAGTTCTCCTGGCCTTGACTAGATCTCCCTTTGAGCCTCTCAGGGAGGCGTCACTTCAATTTCTTACATTTAAAACAGTTTTTCTGGTGGCTATTACTTCGGCTAGAAGGATATCTGAAATTGCAGCTCTATCCGTGAGAAAAGATCTGTGCATTTTTCATTCAGATTGGGTGGTTCTGAGACCAGACCCAGCATTTATGCCGAAGATTAATTCATCGTTCCACAGGGCGCAGGAGTTGGTCCTGCCTAATTTTTGCCCGAAGCCTCTGCGCGAGCAAGAGAGGCAGTGGCACACCCTTGATGTTCGAAGGGCTTTGCGTATTTACATTTCTCGCACGCAGTCCATCAGGAAGACAGAGTCTCTCTTTTTGTCCTTTCAGCCAAAGACACGAGGCTGTAAGGTTTCTCCGTCCACGGTAGGCAGATGGATTAGGGCTACCATATCCAAAGCCTATTTAGTTCAAGATATTCCAGTTCCCAGTGGGGTTACCGCTCACTCCACCAGAAGTGCAGCTACCTCGGCAGCCTGGGCTACTCAGGCGTCTATTCTTGATATTTGCTGGGCGGCCACCTGGACTTCCCCATCTCCCTTTATAAGACATTATAAGATTGATGTTTACGCCTCAGCTAAAGCATCTTTTGGCAGGCGAGTTTTGCAGCAAGTGGTTAGAGATCCTGGGGAAGTTCCAATCCAGACGGACTCCCACCCGTAGGACACACTGGCTTTGGTATGTCCCACTCTCTGGATGCTCGCAGCAGTTCTACGGAGAATGGGCGTTGGTTCTTACCTGATACGCTTCTTCTCGTGGAACTGCGTAGAGCATCCAGCCCCACCCTGTTGGTCCGTCTATAAAGGGGGAAAACCTGTTTCGGCCAATGATTTCTAATGTTGTAGTTCATGTTGTTTAATACTTAAGAGTAGAGGGTTGTTTTTGTCCTCTTGTCTTCGATAAAACTGGGGGGAACGCATGGAGGAGTCACGTGGAGGAGGAGGGCGTTCCTCAATTTCAGCTCAGCCTGTGAGAAGTGAAGACTGAAGCACCTCCCACTCTCTGGATGCTCTACGCAGTTCCACGAGAAGAGGCGTATCAGGTAAGAACCAACGCCCATTTTAATGACAAAAAAATTTTTTTTGAAGTTCCCTTGACATGCATTTTGGATATGGTGATTTGTTTCCTTGCATGTGAGTTGCTCATCTAGAGGTACTGGTGGAGAGTCTTTATTTGTCACAGGGTTTTTGTTTTTTTTTTACTTTTTCCTACACAATAAAGTATGTCCTGGGAAGAAGCACTAGCATAAGACGCGGAAAAGTTTCTCAGTTTTAAGAGAGAAGTACCTAAATATAGACTAGAAGGAAATAATGTCCCTTTCTCTTAGTTACCCAGGAAATTATCTTGTTGCTTGAATGTAAGGTTGATGGGGTGAGCCAGATATCTCTTAATTTTTATATTTTTTCTAATAGTAAGGTGTATGTAAGTACTATAGCTCTCTATAGTGCTCAGAGGAAGAGAAATTTGGCAGACTTTAGCTAAAATGGAAAGAAACATGGAGCTTGATTGACAATCTCTTTATCGTGTTGCCATTTTGACTGGCTTTTCACAAGGGATGGATGACAAAAAGCTTCAGGGCTTATAAACATGCAACTGCATGATTCTTGTCTGACAAACGGCAGTTAAGAAGAGGCCCAGAAATTGAACCTAGTACCTAGCAAACCCATTTTCAGTTGGGTTTATAGTGCATGGTAAATCCACTTAGCTAGCATTCCCATGTCTGTTTGGAAATGTAAGAAGAAAAATGTATTATGTTGTGAAGACTTGTTAGAGAATATGATGAAGCCATCAGGACAAGCTACATACCTGCTACTCTCCAAAGAACCTGGGTATGTAGAAATGATGTCTTTCACTAGAAACATTACAGGCAAAGTTTTTTCTGGGGAAAAACCATTTAAGATGCCACTGGGAATACCGAGTTCCTTGAGTCTTCAGCTGTACCCAGAGCCAATGTAGGATAACTATTTCCTCTTTTTGGAGATCATCTCCCCAACACCTTGGAAGGTGATGGTATTTAATAGAAAGCTTTTGTCTACAGACTGCTCATAATTTATTTAAAAAGAATTGTCAATTAAAGGTGTACATAACTGAAGTAGAATTCTAGGAACATTCCAGTTCATTTCACTTTAGGAAAGTACTCCAAGCAAAAAGAATCAATAATAAATATAATATTGTAGCTTTGAATGATAGGCAGTTCAAGAAACTATTATTAGATTATGCTCACTCGTTGCACCCTATTGTGTAAAGCCTCCCCCCCCCCCCAATAAATGCTGAGTTCTGGAGGTAAATAAAAGGTTTTTTTGTTCAAACTATTGATCAAACAGTTGCAAATTTCTTTCCAAAATATTTGAAATGAATGTAGATTGCTTATCGGAAAGCTAGATTGTATATCAGCAAAATACTGTTTGCATTTTATTTTGATACAAAAAAAGGAATATAAATTGAAAATTCAGCAGGTATAATGCTCTGTTAAATACAATCCTGTTCTATTCAATGAATAAAATGTTGTGCTTTGAAAAACCAAGTGAAGAATAAGTAGAGCAAGCAGTTAGATATTATGGGTTTACAGATCAGACAGGCCCTCTTTGACTACTGATTTAAATTGTCTCATTGATTTCATTCAACTTTTGGTCAGTAATATTCCTTAAATTAATTTGGTCAGTAATATTCCTTAAATTAGTTTGGTCAGTAATATTCATTAAATTAATTAGTTGTGATTTTTAAATTGATTTGTAAAATGGAACCAATTTGGGATATTAATTTGACTTGGAAGAAAGCCTGCCTGAGCATGTGTAAAAAAAGTCCCCAAATCACCAGCTCAATTCAGAGGATAGTAACTTGATTCCATTGTTTGATCAGCGTTGATGATTCAGTTAAGAAGGCTGATTTGATTCAGTGATTCAATCACTGGTGCTTTTAAAATGAATTTTATAGCAGCGCCTCTTACCATATAAGACTGTCTAAAAGCACTTTTCTTCTGAATCCACCCATTTCCAGCTTTGTTTTAGAGGTCAGGTAAAAATATCAATTCACCACTGATTGACTAGATTTCACTCTATTGTACAATCAATGGTGGAATTAAATGGTGGAATTAATGATGGAATTAATGGTGGAATTGATATCAGTTTTGTGGGTGTGGTTTGGTGGGTATGGCAGGGGAAGGATACTGTAAAATCCCCATTCCTTTCCCACTCCTGGTGGAAGGTTACTGCAAAATCCCCATTCCCTCTCCACCCCAGTAGCCTGCTTTCCGGCTCCTTTCTCCTATGCAGGGCAACAAAAAAGACCCAGCCAATCAGCTGGGACTCAATGGGAAGCAGAGAATAGATGGGGCGGGGCCAGTCAGAGGGGTTATTTGCCGGTTCTCTGAACTACTAAACATTTTTGCTACTGGTTCTCTAGAACTGGTCAAAACCTGCTGAATACCACCTCTGTGTACAATCTATACAAAAATAACTTCACTACATATTTGCACTTTCTCCTTAGAGCTGTTCGGATTGTCCAGAGGGTGGGTGGAGCTTCAGTCTCTGCTGTTGCAGGCTGAGCTTAATTTCTGAGGAACGCTCCACCTTCCATCACGTGTCTTGCCATCGCGTTCCCCAGTTTATGCTCAGCCCTCGTGCAGAGTAGGCAGTGTTTGTATGTGCTCTTGGCCGTTTCAGGAAAATTCCATTTTGAATCGTTTTTGCTTCATTTCAGGTTGTATATAATCCCTTCGTTGTGTTTTTTCCCTTAGCCCTGCGCAGTTGGTCCTCCTTATTTGGTAGAGTTCCCTGGGAGTAGGCCAGCAAAATTACAAGCTGCCCCCCCCTTCCCTATTGCTTTTCTGCTGCTTTAATTCTGTTCGTTTAAAATGCTCCGTTTCGTTCCGTTTCCTCCCCCCACCAAACTCTGTTTTTCTATATCGTTTGAACATTGCCAGCCTCTTTCTGTCTGTCCTTCCCCTGGGGTCCTTGGATTGCCCCTGGGGATTCTCCTAGTCGCTGCAGAAGGGCCCCTGCAAGCCCAAGTAGTGGCGGCCGCCATTTTGAGCGACGCCTCGTGGCCGGGTGCCATTTTGTTTTAACCTTATCGCTCCGATCTCTGCAGCGTGCCTATTTAAACAGCAGGACCGGCAGGCCTGCTGAGGAAATAAAATTGTGCTGTTTTAGTTGGAGGCTTCTGTTCCCAACTCCTTTTGTTGGCTTACCCCGCAGCCAGCTGTAGTGGCCGCAGTTTATTCCCACTACTCCCGCCCGGTTCCGCCTGGGATGGCAGTCTGGTTCAGGCCCGGCTTCGCCCTTAAGGCATCTGTTGACCTCTGATCATCTCGATCAGCCCTTCCAAATAATAATAATAATAATAATAGTAATAATAATAATAATAATAGTAGTAGTAGTAGTAGTAAGAAAGAGAGAGAGAGATCTTCAAAGGTTATTAAATCAGAAAAATTAAGAGGCTCGAGTAGGCCTAAGCTTACAAAAAAAAGGGGGGGGGGAAATCTTTTATTTACGGAGCAAAAATACAGAGAATAACAACAAATAAGACAAACAGATTTATTATAAGCGAATAACAAATGGGGGGGTGCAAAAGAATTTCCCAGGGCTCCCGGCCTTCGTTGTAGGTCAACCCCTAGGTGCGCCAACCACCTCATATTTGATCCTTTACCTTCCTCAACTATATAAAATGGCAGAAAGCAATCCTTCAAAAGGTCCTTCATTAAAGGCCAAAGCAAAAACCCACCACCTGCGCAGTCACGCTAAGGAGCCCAACAAAGCCTCACAAAGGGACACCTTAAGACGACACAAGGCGCTAGAAAAAGAAATAGACAAATGCACCAGACAGGCCCAGTGCCTCCAGCACCAGCCACTCCTTCCACCTCCACTCTTCCCCCCCCCCCGCAGCCTTTTCCTCCCTATCCAGGCACAGCTCGCCCTCTCAAGGGCAACAGGCCCCAGGAACACCAGCCAGGCGAACTCCAGAGGCTACCTTCATGCCCACAGCTTCCGGCCTGCGCCAGGAGGAACCTCTCATTCAGGTGGTTCCGGAGCAGCTCAGAGCCTGGATGGAGATGGCTATCTGACAGGGAATTGCAGAAGGAATGCAGCAGATGGCTAGACCAGGGTTGCCTCCGCAGGCCACCGAATCTGTAAGATCATTCCCTCTCATGCCGCAACCGTTTCATGATCAGGGAGGTTTCCCCTTCAGTCAGGGAGGACGAGGAGGAGGCGGAAGGGGATCTAGATTTGTGCAGGGAGGAGGAGGAGGAACAATTTGACCCGGGGTCCTTACAATACAACGAACCCCTTCCAGACTCAGATCCATAGAGACGGAAATGTCCAAGGATGAAGGTCTCACCCCTGACCAACCCGCTTTCGTAGGGCTTTTCAAGCCCCAGCTATTCAAATCCCTCCTCTACAAAGCCAGGAACATCTCGGGCCTAACTACCCCTCTGATCCCACCCCCTTGGTTCCGGAAGGGCCAGAGGACTCCATGTTTAGACAGCCGGTGGTGGAGGCCGAGGTCATCCCAACCTCCCCCCCATATTCCTGGACCTGGTGTCCAAACAACTGGCCTCCTCAGTTGCCCCCTCGGCCCCTTCGGCCCATGATAAAAGGTTCTTCTACCTTGACCCGGAGCTCTCCAACCTGCTGAGCACCCCGGAGGTTGATGAGCCCGTCATAGGCCTGGCCTCTTCCTCTGCCCTCAGTGACTCTTTAGAGGCTCTCAGGCCAGAGGAGAAGTGGTCGGAGCTGGCATTGCAGTGAGCTCACCAGTCGGACGCATGGGCGATCAGGGCGGCCATGGCCGCTTCCTTCTTCATCAGATTGTCCATTTGCTGGCTTCACCAGCTTAAGCAACATGTCCCGACTTCGAATATCCGCGCCCATCAGCACATCGCCAAGATTATGGCCGCAGCAGAGTTCTCAGCAGACGCCACCTTTCACTCAGTAAAATTCTCCTCCCACGCCATTTCCTCCCACGTTTTGGCCCGCCGCCTGCTCTAGCTAAGACACTGGCAGGCGGCTCTCAAGAATAAGGTGAAACTAGCTTCCACCCCCCTCATGGGAAATAAACTGTTCGGACCTTTCCTGGATCCTTTCCTAGTCGAAGGAAGGAATAAAAAGAAATTCCTCCCTTCCCTCACCCATAAGTTAGAACCCAGATCTCTGCAGCCCTTTCGGAGGGCTCCCTTTCGTCCCTATCCCCAACCCCCCTTCCCTCCCAGGTACCAAAGGCCCCCTCCTTTGGCTCGGGACAGCCCCAGGACAGGTCCGACCCCTTCGATAGACACAAGAGAGGCGGAAACTTCAAGAGGCCCTTTTGTGGCTCCGGCAGCAGGTCCTTCCGGCGCTCCAGATAGGCCACCTGACCACATCCCCATTGGCGGGCGACTCAAAGCATTCGCCAGCCAGTGGGACTCATCTACTTTGGACGCTTGGGTCAGGAATACTGTCAGGTTTGGCCTTGCCCTCGAGTTCCTCTCTACCCCCCCCCCCCCCGATTTCTACATTACATGTCCCCTTTCCAAGAACCACACCAAACGCAACCTCATGGATTCGGCAATTCAGCACCTACTGGACATTCAGGCCATCCAGCCAGTTCCTCCATCCCAGAGGGGACAGGGCTTCTACTCACACTTATTCGTGGTGCCCAAACACTCGGGGGGATGGAGGACTATTTTGGACTTAAAGCGGTTAAACCGCCACCTGGTATACCGCAGATTCAAAATGAACACGCTGCAATCCATCCTCTTGGGAGTTCAACAGGGAGACTGATTGTCATCCATCGACCTCTCCAAGGCATATTTACACATCCCAATATGACCCTCCCACTCCAAGTTTCTCCGTTTCAGCTATAATAACCTATACTTTCAGTACGTGGCCCTCCCATTTGGGTTGGCCTCGGCCCCCAGGACCTTTACCAAGGTCCTGGCCGCCCTGGCTGCCCACCTCAGAACCATCCCGGTGCGACTCCACTGTTACCTGGATGATATTCTCATCCTCTCCCCTTCCAGGGAACAGGCCATCAGGGACACCCAAACTACCCTCACCTCCCTCCAGGAACATGGGTTCTTCATAAATTGGAAGAAAAGCCAATTGGCCCCTTCCACCAGGCTACCCCACCTGGGGACTATAATAGACACAGTCAAAGGGAGGGTGTTCATCTGTCCGGAAAGAATACTCAGCATCCAACAATCAGTCAAGCTCATCAGACGATTTAGGAAGGTCTCTCTCCTCGAATTAACCAAGTTGTTAGATAAGATGATCTCTTGTATTTCTGTTATTCCCTGGGCCCGTTTCCACTCTAGATCCCTCTAGTGGTTCCTGCTTCTGTACCAAAGAGCCGGGTCAAGCAACTCAAGGCGCAAGGTCAAGGCCTTGCCAAGGGTTCTCTCCTCCCTCCTCTGGTGGAGCAAGGCGTCGATCAACAAGGGCTGCCTCCTCAAGGAGCCTTCAAGACTTATCATTACCACAGACGCCAGTCTGTCCGGATGGGGCGCCCACCTTCTTTCCCTTACAGCTCAGGGCAGATGGTCAGCGACAGAGAGGCTGTGCAATATAAACTGGTTAGAGCTTCGTGCCATCCACCTGGCCCTCCGCAGCTTCCTTCCTCAGCTTCAGGGCCGCCACGTCCTCATTCTCACCGACAACATAACAGCAAAGGCTCATGTCAACAGGCAGGGGGCATTCAGTCATCAAGCCTAATTAGGCAGACCAAGCGCCTCTGTCGTTGGGCAGAGTCTCACCTCCTCTCACTCAGAGCAGACCACATTTCAGGCATCGACAACACCTGAGCAGATTCGTTGAGCAGGGCCACCATAGACCAGGCGGAATGGCACCTCCACCCAGCCCTGTTCAGGGAGGCGACAGCAATATTCTGCCTGCCAGTGGTAGACCTGTTTGCCTCCCCACTCAATACCCAACTTCCATGGTTCATCTCCAGATTCCTGTCCCTAGGGGTGGAGAACCACAATGCCCTTTGATGCCCGTGGCCCTTGGGCCTTCTTTACGCCTTTCCCGCTCAGAGTACTACAAAAGGTACTCCACGAGAGAGCGGAAGTGCTTCTGGTAGCTCCTTATTGGCCCCGTCGCTCCTGGTTCGCGTACCTCCGCAGCCTATTCACAGCCCCCCCCCGGAGGATCCCAGTAGACAGGATTTCTCTGTCTCAAGGCCCCCTTCTTCACCCGGACCCCCAATGGCTGCAACTAGCCGTCTGCAGGTTGAGTGGGAACATCTGAAGAGGGAGATTTTATCCACTGAAGTCATCAATACCATTTTAGCAGCCAAGCGTCCCTCCACCAGAAGGATTTACGACGCCACTTGGGACAATTTATGCAAATGGTGTGCCAATCTCCTCATTGACCCAACGAACCCATCTGTGGCCCAAATCCTCGACTTTCTCCAGGAGGGTCTCAGTAAGGGATTGTCCCCCAACACACTAAGGTGTCAGGTAGCAGCCCTATCCACCGTAATTTCCTGTGAGGGTGTTAGTGCCCTCTCTCACCATCCCTGCATCAGAGCATTTCTGAAAGGGGCCTCAAACTTACGACCACCGTCCCTTCACCGGTACCCAACCTGGGACCTCAATAGAGTCCTGACTTCTCTCACTAAGCCACCCTTTGAACCCCTAAGAGCAGTCTCTCTCTAGTTCCTATCCTACAAAGTAGTGTTCCTGGTGGCGATCACATCAGCCCGGAGGATTTCAGAGATCGCTGCTCTGTCAGTCAGGAAAGACCTGTGTATCTTCCATTCTGACCGGGTGGTCCTCCGACTTGACCCTTCATTTCTACCTAAAATTAACTCAGTTTTCCACAGGGCTCAAGAACTTATCCTCCCCAATTTTTGCCCCAGGCCAACTCATGAAAGAGAGAGTCTATGGCACACCTTAGACATCAGACGGGCCTTGCGGATCTATATTAAGCGTACTCAGACCTTCCGTAAATCTGAGGCCCTGTTTATTTCCTTTCAACCAAAGTCACAGGGGCTCAAAGTACCCTCAACCACCATAGGCAGTTGGATAAGGGCGGCCATTTCAAGGGCATACCAGGCCCAGGCCCTCCAAGTGCCCAGGGGTATCACGGATCACTCCACTAGGAGTGCGGCAACATCAGCTGCCTGGGCTACCCAGGCTCCTATACTCGACATTTGCTGGGCAGCAACGTGGGCCTCCCCGTCGCCTTTCATTAGGCACTACAGAATCGATAGGTATGCCGCTGCGGAGGCTTCTTTTGGGAGAAGGGACCTTCAGATCCCTCAGGGATCCTGAGGAGTCAACGACCAGACAGTGTCCCACCCGTAGGACAGGCCCCAGCTTTGGTATGTCCCACTCTCTGGACGATCCGAACAGCTCTAAGGAGAATGGGCATTGGTTCTTACCTGACACGCCATTTCTCTTGAGCTGAGAGGATCGTTCAGCCCCTCCCTTTTCCTTTCACTGTCTGGCGGGGTCTTGTTTCGGCCAATGCACTTTAACTCTAGTAAGAGGAGAGCACGAATGCCTGTTTTCCTCTCGTCTTCGCATAAACTGGGGAACGCGATGGCAAGCCACGTGATGGAAGGTGAAGCGTTCCTCAGAAATTAAGCTCAGCCTACAACAGCAGAGACTGAAGCTCCACCCACTCTCTGGACAATCCTCTCAGCTCAAGAGAAATGGCATGTCAGGTAAGAACCAACGCCCATTCTGTTACTATAACATTTTTACTTTTTTTTTGCAATTTCATTTGCAAACATACTCAGCTACGCACAAGCATACATACAATTTTGAACAGTGATGTTTAATAGACAAGAAGCAGATTTTATAGGATAGAACTGAGAAAGAACTATTAAACCATTAAAATACTTTGCTATAATAGATTAATTTTTCTGCACTTTCAAGTGACACAAAAAAGCGGTAACAAAGATGCGTAATGGAGCAGCTATTACACTGATAGCATTTTTAATAGAGGAATGATTTTTAAATATTTTTCAGGATCCAAATATTTCAACAAGAAGACCAATAGCACTTTGAAACAAAATTATCTATTATTTCAATTTCAGTGGCTGATTTAAAAAAAAAAATATGGATTTAAACATGTTTAATCAAATTTGAAAATTGGAGCAATGTTTTTAAACTTATGCCCATTGGAATAAACATGAAAAAAAATCCTGTTGAACTGGTTTTTTCAATTGTTCTCTGCTATGGTAGTGGCTGCAGGAATAGCTACAGGGATGATGTAGTTGCATGCTTTATATGTTATTTAATCCTGTGTGCAGAAGGTGCCACCCACAGCAACTGCAGATTTGTTTTTCTTGTGGGAGTCAAGAGCTGACTATATTTAATAGTATGAATTCTTTAAGCAATATGTTGAGAAAATTGCCCATAGTGCAGTTATTTTCTATAGCTTATTAAATATATTCCTGTTTTGACTTGGAGTGTCCATCATTCCTAACCCCTGACAGTGTTGGGAGTTGTAATCTAAAATATTTGGGGAAAACCAGTTTTGACTACTCGGAATAAAAAATACTGTGATCCTTGGGGGAAAAAAAAAACCTTGGTATGTTCAACAGCCATGACAATATCAATTTGTGTACAATATTCCTGGTCATCTGCCCTGAAAAAACATTATAGAAATTACACCAAACATAAAGCTTAATGCAATAAGTCTCTAGTCCTACTCACTACAGTTTTTATTCTCTTGTTTAAATTCTGAACCCAACAGAGTTACAATCTGTTATTAGATTATATAAGAGAGGGAAAAACGTTGCAAGACTATTTTTCTCTCAAGATAATTGTCTTGAAAACTTCACTTTTCATTTTATATTTCTTTCACATTCATTTATTTTAATTAGCATGTTACCCTCCCTTCATCAGTCCTCGAATAAAAACTCAGTAGCTGCTTCTTTGGGAAATTTCCAGAAAGTCTTAAATATTGTTGGAGGGGAAGGAGGAAGAAAAATGGCAAAGAGAGAGAGAGAAAAAAAAAGCAATCTTTGACTGGCTGCTATTTCCTTCCCTGGAATGCTACAAAACATTTGCGGGGGGGGGGGGGGAATGGACTACTCACCCCATTTTTATTTATTTTTGGGAATGTCTAGCCCTTCCACTTTCTATTTGCTCCCTCCACTATTCTATTTTCAGTGAACAAATATGAATATAATGACACTCTGTCACCTTCTCAGCAAGTGTTTTGAATGTGAATTAACCTCTGCAGTTTTTATTTAGCTTGATTTTTTTACAAATCCCCAAAGAAATATATAGTTCTAACATTAATAGGTATCTTAAAATAATATTTCAGATGTAATCTATAATAAAACAGAAATAAGTAAAATTAATCACAGTTGGTTACATGCTGGAAATATATTTCATGATATATTGAGGAACAAAAATCTTTTTTTATTCAGATATCTGTTGAATATAACAGAGTAAGGTATTTTAATACAGTTTCTCGAAAATAGATGTATTAGTAACTACATATCTTAAGGTTGATGAACATCTGTGATTGAACCTTGATTTAATCAACTGAAGATTTGAGATTCAAATGGATACAGGATTTGCTTCAACGGGAATACGATTCATTTTAGGGTACTTCATCTAGATTTAATTCAAAAAGATTCAGCCATAGATTCAAATGAGAAAATGTAAAAAAAAAAAACACCTTCATTTTGGGACAGCATGGGTAAAAATAGTAGGAATATTATTTTTATTGAACCATTTAGAGACCTTTAACCATGTTGAAGTTCAGCTGGGTATCTCAAGATTTTTATCAGTATATATTTTCTACATACCTCCCATGTCTCTCTTAGGCTGAGATAACGTTATAGATGAAAATGTGACAGCATGATGGCCAGCAAAATCTTTAGCAAAATCTTTTAGGCTTGAGCTATACAATTGTCTCTTATAAAAGACAGGGCTTAGAACAAAGAGGTGGAAGTACAGAGTCCCCAAGGTACTAAAAATTGACCTCCAAGTCTTGGTAGATCAATATTTATTATTCATAGCATTATTAAACTAGTATTTATTAGATTATTTTCATATAATAAATGTTTGAGGGTCAATGAACAATCTGAAACTTCATAAAGGAGTCAGTGAGCATGGAGACCAAAGGTCTAAGGCAGGGATGTCACACTCAATTTCTGTGATGACCCAATTTCTGTGATGGCACAAAGGCAACACAGTCAGATAAGCAATGAGTCCCTTTATTATCTCCAACTGTGCCCCCAATGTCCAGGTTACCTTCGGGTTGGAAAAAAACTCTCCCAGGAATAGCCTTTGACTGTAGAAAATTCAGTCCAAAACAAGGTACACGCAAACTGTAACTTAAAATCCAAACAAACCAAACTAAAGTAATTAGTTTGGCAGGGCAGGAGCAAGAATTTCAAACTTGAAAGCACAGCAAAACTCATACAGTTGGGAAGATACCAGGAACACAGATAAGCCACGATGATACAAGATAAAGTCACATTTGCTCCCAACAGCCTGCTGCGCGCAGCTTCCCTTTTAAAACACTGTGTTCCCAGCTGCAGCTAATGAAGGGAATCGGCTCTTTCCTCCCTCATAAGCCAGCCAACCCACGTTGCTCCCTTCTCCGTAACTCCCTGCATGCCCTAGGATGAAGAGAGGGATGGGCCTGGGTCTTCCTCTGAATTCCCTCTCCCTTGTTCTACCTCTCCCTTGCTCTGCCCAGCCGGATTTTGCCCTTCCCCAGTTTCTTCCACAACCAATGGGTCTATACTCCCACTCCCTGTCACCTGTTTGGCTTCATCCTCCAAGTCGGATTCTGACATGGACATGACAATTTCATTGAGGGCCACATCAGAGTTGCGAAATTATTCTCCTTATTTTAAAGATGGTTTCCTTTTTTATAGTATTGAAAAGTAACATTCAGGACATATTTAGAGGTTGTCTGGGAAACACTTGAAAAAATTGAAGATATGTGTAGCATTAATTTAATCCACCCTCCAATTCTATTGAGAAATAAAATGTCTAAATTAAAATGACCTTTTACCCGAGAAGCATGTTGTAAACATGGTAAGGATTCTGGTGTGTAATTCTTATGCTTTATTCTGCCATAATAGACCAATTTTGGATTGTACCACAAAATACGTATAGTAAGATATTCAAATCCTTTTATATTATTACATAGCCATATTGTTTGAGACCACAGAAGATAGCTTTCAAATAAATATGTTTTTCTTTCATTTCTCAGATATAGTTACTGAGACATGAGTGTTCTAGTAATTTCTAAATCCTTTCATCAGATGGATTTAGCAGTGTGTGGGTGGTGCAAAAAATGTATTTGAGCCATTTGTTACACTAAGTTAGGCGTGTGCTATTCTATCTTGTGAGAAATGTAGCATGTGGAGGAACAAAGGCATATCATTCATCAAATTGTATCATGGTGTCACTAATTCTATTTTTGAGTTATGAATTGTGGGTGAATTTATGAAAGATGCTGGTGGAAGAATCCATCTGTCCACATGACAAGACGTTAAGAACTTACAGTATAACAGACGTAAAGGCTATTTGACATGGATTAATTGCTTCAAAATATTTAAGGAAGATTTAAGTTTTTAGCATGAACATTTCATCCACTCCTTTTGACTTGATATAAAAAACTACATGTACAGGACTTTCTATTTATTAAAACTTGAAAATAGTGTTAGTGTTGTCTTAGAAAAGTGTTCTAAACACATCAATGGAAACCTGGAGTGTTTTTTAAAGATAATAAGTCAGAAATTGTAAATGAAAAGAAGCTTATAGATAAGCTTGATTAAGTAATGGCTAAACTCATTGTCTACATGATTGCTCTGCATTATTAGAAAATTGTTTACCTCTCCTATTGTAGACAACTTAGCCTGTTGTATTAGGGAAGACCAATGCAACACAATACCAAGCCTTTATGCTAAGAATAATACTGGCTCTAAGCAGAATTTAGAAAATGCATTTCTTGAAGTCCCATGCTGTGTCTAGAAATTGTTTCTTACCATCTTTTGTCCAATATGTCAGCTTATTTGAATAATACAAGAACCTATTTTTTTTCCCATCACATTTTGTGTAGAACAAAAGTAGTGACTTTTCTTTCAAGTACATTTATGATCATAGTAGTACTAGAAAATGCAGTTCAGAGGATTTAAATGTTTTTTTAAAGATGTATTTATCATTGCTATGGTCTAACTGCAATGTCTTTTAAAAAATACCAGTAAATCAAATCTGATTCTAATTTCTGAAGATCTATTAATTACCTTTAAATCAGATTCAAAATTGTTGCAAACAATTGTATGCAAACTAGATATTATACCTACATACATCAGATTATCTAGTGATATATCCAGATACAATCCTTTGTGGGAATAATTAAAGATTTTTGGAGACATCCACATCCAGTATGCAAAATAGGAACACATCTATTTTTTTAAACTGAATGTATCATCCATAGCGACAGTGTTTTCTGTGACATAACATATTCCTTGTTACACTTTTTTTTATTTTTTGTTGTTCTTTACCAGGAATGGGCAATTAATTTTCCCAAGAGATCACATGAGAAACTGGGGCAATTGTGGAGGGCTACCACTGCCTCAACCTTGCCCCCCTTTGCTGCCACTGCCCTGCCCCTACCACCAATGCCACGGGCCAGACCAGGACTGTAGATGTGGTCTGTGGGCTATAAAATGCCCAGATCTGCTTAAGACCCAACCTTAATTCTTAACAATGAGTATAAATATTACATTCTAAGCATTGCCCATTAAATTATCACTAGATGTCATATAGCAAGCTCTAATTCTTTGTGGTCACTATTATAGGCAGACCTTGACTTACAATCACAAATGGGACAAGAATTTCTGTGGCTAAGCAAGGCAGTTGTTAAGTGAATCATTGCTGTTGTTAAGTGAATCATGCAATTGTTAAGCAAATCCAGCTCCCCACCCCATTGACTTAGCTTATTGAAAGCTGGCTGAGGTCTCAAATGGAGATCACATAATCCTATGATACTGCAGCTGTCCAATGAATGCTGGTTGCTAAGCATGCAAATTTTGATCATCCTAATCATATGCTGCAATTGTTGTAAGTGCAAGGACCAGTCTTTAGTCAATTTTTTTCAGTAATTTTGTGACCTCAAATGGTTATTTACCAAATGATTCTAAATTGAGGACCATTTGTAATCCAGATTCATAGTGCCAGCCTTAGAATGAATTTTTGTTAGTCCTGGTACTGCTAATATATTCTAAAATATTGTGTATATGTGTTTAGAGGAAACTGTGTATGAAACTAAGATTCCAGGAGTTCACATGTGGAACTACATTTTTTTCCATTTCCATTCTCCATTCTCATTTAAGATCTATTTGTTGCCTATGAACAAAAAATATCCCTTCAAAATGGCTAAATAAGTATGTTAAGTATGTGCTGTTGCTATGCTGCTTCAGTTTCTTAATTTAATAGTCTTGTAGCTGATTGAATATGCTTGACCATATTTTCAAAGATACAGTGATCAATTAATGAATAACTGAACATACATAATGTGGACAAAGTTATTCTTTATAGCTGCTGAATTGAATTGATTTTTGCTGTGAACCATATGGAGTTTATAACAAGCTCTAATTTGATATTTGAATCAGATTGAGGCATTTCCCCTTCACTTTAGAATTTCTTGAAATGATATGAAAATTGTAGACTGAATGGTGTGTCCAGAGAATGTAGAGTGCCTCACTAGATATAATGATCCTTTTAGTCTTGAAGTGGTTGTAAGAGGATTTGTGATTGCAGTCTATATCTTGGAATATCTTCTTTTTTTTTTTAAATAAAGTTTTAGTTGGGTTTTCACACACAAAATACAAGTAAAACATCTTTTTTGAAAATAGCATGGTCCCGGGTTGAACTTCTTCATACAGACACAAAACTCAATTTCATGCTCCTTTTTGTATTCTATTCCATATCTTATATTATTTTACATTTTCTATATAGTTTTTCCCCTCTTTTAATTTTCTCAATTTTATTTTGATTATCTCATCTCAGTTCAAATCATTATATTTATACTTTTGTCTGTTCTGTTTCAATTTCATATTATCTTTTCTCATTAAACAAATTTTCTCCTGTACTAACATACTAACTGGAGTATGACACATTTATATCTTTTAATTACATCCATTTAACTCTTATTTAAACTTCAATATATACCTTAAGTTTATGATCTTCAATATAATACATAATACATAACTTCCAATCAAATTCTGCTTGGCACATTCTTATAATATACACTATATTCTTTAAAAAAAAAAAGAAAGATTGTAAATATATGTAATTATAAACCCTCATTCCATTCCAGTTCAGTTCTATCATTAATAATCATTAAAACCATAACATCTTTAGCACTTCTTTTCAATTAAATATCATACTTCCTTAAAAACACATATAATCTCCATAATTAATTTTTCCCTTATTTCTCTTCACATATGTTTTATAAATCATTAAATATACCTTTTGTTACATTTATTTATTGACAAGCATTCCACTGAATTACGATAGCTATTTTTTCAGACATTTTAATCATACATTGTTTCATATTTTCTAAAATTATTTCTGTCGTGTCCGCGAAAAGACGCTCAGAGTCGGTGACTTTCATTCAAAGCTCTTTATTTACAATGGGGAACCGAACCAGCGAAAAGTAAAAAGCCCGCGGCTTTTATACTTTTCGCTGCGGCGGCCGCGGCCAATGGCAGCGATTCAAGTCTCCCGCTCTTGGTTTGAACCAATCACGGGAGACCTCAATCGGGCCAATCAGCGCGGCTCGCCTGGCCAATCAGAAATCCCCGCGCCTTAGCCAATCAAGGCGCGGGGATTTCGAGTATGCAAATTCAGGACATAACAATTTCTGCTTCTAATATAATCATACTATCTTATGTACCTTTGCAGAATCCCTTTTTCCATTAAGTTTTCACCTATTATCACTAAATAGACCCTGTTTCTCTATATTTTGCTTCTGTCCTTTATAACTTCTTTTCCTTTCTTTCTTCCCTCATCTTCTCCCTCCCCTTTTTACCGGAAGTCCTGGAATATCTTCTAATTATCAAGAGCTTGGAGTACTTTGAGATGGACAATCAGGCATTCATAAGTGGTCATCCATTGTCCATTTCAAACTTTGGAGGACTCTATAATGTGCAATCATATATTACAAAAAACAGCCAAGCTAAGTTTACTCAAAATGCTAAATCATAATGTGGCTTATTCGAATCAGGTTTAAAATGTGTAAAACTACCTAGTTGGGAATTATTCAGTCACCATTTTATGTATGTTATCATACCCAGTGGTGGGATTCAATTTTTTTTACTACTGGTTCTGTGGGCGTGGCTTGGTGGGTGTGGCGGGGAAGGATACTGTAAAATCTCCAGTCGGAGGTGGTATTTGCTAGTTCTCTGAACTACTCAAAATTTCTGCTACCATTTCTCCAGAACTGGTCAGAACCTGCTGAATATCACCTCTGATCATAGCCTTCCTAGTGAAATGAAGTAATCCCAACATGGTTTATTTCGTATAGTGGGCCTTGGTACCGTTAAAATCTATAACATTTTACCATTAGTAAGGCAAATTTGATGACACCTTCCCTGAAATAAAAAATATATACTTGGTTTTTGTAAGTGCTATTACAAACACTGGTGATAAGAAATTAGAATCACCATAAATTTGTTTTTCTTGCACCGTATTGTTAAACTGAGGTGGACAAAATACAAGTACTCTTAATAATTTTTATGCTAATTCTGTAAAAACATGTCTTATCCTTTTGGGATTGTGAACATAATCCTTACCTTATGCATTTGAAAGATTGGCTTTTTGATTTACAAGCAATTTATTTTAAGTAACAGTTATTGAGAAATGCAGGCTTTAAATATTGACTGTAAGCATTCAGGATTTTTTGTTTATTTTGTATAAAATTAGAGTGATGGAATATGGGCCATGTGATCCCATCAAACAGCAATGCAGGAGGCTTGTAGAAAGAAGCCGTGGATTACTTCCCATTCAGCTTCACTCCCCACTTTATCAGGCAGACAGACCTGCTGCAGGAGCTCATTATGAATGCATCTGGTTCCCTCTTCTTGAAATGAGTTGTAACAGGTTAAGGTGGTCTATAAATTAAATTTACATAAATAAACATCACTCTAGCAATTTATCTGGTTTTCTTAAGCCAGAACTTTGCTGATCAAATTGATAACTGAGAAATGTAGCCTTGTGTAGTGCAATGGATAGACAGGGCCACTGTGGTTGATGAGGACTCAGCCTTTTTGGCTTAACACCCTTTTGGCTATGACTCCTTTCTACATGGGTAAATAGTCCAACTCCCTTTGCTAGATGAAGGAAATGTTTTGGCTCCTCGCTATTTACAGCAGGGGTTCCAACCTTGGTAATTTTAAGACTTGTAGACTTTCCCAGCATGTTGGCTGGGAAATTCTGTGAGTTGAAATTCACAAGTTTTCAAGTTCACTAAGCAACACCTCTGGTTTATATTGATTATGACAGAGCCAGAGCCTGAATAATGTGATTATGATAATAATGATGGCGATGAATGCAAAAGCATCTAGTTTATATTTAAAAAAAATATTTTAATTTGTATACCCAGATGTCCAAACACTTACAATTGGTGGAAATAAACATTTTTCACCGATGAACATTCAAGCAGCATTTCAGTCATCAGTTTTCTACATAATGTTTGAAGAAACTCTATACAGTTCCAATCAGTGGGATCTGGATTCAGCTAGTTTAAGTCTTTTTTGCAGCCCAGACACAGCAGCAGCCTTACCTGAGATGTTTAAAAATGCCAATAAAATAGCAAACAGATCAAACCAGTTTATCTTTTAGTATAGATACTGGCCATGGCGCAAAAGAACATCTCATTCCAGATTTACACGCCAGCATACACAAGAAGCAAGTTGAGCATAATTGAGTTGATGAATAATAATCCAGTTATGTTCACAGTTCAGCTAAACTCAGTTTCAGATTCCAGCTGTTGCATAAGTGATTCAAAGAAGTTAATTAATTTCCAGTCGGCTACTGTATTGTTATGTCTATATTCCTTTTGATTTTGTTAATTTACATATTATGGCCATTCTAGGAAATTCGAGTGGTCTTTCCCCTTTCGTGCTTTTGACTAAATATAGTTCAATATAGATAATGTGTTGTGAGGAACAAAATGATTTGATTGATGGGAACTTACCTTTAGGAATGTCTGTAGGCCTGCTACATCAGGTGTCCCCCAACCCCTGCCCCCTCAGCCCACTACCAGGCCATGGCCCATTTGGAACCAGGCTATGAAAGTGGCCAGCAAGCGTGCATGCAGTTCCACTGGCACATGCAAGTCCATCCCACCATGCCACCAGACTCAAAATTCTAGACCTAGAAAACCTAGAACTATGCCGCCTTAGGTGCGATCTAAGTATAGTATATAAAATCATACATTGCAATGTCTTACCTGTCAATGAATGCTTCAGCTTCAACCATAACAACACAAGAGCAAACAATAGATACAAACTCAAGGTTAATCGCACCAAACTTGATTGCAGGAAATACGACTTCAACAACAGAGTGGTCAATGTCTGGAATACTCTGCCTGACTCTATGGTTTCTTCCCCAAACCCCAAAAACTTTAACCTTAGACTGTCTACTATGCCCTCCCCCCTTTCCTAAGAGGTCTCTAGGGGACGTGCCTAAGCGCACCAACATGCCTACCGTCTCTGTCCTATTGTTTATTTTATTTTTTTTATTTTTCTTATATATATCCATATATCCATGTATAACTATGTTTTTACTTATACCTATTATCTTGTAAGCAATTGACATACATACACACATAAATAAATAAATAAAAAATGCAGCTCCCATTTGCACAAGCAACTAAGTATGAACCTGCATATGCTTGCCTGCCGCTTGTGCGGAACCATCCCCTCTCCTGCCCTTGCCAGTCCTCAAATCTGGAAAGATTGGTGAACTGCTGTGCTAGGATAATAAATAGGAACATTATCTTCACAGCGTCTTTTGTTTTAAAACTCTTAATTAGGGCATCTTGGTTGAAAAAAATGCTTCAGGGCAGAGAGGATCATAAAAAAGTAAATCTTACTGCAAGCAGAATATTCTGAATATTCATAATATGACACAAAGATGTTATTAGGAACAGAGAACATAATTTCCTGTATAGCTGGAGTTAGGTCTCAGATGACAATACACCCAGAATCACCAGAAATTTATTTTATAATCAAATGACTTGATTATTAAGTGACTTGGCTGCTTACTAAGCAACTAATTCTGCCTGTGCAAACTTTAAAGTGTGATGGTTATTATAAGAAGTCATTAAAAGACAACATACAAATGGTGAACCAAATGCATGCTGTAAGGTACTTCATAATATTGTTAGGCAATCTTTGGCCATTGAAGGACATGAAGCAATCATTAACATTTTAAAAAGACCAACGATTCCAAAGGGATGAATGGTAGTAGTTTATTGGAAGATAACTTTCTTCCAATGTGGTCACCAACATGTTCCTTAACGTTCTCCAATGTTTTTGCTATATCTCACATGCTGTAGATAAATGGAAAGCTCTAATTGCATGTTAATTTCCAAGAATACCTTTGAGCCTTAGAGATACCCTTAGCTGGATATTCTTCTCATATCCTAAAAAGTGCCTGGAGAAAACATGACAAAGAGTCTGGCGGCTAAATTGTATAATGAATGGGTAAGAAAACTAGGTAAGTCGAACCCAGGGGTGTCAAACTCACGTTGCCATGGTGACATCACATGATGTATCAGGACTTCTCCCCCCCCTTCGCTAAAACTGGCCAGCGTGTGACGCATCTGGCCCACCGGTCAAGAGTTTGACAGCCCTGGTCTAACCTATCAGAGAGAAGGATTGGGGAGTCGTGATAGCTGTCTTGGAGTACTTGAGGGCTGTCATAGAGAGAAGATGGGATTGGTTTCAAATAATCAGAGTTAGAAGAGATCTTGCAGATCATCTAGTCCAACCCCAACCACCCGCCCAAGCGGGAGACCCCACACCATTTCTGACAAATGGCAGTCCAATCTCTTCTTGAAAGTCTCAAGCAATGGTGCTCCAACAACTTCCGAGAGCAAGTTGTTCCATTGGTTGATTATTCTCACTGTCAGAAAGTTTCTCCTTGTTTCCAGGTTAAATGGGCGTTGGTTCTTACCTGACACGCCATTTCTCTTCGAGCTGCGAGGAGCATCCAGAAAGTGGGGTGGTGCTTCAATCTTCTGCTCTTGTAGGCTGAGCTAATTCTTGAGGAACGCTCCTCCTTCCGTCACGTGACTCCATTGGAGCGTTCACCCAGTTTATGTGAAGACGAGAGGAACCAGGAATCCGTGCCCTCATCTGACTAGACTTAAAGGTTCATTGGCCGAAACAAGACGCCACCAGAAGGTGAAAGGAAAAGGGAGGGGCTGGATGCTCCTCACAGCTCGAAGAGAAATGGCGTGTCAGGTAAGAATCAACGCCCATTCTCCTTAGAGCTGCTCGGAGCATCCAGAGAGTGGGACATACCAAAGCTGAGCCTGTCCTACGGGAGGGGCACCGTCTGGTCTGCAGTCCCTTTGGGTTCCCTGAGAACCCTCTGAAGAACCCTCCCATCAAAGGAAGCCTCAGCTGAGGCATATCTGTCAATTCTGTAATGCCTAATAAAGGGTGATGGGGAGGCCCACATCGCTGCCCGGCAAATGTCAATTATTGGAGCCTGGGTAGCCCAGGCAGCTGACATAGCCGCGCTCCTAGTGGAGTGAGCCCTGATACCCCTAGGCACCTGGAGAGCCTGCACCTGATAGGCTTTGGCGATGGCTGCCCTTATCCAATGACCTATGGTGGTAGGAGGAGCCTTGAGCCCCTGTGACTTTGGTTGGAAAGATATGAACAGGGCCTCACTTGCGGAAGGTCTCAGTACGTTTAATATAAATCCACAAGGCACGTCTGACGTCCAGAGTGTGCTAGAGTCTCTCCCTTTCATGAGTTGGCCTAGGGCAAAAGTTGGGGAGGATAAGTTCTTGAGCCCTATGGAAGACCGAATTAATCTTGGGCAAGAAGGAAGACCGAGGACCAGAGGACCACCCGGTCGGGGTGGAAGACACAAAGGTCTTTCCTAACAGACAGAGCAGCGATCTCTGATATCCTATGGGCTGAAGTGATCGCTACCAGGAACACTACTTTATAGGATAGAAACTGAAGCAAAACCTCTCTTAAGGGTTCGAAAGGTGGCTTTGTGAGGGAGGTAAGGACCCTGTTGAGGTCCCAGGTCAGGTACCGGTGAAGGGCCAGGGGACGCAAATTTGTGGCCCCCTTCAGAAAGGCTCGTATACGGGGATGGTGAGAGAGGGAACTGCCTTCTCCACCGGAGATGACTGTAGACAAGGCAGCTACTAGCCATCTTAATGTGTTGGGGGACAGGCCTTTACTGAGACCCTCCTGAAGAAAATCAAGCACTCGGGCAATGGAGGGGTTAGTTGGGTCAATAAGAAGCTTGACACACCATTTATAAAAAATGGTCCAGGTGGCGTCATAAATCCTTGCAGTTGATGGTTGCCTGGCTGCTAAAATGGTATCGATGACTTTGTTAGAGAGGTTTTCCCTCTTCAAACGTTCCCGCTCAACCTCCAGACGGCTAGTTGAAGCCACTGGGGTTTTGGGTGGAGGAGGGGACCTTGGGACAGGAGATTCTGTCTGCTGGGATCCTCCGGGGGGGGGGGGGCTACTGATAGGTTGCGGAGGTCCGCAAATCAAGGATGACGGGGCCAATAAGGTGCTATCAGAATCAGCTCCGCCCTCTCTTGTAGGATCTTCTGAAGGACTAAGGGCACCAGCACCAGAGGAGGGAAGGCATAAAGGAGGCCCGAGGGCCATGGACACCAAAGAGTGTTGTGGTCCTCCGCTCCTGGGGATGGGAATCTTGAAATGAGCCTTGGAAGGTGGATATTGAGGGGAAGGCAAACAAGTCTACCACGGTGGCCCGAAGATGGATGTTGCCTTCCTGAATGGAGCTGGGTGGAGGCGCCACTCCGACTGGTCTATGGTGGCCCTGCTCAGCCAGTCTGCTCGGATGTTGGAAGTGCCCGAGATGTGGTCTGCCCTGAGAGAAAGAAGGTGAGACTCCGCCCACCAACAGAGGTGCTCAGCCTCCCGCATTAGGCGGAATGATTGAGTGCCCCCCTGCTTGTTGATATGGGCTTTGGCCGTGATGTTGTCGGTGAGTATGAGAACGTGGCGGCCGCCTACCTGGGGGAGGAAACTGCGGAGGGCCAGATGGACGGCGCGAAGCTCCAACCAGTTTATCTTGCAAAGTTTCTCCGTCGCTGACTATCTGCCCTGTGCTGTAAGGGACTGGAGGTGAGCTCCCCATCCGGACAGACTGGCGTCTGTGATGACAGTGACCCTTGGTGGCTCCCTGAGGGGGCAGCCCTTGTTGATAGACGCCTTGCTCCACCAAAGGAGGGAGGTGAGCACCCATGGTGAAACCCTGACCTTGCGCTTTGAGTTGCTTGATCTGGATCTTTGGAACGGGAGCAGGAACCACTGGAGGCATCTGGAGTGGAAACAGGCCCAGGGAATAATGGAAAGACAAGATATTATTTTACCCAGTAACTGGGATAGTTCCAGAAGGGAGACCCTCTTAAGGCGTCTGATACTTGTTACAGATTTTTGGATACTGAGAATTCTCTCCTCAGATAGAAACACCTTTCCCCTCACAGTGTCGATTCACCGTGCCCAGGTGAAATCCTGGTGGAGGGGGATAATTGACTTTTCTTCCAATTGATGAGGAACTCGTGATCCTGAAGAGAGGATAGGGTAGTCTGGGTATCCCTCATTGCCTATTCCCTGAAAGTGGAAAGGATGAGAATATCGTCCAAATAGCAGTGGAGGCGCACTGGGAGGGTTCTGAGGTGTGCAGCTAAAGCGGCCAGAACCTTGGTGAAAGTTCGGGGTGCTGAGGCCAATCCGTATTGGAAGTGGAGGTTATTGTAACAGAAACGGAGAAATTTGTAATGGGAGGGTTTAATTGGGATGTGTAGATATGCCTCGGAGAGGTCAATGGATGACAACCAGTCTCCCTGCCTGACCCCCAGGAGGATGGATTGCAGCGTGTTCATCTTGAATTTGCGGTATATGAGATGGCGGTTAAGCCGCTTCAAATCCAAAATCGCTCTCCACCCCCCCCCCCGAGTATTTGGGTACCACAAATAAGTGGGAATAGAATCCCTGTCCTCTTTGAGATGGAGGAACGGGTTGAATGGCCTGTTTATCAAGTAAGTGTTGAATTGCTGAGTCCATGAGGATGCGCTTGATGTAATCCTTGGATAGGGGGCATGGCATGAAAAAATCAGGGGGGGGGGAGATTGAAATTCAAGGGCAAGGCCAAAGCTGATGGTATCCCTAACCCAGGCATCGGAGGTTGAGGAGTCCCACTGGTTGGCGAAAGTCTTGAGACACCCGCCAATGGGAATCAAATCTGGTGGCTTATCTGGAGTGCCTGAACAGCCTGTTGCCTGTGCCTCGAAAGGGCCTTTTGAATCCACTGCCCCTTCTGTGCCTGTCCGAGGAGTCGGTCCTGTCCTGAAACTGGCCCGAGCCAAAGGGAGGGGGCCTTTGGTACCTGGGAGGAAAGGGGGTTTGGAAATAGGGGTAAAAGGGCGCTCTTCAAAAGGGCTGCAGGGATCTTGGCTCTGACCTGCGGGTGAGGGATGGAAGGAATTTTTTCTTGTTCCTTCCTTCTACTAAAAGGGGATCCAGAGATGGTCCAAACAATTTGGTTCCCATGAGGGGAGCAGAGCCCAATTTAACTTTGTTTTTGAGGTCTGCCTGCCAGTGTTTTAGCCAGAGCAGACAGCGGGCAGAGACATGGGAGGAGATGGCATGGGTGGAGAATTTGACTGAGTGGTAGGTAGCGTTGGCCAAGAACTCGGCTGCGGCCGTAATCTTGGCTATGTCCTGATGGGCTCAGACATTGGAGGCTGGGACATGTTGCTTAAGCTGGCGAAGCCAGCGAAGGGATGACCTGATGAAGAAGGAGACGGCTGTGGCCGATCTGATTGCCCAAGCGTCTGACTGGTGGGCACGGTGTAAGGCCAGCTCCAATCGTTTCTCCTCTGGTCTCAGGGCCTCTATGGGGTCGCTGAGGGAGGAGGAAGAGGCCAAGGCCCACTATGGGCTCATCAACTTCCAGAGTGCCCAATAGGTTGGAAAGCTCTAGGTTTAAGTTGAAGAATCTTTTATCATGAGCCGAGGGGGCGGGAGGGGCCGCTGAAGAGGCAAGTTGTTTGGACACCAGGTCAAGGGAGATGGGGGGGTTGGAATGACCTCGGCTTCCACGACAGGCTGTTAAAAAATGGAGTCCTCTGGCCCTTCCGGGGTTAGAGGAGGTGGGTCAGAGGGGATCTGAGTCTTTAGGCCTGAAATGTTTCTGGCCTTGAACAGGAGGAATTTGAACAGTTGGGGCTTAAAAAGCCCCACAAAGGTGGGTTGGTCGGGAGCGAGACCCTCGTCCTCTGACATCTCTGCCTCTGAAGGTTCTATGTCATATGGGGGTTCATTATATTGTAGGGACCCCAAATCATAGTCCTCCTCCTCCTTGTAAGGGTCTAGTTCCCCTACCGCCTCCTCCTCCTCCCTTACTGAGGGGGAACCTTCACCCTGATGGGGTACCTGATCCTGTGGTGATTCTGATCTGAGTGGGAGTGATCTTACTCGGATGAGACTCGACTTCTCGGTGTCCAGCGGTGATAGGCCAGGCCTGCCCATCTGTTGGAGCCCTTCTGCAATCCCTTGGCGGATAGCCTGCTCCATCCAGGATCTCAGTTGCTCCGGAGCCACCTGGATGAGAGGTTCTTTCTGGCATAGGCCAGTGGCCGTGGGAGTGAAGGTGGTCTCTGGAGTTCGTCTAGCTGGTGTTCCAGGAGCCTGGTGACCCTGAGAGGGCGAACTGCACCTGGATAGGGAGGAATGAACCACAGGAGGAGGGGGTTGAGAAGAGGTAGAAGGAGGAAGTATGGGAGGCACTGAGCCTGCCTGCCTGGTGCGTTTATCGATCTCCTTTTCCAGCGCCTTATGGCGTCTTAAGGCGTCCCTCTGGGAGGCTTTAGAGGGCTCCTTAGCCTGCCTGTGCAGATAGTGGGTCTTTGATTTGGCCTTCAAGGAAGAGCCTGTGGAAGAATTGCCTTCTGCCATTTTTTGATAATTGGGTAAGAAAAAAGGACCAATATGTGGTGGTTGGCGCGCCTAGGGGTCGACCTACAACAAGGCCGGATGCCCTTGGAAATCTTATTTATATATTTATTTATTTATTTATATATGTATCTGATAACTGTATATATATATATATGGTATTCTCATTAGTATTCTTTATTGTTATTATTGTTATTGTAATAATTATAATTTTTTTTATATTTATCTATATCTATCTATCTATGAGATCTTCCTCTGTCTTTTAAGTTCCTCTAGTCTTATTTTTGTTATAATGATTCTTTAGAGGACTCTCTGTCTGAAGGTGATTAGAGGAAGAAGAGGAAGCTGGTCCAGACGACCAGGGAACTCCACAGGCCCTATGGCAAAAGCTGGGCCTAACCAGACTACCTTCCCAGGCAGAACTGGGCTGGAGTGGTGGAAGTCAAACTGCGCCAGCTAAGGCAGGCTGCAGAAGAAGCCAACAAGGGAAGCAGAGAGACTGGCCTCCAACGAAAGAACCAGGCAAAATGTCCATTAATCGAAATCTGAGCAGCCTGCTGGTCCTGCTGCCTGATTCCGAGTGCGCTGCAGCGATCGGAAAGATAAGAGAAACAAAATGGTGCCCGGCCACGAGGTGGTGCTCAAAATGGCGTCCGCCTGCTACGTGGTCTTACAGGCACCAGCAGCGGCGAGAAACAGCTCTCCAGGACAAAGCCAAGGTCCCCAGGGGGAAAGCAAGCAAGGAGAGTCAGCAACCTTCTAACAGAGAAGGAAAAACAGCGTTTGGGTGGGGGGGGGAAACGGAGCGAAACGCTGCGAGCAACAAAAAAACAGAGAAAAATCGGCAGAAGGCAATCAGGAAAGGATGGGGGGGGTAGCCTGGAAAAACTGGCTAGCCTTTCCCCTGCCCCCCCCGGGGGCTTAAGGCTCCCGGGGGAATTTAGAAAACCAAAAAAAGTACTGCACAGGGCTAAGGAATTAAAATAAATTAAGTACAACCTGAGGAGAAACAATCCAAATACTGCAGTCTTGAAACGGCCAAGAGATATGAAAAAACACTGCCTACTCTTGCGAGGCTGAGCATAAACTGGGGGAACGCTCCAATGGAGTCACGTGACGGAAGGAGGAGCGTTCCTCAAGAATTAGTTCAGCCTACAAGAGCAGAAGACTGAAGCACCACCCACTCTCTGGATGCTCCGAGCAGCTCTAAGGAGAATCTCTCTTTGTTCAGTTTCCATCCATTATTCCTTGTCTGGCCTACAGGCGCTTTAGAAAATAGCTTGAATCCTTCCTCTCTGTGGCAGCCCTTCAAATATTGGAAGACCGCTATCATGTCTTCCCAGGTCCTTTTCTTCATGTATTCTTGGCTTATTCTCCAATGCACAGATGGCAGGACAAGAAGTAATGGGTGGAAGCTTGTGAAAGAGAAAACCAACTCAAAAGTGGGGAATTGTTTTTTGATGTTAAAGAACAATTAATCAATGGAATAGATTGCCTCCCAGAGTTGTGAGTGTTCCATCACTGGAGATTTTTAAAAATAGACTGAACAATCATTTGACAATTATATAGGGTCTCCTGCCTTATTGACTACAGGGTACGTTTAGAAAGTCCCTTTCAGTATTATGATTCTATGCTCTATATTCTGTATTCTAATAACAATGACTGATAATTATAGCCAACTGCTATATGTTTAAATTTATCCACCTTGCCATGTTTTATGATATGCTATAGCTAGCTGGCAACAATCTTGTGAAAGGGAATAGATCCATCTGTTGTGTCCGTTTAGTGAGAGAATACAAAATATGTCCTTGAAATTTGAAATAGATATATTGTCTGCAAAAAGATAGAACATTCCTATTGTATTCTATGTGTAACATTATTGTTTTCTTATTTAATATAGTTTCAAATTGGAGACAATGCAAAGTGGAGAACTATGTCGATTCTACAATTAATTTGTTCTCCTTTTGAATCTGAATACCTGGATCAGATACTTTCCATTTTAAAAGTTCAAGTAAATTTTCATTGGTTCTCTGAAAACATTTAACTTTTGCTATTCTGATCTTCAAACCTCTATGTATGTATTTCTGGCATCTGTTGGATACTTTGTATAAGTTCTGCAAAAGAATATTTGAAAGAATATTTGTTCATCTAGCATGGAAGATGTAATTAAATGCTAGGGTGATTCTTTATGGCAACAATTCTTAAAGTGGTCATTGCATATGTTCTTTAATGTGAAGGGATCAAAGCTCTTTTAAAATGCTATAAGGCCAGGCAAGCAGGGGTGGTATTCACCAGGTTCTGGAGAACTGGCAGTGGAAATTTTGAGTAGTTCGGGGAACCTGCAAATAGCACCTCTGACTGGAGATTTTACAGTATCCTTCCCCTGCCATGCCCACCAAGCCACCCCCACTGGATTTAAAAAAAAATGAATCCCACTACTGCAGGCTAGCATTTAATAGTTGTTTATATGTGTTGAAGAAATTAAGGATGAAGCCCTTACCTGATTCACAGATCTATAAGTACTGCTGGTTTTCTGATAAATCTATCCTTATGATCAGTAGCTCACTAGTATTAATTTTAAGACAACGAGATGGACGTGTTTTCCTTTTAAGGTGTTTAATAGTTTTGAGTGTAAGTTAAGTTTTTTGAAGCCACAAAGTATATAAACTATACTAGCAATGGGCATATTTGGAATTGTAGTAAAATGGTAAGGCCATTCTGGTTGTAAGAATAGCGATGAAAAGTCATATATCAATTTACTAGGTTAAAAGATAAATTGAATTAGGTGCCTTTTTCCCATCATTCTTAAAACAAAGTGCTTCCATAGATAGTGCTAATTTTTATAGTGAGTGTCTTGTCCTTTTGTGGGACGTTTATAACAGAGGGCTAAAGCCAGAGGAAAGTGCCCATCTATATTGAACTCTCTTTCAACAGCTTAGCGACAACTTTTTCAGTATCAAAGCAAGAACTTGTCTATCTTGTAAATTTTGAACCTTCATATCAAGAACAGAAATTTCTAGTTTGACATTCATAATGCATATATTGGTTGCCTTCAGCTGCAACACAAAAGATTGAAAATGATGATTTATTTATTTTTAAAATGGACAGGGTAATTTAGACCACAGGATGTATTTTGACCTCTTCTCATTTTTCTGCATACTTATTAAATGTGCAGTCTCATTTTAAGCTGAGACATTTGTCATACCTTCTAAAGTACAGGTTTATTTCATTTAGTAACCTTTGAATTTGCAGTGACACTGAAAACGGCGACTTATAACAGTTTTTCGCACTTATTATGACTGTTGCAGCATCCCCTGTAGTCACATGATCAAAGTTTGGACACTTGTCAACTGGCATGTATTTCTGACAGTTGCGCTATCTCAGGGTCAAAATTGCCTTTTGAGACCTATCAAACAAAGCCAATGGGAAGCCAGATTCACTTAACAAATGTTACTAACTTAACAGCTGCAGTAATTCATCTGACAATTGTATCAAGAAAGGTTATAAAATTGGGCAAAACTCACTTAACAACTGACTTGCATAGCAACAGAAATTTTGGGCTCAGTTGTCAAGGATTGCCAGTATGTGCTGTATAATTTATATCTCCATATTATTTTCCAGCTTGGGAAAAACTATGTACAGTGATATATTCAAGATATGACTTCTGGCACCATGAAGACTGTTTACTTAAGATCAAAGAACTAGGGGGAAAAAATTAAAGCACAGTGGCAATTCCAGTGTGACAGGCTTGTAATGAAAGTAGTTACTCTCGAGAAACAATATGCTCTTATATTTAGTGCCATTGCTTTGGTCGATTAAGGTGGTTTTTTTTCCTGTTGGTTCAAGGTTTATTGCTGAACATTAAAAGCCTTTTATTGCAGCTTTTGGATGGATGATTATACATAAAACTGACACCACTGACTTCATGGGGATGCTTTTAAGGCACTGCATTTAGCTGGCTGGCTGAACTAGAGTTTGATGTCTATGAAATTATATTAATGTATTATATACAAAACTTTGCTCATCACAATCCATATTCCAGTTCCTACAAGATCTATGTGTTCCTTGTGGATAAACCGTGACAGATTGCTATGTTGCTCTTGATTTTAGAACTTAAATGAAATAAGTGTCTATTTTATAAACTTTTAAATTAGTTATGTTAAATAACAACTGTACTACATAGCTTTGAACTAAATCTAAAAATCTGAGATGGCCTTTGCCTAAAATTGCCCGTAAAGTATGGTGGAAGGATCTATACCATGATGGTAAAAGGTAGTATTTTGTCCATTGCAAATTTCAGTGTCAAGTTGTAATAGCATTAGCATTTAGACTTATATTCCTCTTCACGGTGCTTTACAGCTCTCTCTAAGTGGTTTACAGAGTCAGCATATTGCCCCCAGCAATCTAGGTCCTCATTTTATCAACCTTAGAAGGATGAATCTATCTTGAGCTTGGTGAGATTTGAACTGGCAAAATTGCAAGCAGCTAGCAGTCAGCAGAAGTAGCCTGCAGTACTGCACTCTAACCACTGCTCCACCATGGCTCTGTGTGATTATTCTAAGTTGTCTCTGCAAAAACTGGCTTGTCTCTTTGCAAATTTTGCCATACATTATTTACAAGTTTTATTTGCCATACATTGTTTACAATTTTTTGTTTAAAAAAAAAACACAACTTTTTTTATTTTCAATTAATGTGCAAGAGCTGGTTGACAACTGGAAGTTTTAAATGTGAGAAAAGAGAAGAAACAATGTGTTATACAGTCTATAAGAGAATGAGCTTAGAAAGAGTTATTTCTGACAACCTCTCAGTGAAGTGTATTTCAGATTAATCTTCTAATATTTCTACAGAAGATTGGTTTGTGTGACAGACAGGTAGCACTTTAATTGGTGACATATCAGAGCACAACTGTTTAGTCTTGTCTTCCCTCTTTAATCAGAAAAAGAAAAAAGTAAGTACAAGTTTGGTTCTTTGTTACAGAATGTAGAGTAGTAAAGATGTTGAAAAATTGGTAGGATTTAAAGAAAAAGCATGTTGAGTAGATAGGGGAAGTTCTACTTCTTATCTGTACATTATTCTAGGAAAATATCTATTATATAAATTATGAAAAAGTTTCAATATTTTGCCATAGGTAAACCACTATCAAGCTGCCTGTGTTTTGTTTGTTTAAAACTGTATATGACTCAGCATTTAAGTTTTGTTGTTTAAATTAATTTTGCTGCAGATGGGCGATAGCTTTATTTCTTAAAGATTATTGATCCAATCATAATACTCTATTTTGAATAAACATTTTATGTTGATGGCATTTAAATTATAGCTGTAAATTGCAAAGTTAAACAGCTTGGTTTATTAGCTCGCAATGCACAGATTCTTCTAAGATTTATAGGAAATCCTGGCTGTGCTGCAAAAGCTGTACATAATAAAGCTTATCAGAGATATGAAGAATGAATTGGTTATCTACAATCAAGAAGAATGTGAACTGTTTTAAATCTATGAAATTCGAGACCCGGTGCCTCAGTAGAAGAAAATCTGCAGTTGATCAACTTTGCCACATGACAAGTGACATCACTTTAAAGCTGGCTTTGTTTTAAATTATTAAAGACTTCCTCTTTTTTGCCAGGTGGCTAAGAGCTTTATAATGCTATTTTCCAGGAGAAAAAGGGCCTATTTTGCACCAGTGTGATGGGCTGATATGAAGTAGCTGATTTTATATTAATGCTGCATTGACATTCTGAATTTCTGAATGATTTGGAGTTTTCAGGGATGGCAATTCAAATTTTCTCCACTGATTGATTTTTTCTCTCTCTTCCTCCTCCACACACCTCTTTTAGAGTAAAATGGTTATTTTTTGGCATGGCTAACTTGGAAACATTACCAGAAACTATTCAAAGAAAGTAACCCTTATAAAAATAATGTATACTCAGAGCAAGCAGCAGAGAGTCTATCTGAATTAGCTAGATGTTCTTTATAGATTGCAGAGCTCCATTAAGAAAAATCATGTGTGACCATGGATCTTGGATTAGATTCAGGTTTTTTTTATTTCCTGTCCAGCTGCATACCAGGAATATTTGGCAGTAGCATGAGATGTAATCTGAATAATGAACTGATTAAACTTTTAAATCTGGCATAATATGGACACCGGCAATTTCAGATATCAGTTCAAGAGGCAGATACTGGACTCAAGGCAAGTTTAGTTAACTGTGGATAGGTAATGGAACAATTATATGGCTGCTAGTTAAAAGTTTATTTAGGTCAGCCTTTTCCCCCCCACTATCTTTGAGTTTGTTTCTGCCCTGATGTTATTTTGGATTGTGTTTTTATGTGTTGTTAGCTGCCCAGAATTGCTATGGTGAGATAAATATGGTGAGATATAGAAAGAAAGGAGAGGGGGGGGGAAATATTTTCACATTTAATAATTATTTGACATGGATAGGACATGTTTCATCATGGTTAATTTTGAGACAGATGTTAGTCTAGATTAGCAGAGTCAAACCACAGAGGAGAAGCAATGTTCTTTCTTTCTTTCTTTCTTTCTTTCTTTCTTTCTTTCTTTCTTTCTTTCTTTCTTTCTTTCTTTCTTTCTTTCTTTCCTTCCTTCCTTCCTTCCTTCCTTCCTTCCTTCCTTCCTTCCTTCCTTCCTTCCTTTCTTTTATTTACCCTTTTTGCAGATTGCTTTCATGCTAATTAAGAATAGAAAAAAGATCCCACAAATGCAAATGGAATCTTTTTCAGAAGCTTCTCCCGATTTATCTGAATTTAATCTTCCCTTTTCAGTTACCTTCTTTTAAAATCCCCTTTTCTAATTTAGCAGTTGCCTATTGAAAAAACCCCATTGAGGAATGCAAGAAATACCATATGTGGAACTAGAGGTAGGATCCAAAGGTTTAGTGGGGTCCTTCTGGCTTTTAAAAAACAAATTAACTGTAGGGCAGGGAAACAGTTGATGGAATAAGCTCTACTATTGGTTTGTACCTGTAGTGGCCTGTGAAAATATTACATATCACCCCTAGGGTAAATGAAAATGATCAACAGATTATTATGGAGTTTTCATTCCACATTTGAAAGGATTTCTGGTGGGACTGCTATGTCACTTGAAATACTATATGTTTATTTCATTAAGTTGTACTCACTTTTTAAGATCAATTTTTGTTCAACTGAGTCCAGTAGTATCTAAACATTCTGTGTTACCAAGCCCTGGCATATATGTAAGAGTCTCCAGAAATTTTGGGTGATAATATAATGATAGGCAAAAAGGAATGATTGGATTTAAAGATCATCATCACTTTCTTTTAATTAAGGCATTTAATTAAAAAGTGTAATATCAATTTTGATAAACTTGACAGTAGGTGGACTAGCATTAGTCATTGTGTATATATTAAAAGGAATTCCTTGGCACACCCAAAGTAAAGAGGTGGAATGCCTGTCGAGGATATGTTGGTACTTCTAATAAAGTTGAACTGGGGGAGACGAAATAATATAATTCATATTTTAAATTGAAATATGTTTTACTTCATTCGTAGTAATACATTTTTCATGCACCTACAAAATTAATGAAGGTTTCAGTATACCTTATTCAGTGTTTAGTGAAGTTAATTACATATTACAGATGTTTTCTTTTTGAAATAAGAATTAAAGGCATATTTTAAACATCCTGCATATAGTGACTGCAGGAACTAGAGACAGTTGCATTATAGAGTGATAGAAATATGCACAATAATTTTTCTGTGTCAGATGACAATGATCATTTTTCTTACATTATATAGGGGAGAAAATTAAATAAATCATCTTCAGACTTACGTTGAGTTATAGAAGTGTACGAGCTGAGGTTTGTACAGCTCAATCTTCAGCTTTGGCCATGTCATGTGGCCCTAGGCATCACACATTGAGTCACAACATCTTCATGATTGTGGCCTTTGCTTATATATCTGCCCTCTTGACCAATCTTGACAAGCCTAGAAATATCCAGATTTAATAGGACTGTCATTTCCCAAAGTCCATCCCAAATAGGACTATCCTTTCCAAAAGGCCATACTGGAGGCCACACAGACTAAACATTCTTACGTTTTTCTGCATTTGCAGGGCATGAGGTTTAGAAAAGTAGCTGCAGGAGTTTCTGTTCTGTCCACAGAGATGGGGACAAAAGCATTGGAATATTGGAGGAATTGCTATGCAGGTTTCACTCACATGGTCACATAACATCTATAATTTCTCAGGCATGAGTCCAAGATATGTTGTATCTGTAGTGTTCTAGTGTGCTGTATCACTTAGGCCAAGGGTCTTCAAACTTTTCAACTCCCAGAATTCCTCCTCCAGTCATGTTAGCTGGGGAATTTGGGGAGTTGAAGTCCACGAGTCTTAAACTTGCCAAACTTGAAGACTCTTGACTTAGGCTATTAAATGTCAGCCTAAAAAATTATTTTCCCAGAAAGCTCACTCTGTAACTTTACACCAAGTCCAGCCCTACCTATCTCAATGTTTCTATGAAAATAAATCTCCTTCCTCCTCCCACATTGGAAAATCCCTCTCTAGCTCTCCTCACGAAATAGCCCTAGGGTTTCAGTTTTCTGGCAGTCAACATTACTGATGCATATTTTTCATTGTCATCTAAATCAATTTTCTGGACACTTGGTATTTCCCAGGGTTGGATGCTAATTTGAAATGTTAGAAGGCTAAAGTGGAGTTTTAAAAAAGATTCTCAGTCAGGGAATATGGAATGTCAGGACATTCAGTCCCAGTGTTTTCCGTTTTTTTTTTTTAATCTGTAAAATGGAGCAGTTGAATTAGGCATATTTTTAGTGTAAAATCTATGAATGAGTGATTTTCTGTAATTTAAACTGTGAAGAAGGTGGCTACCCATCGATTCTATCTCAGAATAAAAAGCATTTTATATCCTTTTAAGATAATTTTCCTTCAGCAAAATTAGCAGCATTTTATCATTCAGTGATTTCATGAATAATTGAAGGACCATTGAAACACTCCAAGAACAAAATTTCAGTCCTGTGAATTGCAGTTGCAAATGATTAAAACTAGGAGGACATTTTTAACAAGACTGAAAGTCGTTCAGTTGCTTACTTGACAGTATAAACTTATAGATGTGAAACATTTTTGTGCATTAACGTTTTTTAGGTAGAATATGACAAGAAACAGGCAAAAGGGATTTATAAACATGTTCTAAAAACAAAACTTTAGGATTCCTGTCTTATATAACTGGCAAGACATGAAGACTTAATTTAGCGTTTGTATCTATAAGGTATGCTGCCATATGCTTTCCATTGCTTGTATTGGAGGAAGCGTGGGATTGTGATAGTTGTGCCAAATAATTCCTCTTCCTACTTGTGATCTCTGCAGTTCTGCGGGTTCTACATGTATTCACTATCATTCCCTTAAATGTTCTGCCTTACTCATACATGTATTTAACATGGCATTAACTATTAATCCTTTCGCAATACTGTAAAACTAATGTATCTAAAGTGAGCTGATTTGGTTTAGTGATTAAGGTGCCAGGCTAGAAACCAAGAAAGCTTTCCTGCCTTAGGTATAAATACAGCTGGGTGACCTTGGGCCAATAATTCTGTCTTATGCTTGGGAAGAGCAATGGCAACAACTCCTGAAATCTTGCCAAGAAAAGTGAAGGGACTTGTCCAGGCATTTGCCAGGAGTCAATGCTGACTCAAAGGCACACACACAAACACACAAAAGAATAGATCTGTGTCATATGAATGTTATAATTCAACCAAACCTGAAAGCAGGCTTGAAATATCTCCTCCCTTTAAGAAGAACAGCCATTGAATGACACATCAGCGATACCTTGCTTTCTATTAGAAAGAAATTGTATTTGAACACTGACAGCCAATTAAGTTTGGTAGCATTAAGCATAGTCTCATTTTCATGTCTCTTTTGGGACATCTTAGAAATGCATTTCAAAGTTTTATAGCTTTCTCAGTTAAATTATCTAGAGGACTGTCTGATTATAATTTTTGGAGGCATTAGTAAAAAAAAGTAACACCTGCATAGCTTCTAAATTTGTACTTCCATGCCGACGACTGGTAGTAATTACCATTCTGAGTCATTCTCTTTTGCTCATTGCAGCTTCCTAGTAGGATTTAATTAAAATTCTGTGTCCTAATCTAGTATTAAGAGCCAAACTTATGTCTTTGCTCATGCTCTTTGGAAGACGTAGCCCTCTCTTCTGATATGAAAACTGTCTAATTCATATTCTTAACTGTTTAAGTGCAGAGGCAACATTTTAATCAGTTTTTACTTACAGCATACTGGATATAAATTTATCTTAACCATAAGTTATATTTCTTTAAACTTGGTAATTTAGATGTAATGAAAAGAGGCCATTTAAGTAAAGATTTGGGGACTTCAGTTTTCTCTGTTGTTTGCATTTATTCCTAGCAAAAGTTGTATCATGCTTGTAACATGATAAGGTATTGGGGTGTGAGAGAGACGCTGGGGAGAACAGGAAGTATTCTATCCCAATTTTTGTGTGATTAAGACAAATTAGATGACAAGGAAGGAACTTCTCATTATTTACTCTATATAGACATCCGAAGCAGGAACCAACATAGTTCTGTAACACAAACACAAAGACTGAGCTTTAACATGACCAAGCATTGTATCTTTTATTGTTTTGACAGTATTGGGGTTAGGAATGGAGAAAGACTGGCAGAGCTAGGGAGAAGGGTGAAAAGAGGGATCCGCTTAGAATCACTATGTAGACACAACTATCAATAAAGAAGAATATTTGTAGGTAAGCGTTGAAATAAGGGTCCTTGGTGTTCTCTGTGCTTGCTTGATTTCTTGCAGATGTTTCATTACCTATCAGTTCTTGCACATTACTTAGTTTGGGTAATGAAACATCTGTAAGAAAACAAGCAAGCGCAGAGAACGCCAAGCATCCCTCAAGACACAACTATGTGCAACACCCCTAGACTGCTGTTGACCTTTATATGACTCTAAGCAGATGTTGATCATTGAGAAGATTCTCACGCATAGGCTTTTAGCAATAAATCCATTAAATTGAACAAGTCATGTGTGAACCTGATATTTTGTGCCTGACAAGATGCCTAGTTACACTACTTTAGAAATATTACATTTATTGAAAAATTGGCAAGCGTGTTGGCTGTTTTGACCAGCTAAGTAACATCATCTACCTGATCTTGACTGATCAAATCTAGTTAAGATTGAGTCTGGTTAGGACTAAAATGGGAGCCTTCCAGAAAAATTCCAAACTGAAATTAAAAGAAAATATGTGAAGAAGTCCAAAACCTTTTTCTAAATATTGCCAAGAAAATGAAACGAGTGTGTCTATTAAATTAATGATGGAACTTAATTTGAAGGAGACTCTTTTTTTTCCAATTATTTTATACTATTCTATACTAAATGTAAATATTGATACTATACCTGATCTTTTATGAAAGTAACAGAGCTTCGGCCAGCATTCTCTTTCACTTTTTTTTTTTTTTACAAATATAAGCTATGTATCCACTGAGCTTGCAGCAGAGTTCTCAACAAGTAGAGTCTCTTCTGTAATTCCTCCAGGAATGTAATTCCTGGATTGTATTCCTGTTCACCAACAGACCACATTTTACTCATCTTTATTTCCTAGATTTGTTTCCAGTACTGTATGCATGTTCAGAATTCATTGTGTTCATTCAATAAATAAAAAATCAACCTTTTCAACATTAGTCACCCTTGATTTTTTACAGTGAGGCATGCCCTACCCCATTGGGTGCAAGTTAATGAGAGACAAACAGTATCAAAAGATTAGTGTTATATTAACAAAACCTGCTATGCTATTAAACACAAATTCTCTGTTGGTAAAGATTTTATTGGACTGTTTAGTCAAAGCAGGAACTTCTGTTTTTTTAAATATTTGGCCAACAGGCATGTTTTTGACGTAAGCGGGCAACGTTCAACCCCAGAATTGTCGATGACCCTTGAGCCTTGTTTTGTGGTCCTTGCAGCACATTTGACCATAATTGTTAAAACTGTTGAGGTAGGGTAGAAAGCAGTTAAAATTTGGAGTGAGAGTCCTCCATACCATTCCAAAAGACTCCTCACCCCAAATTTATTTAAGACTACAAGCCCTGGCCTTCTGTGGGAATGGACTCTATGTATGTTGAGGTAAATGTTGAATTGGTAGTCTGAGAAAGTCCTCTGTAACTTTCTAGTTTTTGTTTTATCATTTCCTCAGGAACGAGTAATCCTGATTAAGTTGTTTGTCAACAGGCACTTAATTGAGCACTAACTGTTTCTAAAGGTGCATGTATTAGGGAAGACAGGATAGTTGGAAGAATTCAGAAAGATTGTGAAAGAGGAGTAGCTTACTAGTATGCTTAGTATGGGGGAGGGGGATGGTATAACTGCTTGGTACCAGCCATAGTGACAGCAAGGAGTGTGGACTGAGGTTGGCCTTTTAGATTACAAAAATGAAGTAAACAGGAAGTATCAAATGTCAGGGGACAGGAAAGCCATAAAAAAGAAAATAAATTTCAGAAAAAAATGTTTTGAGATGTGTCCCAGATCAACAGTTAACAAAGTGGCTCAGTGAGAAGAAGGATCACTTGGAAATCCTTTGGTTGGGTTTTATATGATATCAGTACTTGGTTCACTTTATGGCAAAATTTAAAATGATCTGATTGCATACATAAGGAAGCTGGAAAGCAAGACTGAGCTTCAGCTGGGAAAGTGTCTGCTGGCCAAATCTTATTAATGTATCCTGTGCCATCCACCCTGTCATTTCTTAAAAGGTCAATAACTAATTCTTTTATTCCATCACATGCAGGCGGAATCAAGCCATTTTCCCTCTTACATAAAGAGATTAATATTACTGTGCCTTAGGTTTTCATCCATTTTTAAAAATGCATATTTTGCCCTTCTGCCAAATCGCATTCAAGGTGGTCTTACAAAATGCCATAAAAGCTCAAGAGCATAGAAAAATAACAAAGGGCACATCATGGTAAAAGAATAGGGTAAAAAAATGCAACAACTAAGGATCTCATTCCATAATTCATAGCAATGTTGTAGTAATTCTTATCTTTAGATGCTTCAGACGGTTGGATGATATTGGTTTGATGACCATTGAGTATGCCATAAGATGACAGGATGGCATGTGTATTAAAGAGCTGCTGTTGAAGAGGGACAGTCAAAGTTATTGAATCTTATTATTATGATTAATACAACTATGCGAACTATGATGAATTGAATTTATAAATCGCATTGTCAACCAGCATGTCTCCAGGGAAATGAACAATAAATGTGTCAAAACGTATCAAACCAACTTACTCCATTAGGGACATGTGCTCTTGATGGGTACGTCTTTGCCAGACCTTGCTTTCTGTATGAAAATTAGTCTCACTCAAAAACATTATTTTCAAAGAAAGGATTGGCTTGTTTGCCTTTGATTTCCAGGGTAACACTGTTCTTTTATTGTACTAATTCCAAACCATATTTTGAAATATAAGTAGATGATATACATACTCAAGTAAGCTTCTAGATTTGATAGACGCAAGACAGTTGTAAGAAAAACAAGTATTTTCATCCATCCTGATAGATTAAGGGAAGCAAATATATATATGTATGTATGTATGTATGTATGTATGTATGTATATTCGTAGATTTTCACGGGTACAGGTATGTAGGTCTAGATGTGTTGGGATCTTTTCCCGTGTAACATTAAGAGTATCTTGGCAACGTTTCGGCGAGGTCCCACTCACCATTCTCAGGCTGGTGCTTTCGGCTTCATGACAGTGCAAGCAGTGTGTGATCGGAGCTGCCGTCTCTCTATAAATAATGGTGGTGGGGGCTGGTGGTGGGGGCTGGTTGGCTGCGCTGCTGCCTGTTGATTTATTGATGGAGTTGATGTTGGTATAATGGGCTGTGTGATGGCCTTGTGAGTTTTGTTGTGGATATACACACACACATTCATTCATTCATTCATTCATCCTTTAAGTCTTATTGTCAGAACAAGTAGCTGATACTTTTTTCATGATGCTGTTAGATGCAAAGAAGCATTGAATTTTATCTTCATTTATGAGGGAGAAAGACATATGGCCATACACAACATTTATTTGGATGGGAGTAGAATCAAGACAATATCAAACCAACCAATGATGAAGAAGGAGAGTTGACATTCGGTATGATCAAGAACTGTGAGGCATCAATATATTTTATGGCCATTTATTTTACAGCACAGAAGTAGCTTGCCACCCCATTCTTCCAGATTTTATTTTTAACTTCTCATTCTAACAAAAGTTATGGTATCCCACTGGACTACTTATTCAAGGCAAAGAAAAAGCTTTCACACAAAATGTGATTGATTGTAGGACTCTGTTTCTACAAGATAATGAAGATCACTAACTGGGATGGCTGTTAAGTAAACTTACAGAAATTCACTGGCATCACTGAGACACATGAGCTCAAAACGGGAGAAAACTAAATGCTTGGTCTATTTCACCTGGCAGCACATTTTCTATGTGCTAGTATGTCATCTTGTCTTTCTGTAGCATAGGATGAGTAGCAAGTGAGTTTTCATTTGAAACCGGATATGCAAGATTATCCAGCTACATCTAAAATGAATAGCAGGCATATTTTGCCCTTTCTTAACTTTTTTATTCTTTTCTGGAAGTATGTATTTCCTGTCAAGTCAATCAGGCTGCCAAGATAAATAAACTTAACTACAGTATCAAGAATATATTTCTGTGTTTGCTCAGAATCTTTACTGCTGAATCTGAGTCTGAGGGAGAATTAGGAAAGACTAAGTTCTTTTTAAGGAAAAACATACAAGATATGTATGTAGATAAATTAGGACAGAAAGCCAAAATATTTTTTTTCTTTAAACAAAATAAAATATTGAAATATTAATTTAACAATCAAAAAGCTATGGCATAGGACAAAAAGACTGTTTAATTGCACCTTACTTAAAAATGTATCATTGATATATATTTTACTTTCTTTAATCTAAAACACATAGGGTAACACTTCTGAGTTATGTACCGTATATACTCGAGTATAAGCCGAGTTTTTCAGCACATTTTTTGTGCTGAAAAAAAACCCCTTGGCTTATACTCGAGTCAGATTCCCCTCTGAAAAAAAAATGGTGTGGAGCTCCGAAGCTGGGCAGCCGCTTCCCTGCTTCCGTGTTTCCTTTGCAACTTTTAAGCATGGGGGTAATCGGAAGCAGAAAAGTTCTTGCTTGAGGATATATTGTTTTTTCTTTTTTTAACTGTTTTTTTTGGGGGGAAGACCCACCGCCATGTGAGAATGCTCAGACACGAAATCTATCCAACCAAAAATAAGTGTGTGTGTGTGTGTGTGGGGATTTTAACAGAGGGAAGATGTAGGGAGAAGGCAAAAGCGACAGAAGATCCTTCAGGGGAAACTGAGGGGGAGACTCACCCTTGGTCCAGATGAGCCCCCTTCCCCTTTCTCTAGGCTGAGAAAACAACGCGAGCCGAGGTTGCTTCGGCTCCACTCAGCTTCATTTCCTCAGCTCCAGCTGCTTTCAGTCCACTCGGGAGGAGGGGGAGGAGGAGGTGGTGGCAGCTCGCGTTTTCTAAGCTCTAGGCTGAGAAAGCAATGCGAGCCGAGGTCGCTCCACTCAGCTTCATTTCCTCAGCTCCAGCTGCTTTCAGTCCACTCGGGAGGAGGGGGAGGAGGAGGGGGAGGCAACTCGCATTGTTTTCTGAGCTCTAGGCTGAGAAAGCAACGCGAGCCGAGGTCGCTCCACTCAGCTTCATTTCCTCAGCTCCAGCTGCTTTCAGTCCACTCGGGAGGAGGGGGAGGAGGGGAGGAGGAGGTGGAGGCAGCTCGCGTTGTTTTCTGAGCTCTAGGCTGAGAAAGCAATGCGAGCCGAGGTCGCTCCACTCAGCTTCATTTCCTCAGCTCCAGCTGCTTTCAGTCCACTCGGGAGGAGGGGGAGGAGGGGAGGAGGAGGTGGAGGCAGCTCGCGTTGTTTTCTGAGCTCTAGGCTGAGAAAGCAATGCGAGCCGAGGTCGCTCCACTCAGCTTCATTTCCTCAGCTCCAGCTGCTTTCAGTCCACTCGGGAGGAGGGGGAGGAGGGGAGGAGGAGGGGAGGCAACTCGCATTGTTTTCTGAGCTCTAGGCTGAGAAAGCAACGCGAGCCGAGGTCGCTCCACTCAGCTTCATTTCCTCAGCTCCAGCTGCTTTCAGTCCACTCGGGAGGAGGGGGAGGAGGGGAGGAGGAGGTGGAGGCAGCTCGCGTTGTTTTCTGAGCTCTAGGCTGAGAAAGCAATGCGAGCCGAGGTCGCTCCACTCAGCTTCATTTCCTCAGCTCCAGCTGCTTTCAGTCCACTCAGGAGGAGGGGGAGGAGGAGGGGGAGGCAGCTCGCGTTGTTTTCTGAGCTCTAGGCTGAGAAAGCAACGCGAGCCGAGGTCGCTCCACTCAGCTTCATTTCCTCAGCTCCAGCTGCTTTCAGTCCACTCGGGAGGAGGGGGAGGAGGAGGTGGTGGTGGCAGCTCGCGTTGTTTTCTGATAGTGAGATCATTTCCCAAATTAATTGATTCACTAACCCAAAAGAAGAAGATGTTGATGACAGTGGGAGGCAGGAGTCACTCTCTCCCTTGCAAGAAAAAAGCAAGAGCCGTTCTTATGATCTCTCCCTCTCTCTCTTTCTCCCCGTAATACAGTAAAGCCCTTTCCAGCACGCGCGCGCGATCCGCCCCCGCCACTTTGCACCTTGCAAATGCAAAAACCCTGGGGTTTTGCATTTGCAAGGTGCAAAGGGGCGGGGGTGGATTGCGCGCGCGTGCTGGAAAGGGCTTGACTTTATTGGGGGGGGGAGAGAGAGAGAGAGATATCATAAGAACGGCTCTTGGTTTTTTCTTGCAAGGGTGAGAGTGACTCCTGCCTCCCACTGTCGTCATCATCATCTTTTGGGTTAGTGAATCAATCAAACCTTTCATGATAGTGAGATCGTTTCCCAAATTTCCCTTAAATCAGGGAAGAAATCAGAAACAAACCTTTGGGCTGAGAATAAGCCTGTTCCTATGATGCCATTTTTGTTCACTTCAGTGTGAAAAGTGTAAAAAAACACACTTCTTTTTCTTCATCTTCTTGTTCCCTATTTACTGGTCTCTTTCAAAGAGGAAATTGTGAACATCAAACTTATTCTCAACTGTCCTAGTGAAAGTTTTTATTGGTATCTATTTTTATTTTTGAAATTTACCAGTAGCTGCTGCATTTCCCACCCTCGACTTATACTCGAGTCAATAAGTTTTCCCAGTTTTTTGTGGTTAAATTAGGTGCCTCGGCTTATATTCGGGTCAACTTATACTCGAGTATATACGGTAAATCCCTTCTTCAGCATTGTGTATTCAAAAACACAGAAAACAAAGAAGAATAGAAGCAAATTAAAACTAAGGATATTGAAAAGGCAGGGAATTTTTTAAAAAGGTTCTAATTAAAGTTAAGTGCTCTTTTACAGTTTTAAAACCTGAAAGTTATATTATCCTGGACAACTGTTTTAAGAAAAATATTGTGGATGTTTCAGTGTCTTATCAGAGGTAAAGTGGACTTTGATTGACAGTCAAGTGACTTATCAGTTTTCATTGTAGACTTATGTGTTGCTTTTCTCCTCCTCTCTTTTATTCTTCATAATCAAGCAATAAGTGATTGAAATAGATAATTGCATTCTAGTTTTGACATAAAATTAATTAGGCTGATGTTTCTTTTATATAACATTAATTTTGTTTAAAAAAATTACTCATCTTTAATAAGGAAGAATCTTATTTGTTCTGTACATTTTGGGTATTTTAGCTTACTTTCTCTGAGGAGTAGAATCTCAGGGTTTCCCAAGATGAATTGAAGGTGTTAGGAGGTAAATTCCATCATAGAAAAGTAAATTTGAAATAAATTATAATAAAACTATGTATTATATACATTAGAGTAACATTATTATAATTTCAATAAAATATAAATAATTTGGACTATGCTAAAAAGGGTCTGCAGTTTTGTAAGGTAATTTACCAGTCATCAAATTCAATACAGGTAACAATAGATAACTAAGGAATGTGTTGCACTGCAGCTGGCAGATGTTGGTAATGAGAATTTTAAGAGAGGTGGACAGTGAAATTAATAGGTTTGTGGTGTGCTATATGTCAATCAAAGTATCCCTTTCTGTCATCAGAGATAGATAGTAAAGGCAAAAGTAATACTTTAGGATCCAGTGTGATAAAAAATGGTCTGTTTTCACTCTTTTATATTTGCTCCCATCACATTTTCTTGATACTGTATTTGCTTTATATGCTTTAAAATTTATGCCACAATAAATGAAAATAAATATGTGGCAGAACAAAGCAACTGGTGAGGAATTAACGTTATCTTCCAGTTGGAGAAAGACTCTTGCTTTAGCCAAAGGGGGAATTCATGTTAATTATAAATAAAAGTAGGTCTCACCCTAGAGCCCTGGGCCACTAAAAAAAAAATCCTTAGGTATGACTTCACTCCTGGAAAACAGGAAGTTTTACATTCAAGTTCAACATGCATGGGAAGCTTTTCAGCTGACATCTAGTTTTTGAAAAGGTTTAGTTTATGACACAAAAATCTCAACTGAAAAAGTGCATGCCTCTTGAGTTCAGTTGAGTTCAGTAGAAATTCTAAGGGAGACTTTTGGTGGGTATAGGTTGAAGATAACTTCCCCACAGCAGCTAGAGGCACATACTGTTTTTGGAATATTTCAGTGTTGAAAAATGTTGAGAAAAGAATGCCAGAGATGAAAGTAAAGAGAAAAAAGAATGTCACAGCTGAATTTTTGATTATTCTAATAAAGTAGTGTTACTCAACACATAATAAAGATGGCAGATCATGTCATGCTTTAAAGCTCGATTTCCTAGGAAAAGATTTCTGAAGTATAACAATCCCAAGTACAAAGGCAAGATCTTCAAATGGCAGAAATGTCTAGCAAAGTCAACAAGTTAAATATTTTTTTGGATTCCTTCCAATAAGCTTGTTGTTAGTTGGAGTCCCAGAGGAAAGAGATGTGATTAAAAACAGAATAATTAATGTTATGAAAGACTAAAGCTGAGAAACTTCCTATAGGAATAAATCTCAAATTTGGGATGTAATTGCATTCTGTCTTGTATGGACATGCACATATATAGATAGATACAGCTGTGATATGTGAATTTTTTTTAAAGTTTTCTTTTATTATTTGCTATTATTCAGAGATCCTGTCTAATATATGTTTAAAATGAAAAATATTTGATGTTGCAAAATATGAAAAAGATGCTAATAGCCTGAACCGCTGTTACTCACTTAAGGGAAAAATGTAGTTTTTAAAAGGAAAATTGTTCTCTGGGTGTATATTTAGTTTTAACATGTACTGTAACTTTCCTTATAATTAATTGCTTTAATCCAAAAATTTTGGTCTGAAGTATTCATCTTTTTAAAAATAGTTAAGGAAACAAAGTCTTTTAATAGGTTTGTTTTGAAAATATAATAACCTCCTCTTCTTATTTTCTGACCCTTCAACTTTTATTCTATATCCCTTTATTTGGTTACTTAAGTCAGGTTTAGGGTTCAATAAATTTATGCAGTATGAAATTTCTATAATGTTACTGGCTAACTTTAATGCTAGCTAGGTTTAAGTGGATTACATAGATGGACTGTTTTACATTAAGTTGGTGACAGTTCCAGAGTTTAAAATATGCTACCTGCTAGCAGAATGCAATTGCACTAATATTCCTATTCTTACATGGGAACTGTTATTAATTGTAAGACGAATAGTGGACTTATATTGCTTACTTATACCATGCAAAGAGCCATATGCTGCAATCCCGGAGATGTCATCCAAAGGTCTCTTGGAATAACCTTGTTTGACCCTTTCTATTTCATATAAGAACTACTTAAATGCAACTAGAATAAAAGAACAAAATATTCCTCCCTTATTTTACAGTGCAATATCCTGTCATTTTAGACTTTCATCTTATGCCCTAGCTGCTAAATATATTTTAAAAAATCAGAAAGTGATTACACTGTTTCCCTGAAAATACAACCTACCCTGAAAGTAAGTCCTAGCTTGATTTTACACGTGTACCCAATATAAGCCCTACCCCCCAAAATAAGTCCTAATTAAGATCCTGCTCACTCCAGAGTGCACTGGTAAAAATTAAGCTGGGGAAGGGGTGGTGGTTTGGTGCAGCTGCCCTGCCTTTGGAGAGTTGTAGCCAGGCCTTGCATACCCTGACACCTGCCTTGCCAGCCCATTTCTTCTGCAGCTGGCAAGGCAGGAGTCGAGGTGTGCAAAGCCTGGCTGCAACTGGGCCGGCAAGGCTTTCCTGAAGGCCTCTGTAGCTGATAACACAGCTCCAGATCTATCTTTGTGAGAGGCCTTTAGGAAAAAACCTTGCTGGCTGCAGAAGAAGAAGTAGTTCCTGAAGGCCCCTAATGGTGAAAAAAGAGGTCTGGGGCAATGGGTGCAGGTGAAGTTAGTCAGTGGATATCATCCCCTGAAAATAAAACCTGGTGCCTTTTTTGATGGCAAAAAAATATAAGACCGGGTCTTATTTTCATGGAAAACATGATAAGTAAACACTTCAAACTCTGAAGTATGGTTAGTGAACATGTCTTTTAAAAAGCTAGTGCTGTCCTATGAGTTTATTTTATGGATTTCAGAGTCAGCATTTGGGTTCAGTCCGTATTCCATCATTGCAGTAATAGGCTTGGTGTGTGGTAAGATTGGAAAATAGCCATTCTGGTGCTGGATTTAAAGCCTGCTGCCCGTATTTAAAAAAGAAAAATAAAGGATAACGTGATGGGGAAAAAAAACCATGTGAAGGAAAATGGTTTATTGCTGTAATTATTCCTTTTAAGGTCAGTAAAAAATCAGGTGCATTCTTAAACCATGCTGAACTTGATTATGTTAATATTAGGGTTTTGGGTGTGCGTGCATCTTAGCATAGGACCTTATGGAATGGAGGAGACCTTCAGGCCGGTCAAATGGCTGCCTGGTCTATTTTTGAAAAAAAATTTTTTTTTTTTTTTTGAAACAAATTTTATTAATTTTAAAGACAAACAACACATCATTAACCATTAAGTACATAAAACCTCTTAACATTATAAATTTTTACAAGTCGGATAAAACATTATTTTTATACAACATAATTCTAATTTATCCCATTTCCATATGGACACATAAATATCTTTCAGCAAATTTCTCATTATTTCTCTTTACTCTTATTCAATTTCATTTCTTTTCTATATTTATCCATTTTATAGTCATCATATTCATTTCTTTCTGACTTGTTTACAATTACATTCCTCCAAGGTTTTATTAATTCTTTTTTTTTTTTTAAAAAAAAAGATTTTTAACAATTTTACAGAAGACACAATACACAAACATACAAAACACAAAACATAAACAAAACTAAAAGATTTTTTCTGAAGATTGTCTGATCCCGGGTTAAAACTCTTCACACAGACACAAATTCAAATATCATATTCACCCCATATATCCTTCCATATCTTATTATCATTTTATTTTTTTATATATATATATATAAACCATTTTTATAAAAACAATGCACAAAGAATCAAGGCATAACAGCTTATAAATTCTTTTCTAGGAAAAAATAATAGTAAAAAACCAATAGAGCATAACAATTCCAAATTATAGTATCAATACTTTATCTATTTAACTTCATATCTTATCCCTAATTCTCCTTTTCATCCAAATTATTTCTTGTTGATTAAAATTTTATTGCCTTTTATCAATATACAAAATCCAAAAAAACCCATAACAAAGCCTTTATATATCCTTCCATATCTTATTACCATTTTCAATAACATTCTTTGTCTGTTCTATTTCCAACTTTCCATCATCTTTTTTCTTTTACTATACTTCTCCTACACACCAATTGGAGTAACATCTATAACTCATTACCCTAACTTAAGAGTACCTCGTGTAACAATTTTTCTTGGGATTCTGTTTAAAAGATTCTAAAATTACATAATGAATTTTATACTCTAAATACACATATAAAAACACAAACCTATGTACCCTCCAGAATCCCTCTCTTATCTGAAATTAAATTCACCCATTGTCTCTAAATAAACTTTTTTTCTTTAGATCTTGCTTCCCCCCACCAAGTCCTCTCCTCCCCCCTTTTCTCTCCTGCTTATTCTTCTCCTTGCCCTCTTTACCCCTTTGTTTTTTCTCCTCTCTTTTTCCACTCCTTCTCCTTTGCTTTCTAACCTTGCCTCCACCTTTTCGCTCATTTTTCTCTCTTTTGGTTGTTTTTACAATTCTTAAAATCCCCTTTTTCTTATCCTTTTTCTCCTCCTCTCCGGAAGGGACCCATTGTTCATCAAAGATGGCTTCTTCGTCCTCTTCTTCCTTGTCCCAGTCCTTCTGCTGCGTAATCAACTTTTCATAAGTACATAACGCCATTTCCAAGAATTGAAACAAAGCGCCCAAAGAATCTTCCTTTTTATATTTTTGATATTCAGTCTTTAGTTCATCCACAAACAATGCCATTATGAAAAGAGAAACTTTTCCCAAAACAACCACCAGTATTTTTAATCAAAAACAATTAAAAAAAAGTTCCAAAAGTTAATACTTTTCTTCCTTCTTCTCTTTCTCTTTCTGGGGTTAATGTTTAGTCAAAGAGGTCCAATTACCATATATCTTTCTTTGGGATTCTAGGCAATCTCCTCCTTTTTCAGCTTCTGCTCCAATTTTTTTTCCTCTCCCTTCCCACTTAAAATGTCAATTTTAAATAATCAGAAATCCATACCTCCAACAAGGGTTTCCAATTTCTTAAATTTTTCAATGTCCAAAAATCCTTTTGTTCCTTAGCTTCAACTCTCAAAACAATTCACTTTCGATGTCCAATATATCCAAACATTTCTGCTGTTTCCATGGGGTGGGAGAGTGAAGAAAAAACGAAAGTTCCCTTTAACAGCTTCTCCGCCGCTTTCGCTCTTCTTAGGGATACAATGTATCCTCCAGCAATTCAAACAGCTCAGTTCCAGGCAATTTAAAGGATGTTACTTGACCCGGCTCAGACAAAACTTTCACTCTTCACATTTCCTCCAGCACAATCTTACCCGGTTGCTGGCTTCTTCGTGGCGGCCATTGCTGACCGCCGCTCCACCGCCTTGGGAAAAAGGGGTTTTTCCGGAGAAGGGGGGGTCTGCGACACCCCCACCTCCCTGTCCGACTCCCCTCTCTCTTCAGCTGTCCCTACAGGGCAGCCATATCCTCCTGACCCATCTGGGTCGGGGGTACCTCGACGGCTAGCACAGCAGGAATCGCGAGCTGTCGCGAATTCCTGCTGCCCCGAAGCCACGCAAAACCGGAAACCCTCTATTTTTGAAAAATTCTTATTGATGGAACGCCTACAACTCCAGGAGGCAAGCTATTCCATTGATTAATTGTTCTCACTGTCAAAAAAAATCACCTTTACTTTTAGGTTGGATCTCTCTTTAGCAAGCTTCCAACCATTATTTCTTGTCTTGCCTTCTGGTGCTTTGGAGAATAAGTTAGTCCATTCCTCTTTGTGACAACCCTTCAAGTACTGGTAGAGAAGTTATCATGTCTCCTCTAATCCTTCCCTTCAATGGGCTAGACATATGAATCACACTAGTTTGTATTTTTTTTTCCTGGTTTACATTATTTTGCACTTTTTTTTTCTGACTTTGGAAATTTTTTTAGTTCTGTTTCTTGTCTACCATTCTCATGGATATGTCATAACTCCAGATAAGCGAATGACAGTGTATGTCAGAACTGTACAGCCATACTCTGATCTTTCATTGTTTTTCACTTTAGATGGATAAGTGAAACGCATCTTTCATTTTCCTAGTTTTGATCTATGGAATGGGCAAATCCAAACTTTTAATCTTGATTCTTGGATTAATTACTAATTATTATTTATATTATTCCATTTGTAGACCAAAAAAAGTGAGTATTAAAACTGTTTCATTGACCTTTTGATTGTGTTTGTTTTATTATTTGAAATACACGTCTAGTTATTTAAACTTTTTTTTAAAATTTACCCCAATAGTATGCACTGGCAGTTTAGTTATTAGCTGATCCACTGAGTCCAAATTTCTATTTTTCTCACTGCCTTATTCTGGCCTTTAGCATTACTGGTTTTCCAAACAAATTGCTTTCATCATGTCCCTTCTTTATCAGTGCTCTTGGTCTTCATTGTCTGAATCCAGTCAACAGTTTCACTTTGTCTAATCGCTTGCTAGCTTCCCTTTATCTCCAGTCTTGCTTTTCTCACTTCTCTTTTACCTTATAATTTCTACTGTATGATTGAGGATTCAATATTTCTTCTTCGTCAGCTACCTTTGATTTTGTGCTTCTGATTCAGAACATTTCAACTGATAGTTCCCCAGGAAGCATTTCATTTCCTAAAGTCATTTGTTTTGCAACTAGATTGTGAGGTGGCCAAAAACGCTTAGAGAAAATGGAGTAAAGCATTCTTCTAGTTGACAAAATCTCTTAATACAGGTAGTCCTGTATTACAACCATTCATTTAGTAACAACAGCACTAAAAAGTGACTTATGACCATTTTTCACATGACTGTTACAGCATCTCCATAATCATGTGATCAAAATTTGGATACTTGGCAAATTCTTTCATGTTAATGTTGCAGTGTCCCAGGGTTATGTAAGTCAATGGGAAGCCAGGTTCACTTTACAGCCATGTAACTTAACAACTGCAGCTAATCACTTAGCAACTGGCAAGAAAGGTTGGAAAATGGAGCAAACTTCACTTTAATTAGCAACAGAAATTTCTGATTTAGCAATGTTGGACTCAATTGTGGTTCTAAGTTGAGGACTACTTGTATGCCAAATTAATCAGTTCCTATCATTTCCTGATTCTTTTATCTCTTTGGTTCAATACATCAGAGCCAGCATATGATTTCACAACTGCAGAAAACTACTAGTAAAACAGCAAACAATTATTTAGTTATGGAACAGAACCTAATATGTCCCTATAGGTTCTCCTCACTTTAATTAAGTGATCTATCTTTCTTTGTCTAATAAACCTGGGGTCTCCAACCTTGGTAACTTTAAGACTTGTGGAGACAGCAAAGCTGGCTGAGGAATTCTGGAAGTTGAAATCCACAAGTTTTAAAGTTGCCAAGGTTGGAAACCCTGTTCTAAATAGATTTGTTAATCAACTCCTACTTCAGATGGCATTTCCAAAGAGATTCATACTTCCATTTTAATTTCATTTTTCTAGTTATTATTTTGTGACTTTGTCCAACTATATTGTAAGTGTGACATAATAAACTTTTCTGCTGCTGTATTGAAGCCCAAGGATGTTCACGGGATTAAAAATCAAGTTTCCTGATGAGAAACTAGAAGAATATCTGTGTCCTTGCAAGCAAACAGCAAACCGCCTGGTCAGCTTCAGCATGTTATTGCAGCCCCAGCACATGGCTCATCAGGGCTGCGCTCCGTTGTGCCCGCCACTGGTCAACTGACTGAGCTGCTGCCACCACTAGGGAACATTGAAGCCTTTTCTGCTGAGCACTTGATTGGATCAGCCTCCCGGAATACCATTCACTGCCACTGCCGTTCGCCAGCTATCACCACCCAACAATTGGCGGCAATCAGTGTTGGCAGCGGTCAGTGGCAATAGGCAGCAGCAGCAATCCCCGCCACCTAGAACAGCTGATTGGGCGGTATTCCCAGAGGCTGATCCAACGACCAATCAGCTGTTTGGCAGTGAAGGCTCTAGTGTTCCCCAGCAGTGGCAGTGGTGACCAACCCCGTCCACCCAATGCAATATTTGCTCCATAAGATGCACAGACATTTCCACCCACTTTTTTGGGTGGCGGGGGGAGTGCATCTTATAGTGCGGAAAATACGGTAATCCTTGCCTTATATGCTTTTGTTCAAGAATAGTTTAGGTTTATGACAGCCCCCAGAAAAGTGACTTACAATCTGTTGTTGAGGTTACAACCATTGCAACACACCTGCAGTTACATGATTGCAATTTAGATGCTTGGCAACCAGCGCACATTTAAAGATAGTTGCAATGTCATGTGATTGCAGTTTCTTACCTTTCCAGCCAGCTTCTGACAAGGGAAGCTGGATTCACTTAACACCGATTTGATTCACTTAATGACCATGATATAAATGCTTGTAAAATTTAGGCCAGTCATGTGACTTATTTAGTAACTGCACTGCTTAGCAATTGAAATTCTGGACCTGATTGTGGCCAACTGCTTGTTGTGTAGTAGAATAGATGATTCAGGGTGTTCCTAAATTCCATAGTTGTCGGATTCAAACCCAGGAAGTATATATAATCAGAACTAGGACTAGTAGCAACATTGCTACCAATAGGATTCCCTTGTGGAAATCCCAGTTTTGCAATCATCCGATACTTTATTGCTATTTTAATATGTTCTAAATCACCCACTTGAAATAGCAGCTGCTTTCCCTAATTAAGCCTAAATACAGAAAATACAAATTAGTAGTCCTACAGGGCTTAGATGAGTGCTTAAAATATGGGCTCTATGTATATACAGTTTTGAAGCAAAACATGTAGATTGCAGTCCCCTGAAACAGTCTCTACTATGACCATGATCACATGTTATAAGACTCAAAGAATTTGGCCAATTTATGCCACTTAAATTCTACAACTGAACCAATGAAGATAGGGAGCTGCAGATATATTTTAAAGCATTAGGGATTCTACCTGTAGTTTATTCTCACTTTGTATCCTTATATTACTAGTGATGCTTGTGTTAATTACTATTTTTTGAAAGAGGATGTTGGTAGGGGGTATGGTTTTACTAATTACATTCTAGGGTGAAATTATATGATTGAAGGCAGAGCAGATGAACATTTTGTTACATTTTATTTTAAAGATGTGAGATTGTTTTGGAACACTAGAAACTTTTCCCCCTTCCTGCTGTGGGCCTAATTGGTACATAATAACATTTTCAGATTATCCCTTTGCCCTAAGTGTTTTTGAGGCAACCATACCTATTCTATTGCATTTGCAAAAGCACGTGGTAGATGCCTTACAATCTTGTCTTTTATGGCTTGTCTATTGACTTTTATTACTAGTCCATTTCATCAGACCTGGGTCTTCTAATCTTAAATGCAATCAAAGTTAATTCTTTAACTTCTAATTCTTAAATGCAATCAAAGTTAATACGACTCTTCCTTCTGAAAACAAGGGAGATCATTCCTGGATTAATGAAACTCTCATCTGTGCAGCAGGTTAGCATATTTCCATTAATACTATGTGGTGCAAGAGCTAATGAAGACTTTTCTTGGTAAGAATTCGAAGTTGAAACGTGTTCTCAAACTTAACTCCAGCAAGGTCTTGGGTTGGAGAGAGATATGTGTAAATATAAATCTCAATGGATCTTGAAACATCAGAAAATGACTCATGTTTTATACCTGAAATAATCACAAATGGTTATCACTCAGTTGAGAAATTACGAGAGGATAAATTCCAATAAAAGTTACTTAAGTTTGAAATGAGCTTTCAGCCAAAACTGATCACATCTGATTTCCAGGGTCATGTAGCACAGATGGTCCTCAACTTACAACCATTTGTTTACCAATTGTTTCAAGTTACAATGGCACTGGAAAAAGGTGACTTGAAATAGATCCCCGCTGTGACAATCACTTTTAGCATCCCCATTGTCACACGAGGAAAATTTGAGTGCATAGCAACTGGCATGACTGCCACATCTAAGTCATTTAGTTGCCAATTGAGACCCACCCAGCAAAATCAATGGGCAAACCAGATGCACTTAAGGACTGTATGATTCACTTAACAATGGTAGTGATTTGATTAGCATCTCTGGCAACAAAGGTCATAAAATCAGGCAGGACTCACCAATCTCCATGGTTAACAGCAGAAATCCTGATCCCAGTTGAGATCGTATGTCGAGGACTGACTATAATATGGATTTGAGGGGAAGAAAGTGATTTGAACAGCTATGACATGCACATTAGACCTGCCAGTATGTACTTAAATCAGTTTCTTTAAGGGTTGTTGTTCATCGTGATTGACCATGTATATTCCTAATTATCCTTATCCTTTTGGAATACTTATCCTTTTGGAATACAGATCACTGCAAAGCCCCACTGATTCTTTTCAGCTCGGGCATAAAATTTTAAGGAAACATGTAAAGAACCAGATATATTTTTCATAGTTTAAGAAGCTCTCCCCCACCCACCATCCTTATGTTCCTCAGTTTTAAACTTTCCCTTCATGAAATTCAGTTGTTTAGCAGTTGTTACAGATTTACATTTTGGTATGTCTTACTTCATTAGATTTAATCAGCCACTGCTTCAGCAACACATTAAATTATGTTTCTAACGCTATGTTCTTAATTTTATTTTTAGACCCAATTTGCAGCTGTTGGTCTATTGGATCAGTGACTATTAATGCAAATTCAAGCAGATTTTGATTATAAATTTTAATGTCTTCTCAAAAGCTGTTAAGATTTAATGTGTCAAATCTGTACCTTTCATTAATGGTCATTTAAAAATGTATGCATCTGTGCAGTTATTAGATAGAGAACGTAATTCAAGAACATTATCTCTTAGCTCATGCACGGCTTCAACTTTTAAATAACTTTTCAAAATGTTGTGCAACTTGTTTCCTCTGTATGTGACCCAAGTCTATTAAAGACAAAAAGCTGAAAAAAAATCAGATAAGATTTCTAGGGTTAGATTAATCCAGTGTTTCTCAACATTGGCAACTTTAAAATGTGTGGACTTCAGCCAACATGGGGAATTCTGGAAGTTGAAGTACATAGGTTCTAAAATTGCTAAGATTGAGAAGCACTGGATTCATCCATATATATTTGAAATTCCTTCCTATTTATTGGCTAAACATTTATCGTATGTGAATTAATTAAGAAGAAAATCAAATTCATTTGTTTCCTAGCAACTACTAGAGTATAATAGCTACTAGACTCACCCAAGACACCTTCATCCAATTCATATTTCACTGTTTTCATTTACATGGTACCTCATACACATATGCCCATAATATTTCCCAGTGCCTGCATTAAGAGCAGCTGGGAAACCCTTGCTGTTGGCTCCAAAGTTCATTTAAATTAAAAAACAATGGCCAGAATTAGAACTTCTCAGTGGTAATACCCCAATTACAAAATTCTATCTTAGAATCTGCCCTCTTTTGAATAACAACGGACACCATATTTATATCCAAGCTCTTGTAGGATAGCTGCCTATTCTGAAACTAGATTGTTTTTAGATCATATTTTCAATTAGTTTTCTTTGTTGCATTTGGTGTAATTTTTTGTGCTTACTACATTTAATGATATATTTATTTAAGACCATATTGTTATTGTTGTTTTCCATTATCTTCTCAGTTTGCCTAGAAGAAACAGTGGCATAGAAGATGATGGATTTGTCTGGCTTTCCTTCCAATAATTGGCTGTCATTCAAGGTTGGAATACACAAGACAATGTCACACAAACTTTTTGTGAAACAACTAGATAGGTTGATGCTTTAGAACTAGTTCTGTGTAAATCATGATGCAGTCCTATTCTGATTAGAATCTTAGCAGCATTCTGCTTCAAAAACTATTCAATCAGATTCCTTGCCCAGGGAAACCATTTCTTCCTAATTTTTTGCAGACAGTTTAAATTAATGCAGTGTTTTGGCTTGACAAACAAAACTGTTTTGTTTCTGTTACACTAATTAGCTACTATTTCTGCTCACTCATAGAAAAGAGAATGAAAGTTTTATACTTCCAATGAACAGTGTCAGTAGATCCAAAACTGGATACACATGTGCCTTGCCAGGCATTTTGCCCCAAAGCTTGATAAACTGCCACTTATTTCTGGAGGCACAATTTTTAAATCTCTGCTCTTTTCATAAATGTGTACATTTTCACATGTCTCTGGAAACATTGTAACTTGTACTTCATGCAAATAGGCATGCACAGCTCTAGAAAATCTGAAACAGTGGATTATACTTAAAAAGAGTTTAAAAAATAAGCATTGTGCTCATATGCTAGCTAGACCAATGCTCTCGAGCGATACTGACAGAGTTTAGCCAGGTCCAGGTCTCCTGTCGCTGCCTCTTTTAACTACTGTTAGAAGAAATATCCAGGTCCAGTTCCAAGCTGGGAGAAAGACACTGAAAACATGGAGGCTGCTTAGAAAGATTCATGATAAAGTTTAATGATGAAGCAGAACCACATGGGTTCTGGGTGCCTGACCACATGGAGTTGAGAGTGGGGGAGTATTTATTCCTTCTCTTGGGCTTTGCCCTTGAGCGTCCTCTTCCTGTTCAAGAACATGTATTCTATTGGCTGTTGTAGGAGTCATGGCTGGCTCTGTAAGTTGTGTGAGCTATGTTTGGTTGAAGTTTGGAAGGTGATGCAATGAAGGGGCTTGTTGGGCAATTCCTACTGTGGCTGAGGATTAATCCTACCTTTGTTCAAACCTTGCTGCAGGGGACTTCTATATGAATAGAGCTAGCTATCTCTTTCTCTCTGCTTAAGGCTGTTAAGGAAGGTGAGGGCTATTAAGAGTGAGTCAGCTTCCTGCCTCTAAAAAAATAGGGAAATATAATATTCTGCCTTTTGAAATATTTCTCAAAATATTTCATTCTTCTATGAGAGGAGTGGGTGCTAACTCTCACCCAACATAGGATGGTTGTTAAGTGAGATGTGCCCAATTTTACAACCTTTTTTTGCCATAGTTGTTAAGCAAATCATGTGGTCATTAAGTGAACCTTCCCCCATTGACTTCGCTTGTCAGAAGCTGGACAAGAAGGTCACAAATGGTGATCATATGACTGGGATGCTGCAATCATCATAATAAATACATGTTTGTTGACAAGCACCCAAGGTTGGATCACATGATCATGAGAAGGCTGAGACAGTCGAAAGTGTGAGGACCAGTTGTAAGGCATTTGTTTTTAGTGCTGCTGGAACTTGAATAGTCACTAAACGAAGGTTGTAAGTCAAGTATCTGTATTTTCTTGAGACCAGCAAGTGCAATGAGCATGTCCACAAATGAGGAAATATTTCTGCTTCAGATCCAGCAGCTGCCTATCTCTACTTAAACTCTATTTAGAGTATTTAAAAAGTATGGTTTCTACTAAGCATTTGTAAAGCTTAGCACTCATGTTAATGCGGTAAATTTCTTGCTATTTGATTTCCTTCTCACTCATACTTTTAATTATCAGAATCTGTCACACTTGAGTACTAATTTAAAACCATTAGTTTACAGCTGGTTTAGCAGTTGATGAAAAATTGATTCCAAAATTAAAATTTTGCCTTAAGGCAGGCATCTTCAGATTTTCTGAGCTTTATTATTTACTAGTGGTAACTTTGGAAGTACTATCAATAATGCAATCACTCAACCAACATTTATATTTTAAATTTAAACTTTTGTACAAAGGTTGCAATGTTCAAATATAGATTGGCGTTTTCTAGGTCAATACATATAAATAAAATGAACTACAGGTAACCCTCAACTTACGACTGCAATTGAACCCAAAATTTCTGTTGCTAACTGAAGCATTTGCTAAGTGAGTTTTGCCTCATTTTACATTCTTTCTTGACACAGTTTTTAAGTGAATCACTGCAGTTGTTTTAATTAGTAATACAGTTGTTAGGTGAATCTGGATTCACCATTGACTTTGCTTGTCAGAAGATCAGAAAAGGTGATACCATGACCCTCCGGGGCCACTGAAAATGTCATAAATATGAGTCAATTTCCAAGTGTTTAAATTTTGATCATGTGAACATGGGGGTACTGCAACAGTTGTAAGTATGAAAAACGGTAATAAGTTACTTTTTTCAGCGCCGTTGTAACTTAAAACGGTCACTAAATGAACTGTTATAAGTTGAGTGCTGTATAAAATACTATAAATGAAAGTTGAAGGATACTAAAAAGTCTAGGTAAGTAAAACCAATTTACTAAAATATAAATTATTTTGTGCATAAAATATTAAAAGACTATAGCAATAAGCACTTAGATGTACATACTGCTTCACCATGCTTTACAGTCCTCTCTAAGCTATTTTACAGAGTCAGTCTCTTGTCCCCAACAATTTGGGTTCTCATTTTACCCACCTTGGAAGGATGGAAGGCTGAGTCAACCTTGAGCTGGTAAGACTCGAAATGCCTAATTGCAGGCAGCCAGCAGTGAGCAGAAGTAGCCTGCAGTACTGCATTCTAACCATTGTGCCACCTGCACATATGCACACATATAAACCCAAGCATAAATAAATAAATATAATTAAATATAATTAAATATATTGATATATATTAATTGCATGAAACTTCTACAGATGGTCTTTAAAAATCTGCTTCTTAAAAGCACTTTTTTGAAATGCATAATAAAATCTAGGTCTTCTATTTCTTACGATCAGAAAATAAACCTACATTTGTTATTTGTCAGTAAGCCTCACCTAAAATCAATTAGACTTTCAAGATTCATATGACTACTCTGCTACAGGATTATATTTCAAAACAGCTCAGTTGCCATCATATCTTCTAGTAGGCATTAGAAATATTGTTTGTGTCCCAAAATCCATTGCTGTTTTTATTATACAGAAGATTTAAGAAAATAAAACTTTTATGTGAAGTTTTTTTTTTTAAAGCTTTTGCTATTTCAAAGAGAAATCTAATTTCCTTTATCTAAATCAAAAAGGATTCTTCAAACCATTTTTTTTTTTCTGGAGGAAACTGACAGTATATAAATGTCATGCAGTCTGTGCATGAATAAATAATTTGATATTTTAGAGTAAATGGGCATGGGTTGTAATATTTTCTTCAAATTCCTTGCATTTGCTTATTTACTTGCATAAAAACTGAAGTCTGTTAAATGATGACAAATCAGCTACAAATATATGTGGTCCAGATTTTATGCCTAAGGAAATCTAAGATGATGTTTGAGGTCTAAATTTTATTGAATGTAGTTTCCCACAAATGCTGTACCTTTTTCTGGAGTCACTAATACAAGAATACTGCGTCTGATACCCAAAACTCAAGAATTTTAAACTGTTAGCCTATGTGAATAAGATCTTCAATAAACCTGCTTATACGACACGATAATGATAACAATGAGCAGTTTATTATTCATTGTATTATTAACATTTGCTATCATTGAAACAAAAGTTCAGAATTATAAAAAATACTAAAACAGAAAGACAGAGAAACAAGAGATGTCCTATAATCATTCAACGTTTTATAGTAATACATTGCAGTCATAGAAAGATAACTCTTTTTATTCAATAACTGTTAACTTGCCTTCAGCATTTGTATTGAAATATCATTTGCTTTATTCATATTTGGTCTCCAGTGTTTAGTTATACCAGCAATAGTTAAGGTATTCTTTAAATTTACCATTTATGTTACTTTTTCAAATGCTGTTTTCTGTAAAATTTTCCATTAAAACACTATTAATCCGAGAAAGCTGTAATTTTAGTTTTCAATTTCCGTATAATATATATAGGAGATAAAGAAAGTTGAATTAATTCACTTTTCCATCTTTGATAGGTCATAAAAATATAGAAGCTAATTGATATTAAAGGTTGTACTTTAGGAGGGTATTCATTTTTCCCCCTTTAGTCAATACTAACAATTTGTATCTTTTCCTAGTGGTGCACAGTATAGCTAGTACAGTAACTGCCTTGCCTTCTAAGCAATGGGCAAATCTCATTAAGGATTATATTGATCTCATATGTTCCATTATACTTGGAAACAATCAAAGCAGAGTCTATTGTATGTAATAAAAATGGTTTCAAATTGAAAACTTTTGTTTTTATGCCAGGTGAACAAAGTTAGAAAGTAAGACTGTTTCGACTACGACTAGGAATATGGCTCTTCTTCAATCATACTATATCAGAGGTGTCAAACCCAAGGCCGAGGGGCTGAATCTGGCCCAGAGGTGCTTAGATCTGGCTTGCGGGGCCACCCTGGAAACAGCAAAGGACAGGCCCATTGTACCTCTTATTAGCGAAAACAGAGCTTGCAAGGGCTGCATGCGGTCCTCCCACACTCTGTTTTCACTGCAGAGGGTTGCAGGAGGCCATAGCAGCTCAAAACAGAGTTTGGAAGCCCATTTTTACTGGCAGAGCACTTACGGCCATTACGGGCACCCCCAACATACGTGATGTCAAACTGGCCATACCCACTCTGGGTCCCTGAGGTCAAACACCACCCTGATGCGGCCCTCAATGAAATTGAGTTTGACACCCCTGTGCTATACAGTGCTATAGGCAGCCTTTTCCAAAATGATGTTTCAAATATGGAGTGCATGTGTTTGAAAAAAAAAAATCCAGTATAGGATAGATACACAACCTTGAAATATTCCAGGTAATTGCTCTGCAATTAAAGTAGAGACCCTATCCATAAGCATAATTAATTGTTAAACTCATCAATGTCAACTGTCCAAAATTCTCCACTGTACAACAAGCCTTTTCTCGTATTCAGTGTTTCTATTGTTATTTTGTTTCATTGCACTTATTTAATAATAAAAGATCAAGTATAATGAAATAAATGCATTTTGGACATTAGCATTTGATCTTCAGCAGATGGCAACACCTAGCTAATCTCTGGGCTCAGAAGACGAATAGGGTCATGTCTAGTTAGTACTTGGGTGGGAAAAAACAGAGAAAGTCACAGCTGTAGGTTAGAGTCAAAAGCACTCCAAAAGAAGGGAATGGAACCTTTCAAAGTTTTAAATTGCTAAGAAAACCAAATGAATATTTATCTATCTATTTATCAGGAGCTGAGGTTAACTTAAAAGGGATTTTACTTTTCTTGATCTACAATCTCAATCACTGATCTTTTGTTGTTGTTGTTGAAAGATAGTGACTCAATAGAAGTTTATGCTGAATTTGCTGCACAATATATCTTCTCTTTGCCCTGAAATTTGGAAATCTAGTTACTCAACACAATTGAGTAACTAGATTTTTAGTTACTAGATAACTAGATATATCATTACAAGGTACTTGTGATAATATATGCCAAGCCAACTTTTTCATTTTCCAAAGGCTTTCATTGATACTTATTTCTATAGCTTCTTTATATCATTGTAATCTGATAGATTTTTGTTTCAGTTACAAATTAAATGTATGGCTAATACTTATATTCCAATTGCAGATAGTTGTTACAAAATGACCGCAGTTGGGACTAGCAATTCTGTCACCAAGTGGCACAATAATTGAGAAACCACATAACCTCAACTTGCAATTTTACTGCTAGCTTCTCTATTGATCTGCTATGTGTGCCAAATGACAATTGTGTGACCAATGCACATTATGGTGGTTGTAGATGCTGCCACCTGCCTGAATCTTGATTTTGAGATTGCAAGGACATTGGATGCATAAGTGTGACAACAGATTGTAAAGTTACTTTTTCAACGCCATTGTAACTTTGAATGGTTGCTAAACATTTGAATTAAGTGAGCACTATCCATAATATGTTCCTTGAGAGAAAGTTGGGATTTATAATTTGTTTTATTTATTTATTTTTATCACTAACTGACTGATCATTTGCTTCTTTGCATTTTAAAAGTGCCCATCTCCCTCACAAAGGGACTTCTTAGTATTAGGAGTAAAGTAGAATAATCAGGAACCTGAAGTTCCCAGGCTTGAGAAAAGCTTTATGTCAACATAATCCAGCCGCTTCCCATGAAGAAAACAACCAAATATCCACCCACTCCAAAGGGTAGGTGGAGGAAAATAAATAAAATATAAACTGTTGGAAGAAATGTCCAGCTGAGTTCAGTTCCAAGTGGGAAGAAAGACACAGGAAACATGGAGGCTACTTGGAAGGATGGTTTAACAGTGAAACGGAAGCACCAAGCCCATGTGATTCTCCTTAGAGCTGCTCGGATCGTCCAGAGGATGGGTGGAGCTTCAGTCTCTGCTTGTTGTAGGCTGAGCTTAATTTCTGAGGAACGCTCTCCCTTCCATCACGTGGCTTGCCATCTCGTTCCCCAGTTTATGCTCAGCCCTCGAGCAGAGTAGGCTGTGTGTGTATGTGCTCTTGGCCGTTTCAGGATTCTTCTCATTCTAATTCGTTTTTAGTACCTCAATTCAGGTCGTATACAACTCTTTATTATTTCCTCACTCCTTAGCCCTGCGCAGTTGGTACTTTGGTTTGGCATAGTTCCCTGGGAGAGCTTCCCCCCAGGGGGTGCCAGGGGGTAGGCCAGCAAAATTCAAACTGCCCCCCCACCCTTTCCTATTGCCTTCCTGCCGCTTTAGATCGTTTTTAAAAAGGCTCCGTTTCGTTCCATTTCCCCCCCTCCTGAACTCCATTTTTTTTATAGTGTTTAAACGTTTTGCCTAGGTCTTTCCCCTGGGATCCTTGGATTGTCCCTGGGGATCCTCCTGGCCGCTGCACAAGGGCCCCGCAAGTTCAGGTAGTGGCGGCCGCCATTTTGAAAGTCGCCTTGTGGCCGGGCGCCATTTTGGTTTCCTATCTTTCCGATCTCTGCAGCGTGCCCATTTAAAGCAGCAGGACCGGCAGGCCTGCTCAGGATTTAAAATTGTGCTTTTTCAGTTGGAGGTTTTTTCTGTTTCCACCTCCCTTTGTTGGCTCTCCCGATTATTTCCACCACTCCTGCCCGGTTCTGCCTGGGTCAGCAGTCTGGTTTAGGCCCGGCTTTGCTCTTAAGGTCCCGTAATCCTTCAAAATAGGATAATTATATAATAATAATATATATACAATAATAGAGAGACCTTGAAAGGTCGTTACATCAGAGGACTTCAGAGGCTCGATTAGGCCTTGGCTTACCAAAAAAAAAAAAAAGAGAGAGAGAAAATAGACACAGAGAAGGGGGGAATAATCATTCATATACGGAGCAAAGAATACTTATTAATTCAAGTGAATAATAAACGTGTGTTTGTGTGTGTGTGTGTGTAAAAGAAATCCCAGGGCTCCCGGCCTTTGTTGTAGGTCAACCCCTAGGCGCGCCAACCGCCTCAGATTTAATTCCTTTTTCTTGACTACCTGGAATGGCAGAAAGCAATCCTTCAAGGGGTCCTTCCTTGAAGGCCAAGGCAAAGACCCACTACCTGCGCAGTCAGGCTAAGGAGCCCACCAAAGCCTCTCAAAGGGACTCCTTAAGACGACACAAGGCGCTAGAAAGAGAAATAGACAAACATACTAGACAAACAGGCTCAGTGCCTCCAGCACCAGCCACTCCTTCCACCTCCGCTCTTCCCCGCCCTCCTGCAGCCTTTTCCTCCATATCCAGGCACAGCTCGCCCTCTCAAGGGCATCAAGCCCCGGGCACATCAGCCAGGTGAACTCCAGAGGCTACTTTCACGCCCACGGCCGCCAGCCTGCGCCAGGAGGAACCTCTCATTCAGACGGTTCTGGAGCAGCTCAGAGCGTGGATGGAGATGGCTATTCGACAGGGAATTGCAGAAGGAATGCAGCATATGACCAGACCGGGGTTGCCTCCGCAGGCCACCGAATCTGTAAGATCATTCCCTCTCATGCCCCCCCAAGGGGAGGTTTGCCCTTCAGTCAGGGAGGACAAGGAGGAGATGGAAGGGGACCTAGATTTAGACAGGGAGGAGGAGGAGGAACAATTTGACCTGGGATCCTTACCACACGACGACACTCTTCTGGATTCAGACCCATCAGAGGCGGAAATGTCCGAGGATGAAGGTCTCACCCCTGACCAACCCGCCTTCGTAGAGCTCTTTAAGCCCCAACTATTCAAATCCCTCCTCTACAAGGCCAGGAACATCTTGGGCCTAACAGCCCAGAATTCCTCTAATCCCATTCCCGTGGTTCTGGAAGGGCCGGAGGACTCCATGTTTAGACAACCGGTAGTGGAGGCCGAGGTCATCCCTACCCCCCCCCCCCCATATTCCTGGATCTGGTGTCCAAGCAACTGGCCTCTTCAGTTGCCCCCCCCCGGCCAATGATAAAAAGTTCTTCAACTTCGACCCGGAACTCTCGACCCTGATGAGCACCCCGGAGGTTGATGAGCCTGTCGTAGGCCTGACCTCTTCCTCCGCCCTCAGTGACCCTTTAGAGGCCCTCAGACCAGAGGACAAGCGGTCGGAGCTCACATTAAGGCGAGCTCACCAGTCGGACGCAGGGCGATCAGGGCGGCTACAGCCGCTTCCTTTTTCATCAGATCATCCATTCGCTAGCTTCGCCAGCTTAAGCAACATGTCCCGACCTCCAATATCTGCGCCCATCAACATATCGCCAAGATAACAGCCGCAGCTGAGTTCTCAGCTGACGCCACCTTTCATTCAGTAAAATTCTCCTTCTGCGCCATTTCCTCCCACGTCTCGGCCCGCCGCCTGCTCTGGCTTAGACACTGGCAGGCGGATCTCAAGAACAAGGTGAAGCTAGCTTCTGCCCCCCTAGTGGAAAATAAGTTGTTCGGTACTTCCCTGGATCCTCTCCTAGTCGAGGGAAGGAATAAAAAGAAATTTCTCCCTTCCCTCTCCCACAAGTCAGAACCCAGATCCCTGCAGCCCTTTCGGAGGGCTCCCTTTCGTCCCTATCCCCAACCCCCCTTCCCCCCCAGGTACCAAAGGCCCCCTCCTTTGGTTTGGGACAGTCCCAGGACAGGTCCGACCCCTTCGACAGGCACAGGAGGGGCGGGAACTTCAAGAGGCCTTTTCGTGGCTCCGGCAGCAGGCCCTTCCGGCGCTCCAGATAAGCCTCCTGACATTATCCCCATTGGCGGGCGACTCAAAGCCTTCGCCTGTCGGTGGGACTCATCCACTTCAGACTCTTGGGTCAGGGATACAGTCCAGTTTGGACTTGCCCTCGAGTTTCTCTCCCCTCCCCCGATTTTTACATTACATGTCCCCTCTCCAAGAACCTCACCAAATGTAACCTCATGGATGCGGCAATTCAGCACCTACTCGACATTCAGGCTATCCAGCCAGTTCCTCCATCCCAAAGGGGACAGGGCTTCTACTCACTCTTATTCGTGGTGCCCAAACACTCGGGGGGATGGAGGGCTATTTTGGACCTAAAGTGGTTAAACCAACATCTGGTGTACCGCAGATTCAAAATGAACACGCTGCAATCCATCCTTTTGGGAGTTCGGCAGGGAGACTGGTTGTCATCCATCGACCTCTCCGAGGCATATTTACACATCCCAATATGACCCTCCCACTCCAAGTTTCTCCGTTTCAGCTATAATAACCTATACTTTAAGTACGTGGCCCTCCCTTTCGGGTTAGCCTCGGCCCCCAGGACCTTCACCAAGGTACTGGCCACGCTGGCTGCCCACCACAGATCCATCCCAGTGCGGCTCCACTGTTACCTGGATGATATTCTCATCCTCTCCCCTTCCAGGGAACAGGCCATCAGGGATACCCATACTACCCTCACCTCCCTCCAGGAACACGGGTTCCTCATAAATTGGAAGAAAAGCCAACTGGCCCCTTCTACTAGGCTACCCCACCTAGGGACCATAATTGACACAGTCAAAGGGAGAGTGTTCATCTCCCCAGAAAGGATACTCAGCATCCAACAATCAGTCAGGCTCATCAGACGACACAGGAAGGTCTCTCTCCTTGAATTATCCAAGTTGTTAGGTAAAATGATCTCTTGTATTCCCGTTATTCCCTGGGCCCGTTTCCACTCTAGATCCCTCCAGTGGTTCCTGCTTCTGTACCAAAGAGCCGGGTCAAGCAACTCAAGGCGCAAGGTCAAGGCCTTGCCAAGGGTTCTCTCCTCCCTCCTCTGGTGGAGCAAGGCGTCGATCAACAAGGGCTGCCTCCTCAAGGAGCCTTCAAGACTTATCATTACCACAGACGCCAGTCTGTCCGGATGGGGTGCCCACCTTCTCTCCCTTACAGCTCAGGGCAGATGGTCATCGATAGAGAGGCTGCGCAACATAAACTGGTTAGAGCTTCACGCCATCCACCTGGCCCTCCGCAGTTTCTTTCCTCAGCTTCAGGGCCGCCATGTCCTCATTCTCACTGACAATATAACAGCAAAGGCTCATGTCAACAGGCAGGGGGGCACTCAGTCCTCAAGCCTAATGAGGGAGACCAAGCACCTCTGTCGGTGGGCCGAGTCTCACCTCCTCTCACTCAGAGCGGACCACATTTCAGGCATCGACAACACCCGAGCAGATTGGTTGAGCAGGGCCACCATAGACCAGGTGGAATGGCACCTCCACCCAGACCTGTTCAGGCAGGCAACAGCAATTTTCAGCCTGCCTGTGGTAGACCTGTTTGCCTCCCCCCGCAATACCCAACTTCCACGGTTCATCTCCAGATTTCTATCCCTAGGGGCGGAGAACCACAATGCCCTCCAATGCCCGTGGCCCTCAGGCCTTCTTTACGCCGTCCCCCCTCTGGCATTGGTGCCCAGAGTACTACAAAAGGTCCTTCACGAGAGGGCGGAATTGCTTCTGGTTGCTCCTTATTGGCCCCGTCGCTCCTGGTTTGTGGACCTCCGCAGCCTATCAGTAGCCCTGCCATGGAGGATCCCAGCAGACAGGATTTCTCTGTCCCAAGGCCCCCTTCTTCACCCAGACCCCCAATGGCTACAGCTAGCCGTATGGAGGTTGAGCGGGAACGTCTAAAAAGGGAGAATTTCTCCACTGAGGTTATTAATACCATCTCAGCAGCTAGGCGTCCCTCCACCAGAAGGATTTACAATGCCACTTGGAACAGTTTCCGCAAATGGTGTGCCAATCTCCAAATTGACCCAACAAATCCATCGGTAGCCCAAGTCCTCGACTTTCTCCAGGAGGGTCTCAGTAAAGGTCTGTCCCCCAACACACTAAGGCGCCAGGTAGCAGCCCTATCCACCTTAATTTCCTGCGAGGGTGCTAATTCCCTCTCTCACCATCCCTGCATCCGTGCATTTCTGACAGGGGCCTCAAATTTACGACCTCCATCCCTTCACCAGTTCCCAACATGGGATCTCAACAAAGTCTTGACCTCCCTCACTAAGCCACCCTTTGAACCCCTTAGAGAGTTTCTCTCCAGTTCCTATCCTACAAAGTAGTGTTTCTGGTGGCTATTAGTTCAGCCCGAAGGATTTCAGAGATCGCTGCTCTGTCAGTCAGGAAAGACCTGTGCATCTTCCATTCTGACTGGGTGGTCCTCCGACTTGACCCGTCCTTTCTATCTAAAATTAATTCGGTTTTCCACAGGGCTCAGGAGCTTATCCTCCCCAATTTTTGCCCCAGGCCAACTTATGCAAAAGAGCAGCTTTTGCACACCTTAGACGTTAGGCGGGCCTTGCAGATATATATTAAACGTACTCAGACTTTCCGCCAATCCGAGGCTCTGTTTATTTCCTTTCAACCAAAGTCACAGGGGCTCAGGGTACCCTCAGCTACAATAGGCCGCTGGATAAGGGCGGCCATTTCTAGGGCATACCAGGCCCAGGCCCTCCAAGTGCCCAGGGGTATCACGGCTCACTCTACCAGGAGTGCGGTGACATCAGCTGCCTGGGCTACACAGGCCCCTATATTCGACATTTGCCGGGCAGCAACGTGGACCTCCCCGTCGCCTTTTATTAGGCATTACAGAATCGATAGGTATGCCTCCACGGAGGCATCTTTCAGTAGAAGGGTCCTCCAGAGGGTGCTCGGGGATCCCGAGGACTCGACAGACCAGACGGTGTCCCTCCCGTAGGACAAGCCCCAGCTTTGGTATGTCCCATCCTCTGGACGATCCGAGCAGCTCTAAGGAGAATGGGCGTTGGTTCTTACCTGACACGCCATTTCTCTTGAGCTGGGAGGATCATCCAGCCCCTCCCTTTTCCTTTCACCGTCTGGAGGGGACTCGTTTCGGCCAATGCACTTTTAAGTCTAGCAAAAGGACAGCACGAATGCCTGTTTTTTTCCTCTCTTCTTTGTATAAAATGGGGAACGAGATGGCAAGCCACGTGAGGGAAGGGGGAGCGTTCCTCAGAAATTAAGCTCAGTCTACAACAAGCAGAGACTGAAGCTCCACCCATCCTCTGGACGATCCTCCCAGCTCAAGAGAAATGGCGTATCAGGTAAGAACCAACGCCCATTCTGGGTAACTGACGAGAGAGAGAGAGAGAGAGAGAGAGAGAGAGAGAGAGAGAGAGAGAGAGATTTATACCCTCTCTTGAGGCTTGCCTTAGAGCTTCCTGTTCCTGTGCAAGAAATGTATCCTGTTGGTTGCTGTAGGGGTCATGTGCCAATCCTAGGAGTTTGTCTGAGATAAGCTTGGTTGAATTGTGCTGGGTGATCTAATGAAGGGGCTTGTGTTCTGAAAGGGTATTGGGCAATTACTATTATGGCTTAATGGCTTTATCCTGGTTTGGATCTTGAGTGAGGGCTAATCCTATCACCCTGGAGCTGAAGGCTTTTGTTTTATAGATAGGCTGACCCAGTCTTTCTGGGGCTATTAACAAAGCATGTTTCTCCTTTTCTCCTTTACTTATCCAGGAAGGTATAATATTCTGCCTTTTTAATATTTCCTAGAATATTTCATTCTTCTAGGAAAGGGGTGGGTGCTAACTTTCTACAAAACCAAGAAATATGCAGTCATATATAGGCTTTGATTGCTGTGAAGTGCAGTGGACAATCTTCTGTTTCTTTATGGCTTCATTGTCTAGTCTGGGACCCCCTTCGGGTGAGAAGCAAGTTCTGTAATAAAAGGTTTAAGTATCTGGAGCTGAGATTCATTTTTCTGTCTGGCTTGAAAAAGCCTTACCCTTAAAACTGATTTACGCTTCTGGTCTGTGACAGGTTGACTCTGCAGGTCCTTAATTATTGAAACATCTCCAATCATCCATATATATTTATGTTTCACAAAGGAGAGTCGGATGGAAATAAAGGCATTTGCTTCTTTTCCAATAAAGCAGGGTTAAGATACTGCACAGTGAAAAAGTCTGGATAAAAGTAACACACAACGCTGCAGTCTAATTCCAGTCCATTTCAAAGGGAAAGATCATGTTTGGGTTGATAAACAGCAGGTTCTACGATGATCACTGCTGTTGGCCAAAAATGCTTATTATTGGTTTCCTTTTCTATTTCTATTTTTGCCAAAGGAAAGGGAAGAAGTCTAAAAGGCTTGTCTACTGAAAAATATAATGTGCATACAATATCATGCTAATTTTCTAGAGTTCTAGAGTTCCTTGGAAATTTGTGCAACTTTTATCTGCTACCTTTTACCATTCTTTTAACGGAAAGGACTATAAGTAATATATCTGCTTAAATCAGACACAACAAATGTTAGTTTTTTAGTTGCCCAACTATAAAAAGTCATCTGTATTTGCGGTGAAATGAAATGTAGATTCTGCTAATTTTACTGAATTATAAAAGGATTAATGAATATTATTTCTTTAGATAAATTTTGCTTATACAAGGCTCACATAGTGCAGTCCTCTGCATAGCTTCCTGAGAGTCCATCTGAACTTACTATTCTAAGGAGGAAATATTCTGTGCTTCTATCTTTAAGCACTAGAAAGGAATATGTATTCTTAAAAAGAGCCTTTGAATCACTGGAACCTCAATTTGAGAAGCAAAGAATGATTGACTTATATGAGTAGAAGGAAAGGATATTTAATTCCCAGCTGGAAAAGAAAGTGCACAAACTAAGAAGCATTTGTTCACACTGGAATAAGGTAGACTTTGAGTTTTTAAATGAATTAAAATCTTCTCAATGTACTTGAAGATAATGATTCACTCTGGAACTCTTTTTTAAAAAGGAATTTTCCATCATGCCCTTGATATTTGCTGCAACATTAGTTCAAATAAGAGAATTTTCCATTTGTTAAATTTTTAGGTAGATATATCTGTAATCATGTTAGCATCTCATTTACACACTATTGCCTTAAAATATTCCAGATGTTAAACTAAATAGCTAAATGATATTTTTTTTGCACAGAAAATTAACTTTATTGTGTGTCTTTCATAATGAACTTTCTTCAATAAACTGTTTATTAATTTGTTTCAGGATACAACAGAAACTTTGAATTAACACGAAACCAAATGTAGATGTTTTATATTATAATTTATTATTACTAAAAAGAACTTGTAGCAAGGGAGGAGAAGCTTTTAAATATGGGCATAACCTTGTTTACAGGCAATTCTTCTGCTGAATAGCTTAGATTAAGATTTAAAACAAAAGTATGGAATTCAAAGAAATAATATGATTTGTTATTCACAAAGTTACACCTGAAAAGAGAAGAATGACCTTTTTTGTATAATACGAGTATGTAGGGTACAAAATAATGGTATTAAATTATAAGAATATGATTTCCCATTAAAACTTAAGCAGAATACTCTTACAGGGGTTGCCAATCTTTTGGACCTCAGGGGCCACCAAACTCATAATTTTAGATCCCATGGACCACTAACTGGTTCTGTGGGTGTGGCCTAATTTCTGGGTGTGGCTTGGTGGTCGTGTGACTGGCTTGTATGTAAATATTATAAATATTTATATAAATATTGAATTTTTTATAAAAAACTTTTACCCAAAATCAGGCAAAGCAGGCAGGCAGATTGAGTTGCTCACAGAATCACAGATTCATTCAGAAATCTATCTATCTGCGATTGGCTAGCTCAATCTGTCACATAAAATTTACTTGCAAGCAAACTCATAAAATTTGCTAGCAAGCCAACTCACAAAATTAACTCACAACACACCATGCATGTAAATATTGAATTTTTTTTTTTATAAAAAAGAGCACCTTTTACCCAAAATCAGGCAAAGCAGGCAGACTGAGTTGCTCACAGAATCATACAGTGATCTATCTATCTGCCATCGGCTAGCTCAGTCGTGAGTCTGCACTGAATTTGCTTGCAAGCAAACCTTCAGTCCTAAGGTTCAGCTGTACTTAAAAGCAGAGCTGAAGATCTAAAGACCAGCTAGAAAGCAAGAAATCCAACCATTTCCTGCTCCCTAGCTAATCTAAATCTCCCAGCACAATAGAATACCTGATGGTCGGATAAAGGAAAAATAGCAATTTAGCAGGCAAGTTTACCGGATAAGGAATGAGTGGGCGGGGAGGGTTCCCGCGGGCCGTGTGGGTGGCATAGCCTTGTGTTTCTGTGCAGCTTGGATTAATTGCTTGGGGGTGTGTGCTCTGGGGTGAGATTTCTCTGCGGCCCACCAAAATTTTCTCACAGCCCACCAGTGGGCTGCAGCCCACTGGTTGGCGACCGCTGGTCTAACATTATGGGGATCTTGATGTAAAACCACTTCCAAGTGATACGGTGAGTTCACCTTTGTTTCTACTGTATGAATCATTTATTTGAATTCATGCATGGGACAAGAACAGGACCTAATTTGCTGTGTCACCTATGTGTCCTTTGTAGACGTTTTCCCCTTCAAGTGCTTTTCTCCAGGAGAGGAAAACCACTTAATTTATTATCCAGTTTTTGCTCTCCCCAAATTTTAACTTTTCTTTTCCTTAACAGTGACAACGCAATGGAGGAATTGACAGGGAAAAAAATGTTGAGTTGCTAAAATTGCTTACTTGGGTGTAACTAAATGGTTGGTGGACAATATTAGTAACTCATGAATAGTATACTTTAAGAACATAGCTTCAAAGCAAATCATGAATATTGGAATTCCAAGAAAAACTCATAATTTTTAATGACCCTTGTTGAAAGGTCGAAGACAGCATTTATGCTCTTTCTTCTTTTCAGTAATTAGCAGTCAGAATGAATAAGTATGCCAATTTAATAAAATAGCAGCTCATTGGGGATGCAGAAAATTAATTCAAGGTTCCAATTAGAAGTGCCTATATTGTAGTATTTGACATTTTTTTATTCTGTAAACAAATCGTTTTAGTGACTTTAAAAAATAAAATGGAGACTTACAAAGTGTAAATATATTTGCTTCCCTTGGACATCTTTTATCCCCCCCCCCAATAAATTAACTCAGCTGTGCTTTCATGCAATATCTATTTTTCACTCTAACTGTAACAAATTAATAATTAATTGTCAAAAAGTTTAAAGGGATATTCAAAAATGTTTACATCATCTGCTGTGTGATAAAAGAGACTTTAGTATTCTGGTATGTAGACATAAACTCTTCTAAATATCACATATTAAATATATAATAAAATATAAAACACTACGAATTAGCATGACAAACAACAAATAACAAAACATTTTTGTTATTCCCAAAACATTTTAATTACCAGGTATAATTAAAATGTTTTGAGAATAACAAAAATGTTTTGATCTGATCTTTGTAAAAGTTTTAAAAGTTTCATCTTTGGGGCAAAATAAGCTATCTTTAACATATTGTACCCAAGAAATTTGGAGAAGAGCCTTCTTAGATAATCTTAGATAATCATATACAAGCTCATGATGAGTTAAGAAAAGAGTCATATATTTGTGTCGGAAACCATCAAGGACTTGAAAGATGAATTGGGCTTGGAATGATAATAGACAGTCTTTTGGCTTCCTCAGCAGCTTCATAACTTAGCCTAATTCTGATTACAGGTAAAGGTGGAACAGAATTCCTTCATCTTCTTGTTGAGAGCTTATTCATGTATTTCATGGATGTACTTTGTTCTTGTTGTTGCAAAGTCATGTTCGAACCATCGCAACCCAATGGACAACGTTCCTTCAGGCTTTCCTGTCCTCTAGCATCTTCTGGAGTCCATTTAAGCTCATGCCTACTGCTACAGTGATTCCATCAAGCCACCTCATTCTCTGTCGTCCCCTTCTTCTATTGCCCTCAATCATTCCCAGCATTGGGTTCTTCTCCAGGCAGTCCTTCCTTCTCATCAGGTGGCCAAAGTATTTGAGTTTCATCTTCAGATCTAGCCTTCTAAAGAGCAGTCAGGGTTGATCTCCTCTAGGACTGACTGGTTGGATCGCCTTGCAGTCCAAGGGACTTGCAGTATGTACATATTGAAAACCTATAGGATAAGATAGAGCTTTAAGGAATCCTATGAAGCATAATCTTTCACTTTATGCATAATCCTGCTCATATCCCTTCATGTCTTTCTTCATTTGTATTGTTTTAGATCATAGGGTGCAACCAGCTCAGCAACGTAAAATCCATTTTAAGAATAAAAGGACCTTTAAGAATATTCCATCATGTTCATGCTCTGCAGTATAAGTATATGGATGGCAGTGGTTGTACAGTAATGTTATACTGTATAACATATACTGAATCACATCTCTAAGAATATTTAAAATCATAGAAAGATTAAAGTATGTTTATCATGTAATGTTTGGATCCTTTGACAAGAATTTCATTCAGGATGGAAAGCAGAATGCAAAGATTTGAACAGTTTTAAATATAGGCATGCAACTGTCAGCAAGGAAAAGACAGTTATGCTTAAAATAAATGCTTTCAGACTTACCATCACCCACAAGATAAGAGTTTTTGCCAAAGGAAATGAAATATAATACACTTCTCTGGAAAAAAAATTGTACAGTGATATCACCACTGTACAATTTTTTTTCCAGAGAAGTGTATTATAGAAGTGGCATTTCAGGCTACAAAAATAGATGCTTCACAGTGTGAAGTCTTAATAATATCTATCTCTAAATTAAATTTTAATTTTATTATACATTACGTATACAGTTGTGGTATTCCCTACTTAGAATTACAGCCAAGCTTTCTAGTTTAGAAAAGCCAGTAAACATATTTATAACATACAGTGCTATCAGTGGCAGCTCAGTGGAGCATCTTGCAGTCAGAGACCAGTATATTTTTTAACACTCAATATTGTGGGCCATGTGGATCCTAGCATTCATGCAGTATATGTACACGTACACCTGGTTAACAATAATGGAAGTAGTGTATTCTTACTTCTGACTGCAGTGTAAGAAATCATCTTTATTGCAACCACATTGCTTTATGGTACACAATGTTCACATTCAGTGTTCAGTTGTTTAGTAACATAGCTTTTCATCATTCACACAAGGCTGGTCCTCTGTCCTTTCTTCTCTCTTGTCTCCTACCAATTATGTAGATACAAAACATCAGAATTTGTGTGTGACTAGCATAAGAGAATAGAATATGGCTGTGAAATACTTCGCTTAATAATGTGGAAAGGCTTGAATGTCTCTTATTGGCTATCAGCTAAACAATTTGGTTAAAATATATACTTAACTCTATTAATATGCCAATATTGTTGCAGGGCTAGCTCTAGGTAGCATCCAGTTTGGTTTCTACTAGTATTATTGACTATGTAAAATTATTTTTCTTGGCAATCTAGGACAGTTAGATTCAGTCTTGGCAAATAAAATATAATTAATAACTTCCCAGACAAGCTGTAAACACAGATTTAATTGATTGCAACAGAAAAGCCAATGACCTTTCTTACTATGCTGTATGTATAGGATAACCTAGATCTGGAGGAAAAATTACATTTATTTACTTTGCAAATGCCAACAGATTTATTAAAGACTGAAATGTATAAAAGTGTATATTTCTGAAATTTTAAATGTATTTTGACTGCTTGGTATGCCTTGAATAACACGACCATAAAAAGAAATATATTCAGACACAATTTTAGTTGGATTAGGGAAATTGTATCCCAGAACTGTGTTCCTGGTTGTTGAAGTCGCTTCCTCTGTTGATGAAATTTAAGGGCATACTTTTTCATAATTTTCAAATGGCAAATGAAGTGTAAATTCTATAATCGACTTGACAATGTGTTTCACAATGCATCCCTGAGCTTTGCAAAAGTCCAACTACTCTAACATAACATTTATACGATTTCTAGTAAGCAGCCCACTTGGTGTTATCATCAGAGGACATCAAAGATGTAGAGTTGTATTGGGAAGTTTAAAAAAAAAGTTCCAGAAGATACCAATAGGTCAAGTAATACCAGATAGTATCCTAACCCCATGTAATCATCAGAAACTGATCTAACCGTAACTCAGGGGTTTCTTTACCACTACCTGCATGAAATAGTCAATATTATGCACCATTTTATTAATATAAAACAAAACATGAAAGAATGTCTGCATATTTAGAACTTGTCCATGCCTTAAAATCTTGTCCCTAGGCCCATCTTTGGGAATTTTTTAAAAATCAGTGATGTAATATTCAGGTATAAGGAAGAAGGCTACCTTCAGGGCCTTTACTTTCCGCATAGAGGCATCCTTCCCTCAGAATAACCAGTTTAACTTAAGCAATTTTCTTGCTGTGGTTTGTAATTATTTCATTATGATTTGCATTCAATAGCAAAGTATAGAATTATTGATGCACACACAGGTGCATTGTTGTCATCCTTATTGTATGGGATAGTATGCAAGTATGGTTGGCAGCACTGCAGGCTACTTCTGCTGATTGTCAACTGCCAGCAGTTCAGCAGTTCGAATCTCACCAGCTCAAGGTTGACTCATCCTTCCACCCTATTAGTCAACAAAAACATAATTTACTACTGGTACATGTCTCTGTACTTTACTATCCCGGCAAGCAATCCTTGCCTCCAGCATGCCCATACACTGGGTCATACCTTTAATTTTGTTCTATAAAATTATTGCCTTCTTTTTTAAGGATATCATCAGTGCATCCATGCATGACTTTCTTGAACATTCCCTTGTCATGATTCAAATACTCTGCCTTTAGATATTTCTTTTGCAAAAGTTATTCTTCAGTCTTTTTTATACAACAAGACCACCTCAAGGTACTTTTCACATATTGGTGATGTATTTATTTGTTTTATATTTCTCATATTTGTATCCCACCAGAATCCAAAAGATCCTTTTAAAATACTTTTGTATACAATCCACATTTATTCATCACACAATCTTTCTTGACCCTCTCTTGTTTTAACACACAATTTTTTTAATTCCTTCCTTCCCACACTATTCAACATGTATTTTTACTGGTTAACACTCGCCTCCATAAAACAAAATGAGCAGAAAAATATACTTATACATAGCCATTTTTGCATGTTTCAACAAAAAATGTGTTTTGTGTAGTAGGCCAGGGGTCCCCAACCACTGGGCCCCGGACCGGTACCGGTCCGTGGATCATTTTGTACTGGGCCGCAAAGAATGAAAGTAGGGCCTACTTTGCTTGGGTGCCGCCATCTTGTTTCGATGGCGCTTGAGAAAGTGCTTCCGGGTGAGCTTGTCGGTCGTCAGTTGGAAAGCGGCGTTTGGGTGCTGAAGGAATCTTCGCACCTTAGTTTCGTCGAAGGGGGGGCGGCTTCGAACGAGCCATCCCGATGGTGGTGCAGTCTTGCGTTACTCAGGAGGAGATTAAGAAAGAGCCTGAAAAACCCATTGACCACGAGAAGGTACAAAGGAGGAGTTGAAGGTGGTGGGGAGAAGCTGGGGACGACTGGCTGGCCGGTTGCTGGGCTCGCCTTGCCTTGGTCGTGCGTGTTGATGCCGGTACCGGTCCGTGGATCATTTTGTACCAGACCGTGGTACAAAAAAGGTTGGGGACCACTGTAGTAGGCAACATTTATTGTCTTTTTATCATAACTTACATGTTAAAATGTATCCATTCCATTCCCCATCTTTAATACAAGCAGCCCTCTGTTTGCAATCAGAGTTGAACTCAGAACTTCCATTGTAAATCATTATGTGGAGGCCATTAAGTGGATCACCATAAGACCCAACTTGCTATTACAACAGTTTTTAACAATGCAGCAGTCATAACTTCTAGGATGGGTCATAAGTCTAGTTTAGTTTCCTTTATTTATTAGCCCATGGGCCAGTGGCGGGATTCAAATTTTTTTACTACCAGTTCAGTGGGCGCAGCTTGGTGGGCATGACGTGGCTTGGTGGGCATGGCTTGATGGGTGTGACAGGGGAAGGTTACTGCAAAATCCCATTCCCCCCCCACTAACCTGCTTTCCAGCTCCATTCTCCTGTGCAGGGCAACAAAAGAAGACCCAGCCGATCAGCTGGGACTCGGGAGGCAGAGAATAGATGGGGGTGGGGCCAATCAGAGGTAGTGTTTGCCAGTTCTCTGAACTACTCAAAATTTCTGCTACCAGTTCTCCAGGACTGGTCAGAACCTGCTGAATACACTTCTGCCATGGGCCATATCAAAGTGCAGAGTTCCAAACTCAAATTATTATAAAATCCAATAAAAAAAAATTAAAATGGAATTGGAATAAAATACAATTTAAAATGAAATTGGAATAAAATACAATTTAAATGAGATTGGAATAAAATACAATAATTTAATATATGGATAAATAAAATACAATAAAATTATATTTCAGTATCACCCCTACAATCTACCCCAGGGGTGGGCAATTAATTTATGTCGGGGGCCACATGGAAAATCAGATCTGCGTTCGAGGGCTGAACCAATTTTATAAAAGGCCATTATAAAGGGCCCATTATAAAATGCAGCAAATTATATATAAGAATATTATATTATATTATATTATATTATATTATATTATATTATATTATATTATATTATATTATATTATATTATATTATATTATATTATTATATTATATTATATTATATTATTATATTATATTATATTATATTATATTATATTATATTATATTATATTATATTATATTATATTATATTATATTAGTAATATACATGTATGTATAAATATTATATATATATATATATAATATTCTCACTCTGAGAAGCACAGAGCTGAAGACCAAGCCTGAAGAAGATGACTTCATCGAAACGTTGCCTAGATATTTCCAATCTTACGCGGGAGAAAACTCGAATAACCAAAGATCCATAAGAAAAAGTAACACCGCGGCTGCTCCTGCTACTACTTTCCACGCTTTCCAAACGCGAGTCCCAGGAGAGAACAAACAGCAAACCGCGCTCAGGGGCATACAAGCCCACCTAAAGCTAGGCAGCTGCTGGTGGAGCCTTGCCCTGCCTTGGTGCCCCCGTTTCCCGGCTCGGCGGTCCTGCTCGGGCGGCACTTTAAAAGCCCTCCTCCTCGCGTACGCGCTTGACGAGCCGCTCACCATACAGCGGCTCCCAGCACCCGAGCAACTTCCCAGCAACTTGCGGCTTGCTTTTTCCTCTTGGGCGCTTGCACCTGGCCCTGAGCCGCGTGGCGGAGGGGAAACCCAGAGTGCCACCGGGTCACCTCCTCCAAGCAGCCCGCCCACCCGCTGGGTGGAACCCTTCCCGCTCATCCCTCGGGTGTCTGCCTTGTTCCTCTCTCAGTTGCTCTCTCGCTCCTCCACCAGCCCAGGAAGAAACTGCTTCAAAGAAGCCGGCAGGGTGGCTTCCTGTCAGTGCAGCTCCTCCGAAGCGCCCGTTCACTCCCACCCAGCCGCCTACGGTTCAATCCAGTGCTCCATTCTGCCTGCCTGCCTGCCTGCCTTTGTTTCTGGTTGTTTCAGAGCAGCTTCGGCTGAGAAAAAGAGGCGAATAGTTATTATTCTCAGCCAAAGCTGCTCTAAAACAACCAGAAAACAAGGCAGGCAGGCAGAACGGAGCACTGGATTGAACCGCGGGTGGCGGGGTGGGGGAGAATGGGCGTTTTGGAGGAGCTCCTCTGACAGGAAGCCACCCTGCCGGCTTCTTTGAAGCAGTTTCTTCCTGGGCTGGTGGAGGAGCGAGAGAGCGACTGAGAGAGGAACAAGGTAGATACCCGAGGGATGAGCGGGAAGGGTTCCGCCCAGTGGGCGGGCGGGCTGCATGGAGGAGGTGACCTGGCAGCGCTCCGGGTTTCCCCTCCGCCATGCGGCTCGGGGCCAGGCACGAGCGCCCGAGAGGAAAAAGCAAGCCGCAAGTTGCTGGGAAGTTGCTTGGGTGCTGGGAGCCGCCGTTGTGGTGAGCGGCTCATTGGGCGCGTACGCGAGGAGGAGGGCTTTTAAAGTGCCACCCGAGCAGGACCGCCAAGCCGGGAAACGGGGCACCAAGGCAGGGCAAGGCTCCACCAGCAGTGGCCTAGCTTTAGGTGGCTCCAAGCAGCCTGCCTGCCTGCCGGCCGGAACCCTTCCCGCTCCTCGGCGGGAAGACGCTCCCGCCTGCAAACTTTGCCTTTGCAAAGTTTAAGCCTGGAAGCCCTGGAAAAAAAAGGGGGATCAGCGGGGACTCACCTTCAGAGAGGTCACACTCGAAGGTGATTTTGTACTCCCAGCCAAGGCCTTTGCAACATTCTTTTCTTTCCTACCCCAAGAGCGCTCCGCACTCCGTTTTGTAGCTTTGGGGGCCACACGGCGCAGGGCAAAACACACGTCCAGCGATTTTTTTCAGGGGCGGGCCGGATTGGACAGACAGACGGGGTGGATGTGGCCCGTGGGCCGTAGATTGCCCACCCCTGATCTACCCCAATCAGTCCTACATATGGTGATCTAATTAAATTATCTAAGTAAATTATTTTAGGTACTATTTTAAAAGGAAGCAGATTGGATGGGTGCCATAGATCTCAGTTTTATGTAATTAATTCTGCTAAGTCAAAATAATAAGGAAAGCGAACACTAGTAAATGTTTATAATGCATTTTAAACAATGATTGCACATGTACCCTGGGATGCCTAAAATATGTAAGCCAAGGTAGGCTGGGGAAGGTAGACTGATTCACCAAACCTGCTGATGACTTAGTAACATTGTGAATAGCTGGCATTTATTGAATAGTTATAACAACCCTTTATGACCAATTAGCAATATTTCAAAGAATTTTATTTGATACATTCTGCTGAAAATCTGGTGATCATGGCCTGTACGAGATCCACTTTTAGTTCTATATTTTTATTTTAGTAAAGTTCTGTTTTAATGTATCAGTAAGCCTAGAATATTGACAGTATCAGCCTGAAATTGCTCTTCAAATGCTTGGTCCTAATCTTAATTTCAGGTCATTTGAGAATTTGGGTTGGATAAACTAACCTTTTTAAAAGAAACTTTCAGAACTGCAAGTATAAGTATAAGCATGAGTCATCAGATACAGACTGGATCCTCAGACAGCAACCCATCCTGTAATACTAATCTGAATTAACATCCATGGCAGATCCAGTTTATGGGAATCCTTCAGTCAAGGAAAGAATGATAAAGTAATATATAACTTGGCTGTAAGTCCATACAAAAGCTGTACTGACAACTGATTGTTCCTAAATATCTGTGAAGATAGTGTTAGCATGTTGGTGTAAAGCAACTGCCCCATCTACCATTACACTGTGTTGAGTATTACTCCAGAACATGTAACTATAAAATATAATTAACTTCCAGATATGTAGGAAATAATTACTGTTATGATAAAAAATGAACATTGTAACACATTCAGCAAATACTACAAAAATGATCCTGAACACATTTTCATACCAATGTTCAACAATACATTATTTAACCTTAAATTGAATAATATATTAAAGCTAATTACCTATCTATTGTAAAGTTTTTATTATTATTTTTTTAAAATTAGACATCTTTTTACTTTCCTAGGGGATAAGCTTTAAAAAGGACTTAATAATTAGGAATCTAGTATATTTTGTTTACTTTATATAGATACAGAGATTATGCCATCAATGCATCAGGTCAAATTGAGCATCAGAAATCATTTATTTGCCCTTCTCTATCCCACAAAATTGTCCAGTTCTTGAAAGATGTAATCCTACAAATATATTACTTGGAGAAATTTGTCCCTGTGAATGATTCTCTTGGCATAAATAGCAGGTGGAATATAGTATCATTTAAAATAGGAGAATTATTCGGAAATAAAGTGCTAAGAAGCAAAATATGTACCTCGAATTTGTCTCTGGAGATCTTTGTAATTTTGGCATGTCTTTCTCAATGTGATCATTTTATTTTGAATGAGCACTCAGAATCATAGACTGCAGAGAGAAGCAAGACATTTATTTTGTAAATTGCAAAGCAGGTAGTCAAAACCTAGATCCTATTTCTTTGAAACTGGTAGATTGTTGCATTAATCCCCTACTTATAATGTCTTTTTCAAGTCAGAGCAATGCTGATGGGCTAATTCATAGGTCCCGGACCACCCTAAGGATTTGGGAGTTTGAATTAATGATATTCCCTTTTTTTACTTTGAATTACATAATTCTGGAAAAAATGCTTATTATGCCTATAGAAACCATAAAATAACAGCAACCCAACCTATAACTACAAAACCTAATGTACTCTTTAAGGATCATGACTGATATTACAATACCCATGCTAGCACTGAAATAATTATACAACTTCCTAGTCTGATGAAAATGTATTTCAGTTGGGTGAATCAAATCAGTTATTTCTATGTTCATAAAAAGTTTCAATTTATTTTGACTTCAGAAGGCTTGTTAGAGCTTCACAAATTGTACCAATGAAAGTAAAGTCTTTGCAGAACTATGTGGATAAATGTGTCCGCAGGTAACCCTCAACTTATGATTGGTTGCTTAGTGACCAAAGTTACAGCAGCTACAAAAAGGGTACTTATGACGCAGATTTGAAGTTCTGACATCCCTGTTCCACAGACATGTGATAGATAGCATTTTGAGTGGCAACCGGCCCACAGCATCATAGTCCCATGATTTACAATGGAAACTGGCATTTACTTCTGCTTTTCGCCAAAAAAGTCTTTTGTGTACAATGGTTTTGCTTAATGACTGTGATATTCACTTAACAACTGCTGCAGAATATTGTGAAATTGCAATGGTCACAGAATGACTCACTTAATGACCAGCACCATAAGCATCATAGGTGCATGTATGTTTGTTTGTTTTATTTGTTTATTTATAGATTAGGGGACTGGAGACTAAAACATATGAAGAACAGTTACAGGAACTGGGCATAGCTAGTCTAGTGAAGAGAAGGACCAGAGGAGACATGATAGCAGTCTTCCAATATTTGAGGGGCTGCCACAGAGAGGAGGGGAATCAAGCTATTTTCTAAAGTGCCTGTAGGCCAGACAAGGAATAACGGATGGAAACTGAACAAGGAGAGATTCAACCTGGAAATAAGGAGAAACTTTCCAACAGTGAGAACAATCAACCAATGGAACAGTTTGCCCTCGGAAGTTATGGGAGCTTCATCACTCGAGACTTTCAAGAAGAGATTGGACTGCCATTTGTCAGAAATGGTGTCGGGTCTTCTGCTTGGGCTTGGGAGTAGGACTAGATGACCTACAAGGTCCCTTCCAACTCTGATTATCTGTTAATATGCATGAATATTAACATTCAACCTGTCACCATCTGAGAGCAAAACCATGGATTTAATGAGAGCAAGTAGACTAGGGGTATCAAACTCCCATCATGACAGCATCACATGATGTATCTGGATTTTTTTCCCTTTCGCTAAACTGGGCATGGACAAGGCCAGCGTGTGTCGCATCTGGCCCATGAACTGGGAGTTTAACAGCCATAGACCATCTAGTATCAATCTTGCTTAAATTTTCCTAAAACAATTTATAATTTCATGTAATAAGTTGAAAAGAGCCTCTATCTGTCTTGAAGTATAATATTTCGGACTGTGAATGACAAATGGCTTTCTAAAATGTGGCACGCATTCTCTATTCAACAAACAATTTAGAAAAAAAAATGCATAATGCATATGAAGTGAATCTCTTCTGCAAAATATTCCATTCTTTTATTTTTGCTTCTTGCTTTGGAATCTAAATCTGCAATTCTTACCTATTCGGGCACCTCCACCAGTAGCAGGATTCAAATTTTTTTACTATCAATTCTGTGGGCAGGGCTTGGTGGGCGTGGTAGGGGAAGGATATTATAAAATTTCTATTCCCACTCCACTCCAGGGGAAGGTTACTGAAAAATTCCCATTCCCTCCCCACCCCACTAACCTGCTTTCCAGTTCCGTTCTCCTGTGCAGGGCAACAAAAGAAGATCCAGCCGATCAGCTGGGACTCGGGAGGCAGAGAATAGATGGGGGTGGGGCCAATCAGAGGTGGTGTTTGCCGGTTCTCTGAACTACTCAAAATTTCTACTACCGGTTCTCCAGAATTGGTCAGAACCTGCCGATTACCACCTCTGATCTCCATCATTGCTTTGGTTTTCTCTATGGTGCTTTCTATAACTGATTAAATGCCCCAAAACAGAGCTAAATCAGTTGGAGGCACAATACAGATATTGGGTTTGGGAAATTCTCTTTGATTCAGACTGGTGAATACAATTGCCAATTTTTAAGCCCTTACTTGACATCCTCCCTGAAGAGACAAGCTCACTTTTACTTACAGAATCCTCATCTGGTGATTATTTTCTCTTTTCCACACACCTTCCTCAGTATGCCAACTGGGTATAAACAAGATCAAATTAACTGAAAAGCAGATATAAATATATTTTATTGTTTTGCTTGAAGGATACTAATGCAGAGGCTTTCCTTTCCTTTCTTTTAATTTAAAACAATGTACTTAGAAGCTTTCATGGCAATGAAATTGCTGAATAGAACACTTTTATTCCAGCTTGCTTTGTGTAATTTGGCCATTTTTCTTTCAAGAATGAGACTTTCTGGTAATGTGTTCAGTAATCAACTAATGATATAATGTGGGAGTATTGGCTAAAAAGTATATTTTAAGTGTAACTTCTGAATAAAACTTTATTTCATTAATAAATATTTAAAGAATTATTTGTCACTGAGATGGCACTGTTTAATAGGTATGAGTTGTGTGTGTGTGTATACATAACATACATACATACATGGGTTTCTAATACAGCCACCTACTTTTTAGATGTATCTAATTGTGTCATATAAATAGGAAAGTGAATCAATATTCTTTCTACAAAAGAAGGAGCTAGTATATTTTCCAGCTTTTTCAACTATATAAGTAGTTTGCAAACATATTCTGGACAATGATCTGAAACTGGAACTGGAAATATTTTCAGTAATATGTAATACAATTTATCATTTTGAAGTACTAATTACTTATTCAGTCTTAACTTCTGTCTACATGGAGGAATGCTTCTCATAACTTAACTATTTATTTCAGTTTAGTATATTTTTATTTATTTAGAAAATTTATATTGCTGTTTACTTGTACGTGGTGATTCAAGGTGGGTTACAGGATAGAAAAGCACAATATAAAAGAAATAAACATAAAAATAATAAAAATAGTAAAATAATAATGCTTCCCCACCCCATCACAACGACAAGACACATATCAGCCATTTAATGGGCTCCATCCCTCTCTGCGTTTTCCAGGCCTGTTGGCAGAACCAAGTCTTCAGAGTGCTCTGAAAGAGTGTTTGAGTGGGGACCAGGCTAATTTCCAGAGGGATGATATTCCAGAGGGAGGAAGACACCACAGAGAAGGCACTTCTTCTGGCTTCCACCAGATGTATCTCCTTAGGGACAGGACCTGCAATATTCCTTGCCTTCCTGCTCTAGTGGGTTGGGTAGATATGACTGGCAAGAGACCTTCCCTCAAATAACCTGGTCCCAAGCCATGAAGGGCTTTAAAGGTGACAACCAGCACCTTGAATTGCACCCGGGAGAAAATCGGCAACCAATGTATCTCTCATAGGAGAGGTAATACACATGCACACTGAGGTCTGCACAAAACCATGCAGGCCGCTGTATTTTGCATCAACTGGAGCTTCTGTATGCTTTTCAGGGGCAGCTCCATGTAGACTGCATTGCAGTAGCCAAGATGGGAGGTGAGTAGAGCATGAGTGATCCTGAGTAGGGATTGTTGGTCCAGGAGGAGGCGTAACTGGCACCTAACCCACAGCCCTCCTGGCCATGACTGCCACCTGCTGTTCGAGCAGGAGCCATGAATTGAGGGGAAACCCCAGTACATAAAAGGTGTAGAGCTACCCCATCCAAGACCAAAGGTGGCAATTCTCCATGGGCCAAAGAACCCAAAACCCAGAAGCACTTGGTTTTACCAGAGTTTAATTTCAATGTGTTGTGCCCCTAACAGCCGCCAGTCACTGTGAAAGGTAGGTCACAGCATTGCTTAACTCAACAGGCTGAGATATACAGCTGACTTACATCAGCATATTGATGTTATCCCAGTCCATGGTGATGAGGGATCTCACCCAGTGGCTTCATGTAGATAGGAGCAGAGATCATACCAAGCCCTGCGGAACCCCTCCAAGCGGTGGGTGAGGGCTGGATCTCTCGCCTCATGTTAATACTGACTGAGAGTGGCCACAGAGGAAGGAAGTGAACCAGGATAGAACAGAGCCACCCACTTCCAATCCCCAAAGCCACTCTAGGAGGTCAAAGGTATTGAAAACTGCCAAGAGGTCAAATAGAGCAAGGATTGATGCACTAATCCCCATCCTGATCCCACCAGAGATGATCAAAAAGCATGACCAATTGTTGTCCCATATCCAGGTCTGAATCCTGACTGGTAGGGGTCTAGAATCCGTTTCCTCCAGAAACCTCTGGATTGTGGTTATTGTGGGCTGCAGTTATTAAAAACATGAATTGTTTTTAATGTGTTGATGTCATTAAGGTTGTGGGCTAAATATATTTTTGTGTTTCTTAATTGTTGTTGCTGTGGTTATTCTGTTATAATAGTTTTTCTTTGCTATGATTTAAAAGGCATAAAATGTAAAGAAAACAATATCCCAAAGTCTGTCTTGTAATTTCTTTCCAACTAACCCATATTTCTTTCTGCTTACATTTCTTTCAACCTTGACAAGCAAAGTTTTTTTCCTAGCTCATCATCCACTTACATAATATGTTCAAAGTATGCGATATTCTCCTTGCTGATCATTGCCTCGAGGGAACAATTTTTATTTAGTTTAAAATTAATTGACTTTTTTTTTCTTTCGCAGCCCATGGTGCTCCAAATCCATAATGTGAAGGTGCCTTGTCTTCTTTCAGTCAGTCTTTTGATGTCAAGCACACAAAGCATGCTTGCATAGGAAACAGATGGAAAGATTTTTTTTCATTAACTATTGTGATATTTTATGTCATAGAAATATATAGTGTAAATCTTTTATGATCTTGCCTTGGTTTGTCATTGCTTTGTTCCCTAGGTTTTATCCCTTTATTTTTCCAGCACAATGTCTATTTTTAACTTTTCTTTAATTTAAAAGTTAAAGAAACTTTGTTTAGTTTATGCAACAACTTTTAAATCCACAAAGCATGCTGGTTGACATCACATTTATCTTTTTAATATCAAATATTAACCCATATTTTTCACTTTCCATTTTTAATTCTTAAGGCTTGCTTGGCTAACACAATTAAGTTGTCTATTTTGATTCCAGGTGTCCTTTCACTGTACAAATTAAATAGATACAGAGACTATGTATTCTTTTTTTAAAAAAAAAACAAATTTTATTGATTTTTTAAAGACAAAGAAAACATAGGACATAAAGGCATAAAACCTCCTTTCTAAAAATTACTTATAAGTTTTAACAAGGCAAATAAAACATTATTTTTTAAGGCATAATTCCAGATTATCACATTTCCCTTTAAGCACATATATAACTTCCAAATTTCTCATTATTTCTCCCTTCACTTTTATTCAATTACATTTCTTTCTATCAAGGTTTTATTAATTCTCAATCAAACATAAACACAGAAAATACAAAACATAAAACAAAACATAAAAACATAAAACCTCCTTAATTATCATTTGTACATGTCTTTTCCAAATTTCTCATTGTTTCTCCCTTTAGTTTTATTCCTCCAAGGTTTTATTAATTCTCAGTCAAACATAGCTGACCAAAACACAAAACATAAAACATAAAACTTCTTTTGAAAAGTGGCTTAGCCACGGGTTACATCTTTTTTTACAGACTTAAATCAAATTCATGCCCACCTTGTATACCATTCTTATCTTATTTACCATTCTATATTTTCTATATAACTTCTTCCTTCTTTTCACTCTCTTAATTATATTTTGTTTATTTCATCTTATTTTAAAATCATTATACTTGTATCTTTTGTGTGTTCTTTTCCAATTATCTATCTATCACTTCTCTTTAACAGAAAATTTCCCCTGTAATCACTTTTAAAGTGTAACGCCTTTCTATCTTACCCCTAAATTAACACTTAAAATAATACATAATTTCCATTCTGATTCTGTTTAGTACATTCTACATGTTGCATTTTAAAATAAAGGAGTAATAAATTTATAATATAGTTAAATATATAGTTTCCATTCTAATTCTAATTCTACTTAATACATTATTTTAAAATAAGAAAATGAAATAATAAATTTATAATAACATTAAGACAATAACAAATTAAATATAATTAAACATTAATCATTTTACACATTCTCTTTGATATTTTATTGAATATTGAGATCTATCATTATTAAACATTTTAATATTTTGTAATCTTATAATGTTCCAATGGACTATTTCAAATGCAAATACTACAATACTATCTTATGTACTCTTGCAGAATCTTTCTTTAATTATACTCTATTCTTTATCTCTGAAAAAGATCTGCTTTTTTACATCTTGTTTCAGACCTTTGTGGCTTTTTTCCCCCTTTTCCCTCCCTTTTTTCTCCAGTCTGGTCTTTTTGCCCCCCCTCTCCTAACCTCCACCTTTTTAACTTCCCCTCTCTGTTGTATTTCTCTTTTCTGTATTTTTCTTTTCTTTCTAACATTGTACCTTTTTTTCACCTTTTTCTTTTTCTTGGTTGTTTTATTAAATCTTAAATTCTCATTTTCCCTTCCTCTCTTCCTATTTTCTTTCTTAATTGAACTTTTTTGTCCATTAAAAATGGCTTCTTCTTCTTCTTCTTCTTCTTCTTCTTCTTCTTCTTCTTCTTCTTCTTCTTCTTCTTCTTCTTCTTCTTCTTCTTCTTCTTCTTCTTCTTCTTCTTCGCCTCCGCCTCCGCCTCCGCCTCCTCCTCCTTCCTCATGTATTTGCTGATATGTAGAAACCGCCATTTCTAAAAAGTGGAAGACAGCTCCCAAAGAATCCTTGCCTTCTTGTTCTCTTTCCTTTAGTTTTTCATATTCCATTTTTAATTCATCCACAGATAGTGTCATTGTGAATTTTTAAAAACAACCCAGATGTTTTTAATCTTGAAGTAATTTCCAAGTGTCAAAGTTATCAAACAATCCAAACAAACACAAAATATTTCCTCTTCTTCTCTTTGCAGTTTTTCTCCTGGGGCAAAATCCCAAAATATATTTTAAAGCCATATTACAGTTAGTTGCTGGTCTTATAATCTTCAAGGCATCTCCTCCAACAAATTTTTAAAGATTTTTTTTAGTCCTCTCCTTCCCATTTATAACAAAGAGCTTATTTTTACCTTAAAGAAGCAGATTTTTCAGTGCTCATTTGCTTTCTCCATAAGGAAGGGCAGTGAACTTTCCTTTCAGCACTTTCGCCGCTTTAACAACTTATTTTGGAAACAAATGTATCAATCCAAAAGTCAGGTTTCCAGGGTGTTTAAAAGTACCTTAATGTCCCGGTTCAGCCAAGAAAACTTTCTCCTTCTGATTCTTCCTCCTGCACAAATCTTATCCGGTTGAAGATTCCTTTGTGGCTGCCATTTCTGACAGTCGCTCCACCACCTCAGGAAAACAGAGTCTAGCCGGCTGGGGAAAGGAGGTGCGATGTCCCCAGACCCCTGCCCGGATCTCCTCTGTCTTCCGCTGCCCCTCCGGGGTAGCGACAACCCCCAAATCCAGTTGGATCGGTGGTACCTTGGCGGCGAGCGCAGCAGGGACCCGCAGAATCGCGAATTCCTGCCACTGCCGAAGCCTGCAACCGGAAGTTTCAGAGACTATGTATTCTTGTCCTCTTCTCTATTCTCCAAGTTTAATTCCTAAAAAAACCCCTTATCATTTAGAAGAACATAATGATATCTAGTACAACCATTTACTTCAGTGTATTCCTCATTCTGTCATGGTCTGTATGTAACCTGCTTTCCAGTTTGCAGTCTCATTCATACAGTACACATTTCCTTGGTGAATTAATAGTTCTTGATCATACAGCATTTGATTATTCCAGGACTTCTGACTTTGGAAAATGAAAGAGTACAGTCCCTTTAAAAGAAATAAGAGATTTTTAGAGAAGTCTTTGGAGAGAGGCTGAGGAAAAAGTAGGATTTTCTATGTCCCATCAAAGATTCTGAGTAACATATAAACCAGGGGTCTCAAACTCAATTTACCTGGGGGCTGCTGGAGGCAGAGGCTGGGTGAGGCTGGGCCGCATAAGGGATTCCACAAAAACACGTTGTTAAAAAAATATCCTCAAATGTCATCAACAGCTAATGATTTCTCCAATACATGAACTATCCTGAACACACGAATGGAACATTGAATGAAGATCATGAACAGTTCCTCAGAACATGGCTTCTCCAGCTTACTCTTTGCTGCCAGAGACTTGACAACGCTTCCTCTCACATATCTGAGCCACATTTGGCTTGAGAGAGGAGGCACTTGAGACTGTCAGTTATGGCTTGAAGATGATCATCAGTAAGTCTGGACCTGTACTTGGACTTGCTAAAGTTCAGGGTGGAGAAGAAGCCATGATGAGGAATGGCGGGCGGGACTTCCTTCAGAGGTCCATTCCCCCTGCGGGCCGCACTAATATTATACTTTCATATCACGGTGGGGGCCACAGGATATCATCCTGTGGGCTGCAATTGGCCTGCAGGCCGCGAGTTTGAGACCCCTGATATAAACACTGAAGAAGCTGGACAGGAACAGGGTTAAAAAAACCCGCCATTTTTGTAGAAATACATAAAATATATAGCCATTAATTTGTATTTAGGGTGTTGATTTCCTCTTGTGTGCTTAATTCTAAATTTCTGTATGTCTTGATAATCACTGATTTATTTTATTTATAATATTTATAAGTCACCCAACTACAAAATCTTTGGGGGGCTTATATGCGAAAGCAGATGAGAGACAAGAGACAACTTTAAAAAATAGAGAAAGTGGGGGTAGTTTAACTTTATTCTTGCATCAGTGTTTCAGCTTTTTTTTTTTTTAATCTTCTTGTGAATTAAAATATTTTATACCATCTCCAAATTAATTAGTACTGGCTCAGCAGAGCTCTTCCATTTTTTTAAAGTTTAACCTATATACTTGATATCATTAATTTGTGGTCCATTTCACCTTCTGCATCTTGAAATGTCAGGGCTGACCAATCTGAACTTCTCCATCTTCTGCTTCTTATTATGTAGCCCTTTTGAGTTCGCTGTTGTTATTTGATACCTTCATATAGAATGTGTATTTATATTGCTAAAAAGCAGCTGTGGCACCAAGCAAGGAATTTTTTCCTTTTACATCCTGTAAATGTTATTCCTTTTGCCAGGCAAAATATTAATGCAGTTCCAGGTTCTTTTCCCACATTTTAAAAGTATAACATTGAAAATCTTGCTATTTTATTATTCTTGCTGCCAGGACAGCATCGCTATTTCTGTTTTTTGTTTTTAAACTGATTATTGGAAATCAAACTGGCAAAATTAATACACTTATTGCATTTCAGATACAGGTAGTCCTAGACTTATGACCACAATTGAGCCCAAAATTTCTGTTGTTAAGTGAGACATTTGCTGAGTGAGTTTTGTCCCATTTTACGAACTTTCTTGCCACAGTTGTTAAGTGAATCTGGCTTCCCCATTGACTTTGCTTGTCAGAAGGTTGCAAAAGGGGATCACGTGACTTTGGGACACAGTAACAGTCATAAATACAGGTAGTCCTTGAGTTATGACCACAATTGAACCCAAAGTGTATGTTGCTAAGTGAGACATTTGTTAAATGACATTTGCCCCATTTTACAATTTTTCATGCCACAGTCGTTAAGCGAATCATTACCTATGTTCAGTTAGTAACATGGTTATTAAGTGAATCTGACTGATTGTGCTGGATCGACAGTCACAAAAGGGGATCCCATGACTCCAGACACTGAAACCGTCATAAATATGAACCAGTTGCCAAGCATCTGAATGTTGATCAGGCGATCAGAGTGATGCTAAATGGTTGTAAGTGTAAAAAGAGTCATAAATCACTTTTTTCAGTACCGTTGTAACTTTGAACGATCACTAAGTTGAAAGTTGAAGACCACCTGTATGAACCAGTGGCCAAGCAGCTGAATTTTAGTCACATGATCACAGGGATGCTGCAAAGGTGGTAGCTGTGAAGAATGGTCATAAGGCACATTTTTCAATGCCGCTGTGACTTTGAACAACCATTAAATGAGCTGTTGTAAGTCGAGGACTAATTATTCCTTCCCCATCAGCCTAGCTTCACTCTAGCTTTTTTGTGAAGTTAGGTATATACCTAAGCAAAGCAGGCATCTCACCCAATTCTTTAATTTCCTTAGCACACTTAATGCACTTTATGGAAAACTTCTTCTAAAGACCCTACATGTATTTTGCTTGAAGCAAGCCAGTTAACCCTTAAAGAAATAAATAAAAACGTGATCTAGGGAGGATTAATGGACATTGAATAAGTATTCATGGTCATACTTCCTTCTGTGGATATGAAGCTGCCTGCTTGGTAATCCCTGACTATTTTAATAGGATGTTTTGGGTATTATGCAAGCAACAGAAGTAAGTACAATGACATAGTACAGCTTTAAGACAACATACATGATTTTTTGGCTATTTTCTTCAAAAGCTCCAAGTAAAGCTTGTCCCAAGCTTATTTTTCTGTCCTTTGATATGGTGTGGTAAAAAAAAAAAATCCACAACCATCTGACTATCATAGAATGTCTACTATTTTTTGGTGATATATTTTGTGAATTGGATCTTGACTTGCTTTAGAATTAAAAGTAGTAATAGCACTTAGATTTTGCATACTGATTCACAGTGCCTTACAGCCCTCCCTAAGCAGTTAACAGAGTCAGCATATTGCCCCCAACAATCTGGCTCCTCCTTTTACCAGCTGGTGAGAATCAAACTTCTGGCAGTTGGCAGATTTAGCCTGCAACACTGCGTTCTAACCAGTGCTTCACCATTTATTATATAAATAATGCAATATGTACGTTATTTATTTTTGCTTTTCCACTTCCAAATAATGTTTAGATGTACTAATTAGATGAATTTGCTTTATTTAACTTACTTACCAAATTTAACTTATTTATCAAATTTAGGCATGGCATACCTCACTATCCAAATGACTCTGGGCAATTTAAAAGTACAATCATAAAAAAATATAAAAGAGACACAGTTAAAGGCACAATTAAAGCAGAAGGAAGAATAGAATAAAAACAAGAGTTTTTTTTAAAAAAGTGCCAAAGAGCCGAGGCACTTATATTTATAAATATAAACATGATTTCAGAAAGCTGAATAAATTATGAATGGTAGAGGTGGTTGAAATTAATGTGGTTTGTATTTTATTTTTTAGTTTTCTTCAGTTCAATCATGTCTGATTCTTAGAGACCGCTTGAACAAGTTCTTGCAGTGAGTCACAAGCTGGGTGACTTCGGTCACTTTCTGTTACCCTAAGAAAGAACAAATGGCACACCATTTCTGGGGGGAAAAAGTTACCAAAGAAAATTGTACAAATGTCCAGGCAGTCTCTTAAGAATTCAGTGGAAGAAATATCTCCCCCCTCCCCTCCCTCCCTCTATATCATTTATCTATAAAATATATCAGATGAAATCCGTTGGTTTTTTTCACTTGGTTGAATGCTGCCATACAGATTTCTGCCTGAAGAAGGAGGTAAAGATTATGGAAAAGCAATATCCCCAGAGCAGATATATTTACAAAAGTACCCAAATAGGGAAAATTGTGTATAAAAATATGTACAAACATTTGTGTCAAACATTTGCAAATGAATGCAGAAATGAGGTCAAGTGTATTTTTGTTAGAAAATGAGGGATGTTACAGAATGTGACATAGATTAATCTATCCACAATAGATATTCTTTCCTTATTAAAATTATAAATTGTGAAACCAATTGCTACATTGGGTTATTTTAAGTTCATCATTCTAATGAAGAATTCTTTTTAGAAAAGTAGAAAAGTAGGATAAAAACAATTTTTAAAATAGAAATTACATATTATTTCGTTCCAGTTTGTCTAGCTACTTCAAATATCTCTTCCAGTGACAGGGTAAACTATGGCTGTTTCTTCACTGATGATAACTTGTAATTTAGGTTTTCTCCTTTTTAATGATGGTATTTTCAGAAAACATTCTGGCAAAATGACAATATGGATTCACATGATTTAATGAAAGAAGGCAGGATGCATCTGCCCATATGGGGAGGCAAATACTTCATGTTCCACAATGCAGCTGACAAAAATCATGGATTTTCTTCAGTGAATTTCGCTAATGTTTTGTGATATTTTATGTGGGGAAAGAAACAATTGGAATGACAAGCTTTCTGAAAAAAAAGATCTGCCTTTTCATGTATCATTAGTTTGTACCCTGGAAATGTTGGTACTTCCAGTTCCATGTGCTTTTTTTTTTTTAAACAAGTTTTATTGGTTTTTAAAGACAAACAAAACATAAAAACATCCAGCTTTCTTTCATAAGTGTACAAGCAGTGTGTCGGTTGGTTTACAAATTTTTTGTGCCTCCATTTCATAGTCTCAATTACAGTTACATTGCATAATAACTCATATTATCAATCAAAAATTGAATACCGTAGTATCACTATTAAACAATCATTTGACTATAATTTTGTTCATTCATACTTTGCGAGATGACTATAATTTACTTATTTTATTTTATAACAATTCATATAATCCTCCCAAATCTATCCTAAAAACATTTTATAAATATGATAACAAAAAAAAAGAAATAAATCTTTATATATTCATTATTTTCTAAAATTCTAAATATTTTATTATTGTATTTTATTATCTAACCATTGATAGAAAAGGTCCCAAATTTTATAAAATTGTTTATCCTCTTGTTCTCTAATTTCAAATGTCAATCTACTCATTTCAGCACATTCCAATATTTTCTTAATAATTTCCTACTATAATGGTATTTTCTCATTTTTCCAATTTTTAGCAAATTCAATCCTAGCCGCTGTTAATACATTTACAATCAAATATTTTAAATCTTTACTGTATATATATGTTAGAATTCCCAATAAAAATATCTCTGGTTTCAAGTCTATATGCTTCTTTTTTCCAACCACATGCGGATTTTAGTCCAGTGTTTTCTAGCGTCCTCACAAGTCCACCACATGTGGTAATATGAACCAGATTTCTGATGACATTTCCAGCATTTTTCGGATTTATTCTTGAACATTCTTGCTATTCTTGTTGGGGGAAAATGCCACCTGTAAAACATCTTATACAAATTTTCTTTATATGCTGTTGACATTGTCATTTTATAATTTTGAAACCACAATTTTTGCCATTTCTCTAAATCAATCCCATATCCAAAATTCTTCCCCCAAGTAATCATTGTTTCTTTAACTTGTTCTTCCTCCAGTTTAGTTTCCAATAAATAACCATACAATTTTTTAATCACCTTTTAATCAGTACCTGTCAAAATCTTTTTTTTTTTTCGTATGGCTCTAAGATTCTTGATGTCAGGCAAATACATTTTGGGATGGTAATTTTGTAATATTGGTAACTTCAGTTACAGCTGTGAGGTGAGTGATTTGTATTGGGAAGTCAGCAGAATAAATACATACCAGCTACTCTTATGAAATGCCCCCCCCCCGAGTGTATGGATGTGAAAGAAAGGGGTGTGTGAGAGATATTGCAGGTTTTTAAATAGAAAATTGTTTTTAAGCTCTCTGCAGAAAAGCCACAAATAGTTGTACAATCTGCTTTAGAGAAATAGGCTATAATGCCAGTGGGAAATGTGAACTGCAGAAATAATTTTGTTCTCTCTTTGCCTTTCTGTGATAGAAAGTGGGATAGACTTTCTCATCATCCTCTAGTATGGATTCATTGGAAGTGGGATATAAGAGAAAGTACATCAGAGCGTATTTTAAAATGAAAACATGACTTTACCACCACATATGATAATATGAACCCAGGTATCTGATGACATTTCCAGCACTTTTCAGATTTATTCTTGAACATTCTTGCTATTCTTGTCGGGGGAAAGTGCCACCTGTAAAACATACAAATTTTCTTTATATGCTGTTGACATTGTCATTTTATAATTTTGAGACCACAATTTTTGCCATTTCTCTAAATCAATCCCATATCCAAAATTCTTCCCCCAAGCAATCATTGTTTCTTTAACTTGTTCTTCCTCTAATTTAATTTCCAACAAATAACTATATAGTTTTTTAATCAGTTTTTCATCAGTACCTGTCAAAATCCTATCTAAATCAGTCAATTTATCATAAAATCCTTCTATTTTAGAATCTTTAAGATACCTTGCATGTATTTGCGCATATGAAAACCAATTCATCTTTATACCTTGTTCTTCTAAATTTTGCATTGTTTTAAGTTCACCCTTTTCATCCAATATTTCCCCATATCTAACTGTTCCTTCTTATAAGTTATAGGATACGAAAAAGCTTCAATAGTTGATAACCACTGGAATTTTCAAATAACATTGTTTCTTAATTTTCTCCCAATTCAACCATTACGATTCCTGTATATAATGCCTTCTAAAATAACCCTGTGATTTAGTTCCCTTATAGCATAAAAAAGCATGCCAACCCAATAATAAATCATGACCTTCTAATGTCAGCAATCTAGTCTTTCTTAACGTTATCCATTCTTTAACCCACATTAAGTTTGCAGTTTGATAATACAACTCCCAATTAGGAAGGCCAAATCCTCCTCTAATTCTAGCATCCTGTAAAAGTTTTAATTTTATTCTCGCTTTCTTGCCTTGTCATATATACTTCAACACAATTTTATTTAATTCTTCGAAATAATCCTTACTTAACCTAATTGGTATTGTTTGGAACAAATATAAAATTCTGGGTAAAATATTCATCTTGATTGTTGAAATTCTACCTATCAATGACAATTGTAGGTTTTCCCATTTTTTCAGGTCGGATGCTATCTGCTGTTTAAACTTAATATAGTTATTCTCTTTCAGTGTAGTACATCTAGACATCAAATATATCCCCAAATATTTAACTTTGTTCGTAACTTGAATTTTCAATAAATCTGCCAGCTCTTCTCTTTGTCTTAATAACATGTTCTTTGTCAGAATCTTTGTTTTGTCTTTATTTATTTTTAAACCAGCCATCTCACCATACGTCTCCATCTTTTCCAATAGTTTTAAAGCTGTCTCTAAAGGGTCTTCCAAAATAAAGACCAAGTCATCCGCAAAGGCTTGCAATTTGAATTCCTCCTTTTTGTCTTTCATTCCTTTTATTTTTATATCCTCTCTAATATTTCTATTTAAGACTTCCAAGGTCAATACAAATAACAAAAGAGATAATGGGCATCCTTGTCTTGTACCTTTTTTAATATTGATAGAGTCTGTGAATTCTCCATCTATCATTACTTTTGCTGTTTGCTTATAATATACGGCTTCTATTGCTTGGATAAATTTTCTAGCAAAGCCCATCTGTTCCAATAGTAATAACATAAATCTCCAGTTCACATTATCAAATGCCTTTTGGGCATCTAAGAATATCAAAGCCATTTGTTTTTCCGGGTGCGCCTCATAATATTCCAATGTGTCCAGGATTACCCTCATATTGTCTTTAATCTGTCTCTTTGGTAAAAATCCATTCTGATCAGAGTGAATAAAGTTATTTAGGTATTTTTTAAGCCTTTCTGCCAAGATTGAAGCAAAGATTTTATAGCCTGCATTCAATAAGGAAATAGGTCTATAGTTCTTAATTTGTAATGGGTCAACCCCTTCTTTTGGAATAAGTGTAAGAAAAGGTTCTGACCATGTTTCAGGTATTTTCTTATTTATCATAACTTCATTCATGACTTCTAACAGAGGAATGTTCAACGATTCTTGTAATGTTTTATAAAATTCTGCCGGGAAACCATCTGGTCCTGGTGCTTTTCCATTGTTTTGTCTGTTGAGTGCTTCGGTTAATTCCATCATTGTTATAGCACTTTCTAACATTTTCCGAGTTTCATCAGGTATCTTAGGTAGGTTAGCATTTTGTAAATACTGTTTAATTTTTTCCTCATCAAGATCCTCCTGTTTATATAATTGTCCATAAAAATCTCGAATGATTGCCTTCTTCTCCTTATTACCATAACAAATTTGACCATGATCATCTATTAACTGTGATATTTTCCTTGACTCTTTCTCTTTTCTCAGCTTATATGCAAACCATCTACCTGTCCTATTTGCATCTTCAAAATAGTTCTGTTTAGCACTTCTAATTTTTTGTGCCAGTTCTTCTTTCTCTGCTTGATCCATTTTATGTTTAATTATGTCCATTTTAAGTTTGATATCTTTTTTCTGTGGCATCTTCTGTAATTCTTTTTCCAGTTTTTTATGGTCATCTTCTAGAGCTTTAATCATTTGCCTCTTCCTAATATTCTTTTTCTTTGTATAGTCAATTATTAATCCTCTTGCATATGCCTTCATTGTATCCCAAACATTCTGTATTGAAGTATCTTCTTTTTTGTTTTCATTGAAGAAGAAGGCCAATTCTTTTTCCATCCATTGTATAAAATCTTTTTCTTTTAGAATAGTATTGTTTAATGTCCATCTAGATCTTCTTTTTTGTCCTTTCCATTTAATTGTCATTGGATTATGGTCTGCCCATGTACTTGTTTCAATATTTATTTCTTGAATATTAGATAATAATTCTGTTGATGTCCAAATCATATCTATTCTGGACCACGATAAATGCCTGTTTGAATAAAAAGTATATTGTTGAGTTTTAGCATTTCTTTCTCTCCATATATCTTTTAAATTTAGTTCATCTGTCATTTTAAAAAAGGATTTAGGGAGAGTTTTCCTATTTTGTCGTGAGGAGGCCAGGAAATACTGGACTAGAATTTGCATATGGCTGGAAAAAATGACAAAGAAACACATAGATTTGAAACCAGAGATTTGGGAATCGTACCTGATATATATAATAAAAATTTAAAGTATTTGATTGTAAATGTATTAACAGCAGCTAGGATTATATTTGCTAAACATTGGAAGAGTGAGAAAATACCATTAGAGGAAGAAATTATAAAGAAAATATTAGGGATAACATTGTTTACCCTAACTGGTTTAGGTAAATAATAATATGTTAATCATAGTTTGTTAGTTAAAGTGTCTGCAACTTTAACTGTGGGATAGTAATTAAGGGAGTGGTTGTGAAAGCACTTTAAAAGAGGCAAGACTGCAGCTTGCTCTCTCTCTGGCTTTGATGATCCCTGATTACTGCAAGGACTCAAGACTGCATTGCTCGAACGGGAGAGAAAACAAAGGACTGACTTGTAAGTGAATTGACATAGGATATTCTAAACGGACTTTGCTAACTGAATATCCCTGAATGGACTGACTAAATGATACATGACTATTGGACTGTTATTTTGACTATGCTATGAACTCATAATGGAATAAACTATATTTTTGATAGCACAAGCGTATCTGTTATTTTTACTGTATGTTAATAAACATACAAGCTTAGCTCACTCATTTATCTGTGTGCCTATCTGACTAACGCTGCACATTCTGTTTAGCTTGTCTCCCTAACCCTGGTTGGGGAAACCAGGATTAACAGAAAATGTTGGAATGTGCTGAAATGAGTAGATTGACATTGAAATTAGAGAACAAGAAGATAAACAATTTTATGAAGTTTGGGATCTTTTTTTATCAATGGTTAGATAATACAATATAATAATAGAATATTTAGAAATTTAGGAAATAATGAATATATAATTTTTCTCGGTTTTGATAATTTTTAAGAATATTTTATTAAGATAGATTTGGTATGATTCTATGATTTGTTATAAAATAATTTAACTTAATTATAGTTATCTCGCTTAAGTATGAATTTGTAAAATTATAGTCAAATGATTATTCAATAATGATATTTTATTGATGATTGATAATGTGAGTTATTATGTAATATAATTATTTTGATGACTATGAAATGGATGCACAAAAGGGAGTGGTAAACCAACCGTTACAATGTAAATTTATGAAGAATGATATTTTTTTTTTCTTTTTATGTTATGTTTTAAGTCTTATATGTTTTTTGTCTGTCGTTAAAATCAATAAAACTTTTACCAAAAAAAAAAAAAAAAAAAGAAAACATGACTTTAATTCCAAATATTGAGGCCAGCTATATTTCATCGCTTCTAAAAAAAAGTTTGAGCAGAGAAATCATGTACTTGCCTACAGACAAAGACTTAAAACCATGAAACCAACAATTAAATAAGTGAGGACTTGGTCTGATGTCACAAAGCTGAAGCTCCAGCCGTGCCTTGATTGCACTGATTGGAATGTTTTTGAAGATGCCTCTGCAGACCTAGATGAGCTCACAGATACTGTAACATCATATGTCAGCTTCTGTGAAGACTTATGTGTACCAACAAGGAACCTGCAAATATATAGTAACAATAAACCTTGGTTCACAGCTAAACTTAAGCAGCTACGTTGTTGTTCCAAAGAGGAAGCCTACAGAAAAGGTGACAGAATGCTATTACAATCAGGCCAGAAACATTAACAAGAGAGATCAGAGCAGCAAAAAGAAGCTACTCTGAAATGTTAAGGAATCAGTTCTCAACAAATGAACCAGCAAACATGTGGAAAACTCTTAAAAACATCACTGGCTACAGCAAACCTCCTTCCCAGGCAGAAGGAAATCAGGAACTAGCAGATGACCTAAATGTGTTTTATGGCAGGTTTGAAAGGAAACTATAGCCACCTATCTCCACAACCCCCATCTCAAACACACCAACAATGGCCAAGCTGCCTACAACTGGCCTCAACCCATTGGGTTCACAACTTCTGGTGATCACAGAAAAAGAAGTGCAAGATCTGTTTCACAGACAAAAGCCAGGAAAAGCACCAGGGCCAGACAAGATAACTCCTTCTTGCTTAAAAGTCTGTGCTGACCAATTGGCCCCCATCTTCACCCGAATCTTCAATAAATCATTAGAGATGTGCTATATTCCTTCTTGCTTCAAATGCTCTGCTATCATCCCAGTGCCAAAGAAGCCCTCCATCAGGGAACTGAATGACTACATAACATTTGCTCTAATATCTGTAATTATGAAAATATTTGAAAGGCTTGTACTGTCCTACCTGAAAATCATCAGTGATCCGCTGTTAGATCCCATGCAGTTTGCATACTGAGCAAATAGATTGAGAGATGATGCTGTTAATATGGCTCTGCACTACATCCTACAACACCTTGAATCTCCAAATACCTACACAAGGGTCCTCTTTATAGACTTCAGTTCAGCATTCAATACCATCATTCCAGACATTTTTCTAGTAAATTAAACCAACTAGTGGTACTTGAACACACTTGTAAGTGAATCATAACCTTCCTAACAGACAAGAAGCAGCAGGTGAACCTAGGCAGAATCATATCTGATACCTGTACAATTAGCCCCCTAAAGCTGTGTGCTTTGTCCACTTCTCTTCTCCCTATATATCAGTGACTGCATCTCAAACAATCCATCTGTTAAAATACTGAAGTTTGCTGATGGCACAACAGTGATTGGTCTCATTCGAGATAACAATGAATCCACATACAGACAGGAGGTTGTACAACTTGCCTCATGGTGCAACCAGAACAATCTGGAACTGAACACAGTCAAAACCATAGAAATGGTGATAGATTTTAGAAGAAACTCTCCCATAGTACCACCTCTTACAATACTAGACAACACATATCAACAGTAGAGACCTTCAGATTTCTAGGTTCTACTATATCACATGACCTAAAATGGATACCCAATATCAAAAATGTCATCAAAAAAGCACAACAAAGAATGTTCTTTCTGTGCCAACTCAGAAAGCTCAAACTGCCCAAGAAGCTGCTGATCCAGTTCTACAGAGGAATTATTGAGTCTATCATCTGCACCTCTATAACTGTCTGGTTCAGTTCTGCAACCCAACAGGACAGACACAGACTTCAGAGGATAATTGGGACTGCAGAAAAAAACAATTAATACCAACCTGCCTTCAGTCGAGGACCTGTGTACTGCACTAATCAAAAAGAGGACTGAGAAAATATTTACAGACCCCATATATCCCAGACATAAACTGTTTCAACTCCTTCCCTCAAAACGATGCTATAGAGCACTGTACACCAGAACAACTAGACACAAGAACAGCTTTTTTTCTGAAAGCCATCACTCTGCTAAACAAACAATTCCCTCAACGCTGCCCAACTATTTACAAAGTCTGCACTACTATTACTGTTAATCTTCTCACCACTCCTTCTCACCCACTTGTGACTGTATGACTGTAACTTTGTCACTTGTGTCCTTACAATTTATATTGACTGTTTCCGAGTATGATTTGATTGCTTATTGTACCCTATGACTATCATTAAGTGTTGTACCTTATGATTCTTGATTCTTGACGAATGTATCTTTTCTTTTATGTATACTGAGAGTATTTGCACCAAGACAAATTCCTTGTGTGTCCAAACACACTTGCCCAATAAAGAATTCTATTCTATTCTATTATTCATTTATTCAAATAGTTTTAAAGCTGTCCACCTCACAGCAGTGACTCTGGGAAGTGAACACTGATTAAAAGCTATATCTGGTTAAAACACCAGCCCCAAAATGTCAGCTTTCAGCTCAACTATGTCCTTAGCCCAAATGCCTGAGAGAATAACCAGGTCTACAGACTCTTATGGAAGGCTAAGCTAAGTAGGTTGTATCCATCTGGATCTCAAGGGGGGATCTTCAGGGCAGGCTTCAGCCACAGAGAGACACTGCAAGCATTAAACATTTCAGTAAAGTACTTTCAAAATACTTGACCTCCCTACAACTTTTTTCTTTGGATGTTGTACATAACAATTATAGGACTCCTGTAAACCATTGAGAGAGTACATACACTTCACAGTTTGTGTGCTGTGCCTTGTTTAGTTTGAGTTTGTTGAAGAGGTGGTATTCATCACTTCTGGAGAACCGGTAGCGGAAATTTTGAGTAGTTCAGAGAACCGGCAAATACCGCCTCTGTCTGGCCCCAACCCCATCTATTTTCTGCCCCGAGTCCCAGCTGATTGGCTGGGTCTTCTTTGGTTGCCCTGCACAGGAGAACAAGGCTGGAAAGCAGGTTAATGGGTGGGGAGGGAATGGGGATTTTACAGTTGCCTTCTCCTGCCATGCCCACCAAGCAATGCCCACGGAACCGGTAGTAAAAATGTTTGAATCCCACCACTGGTTTGTTGTATTGTTATGCTCATTCCATTTACTGTATTTAAAAATATTGCAATTCTACTTTATGCTTAAACTGAGAGACCATCTAAATTCATTTTAAGAAGTGACCTAGACTGGGTTTTTAACAGGACAATATATATCTTTGTTTTTCTTTGCTCCATATCTTTCCTTTTTTCCCCCTCTCTAATAGATTAATACTTTCATATAATAAGATATTTAACTGTTTTGTAAACAGTTGTCAGACCCATTTTATTGACTTTTCCTGTGCAATCAGGTATCAATTAATCTTGGACAAAAGCATTTAAAAATGCACAGAAGAAAAATATGTTTGGTGTGAAGGATTTCTGTTTCCCCCAGTTCATTTCTTAAGATGGTTTACAATAAATCCCACGCGGTAGTCTGAATATTACAGCAAAGAAACAAGCAATCAAATATCATCCAGGTATCCTAAACCACAGCTTTTTTTTTTTTACAATTAGCTATGAAGACCAGGAATTATGGGTATCATCATCATCATCATCACCATGAGAGTTGAAAGGTCATCTAATTTGATTATCATGTTATATCAGCAGAGATTTCAGAGAGGTTTAGTATTAAAATATGTTCTGCCTTATTAGCATTGTTTTACATTTACTACATGTTGTACAATACTTTATCAGTGGAATTGTCCAAACTGAGATTGAATTTCTGAGCATGCTGTCATGCAAATTATTTATGTAACTAAAATGATGGTCCAGGGTTTTTTCAAATTTTGAAACAAAGTAAGTAACAAATGGAAGTTTTCAAAATGCTAATTTCTGTTTAGTAATCTGACTACCTCTCTTTCTAATTAAAATTATCTTACCTCTCAATATTGATAGATTCAGTTTGACAGGCAATTGCATTCTTTTACCTCTTCATTGTTTACTCAGCAAACTTTCTTAATTTTCCAAAGCTATTGAAAATATTCAGGCTTCACATGGTCATTTTCTTATCGCTCTGCATGTTTTTTTTAAAAATATATATTTGTTTATACGATTGTAACATTGGAAGTATTTTACTCCAAAGGCAATCTATAAAAAGGTAATATAAAAACCAGCATTTTCAATTTAACTTCATAAATTAAGGAGCTACTATATATTTTTAATAATGCTAATTTTGATATAGGATTTTGAAATGTATTGACAGTACAGATGGAAACTCATTTAAAAGTTCCACATTAAAAGTTCTGTAAGTTTAATAAGAATGGCCAGCAGTTCCAGAACTAACAGATTCTGGGAGTTATAGTTCAAGAAAATCTTAATGACCATAGATTCCAAGATTCCACACCTTGTGGTATCCAGCTAGTTCCAAAGGGTCTTTGTATATCACATGTTATTATGCATAAACTTAATAACTACAGATAATCCTCAACTTATGACCACAATTGAGCCCAAAATTTCTGTTGCCAAGTGAGACAGCATTAAGCGAGTTTTGCCCCTTTGTCTGACCTTTCTGACCATAGTTATTACATGAATCACTGCAGTTGTTAAAGTTCGTAACCCAGTTATAAAGTGAATTTGGCTTCCCCATTGAATTCCCTTGTCAGAAGATCGCAAAAGCTGATCACATGACCCTGTCATAAATATGAATCAGTTGCCAAGCATCTGGATTTTAAATCATGTGAGCATGGTAATGTTGCAACCGTTGTAAGTTTGAAAAACAATCACAAGTCACTTTTTTTCAGTGCTTTTGTAATTGCAAATAGTTACTGAACAAATAGTTGTAAGTCAAGGACTTCTGTATTTTGTTAAATTGTACCACTTAGACACTACAGGTAGATATGTTTGGTTTACCATTTAACATCATTGGTTGTTTGCAAAATATAGCACAGTTTGGAAGAACTTCAAAGGACATTTCTAATCCAGTGGAAGAATCTTGTATGGAAGAAATGATTTTATGTGATCTCTACTGTTATGCAACTTGTCTAGATATTTGGGGATCCTCTAAAATGGGTGTCAAACTCAATTTCATTGAGGGCCACATCAGGGTTGTGTTTGATCTTGGAGGGCTGAGGTGGGGGTGGCCAGTTCAATGTCACTCATCTTTGGGGCACCTGTGGTGGCCCAAGCTCTCTTTCAGTGAAAATGGGCTCCCAAGCTCCATTTTTGGCTGCAATGGCCTCCTGCAACCCTCTGGCAGCAAAAAAATGGAGCTCGGGAGGGCCATGCAAGCCGGTCTTTCGCTGTTTCTAGGTTCTGCCCTGTGGGCCAGATGTAAGCACTCCACGGGCTGTGAGTTTGGCACCCTGCTCTAAAAAACAGGGTGAGAACACGTGCACAGGAGGAATTATTGGTATTTGGTATTCATTGTCCTGTTTGCGAACAGAAGAATTCTGAAAAATTCCACTTAGAAATGCTAGTGCTGATTGGGGAAGGGGAGGAGATATATGACAATCCATTCTAACTTTAGAGGAAATATCTTTCATACACCAAGCACATTCCTCCTGAAAAATATTAGGAGTGCCTGAAAGTCTGCAGACGGTGCTGCTCTGGTGTGAACTCAGAATAGGCTCCATCCACGTGGCAGAGACTTTACTTCATTATGGAGCATGATGCAGTCAGATCAACTTTTCTGCCCCAATGCTACCTCTACATATCTGTACACAAAATGATTTTCTCTAAAATCTTATTATGAAAAGTCTTCAAAATAATTAACTGGCAGATGGAGCCAGATATTGCTTCTGTCTCTGGTGTAGAGGAGAATCCTTATTTTATTCCAATGATCCTTCTTCTTAGTCTGGCTCCTTTGTTGGCATTCGCAAATAAGATGTTGACAGAACAAATTTTCATTTAATTTTCAAGCCAGATCAATCTTTGTTACAGTCATAGATCAGCATACGTTTTAATTTTAATTAGAAAGAGAGGCAAAGGATAAAAAAACTTAGGATTAATTTTCATCTATCAAAATCTGGGGGGAGTGGCTCCATATAAATCATACCTAGAGCCGATTGAGAAATATTCCATTGTGTTTATTATAGGCACCACTGAGAAATGTTCTCAATATCAACTCATTTATTTTCTTATGGTGTGGTCCTGCTAGTACTTGCTAGTGCTACAACAGACCCCTATATTTAGTGGATGGTTACATACTGAAAAAGACATGTTGGTTTATTTGCTGTTTATTCTTACTCAAAGATTGTTGCAGGCAAATCATAACCCTCTTATAATGAAAATGCATCAAGAAGCCTTCCCTTGTGGTGGAGAGCCCTTTTGCTGAAAGGATACCATGCCTGTATCTAATATTATTGCCTTTCTGTTTTGGATGAAAATCTGCTTTTTGTTATCTGGGAGTTAGTTTCCAGTAGAGGAATGCAGAGATAAAATAGACAAAGGAATGCAAGGACTGTCAGCAGAACTGCTAAGAGATAATCAACAAATGTGTAAAAAAGAGGACACAGTTCCACAAAAGGGGGATGCATGAGAGTGAAAATAACCTTGCCTTGATTCTATATAAGAGAAGGAAGAGATAAATTCTGGCAGGCTTTCAGGATTCTGCTACTATATCCTATAGCAACTTTGTGGGGTCTGTTTCTGTTCTAGTCTACTTGGAAGAGCTGTCCATGCCTTTTGCCATCTCTGACTGTGATACTTGTTTATTTCTGTGTGGTTTCCAAGTGTGTGATTTTGAGCAATTCATTTCCTGTTTTATTTGGTTTTTACTTGTTATGGATCCTGTCGGCAACGGACAAACTATAAAGACCTTACACAAATAATGGTACTCCTTTTTCATAGTTGTTTTGTAGTAAGAATAAAAACCTCTACATATTGTATTTAAAAATCTTGTGATCCCCTATTAAGAGGCAAAAAAGAATGTACATGACAAATGGAACATCAGTTTATTCCATCTTAACTATTCATTAAATTATCGCTCCCTTTCACTCAGGAATTTTAGATAGCCTACATAGTGTTTCCTTCTGTGATTTTTCCCCCACAATAACCCTAAGGCAAATAACAACCAATAATCTTCGTTACAACACAAGATCAGAAATAAGTTGGACTGAAAGCAGATGGTTGGCTAAAAGTCACTACAGCTTCTGTGAAGGAGGAGAAATAGAACCGGAACAAATCTCACTCCACATCCAAGACTTTAACCAGTAGATCACCAGTTCTGATCCCAGTAATGTATGCCTATACTGTAGCTTTCTCCTATTGCTAAATATCCCATTTATTTGTCCCTTTTCATTTGTTTCCTCCAGAACGGAAAAGCCAGTTTGGAATAGTAGGCAGCAAGCTAGAAACTGGGAGACTGTGAGGTCCAGTCTTGCTTTGGGCATGAAAGTCAGCTGGGGAGAAAGAGAATTCACAGCAAACGTGTTTGGAGTTAGGGGGATAATAGTAAATTGTGAGAGACAATCAATGGGGGAGGGGAAGGCATATCATCTCTGATTTTTTTTTCTTATTTTTCTTATTTTTAATACTTCCTTTTGGGTATATGGAAATGGTTAATAATGTACTGTATGTTGATAAGAGCAGCCATGCCAGTACAGTTATCTAAGAGGCACATCACTTGTGCCAGATGGAGATAGTTGAATATATGGAACCATGGTTCAGAGTGCATCCAGCTTCAGCTATATACATGTCCCAGACCTAAATAAAAGGAATGAACTTTCCACTTCTGTTTCGTAAGTCTAAACTACCGTAAGGGGAAAAATATGCCGAATACAGGATGCTGTTATCTAGGGTAGACAGAGAGATAATATGTTAGATTGCCACAAGACAAATATTTTTCTTGATTTCAAGTTTTAAAAATCATATCACATGAACAGCAATGTTGCTTGGGGATATAAATGGATCATGTCTGTACTTGCAACATCTGCCTTGGTACTTCATGACATTTCTGAATATTGAGATGATTCACTTAGTGTTTCTGGAGACATTTTGAGCTGTGGTCTGATTTCTTTTTCAGAACAAGTTCCAAAGAAATTTAAGCTTTCTGTACCATCTTCAGCAACCAAAAAAAAATAAATAATAATAATAAAGGCAAATGAAAGAAACAGTTTTTCTCAAGAAAGTGTACATTTTGTTTTTAGCAGCTTTGCATTCCCCTTCTGTTCTTAATATTTCAATGTTCAGCAGAGACTCCTTTAGCAGGAATGGCAAACTGCTTTCAAGAGCATAAAGGTGTTTTCTTTGCTATATAAGCCTTAGGGTGGGGGGGAACCAAACTTGGTAATTTTAAGATCTGTGGATCTCAAGTCCCAGAACTCCCTTGCCAACTATGCTGGCTGGGAATTCTGGGAGTTGAAGTCCATAAATTTTAAAGTTGCCTTGGTTGGACACCAAGATGCCAAACAAAGTCTGCCTTCCTACCTTCCTTTTTCGCCCAAACCTAATATTCTGTGCAATTCGCTCTCATTTATAATCTCCTACTAGCGTCTGTTGAGCTGCTGCCCAACACCATTCTTCTTCTCCATTGGCATCCATATTAAACCAGAAGTTAATTTTATTAACTTCCAAGCCAGGATTGGGAGCTCTTTACGTTTCTTGGTGCATCACAGTAGCTGGGAGCTGCCCAGTTCTCCTTGTGCTGGGAAATGTGCCATCCAAGCAGAATGAGATATCGTTATAATCAAGAAAATCTCTGTTGCAAGTCAAGAGTGTTCACTTTTTGATAGAAAATGCAGGATTGGGTTGCACATACTCTATTTTGCATCCATGCTGGAAGTCAGTATAGCAGACATTAAAGATAAACACCTCCCTAGGGTGAGCTAGGTTACCAGTGGTGGCAAGAAGCCCTTTTAAATCACTCTTCATTGAAGGCAGAAGTAAAGAATATTTTAAGCAGGGATTTCAGTTCTGATGAGGTAATGAAATATATGTAGTCAAACACTAAAATGCAGGAAATGAGCAAAAGTCAATATTGGGAGGAGGGTATATTACTGTAATGATTCATACATAATATACAACTTAATGATTTAGGAGATTGATACTGTTGACATATCAGCTAACATGAACACACACACACACAAACACACACCACAGAGGAATTAATGTTAAAATATCTTTTATATTTTACAGCAGCATTTCTGATCCAATTTCCAGTGCTAAAAACAAATTTAATTTGATAACTGTTTGCCATCAGTTGGGGAGGAGCTAAAGGGCAGCATTCACAATGTGTCAGAACGAGCATACAATTCATGATTTAAATTTAAATATTTTATTTTTAAAAAACAAGATATTACTTATTTAAATAGTTATTAGAGGAACATAGTGCTTAACTCTTTTTCTTCAAACTAAGCCCACAGACTTAAAGCAAAAGGCCAGGTGTGACAGGTGACCTGTTTTTTCCAGTTTCATGACTCTTAAAGTATCAGTCATCAAGATGCCACCCATGTGTGCTTCAGGTAAAAGCCATGTATCTTCTCCAATAACAACTAAGAGCAGCTGCAGCACTCATGAGGTCTTCTCCAGACTGGCTTTCCCCATCTTCAGCAGTGCTAGTGCCACCTTAGTTGATTCTGGGTTATTTGTCAATGTTATCTAATTTCCTTTATAGATTTCCTTCAGGCCCAGAATTCAGCATCCCATTGTTATAAGACCACATTTTATGATGGTTTTCCCTGAAACCTGCCCTTGTTCTTTTGCAAAACTGTGCCCATAGTAAACCATTGGTTCATTTAACAATCATGGCTCTTGCTGTACAATTGCAAATTCACTTAACGACCACTGCAAAAAAGAGGAGTGACCCATTTTATGACTATTACAATGTACAACTGTAACGGGGAGGTTCCATTATATAATATATCAAGACCTACTTGTATTCATGACTTAGAAAAAGTTCTAATCATTCAAAGTCTTCTTCTAGGGATGAACTTATTGGATTGTATCAAACAGTGCTACAATTATGGCATATAAAAACACATCATAAGGACCGTCCAACCTTATATCTTCAGTTTCTTATATGGCACTAAAGCAGCTTACATTTTCTATTTAACTTATAAAAGGTATACCAGAAAATGGCAATAAACCATGCTCAATCAAGCTCCACAGCACTGAATGCCACAGCTACATCTTTATCAGATTTTATTAAATAAATAAATACGGAGGGCTAACATTATCTTCATATTTTGGGACAAGCTGTTTCTTCAGAGCACAATAAACTTCTACAGAAGATCTTTCTATTCTTTGGGAATGTACCTTCCTTTATATATTTTGCACAAATTTATCTTCTGACAGAAATACTAACAAAGGTCCGTAGAGATTGTGTGAAGAAACTGGTTACAACAATATGACAGCTTTGATACCTATAATTTGGTTCTCTGCTGAGGCTCAGTCACTGGAGCTATCTTTGTATTCTGAACCATTAAAATCTATTCTCCACTGGGGCAGGTGTATCATCTGGGCCTCAATCCCTTTGTCCCAGAGTTTGTTGGATCTGTCCTTCTTTTGCTCAGAAGAGAAATAGAGAAGATTCTCATTACAGGGCCTCTTTCCACAAAAGCAGTTAAGTGGTCAGAACAAAAATGTCATTTTGTTTCTGTGCAAGAGTCAAAATATTTTGTAATTCCTTTTAGATTGGAAACAATATAAAACACTGTGGCTAAAGTCTGTCCTTCATGAAACTGTATTTCACAATCCATTGACAGTACCCACTTCTTTTCATCTTTATACACCAGTATTTCCATCCACCTGTCCTAGGGACTTTTCTGTCATTTTCCCATACTAATTTCAAGACATTTGAAGTGTTTGCTACTCCTACAATTTTATTTTCTGTCATGGAAGATGGCATTGTTGAATAGGGAAGTTATATGTCTTGCATAAGGAACCGTAATTCTTTTTGTGTATAACAAGTTATTTGTGCAGATACTACTTTCCTTCCAAACCCATTACCAGAATGCACTTTACTAAGGACAATATATTTATTACCTTTCCCCCTGCCCTAATCTTAGGATTCTTCCATTCTTTTATCATTTAAACAGAACTTGCCTTTCCCATTTGTAGAATTCTTCTACAGGAGGATGGGTACACACTTGAGCTTTCATTCAACATTGGATAATTTTATCCAGAAAAAGAGTTATATCATCTCTTTATGTCTGCCAGTTAATATACCCTTCTTCCAGTTAATAAAACCATGGATGAAGCCCAGAAACTCTGAAAAATTAGTTATTTATCCTGGAAACTTGAGTATTCAAGTGATCATTTGTGAACTCTCATAACTCACCTACTATCTGACTTTTTGTTAGGTAACGTTAACATTCCTTCTTGGTTTACTCATAGATTCACTCATATATTCAATCATTTTTTTGGAATGCATGAAGGATGAGATTCATTCCAAAAATACTATACACTCTGGAAAACTCCAAGCTAGCTGTGTGCATAATTAAAATTAATAATTTTGTATGTGAATTCACTGAAGGCTACTTTAAAATTTTAAATTACCAGCCAGAAACTATTTCTTGCCTATGAGCAGTGTTCCTGAGAATTTTAGACTAAACTATGCCTGTGGCAGAAACTGGTTTTCAAAGATATTTGAATATTTAAAATTGTACTTTTGCATTTTTACTGTATAGTAGCTTGTCAGGGTTTAAAGTTTTATAAACTTTTGATTAATGCATAAAGTCTTTCTTCTCTTCTGGGAAGGTGACAGAATTTATTATTTTTGTTAATAGCTATTTGCAGTTTGCTAGGCTATTTAAAAACATTCAATTTAAATCTGTCATTCATCTCAGTATCTATAAAAAAAACCCTAACATTTTTATTTAATTGCAATTTTATTTCTATTCTTAATTATAATTTTTAAGCGTATCAAATGACATTCTTTGTCCAATGTTCAGCTAAAATAATTGAATAATAAACTGGATGCAAAAATAACCTTCTGCAGGCATCTCTCTTGCTCACAGTTCTCTAACTTACTCAAAGAGTATGTCACAAAAATAAAAAAAAATCTTACCTTCATTGTTTCAAATAATTAGATTTTTTTAATACAAAGCTCATTTTCAAGATTATTTTAAAATTATCAGTCTATATTTTCTTTCTGCTAGAGAGAGATTTCACACGAAAATAACACAAATGCATTTCTTCTTCCTTCTTAAAATACTTTGGACCTGAGCCATGGACCTTGCTATACCACTTAAATGTTGAAATAATTAAGTAGTCATCTGCAGTATTACACCAAACAGTGGGGAGCATCATAAAATTAACAGCTACAATTTTACTCAAAGCTTGTATGGAATTATAAAGCCTTAACAGCCCTTCTGAAAAGGCCATTGACATAAATGTGGTTTCTCCTGGAAATCAGTTTAGGATACTTCAGGCTTAGTATAGAAAAGCCTCTAATTTAATACTCTAACAATATGGTTTCCATTTTATATATAATAATTTTATTAAACATTGCAACTAGATTAAAAACTAGTGTAAGCTAAAAAAAAGTCTGGAAAGTAAAAAATATAAAATATAAAAAAAATCAAAAGGAAATAAAAAAATAAGAAGAAAAAGAAAAGAAATTTATAAAGAAGTGACTTCTCGCTCGATCATAACAAATTTAAATAATTTTAGCAATGTATTACTTTATCTTAAAAAATAACAAATGATCTCTTTTTCCCATATTCTCTCTCTTATCTTTAAACAAATCCTTAAAACCTTCTTATTTAGTCTGGTTAGCAAAAATCCATTAAGAATTACCAAAGATAACAATATATCTAATTCATTTTTGATCTAATACAGCAAATTTATATTCTTTCCTTTTATTTTTAATAATCTTGTTCTTTAATGTTTTCAAATAATCTTGTTCTTTAATGTTTTCAAATACCCACTTGAAAATCTGTATGGATGTAAATATCTAACTAAGTATTTACGATGTTAGAGAGGGTTGTATTCTAGACCAATGCTTTGTAAACAGTTATGTTAATGATACTCTAGGATCCCTGTATGGTTCATATGACAAAGTTCCATGATAAATTTATTAATATTCTTTTATATGCTGATAGTATTTTAATGATGTAATTTCAAATTGGTTTGTAAAGGCTCTTTTGAAAGTTAAATAGCTATCCTGGGTAAGCTGACTTATCAAAGTTATTTGTCATTTTCCATCCAATATTTATTCTCAACTGTCTTCCTGATAAATGACATTTTTAAACAGAAAAAATTAGATATCAGTGCCTGAACAATCTTGGAGTTATTGATAAAAAGTCAATCTTTACACTAGCTGGATAACAATAACACTGGTTTTCAATCTGGAAAATATCTTTCAATGAGACACAGCTTCTAAGATGGGCCTATTCTAGAGCAAGGTATGAGTTGTTGGATTCCATACCCTAATAGGCACTTTCATCACCTGCCATACTGTATGTATAATGCCCCAGCCATCAAAGATATTATTCATTTTTTGTTTGATCCAGCTCTATACCGCTTCTAGGCTTTGATATTTAACAACACCAATTGAAAAAATGCTCACTGGGACCCAAATCGCAGATTATCCAGTTTCCTCCAAGGCTACATAGTGTATATTACATACAAGGGATGTATTTATCCAAAGGTTGATTGTTTTGTATCTACCAGATATGTATTTTATTATTGTATTTTCTTTTTACTTATATTGTTCTGGAATTAGATTTTGTATTTATTCCTATTTTACTTTCTTTGATATGGTCATAAGATTAATAAATTAATCAACTACTAGTACTGTTTTTTAATGGAATGCTCTTTTCTACAGAGAAAGGGAACAAAGAGAGCTAGGTGGTATAACAAACAATATCTGTGTTAAGGAAGGAAATAGAAATATGGACGTAGAAATAGTAGTTAATAAACAAAGAACAAGAGTTGTCCTATTTAGTAAATCTTATAAAAACAACTTTTACATAAATTTTTTCTCATTTTTTTATTTCAGATTTGATAGACCTATCCAGAATTAGAATCATTGAATGCTGCGGGAGCCAGTACAATTTTTTGTATGGATATGCTTATAGACATACATTCTTCCTGTTTTTAGAGCATTTTTTTTTTTGGTACTTGAAGAAAGCCTGCAAGGGATAAGCATCCCAGTTCTCAAGGAATTATCATATGAATCACTACAGGTAAATAATTTCATTTTTTCTAAACAGTAGTAATGTCCTATATGACAACAATACTTTAATTAGAAATTATACCATAATGTTGATATTATATATCAATATATTCTAATAATCTAATTAAATAAACATGGTTTGATGATATGGAAAAAAATTCATGTTAATAATAAGGTGCTGCAGTACACATCAAAAAATACTAATAGTCTTGTTGTCCTTCACTGACTGCAAGCAATGTAATATTTTAAAATTTCATCAACTATTGCACTTCATGAATTGGTGAAATATGGAATTAATGATTATTTTAAGGTATTTCTGGATAGTGGAGAAGATTCTGTTCAGCTGTCATGGGTGTCAACATATCTTGTTTAGGATTCAATACCTTTCTTGATATTTGAAGAAAGATGAATGCAACCTTTCTTGAAATTCCTTTGATGGTCCTATCAGGGAATGCTTTTGAGCATGTTCTATCTATGGTTCATTCAGCAGATGGCAGAGTTATGCATTCTTTTGAATCAAGCTTGATTCCTGATGACTTCATATTACATGTTATAGAACAATTATTTCATAACCAATAAATAGAGAAGGTAAAGCAATAAAGAAAAAAAAAATTATCAGCCATGATATCATGGAACCTGTCCTATATGACAGGGTTTAAAAGATTATAGTATTTATACCTTCATGCACAAGCAGAACAGAGTTCATTTATTTCATTGGATACAGTTATATAACAAAATGTTACATCATTATGTATATGTATGTACATGCATAGGGATATTTTCTCTAAATCATTCAAAATTTATTTTAAAATAATTTTTAAAAATCACTATCATTTCAAAGTCACTGAATTGCCATTTCCACATTTTGTAACCATCTTGACATGTTTGGTGAATTTATTTCTACTTGTTTATTACATTGCTACCTTCCCACAGTTTAACAACTCTGAATCACTATAAGCTAAGTATTATGGTAGTCATTTCCTTGTATATTAGTTTCTTGTCAAAAGATCCAGTCCATCACTCCCCAATGATTGTTGAGTGGAAAGAGGAAGAAAAGAGTGTTTATTGCCTTGAGTTCCAAAATAAAAGACAGAAGATATTAAACAAGCCCACAATTGTTAATATGGGCTTCTATAAACAATGGAAAATGAGTTTGTCAAAGTGTGGTGAAATGAAAAAAAAATAAAATCTGCCATCTTGTGATCATGAAAATTGCACTTCTAGTGATAACTTGAGAGCAGCAAAAGAGTGAGGAAGAACGTGTTGTTTTATATGGGAAGTTGGGATGGTTAAAGATTTGATGGCAGACTAGCGTGCAAACATGGAGTGAACCGATTCAGGATCACTGAAGGAGGTGGGATGAGGAAGTTTGGTATCAGTCTACCTCAGGGATGGCTAACCTTTTCAGCTTGGTGTGTCGAAAATTGGGAAAAAGTGTAGCCTTTCTCGGGTCATGTGTCACTTCAAGAAATATCAATAATTTGGTTTATGACGGACTAGGCTGGGGTGATCACACAGGGCTGTGAAACTCGTCTCCCTGGTCTCAGGGCTGCAGGTGCAGGATGTGGGGATCGGAAGGCCACCTTACAGGGCTGTGAACCTCATGGATCTCCTTTCCTCCTGTAGCGTTCCTGAGGTAATGAAACTGACAAACCTCAGTTTATGGCGGTTAAAACTGGTTCTCTGCTACAAAGATCTTCCTGAGGTTATGAAACTGACAAACCTCAGTTTATGGCAGTTAAAACTGGTTCTCTACTGCAAAGATCTTCCTGAGGTAATGAAACTGACAAACCTCAGCTTATGGCAGTTAAAACTGGTTCTCTGCTGCAAAGATCTTGCGGCAGCGGTGACACCACGCCTCCACGCAACAAGCAGGGAGCAGGGATTGGAGCAGAGCACAGGCAGCCTCTAAATGTCAGGTTTTCCCCACACCAACAGGCGTGTCAGTCAAAGTGCCTCGGCATGTCACGAGTGACACGTGTGTCATAGGTTAGCCATCACTGGTCTACCTGCTACAAACACCCACAGGGAGAAGTTCCAAAGAAGCAGAAAGTTATATTGATCACAAATGGTTGCAAGAGTAGTTTAATGAAAACCCTCCATTAACTCCACAGACAATTGAACAGCAGCTACATTTTAGCATAAACATGATGTTGTATTATCAGGCAAGAAAATAGTTAATCCTATGGATTTTGGAGCAATTAACATATTTCATTGTAGCACTAAGGCTTGGCATAGTTTACCTGAATGATGCTGGCACAGTTACCTGGCTGAAAGAATCAATCTCACAGAGTAGCTATTATCTTTTTATGCGTAATTATGCTTTAAACAACATGAACAAAAAGTTCATCTAGTTCACAAGAAGGTCCTTGTTTGTATGTTCCTTTTTGTCTGGTGAGTCTTAAACTAATGAAGAGATTTTGAAATTTTGCTCCGTTTGCCTCAGTTCTAGGTTGAGGTTCCTATTCTTAATTTACAACTACCAGCTATATTTAGGGAGGAGTGGGGGTGGAATCAGTGCCTTCTTTAAGAAACTCCATTGACTTTCTTGATGACAGTATGAGAATGATTTGCTTCTGCTAATTTCTATGACGATTTTAAATTCTGAGTCTAGCCTACAGATCTGGTATTCCCTGGTAGCTTCCCATCCCCTCATACTAAATGACCCTAGTTAGCCTTTCAAGGTCAGCTACATGCTGCCATGTAGCACAGGGGTGTCCAACCTGACTGGGGAATTCTGGGAGTTGAAGTCCTCCAGGCTTAAAGTTGCCAAGGTTGGAGATCCCTGAGCTAGATGGCTATTAATTTATTAATGACCATAAATCAAACCTTTTTAGGAAATGAGTCCTGTTGAAAAACAAGGAGAATCTTACAATAGAAACAGCAGCAAGAAGAGAAATGAAACAACACTATGAAAAACCGTAAGTGGATTTGGCATTCCTACTTGTTAATAGGCAAGTGGATTCTGTCACGATGCACATAACCAGCTGCAAATGAAATGCTTTTTGTTTTAGCATAGGTACTGAGCAGAGGTTTAAGCTTTCCCTTGGGAATAATTTGATGAAAACATCTGCCTCTAATTTACAGACACCTGAAAAGCAAAAACGAGAGAAAATTTAATTATGGAATCTAGATTCAGACAATGTGGTTAAATGAAGGGAACCAAGGTTTAACATTTTGTACTTTGAAGGATGCGTGACCAGAATAATGTCATAGAAGCTGATACGTGTGGTCTTTATTTTTAAAAGGCACTTTCACATTTTCAGTTTGATGCCAATTTCAGATATTTTAAACCTCTTTCTGTAGCTTGAGGAGCCACAGAACAACAAACGCCGGCAGTGGTTAGCAGTGTGTTACAGTAGGCTGAATGCTAGATTAGATTCAGGAGAGTGGATTGAAATCACTGATCTATCATGAAGTTCTGACTTTAATCCAATCATTTTCTCATAGGGCTGTTGTGATGAATAAATGCTGGTAGACTTTGAACAAACAAAGTCCAAATGCAAATTATAAATTAATGTTGTGAAAATTATTCACATAGATATACTACCTGTTTCAAGGTTAGGAAATTTGGTGGTGGGGGCTACTAGTGTACTTCAGATAATTCCTGCTCCCCAATTTTTTTTAAAAAAATGTTACTTTATTTAGATACTTTTGGTTAACAATGCTAAATTAGAAATTGGCTTGCTGCAGAACAAGCAGTCCATTTTTAGAATCAATTTGTTTGCAAGAATGCCTGGCATAGCTGTTCTTAGAAAATTAAAATGATGGATGAGTGGATCCTGGTTCTTTGTTAGGCAGTATGCACATCTCTCTGAGGAGGGGAGGGTGGAGGCAAAGCAGTAGTAGACATCCTGAAGCTCTTTAAAGATTGTGACCTGACCAATAACCAACCATGTTGTGAATGTGCAACTGCCCAGACTAGACATTTTGCAAGAAACAAACCTCACAGCATATACTAAAGATTTCAGTTTGCCCATTAACAAAGCAAATTAGTTAACTCTCCATCAGTTGGTAGATTAGACCAGAAGATCAGTTCCAAACGAACATTAGAACTATTTTTGTTGTGATAGGTTGTAATAGAATCTTTGTAATAGAAGCCTGATTGGGCTACACTTCTTCCCACCCCGTTATTAAACCAAGATAAATCAGGAAAGCATCTGTCTTTCCTTCTGAATATTACCTTGTTTGCCAATGCTTAAAAAATGTTTAATCCTTTGGTCTAGCTAACAGTTCTTGGCTGTTTCCATCAAATCATCTTCCTTACTCTCTACATGTTATTTATTCACCTCTATTATGCAGATATTCTTCTAGTTATAGAAAAAGATTTTCAGATTCCATCACTCGGTTGGCTTTTTGCAAAGCTCTAAAACTTGGCTATGTATCCGGGCCCTGGGCTCGGAATGTGTTAAGGATCCTGTTCCTTGGCTTTACTATTAGTTGATTAAACATCATAGATGCTGTTTGTATTTATTTGTTTTGTGATGTTTTATTGTATTAATGTTTTTTTTAAATTGTTTTAGAATTGTGGGCTGCTTAAAGTCACTTTGTTTAGTTGGGCAGTCATAGAAAATGAATGAATGAATGAATGAATGAATGAATGTAAATAAACAAATACATTCATTTTCTGATATACTCTACTGTGCTGGAAGGAACCTTACAGAAGGCATATTTGTTTAGAAAATAACTTTGACCCATCCTGCATCGTTAAGTCATCTACATTCAAGTCAGTCATTGCTTAGTATTATTTAATTACTATGCTGAATGAAGTAGAATTAAGCCAGAATTGACTTAATACATTAATGACCTGTACAATTGGTTCCTATTAAAAAATAATAATAAGGATGAAGCATTGAGATGGTAGAAGGCTAAATTCTTCAGTAGAGAGCCACATTGATACATTGGTTAAAACATCTGCGAGAAACAAGGAGGCCATAAGTTTTAGTCCTACCTTCAGGCACAAGGAACCAGAATGACACCATGAGCTGACCAAAGTTTACTTCTTTATTGCTGCTTGCCTATTTACAACCATCTGGCCAGACAGCATTCTCTTGGGAACAGACAGAAGAAGATTTCAGAGATTCTGGGGGAGCTGAGATCCATGTTATTTCCTACTATGCAAGGGCTCTACGCTCCACCTCCCTCTTGACACCTCCCTCCCTCTAACTCCCTCCCAACACACACTTTAGGCACAAGGCTGTCTGGGTGGCCTTGGGCCCATCATTCTCTCAGTCCTAAGAAAGATGTAGTGACAACCGCTTGTTGAATTTTGCCAGGAAAATTCCAGACACTTGTCCAATCACCAGGAATCAAAACTAATTCAACTTGGCTATGTATCCGGGCCCTGGGCTCAGAATGTGTTAAGGATCCTTAAAAAAACAATTTTTTTAAGCAAACTAAGTTGCATTTAGTAAATTCCTTAGATGTAATCTCTTTTACAGAAATGATGGATAGTCATTATTTTAAAATCTGTACTTCCTAGTGTTCTCTAAACAAGTGATGACCTATTTCCGCCAAGGTACTATAAGCTTACATCAGATTCCATGTTTAAAAGCAATATTGAAGTAAGAACACCTTCCCCCCAAAAAAGCTAATTGCACTAATTATGTTCAGTGATTATGGAGTTCTGAGCGACAGCTGAGAAGGAGCCAGAAAATGCAAAAGTAACTGTAATGCTCAGAAGAGTTTGAATTTTATAATTTGCTACTACATGACCAATATGATCAGTTAAAAGCCTATGCTGCAAATGCATTCCAGAAAATCTCCACAATTATTATTCTCATAATTAAATTGATTCCCTGGGTTATTTTCATTCGCATTTTAGAGGAACTAAAATTCAATTCATGTCCCATGCAGTCTTTTTTTAAATAGTTTTTGTTGCTTTTAAAATAATAACAGAACATTGTCGGCATCAGATTCTCATGGGACAATGTACTGTTTTCTGGTAAGCATCATGACTGCAAACGGACCTGCATATTAACAATAGTGAAACTTAGTAGGGAAATAACATATTGTAGTGTAATATTGTCAAATGTAAGCCGCTTGAAATTTAAAGGACTCTATTACATTCATTATCCAAATCTCATGGTAAAGGATAAGGATAAAATAAAAGCCAGTTTCTCAAGGTTATTTCATTTAATATTTTGATTAATCCTTACTGAAATGAATTATTTTAACCATTAGATTTGCTTAATCTGCCTAATAGCTTGTGAAAATTAGTTGGCATTTTATAGGGGGATGTTTCCCTTTTCTGCTGTGGAGAAAAGAAGGCATTAATGATGTATTTTCAGACCCAATGAGCTCTACTAAAATATTTCACCTGGGAATTGCTGATGGGAATTGTTAGGAGAAGCAGGGAAGAAGTTTGACTTTGAGAAAACATCAGAAATCATCAAAGCAGAAGAAACGGACTGGACCTCTAAACATCCTTGTTCAATTCTAACTTATTAGTCAACATAACATCCATTACCTTTTTGCAGTGCTTTAACAATCTTATTGCAATCACCTTTTCTTTTTTTCCATTGCTCCAGACCTTGTGTATTTCATTTTAAAAGCTTTACGCTTATTTTCATTAATATTGGAACATAAGTTTATAGTGGTTATTATGACACATCTAACTAATGAAGAAATTTCTTTTTTTCTAATTATGGAAAAGGAATAGGTCCCAAGAGAAGCTAGCAAGATTGCCTACTCTAGGAACAGAATGAAAATTCAACAGGCGAACAAAACACTTAGCTACTGCGGGAGATTCCCTATAGAATTGTAGAGAGGACATAGAAATAGTCAGTAGATTTATTCGTATTTTGTATGGAAACTATTAAAGAAGGACAATGGGTTATGGGATTTAAAGTAGTCTAAAAATATGCAGAGCAATGAGGTATGGTGGATGTTTGAAAAATGGAAATCTTGCTTTGAAATGAAGTCACTAATTTTCTATGAACTGTATAGTAAATAATCCCACTATTTGAGTTCAAACATATGCAAATACCTTTTTTTACTGGAGAAAAAAATTATGAATTATGACTGTAGTAACTTTCATGAAGTAGAATATTTGCCTTTTGGCAAATATTTTTGCCCTAATGCAATATAAAAGGAGCTTTTATGTCAAATTTGTTATATTTATTATGTATTCCTATGACATCTTGATTTTTGGAAAGAACTGGTCTGCAAAACTCATTTTTGCAATCATACAGCTTTCAAAGTAAAAACTATTTAGATATGGTGCATATTAAAACAGCGAAGATAACAGTGTTTTTTTTAAATTAATCGAAGATTTAGTATTGGTAAGAGGAATTAGAATTAGTTTTAAAGAGTTGCAATTCATGCTTCAATATTTCAGTTCATTAGATGCAGGAAACAAGGTCTGTGTATATAAACTGGAAAAATGTAAGAAACATATATACTGTTGGGAAAGCGCCAGCTTCTCCTGAATTAGACTGATTATTTATTATAGTATGAAAGGATAAGATAGTTTCTCAATTTACTTCATTTTTTCTCATCAATAAAAACCAATTATTTTTTTCTTTTCTGAGAGTTTCTTCCTTCCTTTCTGATGCCCAGATAAAATGATGAGTTACTGTAGAACATAGTATTTTCTTTCAATGTGACCTGATTTTTGTATGCATATGCTGTCTCTCTTTCTCACACACACACAGAAAGAGAAAGGGGGCAGGAGAGAGAGAGAGAGAGAGAGAGAGAGACTTAAGTATGTCTACCTTTTTAGTTTGCCTCAAGGTTGATTAATAATGTAAAGATCTACTTCCTGATTATTATTGAATATCTGGAAGAAAATCAAACCATATCAGTCAGAGAACAAATTAAAACATACAGCATACTTACAGAGAGAAATAGCTGAGTAAAAAATACAGGCAGAAAAGCCAGTAATCTAAAAAGTTAGATGTTTCAGCTACTACCAGTTGTCTTTTCTATGTACAATGCCCTTCCGTTTATTGTCCTTTCTGTGTAATTTTTTAATTGCATGAATATATCTTTAACAGTCATGATTCAACTTGTTACTTTTAAAATATGGTAGGGAAAGAGTAGAAAGCTTCATAAACAAATGTGTTGCAAAATCCTTTCTTGCTGACAATGTGAATGAAATCCCAGTAGTAGTTCTATTTTTAAAATGTTTCTGGTGGAGATTTATTTTCTGCTTACATGAGCGTGTTTTCTCAGAATATTGATGGATGTGATAACGCCAGGGAAGCCTTGCTGGAGATTTTTGATGGAACATGTGTGGAAACCAATTGTGATCTGTTGTGGGAAGCAGAGTAGCACGTGGCAGTGTTTAACAGTCATGTATAGTTTTCTGCCCAAATTCTACAACTTTTGTATTTGAGAAGGAACTTTAAAGCTGCAAATTAAACAAAGGATTGTTCTCCTTCAATAGATTTTCTTTTTAAACATGGGACTTCAGCTGTATTTGTATAACTGAAAGGTTGCAGCTGAATCTGGTAGTATAATTGTACATTTGCACTGATTTAATTGTAGGGTAAAACCACATTATTATCCTTCAAAGGCCCAATGATACCCTGACTCTTTTTCTTCCCCCATATATATGGCAAAGAATCTCTTCACAGTAATGGCCATTAAGTCACTGGCAACCTGACAACTAGATTGCAGGCTACTATTTCCTCTTTCTTTTTCCAAAAAAGAAAAAGGAAGAGAGGCTGGCTCACATGTGACCCGATGAATCAGACAATGGGATATGTTGCAAAATAAGAATCAAGACTTGCCCACTATATGTGTGTGTATGTGTGTGTGTGTGTGTGTGTGTGTGTGTATGCCTTGTTGACAATATAATCTGCATGGTAGTTGTATAAAAACTGAGACAACATGTCAAAACTTACAAGTGGTTTCACTATTCACTCAAGTCCCGATAAAAGAGACCCTCGAAATCATCAAAAATAAATACCAACCAGCTAAACACCTCATGGAACTAACAGAACACTGCTTAACCAACACATATTTCATATACAAAGGACAAAGATACAAACAAATTGAAGGAGCCCCCATGGGATCACCACTGTCACCTGTCATTGCAAACCTATTCATGGAAGAATTTGAATCCAGAGCCCTGGCCAATGCCATCCTCAAACCCAAACTATGGTTAAGATATATCGATGACACATTCGTGATTTGGCCCCATGGACAAGAAAACCTAAACAACTTCCTAACACACCTAAACAGCGCACACCCCAAAATCAAGTTCGCCATGGAAACAGAAACAAACAAACAACTACCATTCCTAGATGTACTAATCTACAAGAAAACAGATGGCACACTAGGACACACCATATACCAGAAGAAAACACACACCAACCGCTACCTCAATGCCCAATCCCACCACCACCCAGCACAGATAAACTCTGTGGCTAAAACACTAATTACGAGAACCAAACGCCTGGCAGACAAGACACACATTAAGACTGAACTATGCACCCTGACTAAAATATTGACAGCCAACGGCTTCCACAAAAGCAAAATCACCAACTTGATCCACAAAAACACACTGAGACATAATAGAGACCCAGAAGATGAACAGACCCATGGAACAGCTGTCCTGCCCTACATAAGAGGCACTACAGACAAAATTAGTAAGATTCTATACAGACACCACATCAAGACTGCCTTCAAAACAGACAGAAAAATAGCAGCCATCCTCAGGAACCCCAAAGACAAAATTGACCTGGAAAACCAAGGCATATATGAAGTCCCCTGTGCATCATGCCCGGCCACATACATTGGACAGACCAATAGAAGAATAAGCACCCACCTAGATGAACACAAAAATGCAGTCAAAAAGCTGGAACACACTTCCTCACTTGTCCAACACATGGAAGCCACAGGTCATAACATCAACTTCAATGGCACCAAAACCCTAGCCACCATAGAAAATCCCAGCCACAGAATCATCAGAGAAGCCATAGAGATTGAAAAAAGACCATAAAGCATGAACAGAAGAGATGATTCCACCAGGCTGTCAATCATTTGGAAGCCTGCACTCACAAACAAAAAAATCTCCACACCACAAGCCAGGCAAACACCTGGGCACAAACAGATCCCCCCTGATACCTCCAGCTCAAACACACCCCAACCAGGCACCCAGATGAAACCCAGCTTCCTAACGAATGATAGCCGTCCATTTACCCGAAGCCAAGCTGCACTAAAGGCCTCCAATAAAGTAACACAATGTTGCCAGCCAATCAAGATACAAAAAGAGCCCCCCCCCCCAAAAAAAACAGACAGAAGATACTAGTAGCAGAACATAGCAAACTCCAAGACCAATAAACACAGACCAAGACTCTCAACCAATCAGGAGGAAGAAAAAACCATTCTGACACAGCAATAGGCTGCCCCAAATTTAAATCTGAAACCACTGTAAAAGTCTGACTCACAAACACCATACAGAAGCCTGATGATGGCAGATGAGATTCTGCTGAAACGTTGCTACAACTTTAAAAGCACCACGTGGGAAAATACCCGAACAAAGCTGAATGCCAGACATGTAAGTACCCGCGAAAACTTAAGAAAACATATATATATATATACACACACACACTATATATATATATATATATATATATATATATATATATATATATATATATATATATATATATATATATATATATATATATATATTGTTGACAATATAATCTGCATGGTAGTTGTATAAAAACTGAGACAACCGTGACAAAATCAAACTTCCCAATTAAAGATTCCCAATTGTGATGCCAACAAAAGTTGTTGTCATATTTCTATAAAATTTGGATTTTGGTCTGCCTTTTTTTAGGCATTTTGTACCGGAGGTTGCAAAATTCTGCTGCACTGCTGGATTTGGTATAATGTCTTCAGCCACTCTAATACGGATGTATACAAGAATTATCTGGTATCTGAACCAGCTGCCTTTGTACATAGTTTGGAGATTATTACAATAAATACATCAGCTAAAATTTTGCAGATTCCTGACTGAATGTCTGCTTTGTGCTCTCGTACAATTTTGGAGGTAATTTTAACCATGAATCCTCAATGTAGCCTTGGGCAAAGAGGATCCTGATGATTTACTATTTTATTAAAAGGATTCTGAAAAGTATGTATGGAAATTTTAATGACCACTTTAAGTACTGTGTAATAATTCTTCAGTCCACCCATTCCATTGTACAAAAGCTTCCATATAATTTCCTACGAAATCCGTGTAACTGTTGACCCTCAGCAACCCTTAACAACATTCCCCAAGAAGAGACTGGGTAAGAATTGTCGAGTATGGCTCAGTCCAGAGCTTAAGTACAGAGTATTCCAGTGCCCTTTTCAGGAATGGTGACCCTAAAATCCGCCTGTCATAAGACAGATTCACAACTGCCAAGCCTAGTTTCATGTTTCCTCCCTGATAGCTATTATGATAAATAAACTCTAATAAATAAACTCTAATTTTAAGGACAGGCAGAATGAAATGGGGGTCATTCAAAAGCATAATTCATGTTCCTGTTTTGTGAATGACAAAGTGAATGATAGAGAGATAAACAACTATAGCAGTATATTTTATTTTAATTTTTGAGAGGTGTTCTCTGAGCTTGGTGTTTTCTGATAATACTGATGATGTTACCTAGTTTCAATAATAAAACATCTGCAAGAAAATAACCAAGTTCAGAGACCCCTCCTTTGAACCCTAAGCTACAAATATTCTCCTTTATTTGCTTTAATTTTTGTTTTCAATCTGACTTTGCATTATAAAAAATGTTGGGAACCTAGTAAGGAGATTACTAGATCAGTCAGTTCTGGTCACTCTACAGTTGATTTTTTCCCCTTGCATAATACTGAATAAGTTTTAAAGAATAGCAATAGCACTTAGAATTATATATCACTTTATAATGCTTCACAGCCTCTCTAAGCAGTTTATAGAGTCAGCATATTGCCCCCAACAACCTGGGTTCTCATTTTACTGACTTCGGATGGATAGAAGATTTAGTATACCTTGTTCCTGGTGAGATTCGAACTGCCAAATTGCAGGCAGCCGGCAGTCATCAGAAGTAGCCTGCAGTACTGCATTCTAACCACTGCACCACCACAGCCCTTAGTAAGGCATCTAGCACAAAGAAGACTTCCTCATAAAATTATAATAAGGATGAAAGGTGAGTCAAGCTTGAGGCAGTCAGGACCGAACTCCTGGCTCTGGGCAGAGCTAGCCTGCAATATCGCATTCTGAACATTGTGCCACCATGGAAACTCAATTATGGTTTAAGAAACTTAAAACATAATTCAGTTGCTCTTAGTCTCAGGAAAGCATATTGAGGACTAGATCCTAAGTGAAAGAACTAGTGTAAACAGTAAATAAAAGACTGGAAATAAAGCAACACTTTACCTGATTCGCTTTTATTTTCTTGGCCATGAATTGATTAAGTAATCCTATTAATGATCCTTCTCCCTCCTATATCTCTGGCAATATTTTAATATACTGTATATTAGCACTTTGAACACTTGAAAGTATATACACTTTAATATTAATAAGTTCTATCTTAGTTGTCTTAACTGTTGGAGGCAATCACTTTGAATAGTTGAAAATAAGACACTTTATCAATATGCTATCTAAATGAGGAGTTCTATAATGATTGAAAGTTTATCACATAAACTTTGTACACTTATGAAATGCAATTTGATACAATATATGTTATATATATTAAAACAAATAAATGCAAATCCATATTTTGAATGATAGGTCAAACTAAATTGTGTATTCTATATTGTATAGCCCTATATTTTAAAATGACATTATTCAATAGTCACATTTCTTAAAACATTAGTCCCATTAAGTTTAAAGAAGCGAATAACTTCAAAATGTTTTATACCATATAATTTAATTAATCTAAGTTCACATCTGGTGTTGAGAGAGAAAAATACCGCACTGCTTTCTTGAATTTCATTGTTTGTTTCCCATATCATTTATTGCTTCAAAGATAAACGGTTTCATTATCTCTCTTCAAGACTTACATGATTGCAATGTAGTTATAAGTTTTTAATTAAATAAGTTTTTAAATTAATTATACGTCATCTAACAGTTTGTAATGCTGATATCTCTGTAAAGACAAAATAGGCTTTTTTTTTTTTTTAAAAAAAAGATGTTATCCTATATCAAGGGCTGTAGCTTGGTAAAAGTAGTAATTGCTGAACTCCTGGTTGTGATGTTACAACTGTTTACAAAGACAAGCATAGCATTGCATACAAGGCTGTAAATAATGTAATGGTAGTCCTTAATTTACAACCGACAATTTATGACTGTTCAGAGTTACAATAACAACAGCAATAGCACTTAGACTTACATACCACTTCACAGTGCTTTACAACCCTCTCTAAGGGGTTTATAGAGTCAGTATATTGCCCCCAACAATCTGGGTCCTCATTTTACCACATCAGAAGGATGGAAGGCTGAGTCAACCTTGAGCCTGGTGGGATTCAAACTGCCAAATTGCAGGAAGCCGGTACTCAGCAAAAGCAGTACTCCACTCTAACCACTGCGCCACCATAATGGTATGAGGATGGCTACTATATGGCCTGTAAAGCAACTTGGGTTGTCGTAAAAATTTCACTTCTATTCCTTCCCACAATAGTCATATAACTGCCTTTCAGGCACTTGACCTCCAGCTTGTAATTATGTTTTTGCTGCTTCCTGGCATTTTTTGCCAGTTTTCTGCAAAAAACACCCGCTCACTTTACAATTATGCTATTCATTTAACAACCACCTTGAAAAATGTCAGAAAAATATGTCCAGTCAGGTGGGTGTGCCTTGATTTACAACTATAACCACATATGACCAGATTTCTGGCTCCAATGGTGGTTATAAGTCAAAGACTACCTGTATGGCTTTTTTTTTTTTTTTTTTAAAGCAAGAAATCTATTTTATTGAAGTCACACTTAACAATTTATCCTTTAGCATAGTTTACATTTAGCAAGTTGGACTTAGAAATCTAAAAAAAAATTAATGGACACGTCCCTTTCAAAAACACTGGCACTTTTAATTACATTTTTTTTATAGCAAAATATTGTTCTTACCACTGTCTCAAAAAAACAGTGAAAATATATTTCTAAAGAAGTTACTTTGCAAATGTAGGTGATGATAGCCCATTTGAGATGGAGTAGATGAATGAAATCATTTGGAAAAAATGTAGAGGATACTTTATTTTAGTTTCTTTTCTTTTATGTATATTGAGAGTATTTGCACCAAGACAAATTCCTTGTGTGTCCAACCACACTTGGCCAATAAAGAATTTTATTGAAAACATCTGATCCCTGAATATGTCTTAACTGCTTGTAATAATAACATTTCCATTTCAGAAATATTATCTAAAGTAAAATGAAAATAATCCAAAAGAGATCAAAGTTGTGACCATGATAATTATACATTATTACTAATAGAACATGGATTTAGCAATATGTACCATTTCCCCGTGGCAGGGTATTCTTGGATCTTGCTTTGGGGATTATTTTTTTAGCATCTGTTTGGACTCTTGTGGAAAAACCATTTACCTTTAATAGATCTTTTGAAGTAATCTATCCAACTTTTTGGTTGATTTGAAATCACCTAGAGCAGGGGTCTCCAACCTTGGCTCCTGGAAGCCTGGCGGACTTCAATTCCCAGAATTCCACAGCCAGCTGGCTGTGGAACTCTGGGAGTTGAAGTCCGCCAGGCTTCCAGGAGCCAAGGTTGGAGACCCCTGTCCTAGAGCATAAAAAGAATATTATTCATTTGGAATACAAACCTCTAATATACCATAATTTAAATGGAACTTGCACTTAAATTACAACTTTCATTTTTAGCATAATACAGTACTAAAATGTTAACTAAATCCACAGAATTATATTAATCTGTACAGTTTACAAGAATTTGGTTAGACATCAAAGCCTTGGAAAAATATATCATATATTATAGCTGTCTGCTCTGTCTTTAGCATTCAATGATAAAATTACACATTTGCCATTTTGTTAAGGGTGATGACTAAAATTCATTTGTAATACATTAAGCTTGTCATACTTTATTGGGATTAGTAATATTTAAAATTATTCCTTTGTGTGTTTTAGCAGAGGAGAGATATTCTATAGAAACAGAACAAATATTAAGCGGAATCATTTTAGAATATTTTGATGTTTTCCAAAATTAATATACTGTCAATTTTCTTGTGAAGACTATGAAGATTAATGGTAAGGTAGAATTTTAAAAAGCATGGGAAATGTGAAAAACTGTAACTTAATCAGTGCTTTTAAAAAGAGATAATGTATTATTTTCCATTTTTGCATGAATTATGTTTCCCCACAAATTATATCCTTCAGCATGGAACAAGTAAAATTGTATCTAAAAATAATGTAAGGTATCGACTCACCACATAATATTTGTTGAAGAATATTTATCGGTAGATATTTGAAATTCCCAAGGTTAAATCTTTGCTAACTTGCCACTAAATACAGTTTTGTGCCATTTTTCATTTTGTTTTGCCTAAAACTATTTCCATACAGATTGTGGTCAGATTTACTATATATTGAACTTTCCCTTACTATGTTTTGCTCACAAATGTATGCATAAAAAGGATAGTATCAGGAAGAAGTATGAGTGAGAGGAAAACCGTCAGCTTTCCAGTCCTTTGTCTTTAATAGCCCTACTGTTCTTTTCCATAATACATTGATTGGGAAATAAAAAATAGTTGATACAGTTGAGTTGGCCAGATAATTGAAGTTTGAAATAGTCTTCCAAAAACATTTGGTTATTTTATGTTCTTTGCCTATTTTATAATGTTTTAAACATACAAAATCGCGAGGTGCCTGCAGTTTGAATATAGCTGAATTATTTTGATGTAGAGATTATGTTGAGTATTAATAATAAATAGAGTGAGGTTATGAATATAGAATGAAGAAATGAAGATTATTTTAGCTGACTTGAGTATTCCCAAGAATAAAATGTCAGGAAATAAATCAAATATTTTTTAAAAAAAATTCATTTCCCCCTCACTTCAAGAAAGACAATTCTTTGAGAGTCAGGTTTTATTTATATAACATATGATTTTAAATGGGAATGTCAGTAAACATTTGACCCAGTAATCATTATTATTGTTGTTGTGTATATATTTCATATTTGGATAATATAATTACTACATTGTACATGCTTGTTTATTAACAGAATATTCTCCTTAGAGCTGCTCGGATTGTCCAGAGGATGGGTGGAGCTTCAATCTCTGCTTGTTGTAGGCTGAGCTTAATTTCTGAGGAACACCCCCTTCCATCACGTGGCTTGCCATCTCGTTCCCCAGTTTATGCTCAGCCCTCGAGCAGAGTAGGCTGTGTGTGTGTGTGCTCTTGGCCATTTCAGGATTCCTCTCATTCGTTTTTAGTACCTCTATTCAGGTCGTATACAACCCTTTATTTCTTCCCCTCTCCTTAGCCCTGCGCAGCTGGTCCCTTGGTTTGGCATAGTTTCCTGGGAGGCCCCCCCCAGGGGTTGCCAGGGGGCAAGCCAGCAAAATTTAAGCTGCCTCCCCCTCCTTTTCCCATTGCCTTTCTGCCTCTTTAGATCTGTTAAAAAAAAAAAAAAAGGCTCCGTTTTCATTCTGTTCCCCCTCCCCGAACTCCGTTTCTTATAGCGCTTAAAGCGTTTTGACTATTTCCTTCGTAGTCTTTCCCCTGGGACCCTTGGATTGTCCCTGGGCACCCTCCTGGCCGCTGCACAAGGGTCCCACAAGCTCCTGTAGTGGCGACTGCCATTTTGAAAGTCGCCTCGTGGCTGGGCGCCATTTTGTTTTTCCTATCTTGCCGATCTCTGCAGCGTGCCCATTTAAAGCAGCAGGACCGGCAGGCCTGCCGAGGTTTTAAAATTGTGCTTTGCAGTTGGAGGTTTTTTCCTTTCCACCTCCCCTTGTTGGCTCTCCCCGCAACCAGCTGTAGTGGCTGCGGTTATTTCCACCACTCCCGCCCGGTTTTGCCTGGGTCGGCAGTCTGGTTTAGGCCCGGCTTTGCCCTTAAGGCTCTGTAATCCTCCAATATAGGATAATAATAATAATAATAATAATAATAATAATAATAATAATAATAATAATAATAATAATAATAATAATAATAAACGGGGAGGGAATAAACAACCAGATCTCATATATATATATATACACACACACACACACAAAATAATAGAGAGACCTTGAAAGGTCGTTACAGCAGAGGACCTCAAAGGCTCGATTAGGCCTTGACTTACCAAAAAAAAAAAAAAGAGAGAAAGAAAATAGAAGGGGGGAATAATCATACGGAGCAAAGAAGACTTATTAATTCAAATCAATAATAAACGGGGGACGGTGTGTGTGTGTGTGTGTGTAAAAGAACTCCCAGAGCTCCCGTTGTAGGTCGACCCCTAGGCACGCCAACCGCCTCAGATTGAATCCCTGTTTTTTCTTAACTACCTGGAATGGCAGAAAGCAATCCTTCAAAGGGTCCTTCCTTGAAGGTCAAGGCAAAGACCCACCACCTGCGCAGTCAGGCTAAGGAGCCCACCAAAGCCTCTCAAAGGGATGCCTTAAGACGTCACAAGGCGCTAGAAAGAGAAATAGACAAACATACTAGACAGGCAGGCTTAGTGCCTCCAGCACCAGCCACTCCTTCCACCTCCGCTCTTCCCCCCCTCCTGCAGCCTTTTCCTCCCTATCCAGGCACAGCTCACCCTCTCAAGGGCATCAAGCCCCGGGCATACCAGCCAGGCGAACTCCAGAGGCTATTTTCACGCCCACGGCCGCCAGCCTGTGCCAAGAGGAACCTCTCATTCAGGCGGTTCCGGAGCAGCTCAGAGCCTGGATGGAGATGGCTACTCGACAGGGGATTGCAGAAGGGATGCAGCAGTTGACCAGACCGGAGTTGTCTCTGCAGGCCACCGAATCTGTAAGATCATTCCCTCTCATGCCCCCCCCAGGGGAGGTTTGCCCCTCAGTCAGGGAGGATGAGGATGAAGTGGAAGGGGACCTAGATTTAGACAGGGAGGAGGAGGAACAATATGACCTGGGGTCCTTACTATATGACAAACCTCTTCCGGACTCAGACCCATCAGAGGTGGAAATGTCCGAGGACGAGGGTCTCACTCCGGACCAACCTGCCTTTGTAGGGCTCTTTAAGCCCCAGCTATTCAAATCCCTCCTCTACAAGGCCAGGAACATCTCTGGCCTAACAGCCCAGAGCTCCTCTAATCCCAGTCCCGTGGTTCCGGAAGGGCCGGAGGACTCCATGTTTAGACATCCGGAAGTGTAGGCCAAGGTCATCCCTACCCCCCCATATTCCTGGATCTGGTGTCCAAGCAACTGACCTCTTCAGTTGCCCCCCCGGCCAATGATAAAAGATTCTTCAACCTTGACCCGGAGCTCTCGACCCTGCTGAGCATTCCGGAGGTTGATGAGCCTATCGTAGGCCTGACCTCTTCCTCCGCCCTCAGTGACCCTTTAGAGGCCCTCAAACCAGAGGACAAGAGGTCAGAGCTTGCATTAAGGCGAGCTCACCAGTCGGACGCATGGGCCATCAGGGCGGCAACGGCCGCTTCCTTTTTCATCAGATCTTCCATTCGCTGGCTTCGCCAGCTTAAGCAACATGTCCTGACCTCCAATATCCGCGCCCATCAACATATCGCCAAGATAACGGCCGCAGCTGAGTTCTCAGCTGACGCCACCTTTCATTCAGTTAAATTCTCCTCCCGCGCCATTTCCTCCCACATCTCGTCTTGCCGCCTGCTCTGGCTAAGACACTGGCAGGCGGATCTCAAGAACAAGATGAAGCTAGCTTCCGCTCCCCTAGCTGGAAATAAGCTGTTCGGTACTTCCCTGGATCCTCTCCTAGTTGAGGGAAGGAATAAGAAGAAATTCCTCCTTTCTCTTTCCTACAAGTCAGAATCCAGATCTCTGCAGCCCTTTCGGAGGGCTCCCTTTTGTCCCTATCCCCAACCCCCCTTCCCCCCAGGCACCAAAGGCCCCCCTCCTTTGGTTCAGGACAGTCCCAGGACAGGTCCGACCCCTTCAACAGGCACAGGAGAGGTGGAAACTTCAGGAGGCCCTTTCGTGGCTCCGGCAGCAGGCCCTTCCAGCGCTCCAGATAAGCCTCCTGACACTGTCCCCATTGGCGGGCGACTCAAAGCCTTCGCCTGTCGATGGGACTCATCCACTTCAGACTCTTGGGTCAGGGATACAGTCCAGTTTGGCCTTGCTCTCGAGTTTCTCTCCCCCCCCCCCAATTTTTTCATTACATGTCCCTGCTCCAAGAACCTCACCAAACGTAACCTCATGGAGGAGGCAATTCAGCACCTATTGGACATTCAGGCTATCCAGCCAGTTCCTTCATCCCAAAGGGGATAGGGCTTCTATTCACTCTTATTCGTGGTGCCCAAACACTCGGGGGGATGGGGGGCTATTTTGGACCTAAAATGGTTAAACCGTCACCTGGTGTACCGCAGATTCAAAATGAACACGCTGCAATCCATCCTTTTGGGAGTTCGACAGGGAGACTGGTTGTCATCCATCGACCTCTCTGAGGCATATTTACACATCCCAATACGACCCTCCCACTCCAAGTTTCTCCGTTTCAGCTATAATAACCTACACTTTCAGTACGTGGTCCTCCCATTCGGGTTAGCCTCGGCCCCCAGGACCTTCACCAAGGTACTGGCCACGCTGGCTGCCCACCTCAGATCCATCCCGGTGTGACTCCACTGTTACCTGGATGATATTCTCATCCTCTCCCCCTCCAGGGAACAGGCCATCAGGGATATCCATACTACCCTCACCTCCCTCCAGGAACACGGGTTCCTCATAAATTGGAAGAAAAGCCAATTGGCCCCTTCCACTAGGCTATCCCATCTAGGGACCATAATTGATACAGTCAGGGGGAGAGTGTTCATCTCCCCAGAAAGGATACTCAGCATCCAACAATCAGTCAGGCTCATCAGACGACACAGGAAGGTCTCTCTCCTTGAATTATCCAAGTTGCTAAGTAAAATGATCTCTTGTATTCCCGTTATTCCCTGGGCCCGTTTCCACTCTAGATCCCTCCAGTGGTTCCTGCTTCCGTACCAAAGGGCCGGGTCAAGCAACTCAAGGCGCAAGGTCAAGGTCTCACCAAGGGTTCTCACCTCCCTCCTCTGGTGGAGCAAGGCGTCGATCAACAAGGGCTGCCTCCTCAAGGAGCCACCAAGACTCACCGTCAACACAGATGCCAGTCTGTCCGGATGGGGCGCCCACCTTCTCTCCCTTACAGCTCAGGGCAGATGGTCACCGACAGAGAGGCTGCGCAACATAAACTGGGTAGAGCTTCACGCCATCCACCTGGCCCTCCGCAGCTTCCTCCGTCATATTCAGGGCCGACACGTTCTCATTCTCACTGATAACATAACAGCAAAGGCACATATCAACAGGCAGGGGGCACTCAGTCCTCAAGTCTAATGAGGGAGACCGAGCGCCTTTGTCGGTGGGCAGAGTCTCACCTCCTCTCACTCAGAGCGGACCACATTTCAGGCATTGACAACACCCGGGCAGATTTGTTGAGCAGAGCCACCATAGACCAGGCAGAATGGTGCCTCCACCCAGACCTGTTCAGGCAGGCGACAGAAATTTTTGGCCTGCCTGTGGTAGACCTGTTTGCCTCCCCCCCGCAATACCCAACTTCCATGGTTCATCTCCAGATTTCCGTCCCTAGGGGTGGAGAACCACAACGCCCTCCGATGCCCGTGGCCCTCGGGCCTTCTTTACGCCTTCCCCCCTCTGGCACTTTACGCCTTCCCCCCTCTGGCACAGAAGGTCATTCACGAGAGGGCGGAACTGCTTCTGATAGCTCCTTATTGGCCCTGTCGCTCCTGGTTTGCGGACCTCCGCAGCCTATCAGCCCCGCCCTGGAGGATCCCAGCAGACAGGATTTCTCTGTCTCAAGGCCCCCTTCTTCACCCAGACCCCCAATGGCTACAGCTAGCCGTATGGAGGTTGAGCAGGAACGTCTAAAAAGGGAGAATTTCTCCACTGAGGTTATCAACTCCATCTTAGCAGCTAGGCGCCCCTCCACCAGAAGGATTTACAACGCCACTTGGAACAGTTTCTGCAAATGGTGTGCCAATCTCCAAATTGACCCAACAAATCCATCGGTAGCCCAAGTCCTCGACTTTCTTCAGGAGGGTCTCGGTAAAGGTCTGTCCCCCAACACACTAAGGCGCCAGGTAGTAGCCCTATCCACCATAATTTCCTGCGAGGGGGTTAATTCCCTCTCCCACCATCCCTGCATCCGGGCATTTCTGAGAGGGGCCTCAAACTTACGACCTCCATCCCTTCACCGGTACCCAACATGGGATCTCAACAAAGTTTTGACCTCCCTCACTAAGCCACCCTTTGAACCCCTTAGAGAAGTCTCTCTCCAGTTCCTATCCTACAAAGTAGTGTTCTTGGTGGCGATTACTTCGGCCCGAAGGATTTCAGAGATCGCTGCTCTGTCAGTCAGGAAGGACCTGTGCGTCTTCCATTCTGACCGGGTGGTCCTCCGACTTGACCCGTCCTTTCTACCTAAAATTAATTCGGTTTTCCACAGGGCTCAGGAGCTTATCCTCCCCAATTTTTGCCCCAGGCCAACCCATGAAAAGGAGCAGCTATGGCACACCTTAGATGTTAGGCGGGCTTTGCAGATATATATTAAACGTACTCAGACCTTCCGCAAATCCGAGGCTCTGTTCATTTCCTTTCAACCAAAGTCACAGGGGCTCAGGGTTCCCTCAACTACAATAGGCCGCTGGATAAGGGCAGCCATTTCTAGGGCATACCAGGCCCAGGCACTCACAGTGCCCAGGGGTATCATGGCTCACTCTACCAGGAGTGCGGCGACATCAGCTGCCTGGGCTACACAGGCCCCTATATTTGACATTTGCCGGGCAGCAACGTGGACCTCTCCGTCGACTTTTATTAGGCATTACAGAATCGATAGGTATGCCGCTGCAGAGGTGTCTTTCGGTAGAAGAGTCCTTCAGAGGGTGCTCAGGGATCCTGAGGACTCGACAGTCCAGACGGTGTCCCTCCCGTAGGACAAGCCCCAGCTTTGGTATGTCCCATCCTCTGGACAATCCGAGCAGCTCTAAGGAGAATGGGCGTTGGTTCTTACCTGACATGCCGTTTCTCTTGAGCTGGGAGGATTGTCCAGCCCCTCCCTTTTCCTTTCACCGTCTGGAGGGGTCTCGTTTCAGCCAATGCACCTTAAGTCTAGCAAAAGGACAGCACGAATGCCTGTTTTTTTCCTCTCCCCTTCGCATGAACTGGGGAATGAGATGGCAAGCCACGTGATGGAAGGGGGTGTTCCTCAGAAATTAAGCTCAGCCTACAACAAGCAGAGACTGAAGCTCCACCCATTCTCTGGACAATCCTCCCAGCTCAAGAGAAATGGCGTGTCAGGTAAGAACCAACGCCCATTTTATCCAAATCTTTGGATAACAGATTTACCTTATTGTGAAGCATCAGGTTGAACCAAATCTTAAACTACATTAACAGGCATTGGGTATAGACGAAAATACTTATTTTGTGTGTTAATTGGTTTCTACATACTACACAGTGTCCTTGATTTCCCTTTGTTGAGTTTGATTAAAATCTGTGTATATTTAAATCATTTAGAGAAAAGGTTGCTTTTCAATGGCACATTTTTACAGTGATTTCTGTGAAGGAAATAACAGGGATTTTATGAAGGTGATCTAACATTTAGTTAATGCCTCAATGTAAGAGTAGAATTTCCAGATTGATAAAAATTGATAAACAAGCTACGCATGTTTCTATTATTAGTAAAGAGACTTGCCTCTCCACAGATTCATGAGAAAAGCTGTGAGAAAAAGAATCAAAGAATTTCCATCTTACTGAACATGGAGATACATTGGTTTTCAGTTAAACCAATACACTAATTTGCTAACATTCTTGTATTGCTTATCATACAACCAATCTTACTACAGACAGGCATGCTTGGAAAATAATCATTTTCAGTTCAGGCAGCTGTTCAGTGTAACTAACACATGTTCAGACAGCATATTGCAGATATACTTTTCTAGTCTATCTAGAATAGAAGAGAATATGGGAAATTAATATTTTGAGGATCATCATCACAGATTCATGCTATTCTGTATATGTTATAGATTTCATTTTAGAATAACAAAGCTTACTTTTAACTTGGTGCTCCCGGATTCATTTTGGGATTCCCAACTCTTTCCTAGCTATTTTTCAATATGTGCATTAGTTAGGAATCCATTAAATTCAGCATATCTGGAAGACACCAGGTTGAGGAAAGCTAGAATTTCTCATTCTAAGACAGTTTTTCATAAACTGTTCTGTTCTCATATAAGTAGGAGTGTGTTTAGTATTTACTAAACTAAAGTAGTACACTTTTCACTGTGATATCAGAATGCTGTTTGGGGAAAAAACAAATATGATTTGTGTAAATTTCATATGTTCCATAACCCATAGGCTTTCATTATACTTGATTTCATATATTTTATAGCTAGGAGCATTGGACTAAATTCCAATATTATGCCAAATTTCTTCCTTGGAGGTTTTTAGTTCATTTTAAGTCACTTGACTTAAGTGTTAGACATCTATGAGTTTTAATAAGAAAAGGAAAGATCAATTTTTGGCGGCTGTCTATAGCACTTGTATAAGATTGAATGCACTTTGGGAAATAAAGCATGAATGTATAAATACAGGAGAAAAATTGTTGTCATCTTTCAAGCATTATCAATAACTTCTGCCTCAAAATCCTTGTGAAGTATTATTTCTCCATATGGTTGCTTGCTATGTAATTTAAATATTGCTAAATAACTTATTTTGAACTGCATTTTTTTTAGTTACTGTGCTGTATCTAAAGATCTCTTAAAAGATTGTGGCTACTACAGATCAAGATTCAGTCCAATGAATCTTACGTTTTCTCGTTATGTTTCTCCCATGCATATGGGAGAATAATCTCCCAATTATGCTATTATCATACCTATTGATTTATGGATATCTGTAGGATTTTTTTATATATATATACAGTTACTCAACATCTAGGAGCTTGTGGTAGTGACTCTCTTTGGAATCTACTCAGACAAGAATATGGATAACTTAAAAAGAAAGCAAATAATTTATTTAGGTAATATAGCACCTTGGACAATTGTTATTTGAAACAGAATGTTTTTACTTTTTAATAAAAAATTTCCAATGTCACTTAATTCTGATTGCCTCTTTAAAATTATTTTCAACAACATCAAATCATCTGAGCAGTTATCTTCCCATTCTGTCAATTGATTCCATTAATTTTTCTATTCAAATACTATTTTGTAATCCATTGCTTCAATTTTCTTATAATAAATAAGAAATGTTGTTTCATTTTTTCCTCAGAATAAAAGAAAATATCTTTTTTTATTTCATCTCCAACACAGAGAAGACTTCTTAAAATACAGAAGAAATACTGGAACATACCATTGCAGTTAATATATATACTAGTATCAATTTGTAGGTTAATGATTCAGGCTTATTTTCTAAACATACTTTTCTTTAACCTATAATCAACAGGAAACTGCATATTTCTTGAAAAGTACCATGTAAAATATTAATGCTTTTAATGATGGTTATAGAGCTCTGGGTTCAAAAAGTATTTGAGATATCAGGCTTTGTATAATGCTACCTTTGAAACATTAATGCAGGCACTTTGCTTCATAATAAAGTACCATGATATATTGATTTGAAATTTCCATTCATTCCCTACCTCCCAATTATATGCTGCAATAATTGCTGTTCTTTTTTAATGTGTGTTTGCCCAGATTGTGAATATTTTAAATCTCATTTTTAATCCAGCATGTCACTTTATTCCAACCTGTTTAGTTGATTTTGAAAGGAAACTCGTTTTGCTTAATTAGTGTATGGAACGTTTATATAAGGAGAATTGGATTTTAGAATCCCTGAGTGGAGCTTTAAAAAGCAAAACTATTGACTATGCTTTTAACTAGCTTCAGCAATTTATCTATATAATTTTGGCTTTGTTTCAATTTAGTTAATGGGAAAAAATTTCTTTTCACACAAATCTATGGAGAATGTATTTCAGTTTCTCACAGAATTATGTTGTTAAATTCTAAGTGGCAGTTTTTATTTTCTCATTAAGTTACTTTATTCATTGCATGAGATCTAATTTCATTTCTCCTAAATGAGACACCAAAGATGATTGACTATTTTATTTGCATATCAAATGTATCAAGGATTAGCACCTTTTTAGTGGGCTGGGCTCTAACTTAATAGTTTTATGGAAGTAGAAACTTGACTGAGTCTGACAAAGATATGACCTGAATAGAGCATGTGATAGATAAGCAAGATTTGTTAGTGTTTTTTTTTTATTCTGATTGGTAGATTTTTGTCAAATTTTGTTTTCAATTTTTAACACATTATGATATTTTTCTGCCGTGTATGTAAAGACAAATTCCTTATATGTCCAATTACACTCGGCCAATAAAGAATTATATTCTATTCCATATTAAGATTTTATATGCTTCATCTTCCAAATGGTAGTAAACTCTGATTTTAGTGTCTTATAATCAGAGAAAGCCTTGTGGGCTTCAAAATAACAGAGTTGGGACAACACCAGCCTGCACCTTCAGTTTTCTTGCAGTTTTCAAAAAAATAATGTCCACAATCATTTTTGGAGTAACAACGTAGTTCCAAAAATTGCTATACAGTACTTAAAGAAATTTCATCTGTATCTTTCATTTTAGATACAGCTGGTTACATAATAAGCTTGCTGAAATATTTATACTTTGAGGAAAAACTTTTGCTGCATTGCATGGGAAGATTTTAGATACATTAATACAAATTAATTTTGTATTTTGTTGCATTAAATTAACTCAATGTTCCTTTCCTTAATGCCCTCTTAAGAAAAATACTGAGCGGTTGGGAGAAAAAAATGGATTTTACAAACTAATTTGTCGATCAGCAGGGAAGATTTAGTTGAGTTCTATAACATATCACACAAAACCAGCTGAATTTCTACCACTATCAGCCTAATTTAACCTTGAAATTGCTTAATGATTCCTAACATGGATACCGTAGTATATACTACCTTTATAGCTTGTATTACATTCATTATATTGAACAGCCAACTTAAAAAGGCATCAATCTTATAAAGTTGCTTCTTTTCACAAACTGGAATGCTCTTAATTAAGGCTGCCCTAAACTAGAGATCTTTTGATAGGATTAATTTAATGTAGCCTATTATATTTATGATATTTTTTGCTCATACTAATTATTTAGATGACCTTTGCAGAAGCAGAAGGGATGTTAAAAACTTTGTCCTGATGTGTTTATCTGTGAAAGGGGAAACAAAAATTCCATGATTCCTATATAAGAACTCAAAGTTTCAAATCTGAATTTGATCCTCATCCTGATGTAAACATATGTAACAAGCCAGAAGAGAAAAATGCATGTGAACTAAGTCTAAGTGAAAGGTAGCTTTATGTCTTTACTCCCACTAGTCAGGAATTTGCAAAATAATTTTGTATTTCATTCATAGATAAGACAACATTTTCTTCCAGAAAGTTCATTTTGATAGAAACATTTCTTATGCATATACAAATCTGCTTTCTTCCATTGCTTTGTGGAGCATTCTAATGGCAACTCTTTCAGCACTATTTGGAATTGTGAGGACTGATCTTGGGAGCATATTCATTTACTGTCAAGCTGTTTCTACCCCTGAGCTGTGCCTGCTGCTCTATGATTTCTTGAGATTGGTGTAAATATCTTCCATTTTTTCCCCCTTCCTTTCTGCTTCTTGTTAGCTTCTAAACCATTAAAGCAGAGGTGTCCAACTGTGGCAACTTTAAAACATGTGGACTTCAATTCCCAAAATCCCCCAGCTAGCAACTCTGATGTTGAAGTCCATAAAACTTAAATTTGCCAGACTTAAATTTGCCAAACTTAATTTTTTTGGACACCCTTATTTTAAACAATTTTGACAGAAATTAGAGAAGACCATGAAATTGTCATAAGGAGACTAGATATAGAACATATATATCTCTGTTTTACAGGTCAAGGTTGTGGTAACCTAATTCAGGTGTGTTTTTGAAGATAATGTGGTTAAGCAGTTGGGTTTGGAAATTGTTGCCAGTTTGTTACTTGAAGCCAAGTAACAATCTTCTAGCCAATTGTGGTCTCCCATCTGTCCACTTTACTGTATCTCATCCATCATCATGAGAAAGCTTTGATAAATTTCAAAAGGCCAATTTGACAGCAGGTTGTATGGTATGTCCAATAAAATTTGTAATACTGTATTAAAATACTGCAATATGTTATATTCAGAACTGTAAAAGTCCTAGAAGTCTTGAAAGGAAATAAAACTGAGGTTATCATCTACAGATGATTGAATTGATGTTTGATGTTTATTGTCCACCTACATATGGACATGAATCCCAAGATTGCTTAACTGAAGAAGCAGCATGCCTTACAAAGAAGTATACCCCCTGTTCGAAGATAATTACTCACTGAATTTGTGCATATTTCATTATTTACGTATATTATCTGTGAGTAGTGTAAGCATAAGCCCACACTGGAACAGGTTAACTTTCTTGTTTCTTTGTTATTATATTATCCTCCATCTTTATCCAACATTAATTATTCTCTTGCTATATTGCTTTCTAAAAATAGTGGTTGAAGGCTAGAATAACAAGAATTCTAAAAATAAGTCAATACATGCTTCATTGATTATAGAAAGGCCTTTGATTGTATCAGTCAAGAATGAGACAAAATTGTATATTGTCTCCTTATTCATTTAATGTATATGCTGAATATATATTAAGGAAAATGGATTAATTTGATTTTAAAATTGGAATTGAATATAAAGACAAAATTAATGACAACAGATACAACAACCTGCCCTAGAATTGATAATCAAGATATAAAAGTGGTAGATAATTTTTGCCTTTTTGGATCAACCATCACAGTAAAGAAACACACTAGAAGTAAATTTGAACTTGTAGAGCAGAAATGAAGACCATGGAAAAGATATTTTGGGTGCTGTGATGTGCCTATATCTACAAAGATTGGAATACAGCATATGTTTCCTGTGACATTCAAAGGAAGCAAAAACTACTTTGAAGAAGCATAATGTGAAGAGTATTAATACTTTTGAACCTTAGTGTGACTTCTGGAAAAACTGTTGACAGCCAAGAAAACAATCAAATTGATCATTAAAAAAAAAAATTCAGAGCATTGTAGCTAAGGTTGGACTTGAAAATGGGTATTCCTAATGCCACACACACTCATGGACATAATATATGCATTTACAAACATAGATGAGCAATTCTTTATATTTAAATGAGCCAGAATTGAAATATAGCAAGTTTTTATCTGTTGAAACTGTATCTGTAACAGTTTTATGCGCAAGTGTGTCTTCTCTTAAAGAAGATTTAAATGAAAATGAATATTTTGTTTTAAGTTAATACAGTAGCATGTGTATAGAAAGTCATATAATTATTGGTATTGCATAGGAATCTGTTGTTATCTTGCTGGAAAATAAAAGACAAAAGATTCATAAATTTTTTTACAAGGTGTCTAGAGCTGCAATGTCTCATAAAAACAATCAGAATAAAAAAAAAACGATTGCAGTTCTGTAGAAATGGACAAGAAGCACAATATACATTTAGCTTCAGTTTTATGGCAAGATCTATTTAAGAATGAAAAAATATGACAGAATGAGATTATTAAACAAAACAAAAAGAATTCATAATAAAAGGCTTTCAAATTTAATATATAATTGAATATTATTTCAGACTTTATATGGTTAGACTTGCTACTAGGTATTGCATCAACATAGCACTTTGTCATCCCTCTCAAGAATTTAGCCTAGTACCGTGAAAGTGAACCTATGGCACGCATGCCACAGGTGCACGCGAGCCGCACCAAACTTACCTGTGGGTTCCAGCTTTGGCCCATTTGAGGTCTTTTTTGGGGCTACCAGAGGCTCGAGTTAAGTCTCTGCAGCCTTTGGAGGCCAAAAAACAGACCTATTTTGTCACTTCCAGTATTTCTATAAATACCAGAAGTGATGAAACAGGCCCATTTCCCTCAAGCCTCTGGAGGTCAAAAAAGGCCTCAAACGGGCCAAAAATCAGCTGGAACATGCATGTATGTGCAGAGTAGGTAAGAGGGCAGCGGAGAGGGGGAAGATCACACATGCATGTGCAGGGGACATGGGGGGCATGCACATTGCCTTCTGGGTGCTGGCACGCAAGCACATGCACAATTTTCGGCACAGGAGCCCCAAAAGGTTATCCACCACTGGCCTAGTACATATAATACATAAACATGTTCAAATTGAGTGAAAAAATGCTTGTTGAGTTATGCAAATAACAAAAGTTTAACTAAAACAAGTAATTCACCCTAAAAAAAAGTTAACAGAACAGAATTTTAAAAATCCCAAGAAAAGATTGGATCCTGTTTCTATTCATTTTAACTTTCTGCCCATTCCTATCTTAGATTCAGAGCTATATTTCTTTTCTTAAATGCATCATATTTACCAATAGTAGAAATGAGTCCATGGGCATTTCAATAGATTCTGGTGAATATGTCTCACTTTCTAAGCTATAACACTATTATATTATTTAGATTTTTTTTTTCTTTTCAGTTTTCTTCCTCAACAGTTCGTCAATATGGTGAAAGTTGAAAGGCATTATCTATATAAGCAGAACAGGCTCAAAGGAATGCAATTTTTATATTTGTCACTTTCTTAATTCTAACCTGTTTCTAGATACATGACTGCCTCTCTGTATGTGCAAAATTGTCTGGCTCATTCTTTGATTTCTATGTGAAATTGAAACTAGTCAGCAGTAGCTTGTACATATTTTGTTATTAGCTTTCAAAGACACAGTCTAATATTTAGCAACAGCAATACACTTAGACTTATATACTGCTTCATAATGTTTTATAATACACACTAAGCAATTTACATAGTCAGCATATTGCCCCCCAACAAAATGGGTCCTTATTTTACTCACCTTAGAAGGATGGACTGTTGAGTCAACCTTGAGCTGGTCAGGATCAAATTCCTGGCAGTAGGCAGAGTCAGTTTGCCATACTGCATTCTAACTAATGAGCCACCACGACTCCTAGAATTATAATTTATAATAAATAATTTAGAATTTGTTTTGAGTAATGCATGGGTATCAAACTCGCCATGTCACATTGCCATCAAGTGAAATTTCATGACATTTTTCCCATTCACAGACATGGGGTAGGTGTGGCCTGCGCATAAGGCATCCGGCCAGCAGGCCGCTAGTTTAACACCCCTGGTGTCAAGGCTGAGATAAACAAAAGAACCCTTTCTGATTTTTGTGTCATTATTTGCATGTAGAAAAAATATAAATCAACAGTATTTACATGATGTCCTGCAAATGTTTTGGGCATCAGTTCCTCTTGCCCCTTACCACCATTCCTTGGCATATAAACCTTTCTTCAGAATGAGTTTAAAGTTGAGTTCACACATTACACTGAGCCATTATGTTGCTTAGTTTTGGTTTTTAACTTAAAGTCTTTTACAAAGACTGAAATTAATAGTGGAAAATTTACTCTGGCACCTTTGATGAATAAGAAGTTGTTTAATTATATCGGCATCTAAACATTCTAAATTTCACATTCTCCCCCCCCCCCATAGAAATATGTATAATATATTTGATTTCAGTTATTATATTGCCTCTGGTGATGATCAAGCCTATCATTTAAGTTAAACAAACATTTTTAAGATTTCACAGTTAAGTCTTCCCTTTATTGCTGTTGCAGCATAAGAGCTATGAAATATCTGACTGGATGAGTTAAATTGGAATCAGGCAATTTCATGGCTTGTTCTTTTGTTTACTGAATGGAAGAGGAGAATAAAAGAGGTGAAGATAGCATTGATGTGCTTCGAAATAGTCCTCAGCTTTGCCTTTTATAAATAGTGTGAAATAATTACTGTTGAATAAGTCTAAGGCAGTAAAGCAGTGATTTCTATGATACAAAATCTGATTGAGTCTTGGAGGTACACTAGTAAACTCTGAACACACATATTTGTATTTATATTATGCTACCACTTGTTAAAAGTTTACATTTACATGATGAAATTCCCACAGTGATAGGAAGAAAGCATTATAGACTTGCATATATTAAAGTCTGTGTTTGTGAGGGTTTTTTTTGTTTCTTTTAAAAACAAAGTGACCGTGTATATTTTAATATTGTATTTAACGTTTCAGTTTGCTGTTTAGAAATACTTACACTGTTTAGAAATTTACTTATGCATTTCCAGGTTCCCGAGCTGATATAGTTTAATGCAATATTGAATAGTAATCTGATGTTCTAATTGAAGTGTTTTATATCCTGATTTTATCATGGAATTCAAGATATTTTGTATAAAGTTTCAACCTTTTTGAAACTTTATGCTGTTTGCAGCAACTGATCCAAAGCCATTCAGCTTTAGATCTGAAACCAAGTGAAAATTTGAATCCACTACTTTCATATCCACAGAACATTTCAAACATTTCAGATGCCCTTCCTAACTTGGTTTCTAGGACACTTGCAATAGCTACTTTATTTATTCAAGGCTCTGATTATAACTCTCTTCTCCACAGACTTCAAAACCAAGTTGTTGATAGAAATCCAGAAGAACACCTGCAACAACACTCTCCTGTGCTCTTCCCTCTATCTTATCACGTTGCATTGTCTTTGAAAGGGAGTCTCTAATCTTGCTTTCTCAGCTTTGTCTAAGATATTTTCAAGCCTCTAGTTGGCAGTGTTACAAAGTTTCTTAACTCTCACTTTCCCCCTCCTTTCCCAGGCAAAACATAATAGAAGTTTAAAAAAAAGAGAAAGTATATATAAAAAAAAGAAAAGTAACTAAAGGGAGCCTCTAACCTAAAATGTTGCAAAGTCAAAAAAGAGAAGAAAAAATAGATGTAAATAAGAAAAAAGTCAGTCCAGTTAGCAAATGTTAAATTGCGATAGAAGTCCAGTAATAAGAAAAAATAAAATAAAAAGCCAAGCCTTACTTTGACGTTTCTGTTTAAAAAACGCCGCTTATTCAGTTCTGTCAAAACTTTTACAGATTTTTTCTTTTCCTTAGGGTGTCCCTTTAAGTCTTAGAGTAATGATAAAATAAAAAGTTCTCACCAAACCGATACACTTTCTCTTTCCAGTCTTTTCCAATCGGAGCTGTCCCAACTTCAGCAGCTTTGATGGCTGCCTCTCTGCCACCGGCAAGAAGGGCTTCTCCTGGATCAACCAGGGACTTTGCAGTGTCCCTGGGATCGGCAGAATGCGCCCTTCACTTTCACCGTCTCTTCAGGACGGTTTAGGTCTGTTGGGACTGTCCAGAGGCAAAGATATCGGTGCAATCTCAGACCTCCGAGATTGCATGCAGTATCGTCGTGACGTCAGCTCCGCCCCACAATAGCTACTGTTGATAATAATGGACTAGATTGATATTGTTGATGAGCAATATTACTCTTACCAAGCATCCAGAATATTATGTGGCTTTTAATCTTATAGACTACTTAATTATCTGTCACTGTATTTGCCTTGGGTTGTAATTGGAAATCAGATGAAATGGATGAGTAAAAATTTGCTCCCAGTTTCATGACTTCATATTTATATTTTATTCTGCAATTAAGACCCTTATTGGTGAAATTGTCTGTTTTAAGGAAAGAAGGAAGATAAGCTAAGATAAGCCAAGGAAGAAATATAATTAAATGAGACTGGTTTCTTTAGAAGATGTTGCAGGGTAAAAAGTTAATTGACCTTCTTAGGCATTTAATCTGCATGGACTTTTACTTTATAAAATAGAATGAGAAAATACATATTCCTTCCTCCAAATGAGCAACAAGAGTTGTAAGCAGGCGGTGAGAAAGGGATGGAGGTATGATCTCTTTTCCTCTACCCCCAAAGCTGCTATGAAAATTACCCACTTTTCATCTTCCCACTTTTATAGGACTTATAAGTTGGACAACACTCATTCATATATGTAGGAAAAAGAAATCTGATTCTTTTTCAGAATTTTAAAAAGACTTTGAATGAACATAGAGGATTTGCAGAAGTACAGTCTGGCCGGTCAATCAGAATAGTAAGCAGTTTTTTCTGGACTAAAGAAGAGACACAAATCTGAACACTCTAAAGATGCCGAGCAAACTCATTTATTTAGACTATTTCTCAATTGACATGATAGACTGAAAAGAAAGAAAGAAAGTGTCGTCCTGGTCCTGAGCTCAACTCCTGGATCAGTGACTGATTCATTTTTCAGCAGAGAAAGTTATCTTCTTTGTCCTGTCAGGACTGATGAATTATGATGCTTCTCATCCTAGTTCCTGCATGTTTTCACATTTTGCTGATGGTTGCAAACTTTTGGGAGGGGTAGGGTGGGGTTGTATAATAGATGGTGTATTTCTACCTTCTACAGTTGTGACTTTAAAGACTATATTTAGTAACACCAATGGATGTCACAATATGTTGCAAAACTTACAACATAGATCTAAATATGATTATATTATAGCCAATATGTGAGCACTTTGTAATGTCTGAGAATTCCTCTCTTGTGCCTTATTGTCAATAAATGATTGGACTTTTTAAAAAAAAATTCTTTGTGGCTTAATTATAAATAGGCAGGTAAAATAGGTTGGTGCTGGCATGCTTCCTCAGTTTTTGACATTAACACCGGAAAAATCTTTTTAGAGCATTGCAGCTGAACCAATTTCTAGGTGTATATAATTCCCGCATTTATGCTCTCTAGTTGAAAATCATCCTTAATAAAAGTTATTAAAACTGATCAGAAGGCGTTTTCTTAAAAGAAATTAAATTACTTTTGAAATCTGTTAATCTGCTTGTAACATGTATATATCTACCTTGCCTGCCTGCCTGCCTAGTTGGTTTTTGACGGTAAATCAATAACATTCAATAGAACCTTGATTTATTACTTAGTTTCCAAGGTGTATAACTATGTCCACTCACTGGCTTTGGGGATAGTTTCATGAGGAGAGGCCAATATCTGTTGGTCCTGTTGTGTGTCAAATTGATTTAGTTCTGTGACTCTGCTTTGTGTTTTACTGCTCTTTCAGTTTAATGCCTTGCTATTTCTGTTGATGGCTCTGAGCCTTAGTTTATTTTTTCTCTCCCCCTTAAAGGTTGTAGCCTTTTTCCCTTTGGTTCTTCTATATCTTTTATCTGTTCCTCTTCCAACGTTTTGATTTAGATTTAGAGATTTGTGAAAAAAATTGTTGTTTTTTTTTGTCCCTTGTGGTTTTTGTAGTTCAGAGACTTGAGAGTCAATAAAATATAACATATGTTTGATGCCAGTATATTTTTATGATGAAGGCTGTTCTCCAAAGACATTCTGGTTATCCGTGGGAATCACCTTTAATGTATCATTTCTTCCAGTCACCTTGCAATCTTCATTAGTCTATTAAGTGAAAGCTTTTATCTCTGGATAGGGTTCATCAAAAATATGCAAGTTTACTTTTTGAAAATGTGGGTTCCACAATAATATGATGGGTACCCATGAGAGGCTAAATACACACAAATGCACACAAACACCATACTTTGTATACCACTAATTTTTTTCACAGAACTTTGCTTGATTTTTTTAAAGTTGTCTGGCCTGAAACTGCTTTTACTATTTGTTTACTTTTATTAAATATTATTTTCATTCTTTTTTAATACTTCCCATTAGCCAAGCCCATTAGAAGATGTGCTTTTGTTTTTCTTATTAAAATGCTTATGGTTACGTAGGAAGAAAAGCAAGATCTTTTCATTATCCTTTATAGTCTACAACAATGTGTCTACAACAGCCATTTTAACGTGTCTGGATTTAGAGAATTTGAGGGAGTTGAAGCCCACCCATCTTAAAATAGCTGGTCTGTAGGCCCCATTCATAAAGAAAAATCTTGATATGTTAGGGGGGAAAAAAGATTCCTTATGGGTCCACAGAATGATAAATGGGAGTTAGTAGGAATTCAGATATTCTCTTATTAGTACATATTCTATCTGCATGTGCTGTTGAGGGAAGTCTTTTTGATAGGCCGCTATTGGTATACGGGCATCTCTTTGAGAATTATTTAGGGTTTCTCTCTCCTTGTGTAAGAACCCTGATGGGATGTTTGTAACTGTTTATAACTGAAGAATGTAAAAATCATCTTGAATGTGGCGTATGTTCAACCATTTGCTTTGCTGTGTATTATTTCAAGTGTTAATGAAAAGTGATAAGCTCATTGAGGTCTCAGTCTGTTTTATTAGTAACTTAACTATAAGCCTTAATTGGCAGCCCATGAAACTACTTTAGCTAACCTTGTGTTTGTGTAAACAGATCTCAGAATTCATCCAGAGCCTTCAGAAAGAATGACAAGTTCAGTCAGGTGGACCATCTTATTACTTCTTTCTTCTTTCTTTTAACTCTACCAAGAGTCATCTCTCCACTCAACATTTTCATTCAAAGCTTAAACTGATTTCTCCAGAAACTAGACTTGCTGCAACGTATCTATTTTACATTGTGCATACCAGGTTTTTGCTTAGACCCCCCAAGCTTAGTGCTGTTTCCTTTTTCCCTTTTTCTGAATTATTTATTCTGCATTCCGGAGCCAAATTATTTTCTACGAGAGAAGTGTATGCCCTATTCCCTATTTTGAAAAATTCAAAAACTGCTCCCAAGGAAAAAGTTTCAAGGTGCAGGTTTGAGAACATGCAGCTTGTAAGTACAGAAACGAATACAGTTAGAAATTGGAGGCCGCGTGGGCCAGTTTGTTCAATACAAGCTTTCCAAGAGGTTTTAAAATGCATTTGCTGCTGTGCACTTCATATTGATTATTACTAGCAGATTTTTTTTCTACGCATACTTTCATGTGTTATCTTTAATATGGTACAGCCTCATGTCTGCAATAGTTTGCTTCATGGGCTCATACCAGTTTAATATTTAAATTGAGAATGACAAATGATAATTTACTTTGCTTTCAGAGGGACAATTGTAGCTCTGTAAACGTGTACATTTCTAAAATATAAGTTTGCATTGATCAGCTTAGCTCATTGTGCTTCATAAATCATTTATAAACAAATTAAGTTACAATTTATAAGGTAAATAATGCCTTATTCTCCTCTGGAGGAAAATATTATCTTAGCAAATGAAGCAGTAATCAGTAACATCATTGGAGGATTTCTGCAAAAACAGCTTGTATTCTCCAAATACTAGAATGTTGTTTTTTTTCTTATCATAGTCAACGTTCTGTAAAACACTTGGGGCATTTATTTGACAAGCCTGAAGTTATCTGAGACAAATGTAAATTCTTACTTATTAAAAAAAAACAAGCTCAAATGTATGTGCAGCAGATAAGGAAAAACAAATGTTTCCTTTTAATCTTATGTAAAAAAATTGAATTTGAAGTATTTTAAATTAATTCAGTTTTGATCAGTGTTTCTTGACAAGTTTATATTTACCTTTCTTCCACTTTAAAAAAAGGAAACTCAGAATTAAAAGCTCTTCTTTGAAAAATAAAAAAACCCACTAGTCTTATTTACAAATAATTGCTTTCTGTTTAATGTGTATGGTTTTGCTTAAAATTAGAGGAAAAATGTATTTCCTTTATGATTTTTTTTTCATATATTCTCTGTTACAGTATAAAGTAGAAAATCAACATCAAGAATTTGATACAATTCCCTACATCAAAACCGTGTCATTGTTTTTTTTTTCTAATCTTAAAAAGTTTTTATGTGTGTTGGATACATCAATCCTACCTACAAAGTCACAGTAATGGTGCAGAATAGAGGACACAACTCTAGGAGACTAGAGAAGAAACCATATGATGAAGGATTCAGGAACTGGGTATGCCTGTTCCAAAATAAAGAAGGATTAGGGTGACATGGTAGCAGTCTTCAAATATTTGAAGGGCTATCACAGAAGGGAATCAATTATTCTCCAAAGCATCTAAGGACAAGACATAACAGATGGAAATTTATCCAAGAGAGTTCCAGTGTATATATAAGAAGAAATTTCCTGACAATAAAAACAATTAATGAATGGCTTGTTTCCAGAGTTTTGGGTGACTCACGTAATGACTGGAACAACCTACCCTTGTAATTCCAAGCTCAATTACAGTTGTATGTTGATGACTACTTGCAGTGATACAATTCAAATAATTTAACAACCGGTTCACCCAGGGTCAGGTTGGCTGTCATGGGAGAAGTGGCCCATCTCCGTCCTCCAGTTCTACCACACGTGCGGGATGAACCTCCAATGATGGCCAACTTAACTCTGGGTGAACTGGTTGTTAAATTACACTCCCCTGCTATCAAAGTGGATCCTGGGCACTGCGCTGCAATGGAGAAATGGGCAACAGAGCAGCTGGCATGAGGGAAGGAGGAGGAACAGGGAGAAGGAAGAGGGAAAGCGACCTTCTTCTTCCCTCATGCCAGCCGCTCCATTGCCCGTTTCTCCACACATGCGGGATGAACTTCTCATGACAGCCAACCTAACTCTGGACAAACCAGTTGTTAAATTACACCCCCCCACAAGCTATCAAAGTGGATCCTGGACACAGCAGTGTGGTGCAATGGAGAAATAGGCAACAGAGCAGCCAGCATGAAGGAAGGAGGAAGGGCAGGGAGAAGAAAGAGGGCTTTCTTCTTCCCTCACGCCAGCCATTCCATTGCCCATTTCTCCATTGCAACGCAGTGCCCAGTGTCCACTTTGATAAGGGAGGTGGGTAATTTAACAACTGGTTCATCTGAACCGGTGCAAACAAGGTAAATCCCACCACTGATTCCTTGTACTTGCTTTGATCTGAACATAAGGATTGGCTGAGATTGTGCTGGGTATGAATCAAACTGGAAGTTGCCTGCAATAATTTCTCCATAGAGCTGCTGCGAGCATCCAGAGTGGGAGGTGCTCCAGTCTTCACTCTAACAGGCTGAGCTATAATTGAGGAACGCTTCTCCTCCTCCACGTGACTCCTCCATGCATTCCCCAGTTTTAGCTCAGCCTCGCTAGAGACAGGCAGCTTGAACGATTACTCTTTGGCCGATCCAGGTTTTTTTCTCTCGGGCCATCTCCTCGCACGTTACTGCCCGAAGGCTGCTTTGGCTTAGACACTGGCAGTCCGACATTAAGAATAAGACTAAGTTGGCCTCAGCTCCTATATCGGGGGAAAAATTGTTTGGCCCGGCACTAGAGCCATTGTTGATGGAGAGCCAGAATAAGAAGAAGTTCCTTCCATCACTTTTTCGCAGGCAAGAGTCCAGAGGGTCCCAGCCTTTTCGGAGGGGCTCATTTCGCACCTCCTTCCAACCGTCCTTCACCCCTAGGTACCAGAGTTCCCCGACGTTCCAGTTGGCCTATCAGGACCGGAGCTGAAACAGAAGGGGAGGCAGCTACAAAAGGCCCTTCGGGGGTGCAGGGAATAAGGTGTCCCGCCGTCCCAGGTAGACTTTCAGCCTCTTATCCCATTGGTGGTCGCCTCAAGTAATTTGCCGACCAGTGGGAATCATCCACTTCAGATGCCTGGGTTAGGGACACTGTCAGATTTGGCCTCTCTATTCAGTTTCAGTCTGCTCCTCCAGAGCATTTCATGATTTCTCCCCTTTCCAGAGACCCGACTAAGCGGGCTCTCGTGGCAGCCACTATCAAACATCTTTGTGATATCAAGGCCATCCAGCCCATTCCACCTTCACAGCAGGGTGGGGGGTTCTATTCCCTCCTCTTCTTGGTTCCTAAGCACTCCGGAGGTTGGAGGCCCATTTTAGATCTAAAGAGGCTTAATCGCTATATCGTCCGTCATAAGTTCAAAATGCATACACTTCAGTCAATCTTACAGGGCACCAGGAGGGGAGACTGGCTTACTTCCATTGACCTCTCCGAGGCATATCTCCATATCCCCATTCACCCCTTGTATTCCAAATTTTTGAGATTTTGCTACAACAATCAGCATTTCCAATACGTGGTCCTTCCCTTTGATCTTGTCTCGGCCCCGAGGACCTTCACCAAGGTCTTGGCAGCTCTGGCGGCTCACCTCAGGCACTTCCCTATCCGCATTTACTGCTACCGTGATGATATTCTATCCCCTACCTGACATCAAGCCGAGAGTGACACTAAAACCACTCTCTCGGTGCTTCAGGCTCACGGCTTCCTCGTAAACTGGGAGAAGAGTCAGCTTAACCCTTCCACCCGTATAGCTCACTTAGGGGCTGTGATTGATTTGGTTGAAGGGAGGGTCTTCCTTCCCATGAGAGGTTCAGCAGTATCCAAAAAACTATCAGGACTATTAGACGGGACATTGCTGGACTTATCCAAGTTGCTTGAAAAGTTAGTTTCATGCATATCGATTATCCCCTGGGCACGCTTACATTCCAAATCCTTGCAGTGGTTCCTTCTGCCTTATCAGTGTTCCGGAAGGAGCAACTCAGGCCTTGTGGTGAAGGTTCCTCCAAGGGTTCTTGCCTCCCTCCTCTGGTGGACAAGACCCTCTACCATCAGAGGTCATCTCTTCAGGGAGCCCCAAAGGGTCACTCTCACAACAGACGCCAGCCTCTCCGGATGGGGGTGCCCACATGCAGTCGCTTTCAGCCCAGGGAACTTGGTCAGCAACCGAGCGGCGCTGCAGCATCAACTGGCTGGAGCTTCACACCTAGCCTTGCGCGCCTTCCTCCCTCAGGTGTGAGGGTGTCACATACTGGTCTTGACAGCAACACTACAACCAAGGCCCACATCAACCGTCAAGGGGGCACTCATTCCATCCGCCTCATGAGGGAGGTCGAGTGGTTCTGTCGGTGAGCAGAGGTGCATCTCTTATCCATCAGGGTGGAACACATCTCGGGGGTCTCGAATGTCCAAGCAGATTGGCTGAGCAGGGCCATGCTGGACCAACCGAATGGTGCCTGCACCCCTCTCTGTTCAGGGAGGCAGAAGAGATATTAGGTCAACCTCTGGTGGACCTGTTCGCATCCCCACTCAATGCCCAGACACCGAGATTCTTCTCACGATACCCCACCAACAGGGCAGAGAACCACGATGCCCTGCATTGCCCCTGGCCCACCAGGCTTCTATATGCCTTTCCCCCTGTCCCGTTGATTCCCAAGGTGATTCAGAAATTGATACTCGAAAGGGCGGAAGTTCTCCTGGTAGCCCCATATTGGCCCAGGAGACCGTGGTTTGCAGATCTTCGCAATCTGTCAGTGGCCCCACTGTGGAGGATTCCCCTAGACAGGATCTCACTGCCCCAGGAACCTCTTCAACATCCAGTTCCACAGTGGCTTCAGTTAGCTGTCTGGAGGTTCAGCAGGAAAGGCTGAAAGATGAGGGCCTGTCGGTTCAGGTCATCAATACAATCCTGGCAGCAAGGCGGCCTTCAACTACCCGCATTTATAACGCCACCTGGAACATCTTTTGCAGGTGGTGCCGTAAGTCGTCTGTTGATCCGCTCTCTCCTTCAATTGCACAAATTCTGGCCTTCTTACAAGATGGGTTAGACAGGGGCCTCTCCCCCAACACCCTGAGAAGACAGGTCGTAGCCCTGTCAACGGTGGTCGCTGGCAGCTCTTCTGGCTCACTTTCTCACCACCCTTGCATAAGGGCATTCCTTAGAGGGGCTTCCAATCTGCACCCTCCAGTGATTCACAGATACCCTACCTGGGATCTTAATAAGGTTCTTATGGCATTGACTAAACCTCCCTTCGAGCCTCTCAGGGAGGCGCCACTTCAGTTTCTCACATTCAGGGTGGTGTTTCTTGTGGCGATAACATCGGCAAGAAGGATATCTGAAATAGCAGCTCTATCCGTGAGAAAGGACCTATGTGTTTTCCACACTGATCGGGTGGTTCTGCGACCAGACCCCGCCTTTATGCCTAAAATCAACTCAGCATTTCACAGAGCTCAGGAGTTGGTCCTGCCTAATTTTTGTCCCAAGCCTTCTCGAGAAATGGAAAGGCAGTGGCACACTCTCGATGTTCGAAGGACACTTCGTATCTACATCTATCGTACACAGTCTATCAGGAAGTCAGAGTTGTTATTCCTGTCTTTTCAGCCAAAGACGCTGGGCTGCAAGGTATCCCCGTCTACCGTTGGCCGTTGGATTAGAGCTACCATATCCAAGGCCTATCTGGCTCAGGGCCTTCCTGTTCCTAGTGGGATAACCGCTCACTCTACAAGGAGTGCAGCCACCTTGGCAGCCTGGGCTACTCAGGCGTCGATTCAGGATATCTGTCGAGCAGCCACCTGGGCATCTCCGTCTCCCTTTATACGCCACTATAAAATCGATGTTTACGCCTCAGCTGAGGCATCCTTTGGCAGGCGAGTCCTTCAACAGGTGGCAAGAGAACCAGAGGTGATTCCGGACCAGACGGAGTCCCTCCCATAGGACAGGCCGTGCTTTGGTATGTCCCACTCTGGATGCTCGCAGCAGCTCTACGGAGAATGGGTGTTGGTGCTTACCTGATACGCCCTTTCTCGTTGAGCTGCGTAGAGCATCCAGCCCCACCCTAATTGGTCTGTCTGGTGGGGAATCCTGTTTCGGCCAATGATGTATATAGTTTATGGTTGAGAATTGTATAATAGTTGACATGAGAGGATAGTTTTTGTCTTCTCATCTTCATAAAACTGGGGAACGCATGGAGGAGTCACGTGGAGGAGGAGGAGCATTCCTCAATTATAGCTCAGCCTGTTAGAGTGAAGACTGGACCACCTCCCACTCTGGATGCTCTACGCAGCTCGATGAGAAAGGGAGTATCGGGTAAGCACCAACGCCCATTTCCAATGGATTGGGATTGGTTGTGTAAAGCCATAGTGGGTTGCTTATGAATGCAAATTGACCAGCACACAATACTGTAATTTCACACTCTTATGTGTACCCTTTTAAGAACTCCCAGTGAAAATGGCTGGACATCAAGTGGGTAGAGAATTCTGAACATATACAGAGGGTGCCATGTTGAAGGAAGAGCCCTCCCAGCACCTGCCAATCATCTGCTACATGTTTATAATTGCCCCCATAGGTTTACTAGATACATTTCATCATGTAATCCATATTTTCTAAGTCGATTATGGTTTTATTGTGGTCACTACATTGTTTCTAATTTTTCCTCTTTCACAAAGGTCTTTCATTAATATTTCAGCAATTTGGCTGTTCATACCTTAGAAGTTATCTGTGTAACTGTCAGACTCCTCTCCTTGCAATCTGGCAAGAAACACTTAATGCAAGGAAAGAGAATCTGAAAGATCTAGTTAAGAGTATTTATTAAAAGGTAAATGTTTCAATATTAACTCCAGCTATTGTCCCACTTTCCAATGAGAGTCTTCTTCATGGTATTAGAAATAACTCTCATTCAGACAGAGATAGGCTTGTGCCCTTAAAAGTGACTTTTCTCTTGGCAGGTGGAAAGCAGAAGAGACCTTTGTGTTCTCATGGCCTATCTAGTTGTATGTTTTGTTAACACCCTATTTTACTTTGAGATGCTGAAGTCCTATTTTAATACTCTACACCATAATATGAATTGCTTGGTTTGGCTTAGTATGTTGTGGCTTATCAACCATGATTTATAAATTAGCATATAGAAATTGTTCCTAAGCCTGAGTTGAAACACCATCCATGCTGGAGGATTTGCATCCTGGTTTGTTCAACATTCTGATAAAGATCTTAATGTTATCAATTAAGGCAGTGACCATTTAGCTGCCCACTCGCTTTTCCTCAGATGATATGTGGTTTGTTTAAGATTTGCAGAAAACCTTACCTAAGGGAGGGAAACCATAAAATCTCTTCTTGCATATCAATGTATGAAACTAGGATCAGATCTTCAAAGACAAGGGCAGTAACAACAACAGAAGATGACCCTGGGTATAATGAATGTTCTCAATCGAGTCAGTCAATTATCAGGTTATTTAACCTCATGAATATAAGGCTTCTTATTTACACAAAACCATCTGCAGCTGTGCCTATATTTCTTGGAATTAATATGTTGATTTCGGAAAATAAAATGTTTTCTTTTCTTTAAAAGGTTGATTTGTGACTTGTATTAACTGGCATTCCCGTAGCTGTTTAGCTTTCCTAAAAAAATAAACTAAGGAAGAACTTCTTTCTGAATTAAGGCAAGGCAATATTAAAGGTAAAGGTCAGTGGTGGGATTCTACCAGTTCGCACCTATTCGCTAGAACCGGTTGTTAACATTCTAAGCAGTTTGGAGAACCGGTTGTTAGAAGAAATTACTGGCCTAATCCTGTAAGGAAGGCAGGAAGGAAACATTCTGGTGTTGCTTACAGAAACTGCCTCTCCGTTGACCCTTATTACATTCTTGGCAGGACTAGACTTCCTGTCTCAGGAACTTCTCTGGAGTTTTTTCCCCTCCTTTGCTGGTTCTTTGCTTGTGTGGAGTGACCATTCAAAGTTACAATGGTACTTAAAAAAGTGACTTATGGCCATTTTTCACACTTATGACTGTTGCAGCATCCTCACAGTCATGAGAGGCCAGGCGAGGAGATGCGTGCCTCAATGTGAGTGATATTGAGTTGGCCACGCCCAGCCAATAACATGACCACCAAGCCATGTCCACCCAGTCACATGACCACCAAGCCATGCCCACCAACTAAGCCACATCCACAGAACCGGTTGTTAAAAATTTGAATCCCACCCCTGGTAAAGGTTCCCATCATATATTCGTGTTAGTCATTTCCGGCTCTAGTAGTGGGTGGTGCTCATCTCTGTTACAAAGCTGAAAAGCGGCCGGCATGACGAAATGTTAAAGGCACACGGAACACTGTTACCTTCCCACCAAAGTGGTCCCTATTTTTCTATTTGATTTTTACATGCTTTCAAACTGCTAGATTGGCAGAAGCTGGGACAAGTAACGGGAGCTCACTCCGTTACGTGGTGCTAGGGATTCAAACTGCCAAACTGCTGACCTTTCTGATCAATAAACTCAGTGTCTTAGCCACTGAGCCACCACATCCCCAAGGCAATATGAGGCTTGCTTTTATTTCATAAATTTCATGTAATTTGTTGGTTTTTTTTTCTATTTTGGTAAAAGAGTGAAAGTTGGTACATATTTTGGAATGGCATTTCTAAAATATGCTAGACAGCAGGAATCACACTTTATTTAGAGTTTGCATTGAGCTTAGCGTTGATATTTTTAAATATATGTGACAAATTTGGAGATGATCAGTTCTTATTAAAAATTGTGTTGAGTTTAGATAATTCAGCTGTCTCTGTAATGAAGTCCTATTTATTAAGGAAATGAAATCTTTGAAACTTACCCTTCTTTGCTACTAAAGATGTCAATATGCAGGAATTCAAAAATAAAAGGAGTGAGGATTGGTTTTTCATGTAACAGTACATAAAAATGTAATGTTTCTCATTTCTTCATCTCTGTGGTAAATAGAGTTTCACCTAATAAAAGCCATACTTCCACCAATACAAGTAGCTTGCAACCCTTGTTCTTTCTTAGGAGACATGTTTTACTAGGAGCTAGTTACATGCACTGGTTATTTTACCGTGTAACTGGACTTTTCCTGTTTTAAGGTTGAATTTTAAAGCCAAGCATTTTTAAATAAAACCTCCTGGATATGAACTTGGATCGTGCATATTGGCATCCTGATTTTATTCCTAATCCGAGAGTTATCAATGGGCAAGTGGGCTTTGAAATGGCAAATTGAAAAGTACAATTTTAGTTCCATATTACGTCATTTCATAGGAAGCTATTCCATCCTAAATGTTCTAAAGAAAATGGAACATCTTCATGTAACTGAAAAAGGGCCGTTTTGATTTTCAGAGACTTAGCACAACTCTGTATTCAGTTCTGGCTCAGTGTATATTTCCTATTTTTATTTGTGAAGTTGATGGGGTTGTGGGGATAGTTTGAGGACATTCTATTCTTTTGTTTTCCTGGTGCAAAGAATGGCATGGAATCAGACTTTGGGATGCCAAGAAAGCATCCTTCACTTTGAGCAGTCTCCTTCAAGAAGAGAGAAACCTAGAATCTATTCGGCTACCCATAGTTCTGTTTTGCAGTGGGAAGATGAGAGTGAGTTCTCATTTGCTTCCCAGCTTTATTGTATTCATGAATCCCAGAATTATTATTAGCGGGAACCTAGTCTCTCATCTTAGTGACAGATTTAGACTGTGGGAGCTAAAGCAGAGAGGATAAGACAAGTCAAAGAATTGAAGCTTGTATAATGTTGGTTGACATCTTGGCTCTTCACCTTGTTTGGATTGGAATGGTGAATAGTTTTTCTTGGACATGCAGGATAATTTAACACATGTTACATTTGAAAGAATCACTCTGGTTAAGCAGGGTTATGAATCCATACATTTTAAGAGAGAATGAAGATTTTATTTTAAAAATATTCCTCGGTTTAAATTAATTATTATGGCTTAAGGAGAAAAGAAGAGAAGTAGAGTTCTGTTGTTCTTTCCACAATAAACATCACAAAACATTTCAATTTTGTGTGATGGCAATTATAGGCACATTTTGGTAAGTTTTCCCAAATGGGAAGTTGGAATATAAATTGAATAAATAATGAGGGTATTAAAACAACAACTGGCTGGAGAGTTGGACTGTACCAGATTAAGAAAGCATAAAATATCACATTTGGGATACTGGAACTATTTAATGTATAACATGCATTACTGTTAGAAGCGTACCATTTAAGAAAATGTAATCTAAGGAATAAAACCAACGTATAATTGCTGCTACACTTGTGCATATAATGCACATAGCCAAGAACAAGAATTTCTTTCTACAAATGAAAAATTAATAGAGGAGATCTTTTCCAGAGATTCTTCACTGAATAAAATATTTTGAATATGTTGCCAGATTGTCCACCCTTTTCAGTTTATTTAACAAAATAAGAGATAATGTGCTCTTGTAAACTCTTTTATCCAAAATGATGGCTCTCAAGTTTTCATGTAAAATAGTAATATCTAATTTGTATTTGTACAAAAGAAATTGAATGTCAAAAATAATACATGTATATCCATTAACATTAATAGGCTTGGTCCATTAATATTAAACAAAGCACCTGAGTAATTTCTCCTTTTTTTCCTTTTTTGCCTAGAGAGTCATTAGAAATATATGGTGTTTTCATTACTGATTCAAAATATGTAATTGTATTCTTGAGTTAATTCTAAAATGATTTTGTTGTTGGTTTTAGAAGTGAATTAAATACTTCGTTTGCATCCTAAATATCTACAAAAAAGCTTTGTTGTATGGAGCCATGGTGGCCCACTAGTGGCCCACTGCTTAGAATGCAGTATTGCAATATATTTTTCCCTACTGCCAGGAGTTCGATCCTGACTGGCTGAAGATTGACTCAGCCTTCCATCCTTTTGAGGTCAATAAAATTAGAACAGATTGTTGGACACAATATGCTGACATTTGCAAACTGCTCAGGGAGTACTATAAATATTGTGGAAGAGTATATAAGTCTAAGTGCTATTGCTATATTTTGTTGCAACTAAAACCTTTTCATCGGTTTTTCATATATATTGTGGAACAGTATATAGGTCTTAAGTGCAATTGCTATATTTTGTTGCAACTAAAACCTTTTCATTTGTTTAGTTGTAAGAAACCCATCAGGACATGCATAGTGTTCATGTGCACATATTGGGATCTATATAGTACTTGTTGTGGTTTCTGGATTTCAGTTCAGAACTAGTTTTAAATTTATTTAAATTAACTTAATTTTAAACTTAAATGTGGCAGCACAAACAGTTTTGTGCGCTCAAAAACAGCACATGTATACTTCTGTTCATCAAGTTGCATTGATTAGCAATTTGCTTCTGGTGATGGGACCTTTAAAGGGACTGGTGATATATTTAAAGCCCTATGTGGCAGGTTGATTTAGAGACAGTGTCACCTCAATTATATCTACCATCTCATCATGTCCTGCAAGAGGCTGGGACATGTTGCAGGTCCCAGTTTAATTTGGTAGGGCCCAGGACGAAAGCCCTTTCTGCTATGGCACCCATCTTCTTGGAACATTATTTCCCCAAAGTAAAGCTGGTCCCAACCCTTGTGGCCTTCCAGGAGACCCTCATTGGACCTAGGGATTGCATGGAGACTATTAAATGACTCGTATAAGTTGATTGTATTCTTCCATATCTTTTTGTTGTTTTTTAAAAAAATCTTCTTAGCTTTTTTAATTCAGAAACTGTATTGATTTTTAGTTTTTGTTTTAATTGTATGCATTCCCTAAATCAGGGGTGGGCAATTAATTTCTGTCGGGGGCCACATGGAAAATCAGATCTGTGTTCGAGGGCCGAACCAATTTTATAAAAGGCCATTATAAAGGGCCCATTATAAAATGCAGCAATTTATATATATATATAATATTCTTATATATAATTTGCTGCATTTTATAATGGGCCCTTTATAATATATATATATATATATATATATATATATAGATATATAGATAGATAGATAGATAGATAGATAGATAGATAGATAGATAGATAGATATAGATATAGATATATAATATATAATATATAATATATAATATATAATATATAATATATAATATATAATATATAATATATAATATATAATATATAATATATAATATATAATATATAATATATATAAGAAAAAGTAACACTGTGGCTGCTCCTGCTACTACTTTCCACGCTTTCCAAACGCGAGTCCCAGGAGAAAACAAACAGCAAACCGCGCTCAGGGGCATCCAAGCCCACCTAAAGCTCAGCCGCTGCTGGTTGAGGCTTGCCCTGCCTTGGTGCCCCATTTCCTGGCTCGGCGGTCCTGCTCGGGTGGCACTTTAAAAGCCCTCCTCGCGTATGTGCCCGACGAGCCGCTCACCACGATAGCGGCTTTCAGCACCCGAGCAACTTCCCAGCAACTTGCAGCTTGCTTTTTCCTCTTGGGCGCTTGCGCCTGGCCCCAAGCCGCACGGTGGAGAGGAAACCCGGAGCACCGCCGGGTCGCCTCCTCCAAGCAGCCCACCTGCCAGGCAGAAGCCTTCCCGCTCATCCCTCGGGTGTCTGCCTCGTTCCTCTCTCAGTCGCTCTCTCGCTCCTCCACCAGCCCAGGAAGAAACTGCTTCAAAGAAGCCGGCAGGGTGGCTTCCTGTCAGCGCAGCTCCTCCGAAGCGCCCGTTCACCCCCACACAGCCGCCCATAGTTCAATCCAGTGCTCCGTTCTGCCTGACTGACTGCCTTCGTTTCTGGTTGTTTCGGCTGAGAATAATAACTATTCGCCTCTTTTTCTCTTTCTTCTCTTTTTCTCTTTCTTTTCTGGGATGGTGGAGGAGCGAGAGAGCGACTGAGAGAGGAACGAGGCAGACACCCAAGGGATGAGCGGGAAGGGTTTGCCCGGCGGGCGGGCTGCTTGGAGGAGGCAACCAGGCGGCATCCGGGCTTCCCTTCACCGCGCAGCTCAGGGCCAGGCACGAGCACCCGCGAGTTAAAAGGAAGCCGGAAGGCTTCCAGGCTTAAACTTTGCACAGTGCAGCGGAGGGGAAACCCAGAGCGCCGCTGGGTCGCCTCCTCCAAGCAGCCCGCCCAACCGCCTACCGGGCGGAACCCTTCCCTTTCCTCGGCGGGAAGACGCTCCTGCCTGTAAACTTTGCCTGTGCAAAGTTTAAGCCTGGAAGCCCTTTCGGCTTCCTTTTAACTTGCGGGTGCTCGTGCCTGACCCCGAGCCGCGCGGTGCAGGGAAGCCTAGTGGGTGGGCAGGCTGCTTGGAGGAGGCGACCCGGTGGTGCTCCGGGTTTCCCCTCCGCCGCACTGTGCAAAGTTTAAGCCTGGAATCCCTTTTGGCTTCCTTTTATCTTGCGGGCACTCGTGCCTGACCCCGAGCCGCGCGGTGCTCCGTTCTGCCTGACTGCCTGCCTTCATTTCTGGTTGTTTCGGCTGAGAATAATAACTATTTGCCTCTTTTTCTCTTTCTTTTCTGGGCTGGTGGAGGAGCGAGAGAGCGACTGAGAGAGGAACGAGGCAGACACCCAAGGGATGAGCGGGAAGGGTTTGCCCGGTGGGCAGGCTGCTTGGAGTAGGTGACCCAGCAGCGCTCCGGGCTTCCCTCCACCGCGCGGCTCAGGGCCAGGTGCGAACAACCACGAATTAAAAGGAAGCCGAAAGGGCTTCCAGGCTTAAACTTTGCACAGTGTGGCGGAGGGGAAAACCAGAGCGCTGCTGGGTTGCCTCCTCCAAGCAGCCCGTCCAACCGCCCACCGGGCAGAACCCTTCCCTTTCCTCGGCGGGAAGACGCTCCTGCCTGCAAACTTTGCCTGTGCAAAGTTTAAGCCTGGAAGCCCTTTTGGCTTCCTCTTAACTCACGGGTGCTCGCGCCTGGCCCCGAGCCGCGCGGTGGAGGGAAGCCTAGTGGCTGGGCGGGCTGCTTGGAGGAGGCGACCCGGCGGCACTCCGGGCTTCCCTCCACCACGTGGCTCGGGGCCAGGCGCGAGCGCCCGTGAGTTAAAAGGAAGCCGAAAGGGCTTCCAGGCTTAAACTTTGCACAGCGCGGTGGAGGGGAAACCCGGAGCGCTGCCGGGTCTCCTCCTCCAAGCAGCCCGCCCACCCGCCTGCCCGGCGGAACCCTTCCCTTTCCTCGGCAGGAAGACGCTCCCACCTGCAAGCTTTGCCTTTGCAAAGTTTAAGCCTGGAAGCCCCGGGAAAAAAAGGGGGATCGGTGGGGACTCACCTTCGGAGAGGTCACACTCGAAGGTGATTTCAAACTCTCAGCCGAGGCCTTTGCAATGTTCTTTTCTTTCCTACTCCGAGAGCGCTCCGCACTGTTTTGCAGCCTTGGGGGCCACACGGCGCAGGGCAATACGCCACGCCCAGCAATTTTTTTTCAGGAGCGGGCCGGATTGGACAGACCAACGGGCCGGATGTGGCCCGCGGGCCGTAGTTTGCCCACCCCTGCCCTAGATTCACATGCATGGGCAGCTCTATCTATTCAGCAAATAAGTAATCCCACCAATATGTCAATCAAGAATATGAAAATAATATGGGAACCTTTCATTGGAGAAAATGATTAGATATGAAGGTAGTCTATGGTCTCCTTCTGCTTTTTTTTGTCAAAGCAAAACAGTGACAACAGTGGATAAAAGAGGCTCTTTTAAAGTCTAGCCACTTGGAAAATATAATAACTCTTGCACTACTTCCTTTTCCAATCAGTTTTGTAACCAAAACACTACTTTCTTCATGCAACTCCCATCAGTAAAATAAGCAGTTGACTCTGTCCAGTCCAAACATCTGCAGAATTTCCGACTGTTCCTCCCATTTGTAAGAATGCATGAAGTGTATACCAAGCAACAGATTCTCCCATGAGAGGCTCTTAGCTGAATACATTTCTCTACAAGGTGCATTTGGCCTCTTCACAAGGCTCTTTAAAATATATGCGTTGATTGTAGGCATGTTTCTGGCCTGTATATGTAAATTATATTCCTTGGTTAATTAAATTTTTGTTCTTTTATTTGTTTTTCATTTTCCATAGACTTAATTTATTAGCGGCCAACAAATATTTGTAAATGCAATTGATTGATTGATTGACTGAGAGACGGACAATCAATAATCTTGAAGCCTGCACTTGGGAACAACTGTTGAATAAATATAAATTCAAACCACTTAGCTTTGGTATCATGTAATTTTTGGTTGTAATATAGCCGTCTGGAAGATTCTCCCTCCACAGCCAATTTATTTTAGTACTAATATTTTGAATGTTCATGATATAGAATATGCATGTAGTATGTATTGTATTCACAAGAGGAAGCAAGAGAGAGATTTCCAATTATGTCTGCTCGATAAGACCAGAGGCCTTTTTAGCTCAGCACTCCCTTTCCCACAGTGGTATCTCGGATGTCAAAGGGAACCTGAGGAGCATAAGAAAAATAACCATTTCCCACGGTTCTTTTGCAACAAAAATGGTTCGGGGGGGGGGGATCCATAGTTGTTATGATTAATGGATAGCCTTATGTTTAATCCATGTCTATATTGTTTTCTTCTTGGGTTCCTTTGTTATAAAAATTAGACAAGACCTTTTTTTCAAACACTCATTTCAAACTTTTGCTTTTCTACTGCCGTTTTTTTAATTGCTATCATGACACTAGGTGAAAGTTTCATCTAATTTTTCCTGTCTGTTGTATCCTGCAAAAGCAACAGTATAGCATCTTTTGAATAAATTCATTTCTTTTGACTTTTTGAATATTAGCTGTCATGTTCTGTGCTTACCTCCCACATTGAATATGTTTCATTTAGCAAATTTGAAAGTGACAAGATCAGTCCCATCTCTGTGGATTTAGTCATCCTTTTTTAATGCTGTCTCTTTTCCAAAGATTACTTGTTGACATAAATCTTTATTTTACACTCCATTTTATTCTTTCAGAAATAAGTTCGTTGTGCTCATCAATGGTTCTCATACAGCTCCACCAAATACTATATATATATATATATTAATCAACATTCCTAATTAGAGAGATAGTTCTGAATTTCTTTGTGGAAAAAGGCATGATCACCCTTAGAGCAGGTAATAAAATGGCAGAAGGACAAACAGGAAAACTGTGTTTAGTAGTTATGCTTGTTTTGTGGACATAGTTTTATGTTTTGTATTGATTGGTGAATTACTACAAATAAATGGCCACAGTTCTGTTTTGCAGCTGATGATTTCTATAATCAGTGAACATGTCTGATTCAGAAGAGATGGGCCTTCAGATTTGCTGTTTCCAAATTGCTGCAGAAGCTTGCTGATGATGCATTCTTTTTACCTCAATTTAGCTTATTCATCTTGAGATGTGACTCTTAATCATAGCACAAAGTGTAGTTGCTATCCAGAGTATGTCATTCTCCCTATAAGTTATTACAGTTCAACAGAGCTTGAGTAGCTCTTTTGTTTCAAATTGTCAACATAATGTCATTCCTTTCCATGTCCATATTAGTAGACACAGTTTAGCCCTCTTTGAGCCAAAGGTTTAAGTTTGCATGACTACCGTGTTTCTCATATAATAAGGCCGGGTCTTTTTTTTTTTTTGAGCCTCGAAAAATTGGCTAGGCCCTTTTTTCGGGGTGACTTAATTCCTCCCCTTGCATCTTTGGGCGGGCGGGTGGCGACGGCTTGGATGTTGACCTTGGCGTTGGTGAGGCGCTTAGTCAATGGGGTCAATGCAGGCAGCACCATATCCGGGTGTGCAACAAAAGTACTTCCTAACGGCAAGCCCCCCCACCATTCCCTCCCCATTTCATGTGTTTTAATATAGGCCTTAATTTGGGGGGGAGGGGCTTAATTTCATTTCATGCCTATAAAACATGCTGGGACTTCCTGTTGGGGGAGGCCGTATTGTTGGAGAAACAGGGTAGAATGAATTTAATTGATGAGTTGATCATCCTAGCATTTATAAATACTTCTGAGGGAATTGGCTCTTTGACATTTAGTGAGTGAATGCCTTTTTACACTTTTTGCCTTTTTCAATAGATAATTAAGACTGTTGAAAATTCATATACACATTTAGAAATCCACTGCTTTATCTGGTACTGCTTCTCATAGAATCAGTGCTGTGTTAGAGCAAAACTACCATTCTCCATTGAGCTGCTTTGAGCATCCAGAGAGTGGGAGGTGCTTAGTCTCTACTCGGAGAGGCTGTGCTTAATTGTGAGGATGCTCTTACTCCTCCCTGACTCCTGCCTAGTGTCCCCCAGTTTTAGCTCAGCCTTTGGTTAGATAGGCAGCTTTCCTTGGCCGGAGAAGGAACAACTTTGAGGTTTGAATAGTTTTCAAAGATTCCGTTTTGCTAGAATCCCTAAATTGCTCTCAGTGGCAAGATCTGACTGCAATTAGAGATAGGAAGCAGTCAGAACGATAGCGGATTGTCATCGGCGTTCTGCCTGAATCGCGCCCATAAGGGCTGAGGCTTTGAACCCTACCATTACATTTCGGCATCGCACTTCTTCTGAGGACATGATTTCCCTTCCTTCGCACAAATGATCCTCGGTGCCAGAAGCTAGTCCCCTTGCCATTGCATTTCGAATGTTCCGCGCCGTTTTTAAAAAGCACCCATTTTTTTCTCGTACCTTCATTCTCCCCATGGAGAATGCAGGGATGGAGGCGTTGGAGCCCTGATTCTCCACTTCCTGCTGCTCAATCATGAGGTAGCCGCTGTGAAGTTTCCTGGTGTGTGTGTGTCTGTCTTGTGGGAGGTTTCTGTTTCGGCTCTCTAGAAGGCTAGTTGTTTGGATTTGTCCCAGAGTGCTGAGTGGATTTTGTTGCTGAGTTTGAGCTGGAGTGTGAGTAGGTCTCTGTTGGTTTGGTCTGGCAGGAATCTTTTCTGGATCTGCTTCTGATTGAGACCAGAAGTAAAAAGAACATTCTCCTCTCCCCTTTTCATCACTCAGACAACAGAAATTATCAGTCCTTTCAGAGAGGCTCCTTTCGTCCCTACTATCAGGGACATTTCTCCCCTAGATTTCAGAGAGTATCAAGATTTAGGAGCAGCCAGTACTCTGATAGAGCGGACTTTTCAGACAGAAATCGTAGGGGGGGGGAGCACAGGGAAAAAGACCATTTAGGGGGGCAGGAAACAGAGGTTTCTGACATCCAAAATAAATCCAGAAATTATGCCCCACTGGAGGTCGATTAAGGCTCTTTGCAGATTGTTGGGATACTTCTACTTCAGATTCCTGGGTTCGAGACACCATTAGATTTGGCCTGGCTCTAGAATTCCACTCCACCCCCCCGAACTTTTTTATGACATGCCCTCTCTCCAAGAACCCTGTTAAAAGGAATCTGATGGAGACAGCAATCAGTCACTTACTGGAAATCAGGGCTATCCAACCAGTAGCCCGGGATCAGCAAGGGCAAGGGTTCTACTCACTACTCTTTGTAGTCCCTATGAGATGGGGGGATGGAGGGCAATTTTAGATTTAAAATGACTCAACGGTTCCCTCGTTTTATCATAAATTTAAAATGAGTACGTTGCAATCCATTCTGCTTAGCATAAGAAAAGGGGACTTTTAAACTCCCATTGACTTAACAGAGGTCTATTTATACATAACCAATTAGACCTTCACACAGCAAATTTCTCAAGATTTTGTTTTAACAACCAACACTTTGAATATGTTGCTTTGCCCTTTGGGTTGTCATCTGCCCCAAGGACATTTACAAAGGTCTTAGCAGCTCTGGCCGCCCATCTTAGGGGCACACCTGTAAGGCTGCAGCGCTACCTGGATGACATTTTAATTTTATCTTCCTCATCCAGGCAGGCAGAATTGGATATTCAAATCACATTGCGAATCCTTCAACAACATGGTTTTTCCCTTAATTGGGCAAAGAGTCATTTATCTCCCTCGACTTGTTTATCTCACCTGGGTTCAGTAATAGACACAGTTAAGGGAACAGTGTTTCTATCCCGAGAGGCAGGAGAGCATCAAGAACATAGTTCAGACTATCAGAACCCTCAACCAGGTTCCTCTAGCTGATTTGTCCAAATTACTGGGGAAAATGATCTCCTGTATTTCTATTATCCCTTGGGCCCAGTTCCATGCAAGATTGCTCCAATAGTACTTGCTTCCGTACCAAAGATCAGGGCAAAGCAACTCCAAGACCTGAGTATTTGTTCCAACAAAAGTCCTGCTCTCTCTGCACTGGTGGACCGTTCCAACCATCAACAAGGGTTGTCCACTGAAAGAGCCCCACAGACTCACCATCACTACAGATGCCAGCCTGTTTGGATGGGGAGCACATTTCCAGTCCCTCTTGGTTCAAGGACGTTGGTCAGCAGCAGACTGATCAAACAGCATAAATTGGTTGGAGCTCAGGGCAGTTCATCTGGCCCTTTGCAGTTTCCTTCATATTCAAATGAGAAACATCCTCATATTAACAGATAACGTCACAACAAAAGCACATATAAACCGACAAGGGGGTACCCACTCAAAACAACTCATGTGGGAAGCAGAGAGACTATGCCTTTGGGTGGAAAGGAACTTGAGCTCCATTACAGCGGAGCATATTTCTGGGCTCACAAATACACAGGCAGACTGGCTGAGCAAGGCCACAGTCGACCAGTCAGAGTGGCGCCTGCACCTGGATCTGTTCAGAGATTTGGTGTGCCAGTTATAGATCTGTTCGCTTCTCCCCTGAACGCGCAGCTCCTGAGATTCATTTCAAGATGTCCATCCCAGCGGGCGGAGAACATCAATGCCCTCCATTGCCGGTGGCCCCAGGGATTCTTCTATGCCTTCCCCGCTCTCCCGCTGATACCCAAGGTGATCCAAAAGCTGCTGGATGAGAAAGCGGAACTGATCTTGGTGGCACCATACTGGCCCAGGAGGCTGTGGTTCGCAGATCTCAGGGGTCTGTCCACAGAAGAACCATGGAAAATTCCACCACACAAAATTCTGCTCACCCAGGGACCAATCCAACACCTGGACCCTCAATGTCTACACCTAGCCATTTGGAGGTTGAGCGGAGACATCTAAGAAAGGATAATCTCTCGACCAGGTTGATCAACACCATTCAAGCAGCTCGGCACCCTTCTATGAGCCATATATATAATGCCACAAGGGCTATCTTTTATAAATAGTGCACCAAATCCAAGGTGGGCCCATTTTCGTGGCACAAGTTTTGGAGTTTATTCATTTGGATTGGTTATGTGCCATCAAGTAATTTTCGACTCCTGGTGACCATATAGATTTTGTCCATTTAAATTGCACTGTTGTTATTCTGTCCTAGCCCTTCTTTCACTTGAAGCAGCAAGAAACTGGGAGCTTTTGCTGAGGTTTCAGTTTTGAACTGAGTTGTTCTGATTTTTATGGTTGTTGTTTTTTTCCTGTATGGACTAGCTGTTTGTGTCAAATTTCAATGGTTCTTGGCCATCAGTTTTGCTAGCTGTGGTAAAATTAAATGAAAGCATGACAGAGGTTTCAAATCAGAAGCTACCCTGACCCTTCTCTGCATGCAAGGACATGCTCAGCGCTTTGCTTTATTTGCTGTGTTACTTGCTATGCTTTCTCATGCACAGAGAGCCCGGAACAGCTTGCACATGTGTTTTGCATGAATTTAGAAAGAGATAAAGCCACTTTAAAAATTTATAAATTGACTTCCGTGGACCTTATATCATACTTAAGTGGATAGTAGAGGGGGCATGCCTAAGTGCACTAATGTGCCTATCGTCCCTGCCATTGTATTTTTATTCATTTATTCTTGTTCTTGTTTTTGTTTGACAAGTATAAATAAAATAAAATAAAATGAATTGAATTGAATTGAAATGAAATGAATAGAATATCTGGGGAAATTTTTTCTGTATTAGTTCCTAGATGCACTTCAGAGCATCTTTGAGGAATTTGCATTGACCTATGAGCAATTTTGCAATCAAACACATTTCTGTTCATGTCTACTTGCTCATTTTCTATCTAGATTGTTGCTAAGTTGATGCTACTTTGATGGCATATAATGAAAAAATAACTACAATTTACCTAATATTAAATAATGGTTTGTCATCAAACTATGGACAGTTCTCATGTTAAGACTGGTGAATGATAATTACCTTGTTTGCCAGGGAACAAGAATAACTATGGGAATTTGTATCAGTATATTCCAGTCCTTCATACTAGGATTCATACTAGTCCTCGGTTTATAACATTTCATTTAGTGACCATTCGAAGTTACAATGCCACTGAAAAAAGTGACATATCATTTTTCACACTTATGATCATTGCAGTATCCCCATGGTCACAAAACCAAACTTGAAATGCTTGGCAATTAACTCATATTTATGACAGTTGCATTATCCTGCATTATCCTGGGGTCACTGCAACCTTCTTACAAGCAAAGTCAATGGTGAAGCCAGATTCCATGCTACTCTTAACTGGTGTAGTGATTCACTTAACAATTGTGGCAAGAAAGGTCGTGAAATGGGGCAAAATTCACTTAATTCTCTTGCTTAGCAACAGTAACTTTGAGCTCGGTTGTGGTCATGAGTCAAGAATTATCTGTACAATGCACTATTCTTGCATGCAGTTGTGGTCAAACAATGGAATGCAGAAACTTCCTTGATGAGCCAAGCTAAGAAAAATGCAAATTTATTTTAGACTTCTACAATCTCTTATTCTCAGCAACCAAAATCATATTTTGCTCAACTTATGTTACTGAAACACATCTTGGAGTATTCAAACATCTTATAGAAATATTGTCATTTCTGAGGATTCACCACCATAAAGTGAATCCTCAGTAAATGTTTTCATAGCAACAATTTAAATGAATCTGATTTGGCACAAAATTAGTTTACCACATTCATCAGGGGATAATGTAGCAGAAGAAAACGTGTAAAGGATTCTTCCAACTATTACAAGTAGCCCTTGACTTAGGACTGGTGGTTTAATAATCATTTGGCATTATGAGGGTCTTAGAAAGCATTTCCAGACATTGTAAAATGTTGTGCCTCTTACACACAGGCACTCACGCACAAACACACACACACACACACACACACACAGGGTCACTTGGCAACTATCTCACATTTCTGACTAATTGCAATGATTCAAAGTGATGTGACTGCAATTTGCTACTTTTTTTTTCTAATTTTCCAGCCGTTTTTACCAGTTTCTGTCAAAAAGTGCAAATTTGGGAGCATCGCAGTATTCACTTAATAACCATCATTAAAAACGGTTGTAAAATCAAGTCCAATCTCATGAGTGTCTCGATTTAATGACTATCATGAGTTAGCACTGCTATTCTGGTCCTCTGTAAGTATATGTCAAGGATTACTAGTAAAAGTAGTAGGAGAAAGGCAAACTCCTCATGATAACTATTTAAATTATATGAAAAGTACATCGTTCAGTAATGGAAAGAATGAAGAAGTGACAGAGGCATACTGTTTAAACAAAAATTAACTGAAACATAACCAAAAATATTTGAAACCTCTTATGAAATGTTTTCAAACATATAGTGGAAATTTTTCCTGTCAAAGTTAGTTAAACTAAAAAGCAATTTAACATAGGTTGCTATTATCAGGCATTTCAGATTGCTATCCTGTATTAGCTATCATATTGATACTGAGGGACTGACTACATTGCTTTGGCCTTAAAAACAGGCAGCTTTTCACAATTCAACCTATGTACACCTCAAAATTTCTTCAATTTCTTTTTTTCAGATAATTAAGAAATTACCTTTTGCATATATATATATATGTGTATATATATATATATATATATGTTTTCTTAAGTTTTCGCGGGTACTTACATGTCTGGCATTCAGCTTTGTTCGGGTATTTTCCCACGTGGTGCTTTTAAAGTTGTAGCAACGTTTCAGCAGAATCTCATCTGCCATCATCAGGCTTCTGTATGGTGTTTGTCTGTATGGTGTTTGTCTGTATGATGTTTGTCAGACAAACACCATACAGAAGCCTGATGATGGCAGATGAGATTCTGCTGAAACGTTGCTACAACTTTAAAAGCACCATGTGGGAAAATACCCGAACAAAGCTGAATGCCAGATATATATAGATATATATACACACACACACACACACACACACACACACACACACATATACATATATATGTATGTATGTATGTATGTATATGCGAAATACCACTCAGGCCTCATCCCAAAATCTCCAGAACCGTAAAGCCTACAAACTTGAAATTTGGCACGTATGTTTTTCTTGGCTTCTAAGTGCTCACTAAGAAAAGATATTTTAAAATGACCATCAGAGCATTAGTATTTTGTATATTATCGTTAACACACTCTGATGCTAAGGAGTTCTGCTCCCCCTCCCCACCTGAAAAGAAATCTGTTCCAAATGCAAAACACAAGCAAAGGAGTGGAGTTTCAGTTTCAGTTTTAATTTCACAACACCAAACAGCTTTAGTACAATACAGTTGAGCTAAGCCACATGCAGGCTCCTTACTGTCTCCATGCTCACACAGCAAATACTGTTTCAGTTTCTAAACAGCCCTCAACTCTCACACACTGAAAGGTGTGAGAGAATAGCCAGATGAATAGCGATGGATGCTGGTACGCAGAATTTTTTTCCTTACTTTCCTTCCCCAAAACTAAGCCAGACCACATACCCATAGCAAAGCACGGGTATCAAGCTAGTTACTTGATAATTAAGTAATATTTTAAAACAATCTTAAATGAGTTTTGGTTGACAAGCCAAAGAAGAGAAGAATGTTTTAATTATGGAATAATACAATACTGTTGTTCATTATGATCACCATAGAAGGGATTGTGATATTCTTGGCAACAACAGGTGAGTCATATAAGCAGGTAACTATTGTGACTGCAACTGTTTATCCTTTTCATTATACTATTTCTATTCTATGAATGTCTGTGCTAGAATAGACCACTTTTGGAAGAATGTTCTGACAAAGGACATTACTTTGCTTACCTAACTATTTCAATTCTGTTGTTCTTCAATCTATCTATTTAAAAAGTCACTGGTCAGCAAAGAGGACTGTCTTAGCAGGATTCTTTGATCACTCGTGGTGGACTGCTTTCAACAAAAAAATTAAAATGATTACATTTTAATCAACGTCACCATGCATTTCTAATCTTTATGCTACAGAAACTTCCCATTCATGGGTTCAAATTCAATCATAAAATATATTTAAATCAGTCACAGTACTCAGTCTATGCTCCCTTATGGACTGTTAAAATGCTTTTTTAAATTCTTTACAAATGGAATCTATCATACTTTTTTTTGTTAATTTTAAAAGGAGTTTAGGGCAACGATTAATTCACATTGGTTATGACAGTAAAATGTATTATGCTGACATGGAATATGCTGAATGTATTTCGAGAAAATGAAGCTTTAATACATTGATTTTAATTGTCAGTCCACAAGGCAGAGGCTACGTTTTGCAGCAATTTAATGCCTGTATGATCTGCTTGTTTGTTTTTATTATTTTTTCATTTCAAATATTTTACTTCAAATAGATTAAACTGTGGGCCTTGTCCAAATTTATTAAAAGAAATGTACACAATATGCAGAATAAAGCACTTTTCATTTTTTCAATTTTACTTCAAATAGCTTCAAGGGAAAAAAATAAAAATGTTAATATTAAATATTACATTTACATAAATGTAGGACATTGGATTTATCTACATAAATACCTCTGAAAAGGTAAATTATGATATTGCAAAACATTCTTTTTCTGTTATAAACTCAGAATACTAAGAATGCCTGAAACTTATTGTTAACTACTGAAATAAAGATTTTGGTCCCATTGTCTTTATTTTCTGAATTGTTACTGATATATATATATGTATATATAATCTTGAATTATGTGCACATAGCCATTAGACAAGGGTAGTTTAGCCTGAGCACTGTTTGGTGTCAAAATACTGCAGCTGAATGGATTACTTTATGACACAAAAACATCTGCATTTAATATAATCCCTTGGTATATCATGTGATTGATGATCTGCATGGGGGAAAAATGAGAGCCAATTTTAGAAAGAAACAATGTCTGGATTATGATGCTAAGCAGACATTTTATTTATTTCCATGACTTTACTGTGTACCTTCCAGAAACTTCTGCAAGAATCATCTTTTGTAAACTTGTGTAGAAATAATATATATATAGTTTGTACAACCTATGGCTAGACTAGAGATCAGGAACTGATATTCTTTAGATTAAGATTGCTCACTGAGAGATATAAACACTACTGCCTCACTTACAAACTATGGGCAATTTTAAAAATTGTTAAATGTTATAAAAGAATGTAAATCAAGCCTGCCATTTTCTGTTTTCCATTCTCCTACATTGATGACTACATATGCCAATTCTAAAAATAAAGATACAGTGGTTTTCTCCTGTTAAAAAATTAAAATGTAAATTAATTACATTTTATTTTTAATTTAATTATATTACATATAATTAATTAATTATCCTTAGATGCTGTGTCTTCCAGAACAATATTTTTCTGGATCCTTCATTTAAATTCCACATGGTGTTTTGGCCTACAGTTTATAAGCGTTTAGACAGAGAAATCAAGCTTCGTAGACAGCAATTGTTTATGTGGTCTTCTCTTTGGATTAAAGTTGTACAGACTAGGAAAAACAGGGCAGCTATTGTGATTGCTGCAGAAGAAAGCCCAGTAGAATAGATCACCCAGGCAATGAAGTTCTGCAAGCTGTAGTCTGTGAACTAGGAGGATGGTTGGCAGGGATGGCATTCAAAATTTTTAAAAAACTGGTTCTGTAGCCATGGCTTAGGTAGTGGGCATGGCTTGGTGGTCATGTTATTGGCTGGGTGTGGCCAACTCAATATCACTCACATCGAGGCACGCATCTCCTTGCCTGGCCTCTCGTGACTGTGGGGATGTTGCAACAGTGTAAGTGTAAAAAAGGGTCATAAGTCACTTTTTTCAGTGCCATTGTAACTTTGAATGGTCACTCCACACAAGCAAAGTACCAGCAAAGGAGGGGAAAAAAACTCTAGAGAGGTTCCTGAGACAGGTAGTCTAGTCCTGCCAAGAATGTAATAAGGGTCAACGGAGAGGCAGTTTCTGTAAGCAACACCAGAATGTTTCCTTCCTGCCTTCCTTACAGGATTAGGCCAGTAATTTCTTCTAACAACCGGTTCTCCGAACTGCTTAGAATGTTAACAACTAGTTCTAGTGAATAGGTGCGAACCTGTAGAATCCCACCCCTGACAGTTGGGACAACTGCTTGGATAATGCAGTCTATCTAATAATGTTTTATAACATTCATATATACACTCTAAATTACTGAAGGGATCCCTAATTACATTTTTACTAATAGCTATTACATTGGCTTGAGAAATATGATGCTGTCTAAGGACTATCATTCAAAACTTTACATGTTTAGTTTGAGCTGATAGCTATTATTAAATTTTGGTAAATCTTTTTTCTTGAGTTGAAACTCTGCATTTAGTGCATCGATTTGTTGTTTTCATACAATACCAGAATTGTTAGATTCACAAAGCGCTCTGATCATTCCAGAAATTCTCTGTTGGCAGACGGTGAATTTATGCTGCAGTCTGATGGAGATAAATTAAATGACAGTTAACCTTGATACCATTTCAGCCTTGAATACAATAAAAAAATATCCATCTGTCTGCCATAATCATACCTTTGTGCATTGTAGTGAAATTAATATATTGTGAAGACTGGTTGAGTGATTTTGCACACTTGATGGAGTCAACCTATGAATTTTCTTAAAGATGTATCTTGCAGAGTTATTTCTTTTTCATTTGTTCCTGTAAGGAAAGCACAGGCAATTGAGGTAGAAGAAATGTATTATTTTGCTCTTGCTGCAGACCTAGTCAATATTGGATAGCCAACACCTGCAGTTTATATTAACAAAAGAAATCTGTTAATAAACAACAACATACCATCAAGAGGAGGAGTGTATTGCTTGTGCTTTGAAATGCATCTTTTGGGTGTTTAAAATAGATCACCTAGCAAGATGAGCATGATGGGAATTATTAAATCAAAACAGTTGGAGAATATGAGATTGGTTAAATCTGTTCTAAAGGTGCATGTAAGTTGGACATTGAAAAAAGGATTAATTTGAAAATAGATTATCAAAAGAAAACCGGGATTTAAAAAAGTATATTCACACTTTACACCATTACGCAGTCTAACTATGACCCGTCATGTCATGATGATGGCCAAACATTGCAATCTGTTTCATATTGAACAGGGCAGTGCAATTCTGGGGTATGATCTCTAAAAGATTCTTCTAGGTATGAATATAGCACCTACGTCCACTACTTTAAAGTACAGGTAGCCTTTGACTTACACCCACAATTGAGCCCCAAATTTATATTGTTAAGTGAGACAGTGGTTGTGAGTTTTCCTCCATTTTACCACAGTTTCTTGCCACAGTTGTTAAGAATCACTGCAGCTGTTAAGTTAGTAACACAGTTGTCAAGTGAATCTAGCTTCCCTGTTGACTTTGCTTGTCAAAGGTCATGAAAATTAATCACACGACCCCTGGACACTGCAACCGTCATTGTTATGTCAGTTGCCAAGCATCTGAATTCTGATCACATGACCATGGAAATATTATAACAGTTGTAAGTATGACAAATGGTCATAAGCAGTGGTGGGATTCAAAAAGTTTTACCACCGATTCAATGGGCGTGGCTTGGCGGGCGCACGTGCCAAACACACCCTTTGCACAGGCGCAGAGGCATTCCAACTCACCTCCTGCAAGCCTTCACTCTTCCGATCGCTTCAGCAACTGCCGCGCAGCACTCTGCTGTGCCACGCAAAGCAGCTGCACTTCAAAATCAGAGGATAAAGGTGAGTAGGGAAGCCTGGGCGGGTGGAGGAGTGGGCGGACCCAACAGCAGAGCAGTTGATAGAACCGGTTCAGCCTCCGCTGCTCATCGCCATTATAGGCTCAGCAGAGCAGGACCAAAATGGTAGAATATCACCACTGGTCATAAGTCACTTTTTCAGTGCCATTGTAACTTCAAACAGTCATGAAACAAACTGTAAGTTGAGGACTATATATTCAGGTAAAGGAGCACAATTTCAGGAAGAGCGACCACTGCTAAATATTGCCACATACAGGGACGGTCTTTGGCCTGACACATGTTCCAAAACTCTGTGTTGAAGATCAGATCTCAGGGGCTGCCCCAGTCTTGTCACATAATCATAAACTCTATCCACCCAATATTCTGCCATTACCAAGAGAAGTTAAGTTTGTTGGATCAGAAACAAGGCAAACTCTCTGAAGATGGATTTCATCCTTTAATATTTGGTGGAGCACTATTTTTCCCCCTTGCTTGGTTTCAAGCGATTTTAAATTTGGTAGCATCGCATTTGAATTTAAGATGGTTGATCTCATTTTTTAATTACATATTAAAATTTCCAATTTAATTCATATTGGGATGAATATTTCAGAGCCAAAAAGCAATCCTAAAATATTTTGATATATGGAAAAATAAATAAATGAATAAATGGCACAGCATTATTTAAGAGAAGGAGATAGTAAAAGCAGATATTTAAAAACAGATAATAGTGACAGTCAAATAATCTAAAAAGATGTATGCACAAAGCAGAAAATAGCAGGATGAGTGGATTTGTACAACACACAAACCAAGCAAACTATTCTGAAAAGTGATGCCTGAACTCATTCATCCTGCTATTTCAGGAGTCATTCTGAGAGTAAGATGGGCAGTCTTTCATTTGAATTAAACAAAAATGTATGTTTTATGAGTCAGCAATTGTGGTTTATAGTTTAGTATAATATATAACAGTATCCAGTTTTTATGATGATTTTATAAACCTTTTAGAAACTGGGTTTACTCACTTAAAGCCATTGTATAGCCATAGTTTATTAAACATATCTTAGTTAACTCTGTACAATACAGTAATAAATTTTGATTTACAATTCATATGGATTCATACAACATGCCAAGTTAAAAACCAAATAAATTACACGATTACCACGTTAGATAAATCAATTGAATCCTTTGGAAATTAACCAGTATAGGTTCTAGAGGTGACAGTTCAGCCATCTGAATCATTTGGCTTCATATATCTTTGTTTTATTACTACAGTTTTCATAGAGAAACTCCAAAATAAATAAGAATGAATTTTAATAAATTATATTTTGAAGAATACATTGGTATTTATGGAGTTCTGGCCTGTTTTCCTGTTTGGGCCTTTTTTTTTAAGGATTGCCTTGAACCCCAGCTACAAACATAATCACTTTATGCTCAGATAGGCACAGCAGAAAATGGATCTTGATGTCTTTCATTTTATCTTTCTCACAGTTTTGGCTTTCTTCTTTTGCAACAACTGGAACACCATGTAATCTGCAGACAGTTGTTGCATGACACAAATTTTATATACAACTGAATATCCTTTTGCATTACTAAAACAGCAGAACTTATGAATCAAATTCACATTTTGTTTGGAACTTGCAGTATATTGCAAATTGTTTTACTGAACACAAACCAGTACACCGTGTTTTCTTGCTTTTCTTTTTAATCAAATGGAGAAGATTAGGGAAGTCTCAAAGAGAAGGCTTTTGGTTGATTTATCAAGTTAATTCTTTGAAACCTACAAAGTTCCATAGTGTTCTTCTTGTGATCAGAAACTGCACTATGTAGATCTAAAAAGTTTACATTTGAAATCAGAAATCGGGTGGGAATCTGCTTCTAAAGTTAAAAGGTAGCAAGTCAACAAGGATAGCTTTGCATTCTGTGATGCAGGAGGAGATACAAAGATAGCTTTGAGCTATTTCTTTAAAGTGATGCGCAGTTAAACTTTTTAGTGCAAATGTTTTTCTAGATTCCCTACTACCCATCCTTTCCTTCCTGGTTTCTCAGCAACTTCTCTATTCTTTTTAAAAATTGGCAGAGAGCTGCTGCCAAATGATACCTTCGTCTCACAATATACAGAATATCTAAACCACATTGATGAACTTAGTTTTTCTTCTGTTTAAGACAAAAAGGCAATGCATGTACAGTGGGCTCAACGTTATAATCGGGTGGGATGCTACCAGTTCTGCCCAGTTCGGTAGAACCGGTAGCTCTGAAGAGCAGCAGACACTGAACCGGTTCTGTGTTTGCTGCTATTTGGCCCACCTACCCACCTGAGCTCTTTCCTGTCCTTTACTTCCTGCTTTTTCACCTTCCGCTGCTTTGCGTGGCACAGCTGAGATTGAAAAAGCAGGAAAAAAGAGGCTTTTCAAATGCTGCGCACCCGTGCGCTGCGCTTTTCAGCTGTCCGGGTGGCACAGCTGATGTTTTTTTTTTACATGCGTGCGCACAGCGCATGTTAGGCGCATGTACGTGTGATGTGCGAATGTACGTGCAAAACATAGTCACCGAACCGGTAATAACACCAATTGAATCCCACCCCTGGTTATAATGTTCCTATGACAAATAGTGCTTTGGTTTTATTGTATTGCGAACTGTTGCTGGGGTGCATCCAGTTTCGTTGTACTTGTACAATGACAATAAAGTTCTTCTAATCTAATCTAATCTAATCCTATGACAAATAGCAATTCGTTTCTTCAGTAGTAGCCCCCTGGCCATAGAGAGCACATGATGTACACATGAACATATCTGCACATTCATTCAGCCTTAGAAACAGTAAAGAACTGTTAAATTATACAAGAGGCATCAATCTGTATTTAATGATACATTCATATTTTACTAAGAGTATATAAGTTTACCTGATGAGATATCACTAGCAAAAACTGTGCAGCTTCCTTAAAATTAGAAACCTCCAACTTGTAAATATTTGCAATGGTTAGTCTCTCACATCTGTTGAGTGCAGCTGCCCTTTCAGTGGGGAGAAAGTTTTCTCCTTTCACTTACATTCTTGATGATTTTGGAAAACGTCCAGACCAAAAAAATGAAAATAAGAAGTAGAGTCCACATAAAAACTAACTTTCCCTCTTCCTGAGGGAGCACCTGTAAAAACAGCATTCCACTGATTTCTGCATTCCACTGATTTCTATTCATTATAGAAGCAAAGGGAAATGTCTCAGCTAAGGTCATTGTTCATCTCAGAAAAAGACTAGATACGCAAATTTGTATCTATTGGTATTATTCTTGAGTGATTTGGTTTCAAGGATTTGTAATGCCAAATCATTGAATACAAGCAATAATATCAACACTTACTTATCCCCCTCTCCAGTACTTTGTTCTACATCTCCATGAAGCCCCATAAGCTTCTGTGTGAATTACAAGATGTTAAATATCACCTGTAGCAGGACCAATTCTAAGCCTAGGCAACCTAGTCACTCCCCTAGGGCAGGGGTCTCCAACCTTGGCAACTTTAAGACTTGTGGACTTCAACTCCCAGAATTCCTCAGCTTTGCTGAGGAATTGAAGTCCATAAGTCTTAAAGTTGTCAAGGTTGGAGAGCCCTGCCCTAGAGTGCCAAATTTTAGGGGAGAGGCAGCAAAATCAAAGACTTTGAAAATATACAGTATGAGTCTAAAATCTGATCATCTTCCCTATAAATTTCTGTAGTTCGCAGTTGCACATTACAAAAAAAGAATATATTACTACAGCTATGGCACATAGAAAGCTGATAATACTACTGAAGCAAGTCAAAGGGTCAGATAGGAAGGTATTGAGCAAGCAAGCTGTTCCAGTGCTGCTGCCTAAGGGTTAAATATAATCACACTAAATTAAAACAATGAGTTGACATAATTAAAATTATTTACTTTGATGCATAAGTTAAATAGTAATTTTTTTGTTATTTTGAATGGCCACAATTTTAAAAATAAAGCAATTAAAACAATACAAACATTAAATAGAAAGAAACCAAGAATAAATCATCCACCCTAATGACTAAATAAACCACAAAATGGGTCCCTGAATCATTCAGGAGTCTAGGCATGGACACAAAGACTAATGAAAGCCAGCAGGGATGGGGCCATCCTGGTTTCTGGACAACGAATGTTCCAAAAGGAAGCACTGCAGCAGAAAGATATGTCTTCAGAAACTTGCCAACTAATGTTCCTTAGCTGATAGAACCCAAAGTATACCTCTTCTGCCTGATCAGAGTGGAGAGCTAGGAAGAAACTGGTCCCATGTTTTGAACTTTCAAGGTGACAACTAGCATCTAGAATTGCAGTTCATGAATTAGAGTTGTTAGGCAATAACCAGCACAATTTATTATCTGTGCTACCACATTCTGTATCAGTTGAAGTTTCTGCATGCTCTTCAAGGCCAGTCCCATGTAGAGTGATTGCACTAGTCCAGATGGTAGATCATGAGGGAATGAGTGATAATGAGCAGACCCCTTGATCCAGAAATGGGCGTAAATTGCACACAATCCAAAAATGTGCAAAGCCCCACCCCACTACAGTTGCTTTTCAAGAAGAGGCCCCTAAACTGCATACTAGGCCGTGCTACCTCATCCAAGACCAACAATGAAAAGTCTTCAGTACCAGAACGTCCAAACACCCAATGCAACTCATTCTTGTTTGGGTTGAGCTGAATCCTCCAGGCCCTCACACAAAGGAGGAAAATCAACATTGCACAAGTGCCACCCATTCTTAATTCTTGGCACCAGTCCAGAAGGGTAACACAATCAGTGGTCTCAAAAGCCACTGAGAATTCAAGGAGAGAGGAAGAATGCAACACCCCCCATGCCTCTCCTGCCAGAGGTCATCCAAGAGTATGATCAATGCCATCTCTGTCCCAAACGGATCTGAATCCTGGCTAAAATATTTAAAATTTAAATATGCCATCTCTATCCCATACCTTGGCCTGAATCCTGATTGAATTATTTAATGTGATTCACAGTAAATAGGGTGAACATGTCTGAGAAAAACAGAAACATGATTGTGTCAGAGTTCAGGGATGCTTTGCGAGTTGACACATTGGGGCTGAAAATCATAAGCATAAGGCTAAAATACTCAAAAGAAACAAAGGGGTGCCTTTTTGAAATTATTAACAAAATCAGAAGATGGACCAAACCATAATAGGGTACCAGAATATGACTTGTCCAGGGTGCCAAAATATCTAGAGCCAGCCCTGCCTTATAGATCCACTCATGGCATAGGTATGACTTACCTGCTGGAATATCTGTCCCCAACAGCATTTTTCCATCCCACATGCTCTAAGAAGTTGGACTTCTCTGAACAATGTTCTTCTTCTCTGGCAGGACCTCTGACATTTACCTTTCCCATTGCAGTGCCTGTCTTCTGACATGATTACTCACTCCCCACCTCAAATATATAGTTGGCTTTTAGAAAGGCTCTTAAAAATATGATTCTTTCCTTGAGCATTGAGAATAAACTGATTGGAGTTCCTGTCTAGATGGTTATTATATGAGTTTAACTTCCTGGCCATTGATTAACTGTGGTTGTTTAAACTGCAATTTAATAAACTGCATCGTTTGTGTTTTTCTAATTAATTGAACACTCCCCAGGGTTATAATTGCTCGGGCTGAGTGGTCATACATTTTCTTAACGAACTAATCTCTTAAATAAATAAGCATCCTAGTTTATACTTTTTAAATAAAGTCAGGTCGAGAATGCATGAACTAGAGTTTTGAATTGAAGAAATTCACACACACACACACACACACACACACACACACACACACACACACCCAAGAATTCTGAAGATCAGAATAATTTAATTGCATTCTTTTTTTTTTTTTTTATCAGGATCATTTTTTGATGGACCTCAGAATTCTTGGAAAGAATAAAAGTTGTTTTCACACAAGGCTGAATTCTCCTAGCTACTGTTTTGGAGTTTATTCTTAACATAAACAATAAATGGCTAAGCAAAGCTTCAGGCTTGATAGATATATTATAAAGTCTGAATGAGGAAAAACCTGGAATATAATTTCTAGACAAAGCTTTTGAAATAGAAAGTTCTAGCAGTTCATTCTGCTTCGCCCGTCAGATGTTGTGAAATCACATAGGTCCCAAATAATAGAGCTGATAAACAATTTGGACATATTGGCATCTTATTCAAAACACTATAGACTAGTCATTTCAGCTTTGCTAAAAGGGAAGACATAAGAATTGTTTATAAAGAAAGTTGTAAACATCTTGATAGGAGATCAGGGATTGTTATAACTAAGGCTGTGTTTTTTCGAGTCAAAAAAGAATTGTGAATTTCTCAAAAGTGAATCCTAGTATGGTACCGTTTTTATGGGATGAATAATTTAATGACTAGAAAAAGTGCTGTTAATATATTTTTTCCTTGCTTGTACTTTCTTTTGTGATAATTTAGTTAATAAGCCCATTAAATATTATCAAGTACTTTAGGAAACTCATTGGCAACATCTGTTCAAACTGGACTGGAGTTTCAAGTGAGATCCTGCAGAGTTTTGTTCTTGTTTTTAAGCTCAGTCGTTTTCAACATGAAAAAAGGAATATCCGTCTTTGTGATTTTTAACAGGACTTGGGAGAAATTGTTGTTATTATGGCTCCTTAGACAGTGATCCAGATGTTCTCCTGAGAGCCGGTCGGATCATCCAGAGACTGGGAGGTGCTTCAGTCTGCGTTGTTGAAGGCTGAGCTTAATTACTGAGGAATGCTTCTCCCTCCGTCACGTGGCTCCCTTGCATTCCCCAGTTTACGCTCAGCCTTCATGAGAGCAGGCTGTGTACTTCACTCCTTGGCCGATTCAAGAGCTCTTTTTTTCTTCAGGTTTGATTATCATTGCCCCGGTTCTCCTTAGCCTCTAAGCGCATTGGGATAGTGATTTAACAGGGGAACGCATTTCTTCGCCCCCGGGGGGGCTGCACAACGGGCGGCTTCCACGCTCCGGCGCCAATTCCCCCCCCCAATTCGATCCTCTTCCTGCCGCTTTCCTACGCCGCACTCGTAGTGGCTTTATTTGATCACGCTGTAATAGCACAGCTGGTGTTCCCCCCCACCGTAAACGCCGATCGCCCCAGAAAGGGGCGAAAATCACTTGGCTGCCTCTCTCGGTCCCTAGACGTGCCGGAGAGGCTGACTTTGGCCCTGAGCAGCCTGTGAGTAAGGGAGCGTGGGCGGCCACCATTTTGGGCACCGCCACATGTCGGGCGCCGCTTTTAGAGGCCTCATTGACCTGCGAAGGGACTAGCTCTAATTATAGGCCTTCCAGCCTGTGAGAGCTATCAGAGATTTAGGGGAATTGGCAAACTTGTTGGCTTTCCGCAGCACGCTCAGGGCAGGAAATAGCAGCCTATCCCTCCCGGTTGTTGCCTGGGAGCTCCAGCTGCCGAGGCCTCACTCCAGCCTCAGGCGTTTTATTTGGCACATTGGCAATATTAACAGCAATTCCTGGGGTCACTCCTTCCTGGTAGTTCCAACCAGACCTTGGATTAAATATTATAAATAATAATAATACTAATAGTAATATTTATCATTACATAGATATCTAAATATATTTAGATACACAATTAGATAGATAGATAGATAGATAGATAGATAGATAGATAGATAGATATACGTATTTGCATATATATATATTTACATCTTATCAATATTTGGCTATTTCACGTTGCCAACACTGGTTGGCTTATATATCTTGATTGTACGCTTAGGCATAAAGGTATTAATAATTGTATTAGTTTATATACATTTAAAATTCCAAAAGGGGATGCGGGCCAGCGAAAGGACACCCGGCCTTTGTTGTAGGTCGAACCCTTGGCGAGCCAACCGCCTTTACATTTGTATTACAGTCCTTTCCTCTACAATGGCAGATGACAATTCCACTAAAGGCCCTTCTTTGAAGGCCAAATCTAAATCCTACCACCTGCGCAAACAGGCTAAGGAAGCCCCTAAAGAAACTTCCAAAGCTTCTCAGAGGGACGCTCTAAGACGTCATAGGGCACTGGAGAAAGAATTTGACAGACGATCTAGAGAGACACAACCGGTATTTCCAGGCCCCCCCATCCTCTGTTCCCTCTACCTCCAGACACCCCCCCTCCTCCAGATTGCTCTTACCTCTCCAGGCGCAGCCCATCCCAGGGACACCAGGTTCCCGGACCAATGACCAGGCGGACGCCGGAAGCAACATTTACGCCCACGGCCGCTGGTCTGCACCATGAGGAGGTCGCCACAGTTGAGATCCCTGCGCACATGCAGGCATGGATGGAACGGGCTATTCGCCAGGGGATTGCACAGGGCCTGCAACAGATGTCCAGGTCTGGTCCTCCCTCGATGGCGCCCGAACACGACTCGCCATCAGTCAGGTCCTTGCCTAGATTGGACCCCACTTTTGGTCAGGTACCTTTACAGAAGGGCAGTCCTCTCCCAGAAAGGGATCTGGAGGAGGCCATGGAGGACCTAGATCGGTTCGGGGAGGAGGAGGAATTGGAATGGGGGTCTACGCACCAGGGGGAGCCCCTATCGGAGATAGACCCTATGGAGGGGGACATGTCCGAGGACGAGGGCCTCACCCTGGATCAACCCACCTTTGTGGGCCTGCTCAAGCCGCACATGTTTAAATCACTTCTATTTAAGGCCAGGAACATTTCTGTCCTGTCTGTACAGTCCTCCTCGGCTCTCCCTTCCCCAGCAGAGGGACAGGAGGACGCCATCTTTAGGCAGCCCGTGGTGGAGGCGGAGGTGATCCTGGCCCCACCCATTTTTCATGACTTAGTCTCAAACCAGTTAGACTCCACAAGGGCCCCCCCTGCCCCATCCAGCCAGGACAGGAGGTTCTTTAAACTTGAGTCGAGCTTCTGCAACCTGCTTAACACTCCCGAGGTAGATGAGCCCATCGTTGGTTTGCCATCCTCGTCCTCCCCCAGTGATCCCATGGAGGTCCTGAAGCCCGAGGACAAGAGGTCCGAGCTTGCTTTACGTAGGGCTCACCAAGCGGACACCTGGGCCATTAAATCAGCCACTGCCACTTCCTTCTTCACCAGTTCTTCGATCCGGTGGCTCCGTCAACTGAGGCAGCATGTCCCCTCCTCTAACACAAGGGCACACCAGGACATAGCAAAATTGACGACTGCGGCAGAATTCTCATTCGACGCCACCTACCACGCGTTTAAGTTCTCTGCCCGAGCAATATCCTCTCATGTTACAGCTCGCCGCCTGCTCTGGCTCAAGCACTGGCAGGCGGACGTAAAAAACAAGGTTAAGCTGGCCACCACCCCCATAAAAGGGGACAAATTATTCGGCACCGTCCTGGTGCCATTTCTATCAGAAACCAGAAGCAAGAAAAAATTTCTTCCCCCCCTTTTCCATAGGTCAGACTCAAGAGCACAGCCCTTTCGGAGAGGTTCCTCACGACCTTTCTACCAGTTTCCTTTCCTGCCCAGGTACCCGAGACCTCCCTCCTTCCGGATTTCCAGCCCCAGGATCGAGCCGATCTGGGTGACAGGAGCAGGAGGGGTGGCAGCTACAGGCGCCCCTTCAGGGGTTCAGGAGGGAAGCCCTTCCGGCGCAACAGATAGACCCCGTCCACCCCTCCCCATCAGTGGACACCTCAAGCATTTCGCCGACCAGTGGGACTCTTCCACCTCTGATGCCTGGGTCAGGGAGACCATCAGACTGGGCCTCGCGCTTGAATTTCAGCGCGCCCCCCCTGAATTTTTTATGGCATTCCCCCCTCCTCCAAGGATCTCACCAAATGCAACCTAATGGATTCAGCTATCCGCCATCTCCTCTCCATACAGGCCATACAACCTGTACCACCATCCCAGCAGAGGCAGGGGTTTTACTCTCACCTCTTCATGGTCCCCAAATCTTCAGGGGGATGGAGGTCTATTCTTGACCTGAAACACCTTAACCGTTACCTGACCTACCGCAGGTTTAAGATGCACAACCTACAATCCATTCTACTAGGCATCAGGCAGGGGGACTGGCTATCCTCCATAGATCTTTCAGAGGCGTACCTTCACATCCCAATCCGGCCCTCCCATTCCAAATTCCTCAGGTTCTGCTGCAATCATCACCACTTCCAATATGTGGCACTTCCCTTTGGATTGGCCTCTGCCCCGAGAACCTTCACTAAGGTCCTCGCGGCCCTAGCGGCCCACTTCAGGGACCTCCCGGTTCGTCTCTACTGTTACCTGGATGACATCCTCATCCTGTCTCACTCCAGACTCCAAGCAGAAAAGGATATCAGAGCTACTCTTTCTGCCCTTCAAGATCATGGGTTCCTAGTAAACTGGAAAAAGAGCCATCTGTTACCATCTACACGGATCACCCACTTGGGGTCCGTCATTGACTCGGTTCAGGGAAAGGTCTTCCTTTCCTCTGAGAGATTCTGTAGCATCCAGGAGACTGTCAAACATATCAGACGATCAAGAAAGGTAACACTTTTAGAATTGTCTAAATTACTCGGTAAAATGGTCTCATGTATTTCCATTGTTCCCTGGGCCCGTTTACTCACGAGATCCCTACAATGGTTCCTGCTCCCGTTCCAAAGGACCGGCAGAAGCAATTCAAAGGCCATGGTCAAGGTGCCTTCAAGGGTCCTTATGTCTCTCCTCTGGTGGACCAGTCCCTCCATCAACAGGGGACACTGCTTCAAGGAACCCCAACGCCTCATCCTCACCACAGACGCCAGCCTGTCCGGATGGGGCGCTCACATCCACTCGCTCTTGACACAGGGAAAATGGTCACAGGTAGAACGCACACACAATATAAACTGGTTAGAACTTCGTGCCATCCACCTGGCCCTACGCAACTTCCTTCCCCACATACGCGGGCGGCATGTCCTGATACTCATGGACAACGTCACCGCCAAGGCTCACATCAACCGACAAGGGGGCACCCAGTCCATAAGTTTGATGAGAGAGGCTGAGCGCCTCTGCCGTTAGGCAGAGTGCAATCTTCTCTCTCTCAAAGCCGAGCACATCTCAGGGGTCTCAAACACCCAAGCACATTGGCTGAGCAGGACCATGGTGGACCAGTCCGAGTGGCGCATTCACCCGTCACTGTTCAGGGAAGCAACCGTGATATTCGGCCTCCCGTCAGTAGACCTCTTCGTATCCCCGCTCAACACCCAACTCCCCAGGTTTTTCTTGAGGTATCCTTCCCACGGGGCTGAGAATCACAATGCCCTCCGCTGCCCCTGGCCCACAGGGCTTCTATATGCATTCCCTCCGTTGGCCCTGGTCCCCAGGGTCATCCAGAAGCTCATCTCTGAGAAAGCAGAGCTGATTTTAATGGCACCCTACTGGCCCAGGCGCCCATGGTTTGCGGACCTCCGCTATCTATCGGTGGCCCCCCTTTGGAATATTCTCCTGCACAGGATATCCCTTTCCCAGGGGCCCCTCCAACACCTGGACCTTCAGTGGCTCCAGTTAGCCATTTGGAGGTTGAGCGGGAATGTCTAAGGAAGGAGCAGTTGTCTGACCAGGTTATTGATACCATTTTAGCCGCAAGGCGGCCCTCAACAACCTGAATATACAATGCCACTTGGAATAGCTTCTGCAAGTGGTGCCATAATTTCCAGATCAACCCTCTTTCACCCTCCATTGCTCAAGTTTTGGAATTCCTCCAAGAGGGTCTGAGGAAAGGTCTTTCTCCGAACACCCTGAGGCATCAGGTAGCAGTCCTTTCAACTGTGATTATTTGCGACAATCTGGGTACCCTCTCCCTCCACCCTCGCATTAGGGCGTTCCTTAGGGGAGCAACTAACTTGTGTCCCCCAACTGTTCACAGATACCCTACCTGGTATCTGATGTCAACAAGGTCCTGACGTCCCTTACTAAACATCCCTTTGAGCCTCTCAGGGAATCCTCACTCCAGTTCCTAACTTTCAAAGTCGTATTCCTGGTGGCCATTACTTCGGCTCGCCGAATATCGGAGATAGCCGCCTTGTCGGTGAGGAAAGACCTTTGCATCTTCCATGCCGACCGGGTGGTTCTACAGCCGGACCCTACCTTCTTGCCTATGGTCAATTCAGCCTTCCACAGGGCACAGGAACTCACACTTCCGAACTTCTGCCCAAATCCCTCACGGGAAAGGGAGAAGCTTTGGTATACCCTGGACGTAAGACGGGCCCTCCGCATTTACATTAAACATACCCGCCCTTTAGGAAGTCCGAATCCTTATTCCTTTCCTTTCAACCTAAATCCTTAGGACACAAAGTGTCCCCGGCAACCATCGGCCACTGGATTAGAGCTACTATTTCCAAAGCTTACTTGTCCCAGGCTCTGCCGGTGCCCAGCGGAATAACAGCACACTACACCAGAAGTGCAGCCACCTCGGCAGCTTGGGCCACCCAGGCTCCAATTGCTGATATTTGTCGGTTGGCCACCTGGGCCTTCCCATCTCCCTTCATTAGGCATTATAAGATCGACATATTTGCCTCAGCGGAGGCTTCGTTTGGGAGACGAATTCTCCAGCGAGTCCTCAAGGAACCGCAGGGACTTCAGAACCAGACGGAGTCCTTCCCGTAGGACAGCCAAGCTTTGGTATGTCCCACTCTCTGGATGATCCAACCGGCTCTCAGGAGAATGGGCGTTGGTCCTTACCTGACACGCCATTTCTCTGGAGCCGGGAGGATCATCCAGCCCCACCCTTTTAAGTTCATCGTCTGGTGGGGTCTTGTTTCGGCCAAAGAACCGCTTAGCATAGTAAGATGAGAGCACGATCTTCTCTTCACTCTCATCTTCGCGTAAACTGGAGAATGCAAGGGAGCCACGTGACGGAGGGAGGAGCATTCCTCAGTAATTAAGCTCAGCCTTCAACAACGCAGACTGAAGCACCTCCCACTCTCTGGATGATCCTCCCGGCTCCAGAGAAATGGCGTGTCAGGTGAGGACCAACGCCCATTTACACTGGATTTGGCATTTTTATCCACCTATTGAGTTCTTAAGAACCTGGGTTAAGCAGATGTTGTTTGATGGTGTTAAAGATACTGTTGCAGGATCTTTAAGGTTTCCAAGTAAAACTGCATTTTGCAATTGACCACTAATGAGTCTGTCAATGCTAGAAGTTTTGGGATTGCATTGATCACTATTGGTACTATTTTTCCTTTCTTTTGCCACAGTCCTCCTTCTAATTACAGGTCTTTGTATTTTGTGATTTTCTCCAATTCTTTTGTGTTCTGCTGTATACAAATATTGCATGTTTATTATCCAGACTTTTTGTATTTCTTATTAACAGTTAAATTTGGGGTTTTATGTGGCAGGTGCTTGCCTGTTTTAATTATCAAGTTCCAAAGCAATTTATCTCCTTTGCTTTCTATTACTTTGTCTTTCTTGTAGCCCAGTTTGGTCTCACCAATATTTAGTAAATCTTCATGGCATAATAGTTTCAGTGCATCTTCCTCATTATCATTTAGATATTATTTCAATGCCCCTTTTTCTTTTTCAACATGGTGATATCCAGCATTCCACATATTATTATTAAAACTGGGCTCAACAAAGTCAAATGCAACTTTCTATAATTCAATAAGAGCAACGAGAGAAATGTGTATTGTAGATAGAAGATAGCAGCTACATTACTTGGAAAAATTAGGGTGCAACAGAACTCAATATTCAATTAACAAAAACAAAACTTTAATTGACATCATACCAAAAATAAGTTAATGTAACTTTAGGTTACCCTGAAGAAACATAATTTCAAGTCAGGAACATACAGATTATTTACATTATTCCTGAAATAGTGTGATCTCATAAACAAAATAGCAATGTTGAAGGGTTGAAGGGTTCGGAAGAGGGCAATAAAAGTGGTTAATCATAATGTAAAACAAGTAACTATATGGAAAGATAAGTCAATCAAAAGTATGCTAGGTATAAGCAGGAAGAGAAAAGTTTGTGGAGGTACACGGTATCATTCTTTAAATATCTGATGAATTGAGCTTTGTTCTTCACTTTCCCATGGGAAACACCCCCCCCCCCAATATCTAATAGAGTTAAAGTGGGCATGCTATAGCCAAAAAATGAAGACTTGGACTATCCCGTGTGATCCCTAGATTGCAATAATGTAATTAATTTTTTGTAGTATCCACTGTGTTAGGGATAACATTGTTTACCCTAACTCGTTTAGGTAAAATAATAAATATGTTATCATAGTTTGTTAGTTAAAGTGTCTGCAACTTTAACTGTAGGAATGTAATTAAGGGAGTGGTTGTGAAAGCAACATAAAAGAAGCAAGGAACGTCAGCTTGCTCTCTCTGACTTGATGATCCCTAATTACTAGACGAAGGCTGCGTTTTTCCCTACTGGAATGGGAGAGAGATAAAGGACTGATTTATTGTAAGTGAACTGACATTGGATATTCTACACGGACTTTGCTAACTGAATATCCCTGAATGGACTGACTAAAATGATACATGACTGTATCAATGGACTGTTATTTTGACTATGCTATGAACTCATAATGGAATAAACTATATTTTTGATAGTTATTTTTACTGTATGTTAACAAACATACAAACTTATCTCACTCATTTATCTGTGTGCCTATCTGACTAACGCTGCAAATTCTGTTTAGCTTGTCTCCTTAACCCTGGTTGGGGAACACAGGCTTAACACACTGAATGCTTGTTCTAGATTTGATTTAGTTTTGCTAGGATGAATGATCAATTATAAGAGTACAGAAATATTACCATATCATGAAACAGTATTTTCTGTGTCAATTGCACCAAGCTGTAGTAATTTCTGATAACTTGGTTTTATTCCAGGTTAGTGTTACTTGTCGGTGTAGGACATGTTCAGATAAGCTAGCCTTTTTATAATAAATTAGTACCCAAGAAACTCTTACTTTTTTATGCCACTCTTCATGTGAATGTAGGCAAATCTTTAATAACAAAAATCTCATAGAAATGTTTTTGCTTACTATTGTATGTTTTATGTCAGCTTTTTATATCATTGCTCTGCCTTCAAAAATATGTTGAGGAATTGACTTTCTTTGCTAATTAGATTCTAGTTGTTACTTGGAAAGTTGGAAAATGCTTGCCTATATATGCCCTGGAATCACTGCTTCATTATGACATTTCTCTGTCCTTTGCAGTATTTTCTCAAAGCATAAAAATAATAGTTTTTTATGTTCCAACATAAGGCAAGTTGTTTGCACCAGGTTGAATTAGCATAACGTTGCATAATTTTTCTGTGGAATGCTTTTAAAAATCTTTATATAATATATTCCATGATTCAAGTAGGAAACAAACTGCAAACATCCTATAAAACTTAGAAACAATTTGAAATTTCGTGAAATGGCTGAGCGCTCAATTCTACCAGGAGTCAAACAAAATTTTGGAAAAATATTTCCTAATTTAAATTAATTACCTATTTTCTAAGTCTCTTATTTGTTTTAGTAGGTAGAGAATTAATTCTTGGTGCTCATTTTTAGATGTAACCAAATAGTTACAGTTAACACTCAGTCATCAAAATCCAAATTTGAGAGATACCACTGCTCACTCTCTGTCTGTAGTTGTAAACACCAAGAGCTGCTGCTGTTTTGATGAACAAATGTTAGTCATTTACTTTTATTGGCAATTTGTGTATCTGTGTGTATGTGTATGTGTATTTATTTATCAGCAGAATAAAAGTAACACAAATGAATTGAAAAGAATAGGGAAAGTAATAAGGTAAAAAAGAAAGAAAATGAAAAAAGTATTAAAGCAATTAAAATATTGTACAGTGTGTAAGGCCTGAGGGCCGGATCCAGCCTACAGCTGCTTAAATCTGGCCCATGGGTCTGGCCTAGAAATAGCAAAGGACTACTGTGTAGTGCCTCTGGCAGCCAAAATGGGGGGCAGGGGACCTCACACGCCCCCCATGCTCTGTTTTGGCTGGCAGGGTGCTGCAGGAGGCCATCCAAGCCAAAAATGGGGCCCAAGGCCTCCCCATGTGCCATTTTGGCTGGTAGAATGCTGCATCTCCCGCAGCTGGCCCACATAGGAGAACTACAATGTGGATCTGACCCTCGAAGAAATCCAGTTTGACACTCCTGGTGTATATCTTTTTTTTTTTTTAAAGCAGGCCTATGGATTGTTTAGTTTTTAACATTAATTAGTTTTTCTGTTATCTGTTCCATGAGTTTACTTTGGTTCCTTTCTGTTTCAAGAACTTTTGACTATCTACATGGGAACACGAGCTTTGGGTTCCTAAATAGTTGAGGTCAGATTGGACAATATGATTGTCATATAAAATATAGTAAAACTGTATCCAGTTGCCAAAGGATTTGTCCACAGCAACTGGCACATTTGTCTGTTACCTGTAAAAATTGTGGGAAGTTCATCTGCAAAGCAAAGCGATAAACATCAGTTGTATTGCCCTGAAGGCCAACTAATACCAGCAACATTCATATAAAATAACACAGACTTTCACATGAAACCACTGGTAGTCATTTCATTTGAAAACTATTTGTAGTAGTTACCAGGGAAATAATTCACTTGTTACCAGGAAACCGTTATCAGAGAAGTAATTAGCAATCAGAGAAAAAATTTAACTGTTACTGAAAGGAAAACAATTTATATTTAGAATCTATGGTATTGCCTATTTTACATATCCATTTTTCTGATTTCCTGGCCTCAGCAGTGTATGCAACAGCTGCAACAACAGGTAAACCATATGGATGTGCTCCTTAGATTTAGGTCTTGGACAGTTTTTCCATGTTTCGTCTCTTCTTGGGCTATTTTATCTCAGCAACTCTCAGCAATCCTTTCTGTGTAAAACAATGGATCAGATTTTTATTATACAATTATTGCTTTGTTATTTCATCACCTTATATATCCTGATACATAGCAAGTTCTTTTTATCTGACTTCAGTACAGTAATGGAAGTAAGAGGCTCCAGAAGAATAAAAACAAGACAAGAGTAAAAAAACAATGTAATTAGAGCTCTGCCCTATGTTAATGTGCATCAGGATGCACTTAAGGCAGGCTTCATACCATAGTGAAGTAGAAGTGCATGACCTCTAGTGACCTCTAGTTCTTCCATGGGAATCCATCAGAAAATCCCAGGATTGTAAACCTAAGTTTCACTTGGTTGCTGCAGTAGGTACAGAGTCATTTGCAATATTTGTAGAGGGTTTCTGACAATCAACGAGGAAAGCCAGATTCTCTTGATGACAGCTTGATTCATTTAACAACCATGGCAAAAGGTCATAAAATGGAGCACAACTCATTTAACCTCTGCCTTGCTTAGCCACAAAAATTTGGGCTCAATTGTTGACATAAGTCAAGGACTATCCGTAGACCAGACTTCAAAATAACATCTTGGAAGAACACAATGGCGAACCACTTCTGCATTTTTGCCATGAAAATGACATATTTAAAACAGCAGTCAAGATGAGTTTAGAGAACAATTTTAAGTTGTAGATAACAAGTAAATGCAATTTTGACTGGTTGTCTTTGATCCTAAAGTTATGACTAATAGGTTCCGTGTTCATTGTAAATACTACGTAGAACTGCAGACAGACAAAACGTCTTCTAAACAAGGCACGAAAAATTGGAAAAGTCAAATAAGAAATAAAGCCTGAGGTTGAGCATTTTTTTTTTGAATCTGTTTTTAAAACACTTTTTAATGTTTGTGGTTTTGGCTGTCTTTAGCTGGCTATTTACATTCATTTCCCAGAGAACACTCTTGAAAGATTAAGGAATGTCTGTGGTCACTGTGAATTTCCTCCCTGCCTCTAGGAACAGTAAATTAGTCACAAGAATTGACAAAGTCCCCAGAGTGAATTAACTCTTTCTTTTTGGAAAACAGCTCATCTTTCATTCCAGTTCATTTTGAAGGGAAACATCACCAACGTATTGTGTTTCCTGACAGGACAAGTTGTCAATATAATTGAAGAAAACAAAACAAGACAACACTTTTTTTACTGACAAGACAATTTTTCTTGTTCCTTGATTTGTGTTTTTGCTTAACATTGTTATTTGATTGTTGTGTGCTCTCCCCGCCGAGTCATATTTTGTGAAATGGGTGACTATATAAATTTAATAAATTTATTATTTATTACACACACACACACATACACACACAGAGAGAGAGAGAGAGAGAGAGAGAGAGAAGATTTTATTGACTTCTATGGCTGTGTAGCCCACTCAGGCCTAAATGCAGGTTAACAAAACACAACTGATGTATTTATATTAATAAATTAATATTAAGAATATTTGGATTTTTTATAAGGAAACTAACCTACCATATTTTACCTTATTCTGGTATGTTATGTAAACAAACCCATATGCCATAATAATAATAATAAAATATAACAAACTTGCAATCATAGTTCTGGAAGGAACATATTATATTATTTCAAGATGCTTAAAATGCATTATAATATGCCCTAAATAAAACTAAGTGTACTTGCAGAGGAGAAAAAGGCACTTATTTCTGCTTCCTGTAGAGTGAGTCATATTATGTTTTTTTTTTTTGTCCCAATTCTGTAATGTAAGAAAATGCAGTCTCATCACAAATATATGTAGATTTATTAGGACATGTTATCCAAGGATATTTTTAGGTTTTGTAAATAAATGAAGGTTAAAATCTATTTGTGTCTGCCTGAAAACAGAATTATGCCTGCCTGAAAAATAAATTCCTTTAAAGCTTTGTTTCCCATCTGTTCCAAATTTGATCCCATATTCCTAAATAGTGGGGGAGGCAGGAAATATATTCAAGAAGAGGAGCAATTGGAAAGTTTCCTTGTACAAGTAAAAAAAAACTCTTTGTACTGCAGTGGGCGTCATGAGGGAAGCACTTAATCTTTGTCTTTAGATTAGTTTGTGCTATTTAATCCCAAATAAGTTGCTCCACATTTTATTGAATGACAGAAAAAATATTTTCCCAAACTCAAATTTAAAATGGGGCATGGTATGAATTCTATAGGTGTGTGTGTCTGTCCTATGTGCTTTCTTGCTTTATATATTTATTTAAACAATTTATATATCCATCCAGCTCAACAAACATGGTTATAAATAAGACTGTAAATATTAAAATGGTAAAATCTGAAGAGTGTTTATTACTGCACAAAAAGAAGTAGACAAGAATAAAACTCAAAGTCTAATGCTGTATCGTTCTATTTTGAAAATTAAAATAATGTTTAAAAGATTAGATTTCTTCAGCTTCTGTGTCAAATTCAATAAAATTTCCCAAGGGAAACAATAAATAATTCTTTAAAATAATGAGTTTTGCTGCTGTTATTAGCTTCTGGACACTTTTGTTTTAAGTTATGTCATTTCAAAATAAATTCATTGCCAATTAAGTAAAGATAGTGATTTAATACACTTTGAAGTATCATTTTGATACTTAAAATACATTTTTAAAGAAAGAGCACAAACTGATTTCTTTGAAAGAAAGATACGTCTTAGGACTACTTTCATGCATTACGTACTCTGCTGTGCTTTATTTCTTATTTATGATCTTATGTTCTGACATAAGGAAAAACCCTTCCAGTAAATAATTAATGCATTGGCAGTTCCAGCCTTGCTCAAGATATCTTGTCTAAATGTTTTGTCTGGAAAATAATTATTTGGGTTTGAACTGATTTCTTAGCTGTCTTATTTATAATTGACATAGATCTGAAAGTAAATGTTGTTTTATTTTAAGTGACAGGTATTCCTTTTGTTAAAATGTTCAAACCTCTATGAAGTATAGCCTTATTCAGGTTTTATACTTGAATAAAGTCAGGGCTTGAATGCAATTAGAATTCCTGCATAATTAGGAATCTTACTAATTAATGGAAGTAGAAATACCAACATCACATCCAAAGCAGGAAAGTCAAAGGTGTGAAATATTACCTCTTCTGCAATTGTCCCAGTGTTTCTTAAGTGCACAGTTCTATAATTTTCAGATATAATTGCCCAGAAAATAGCCTAAGTAGTTGAAGGAAAACAAGGTTTGATTTAATAGAATAGAATATATGGATGTTCCATAATTTTGGAGTGCGAATTGGCTAAATTTTTGGGGAGATAGCATTACCATCTCCAAGACTACTACAGTTTTTAGAAGAAAAAAAAAACATAAATAGAGGGCCTCCTTTATTTGTGGATTCCCTTGTTCACTTTTGTAGAAATGGGTGAATCTGTTCCTGTCTTCTTGCTAGCCTAACTTGGTTAGCCTCGGAGGCTAACCAAGAGGTGTACTGAAGTCAATTTGTTCTTATTAGATCAGAAATGAAGAACTGATTGCCTGCTTCCTTAGAAGGATTAAGCAAATTTAATGCTAATTAAGGACAGAACAGGGAAGAATTCCTTCTCCTGGATATTAATTAGGCTTTGGGATCAACACAGACAAGCCAGCTGAAAGAAAGTACTGTGTTTTTCTTATTGAAAAATAAAAACAATGCTAGATTCTATATACTAAACTCACTGTTCAATCTTCTTCCATTCAATTGTGTCCCAATTCTTTAATACTGTTCAAAAGTGTTTTGTCGTTGTTCTCCGTAGAACTGCTGCGAGCATCCAGAGAGTGGGAGGTGCTCCAGTCTTCACTTCTCACAGGCTGAGCTGAAATTGAGGAACGGCCTCCTCCTCCACATGACTCCTCCATGCGTTCCCCCCAGTTTTAGCTCAGCCTTCGAGAAGACAGGCAGCTTTCTTCATTCCTTGGCCGTTTCAGGTGTCGTTAAAAATTGATTCAGGTTTGATTTTTCCTTTCCTCTCCCTGCAAGAGTAGTGCAGTCCCAAATTTAGTTTTTGGAGCGATTTCGCTCCCAGGAGGGAAGTAAGGGGTTTGGAGTCTTTTGCCCCCCTTCCTCTTCTAACCTCTGCCGTTCCAAGCGCACTGGGCTCAGCCGCTTGGCTCTGTGCTGTACTTTTAAAAAGCGCAATTGCGTCTTCCCCCCTAGAACGCCTCAGAGGAGGCAGCGCTTCCTCTCCCAGCTCCTTTCTTCTCCTGCTTGAAGTTGTGGTGGGCTGGTACGCTTCTGAGCTGTGCGCTCTGAGTCGGGCGGCCATTTTGGGCGCGCCTCATGGCCGGCGCCATTTTGTTTTACTGATCAAGTAAGGCCTTATTTTTTTTGGATTTAAGTGTGAGCTGTGAGGCCTTTGTAGGCCCTTTAGTGGGACCGTCAGGCCGCGTGGAGCCTTTGATTTTACTGAGAGAGCACTGTGGCCCCGTGCCCTGTTGTCTCTCTTAGATTTAATATTGTTGGCTTTCTTCCTTGGCCCGCAGCTAGTTCACAAGCGCAGGCACGTACTCTCCATGTTGTTGGGGGGCTGCCTACAGAGGCCCCTTTTTTCTTGTCTTGCCTTTTGCAAATTGCTTGGCCTCAGCGTTCATTTGGTCTATTTGGAATTAAGTTATTGTTTTTGCTGTATCTTCTTGGGTCTATTTGGTTTTCCTTACTTGAACCTGACCCCTTTTTTCGTAGTTAAATGCCAGTGTATATATTCAGGTTTTTTAATTTAGCTTGCTATAATTTTTTCTGTTTTTTATTGCATAAGGTTCAAAAAAGAAAAAAAAAGGAGATTTTTTTTGAATAGATAATAGCTAGCTCTAGAATAAAATTTCTTCAAAAAGGGGGACGTGACCCAATTTTAGGAAAACCGGTTTACGTTTGTAGGCCGAACTCCAAGGCGTGCCAACCGCCATTTTTCTTCCAATACCATGGCAGAGGCTAATCCTACTGGCTCTTCTCTGAAGGCCAAGTCTAAGACGCACTATCTTCGCAAAAGGGAAAAGGATTCTTCCAGTGCTTCTCAAAGAGATGCCTTACGACATCATAAGGCCCTAGAAAGGGAGTTTAGCAAGCGGGCTAAAGAGTCACACTCTATAACACCTGCCTTTTCCTTCTACCCCCCCTGCCGAGCCAACCCTCTTCCTCTAGGGGCGGTGTTAAGCCTGGTTTCCCCAACCAGGGTTAGGGAGACAAGCTAAACAGAATGTGCAGCGTTAGTCAGTTAGGCACACAGATAAATGAGTGACCTAAGCTTGTATGTTTATTAACATACAGTAAAAATAACAGATACGCTTGTGCTATCAAAAATATAGTTTATTCCATTATGAGTTCATAGCATAGTCAAAATAACAGTCCAATAGTCATGTATCATTTAGTCAGTCCATTCAGGGATATTCAGTTAGCAAAGTCCGTGTAGAATATCCTATGTCAGTTCACTTACAAGTCAGTCCTTTGTTTTCTCTCCCGTTCGAGCAATGCAGTCTTGAGTCCTTGCAGTAATCAGGGATCATCAAAGCCAGAGAGAGAGCAAGCTGCAGCCTTGCTTCTTTTAAAGTGCTTTCACAACCACTCCCTTAATTACTATCCCACAGTTAAAGTTGCAGACACTTTAACATACAAACTATGATTACATATTATTATTTACCTAAACCAGTTAGGGTAAAACAATGTTATCCCTAACATTCTCCCCTTTTAGGTTAAATAATAATATAACTATTTACATCTTTAAATCATATTTGTTACAACTCTCTTTAAACTTAATTACTCCTTGAGCTTTTGTAAATTGGTCTGCAATGTTTTCTTCCGTCATGCAGTATTCCAATTTAATTAGCCCATTCTTTACAGATTCTCTAACATTTAAGTATCTTAAATCAGTATGCTTTGATCTAGTTTTTACAGCAATACTAGTAGCTAACTTTATAGCTGCCTGGTTATCCTCGTACACAATAATAGAATCTTTAACAGTTACACCCATGTCTAATAATAACTGTTTGTACAAAATTAAGTCAGTGCATAATAATGACAGACATGAAAATTCCGCTTCCATTGTGGATAAGCTAATATGCTGTTGTCTGATTGACCTCCACCCTATTAGTGTCTTACCAAATAATATAGCCATCCCAGATGTTGATTTTCTAGTGTTTATATCAGTTGCAAAACTTGCATCTGCATAGGCACTAAGACTCAAATCACCCTTTGGTTTTATATACAATGCATGGTTCATTGTTCCTTTAAGATATCTTAAAATTCTCTTTAATGATTGCCAATGACATTGATGTGGATCTGAATTAAAACGTGCCAGCTGATTTACACTATAAGCTATATCTGGCCTAGACCAATTGCTTATATATGATAAGCTACCAATCAAAGATTGATATATGGACTTATCAAAATTGGGACTTTGATCATCAGTTTGGCAAACTTCCTGACTCATTGGAGTCTTTGCCGGTTTACAAAGTTCCATTTTAAACGTTTTAATTAATTGGCAAATTTTATCTTCTTGAGATATCTTAAAACCATTTTTTGTTTTGTTAATTGTCAATCCTAGATACTTTTTAATTTCACCTAAATGCTTTAATTTTATCTTTTTGGCTAATAATGATATAATCTCATTAGCTTCATTATTAGTCTTAGTTATCAAAGCAATATCATCTGTAAATAATAACAATAATGACACCGTTCCATTATTTTCTCTTTTAAACACACATGGATCTGCTAAACCAGATTTAAAACCTATATTGTTTAATTCTTTCACAATATATTGGTTCCACTCAAACCCAGATTGTTTCAACCCGTAAAGACTCTTTTTGAGTTTCCAACAATCATTACTATTTACTTTATTGTCTTTTATACCTACTGGTTTTCTTAAATATATAGTGTGCTGCAATGGTGCATGCAGATAAGCAGTTTCTACATTTAAATGGTTAATGACATAGTTTTTCTTAGCTGCCCACACTAATGCTGCTCTTAAAGATGTTGCTTTAAGGCTTGGTGCAAAAACTTCATCGTAATCAGATGCAGTTTGATTAAATCCTTGAGCTACTAACCTAGCCTTATGGGTAACAGTCCCATCATTTCCAGTTTTTACTTTAAATATCCATTTGCACCCAATGGATTTTTCTCCTGGAGGTAATTTAGCATCTTCATAAACTTTCATTACCTTTCATGAATTTAGTTCTTTTTCCATTGCCTTTTGCCAATTTTCCTGATCCTTGGCAGGATACATCCTAAGTTCATCTTCACTAGTTGGAACTTAAGTTACTTGGCAAACTATACTTGCTTGATACCTATCAGGTGGTCTAGTTACACGTGTAGTACGTCTAGGTATTACAGGACTTATAGGTGGACTTTCATTCATTAACTCTTCTTGATTATCTAACTCTTCCTGATCAACTGTTTCCTCTTGTTCTGGTCCTATTTGTTCTTCATTGACTTCTTCTTTAATTGGACTCTTCTTATAACTAGTCTGATCTTTCTGCCTTTTGTAGGGTTCAATAATTACTTCATTATTTAAATCTTGCTCTAATCTATTCCATCCTACATGTTCTAGGAATTTTGCACTAGCACTGGTGTAAACTCTAGATGTACCTGGTTCCCAGAATCTATAAGATCTATGATTAGATGTATATCCTACAAAATATAATCTTTTAGCTCTATGCTGTCCTTTGTGTCTAAGTTGTGTAGGGATATGCACCCATGCTGGTGCTCCAAATGTGTGCATGTAACTTAAATCAGGTTTTGTACCATGCCACAATGTGAATGGTAATTCACCTGTTGTTGAATTAACAACATTATTTAATATATGATTACCACACATTATTGCTTCTCCCCACAAATTGTCAGGTAATCCTGAATCAGACATCATAGTACGTGCCATTGACTGCAGTGTTTGGCCTCGTCTCTCTATAAAGGCATTATGTTGTGGCCTATATGGTGCAGACTTTTTATATTGAATACCTAACATTCTTAGTCTGTTCTGGAATTTATTATTTGTAAATTCCGTACCATTATCTGTTATAAGAGTTACTAATTTCTTTTTAGTTTTCCTTTCAGCAAATTTTATCCAATTAAAGAGATTTTGATACGTTTCAGTTTTGCTCTTCATAAAATAGCAAAACCCATATCTAGAATAGTGGTCCATTATACTTAATATATAACGAGCTCCTCCTACACTTGGTTTTTTTCGGACCTATTAAATCAGCAAATACTACTTCTAAAGGCTCTTTAGTAGTAAATCCATCAACTCTATTAGCCGGTGTGACCCTGCTCTTACTTTGATTACAGGCATTACATTGCAAATACTTATTACAAGGTTTCAAACTTATTCCCTTTGATAATTCAACAGTTTTCTTAAGCATTTTAAAATTTAAATGCCCTAGCCTTCGATGAAACAAGTGAATACATTCATCATGAGGTTTCTTATTTTCATAAACTGTGTTAGCCACTTTTAAACCATCATCATTTAACACATATAATTCACCTCTTAAAGATGCAGTAATTTTTTTATCTTCTTTCTCAATTATGCAGTTATCTCCCCTAAATGTAACTACATATCCTAGTTTAACCAAAATTCTAACTGAAATTAAATTAAACTTAAGTTGTGGTACATATAACATTTTTACATTCTCTTTTATAAAAGAACAATATGCTATACCTTGACCTTTAGCTTTCAGTTCATAGACCATGATACATAGTTTGTTCCATCCAACTTGGATATAACGGACAAACTTTGTAGATTGACTTGTGCCATGTTTTCTTATATGGATATAAAACTATAATTAATAAAACACAGCTCTCTGTTTACTGTAATGTATAACAACACAAACTCTCACTTTTTACATAAATCTGTTTTATCCTAGTTAAACTGACTTTGCAGCCTCTGGGCCCATAACCAGTGTTAAGCCTGGTTTCCCCAACCAGGGTTAGGGAGACAAGCTAAACAGAATGTGCAGCGTTAGTCAGATAGGCACACAGATAAATGAGTGAGCTAAGCTTGTATGTTTATTAACATACAGTAAAAATACAGATACGCTTGTGCTATCAAAAATATAGTTTATTCCATTATGAGTTCATAGCATAGTCAAAATAACAGTCCAATAGTCATGTATCATTTAGTCAGTCCATTCAGGGATATTCAGTTAGCAAAGTCCGTGTAGAATATCCTATGTCAGTTCACTTACAAGTCAGTCCTTTGTTTTCTCTCCCGTTCGAGCAATGCAGTCTTGAGTCCTTGCAGTAATCAGGGATCATCAAAGCCAGAGAGAGAGCAAGCTGCAGCCTTGCTTCTTTTAAAGTGCTTTCACAACCACTCCCTTAATTACTATCCCACAGTTAAAGTTGCAGACACTTTAACATACAAACTATGATTACATATTATTATTTACCTAAACCAGTTAGGGTAAAACAATGTTATCCCTAACAAGGGGTACTTCCACCCGAGGCCACCAGCCCTCTCGTGTACCAGAGGCGGCCTTTACGCTGACCGCTGCAGGCCTACGCTCTGAGGATCCTGCTCCAATCATTGTACCTGAGAACATCAGGGAATGGATGCAGTCTGCCATCCGTCAAGGCATAGCTGAAGGAATGCAGCAGCTCGCTAGACCGGATTCCCGAGGGAGGACTCCCGAGGCTGAGTCTTTATCTGGGAGATCTCCTTCTGCACCAGCGTCACAGCATGGTCAGGTACCTCCTCACATGGATGTTCCATTCCCAGAGGGGGAGGATACCCAAGAAGAAGAGGGAGTGGGCCTTGAACCATTCGGAGAGTACGAAGGTTCTGATAGAGGTTCCTTACAGTATTCGGAACCCTTTCTGGAGGGGGACCAAATGGAGGGAGAAATGTCGGAAGATGAGGGTCTTTCTCCTGAACAACCTGCTGTTGTGGGTCTTTTTAAACCCCATTTATTTAAGTCCTTGCTATTTAAGGCAAAGAACATTTCAGGTCTGGCCTCTCAGCCTCCTTCTGAACCCCCTACATTGAGTCCAGAAGGTCCTGATGACCTTATGTTCAGACAGCCGACAGTGGCAGCAGACATTATTCCGGCCCCCCCAATCTTCTCAGATCTGGTTGCAAAGCAGTTCGCCTCGGTGGGTCCTTCTCCGGCCCCTTCTAGTCAGGACAAGAGGTTGTTTACCCTGGATTTGGATTTTTCAGCTATGTTAGACACCCTGGAAGTAGATGATCCGATTGTAAGGCTTGCTTCCTCTTCCAATCCTACCGATGCACTAGAGGCACTGAAGCCGGAGGATAAGCGAGCGAAGATGGCGCTCCGGCGGGCTCACACCGCTGATGCCAGGGCTATCCGGTTGGCCACGGCCGCTTCATTTTTCACCCGATCCTCCATCAGGTGGCTCAGACAGCTGAAGCAACACATTTCCCCAGCTGATACCAGAGCCCATCAAGATATTGCAAAGATCACGGCAGCGGTGGAATTTGCAGCCGACACTACCTTTCATTCGGTTAAGTTCTCATCCCAAGCTATTTTTTCCCATGTTTCTGCCAGATGATTGCTTTGGCTTCGACACTGGCAGGCTGATATTAAAAATAAGTCTAAGTTGGCTTCAGCCCCCATAATAAAAGGGAAATTATTCGGGCCCGCTCTGGAGCCATTACTCCTGGAGACCCGAAATAAGAAAAAGTTTCTGCCTTCACTTTTCGTAGGCAGGAAGCCAAGAGTTCCCAGTCCTTTCAGAGGGGTTCCTTTCATCCCTCCTTCCAGTCATCATTCTCTCCTAGATTTCAGGGCTCCCCCTCATTCCGGCCGTCCTACCAGGACCGGGGCGACTCGGGAGACAGAGGCAAGAGAGGGGGCAACTACAGAAGGCCCTTCAGGGGTTCCAGGAGTAGAGCGGCCTGCCGGCCCAGGTAGCGTTGCAGGTTTTCTTACCACAGGCGACCGCCTCAGGCATTTTGCGGACAAGTGGGAGGAATCCACCTCTGATACTTGGGTTACAAATTCAGTGCGCTTTGGCTTGACCCTGCAGTTTCTCTCTCCTCCCCCCGAACATTTCAGGGTTTCACCCATTTCTAGGAATCCTACTAAACGGGCTCTTATGACTTCTGCCATCTCTCTGATATTAGGGCTATTCAACCTGTACCCCCATCCCAACAGGGAAGGGATTTCTATTCACTTTTATTCTTGGTACCTAAACATTCCGGGGGATGGAGACCCATTTTAGATCTTAAGAGGTTAAATCGTTTTATTGTACGCCATAAATTCAAAATGCAGACTCTGCAGTCAATTTTACAGGGCATCAGAGAAGGAGACTGGCTTACGTCAATTGACCTTTCCGAGGCTTATCTCCATATTCCCATTCATTCCTCGTATTCTAAATATCTCAGATTTTGTTATAATAATCAGCATTTCCAGTATGTAGCCCTCCCCTTTGGTCTAGCCTCAGCTCCGAGATCTTTCACTAAGGTATTGGCGGCTATTGCAGCTCACCTTAGACAAATTCCCATCCGGATCCACTGTTACCTTGACGATATCCTGGTTGTATCCCCTTCCCGACATCAAGTCGAGAGCGTCCCATGGGTTCTTAGTGAACTGGGAGAAGAGTCAGCTTACCCCCTCCACTAGTATATCCCATCTAGGGGCTGTGATTGACTCTGTTGAAGGAAGGGTCTTTCTCTCTCAGGAGAGACTTATTAGTATCCGCACCACTATCAGGGATATCCGGCGGACCGGGAAAGCATCGTTGCTCAATTTATCCAAACTGCTAGGGAAGCTAGTTTCCTGTATTTCCATTATTCCATGGGCTCGCTTGCATTCCAGATCTTTGCAATGGTTCCTCCTGCCATATCGGCGTTCAGGAAGGAGCACGTCAAGGTTTATAGTGAAGGTCCCGCCGAAAGTTCTCGCCTCCCTCCTGTGGTGGACGCGACCATCTGTCAACAGAGGTCAGTTATTCCAGGAACCTCAAAGGGTTGTTCTCATGACAGACGCAAGTCTTTCCGGATGGGGGGCCAATCTACAATCTCTCTCAGCACAGGGAGTTTGGACTCATGCGGAGCAAAGTCGTAGCATCAACTGGTTGGAGCTTCGTGCAGTGTACCTGGCTCTGCAAACATTCCTTCATCGGGTAAGGGGGCGCCATGTCCTGGTCCTAACGGACAATACTACAATCAAGGCCCACATCAATCGGCAAGGGGGCACCCATTTCCTCCTTCTCATGAGAAGAGGCCGAGCGATTGTGTCGATGGGCAGAAGCGCACCTCTTATCCATCAGAGCGGAGCACATCTCCGGGGCCTCCAACGTCCAAGCGGACTGGCTCAGCAGGGCAACACTGGATCAGGCAGAGTGGTGCCTGCACCCACATCTGTTCAGAGAAGCAGCAGCCAGGCTCGGTCAGCCCCTAGTAGACCTTTTTGTGTCTCCGCTCAACGCGCAAACACCGAGGTTCTTCTCCCATTATCCCTCCAGCGGAGCAGAGAATCACGATGCCTTGCGTTGCCCGTGGCCTCCCGGGCTACTGTACGCCTTCCCTCCACTTCCATTAATCCCCAGGGTGATTCGAAAATTGATAGCCGAGAAAGCAGAGATCCTCATGGTGGCACCTTATTGGCCCAGGAGGCCGTGGTTTGCGGACCTTCTCAATTTGTCAGTATCTCCGCCATGGAGGATTCCGTTGGATCAGATTTCACTGTCGCTAGGCCCGCTGCTCCATCCAGAGCCACAGTGACTACAGTTGGCTGTTTGGAGGTTGAGCGGGAAAGGATGATTGAGGAAGGCTTATCAGCCCAGGTCATTAACACCATTTTGGTGGCTAGAAGGCCTTCTACTACTCGCATTTATGAGGCTACTTGGAAAAGTTTCTGTAACTGGTGCCATAAATTATTCATCGACCCACGCTCTCCTTCAGTTGCTCAGATCCTGGCCTTTTTACAAGATGGCCTAGATGGAGGTTTATCACCTAACACCTTAAGGAGGCAGGTAGTGGCGCTCTCAACGGTGGTTGCTGGCAGTCCTTTCGCTCCCCTTTCCCACCATCCTCAAATCAAGGCTTTTCTTAAAGGGGCTTCTAATTTGCACCCGTCAATAGTGCACAGGTACCCGACATGGGACCTTAATAAAGTTCTCCTGGCCTTGACTAGATCTCCTTTTGAGCCTCTCAGGGAGGTGTCACTTCAATTTCTTACATTTAAAACAGTTTTTCTGGTGGCTATTACTTCGGCTTGAAGGATATCTGAAATTGCAGCTCTATCCATGAGAAAAGATCTGTGCATTTTTCATTCAGATCGGGTGGTTCTGAGACCAGACCCAGCATTTATGCCGAAGATTAATTCACCGTTCCACAGGGCGCAGGAGTTCGTCCTGCCTAATTTTTGTCCGAAGCCTCTGCGTGAGCAAGAGAGGCAGTGGCACACCCTTGATGTTCGAAGCGCTTTGCGTATTTACATTTCTCGTACGCAGTCCATCAGGAAGGCAGAGTCTCTATTTTTTTCATTTCAGCCAAAGACACTAGGCTGTAAGGTTTCTCCGTCCACGGTAGGCAGATGGATTAGGGCTACCATATCCAAAGCCTATTTAGTTCAAGATATTCCAGTTCCCAGTGGGGTTACCGCTCACTCCACCAGAAGTGCAACTACCTCGGCAGCCTGGGCTACTCAGGCGTCTATTCTTGATATTTGCCGGGCGGCCACCTGGACTTCCCCATCTCCCTTTATAAGACATTATAAGATTGATGTTTACGCCTCAGCTGAAGCATCTTTTGGCAGGCGAGTTTTGCAGCAAGTGCTGAGAGATCCTGGGGAAGTTCCAATCCAGACGGACTCCCATCCGTAGGACACACTTGCTTTGGTATGTCCCACTCTCTGGATGCTCGCAGCAGTTCTACGGAGAATGGGCGTTGGTTCTTACCTGATACGCCTCTTCTCATGGAACTGTGTAGAGCATCCAGCCCCACCCTGTTGGTCCGTCTGTAAAGGGGGAAAACCTGTTTCGGCCAATGATTTCTAATGTTGTAGTTCAATGTTGTTTAATACTTAAGAGTAGAGGGTTGTTTTTGTCCTCTCGTCTTCGATAAAACTGGGGGGAACGCATGGAGGAATCACGTGGAGGAGGAGGGCGTTCCTCAATTTCAGCTCAGCCTGTGAGAAGTGAAGACTGGAGCACCTCCCACTCTCTGGATGCTCTACGCAGTTCCACGAGAAGAGGCGTATCAGGTAAGAACCAACGCCCATTCCCTTCCTAGAGATGAGAGAAAGTGACTGGCCCAAGATGGCTTTGTGCCTAAGGCAGTACTAGACATCACAGTTCCCTGTTTCCTAATCTGATACCTTAACCACTGCACCAAACTGGCTCTCAACTCTTTCCTAACTCTGTGTTAGCCATACTGGTTTGTATATAGCTATTGTCATAACCACAGCTATACTGATATAATATAGTATAAAAAGATAAGATATAATATGTTGTAAATTATAATTGAATTCTTATTTGTCTATGGTGTGTTTAATTCACCCACCAAGGGGCAGCTTTAAATTTTTAAATGTTCAATATTTATATATTGATTGGACCAATACATTAATTTTCTGTAAATTCCCCAAAACAATCCATTCTCTCTCCCCCCCCAAACACAAACACACACACACAGAGAGAGAGAGAGAGACAGAGACAGAGACAGAGACAGAGAGAGAGAGGTTTTCATCTTTTTTGACTTCAGAATTTTTGTAAATTTTTGTAATTTATTTTCTTAAATTACTTAATTCAAGAAAGAGCCAGGCTATCTTATTCTTCATTCTGAAGGACAGAGAAGTTAAGATATGCCTTCCCCACCAGCAGCTACCCATCTTATTTCTCTTTCCTTTCAAAACTCAGTACATCTAGTTTGAGTCATTTTAGTTTCATTCATACGTACATCCATACGTATGTATGTATGGTATTCAGCATTTTTCGGGTATTTTCCCATGTCATTATAGTTGTGCTTTTAAAGTTGTAGCAATGTTTCGACAACTTTAAAAGCACAACTATAATGACGTGGGAAAATACCCGAACAAAGCTGAATACCATACATATAAATACCCGCAAAAACTTAAGAACACACACACACACGTGTGTGTTTTCTGAGGTTCTCGAATGTGGATCTTTGGTTATTCGGGTTTTCTCCCGCGTAAGATTGGAAGTATCTAGGCAACGTTTCGATGAAGTCTCATTCATCATCTTCAGGCTTGTGTCTTTGACTCTGTGCTTCTCAGAGTAATGTGAGCTTGCAGCTCACAAGTCATACCCCCACTAGCAATTAAAAGGAAGAAGCAGCTGCAAGCTCACATTACTCTGAGAAGCACAGAGCCGAAGACACAACCCTGAAGATGATGAATGAGACTTCATCAAAACGTTATCTAGATACTTCCAATCTTATGCAGGAGAAAACCCGAATAACCAAAGATCCACATATATATATATATATGGCATTCAGCTTTGTTCGGGTATTTTCCCACGTCATAGTAGTGGTGCTTTTAAAGTTGTAGCAACATTTCAGCAGAATCTCATCTGCCATCATCAGGCTTCTGTATAGTGTTCGTCTGTGAGTTAGAGTTTTACAGTGGTTTCAGATTTAAATTTGGGGCAGCCTATTGCTGTGTCAGAATGGTTTTTTCTTCCTCCTGATTGGTTGAGAGTCTTGGTCTGTGTTTATTGGTCTTGGAGTTTGCTGTGTTCTGCTTCTAATATCTTCTGTCTGTTTTTTTGGTTCTTTTTGTATCTTGATTGGCTGGCAACTGTGTTACTTTATTGGAGGCCTTTAGTGCAGCTTGGCTTCGGGTAAATGGACGACTACCATTAGTTAGGAAGCTGGGTTTCATCTGGGTGCCTGGTTGGGGTGTGTTTGAGCTGGAGGTATCAGGGGGGATCTGTTTGTGCCCAGGTGTTTGCCTGGCTTGTGGTGTGGAGATTTTTTTTGTTTGTGAGTGCAGGCTTCCAAATGATTGACAGACGAACACTATACAGAAGCCTGATGATGGCAGATGAGATTCTGCTGAAACGTTGCTACAACTTTAAAAGCACCACTACTATATATATATCTATCTATATATATATATATGATTGGAAGTACCTAGGCAATGTTTCGATGAAGTCTCATTTGTCATCTTCAGGCTTGTGTCTTCTGCTCTGTGCTTCTCAGAGTGATGTGAGCTTGCAGCTGCTTCTTCCTTTTAACTGCTAGTGGGGGTGTGACTTGATTGGGTGGGGGTTTGGCTGTGTTCTGATTGGGTGGGGGGGTGTTCTCATTGGTTGGCGGTTTGGCTGTGTTCTGATTGGCTGGAGGTGTGTTCTGTTCAGGTGGGGGCTTGGTTGTGCTCAGGTTAGTCTTAGTTGCTGGGGGATTTGAGCTGGTGAGCTGTGATCTTGCTGTTTGGCTTCAAGTTCGTGATCGTGCCGCATCTTCATGGTGGGGGTCAGTTCGCTTCATGTATGGTTTGGAGGGGTTTGAAGTGGGTAGTGATGCAGCTGCAGTGTGGCTTCTGGTCCGTGGTTGTGTCTTATCTTCTGTGTGGGTGTGAGTCTGCTTTTTATGTGGAAGTGTGGTGGTGGCATCTTGTGTGGCCCTCGTGGGTGTGGGTCTGGTATCATTCTTCAGGTTAGGTACACGTCTGTTCATGAGGGCGGATTTCCAAATGGCTGGTAGGCGGGAGGTGTCATCTCTTTTATTCATGCTGTATGGGCGTTTTTCTATCTCTATGGCTTCTCTGATTATTCTGCTGCTGAAGTGTTCGGTTTTGGCGATAGTTCTGGTATTTTTAAAGTCAATCTCATGTCCTGTGGCTTTGAGGTGTTGGACCAGGGAAGAGGTCGGTTCTTCTTTTTTGATTGAGTTCTTGTGTTCTTCAATGCGTGCACCTATTCTTCTGTTAGTTTGTCCAATGTATGTGGTGGGGCAGGCGCTGCAAGGGATTTCGTATACTCCTTGGTTTTCTAACTCAATTTTGTCTTTAGGGTTTCTTAGGATGGTGGATATTTTTCTGTTTGGGCAGAATGCTGTTTTAATGTTGTGTTTTTGGAGGATCTTGCTGCTTTTGTCTGTAGTGCCTTTTATATATGGGAGGAGGGCTTTGTTTTCTGTCTTGGATTTTGGTTAGGGTTTCTTTTTGGGTTAGGTGGGTAAAACCCGAATAACCAAAGATCCATCCATAGATAGATAGATAGATAGATAGATAGATAGATAGATAGATAGATAGATAGATAGATAGACACACACATACATATTTGTCTTACTAATACGATCTTCAGCCTTTCCAGGTTCACATAATCTGCTCTATCTGCAAAACTTTGTGTTTTCTTCAAAGCTTCTTTCTGCCTTCCCAAAAAGTATAATACAACATCTCAATTGTCAACTTGTTCTTAGCAAGCTGTCACTTCACTTTGCTGCTCTATTATCTACTTTTTCTCATCAATAAGATGGTTTTTGATTTAGCTGTCTTTAGCCCTCATTTTACCCATTATTTGTGCTTTATCACATTTTCACCATGTTATGCCCTATAAATTAGAGAGTCCCCCACTTTCTTTCATAATACATTGTCCTTAAGTGTCCCTTTCTTCCCTCCCCCATTTCCTATTTGTAGCCCATTTATAGATGGGGGTAAACCACACAAATAAATGGTATTCTCTGTTCATTCACATACACGTTCTTTCATATGTTAGAAACCAGAAGAAGACACAATTTTACTTAGATGTGCCAAGCAAACAGTAGGTGTGTGTCTTCATTTCACTGCTAGGAATTCACAAATAAGGTAGTTTGTAGTTGATATAATAGTTTGCTTATAACTATTCCAAACAAGGAAGCAATTACACAAATTTTATGTAATGATTAAAGTGCACACCTATGCAACAATAAAAGGTTAAGGGCGGTTTGAGTCACATTATAGAAAAGAATGTAAACTCTGTAATACAATCATTCACATATAAGTTGTCTGGCACTGATACCAAGTATCCTAATTCAAACAGAAAAAAAAGGAAGGAAATGGCAGAGAAGAGAAATGTAGGAACTAGAGAAAAACATCACCTGTTCCAGAAAAAGGAAGTATAAAACCTTTACTTTGGCTTAACTTGTGCAGTATTTAAAATGACATCCTTAATGCTGGCTACTTCTGAATCATAGTACTCCAGTTGCTGAAGTCTGTTTAGCAATTTCCAGCACAGCTCTTTTTAAAAGCCAAAAAGAAATAAATAATTCTGAATGAAAGGCTTGGTTATGTTGAGAAAAAAAGAGCCCTAAATCTTAGACTAGTCAATAATCCCTGTGTGTTTGAGGTCTTATAGAACAGTTTCTCAAAGCCAGAAATTCATTTAGAATTGTTTCTTTTTTTCTGCCCAACATCATAGAAGAGTTTTGAAAATAGGCCTTGCACTTGGCAGAAGGTTTATAATAGGATAAAGTGATCTCTGGATGAGGAATACTATGAAGAGATCGGGGAAAGAAACTGTGATTGTGGCCCTGACGCAGCACAGAAGAAAGATGGGGCTAGGGCAAGGGCGTCAAACTCAATTTCATTAAGGGCCATATCAGAGTTGTGTTTGACCTCAGGGGGCCAGGTGGGCATGGCCAGCTTGATGTCACTCGTGTCAAAGGGCACCTGTGGTGGCCCGGGCAAGGCTGAGGGGGGGATCCTCCTCCAGTTCTCTGCCAGTGAAAACGGAATCTGGGAGAGCTGCATATGGCTCTCCCGAGCTCCATTTTTGCTGGCAGCGGCACTGTGGGCCAGTACTTTGCTATTTCCAGGACAGCCTTATGGCCAGATCTCTGCACCCAGTGGGCCGGATTTGGCCTGCGGGCCTTGAGTTTGACACCCCTGGGTTAGCTAACCAGACTAGCTAACCCTGCCAATAGACAGCAATGCAAAGTAAGAAAGAGTTATGATTCCTTAAATCTACCAGGGTTACTAGATTTCAGACAAAGGCTTCCAGAGGCTTAACATATCCAGGGCTGTGCTCAGGATGAGTCACAAAAAAAATAGGTGTGCCTTATGTTGTAAAAAAAAAAAGAAGAGATTTAACATTATTTTTTCTAACAAAAGAAAATCTCTTTTGAAAAAGGAGTGTTGCTGAATACTCTTGTAATAAACAAGTGCTTTGGGAATGGCTTGACTTGCAATAGTTATACAGCAGGGTTGTAATATGTTTTCTGCCAGGTCTTTGAATAGGCCAATTCAAAGCTTCTCTTCTCGGGTTTATTAGAACGATAGTGGTTCTTTTAGTCCAGGGGTCTCCAACCTTGGCTCCTGGAAGCCTGGCGGACTTCAACTCCCAGAGTTCCACAGCTGGCTGTGGAATTCTGGGAGTTGAAGTCCGCCAGGCTTCCAGGAGCCAAGGTTGGAGACCCCTGTCTTAGTCAATATCATGTTTTAGACATTCTTTCTTGGAAATAACCTTCATACTAATTAGTAGGACACATCTAAAATTCACTTAATTCTGTCAGCATCACAGTTATGTGTACAATAATAAACACAGATATTTGGTTGTGGCATTTCTGCAAGAAACTTAATTAAACTGTACTTTGTTTGCAGTGAAATAAAATTTGAGTTAGGATCTTTAGCTAATAAGTAAAAGCATTAAGTAGTATGCTTAGACATTTGATCCCTGCCTATTTGGACTTCCTTCTTTGTAACAAAACGTTTCTCTTGCTAATCTGTGATGGTACAGTTAGAAGGAAAATGTGTTTAACAGCACTTGGTATTTTTTATAATGTCTAATCAGAAAATTTTACTTACTTCTCAGGATAACCAAATTCTTGTGCTGATTAGTATTACCGTATATACTCGAGTATAAGTCGACCCGAATATAAGCCAAGGCACCTAATTTAACCACAAAAAACTGGGAAAACTTATTGACTCGCGTATAAGCTGAGGGTGGGAAATGCAGCAGCTACTGGTAAATTTCAAAAATAAAAATAGATACCAATAAAAACTTTCACTAGGACAGTTGAGAATAAGTTTGATGTTCACAATTTCCTCTTTGAAAGAGACCAGTAAATAGGGAACAAGAAGATGAAGAAAAAGAAGTGTGTTTTTTCACACTTTTCACACTGCAGTGAACAAAAATGGCATCATAGGAACAGGCTTATTCTCAGCCCAAAGGTTTGTTTCTGATTTCTTCCCTGATTTAAGGGAAATTTGGGAAACGATCTCACTATCATGAAAGGCTTGATTGATTCACTAACCCAAAAGATGATGATGATGACAGTGGGAGGCAGGAGTCACTCTCTCCCTTGCAAGAAAAAAGCAAGAGCCGTTCTTATGATCTCTCCCTCTCTCTCTCTCTCCCCATAATACAGTCAAGCCCTTTCCAGCACGCGCAATCTGCCTTCGCCACTTTGTACCTTGCAAATGCAAAATCCTGGGGTTTTGCATTTGCAAGGTGCAAAGCGGCGGAGGCGGATCCCGCTTGCTGGAAAGGGCTTGACTGTATTACGGGGGGAGAGAGAGAGAGAGGGAGAGATCATAAGAACGGCTCTTGCTTTTTTCTTGCAAGGGAGAGAGTGACTCCTGCCTCCCACTGTCATCAACATCTTCTTCTTTTGGGTTAGTGAATCAATTAATTTGGGAAATGATCTCACTATCAGAAAACAATGCGAGCCGCCGCCACCACCTCGTCCTCCCCCTCCTCCCGAGTGGACTGAAAGCAGCTGGAGCTGAGGAAACGAAGCTGAGTGGAGCGACCTCGGCTCGTGTTGTTTTCTCAACCTAGAGCTCAGAAAACAACGCGAGCCCCCACCACCACCTCCTCCCCCTCCTCTCGAGTGGACTGAAAGCAGCTGGAGCTGAGGAAATGAAGCTGAGTGGAGCCGAAGCAACCTCGGCTCGCGTTGTTTTCTCAGCCTAAAGAAAGGGGAAGGGGGCTTATCTGGACCAAGGGTGAGTCTCCCCCTCAGTTTCCCCTGAAGGATCTTCCGTCGCTTTTGCCTTCTCCCTACATCTTCCCTCTGTTAAAATCCCCCCACACACACACACACTTGTTTTCGGTTGGATAGATTTCATGTCTGAGCATTCTCACATGGCGGTGGGTCTTCCCCCCCTAAAAACAGTTAAAAAAAGAAAAAACAATATATCCTCAAGCAAGAACTTTTCTGCTTCCAATTACCCCCATGCTTAAAAGTTGCAAAGGAAACACGGAAGCAGGGAAGCGGCTGCCCAGCTTCGGAGCTCCACACCATTTTTTTTCAGAGGGAAATCTGACTCGAGTATAAGCCAAGAGGGTTTTTTTCAGCACAAAAAATGTGCTGAAAAACTCGGCTTATACTCGAGTATATACGGTAGCTTAATTATAGCCAGAACCAAAAACCCAGATAAAGAAAATTATAGTGTGCAGTAAAGGTTACACTTCAGGATCCAATCTGAACCAGAGTTTTAGTCTTCCAAGTTTTCAGACATGTGCTGGAATCCATCCTCAGGGAATGTGCGTACTAGGCTATTCTGTGTGTAGTATTTATGTGGTTCCTGCACCACATAAATATTATGAATGGAACAGCCCTGTGTGCACATTCTGGAGAGAAAGAAATTATCTGAAGATGGGTTACAGCATAAGTCTGAAAGTTTGGAGGATGACAACTGTGGTCTCCATGACCAAATCAGATTGAATCCTGCAACTTTGTCATCGGACATATATATTTGCCTTCATTCATGAAGGGTTACACTACCATGTGTGATGGGATTTGGAGGCAAATCAGATTTTCTGCATGAGCCCTCCATTACAGGATTTTAAAAAAATACCTGTTGAAGATTGTTGTTGCCTTCAATTCAGAGAAATTGATGCAGTAATTGAGTTCGTAGTGGAAAGCATTAAGCTGGTATAGTCCATTTTGGAGAAGTCACCTTAAGACTCCCAAATGACCAAATTGTTGGACAGCAGTAATAGCAAACTGTAGTGCAATTATTGCTAGCAAGAAAACGTGAAGTTCTCTAGAATTGGAAGAGGATTTGATTTATAGAGTTACTGTGATTTTATGGCAGGCAGAGAAAAAGCATGGACTTTCATAACGAAGAGCCAACATTACACCCAAAATTGAGTTTCTTTTTAGATATAGCAAAAAATGGAATGCTTGATTCAGCCAGATAGATATGTCAATATATTCTACCCACTCAACTAATATTACTGAAAGAAAAGTTGACTTCAAACTTCCCCACACTAGCCTTTTTAGCTGTGCCTTGCATATTCTCTATTTTTTATCATGTCTTCATCTATTAATGTCTTAGGTTTGCATAATTTGCTTAAACAAGTTGAGAAAAGGTCTGTTGTCATTTAGTTTTACTATTATATACTGTAATAAAACTTATTTTTCAATAGCAGGGGTGTCAAACTCGATTTCATTGAGGGCCGCATCAGGGTTCTGTTTGACCTCATGGGGGGGCCAGGGGGCATGGCCAGCTCAAGGTCACTCATCAAGTTTTTGGCTGCAACAGCCTCCTGCAGCCCTCTGCCAGTGAAAACGGAGCCCAGGAGGCTGCCCGTGGCCCATCTGGACTCCATTTTCACTGGCAAAAGCGCTATGGACCAGTCCTTCACTGTTTCCATGGTGGGCCTGTGGGCCAGATCTAAGCAGTGGGCTGGAACTGGCCTGTGGGCCTTGAGTTTGAAACCCCCGTTCTATAAGCTATAATAGATTTTGTTCATGTTTTGCTTTTTAACGCAGCCATAATATTTTACCTTATGATACAAATAATGAAAATCCTAGAACTGGCTCAAATAAAATACTTTTATACCACAAAGCACGAGACATAAAGTATGTGAAAATATGTCCATTACATTGTTGACAAACTACACAAAAGATTTTCTAATCCTTCAACTGGACCACTAAACAAAACCATCATGGGTCATGTCTGCACAAAACCTGTCATTAAAATTCAGCTTTTTGAAAATCTTTTAATTAATTTTAGTTACTTTAACCCAGGTTAACAATTCGATGATGATTTCTGAATAGGTGTATATTCCCCAAATATTTCATACTGTTCTCCTAATTCTTTTGTTAAATATTACAAAATGTAAGAAGTCATAACCAGTTTCATTCCTACAACATGCTAAAATGACTTATGTTGTACAAGCTCTGTCAAGCTGTGGGAGAGTAGTAGGGCAGTGAGTTTCAGTGGACAGAATAACAACAGTAAATGTTTGTGCTCAAACACTTTAATATAGAAAACAATTTTGTTTCTCAGAGAGCTATGAGTGTTGATGAATTGTAGTGTTGGCTAATATCAAATTATGTTGAACTTCACAAATAAATTGGATTTTCCCCTCCTAGCAATGATACATTGGATTTCCTTTCATGAGTTTCATGCTCTGTAGATAGATTTAGTAAGTTTCAGTCACATGACTGAAAATGAGAGCAACTTTCGTCATAAAAAGCCACTAATAGTTAAGTATCAGGCTAGAAACCAGGAACCTGTTGAGTTCTTGTCTTGTCTTAGCCATGAAAATGTAACTGGGTGACTTTAGGCCAGGAATTCTGTCTCAGCCCAACTCAACTTGATTGTTGCTGTTCTGGGAAAAATAGGAAGACAAAAAAGAATTTTATACATTTGCCACTTTAATTTATTCATAAAAATAATAAAGAAAGGATATAAATAAATGATCCAGCATTTTTTCATAACTATTTGGTTATATAGTAATCAGTGTTTTTCATATTTACAAGTTTAACCCTGTAGACCATGGGTGTCAAACTTGTGGAGTCACGTTGCCTTCATGTGACTTTCATGACGTTTTCCCCCTTTGCAGAGCTGGGGTGGGCTTGGCCAGCCCATGACACATCCGGCCCATGGGCCACCAGTTTGACACCTCTGCTGTAGACAGAAAACAGCATTTTTCCATCATATGAATTTTTAAATGCTGTAATACCTTTTATTAAAAATAAGGTGATTACTTACTGCTGATTTGTAGCAATAAGTTTGGCATTATTTTTATTAATTTAGTGGACATAAAGTTGAGGGTGGTTTGTTGGCAACTGTTTAATTAATCTCAGTATAAATGTAATGATGTGTTGTGGCATTGGAGGTAGCATTGTCTTTCATAACTATCTAACCCAGGATTATGTGGGTTATGTTTTTATGTTGCATTTTCTGAATCTATAATTCTTTCTATGGATAGATTGGGTGTTGGTCCTTACCTGACACGCCATTTCTCTTGAGCCGTGAGTATCATCCAGAGAGTGGGAGGTGCTTCAGTCTGCGTCATTGAAGGCTGAGCTTAATTACTGAGGAACGCTCCGCCCTCCATCATGTGGCTCCCTTGCGTTCCCCAGTTTATGCGAAGTCGAGAGTGAAGAGATGATCGTGCTCTCATCCTACTATGCTACAAAGTTGCTTGGCCAAAACAAGACCTCACCAGATGGTGAAATATTAAGGGTGGGGCTGGATGATCCTCATGGCTCAAGAGAAATGGCGTGTCAGGTAAGGACCAATGCCCATTCTCCTTAGAGCCGTTCGGATCATCCAGAGAGTGGGACATACCAAAGCTTGGCTGTCCTACGGGAGGGATTCCATCTGGTTTGGTAATCTCCGCAGTTCCTTGAGGACTCGCTGGAGGACTCATCTTCCAAACAAAGCCTCCGCCGAGGCAAATATGTCGATCTTATAATGTCTAATGAAGGGAGATGGGGAGGTCCAGGTGGTTGCCCGACAAATATCAGCAATTGGAGCTTGGGTGGCCCAAGCTGCCGAGGTGGCTGCACTTCTGGTGGAATGTGCTGTTATTCCACTGGGTACCAGCAGAGCCTGAGACAAATAAGCTTTGGAGATAGTAGCTCTAATCCAGTGGCCTATGGTTGAAGGGGACACTTTGTGGCCCAATGATTTGGGTTGAAAGGAAAGGAATAGGGATTCGGACCTCCTGAAGGGCTGGGTACGTCCAATGTAAATGCAGAGGGCCTGTCTCACGTCCAGGGTATGCCAAAGCTTCTCCCTTTCCCGCGAGGGATTGGGACAGAAGTTTGGAAGTGTGAGTTCCTGTGCCCTGTGGAAGGCTGAGTTGACCTTGGGCAAGAGGTAGGGTCTGGCTGGAGATGCAAAGGTCCTTCCTCACCGACAAGGCTGCTATCTCTGATATTCGGTGAGCCGAAGTAATGGCCACCAGGAACACGACTTTGAATGTGAGGAACTGGAGTGAGGCTTCCCTGAGGGGCTCAAAGGGATGTTTAGTAAGGGACACAAGGACCTTATTGAGGTCCAGGTTGGGTATCGGTGTACGGTTGGGGGACACAAGTTGGTGGCTCCTCTAAGGAATGCCCTAATGCGAGGGTGGAGAGAAAGGGAGCCCAGATTGTCACAAACAATGACAGTTGAAAGGGCTGCGACCTGGCACCTCAGGGTGTTCGGAGAAAGACCTTTCCTCAGACCCTTTTGGAGCAATTCCAAAACTTGAGTGATGGAGGGTGAAAGCAGGTTGACCTGGAAACTATGGCACCACTTGCAGAAACTATTCCAAGTGGCATTGTATATTCAGGTTGTTGAGGGCCGCCTGGTGGCTAAAATGGTATCAATAACCTGGTCAGAAAAATGCTCCCTTCTTAGACGTTTCTGCTCAACCTCCAAACGGCTAACTGGAGCCACTGAGGATCCGGGTGTTGGAGGGGCCCCTGAGAAAGGGATATCCTGTTCGGGGGGATTTTCCAGGGAGGGGCCACCGATAAGTTGCGGAGGTCCGCAAACCATGGGCATCTGGGCCAGTAGGGTGCCACTAGAATCAGCTCTGCTTTCTCGGAGATGAGCTTCTGGATGACTCTGGGGACCAGGGCTAATGGAGGGAATGCATATAGAAGCCCTGTGGGCCAGGGGCAACAGAGGGCGTTGTGATTCTCGGCCCCGTGGAAGGGGTATCTCGAGAAAAACCTGGAGATGTGTGTTGAGGGGGGGTGCGAAGAGGTCTACTGATGGGAGACCGAACATCATGGTCGCCTCCCTGAACGGTGACGGGTGGATGCGCCACTCGGACTGGTCCACCGTGGTCCTGCTCAGCCAGTCCGCTTGGGTGTTTGAGTCCCCTGAGATGTGTTCAGCTTTGAGAGAGAGGAGATTGCGCTTCGCCCAACGGCAGAGGCGCTCAGCCTCTCTCATCAAGCGTATGGACTGGGTGCCCCCTTGTCGGTTGACATGAGCCTTGGCGGTGATGTTGTCCGTGAGTATAAGGACATGCTGCCCGCGTACCTGAGGGAGGAAGTTGCGCAGGGCCAGGTGGATGGCGCGGAGTTCCAACCAGTTTATACTGCATGCCCGTTCTACCTGTGACCATCTGACCTGTGTCGAGAGCAAGTGGATGTGAGCGCCCCATCCAGACAGGCTGGCGTCTGTGGTGAGGATGAGGTGTTGGGGTTCCTTGAAGCAATGTCCCTTGTTGATGGCGGGACTGGTCCACCAGAGGAGAGACGTGAGGACCCCTGAAGGCACCTTGACCATGGCCTTTGAATTGCTTCTGCCGGCCTTTGGAATGGGAGCAGGAACCACTGTAGGGATCTGGTGTTTAAGCGGGCCCATGGAACAATGGAGATACATGAGACCAGTTTACCTAGTAATTTAGACAATTCTAAAAGTGTTACCTTTCTTGACCGTCTGATATGATTGATGGTTTCCCGGATGCTAAGGAATCTTTCCGAGGAAAGGAAGACCTTTCCATGAACTGAGTCAATGATGGACCCCAAGTGGGTGATCCGTGTAAATGGTAACAGTTGGCTCTTTTTCCAGTTTACTAGGAACCCATGTTCTTGGAGGGCAGAGAGAGTAGCTCTGATATCCTTCTCTGCTTGGAGTCTGGAGTGAGACAGGATGAGGATGTCATCCAGATAACAGTGGAGACGAACTGGGAGGTTTCTGAGATGGGCTGCGAGAGCCGCGAGGACCTTAGTGAAGGTTCTCGGGGCAGAGGCCAACCCAAAGGGAAGGGCCACATATTGGAAGTGGTGGTGGTTGTAGCAGAACCTGAGGAATTTGGAATGGGAGGGCCGGATTGGGATGTGAAGATACGCCTCTGAAAGGTTTATAGAGGATAGCCAGTCCCCCTGCCTGATGCCCAGTAGAATGGACTGTAGGGTGTGCATCTTGAACCTGCGGTAGATCAGGTAACGGTTAAGGCGCTTCAGGTCTAGAATAGCCCTCCATCCACCTGAGGATTTGGGAACCACGAAGAGGTGGGAGTAAAACCCCTGCCCCCGCTGGGATGGTGGGACGGGTTGTATGGCCTGTATGTTGAGGAAATGATGGATAGCTGAATCCATTAAATTGTGTTTGGTGGGATCCCTCGAGGGGGGGGAAAGGCCATAAAAAAGTCAGGGGGGGTGCGCTGGAATTCAAGCACGAGACTGAGTCTGATGGTGTCCCGGACCCATGCATCGGAGGTGGAGGAGTCCCATCGGTCAGCGAAATGCTTGAGGCGTCCGCCGATGGGAAGGGAGGGATGGGATCTATCTAATGCACTGGAAGGACTTCCCTCCTGAACCCCTGAAGGGACGCCTGTAGCTGTCACCCCTCCTGTTCCTGTCGCCCGGATCAGCTCGATCCTGGGGCTGGAATGGCCAGAAGGAGGGTGGTCTCAGATACCTGGGCGGGAAAGGTGACTGGTAGAAAGGTCGGGAGGAACCTCTCCAAAATAGCTGAGGGGCTCTTGACTCTGGCCTCCGAAAAAGGGGAGGAAGAAATTTTTTCTTGCTCCGGGTTTCGGATAGCAATGGCTCCAGGGCGGTGCCAAATAGTTTGTCCCCCTTAATGGGGGCAGTGGCCAACTTAACCTTGTTTTTTTCATCCGCCTGCCAGTGTTTGAGCCAGAGCAGGCGGCGAGCTGTAACATGAGAGGTTATTGCTCGGGCTGAGAACTTAACTGCGTGGTCGGTGGCGTCAGCCGAGAATTCTGCCGTGGCCATCAACTTTGCGATGTCCTGATGTTCCCTTGTGTTAGAGGGGGGGGACATGCTGTTTCAGTTGGCGGAGCCACCGGATCGAAGACCTGGTGAAGAAGGAAGCAGCTGTGGCCAATCTAATGGCCAGGGTGTCAGCTTGATGAGCCCTTTGTAAAGCCAGTTCGGACCTCTTGTCCCCGGGTTTCAGAGCCTCCAGGGGACCACTGGGGGAGGAAGAGGAGGCTAAGCCAATGATGGGCTCATCTACCTCAAGAGTGTTAAGCAGGTTGCAGAAGCTCGACTTGAGGTTGAAGAACCTCTTGTCCTTGTAGAGTCCAACTGGTTTGAGACTAGGTCGTGAAATATGGGTGGGGCCGGAATAACCTCCGCTTCCACCATGGGCTGCCTAAAAATGGCGTCCCCTTGTCCCTCCGCTGGAGAAGGAGAGCCGAGGGGTACAGACAGGCCAGATAGAAGCGATTTAAACATGTGTGGCGATTTAAACATGTGTGGCTTGAACAGACCCACAAAAGTGGGTTGATCGGGAGTGAGGCCCTCGTCCTCGGGTCTATCTCCGATAGATAGGGTCTATCTCCGATAGGGCTCCCCTTGGTGCGTAGACCCCCATTCAAATTTCTCCTCCTCCCTGAACCGATCCAGGTCCTCTATGGCCTCCTCCAGTTCCCTTTCTGGGAAAGGACTGTCCCCCTGTAAAGGTACCTGACCATGAGGAAGGTCCGATCTAGGTGACGACCTGACTGATGGCAAATCATGTTCGGGCGCCATCGAGGGGGGACTGGACCTGGACATCTGTTGAAGGCCCTCTGCTATCCCCTAGCGGATAGCACGCTCCATCCATGCCTGCATGTGAGCAGGGATCTCAACTGTGGTGGCCTCCTCCTGGCGCAGACCAGCGGCAGTGGGCGTGAATGTAGCTTCGGGCATCCGTCTGGTCATTGGTCCGGGGGCCTGGTGTCCCTGGGATGAGCTGCACCTGGAGAGGGAAGAGCAATCTGGAGGAGGGGCGGTGTCTGGAGGTAGAAGGAATGGAGGGTGGGGGGGCTGGAGGTACCGGTTGTGCCTCTCTAGATCGCCTGTCAAATTCTTTCTCCAGTGTCCTATGACATCTTAGGGCGTCTCTCTGAGAAGCCTTGGAAGGTTCTTTAGAGGCTTTTTTAGCCTGTCTGCGCAGGTGGTAGGATTTAGATCTGGCCTTCAAAGAAGAGCCTTTAGCGGAATTGTCATCTGCCATTATAGAAGAAAGGACTGTAATACAATTCTAAAGGCGGTTGGCTCTCCAAGGGTTCGACCTACAACAAGGCTGCGTCCTTTCAGCTGGCCCGCACCCCCTTTTGGAATTTAGATGTATACAATCTATAACCTTATTATTGTCATAATTATTAATATATATATACATATGCATACAATTAAGATATATAATCCAATTAGTATTGATAATGTGTTATAGTCATATATCGATAAGATGAATATATATATATATGAATATATATATATAATATTTAAGTCTTTTTATTATTATTATTATTATTATTATTATTATTATTATTATTATTATTATTATTATTATTATTATTATGACAAATATTTAGCTCAAAGGCCGGTTTGGTGCTCCCAGGAGGGAGTGGCCCCAGAAGTTGCTGATAATTATCTCCAATTCACCAAATGAAATGCCTGAGGCTGGAATGAGGCCTCTGGCCGCTGCAGCTCCCAAGCAACAACCAGGAGGGATAGGCTGCAGTTTCCTGCCCTGAGCGTGCTGTGGAAAGCCAACAAGTTTGCCAATTATAAAGAATGTAAAGTAGCTCTCACAGGCTGGAAGGCCTGTGACTAGATCTAGCCTCTTCGCAGCCCAACGAGGCCTTTTAAAGTGGCGCCCAACACGCTGCGGCGCCCAAAATGGTGGCCGCCCACGATCCCTTATCAACAGGCCGCTCAGAGCAATTGCAAGCCTCTCCAGCACATCTAGAGGCCGAGAGAGGTAGCCAAGTAAAGTTTCGCCCCTTCCTGGGGCGATCAGCGTTTACGGTGGGGGGGAACACCAGCTGCGCTTTATCAGCGTGATCGAATAAAGCCGCTATGAGTACGGCGTGGAGAAGCGGCTGGAAAAGTCCGAATGGGGGGGAAGGATTGGCGCCAGAGCGCGAAAGCCGCCCGCTCTTTATCCCCCTGGGGGCAAAAAACGCGCTCCCCTGCTATAGCAACTATTCCAAGTGCGCAGAGGCTAAGGAAGAACCCAGGCAAACAATAAGCAAACCTGAAATAGTAAGGAATTCTCCTGAAGTAAGGAGGTTCTTGAATCGACCAAGGAGTGGGAAATACACAGCCTACTCTCACGAAGGCGGAGCATAAACTGGGGAATGCAAGGGAGCCACGTGATGGAGGGCGGAGCATTCCTCAGTAATTAAGCTCAGCCTTCAACGACGCAGACTGAAGCACCTCCCACTCTCTGGATGATCCGAACGGCTCTAAGGAGAACTTTCCTGCCACTGAAAAGAGCGTGAGTGATCTGCATATGGATACTGCTGCATCTCAAAATAATCACTCCTTTGTCCCTCAAAAATATTACCATGGACATTTTCGACTCTCCTAGCTTTGTAAAAGTGTGATTGTATTCAGAGAGGACACATCTTAATACAATGCTAATGACATATGGCATTTATTTCCTTATAGGCGGTTTACTTTCTTAAAATATTGCTGTTTAATCAGGATGAATGTAAAGGATCAGATCTCAAAACTTGGGAGAGCTTTTTATTCCTTTTCTGTGTTAAAACTTACATTTCTGGAGTTTGGTGTTTGTCAGTTTTATTTGTTTTTGTGTGCTGCTTTCTGTGTGTTCTGTGTGTATGTATTTCCCTTGATAGGTACAATAGCAAGATTTGATTTCTACGAAGATAGACAAGTTCTATAAATGAAAATCCTTTGAAGTTTTTAGACAGTGACATGTGGATAGAAGTGCTTGAAGTTACAAGACCAAATAAATATATTGACAGGTAATTTAGGTTGTTTATTTTCTTCACACTCTTTCTTTCATTGCAGCTATCTGGCAGCCTTGCTGTGCTGTCTGATTTCTTGCAAAGCTCGGTTGCATTGTCAGCACAATCCAACTAAGTGAAAGTAGTTCCTTCTTGCATTCAGTTTGTCAACAGAGCTTTCAGTAGATCTAATGAGTTGTGATGTTCATTAGTTAATTGGACCTGTTCGGTATGCAGTTGACTCCAATGGTTTGTAGTAGCTCATTAAATGTAGTTCTCTAAAGGTGCATTGATGTTGCTTTCCAAGTAGGAATTGTCACCTGATCTCATTTCTGAAAGGGAATCACATTTCCTCCCCAGAGTATGCTTGGCATGACATGACTGTCTTTATCTTCTTTTTCAGAGAACATAGAACACCAGGAATAAATGTGTATTTCAGCAAAGAGCATTACCCCCCATAAAACAGAAAAAAATTACCTACAAAAAGATTTTGTTGGGCTCCCTTAGTGTGGCCTTTGTATCTTTGTTAAAGCTAGATATGAAATTTTGCTATCCTTTATAGTTTATACCAGAATGTCAGTGAACTTCTGATCTCAAGCCAGTGTGACATACAATTGACTGTGGTATGTTGCTATCTACAACATTCTACTTTTCCTAACAGAAATTAATGACAACTATTCATTGATGTATAAAAAATTCATCTGTCAGAGATGTTTTAATTTGGATTCCAGCATTCAGTAGGGGATTAAACTGAATGTGATGGCATAAATGTCCATTCCAGCTCTGTGATTCTGTGATTTTTATATGGTTTTTGGTTTAAAAAAAGGAAGCTCCAATTCTGATTTGACACTCAACAGCAAGAACTCAAAACTGTAGTTACAGCTGTAGAAATAATTTCAGTCAAGGCCTCATTTAAATCTAAAGCTGGTTATGTGAAGGGACTTAACAATTGGTGCAGCTTTCTGTTTAAATTGAGTTGGTGCCTTCTAAATGCCAACTTGCTATTTATCTGCTGCATTTGTGTAATAAGAATGTCTGTTTAAACAGCAAGTCTATTATAAACAAATATTATCATGTGCAATTTTTTTCTACAGCAGGCTTCTTATTTTAATTTAGTTCCTTTGGTTAGTGTCCATCAGTCTGTCTTTCTAATAGTCTCCAGAGGTGTAAGACTACACATCCCAGTTGAAAATTAGCAAGTGGGTATTGCCAGATTTATGAAAATGGAGTCCAAAGCACATGGAGGACACTTGAATTGGGAGACACCAAAGCTGCTTGTTTAGTGTTAAATGAATTGTAAATTATTAACATTATTACTGACAAATTAGTAATAGTTAGTTTACTTTATTGTCAATCCACTTCATACAACAAAATTAAACACCATCTTCAGTGCATATAATGACCATGAAAATAAACACAAACACATATCCTTCACACTCCACACTTTGAATTGAAAACCCCTGACAGTAGAATTCAAAAGAGCTACTGCCCTGGGATAAAAGCTGTTTTTCAGCCTATTTGTCCTTGTTTTTATTATCCTGTACCGTCTGCCAGATGGTAATAGTTCAAAAAAAGGGTGCCCAGGAAGACATGGATCTTTGAGGATGTTTTGAGCTTTCTTAAGGCAGTGGGAGCTATAAAGCTCTTCCAAAGAGGGGAGAGGGCAACCCATGATCTTCTGGGCAATGAGGTTAACCCTCTGGAGTGCTTTCCTATCTGCCACTGTGCAATTGGCAAACCATACAGAGGTGCAGTATGTTAAAATGCTCTCTATGGTGCAGCGGTAGAAGATCACCAGCAGTTTTTCATTCAGTTGTTGTTTTCTGAGAAGTCTCAGGTTGTAAAATCTCTGCTGGGCCCTTTTGACCAGGGCTGCAATGTGGGCACCCCAGGTCAGGTCCTCTTTTATGATAACACCCAGAAACTTAAAACTGGCCACTTGCTCCACTTGGCCCCCATTGATAAGCAAGGGCTGGATGTCTGATCTGTTCTTTCTATAGTCCACTATAAGCTCCTTGGTCTTATTGGTGTTGAGGACCAAGTTATTGTCTCCATACCACAAAAGCAATCAGTCCATATCTGGTAACTGGTTTTCCCAGTGGAGTTTAGTTGAGTATTGCACATCACATTTGTCCAGGCAATGAGTTTACTTTTAAGGTTTTCTGAATTGGATCATATCATTTACTATCATGAGATGGGATGATCAAAGCCTTTACACAACATTTGCATTTTGTGTAGTACAAACTACAGAATCTCAAATTTGCAATTATTTTCATTTATCCCAACTGTAAAACTGTTTTTAATGTATGTTAAATAATGTTGCTTGCTATTGGAAAAGGAAGCAGGTGGCTTTCTCAAACAATTACAGTAGATTTCTGGATCACAACTAATGTAAATGTTTTGTTTTATTTGCTCAGTTATGACAGCAAAGGCTGCTTTTTTAAAAAGATGTAAGCTTTTGCTACAATGAAAAATATATTTCTTACATAATTAGAAAATAATTACAGCAATATTTTTATGCAGTTAGGACTATCTTACACATTTCCTTTAAATGAAAACAATTATGACTGGCTGTTCAGACACTTGTCTGGAAAACAGTGTACACCACTGCAAGTTAGACTATGCTAATGTTGGTTGGGTATCTTTATGTTTAGCTGCAAGATGCATGATTTTTCCAAAAGATGAAAGAGGTAAATTTGCCATAGGACTGCTAAAAGTAGTCAGCAAGATTGCCTTTTGTTTTAGACATGAAAGGTGAACTTTATGATAAGTAGAAATTGTTTTTGTAATACAAAATGCTCATATGACAAACAAATTAAATCTTCAGCGTTCAGGTCTTTCTCTATTTTTCTGTGTTTTCTGCAGTGTAGTTTGTTCTACTATTTGCCATGTTTGATCTGTACTTATTCTTTTCTTCTTGTCTTTTGTCTTGTTGAGGCAGTCTTCTGCTGTAAAGGACTGGAAGTAATTCCAAAACTCCTTTTATTAAAAAGCCAATTCTTTTAAAGTACACAGGGTCCATCCTACAAGGATTTCATAAGTATTCTCATTCCTTTTTGGTTTTATATTTGAAGGATTACTTTATTTATTTAGTTGCTCTTCCCTGCATTTATATAAAATTTACATCAAAAATATACAACTGCTTTGCAAAGAGTTTTGCATCGCTCTAAGAAATAGTAGGGTTAGGGCTAGTCTGTAAAGAGAATGAGATTATTTTGTTTTGTTTTTTAATCTATAAATTTGTAATATGTGCATCCCCTATAATTCTAACCCTAAGTCTAAAAATAGCTAAATATAATGTGAAACAGATCATACAAGTGAGTCACTCATTTTATTAGATAACAAATAGCAGATAATCAGATAATCCAACCCCCCACCCAAACGGGAGACCCTACACCATTTCTGACAAATAGCACTCCAATCTCAAGTGACGGCGTTCCCACAACTTCCGAGGGCAAGCTGTTCCATTGGTTGATTGTTCTCGCTGTCAGAAAGTTTCTCCTTATTTCCAGGTTAAATCTCTCCTTGTTCAGTTTCCATCCATTATTCCTTGTCTGGACTACAGGAGCTTTAGAAAATTGCTTGACCCCTTCCTCACTGTGGCAGCCCCTCAAATATTGGAAGACTGCTATCATGTCTCCCCTGGTCTTTCTCTCCACTAGACTAGCATGCCCAGTTCATGTAACCGTTCTTCATAAGTTTTAGTCTCCAGTCCCCTAATTTAGTTTTGATAGCATACAATATTTAGAGTACAGTCAGTGTCAGCTGAAGTTCAAATCATGGCAAGCAGATAAAAGTCATCTCAATGTTATTGCTTTTTTTAATGTACCAATTAACAGTAGACTGTACCCTTGATCAATGTTTTATTTGCACCTTTTGTGATAAGCAGGTGATGTACAATATCCTAAACATAATTTTCAATAGCTTAAAGAAAGCAATACACTGATTAGTACCAGTTAAAAGTCAGAGTTTTGATCTGTTGCTTGGCGTGACCCAATGATTTAAGGGACATCTTTTCCCTGGATTCCAGCTTTTTGTTCTTGGTGCTTATTGGGAATTGTTGCTTAACACATCTGAAGAACACCAGGTGAGAGAATGTTACATTATATCTTTACTCTGCTGCTTTGGAATGTAAAGTAACACAGATGCCAAAAATGAAATATGTAGTGCACACAGGAGATACTGTGGCTGAGTCTTTTGGGGCTTGTTATGTTTTTATTCCATTTGCCTTACACTGGAAAATGAATGTACCTGAGTGATGTGTAAATTGCTATAAATTGCAAATTAGTTAAGTGCAAATTACTTTAGAATTTATATTTGTAATGGAATCCTGTAAATTAGATTACCCAATGATTTTGTGGGAGGAGGGAATTCCTGTTACATATATATGATTGGGTACTTATTTTATATCACATAATGAGGACTGTATTAAAACATCTACAATATCTTAAAAGCTGTTGAACATTTTCATAAATAAACCATCATTTCAGAAAGATACAAGAAAGTAACTGCCATAATATTATTCCTGTCTTTTTCTATCCTTCTTAGCATATCCCTGCTACAGCTTTGGGTAATGCAAAATATAAAGTGGCATATATGACTGAGGTCCTTGTGAGAAGGGCTGAAATAGTGGCAGTTCTTCCATTTCAGAAATATATTGTTTCAAAAAGATCTACTATGAAAAATACATGCCAGCTTGATAAGATGGCTGACAGAATTTAAGAAAATCCATTCCTCATCTTGTTCGTTCAAAATATAGAAGATGGCTTGACTTCCTCCTTAATACAGTGGTGTCTAATCTTTCCAGCTCAGAGGCTCAGTGGAAATAGCGGCAGGATGGGAGAGAGGTATGGTGTATGAATACACCACTTTCAAAAATGCAGCTTCATACACGCTCACGCATTACATCTGTGACCTGGTTCTGAATGGTCCATAGACCGGGGGTGGGTTGGGGACCCCTCAGGGATGGGATTCAAAAACCCCAGCAACCAGTTCACTACCCAGTTGCTTGGTGGGCATGGCCATGATGGGCGTGGCCTACTGGAACTTCCGGGAGGGTCATTTTTCGCCTTAGCAAGGGTCTGGAGGTTTCCCTCAGGCCTCTGGGAGGGTGAAAATGGCCTCCCCTGAGCTCCGGAGGCCCTCCGGAAGCAGGAAACAGGCCCATTTCTGGTACTTCCAGAAGGCCCATTTTTCACCCTCCCAGAGCCTCCGTGTGGACCCTGCACTTACCTGCATGGAAAATGGGAGACTCCTGGAAGGGGAGAGGTGAGGTGGGTGGGGCCAGCCGGTCAGTTCAAATACTGATTTGGTGAACCAAATGCAAATTTAACATCTGGTTCACCCGAACCAGTAGTATCCCACCCCTGGGACCCCTGCTTTAATAGAGAGATGAATATCTATGTCTAGAGAATATTATTTCATTGCCTATCAAGTCAAAAGAACTGAATACTATGCTAGAATTTCTAAATGAAACAATATGTTATTTTTGGTTCATTTAAAACATATTAGAAGATTTTTGTTAATCAATAATATGTAAATAATTGTCTAATTCTTAGGAAACCAGAGGTAGTTAACTTGCAAGTAGGTTAAAAAGCCTAAATACAGGGAGAAAATGGTTCAAAGAATAATTGTAAGGGTATATGAGCTTTATGACATGGCTTATTCTGTGCGCAAAAAAATAGAACATGTTATGTTATAGACAAGAAAAAACCTTATGAGTATTTGACCACTAAAATGAGTTCTATGCAACACAATTCCTAGTCATAGCTATTCTCAATATCGATCGTGGCAACAGAATGTAAAATGGGTAAGCAGTGTAATCTCATTATGTTGTGAAAGACACATAAGGGCTTTGTACAGAAAGTGCAAAGGTGAAACTAACTAAAATACTGACTGTAGTCATGCAGTGACTAATTGGACTGAAAGTTAAAAAGCTCTATTAATGCAGAAGAAACAGGTGTGATTCCATTTTTATGTACTTTAGCAACCAAAAAGATTTAGAATGACTTTTATTACAAATATAAATAAACTCTGCCTCCTCCCTGAAAATTTAAACATGTGGCTTCAAAACAGCAAAGTTGAGAGCAGTGTGGAAAGGAGTAGCCAAAATAGAATTGTTGCTCTTTCCTCAAACATTGGGGCATTGTGAATATACTGGGTCGAAGGGGATACTGTATGAGAGAACTGGAAATATTTCTGGAATATTTGCATCCTTAAGTTTGCAGCGAATTTTTACAGAAATTAGATCTGTAAATACGTTTACTTTGACTAACCTTGCTCTGCTTGTATCCGAACGTCTCCTTTGGGACAGAAACAGAATCTAATAACTAGCATAATTGTGAACTTCTTGAGAAATGGGAAGAAGGGATTGCTTTTTCACATAAACTTTAGAAGCACTTGATTCAAAGGATCTCAACTGTGGAAACCAATTCTCAATTCTTAAGGAAACTACAACGTTCATTCCTGTCATATCAGATTTGAAGGCATTCAGAAAGCAAATTTTAAGAAGAGTGAGTTTTGGACTTCTATATATATAACTGTGCTCACCTCCATTAAAAAAAATGCAGTGTGAGATATGCTGCATTTACTGTGCATGCATGTTACATTGAACAGAAAATTGGACCACCTTGACCAAAAATATTTATTCTGCCACTAGACAGCATGTTCCATGAGAGGTCTTTCTGAAAATTGTATTCTTTTTAAGCTCAGAGACAATATCTTGTCTTTTAATATCATTTAAAATTTTATGGGTTTATTTGGATGTTTTGATCCCATTTCACACATTACTTCATGCATTTAATGGACTTTATGCCTAAAATCCTAAATTCCTGAAAAATCCTTCACACATACGCAGTTCTACACACCATAAATCCTCCCTATCAAACGTAAGGGAGTCAGACTAGACCAGCGGATACTTCTTCCCTTGCTCCTACTCATATCAGTGCATATGTAGATTAAAGGGGATTAGTGAAGATGACTACATGCCAGTTTTTTAAACATCTTTTCCACTTCCTGACTATTTTTGCCAGGTCTTTTTTTAAAAAAAAAACAAAAACAAATTTTATTAATTTTACAAGAACAATGCACAAAACAATCAAGGCATAACAGCTTACAAATTCTTTTCTAAAAAGAAAAATAATTAAAGAAGAAAACCAATAGAACATACAAAATGATTCCAGATTATAATCAATATTTATGTTCTCTATTTAACTTTATATCTTATCCCAACTTCTCCTTTTCCTTCTCATTATCCAAGTTATTTCTTGCTAGTTAAAATTTTATTGCCTTTTATAAACATATAAAACATAGGACATAAAAAACAAAACAAAACCTAAAACATCTTTTCTGAAGGCTGCTTGGTCCCGAGTTAAAACTCTTCACACAGACGAAATTCACACATCATATTCACTTTATATATCCTTCCATATCTTATTACCATTTTCAATATCATTCTTTGTCTGTTCTATTTCCAGCTATCCATTCATCTTTTTTCTTTTACTATACTTCTCCTATACACTAATTGGAGTGACGCCTTTAACTCATTGCCCTAACTTAAAAGTACTTCATATAACACTTAATTTATCTTGGGATTCTGTTTAGTACATTCTAAAATTACACAATAAATTTTATAAGAGAGGTTAATAACTAAAGAAAAAACCTATATAGCCACTATCCATATCATTTGAAAAGAAGAGAAAAAAAATGAATCATATATATTAATACTCATTTATATCTTAAACATTCTACTCTAGATACACATATAAAAACACAATCTTATGTACCTTCCAGAATCCACCCCCTTTTTTTTATCCTTAATTAGATTCAGCCATTGTCTCTAAATAAGTTTTTTTTCTTTAAATCTTGCTTCCCACCATAGAGGCTTCTCCTCCCCCCCTTTCTCTCTTGCTTATTCTTCTCCTTGCCCTTTTTACCCCTTTGTCTCTCCTCCTCCCTTTTCTTACTCCCTTTCCTTTGCTTTCCACCTTTCCTCTCATTTTTCTCTTTTTTGGTTGTTTTTTCAAACCTTAAAATCCCCTTTTTCTTATCCTCTTTCTCCTCCTTCCCGGAAAAAACCCATTGTTCATCAAAGATGGCTTCTTCTTCCTCTTCTTCTTTGTCCCAGTCATTCTGCTGTGTAGTCAACTTTTCATAGGTACATAACGCCATTTCTAAAAATTGAAATAGAGTGCCCAAAGTATCTTTTCCATCTTGTTCTTCCTTTTTATATTTTTGATATTCAGTCTTTAGTTCATCCACAAGTGATGCCATCATGAAAAGAGAAACTTTTCCCAAAACAACCACCCAAGTATTTTTAATCAAAAGTAATTCAAAAAAAGTTCCAAAAATTAATACTTTTCTTCCTTCTTCTATTTCTCTTTCTGGGGTTACTGTTTAGTCAAAGAGGTCCAATTACCATATTTGGGATTCTAGGCAATCTCCTCCTTTTTCAGCTTCTGCTCCAATTTTTTTTTCTCTCCCTTCCCCCTTACAACAACATTTTTTTTTTTAAATGATCAGAAATCCATACCTCCAATAAGGGTTTTCTGATTTCTTAAATTATTAAGTCCAATGTCCAAAGAGTCTTTTGTCCCTTGGCTTCAACTTTCAAAATAATTCACCTTCAGTGCCCAAATAAATTTCAGATCTTCATCTGCTGTTTCTATGGGGTGGGAGAGTGAAGGAAAAAAAGTTCCCTTTAACAGCTTTCTCCGCCGCTTTCCGTATTCTTAGGGATACAATGTATCCTCCAGCAATTCAGACAGTTCAGTTCCAGAGATTTTAAAAGATGTTGATTGACCCGTCTCAGCCAGCACTTTCACTTTTCTTGCTTCCTCCAGCACAATCTTACCTGGTTGCCATTATTGACCGCCGCTTCACCACCTCAGGAAAAAGGGGTTTTTCCAGACGAACAGGGGGTCTGCGACATCCCCAACCCCCTGTCCGGCTCCCCTCTCTCTTCGGCTGCCTCTACGGGGCAGCCATATCCCCCTGACCCATTTGGATCAGGGGCACCTCGGCAGCAAGTGCAGTAGGAATCGCGAACAGTCGCGAATTCCTGCTGCCACCGAAGCCATGCGGAACCGGAAAACATTTATTTTTTATGACTTACAATGGTGAGTTGAAAGATGTATAAAATTAGTTTTCCCTCCAAATTAATGTACAAATGTTAACTTGTCATTTGTCAACAGGGGTGATGTATGACATTTGTAATTCATGACACCAAAGGAAACACAATGGCCAAAGGGCAACGTTGATATTTGCAGTTAGCTGAGCAGACATTCCCACCTATGGTTGTGCTGACTCGTTTGGAGTTGTGAGTGTATTCCAAATTGGAAAAAGAAAAAGAAATAACTTTGACCATTGTATTCTGACTGATAAGTGCCAATGACAGAATCTTTTCCAAATTTTGTAATTCCAAAGATTACAAAAAGGGTAGCAGAGTGCAATAAAGTTTGCCTTAGTTCTCCCATTATGCATTATTTAAATAAAGGAAGAAAAATGCCGAATCTATGACTGAACTGTCTCTTCAGTCATCATACAGCTAACTGAAGTTATGGAGGGACTCCAAGAAATATGCAACTTTTATGAAGCTCAGTCATCTAGGATTCCTGAGGACATGGAAGACCTTTTTACACTCTGTTGAATGTGTGAAAAGCAAGACTAGCTGTAGACTTTTATAGTGATCTCCAGTTAGGAACTGACCATAAATGGAACTTTTCTGTATTGGAATTTACATTACACCACTACTTCAAGTCTCCACATAGCCATGGAGTTCCTTAGATGCTTCAGGTCTGTCGTTATCTTGCAATTCCTCAAAGATGAGGTATAAATAAAAGAAATGAAGAAATTGCTTTATTTGCTTAATGACCAGCTTTTAGAACTGCTTGGGAGAAGTGTGGAAATCCAGTGGTATAAACCAAGGAGGGATAATGTTATGCTTTCCAGAAATGTTAGATCTTTTAACTGGAAATTAGGAAAGCTACAGTCCGGTCATATCTGAATGGCATCGGATTTTCTATCTTTGTTTTCGATAAGTACACTGGATATTTTGGCAACACTCATTGGTTCTGCAGTTGATCAGAACAGTTCTCTGGTATTCATTTCCTTAGCATTACTCCCTTACTTTGTTTTTTTAAAAAACTAATATATTTCAGAAGTATCACTTTATATCCTTTGCCCCAGTTTGCTCTGAGTTTTGAGTTGATTTCAACAGTCTGGAGATCACCATGGCAACATTTAGAAATTACATATGCAGCAGATTTGAAGCTTCCTTGACGTTGTCCCTGGAAGAGTTTTTGGTTACCTATAGTCTAATGGAGGTAAGAAGCAGGAAAAGGGGGCAAAAGGTAAGCAAAGTCTGGCTTGTGTATTTGCATGTAAACTTGGAAGATCATGATAGGGTTGTTGCTATTCTAGGGGGTAAATCAGAAACTAGTTTATACACCTAATGCATTTCTGAAAGCTCTGTCATCACACTGTGTGAATAATATAAAACAATTTGCTTTTCACTTTTGAGTAAATTTCTTCTGAGGTATTTAATTTATGAAATACATTTTAAACAATAATATGGTCAAAGTCAAAGTTGTACTCTGTCAAGTACTAAAAATCAAAAATCAAAATTTAAGCAAATTGGAGTTTGTGCTTTTATAACATAAGGAACAACCTATGAACTTTGTAAGTATATTGTCCCAGTTACTTCTGTGGTACTAAACACATTTATTCATACATACATCTGGTTGTTTTTGTCTCTTTTCCAAAAAGTCAAAAGTTGTACAAATAATCAAAAGTTGACAATTTAAAACAAGACTTTTGTGTCTTCATGAAGTGGATTTTAGAGATTTCCTTAAGGGAATAACTTTTTTATTTTGGATTGGTTTGATTTTATGATGTGAACTCTTTATATTTTGTCACAAGAGGAATGGGGTGGTGGTGGATTGCAGACCTTGTGGTACCTAGAAGCAATAATGAGGAATGAAATAACAATTGAGGCATAAAGAAGACTTACAAAGTATCTTCTTGTAACTATAGTTGAAGTTTTGCATACTTTTATAATATTGTGGAAGTTCTGATTAAATCTAAAAGACATCTACAAACAATTTTGGAACAAGGAACCTTGAAATCTATACTATGGTCTCCTACTACCTCCTTCTAACCCTGTTACTAACAAATTGTTTGTGTCCTACAATATATTAAGTCCCAATTAGAACCATTTCAAACACTAATACTGATGCAAGAGCAAATATTCTTTTGTGTCTCTAAATAATTCGGGGGGTTTTCCTGGCGGAAAAAAAAGACCAAACAGCCTTTTTCAGTGACTTATACTTTTACCAGCCTACATGTTAGTCTATGGAAAAATTCAATATATTGCTTTTTAGAAGAGATAAGGATTGCCTGTGGTAACCTTACCAAAGCTGTTTCAAATCCCTAAAAATCTATCTCAAATTTCTGAATTTCCTATGAAGGGAAATATATGTGTATTTCCTTTAAAAAAAAAAAACCCACCTGAAGACTACTTTTGTTTACATTGGTTTACTTCAGTATGGGCTTGGAGACTTCAGAATAAGTCCCAGTATGCAACTTCCTCAAAATATCTAAGTAAAGACGAGTTACAGGTATTACCAAGTCAGAAAGAATTTTGTTTACTTGATATGCGTCTCACAGAAATGCCCTATAAAGCAGTGGTCCCCAACCTTTTTTGTACCAGGGACCAGTTTCACGCAGAAACACTTTTTTGGGTAGGGGTGTGAAGGTTCCAATAACAGTAAATAAATAAGCGATGAACCCGTCACTTACCCTTTCCAAAAAAACTCTCCAGTGAACTCTGTTTCTGGCTCATTTTGTGAGGGCTAGCTTGCATTGCTGATGCAGGATAAATACGCGCCAAAGAGTCAAGTGCGGAAGTTAGGCGAGGGTGGAAGTGGTTGTCTTTCAAAATAAGACACCCGGAAGCAAAAACATATTTTTATATATATTTTAATCACGATTATTCATTCTTTGCGGTCTGGTACAAAATGATCCACGGACCGGTCCCGCTCTGGGGCCCGGTGGTTGGGGACCCCTGCTATAAAGAACCTGTTTCATTTTACAAAATAGCCATGTCCAGGCTGTATGCTCCCATTGTCTCCCCTCCTCCAAGGTAGTTTATTCTATCATCTTTTCACCAATTATACAGAAACTTGGGAAGAATAAGCAAGTAAGCAATATTTTTAAGCACAATAAAAAGTAACAGAATATCCAACTGTGCAGAAAAAGACAGAGAAGGTAAAAGAAATATTACCTCAAATTGGTCTTATCCACAGAACTTTTATGGTACCACAATCACACATTTAAACATAATTGCTTCATAATTGTGATTCATTTCAGCAGCATGAAATGTCAGATTCAACATGGCAAACCCATTTCAAAGCTTCTGTGTGAAAAGCAAAGCTTAGGTACTGTTAGCAAACTGTTAAAAGTGAGATTTTTTTTTTCCAGAAAAAAAAATAGTAGTTGGGTAAATTCACAGATAAACAGAGAAGGAAGCAGTAGATGCTTAAGGCAGAAGGTAAGGATACATTTTGTTGGACAGAATTCCACAAGGTTATGGCAAAAGAATGATGAATATATCCTGTTTTGGTAGTAATGTGTGATGGCTACTAAATAAGGAGATGAAGAAATGTAACATGTCTTTTTTTCTTCCACAAAATAGCTTAGTAAAAAATATTATACTAAGAGTAAGTTTGAAAGAATTACAAAGGATTAGAAAGAAAGTATCTTGGCAGCATTCCCCAGCCTGATCCCTTCCTAATATGTTCAGTTTCCATCAGTCATTATCCATCCTCTTTGAAGGATTATGGACATAAATAATAATAGTAGCATCAATAATAATAGGTGCACTGGGTGCAATATCAAAATATCTGGAGCACCACTTAAACATCACCAACATTAACGAAAATCACCAGCAATCGATTGCAAAAGGCAACTTTACTTGAAACAGTTTACAGCCTTTGATAATATCTTAACAAGATCTGCCTATCCAGGTCCTTGGGACAGGGGGTAAAAATGCCAAATCCAGTCTAAACATCTGCCTCACTGTACAAGAAATTAATAATAATGGCATAACATATAATGAGAAGTAAAAAGTGAATGTGGAAATAATATAATGAAAACATGAACAGAATACTGGCAAACAAAAGCATTCATTACATGGTCAATTTCTACAGAAAATTGAAGGGGAAGTAGATAAAGATAAAACCTGGCTGTGACTTACAACTGGAACATTAAAATAGAAATGGAAAGGTGGATTTTGATTACTAAAGAGCAAGCTACTCAAATTAATGCAGTCAAGGTCAGAAGGGAAAAATTGTGAAATGATTTAAAATGCAGATTGCACAAAATTCAGAAGAAATAGTAAACTATATACTCAGCTTGTATAAAGAGATCACACAAATTAATTATAAACAACATAATGAGGTCGCCAAAATGATTCACTGGCATATTTGTAAAAATCATCATGTACCAGTAATAAAACTTCGGTGGGAACATTGAAAAAGCTGTAAAAAAAAATGAGCAGATTAAAATATTGCGAGATTTCCTAATACAGATGATAAAGTGGCTCATAATGCACCAAATCACTGTGGCCCTTAGAAAATCTGCACATTGACATCTGTTAATTGCAAAAGGCCACCCTGCTTGGATCCACAGATATATTATGTTGATACATTACAACATTCTGGGTTCTTGAGAAAAATTAAGTGCATAGGAAGGTTATAACAAGCTAAAGAACTGGTAACTACGGCTTAACATTTTTGTGAACAGATTTCAGTATAATAGTGACATAATAATTTAATAGTGACATAAGAAACCAGTATGGAAGTGACACTTTTGATATCAAAGCTGTTATCTGACCAGACTAACAGAATTTGCTTATACCTCCTATTAAATATCTGAAACTGTGGAATTTGTGACAGCCCCATAATTTCCTGTTGTTTTGTTGTACCTGTGAACTATTTTTTTGTTGTTGTTGTTCATCCATTAGTTCTCTCTGTACACATGAGAGGTGCATAGGAAAGATAGAAACATATCAAAAAGAGTATCCAAGTTTCCCTGTATCATTAATTTGAAACAAATTCATTTGCTTTGGAGATGGTTAATCATTCCCATATTTATATAAATTCGTTGAAATCAATGCAAGTAAAAATTCAGCCATTGTTCAGTATACAGTATATAGAAAGATTGAAGTATTGGATTATACTCTTGGTAAATAAGCTGTAGAGTCTAAATTTGATTTATTTTGACTTGCTATAAAGTTCTATGTAAATGCAGATTCAGCCTTTGAATTTTGTAGAAACATATTAATTTGCTGCCTTGTTACAGTGATATACATAACTGTGATTGCACAATGCACATTTCATTAATGAAAATGGTTACAAGCTAATTACCAATAAACTTTGCAGCAATTTAATAAGGAAATGGGTACACATCAATTGCTACAACTAGTAGAATGCAGCATATTAGGGATTAAGGTTTTGATGTTTCAGCTTCTGCTATTGCTAGATAAAAAAGAAAATAAAGTCTGCTACTAGAGCCTAATATCATTATAATCATTTGCCTGAACAGATTTTTTCTTTCTGTCATGAAAGTCTGTACAGATTCTCAATCATCAAAATCAACCATGACCTGGATGACTGAGAATCAGAATCTCTACAGACATTTAGCTATACAATTTGGGGTGAACACTCTTTGAATGGTGTGGGAGTAGGAATGGATTTCCAGAGGAAAACAAATATTGCAGACTATTATAGGAACCAGGAGCACCAAACCTCCAAGTGCTTCAACAACCTTCTAAAAGGATGTAAATGACCAGCTGTCTGCATGGAATATAAATCCTATTCCCCACTAATCCTGTCAGAGCTGAAGAAACTTCTTGGATGAGAAGCGAAATGTCTTCAAAGGAAAAAGAAAAAGAAAGTCCAGTTGCCTCCTGAAAATGCAGCTTTGGGATTTCTGTCATGAACTGATACAAATTAAGTTAATTATCTTTCTGAGGTTTTCACTTACGTGATCATTGTGACCCTCTCCACTGGGATAAATGTGTTTAATGTTAAGCTTACAAATGGTGAATTTGCTCACATAAGGATGCTGTACCTACAGTATCTGTGATGACCCAGCACAGAGATGACACAGGCAGCTGGTTGTTTAAACTACCTCTTTATTGCTCCAAATTTCCCCAAATGCTCCCACGTTTCTGGCAAGTTCCAGAGCAAAGTGATCACACACACATACACACACACCCACACACCTCAAGCAGCCTGTGGCTGCAAATTGTCCAGCCCAACACTGTGAACACCATGGCTGCACAGCAAGAAACCCAGCAGGGCAAGTTGAAGAGTCTAGGAAACAAGGGGCAAGTAATCCCCAAATGCAAAAAGAATGCAGGGAATTCAAGGAAAGTTCAAACTTTGGCACTCAACACTCCAGGACCTCAACATTTGTTCCCGACAAATGCCCCTCTCCACAACATCTCCTTAAGTCTCAGTCCCCAGGTGTGCCTTGTGAAGAGGGATGGGGCGCTCTCCTCCCGAGTAGTTGGCTTAGTCTAAACTGTGATTGCGTTCTCTTCAGTCTCCGTGCTCGAGGATCAGGAAGTGGTGGACCTTGCTCATTGTCTGAGTTCTGTCTGTCAAGTTTACTGCTTAGCCTCTCTTGGTCATCCTGCCCCTTTTCTCCCTGCCTATAAACCTGAAAAGCCCTGGCCTGACTAAGTCTGCTCTTTCCCCATTTTCCTCTGAAGTCAACGAAGCCACTCCTTTGATCTCCATTCAGCTCCAATTCTGGCTCATTTTCCTCTGCAGATTCAAGTCAGGCTCCAATGACATGGAAAAATTGGATCAAGTTGTAAAGATGGAAGAGTTAGTCATACAGCTACCTTTATTGACATCTTTGACCAGTGGGTGTGCACATATAAATATAGTCCTAAATACATTATAAACAAAAAGAAACTAATTAACTTTAAATTTAATTAACTTTTAAAAGACTTAAAAAGAGAAAAAAAAGAAGAGGCAAAGGAAGAAATTTTAAATGTGTCAAAGAACTTTTATTTGTCAATCTTTTCTGCCTCTCATAACAAGGAGACAAAATTTGGCTTCATTACAGATAACAGTGGTCTTATGTTTTATAGAACCCTGATGGCGAACCTATGGCACATGTGATGGAAATGGCACAAAGAGCCACTTCTGCTGGCACATGAGAGGTCACCCGAAAGAGCCTCATTGTGCATGCATGCACGCCCCCCACCAACCAGCTGATTGTTGGGTATCTGTTGCGCATGCATGGAGGGAGACACGTGCAAGGGGAGTCAGGCATGCATGCACCGAGGCATGCGTTGTGTGTGCAGGGGGACACGTGTGCTTGTGCAGGGGGCAGGGGGAGTCACGTGTGCATTGCATGATGAATATAGGCACACAAGCATGTATACACACAGACACTTTTGGCATGCAGTGTGGTAAAGGTTCACCATCATGGTACTAGAAGATAGTTGAAGTACCATTGGACATCTGTCCCTGGATATTCCTTTATGAGGGGCTAAATTGGCATATCACACAGGTTCAAATAGAAACTACAGTGCAACAAGACCTGCTTCACGTTGTCTATGTTATGGGAGTCACTCTGTCTTTTAAAAAAATGTTTTAAAAATTCAGCTTTTTCCCAATATTAAGGCCAATTGTGGAAGGCAGTTGCTATCATGCTTCTGGATAGTGGTCAGATCAGATCAATTTTATTATGGCGTTTAGTCATCAAATAAAGCAGAAGAAAAAATGGGAGAAAGGAGAAAAATAGGGATAAACAAAGAAAAACATACATAACAATTCACCTTAAGTCTTACGGTGGATGCCATGTCAATATAGGTAGAAAACCAAGCCTTGCAATATTGAATATTGGTCTATTTATGGACACACTGAAAATGCTGATTATTAACTAAAACTGCTGTGCAACTTTGATCCCAGATTATCTACAGTTCATCCATTAGTTCTTATCTTGATCTTCCAAACAGCAGAAAACAAATGTGTTCCTTTCTCATAAGATGTTCTGACAACTTTCACATGTCTACGTATCCCTTTCTCTAGGCTATGCATAATCTACTATCATCTTCATTGGCCTACTTACTAACAATTTTACTTAATTGGATAAGACTTTGTCCCCAGAATATTATGAAATATAACTGGAAATGGAGACAAAAGAAAAAAGGAAGTCAGGAGAGAGAGAGATTCTTTTCTAGTACATTTGGCTTAAATAAATATTTTATGTGCAGTGTATTCTATGTTGTAACTTTATAAATTGTCTAGATTCAAAAGACATATATCACACAGTAAAAGAATTGTGCTTAAACAAAAGATAATCAACAAAGGGTTGTTTCTTATCAGGCTAGGAAATTCACCATGTAACATATATCCAATGCAGCCATTGATTTATTCTGCATAGATAGTATTCATTTCAGCATCCTTTTCTTAAAGCAAGTTTGCTTGCAATTTTTTAACTGAATTCAAGTTTATGAATGCTTTATAAGATTATAGATTGTCCTCTGTTTAAATGTGTGTTGTGAAAATAACTTAAGTGTTGCTTAGTTGCATAGATAATTTCAGCAATGTTGTTGTGAGGATTTTACAGTAATCGATTTTGATGAAAAGTTGTCCATGGAGATGTAAGCTTTCAAGAAAAACTGCAGTACTTTTCAAGAATGAAACAGTCTTGATGGACACAATCCAGGCCACGCATCAATTTCCATGAGGAAAAAATGAGGCTAGGATCATAGAAACTTATTTTACACATGGATCTACAAGTTATCAGATTTCACAAGATTTTCTGCTGCCAAATAGAAGTAATTAAGAACAGAACCAATAAGCTATATTCTAATCCCAATCATAACAGTGTTAGAGAACCAAGGGAAAAATCACATATCTTATCTTAGTTAAACATTCTGTAAGCATTCCATTTATTTTCACACATATTAGTTCATTAAACCATCAACTTCCAACTTGATTCCCAGAAATACCATTCCATAATTCAAGCTTGCTACACTTTCTCTAAACAAGCAAATATGCAACATTTCTCACATTCATATATTTTTCAGTGTCCTCCTTAAGAGCAAAAATCTTCCCACAATCTCATCATGGTCGCATTCTTTGTCCTTTCAGTTAGAATTCTGCAAAATATCTTCCGCGATATATTTAAGAAGCTAATGCCCTGTAAGTTTTTTTTTCATTCTTGCTATCTTTCCCTTTAACTACAGAACACTAATGGCACATTTCCAATTATCAGACAAGGATGCAATCTGCACACACAAACACAAAAATTAAACAGGTTGTAGAAGCCAACCACAGTCATGTTTTAACATTCCTCCAGTTGGAACATTAATACTTAACAGCTTTATCATTTTTCAGCCTTGTTTTATGTTTATCTTGATATACCCAGCATGATACTTTTAAGCTTATGCTTCATCCGTTGTAACACTCTACTCTAAAGATTTTTCTCAGAAATCCAGATGGTGCCCTACTTATCTGTATTTTGGAAGGCAGTAAAAGGAAGCTTTTTGGAGACATTTAATTATGATTTTAAAACATTTTAGGAAAATGAAAGGATACATTGTTACCAGTTTGGTTATATCTATGCCACATGCATTGTTCTTACTATTCTGAGAGAATAGTAAGAACAGCATTTGTCAGTTTGGGCATCATGCCATCAAGTATGGAAAAGAAATAATTGAAAAGCAGCTATTTTTTAAATTTTGATAAAACACTTGTTTTGCCTTGCATGACCTTTTGCTAATTATATTTATACCTTACTTAGTATGCTTCCAGGGAAAACTGTGCTTTCTGTCCCTGGAGACACAAACTGTACCTTTTGTTCCGGTAGCTTTTCCAGTGTCAAGTAATTATATTACAAAATGTAGGTGACCTTGTTTTTGGCCTCAGTGGTAATATATTTAATCAAAATACTAACTGTAGATAATATTAACTCACAGGCGATCTATTTCAATATATTGTGTAACAGATGAAGCTTTGAAATCCACTCTCAAAACCACATATGTTTTTAGAGTGAACCAGGTGAACTTCTGACAATTATTTTACCTTAATCAATATGAAATTATTGCAGGATTTTTTTTAAAAAAAGCTATACAAACAATATGAATATGGTTTCCTGTGATCCTTACGTGTAACAGGAAGTTCTGGAGGAACTTAATATCCTTGCCTTTTATTTTTGAAATGGGAAACATTCAAGTCAACTAAATCTAAGTACTGTTGTTGTTTTTACAACTAGCTCTGTGAACTGGCAGTACTCCTATCTTTGTTCTGTATTATCCAGCTCTCTGACTTGCAGTAATGTACTTTGTGCATTTTCTCCACTAGGGAAGGTAAAGTCAGAGATACAAAGGGTTGGATTCAGTTAAGTTGGAAACAGAAGGATATTTTTTCCTAACATACACTGAATTTTTAAAAGTGCCCGTCTGTGCTGTTCTCTTAGTCATGTATAATCAGGAAGTAAAAGAAATCCATAATTTTCTCATCTGGGATATAGCATTGACACAAAATTAGTGCTACATCGCTATTAGCTATTAGGTACAGTGTTAGTAAAAGCAAACGAATATAGTGTCAATGTTGACTTCTATGATGTAATATTATGCCACAGATGTAGTCTTTTTTTTACATGAAAAACCTTTTTATGTGGAAAAGCCAAGTGTTTGGCTTCTGTTGAAATATATATACTTAACCCACATTAAATAATGTCTCTCTAAAAAAATGCAAATGTTCAGCTGTCTGCAAGGAATATAAATTCTTCCATTCCCCACCATCCAGTCAGAGCTGGAGAAGCTTCTTGAATAGAATAGAATAGAATAGAATAGAATAGAATAGAATAGAATAGAATAGAATAGAATAACAGTTGGAAGGGTCGTTGGAGGTCTTCTAATCCAACCCCCTGCCTAGGCAGGAAACCTACACCACCTCAGACAAATGGTTGTCAAATATCTTCTCTTTCAGTGTTGGAACATTTACAACTTCTGAAGGCAAGTTGTTCCACTGGTTAATTGTTCTCACAGTCAGGAAATTTCTCCTTAGTTCCAAGTTGCTTCTCTCCTTGATGAGTTTCCATCCATTGCTTCTTGTCCTGCCCTCAAGTGCTTTGGAGAATAGCTTGAATCCCTCTTCTTTTGGCAGCCCCTGAGATATTGGAACACTGCTATCATGTCTCCCCTAGTCCTTCTTTTCATTAGACTAGACATACCCAGTTCCTGCAACCGTTCTTCATATGTTTTAGCCTCCAGTTCCCTAATCATCTTTGTTGTTCTTCTCTGCACTCTTTCTGAAGTCTCAACATGAAAGCATCTTCTTAAGAAAAGCACGAAAGTCCAGTTACCTCTTGAAAAAGCATCTTTGGGAGAACCGTGACCTGCTTGTCATTAAAGTTTTATTACTTTTCAGTTGTTACATGCAGTAAATAATCAAGGATAACAATTTTACTGTTGTACTGTTTTACTGTCCCTAAATCATTATTTACACATTTGCTTCTTCATTATATAGATTTGTGGCAAGGAATCTTTGCGCAGCTTGCCCTAGGTTGGGAATCTAGCATCTATGCTGCTTTGGCCCCTTTCCAAGCCTGGATCTGTCCCCCTAGCCCCATTAGTTAGAGGTGATGGGACTATACCATCTGCAGGGCACTAGGTTGGCACACCACACATTGAATAGAGAACAGCTGTTTAAAAGATCCACATTTGATGATGTATTTGACCTTTCTATAATTCTGTAAATATAATCTAAATTAATTGATTGGCTTCAAGTCAGTGTCAACTCTTAATGGCTACATAGATTTTTCTCAGCATGCTCGGTCCCCAGCCTAATCCTTTAGGTCTTCTACCACCGCACTGATTTCTACTCTGAGTCCATCCACCTTGGTGCCAGTTGTTTCCTTCTTCACCTTTCTCAGCATTACAGACTTCTCCAGAGAGCTAATTCTTCAATAATGTGTGCAAAATGTGATAATTTAAGTCTAATCAATTGTGCCTCAACTGCGAACTCTGAGTAGATTTGTTCAGTGATTCATTTGATTGTTTTTTGACTAATAATCTAGATAGTAATCTTTGACTAGATTGCTACATTTGAAGAGAGAGTTTAAATGCTTATTTCCAGTTCTGAGGTTCTAAGATTTTGTGTGAATGTGTGTGTGTGTTACAAATAAGTTATATTGCCCCTTTAGTGAGTTCAATGTAAACTTGAACCAAAGAAATCCAGTCATCACATCGTTGTTATTTTTATCGGCTTGATAAAATAACATGTGACCCTGAGTTATTTTTCCTATGCAGACAAGAGAAATAGAAAGTGGAAGGATAGTCGCTATCACACTTTTAAGGCCTAGTAATATTTTAAAAATACTTTAAGACAGGGGTGTCAAATACAAGGCCCACAGGTTAGACCTGACCTGCAAAGTGCTTAGATCGGGCCTGTGGGCTTCCCTGGAAACAGCAAAGGACCAACCTGTGCTGCCTCTTCCAGCAAAAACAGAGCTCGGGAGAGCTGCCCTCCTGAGCTCCATTTTCACTGGCAGAGGGTTTCAGGAGGCCGTCGCAGCTGGAAACAGAGCTTGGGAGCCCATTTTCACTGGCAAAAGTGTTCAAGCCACCTCAGGCACCCCAAAATGAATGATATTGAGCAGGCCATGCCCATCCTGGCTGACCCCCAGTCCCCCTTCCCCGAGGTCAAACACAACCCTGGTGTGGCCCACAATGAAATCAAGTTTGACATCCCTGCTCTATGATTATGTTGTAAAATAGGGAGTGGGTTGATATTTCCTGTATTTTATTGGATTGCCTCATTGTGTTACCACTAAAACAAATGCTAAACTCTCCTTTCAAGATACAAAGAGGGAAGTAAAACCCATCTTGTGAAATCGATCAAGGATTTAAGCCCAGCATTTAAACAAATCCCAAATCCTTGAAAGCCAATCTGTTTTAGCCATAGCCTCTCTTTCTATCTGCAGTGTGGAAAATTCTGACATTTGGTCATTGACACATGAATGGTAAACATTTAACCATTTGGAATTTAACCCAAACACACTCTAACAACTTTTGTGTGATTTGTCTCTTACTTTACATTTATTGTCAAACTACAGCTGAAAGTCTGAATGCTTTCCATGTCTATCAAAATATAGGTAGTGGCAATTATTTGACACTGAATTGTTACAAGAGCTATTTGGTAGCAAATATTTCAGGAATACACAAAATGGATGGATTGATAATGTACCATCAGACTAATGTCAGCTCTTCGCTATTTCATAGACAGACTGAGGCATATATTTAGCAGAGAATATTTCTACAGTTAATATCTGAAACATGTATCTCTATTTTTTTTACCACCATATACTTAAAATTGAGTGATTCTTTTTAAAAATCTATAAAACATCATTGTAAGGCTTGTTTTGTTTTTTCTTTTAGCATCCAATTCTAAAGTGCAACTTTGTTCATGCAAGTAGAAATGCATTTTTCACACAGGTTGAGAGTTTATGCAATTCAGCTAAAAATATACATTTATAGAGAAGGGCACATCACTTCTAACTTAGTGTTAGTAGCTCTTTTCTGACTTGAGTTGAGTTGACAACAGCAGTCTGTCTTGTATCAAGGTATTTGCTTCAATGATAAAGTGTTCATTGAAATGTAAATCCATCTATCAACTAGACAAACAAAAACTAGATTCCAACTTTTTCAGGCAATATTTCCCATCTAGAGAAATATTCCACTTTTTATTAAGATACGTTCACTATTGTTCATCTATAGGATGTTAGTAGTACTGTTTGACAAAAAATGAATTGCCAGTTGAATTCTGTTCATTGACCACAAACCTTTGTATCTATGTTTGAACCACTAAGTGGTTATTTAGAATTATGAGTTGTACTCCAAGAGGAATATTAATAATGTAAGAAGTAGGAGGCAAAGCTAATTTTGTTAACTTAACCTATCAATGGAATAAGCTGGATTTTTGACACATCACATTCCGGACTAATTCATGTTTTATAAGCACTAAATTTATCTAATCACAGAAATTTGGAGTCATAGGTGTGGAACTCAATATTTTGAAAATTTCTCTAACTTGTACAAATTTTCTAATAATGATATACATAGTACTAGCTAGATTTAGAAAAGATGCTTGGAGAAGGGTTTGGGAAAAATGATAAAAGAGAAGCTTTCAAGAAGTAGAACTATAATGGTTTGCATAGCATTTAAGTTCTATCCAAGGCAAAGTAGCAGAACATTAAGCAAAAAATAAAGCACAATTTTGTTTATTAATAGGAAATAAAATTTGGTTTAACCGTCATGGCAATATATTATTTGCATGTAATAGAAACTCCAGTTTAATGTAATTACTACATAACTTCAGTATTGGAAATGGCACAAGCCGAGTGATTTTATGTTAATGCATCCTCATTCACTTACCTTAGCTCAAGATGAGTGAGAGTGCAGAACAGAATATAGAATAGACTATTTTATGTTTTACAAAATATAATTTAAAAAACTTTTTTTTAAAAAAATCCTAGAATAAACCATCAAGCTCCAAAAGTTCAGTCAAACCATTTTGGATCAGATGTGATTCAACAAAAATAAAACTCATCATTTTACTAGATTTCAGCCAAACCCAAATTCGAAATGTCTTGGAATAATCCTAGAGTGATTTTATGAGTAATTTGGGCAAGATATATCAGCTCTTTTCTCCTCTCTTCCCCTCTTAATCTTTCCCCTGTAATATGGCCCTTGGCTTTTTCCTGATGTACCCACCACTACCATTTCCGCTTGAGCAGCCATGTATGTTGGTCCATACATAGAATAAAACAGCTCTTCTTTTTTTTTCCATATACAGATCAAAACATCCCAAAAATACATTACGGATTAAACATGGGTAGTTTGAAGTCAGGTAGTTGTTTTGTTATAACTGCAGTGCGATGTAGTTGAAGCATGCATGGAGCCATATGTATTTTCATTTTTCTTTTCTGTGCTTTGCAAATGCAATCTATCAGCTAGGTTTCCATTTCTTCATATTGTTCTAGCCATATTTTATTATTCAGCTTTACTGGTGGCAGTAAAGCTGAATGCCTTTTTCCAATCACAGAGTTATAGCAGAGCCTCTAACCATGATTATATCAGACAATCTTGCGCCTTTTAAAATTTTTCATTTACTGGGATCAATTTGGCCAGGTTTTTACAATGTCTAGAAGTGGCAATTATTTAAAAACTCAAATGTTCTTCCAGTAGCAGAAAAAAGTACATGCCTGGTCTTTATGCAAATGTTGTCGTGTTAGCAATATTTCTTTGATGAAACATAGTAACTGTATGTTATTATAGGTTTCTCCAGGGTTTCTGTGTATTTTTGACATTGTTAGAATTTAGTCTAGTTCAAATGAAAACACTGCACAGTGATAATTTGAAATAATTGAGGTGTACAATGGGATTATTTTTATGCAATATGCACAAATTATTCATCTTTATAGCAGCAACAGCAGTGCATACAAAATACCAATAAACTTTAATCATACTTATGAGTTTATGTTTGCTGATTGCATTTGTATGTATTTCTAAAGTTGCATTTTGCAGTATAATAACCCAGATTTGATGGGATTTGGAGCTACAAACTGTCCTCCTCAAAACAGTACCAAAGCTAAAGCTATAAAAAGGGTGAAATAAATGTATATATTTTCTTACCCCAAAGAGCAGCAGCATTCAAGTAACCCAGAATATTTTAGCAGGAGATAAAAGCTGCTTACCAGAATTCTTTTGAAGATTTCTTTGCTTAATTGGGCATGCAGTATAGAAGTACTCAAATCAAGATAGGTAGATCTTCAACTAAAAGAAAATGTAGCTTGTGCTATCAACAACATGCCTAGTTTTATTAGCTTTGATGAATAAAATTATAACATGTAAGCTGTTGCATGAAAATCTTTTTTAATAGTTTTAAGTTGTCATAGATGTGGTTAATATCCCACCCTGCAGTTGCCTAGCAACCCCAGGGGTTTTTTATCCCCTATGTTCCAGTTTTAAAAAAAAGCCAGTGAGGAAAAGAAGCAAGCAGATGGTATACCATTTGCCTTATGAATCATCTATCCCTTCTCAAGAGCTTGCATTTGTACATGACAAATAATAGATCCAAATGAATTCTGCACAGTGTACTCACATTATATTACATACCTACATATCCGTCTTGTTATCCCTTTGAGAGTAACCAGGGCTATGCAAAGTGCCAAAAGGGAATAGGAAATTGTCAATCAAAGCAACGAAAAATGTGAAATAAGAAAAAGAAAAGGACATCTTGTTTATACCAAGAGCATTCATTATATCTTGTCATCCTCTCTATTGTTCCAAATTATTCTTGCTTCTTAGATGAGAGAATAAAAGGGAAACTCATCAAATTTGCAGACAACACTAAAATGGCAGGAATAGCCAGCACTCCCGAAGAAGGGCTCCAGATCCAGATGGATCTAACAAAATGAAATTCAAGATAGAGAAAAGTAAGATTTTACACTTGGGCAAGAAAACTCAAATGTACAGGCACAGATTAGGCGAAACCTGGCTCAATAGCCGTAACTGTGAGAGAGATCTTGAGTCCTAGTGGACAATCACTTAAATATGAGTCAGCACTATTCAGCAGACCAAAAAAAGCCAACACAATCCTAGGTTGCATTAACAGAGATAGACTCAAGATCACATGAAATATTAGTACTGTTTTATAAAGCCTTAATAAGACCACACTTGGAATACTGTATTCGGTTTCGATCACTATGTTGTATATAAAAAAAGATGTAAGAGATTCTAGTAAGAGTGCAGAAAAGAGCAACAAAGATGATCCATAAAACTTATGAGGAATGGTTGCAGGAATGGATTATATCTAGTCTAGTGAAAAGCAGGACTAGGGATGACATTGCTCTCAAGTAGTGTTCCAGTATTTGAGGAGCTACCAGAAAGATGAGGGGCCAACCTGGTTTCCAAAGCACCAGAAAGCAAGATAAGAAACAATGGATGAAAAATATTCAAGGAGAAACCTAGAACTAAGGAGGAATTTCCTAACAGAGCAATTAACCAGTGGAATGGGTTGCCTTCAGAAGTTGTGGGTGTTCCATCACTGGAAGCTTTTAAGAAGACAACAATTCTAAGTGTACAGAATACTAAGTGTATTCTATACACTTAGCTGTCCAAATTTGCCTTGGTGGAGGAAGTGTTATACTGATTATTAATATTGTAGCTATATAACATATTTTATTGTGGAAAATATGGCTTTCCTTTTTCAGAACTTAATTTTATGTATCCTACTATACCCATATATTGCCTCATGCGCTGCTTTTGTTCTTTACATTTCTCATTTCTTTCTTTACTTGATGTGATAGCTTAACTGTAAATCTGAATTAAAATTCTTGAAGGCACCAAATCTGAAATCCACGATCACAGTACAGCAATCCTGATCAGTTTAGATACCTGTAGTCCAGTACAGGTAGTCCTCAGATTGCAACCATCTGTTTAGTGATCACTCACTAAACAAGTTTCAACGGCAGTATGGCCACATGATCAAAATTCAAATGCTTGGCAACTGGCATGTATTTATGATGGTTGCAATGTCCCAGAGGTCACATAATCCCCTTTTGTAACCTTCTGACAAATTCATTCAGGAAGCCAGATTCACTTAACAACCATATTACTAACTTAATAAATGAAATGATTGTTTTAATAACTGTAGCAAGAAATGTTGTAAAATGGAGCAAAACTCATTTGCTGTATTTTCCCAAAAATAAAACCTGACTAGAAAATATGCCCTAGCATGATTTTTCAGGATTCTCATAATATAATCCTACCCCCAAAATAACCTCCAATTAAAATCATCAGCCAGCCAGACACAATTAGTATTGCATTTCCCCTAAAATAAGACCTAACCAGAAAATAAGATCTCGTGCATCTTTTGCAGCAAAAATTAATATAAGACCCCTTGTTATTATCAGGGAATTATGGTAATAATTGTCTTATTTAACAATGGAAATTTTGTGCTCAATTGTGATCATAGGCTGAGGACTACCTATATGGCACAACATAATAAAGCCCAGTTTTTCCTCAGGATACTGACACTGTGTTAGGCAAGATGTAGACTCTTGTTTTTGGAAGCTTCTTGCAAGCCAGCATCCAACACCATCAACTTGGAGACATATACACTATTCTAGATAGGCAGGATGCAGCTTATAATGTGATTTTACATTTTTGTTAAATATCACTTACTTATTTTATTCATTTTGCTATTGATAAAATGATAAACTACATAAATCTGCCATTCATCTTTCCTCTGTAATTTCATCAGACTAGAAGAATAAATTTTAAAAAAGTGAAATCACAACCGAATGTCTGTTTTCTGATCCATGATAAAATATTGACAGAAATATTTTACACTTGAAACCATAAATCTACAAATCTAAATAAAAATATGTATGAGCACTAGGCCAATGTAGATAAAAGTTTGATTTAAGCTGTGATATTCATTGTAAAAAATAAGTAAAGCTGAAAAAGGAACAAAAAATTGAATAGAAGCTCATGTGATTTTTATATCCATTCATGTTTTTGTACATTTTGAGAGATAACATTAACGTTTGTCCTTTATGTGTATTTTCCATTTGGTGCCTTCGAGAATTTTAATTCAGATTTACAGTTAAGCTATCACAATTTACATTCTGTTTATGATTTAGAACCTAAATGCTCGACTGGATATTGCCTAACCTGATCTGCAGATGTGTAGAGCTTTGTATTGTGCATGATAATGGGTAAATAAATCTGGAGACCAAAGTAATGGAGAGATGGGTAATTTATTTTCCTCAGAAGATGTGCTGCAATTCCCATTATCCTTTTAATTGGCTATGCTGACGAGAGCTGATGGGAATTGGAATTCAACAAAATCTGGAGACTCATGTGATGTTTATCCCTGGACTAAACTGTTGAAATATCAACTTGTTCTAAGCCCTTTTTTTGTGTTGTGCAAGAGAATGGTGGTACATAGGCTGGATTTATAGTAATAGCTTTTGTTTTTCAGTGTTTCTTCTGAAGTTTATATTTTGAAAAATATCTCGTACCGGTTGTGTAAATTACAAACAAATGAAGTTGGAAAACATGCAGCTCAGAGCTAGTCCAGAATGCTTCTTAACATGAGCTGGTTCTCTTGGTATGGAAGGAATGGCTGCCTTGAGGGGGTGGATTTTCATTTAAAGATAGAAAGGAGCTTTGCAAAGTTATTGCTAGCAAGTCTCCTGAGAGATAGTCTGGCCCTTTAGTTAAATTAGGATCCTACTTTTCTAAATAATAATGTATTAACTAGCAATATTCTGTTTCAATTCAGAATACGTTGTATTTAATGAAAACGACAAAGATCAGGACATCATTAGGCAAACTGAGAGCCTCGGAACAAAAACAACTGAATTCGTGAGAATTAATTTATAAAGCAAGTATGAACAATTTTCTATATTTTCATGTCTAACGGTTAAAAGTTTAAAATATTTTGTTAAAAATTAAATGTTTTCAAACTTCTCTCCCACCTCCTGCCTATGATTCTTAAGGAACTTTATGTGAACATTTTCTTATTTTTGTGATGATTGTTTCTACTTATGCTTTCTATAAGAGAGATCATATTTCTGCTATGAATGTAAGCCGTATATCCCTTAATCATTAGTAAGCTTTGGTAACATGCACAATTTTGCAATACAAATAAATATAAATTTGATACTTGCAGCTTCGTTGTTTATATTAAGATCCCTTAGGCAAAAGGAACGGATTGAATGGTTAAAAAGAGGTAGGCACATTGGCTACAATGCTGCTCGACATATTTGTTGCCTCCGAGCAAAATGATCAAAAGGTCATGTTTAGAATTCTCTCTCTTAGGAGATCCTCCAGAAAAATATTCCCAAATCAGCAAGAATGCATATTCAGATATAAACATATTACACTTCCCAGAAAAAGATAAAAATAAAAATGACCTTATGACAGAATCTTGTTGTACATGTCTACAAAAATAAAGAATAATTTGATGGCCACAGTATATATCCATTAAAAAAATAGATTATACAATAGCTACATTGAAATTCTATTAAATCAATGGGCAGAGTTGGTATTGCTAGTTGATGTTTGCTAGTTATGCTAAAAAAATTTAACAACTTTTTCTTGATCTTTGTTAGGAATACAAATGTGATTTTCAACTCAGAACACCAACATTATTAAATTTGATGCACTTATTTGGATATTTCTCTTGGGTAGATATTTTAGAAAAGCAAAATATGATATTTTTTGCATGTTAATGAATGTATTTATTTTAATTATTAAATTTATAATGCAGTGCATATTTGCTGCATCAACTAAAAAAATATTTCCAAGTCCTTTGGGTCATATATGTGGATTTTTTTTCTTTTATGTTTTTGTGTATCATTGCATAGATAGGTACACCCTGATATTACTGCATGTGTTTGATGTCCACAATAAGACTTTCATTCTTGGTGATATTGAGTATGAATACAAACACACACACACACACACATATGCATGCAATTGTCTGGAAAAAATACAAATGTTCTGTAGTAGAATCTGGTTGCTTTGGTCATTAATCAGATTGTATTTTGTAGTGTCCGAAAGGAAGGCTCTGAGGCAGTGACTATCAGTAACAGCTCTTTTTATTTAAGACGTGAACCGAACCGCAAAAGAGAAAAAGCCTCCGGCTTTTATACTCTTTTGCCGCGGCGGCCGCGGCCAATGGCAGCGATTCAAGTCTCCCGCTCATGGTTTCAGCCAATCGCGGGAGACTTCAATCGGGCCAATCGGCGCGGCTCGCCTGGCCAATTAGAAATCCCTGCGCCTTAGCCAATCAAGGCGCAGGGATTTCGAGCAGTCCATTTTTAGTACACAACACCCCTCCCCTCTTGGTAGGGTCTTTCACGTGGTGTAATCACGCAGGTAGGCGGGGCTACGTCGGGTCCTAGTTGACCTGCGCAGCTCATTCTTCTGTTGTAGCTCGGCCGGAGCGGTCATCTTTTTGGCTGCTTCTGGCTCTGTGGGTACCGGCTGGATGGTCGGGCCGGTGCTCTCGCCGTGGCTCCCGCCTGGGCCTACCGGGTCGGTTGAGTCACGGATTTTGCCGCTCCCGCTTGGCTTTTCCGAGTCGGTAGAGTTGGCTGGACGGCTCCTCTCCGGATGGGATTCGCGGAGGCAGCGATCTGGTGAGTCTTTACTTTTTTTCTGCGTTTCTTTTGTCGGGTCTTCCCTCCCCCCTTGGTTCGTGTCTTGGGGGTTGAGGTTAGTTATTGCCCGTGACCGGAGTTGGTCGATGTGTCGCTTCCAGGCTCGCCCATCGACGGTTTGGAGCCGGTACGACCGTGGGCCTGTGGTTTGTGTTATGACGGCTGGGATCCATAGGGGTTCCCCTGTCATATTTTTAGCGTAAACCCAGTCGCCTGGTTGAAAAGTCCGGTACCTGGAGCTTGAGTCCGGGGGTCGCTCCGGGTTATATGTGGGGTGTAGACGATCGAGTGGTGACCGCAGCTTTCTGCCCATCAGGAGCTCTGCAGGGCTTTTGTTTGTTGTGGTGTTAGGTGTGATGTGTTGTATGAAAAGCAGTTTATTAATTTTTTCGTTGATCTCCCCGTGGTCCATTTTCCGGAGGGTCTTTTTTGTAAATTGGACCATCCGTTCCGCCCTACCGTTCGCCGCCGGATGCGCCGGTGCTGTCAATGCGTGGCGGATACCTTTCTCAGCCAGGAAGCGTTCAAATTCGAGTGAGGTGAATTGGGGCCCGTTGTCTGAGACAACTACGTCTGGGAGGCCATGTGTCGAGAATAGTTTACAAAGTTCTTTAATGACAGCCTCCGTGGTGGTGGATTTCATGTCAGCCACCTCTAACCAGTTCGAGTATGCATCTACCGTGATCAAAAATGTGTGTCCATTTGTGGGGCCAGCAAAATCTAAATGGATTCTGGACCAGGGTCCCCGTGGTATTTCCCAGTCCCGGGTGGGTGCTGCGAGTGGGCTGGACCTGGTTTCTTGGCACCGGTGGCACCTTGCAACCCATGTTTCAATTTGCTTATCCATCCCTGGCCACCAAGCGTAACTCCTGGCCAGGGCTTTTGTCCTGACGATGCCAGGATGCCCCTCATGTAACATTTCCAAAACTCTGCTTTGTAATTTGCACGGAATTACCACCCGATCTCCCCACAGGATGCAACCCCTTAACAGAGACAGTTCAGTCTGGCGCTGCCGGAATTTCTTAAAAGTCTCGTCAATGTCCTTTTCCGGCCAACCTTTCTCTAACCAATGCAAGACTTTCGCCAATTGTCTGTCCCTACTGGTTTCCCTGGCAATATCGGATGCGGTTATGGGCAGGCTTTCTATGCTCAGGGTGTTAGTTGTAGGAGCGGGGTCAGGTTCCGAGTCCGGCAAGGGCGAGCGGCTCAAAGCGTCCGCGTGTGAAATTTTCTTTCCTGGCTTGTGGAACAGTTTGTAGTTGTAGGCTGCCAGGAATTCAGACCACCTAGTCATGCGTGGTGACAAGATGTTTGGTGTGGCCCGATCCCCAGCGAGGATGCCCAGCAGTGGCTTATGGTCGGTGACTATCTTGAATGAGCGGCCGTACAAGTACTCATGGAAACGCTTGACGGCGGCAACTATAGCCAAAGCTTCTTTGTCCAGCTGGCTATAGTTCCGTTCCGGTTTTGTTAGCGTTCTGGAAAAAAATGCAATAGGCGCTTCTCTCTGGTCTGGGAGGGTATGGCTGAGGACAGCGCCGACGCCGTAGGGCGATGCGTCGCAAGTGACAGCTAGGGGTAAAGTCTCACTGAACTGTATTAGAACGGCGTCGGAGGTGAGGAGGTCTTTGGTTCCCTGAAAGGCGGCCTGTTCTCGTTTCCCCCAAGTCCATGCTGCCCTCTTGTCTAGGAGTCTATGCAAAGGCTCCGCCACCGTTGCCTTCTGAGGTAGGAAGACATTATAAAAATTTAGTAAACCTAGGAATGCTTGTAGTTCTGTTTTGGACCTCGGGGTGGGGGCTTCCTTGATGGCTTTAACCTTTTTAGCTGTAGGGTGGATGCCCTGTCTGTCTAGGAGGTAACCCAGAAATTCTATTTGCTGCGTACACAGTTGGCATTTTTCGCGTTTGACCTTAAGTCCTGTCTCTTTAAATTTTGTCAAGACTTGTCTTAAACGGTTCTCTAATTCGGCTTCGTTTGGCGCCGCGATTAACACGTCATCGAAATAGGGCACCACCCCCTTGATGCCCTGTAGTAAACGTTCCATTAGACTTTGAAAAATGCCTGGTGCCACGCTGACTCCGAATTGGAGTCTGTTGCACTTGAAGGCCCCCCGGTGTGTCACGATTGTTTGGGCTTCTGCCGTTTCTTCGTCCACAGGCAGTTGCTGGTATGCCTGGGCGAGGTCAAGCTTGGCAAAAATTTTTCCCCCTCCCAATGAGTGCAGTAAGTGTTGCACTATGGGCACTGGGTAGGCGCTTTGCTGTAGCGCGCTATTTAGGGTGGCCTTATAGTCCCCGCAAATCCTCACGGACCCGTCTGGCTTTACTGGGGTCACTATAGGGGTCTCCCATTTGGCGTGATCTATAGGTGTTAATACCCCTTGCTCGACGAGTTTGTTGATTTGTTCGTCAATTTTTGGTTTTAACGCAAAGGGTACCCTCCTAGATTTAAGTCGCTTGGGGGAAACCCATGGGTCTAAGTCAAAGGAAATAGGGGGCCCCTTATACTTGCCCAATCCTCCATCGAAGACCTCCTGGAACTCCTGGACTAACCGCTGTTCCCAGGCTTCCATGGAGACTTGGTTGACACCTGTCAATGCGATGTTCAGTGGGGCGAACCATTGCAGGCCAAGTAAGCTCGGGCGGTCACGATCGACTATCGTGAGTGGAAGCTGTTCGGTTCGGCCTTTGTAGGTTACGCTAAAGTTTTTGGTGCCCACCACTGGCACGCGATTACCCTGATAGTCCCTTATGATGATTTTCTGGGCGGGTACATTTTCCTTCTGCAGGGTGGGCACTAGTTTTTTTATTTCGCGCCATGCAATCATGGAAAGGTAGGACCCGGAGTCCACTTCCATCTTGCAAGGCCGACCTTCGATGTAGACTTCAACGTATATCTTTCTGGCGCCGTCGGAGATGGCATGGCCGATTGTCACTGTCTGGTGGGTTTCTTCTTTCCGCCGACCGTCGCCGCTTCTCTGGGATCTTTGCTTCTGGTCCCATCTGCCTGCTGGCTGGCGCTCTCTGGTTCTTGGCGGGCTCTCTCTCCTTCTATCCTGCTGCTCCCATTTTGGCGGGCTGCGTGTCTTCTTTTGGCGGCAAACTCGGGCGATGTGGCCCCTTCGGTCACAATGCCTGCAGACCGCGTCAAAGAAACGGCATTCGGACCTGGGGTGGTCGCCGCCGCACCCTGCGCAGTTGGTCCTCGACCTACGACTGTTTTGGCTTCGCTGGTTTCCGCGACCCGCCTGCATGCGATGTGTGTCCTCCTCATCGTCTGAAATGCTGGAGGCTGACTGGTAACCGCCGTAGTGTGCGGCCGCTTCGATTCTTGCATCGGCCGACCTTGCGGGGTTGTTGTTGTTTGCGCCTTTTGCCTCGGCTCTCCGCATGGTGTCTGCTGACGTGCGGGTTGCTTCTGCGGCCGCGGCTGCGGTGATGGCATCGGCGAGGCTGATGTCGCCCTTGGCCATAAGTCGGCTCTGGAGTGTCGGATCCCAAAGTCCTAGCACGAAACGGTCTCTTATGAGACTGTTCAATCCCTCAAACTCACAGAGCCCGCCTAGGCGCCTTAATTCAGCGACAAAGTCGCTCAGTTTCTCGTCCGGTTTTTGACATCTCCGGTAGAATTCGTTCCGCCGAATTAGGATGGGGACCTCGGGAGCATAATGGCGCTTTAGTATGGGTTCGAGGACGTCCCAATCCATGGCAGTCGCGTCTGCCGGTTTGGCCAATGCCTTGGCCATCTGGAAAACCTCTGGTCCACAATGCGTCAGGAACACGGCGCGTTTTAGCGGGCCCGGGGCGTCCTTCATGCCGGCACACTCTAAATACATCCGGAATCTGTCAGAGTAGGACTCCCAGTCCTCGGCGGCGGGGTTGAAGGGGGCGGGCGGTGCTATTTTCGCCATTTCGTTGTCGCAAGTTCGTCTGTGGACACGGGGTTCGGTTCAGGGGCGAGATCCCATCCTCGTCGCCAGTGTAGTGTCCGAAAGGAAGGCTCTGAGGCAGTGACTATCAGTAACAGCTCTTTTTATTTAAGACGTGAACCGAACCGCAAAAGAGAAAAAGCCTCCGGCTTTTATACTCTTTTGCCGCGGCGGCCGCGGCCAATGGCAGCGATTCAAGTCTCCCGCTCATGGTTTCAGCCAATCGCGGGAGACTTCAATCGGGCCAATCGGCGCGGCTCGCCTGGCCAATTAGAAATCCCTGCGCCTTAGCCAATCAAGGCGCAGGGATTTCGAGCAGTCCATTTTTAGTACACAACATATTTTGCCCATCCTGTTCTGGTGAGGATGGCATGCTGGACAGATTTTCTTCTTTCAATTTTCCTCTGCCAAACTGAGATAATATATCTGGCGGAAGAGTGGTGGTTATGTTTTCTTCCTGGTCCGCTAAAGCTTAGAAGGGAAAACCTTTAAGGAAACAATGCGAGCTTTGCAGTGGAAAGCTGTGCATAAGAAGGCCAGTAAATGAAACAGGGGAAAAATACAAAACAGAAAATAAAAAGCCTAATGAACAACAAGCTGAAACAAAAATGTGAGATATGTATAGAACAGAGGAAAAAAAAACAATTAACCTGTACCAGTATTATGTATTTAAGTTTCATTCATTTCATGCTTGTAAATCTGAAAATATATTCTTTCCTTGTATGGATAGATATATTTACATATGTGCTAGGTTCTATGTAGATTCCAAATAAAGAAGATACTTTTATTAGGTTTTGCTAGCTGGTTTACAAATTTTACAGATTCCATGGGCATTTGGCTATGTAAAACATCCAGAGACATAGAAGTTAGATGTTTTGAGAATATGAGTGGAGTTCAAGAGATGCCTGATCCCAGTTAGAAATTTAATGAAATGTGGGATTAATCTACACAAACATAATCTGAATCTTGTCAAATTCAGAGGTGATTTGAATTTGCATTAAGCACTTACCATTTTGGATGAGAAGAAAGAAGCAAATAGATTGCTTGGATTTATGAAATACAACAAAACTGAAGTCTTTTTTATGCCACAGTTCATATTTGGCTGAGTAATTCTTTGGTTAGTCTGATAAAGTATAATACATGTGTCCACATTATAGCTACCACCCGTAGCAAAGGTCATAGTTAAGTCATAGCTAAGGTCATAATGTTCCTTTTTTATTCATACCCATTTCATGTATTCATAATCATGTTTATACATATACATGTTATCTAATACATGTTTGACAAATAAAAAAATAAATAAAATAGTACAAAGTCTGTTTGTGAACACTGCTGAGATTCTCAACCCACGTAGCTGTTTTTGGGCCTGTCCATATCAATTCTTCACATACAGAAAGTGAAAATCAAAGTTCAAGTGTTTAATAGTAACAAAAGTATTCCACTTTTCTTAAAATAAAATGTTAAAAAGAAAGAGCACAGGATCAAACTTCCAGTCCTGACATTAAGACAACTTGTAGATTTCATTCACTAGTTTTAAATTTGCTCAGGGGTTATATATGCAGACAAGACATTAAAAGTCTAAAATGTGAACAGTGAAAGCATACCCAACAATTCTGAAGCTGGTTTTGTAGGCAGTCACAGCAAAATGCATGTCAGATTTATGTCAACTTTTGAGTTAATAAACATTCATCCCTTCCTTTCTATTTAATACTAGCTTGATTCCATGCTTCACTATGAAACTATGTGGTTGGGCTTAGTTTTTGGGGAGGAAAATAACAGGAAAAAAAATTCTGCTTCTTGTCTACCAGTATCCATCAGTATTCATCTGGCTAGCATCCTGTCAGTGTGTGAGAGAATTGAGGGCTGTTTGGAAACTGAAACAGTATTTGCTGTGTTAGCAAGAAGGAGACAGCAAGGAGCTTGGGCATGGCTTAGCTGTTCTGTACTAAAACTGCTTGGTGCTATGAAGCTGAAACTGAAACTTCTCTCCTCTCCTTGTGTTTTGCATTTGGAACAGATTTCTTTTCAGTTCGGCAGGGAGAGCAGAACTCCTTAGCATCAGAGCATGTTAATAATAATAATATAGAAAATACTAATGCTCTGATGGTCATTTTGAAAAATCCTTTTTTAGTGAGCATCTAGAAGCCAAGAGAAACATACTTGCCAAATTTCAAGTTTGTAGGCTTTATAGTTCTGGAGATTTTCAATTGACAGATACATTGGACAGACCAATAGAAGAATAAGCACCCGCCTGGATGAACACAAAAATGCTGTAAAAAAGCTGGAACACACTTCCTCACTAGTCCAACACATGGAAGCCACAGGTCATAACATCAACTTCAATGGCACCAAAACCCTAGCCACTATAGAAAACCCCAGCCACAGAATTATCAGAGAAGCCATAGAGATTGAAAAAAAGACCTGAAAGCATGAATAGAAGAGATGATTCTACCAGACTGTCAACCCATTCCACCAGACACAACCCATTACCCAAGCCATTAAAACATGAGAAGCTAATGGAAAAAAGATCACTACAAAACAAATGACCCAGGAGATTACAGCGCAAGATCCAGGATATCTCCACAACAAAACTCACAAGGCCATCACACAGCCCATAAAACCAACATCAACTCCATCAACCAATCAAGAGGCAGCAGCGCAGCCAACCAGCCCAGCACACCAGCCCCCACCACCAGTATTTATAGAGAGACGGCAGCTCCAATCACACACTGCTTGCACTGGCACAAAGCTGAAAGCACCAGCCTGAGGATGGCAAGTGGAACCTCGCCGAAACGTCACCAAGATACTCTTAATCTTACACGGGAAAAGACCCAAACACACCTAGAACCTACCTAGATAGATAGATAGATAGATAGATAGATAGATAGATAGATAGATAGATAGATTTGTTAAGTTTTCGCAGGTACTTACATGCATGGTATTCAGTGTTGTTCGGGTATTTTCCCACATCATTATAGTTGTGCTTTTAAAGTTGTAGCAACGTTTCGGCAGAATCTCATCTGCCATCATCAGGCTTCTGTATAGTATTCATCTGTGTCACAGACTTGATCCACCGGCTTGATCCACAAAAACACACTGAGACATAATGGAGACCTAGAAGATGAACAGACCTATGAAGCAGTTGTCCTGCCCTACATAAGAGGTACTACAGACAAAATCAGTAAGATACTACACAGGCATCACATCAAGACTGCCTTCAAAATAAACAGAAAAATAGCAGCCATCCTAAGAAACCCCAAAGATAAAATTGACCTGGAAAACCAAGGCATATATGAAGTCCTCTGTGCATCGTGCCCTGCCACATACATTGGACAGACCAATAGAAGAATAGCTGCCTGGATGAACACAAAAATGCAGTAAAAATGCTGGAACATACTTCCTCACTAGTCCAACACATGAAAGCCACAGGTCATAGCATCGACTTCAATGGCACCAAAACCCAAGCCACTATAGAAAACCCCAGCCACAGAATTATCAGAGAAGCCATAGAGATTGAAAAAAGACCTGAAAGCATGAATAGAAGAGATGATTCCATCAGACTGTGAATTATTTGGAAGCCTGGACTCTCAAACAAAAAATCTCCACACCAAAAGCTAGGCAAACACCTGGGCACAAACAGACCCCACCAGATACTTTCAGCTCAAATACACTCCAACCAGGCACCCAGATGAAACCTAAGTTCCCAATAAATGATAGCTGTCCATTTACTCGGAGCCAAGCTGCACTAAAAGCCTCCAATACAGGAACACAATGTTGCCAGCCAATCAAGATGAAAAAAGGCACAAAACAGACAGAAGATATTAGAAATACCAATCAAGCAGGACACAGCAAACTCCAAGACCAATAAACATAGACCAAGACTCCCAACCAATCAGGATGAAGAAAAAACCATTCTGGCACAGCAGTAGGCTAGCCCCAAATTTAAAACTGAAACAGCTGTGAAAATCTGACTCACAGACGAACACAATACAGAAGCCTGATGATGGCAGATGAGATTCTGCTGAAACTATGTATGTATGTATGTCATTCAGCTTTGTATGGGTATTTTCCCACATCATTATAGTTGTGCTTTTAAAGTTGTAGCAACATTTCGGCAGAATCTCATCTGCCATCATCAGGCTTCTATATTGTGTTTGTCTGTCTGTCTGTATGTATAAATTAAAAAATCCTCTATGCAGTTGTTCCTGCTTAAATGATGGAAACTATAGGCAGGTTAATAAGTTGGCAAAAGAAAAATACATTTATTTTTTTTCATTTAGCTTCCTACATTTCTGTTACATGCATCTCATAATTACGATTATAGCTGTTCAATCTAATTAGGCCATGAAATTAATCCCATTCAAAGAATGCTGATATAAACAAAGTGGGTACAATGAACCAGTTTGCATTCTTTTGCACTCTTCAGCTAGTTTTATTTCATTAGAAAAAGAAAAAATGAAAATTGGTTTGTCAAATGCAAGAGGGAAGTGAGTTTATCCAACCCTACTTTTATGGAATGAGAATGTCTTTGCCTATGTCTTTGGAGCAAACTTATTTCATCTGAACTAGTGACAAGATGTAAGCAGAAGCCTGATGATGGCAGATGAGATTCTACAACGTTGCTACAACTTTAAAAGATTCTGTCTACAGGTGAAGAACAGTAAAGGAAATTATTCTTAAGTAACTCTCCATGTCCAAGTCTATTAAGGACCCTATTTCTTGGTTATATTGATCTATATGCTTACAGGTATTTTGTTAGATTATAAAGTCTGATTCACCATTGATGTGTCTCATTCATAATTGGCTTTTATTTCTAAAACAAATTTCCCAACTTTATTATGTACTGGTGGAGGAGGACTTTAATCTGTCACTTTTGAAACTTCTAGAACTTGGTCTCATAGATAGTCTTGAGTTCTAACAATTTGGGAGAACTCCCCACACACATGTTATCTACAAATGCATTAATTTTTCTGTACAGAAGACCCTAAAGTTTGTAACAGAGGGAATGAACTGTTTTTATGAGTGTGGCCCATTAAAATCAATTAGTTCTTGTCCTTATTCACATGTACATTTAAAGGATATATTAAATAAAGGCAAAAAAGCAGAGGAATTCATGAAAAATAGTTTTCCACTATAAAAGCAGGACAATTTTGCTTACCTGCTATTATACACGAGGACTAGAGACAATAAAATTTTATAGTCTCTCAATTCAAACATCAAATATAAAATAAAATGCAAAATCAGGAAATGGTCATAACATTAGGGGAGTACAGCTCCTAGCCAATACAACCACAATGCACTTTATGTTCCATATTATGGTATATAGTTTTTCATGGAACCTTATAAGATAATAATGGCTTTAAAGTGCACAATACTCTTTATTGCTTTAGGTGCTCTCTGGAAATTAAATTTTTTTTTGCTAAAAATTTGACCTTATGAGTTGAGAAAAAAATGGTATTTAGTTATTCTGGGAGTGCAAGTTAGGACATCAGTCTCCTGAAAGCTACTAAAACTGCTTCCTAATCATTTCTTAAGATATTATTTGTGTATGTATGTCTCAAAAGTGTCATAATTAATATTAGGAGTAGTACAGTAGACTGAAGAGTTGGCCTCTCACTGCACTTTAATTCAACTTAGAAATGCTTGGTACAAACAAGAAATTATTTTCTTTCTTATTTGACTGATTGATTCTGAATTGTTCATTTCCATTCTAATTAAGACTTCAAAGGACCAAAACAGAAGTCTAATATTCACTATTGCAACTTTGAACAATTCATCAGAGTTTTGTTCCAGAGTTATGCTGCTACAAATGGTATCATAATAGCATTCAGAAGATATACAAAATATACTACAAATTGAAAATGACCTGGATAGATAGGGGAAATTATAGCTTTCGTTATTAGGGAAAATTGCAACAATCAAAATGAATATTCTGCCCAAATTATACTTTACTTATTTCAAACGATCCCCATAAAATTAGCTATTTTTTTTAAGACTTAAATAAAATAACCACAAAATTCATATGGTCAGGAAAAAAAACGCAGATAAAATTAATTTATCTACAGGATAGTAGAAGTAGAAGTATTGTTGGATTCCCATTTTGGGAGACTTATTATAAAGCAGCATCTTTAGTTTGGATTAGGGAACAGATTAACTTAAATAATAGGAGAATTTTGACCTTGGAAGAACATGAGATTCAGATGGGGTGGCATGCCTTCATATGGAATGACAGAAATAAGAAACTCCTACACTCCCATAGACATATCTTACAAGATTCGCTGATCCAGACCTGGGAGGAAATTAGAAAAAAAAATTACATTAAAATCCCAGGCTGGCTATCTACTATGGAGGCAATGATCCACCCCAACACATTGGATATTAGTAAAATGGCCAGATATAATCAGATTTTGGTCAACCAAGGAATATTAAAAACTTACCAAGAATTAAAAACACAGGGCTGGAAGCCATATCTCCAGTTGCAATTGCATTATTAAAAAAAAACTTAGAGGAATATGGATTTGAATTGGATGCAACTCAATTAGATAAATTAGAAGAGAAAAGAAGAGTAGCTAAATTACTATCAAAAATATGCATTTATTTATTAAATTTTGACCTAGAAAAGGAGATAGTAAAAGGGCCAATGTTAGCCTGGGCCAAAAATTTTGGATATAATATTGAATTAGAGAATTGGGGGAAATGTGGAATAAAAATTATACTCTAACAAAATCTGCCTTATATAAAGAGAATCAATGCAAGATGTCTTACCATTGGCATTTAGACCCAGCAAAACTTGCAAAGATGAATCTCAACCTAAACCCTAATTGATGGAAATGCAAACAAGCCCAAGGTACTTTCTTCCATGTCTGGTGGTTATGCCTAGAAATCAAAAAATCAAAATACAAAAATGGTGAAATGAAATCACCCGCTGTTGAATAGAGTTGAAACCTGAATTGTTTCTCATGGAAATTATTAAGGATAAATATTTCAAAAATATTAAATATTTGATTATACATATTATTATAGCAACAAGAATTGCACTAGCACAAGCTTGGAAAATGTCTACCATACTGTCAGACTATTTAATAATTAAAAAAAAATTTGAATGCGCAGAAATGAATAGACTCACTAAAGAACTGAATAACAAGAAAGACTCGGATTACTATATAACTTGGAACAATTGGTATCAATGGATAGACAGTAGAAATAGGAAAGGTATAGGTTAAAAATTAAGCTATAAGCTTTATGTACCCATATGATTAATGAAAACCTGTTGAAATGTATGAATATTTGAAATGTATAAATATAGTCAACATCTTTTTTTTGTACTATCAGAGAACAATGGGGAATTGTATCTACCTATTTTTTCTTTTTATAGACATATTTGTATTTTAATATTTTAATTTCAATAAAAGCTTTTTTGAAAATAAAAATAAAAAAGAAGAAGATATTATTAACTCCCTGATTAATATTGTTCCTTATAACAACATTCCTGATTTAGACTCAACTCTTTCATTTTTGTTGTGTAGCAGATAATTTAAATAATAGTATTTTCTTTCTTCTATTTCAGCCTTCTTCTAAATTTCAGCCTTCTTCTACTAATTTCTACTATCATCTAATGTCAGAATGCATGAATTTGAAATAAGGAGAAAGCTCACAAAGCAGAGGGTTTTTTTTCTCAAAGTCCATTTTTCTGATTCAAGAATTGTAGGTAGGGGTGTCTTTCTAGAGAGACTGAGCGAATTCATTCAATCCAAGAAAGTAGAACATATTGCTTAAATGGGGTCATCAACTCATTCTTAAGAAAATTGACTATTTAGCAGTGCTGGACCTGTCTCAAATGTGCATTTCTTAGCAAGTCTAATTAACAATATAGCAAAGAAACCACATCTAAGTGACACTTTCTTCTTCAGGTAGTCTTAAAATATATTTTGAGCTTGGCCAAGGTCCTTCTCATTCATAGTTGCATTATGAAAAGGAAACTATTCATTTTCAATGCTTTTCAAATCCTCAGTAACTTTGAATAACACTTTGGAAGACCAGATCTGGGTACAACTGAATTGTTCATGCAATTTTTCTCTGCAGCTCATTGGAGATTTTTAAGTTAGTCAACTGGGGACTACAAATTTTCTATGAATCTCTTTTGCCATAAATTCAACTTAATATCAACATGAGCTGTTCACAGACATTATTCAGAGCTTTGGAGATGGGCTTTGTATGCATGTGGATGATACCCACTTTTATATTTCATGAACTAAGCATTCAGAGGCAGTTTCAAAGTGTTAAAGCTTCAGTTATGATGCAGGATTCAAGTTGTTGATTGGAATAGATTGGAAGAAATCCAAACTAGTTGGAATAATACCAACAGTAAGCAGAGACTGCTTCTTCTACAAAATATTATTTAGCTTTCTTCTCTGATTTACAATGGGTGGCGATTAGAGGTGATCAGGAAAGCTGTCTCTCTCTTTTTCTTGTAATTGCAAGCATTGGTTATAGTTTATACAACAATATTTCATCTATAGAGCAGTGCTTTCTTTGAATGCCCAAAACATATGAGCAAATCTCAACTATCTGATATCCCCTCTTATGAAAAATATAAATAGTCTTACCAAGGAGATGAATAGTTGTTCAAGTATTATACATTTTGGGGTATAGGTGGGGGGGGGGTCTTCCAAAATTCCTACTACTTTACTGTATGTATTGGTTTGCACCAAGGTAGTTTCATATATATGATTTGCCAGGAAATTAAGTACAATTTGTGAAATGAAACAAGAAATATCACGCTGAAGAAATTGGGTTATCAAGATCTTGAAATCAGTGACCTTGATTTTTCAAAAAATCTCATGTGACAAAATGCCAGTTATTGCGAGAATTAAGTTGATAATTGGACAAAGCCAATTTTTGGAATGGATGATGTGTGTGACTTTCCTTCTTTTAGGGGGATCTACCATTCAAGTCAGAAGCATGGATAACTGCAATTTGCTTGATGTATTCTGGAGATACAGAGATGGGGAGGTGGTGGTTCAGAGGCTAACATGCTGAGCTTGTCAATCAGAAAGGTCAGCAGTTTGGCGGTTTGAATCTCTAGAACCATGTAACAGAATGAACCCCCGTTACTTGTCCCAGCTTCTGCCAACTTAGAAGTTCGAAAGCATGCAAAAATCCAAATAGAAAAATAGGGACCACTTTGGTGATGAGGTAACAGCGTTCCATGCGCCTTCGGCATTTAGTCATGCTGGCCACATGACCATGGAGACATCTTCGGACAGAGCTGGCTCTTAGGCTTTGTAACAAAAATGAGTACCACCCCTTAGAGCCAGAAACAACTAGCACATATGTGCGAGGGGAACCTTTATCTTTACCTTATTCTGGAGATATGAAAGTCTTTTGAAACATTGATTTGTTTGGGCATATCCACCTTCATGTGGAGACAACCAGGAACATCTTCTGTTATGAGCATGAAGGACAGTTCTATGTTATCAATTCAAAATGAGTGCTTGGTATGGATAGTTGTGCATTACAAAGCTTGTCTTCTGAATGAATAGTTCAATGCATACAAAGATACGCATTGCATATAATTTTTTTCCAATTTATATCCTCCCCAAGAGATATGGAAGATTATGTTTTTGAAAGGGTTTTAATCCAAAAATTTTCTTTACTCTGTGGGAAAAGCACCTTTAGAGATATAACACATTATTCCATATTCTTTCTGTAAATTTTGTAAGGAATCTATATGCAGAGTGGAGATTTCCAAAACTTAGTCTTTGTACATTTTAGTTGCTGCCCTTTCATTCTTTCATAAGCAGCCTGGTAAGGATGACTTAACTTAATACATAGCTTCAGAAAAGTTGAAATAATATCATTATACTATGAATAGTATATTAATGATATAATAGGGTTTTTAAAAATTCATATCGTTGAGAAATTGTGTTCAAAATTCTGTTAAGTGAAAATTAAGAGAGATAGTTACTTTTCATGGGTTCAAAAATCTAACATATATAGTATATTTCAAATTTGTGTTTTTAATTATTTCTCGTTACTGTTTGTCAGTTCTGTACTAGGCTATTAATAAATAGTCAGTATACTATGGTCAGATTTTAAATTTTAAAATTATTTTGGTATTTGTCCTGTGATTCATTGTTTTGTGTCCTGCAATTCAGAGATTTTGGAATGTTTTATTTATTTTGTAATAATAAGTTAGTTGATCAAAAGCATTAGTAGCAAAAATTATTTTTAGAAAAATCTGAAAGCTAATTAGGCTATATCATTTAGTTATTCATCTAATATTGGACATAAAAAGTAAAGATAGTAAAGATTCTTTCAAGTTAAGTTTGATTTATGGTGATTTTAAAGACTATCCATATTGTAGTCTTGTAAAATAAAAAAAATGATCTGAATTCCCTCTTTCATAAGATGGGTGAATGGTGGTTTTAAATGGAAAATGGATTTCTTTCATGTAGAAACCAGACTGTAATTTATAATTAAGGTTCACTTTATCACTTCTCAGATAAAATTATAGCAAAACTTATAAATAGAAAGTATTTTTCAACAGCTGTGGAAATCTATATTTTCCTACATCTGTTTTTTTCCCCACTAAATCTTTTTTACATTTCCAAATAGCTAAGTGGCAGCACCTAGCTGACCTGAGCTCATCTCAAAAATATGCAAATAAAAGAAATTACTTTTTCCTTTAAAGTGTGTTATACTGAGATACTGTCATGTTCCAACATATGGTAATTCATCACTTCACACCTAATAAATCTTTATATGCAAGAGAAGTAGGTTGATGTAACACTTCTCCTTTCCCAGAACTCTTGGGAAAACATCAAAAGGTACATTCAAAGATGAAGAAAAGCCACAGGAAGGATGGATAGTTAAATGCTTTTGAATATTGGATATTAATTCTGTTGAGATCCAAATCATATCTAATCTGGACCATGATAAATGTCTATTTGAATAAAAAGTATATTGTTTAGCTTTAACATTTCTTTCTCTCCAAATATCTTTTAAAGTTAGTTCGTCTGTCATTTTAAAAAAAGATTTAGGGAGAGCCTTTCTATTTTGCTTTGTTGTTGTTGCTATGTAGTCCAATTTATTGTCCACAATTCCATTAAAGTCTCCCATCATAATTATATTAACATAGTCCAATCCAATTATTTTCATGTGTAGCTGTTTATAAAACTCTTCTTGTTTATCATTCGGAGCATAAATTGCAATCAAGAGTATTTTTATATCATTGTCCATTATTTCCACCATTAATACTCTTCCGTCTTCATCCGTGTAGATCAGTTTTGCTGGGATAGCCTCTTTAATGTATAGAACCACTCCTCTTTTCTTACATTGAGTCAAAGAAGTAAATATTTTCCCCAATTTTGGCTGTACTAACAATTGTTCATGTTGTTTTTTAATATGAACTTCTTGTAGACAAATTATATCCAATTTTAATTTCTCTAATTTATGAAAAAATTTCCTTCTTTTAACAGCTGAATTAAGTCCATTTATATTCATTGTAATCAGTTTTTTTTCTTCCATGATTATGCTTTATATTTAGGTCTAACAGCTCTCATGGATCTCACTTCACGTTTTTCTTTACTATCCACCTGTCCACCTACAGCTCCTTTCTCTTTTTCAATCTCCAGTTGTTCTTCTTGAAACTCAATTAATGAGACCTGTTTCTCTGCCTCCTCTCTTATTCTTCCAAAAAATTCTGCATGGAAAAGTTCTGCTTTCTCAATTGAATCAAATCTATGTCTCTGCTCTTGCCACGTAAACATTAATCCTTCTGGAATCAGCCATCTATAATTCACTTCGTTTTCCAGTAGCATTTTGGTCAGAAATTGATATTCTCTCACTCTTCTGGGTATTTGTTTTAAAACCAAAATCTCTTTACCTTTGTATTTCAATGTTTTCTCTCTTACCACTTGTAATATTTGTGTTTTAATGGATTTTTTGGTAATTCTAATATGAACTTCCTTTGGTAATTTATTTCTCATCGCATATCTTCTCATTGCATACCTCATCTACTGCATCCATCATCTTTTCCTCTGTAATTTCCAAAGCATCTGCCAAAATTTCTATCATTATCGCAGCCAAATTTTCTCCTTTTTCCTCTTCTATATTTTGAAATCTGAGATAAAATTCTGACCTTTCCATCTCCCACTTCAACATCCCACTTTTTTCTTGTTCAACCACTGTTAGTCTACTGTCAATATTTCCAATCTTCTCCTCTCTTTGTTTTCCTTCTTCCTCAATTTTTTGAAATCTCTCCTCATACTTCCCCATCATTTGTTTAATATTTTCCACTTTTTCATCAGTCTTCTCTGTTCTTTGTTCAATGTTCTCTATTCTTTGTTCAATGGTGTCTGATTTTGTCTTGAGATCTTGGATTCCTTGCATAATCATCTGTAAAGTTACTTTTTCTTGTTCTTTATCTTGCTTTAACATTGTCTGAATTAAACGTTGTCCTCCAGCTGGTGGGGAAGCAGAGGTAGAAGTAGAAGTGCCAGATGGTATTGGTTTCCTGCTCATTTTAATGCTTCCAAAGCATCAAATTCTTTTTAACTTTTAATCCAACTGGTAGAGTAGCCAATTATAATCCAAAATGGAAAAATCCAATAGTAAAAGGCCCAAAATCAAAGAAGGAAAAAAGGAAGAAGAAAGATCTTCAGGTTCTTCTAGACCCTAATCCAATTACAAAGTAGTCCACCATAAAAAAGGAAAAATAGAAAGGAAAAAAAAAAAACAAACCCAAAAATAATAATATTGATTAAGAGCAAAAAAAAAAGCAAAAAGAAAAGAAGAAATTCCTTCAGGTTCTTCACACCTTAATCCAGTTGAGAAGTCTCAATAATCAAAAAAGAAAAACAAAGTGGTCCAAAAACATGGATAGAAAGAGCAAAGAAGTCCCAATAAAAATAAGGAGAAAAAAAGAAAAATAAAGAAAAAACTCTGAGGCTTTCCCTTTAAAATAAAAAGCAAAAATAAGAATATTACTAAAATTGAAATTTACAAAAAGGCTGGTGAGTCGGGATATCACAAGTAAATATATATATATATATATATATATATATATATATATATATATATATATATAGGAGCATACTGCATTTTATTTATTCATCCAAGGCTCTTATTATGACTCTCTTCTCCAGCAGCTTCAAAGCCAAGCCTCAAGTGTTGAAATATTGATAAGAGTCCAGGAAAACACCTGTAATAATATTTTGCTGTGCTCTCCCTCTATCTAATCATGTTGAAATGTCCTTGAGAAGGAGTCTTCTTACAATTCTCTCCAATTCAAATAAAGTATTTTCAAGCCTCTAGTTGGCAGTGTTGCAAAGTTTCTTAATGCTCTTCCCCCCCCCAGTCAGAAAAAAGGAGTAATGTATACAAAAAAAAGAAAAAAAAATAGCCAAAGGGAGCCTCTATCCTAAAGAAAATTAAAAAATCAAAAGGAGCATAAAAATATATATAGGAGAAAATTCAATCCGGTTACCTATAAAATCACACTAAAGTCCCCAGAAAAAAAATAAGAAAAAGAAAAAAAAATCCAAGCCTCAATTTGACATCACTTTAAAAAACGCCGCTCAGTTTTGGTCAAAAAAAAAAAAAAGTCTCACAGGTTTCTTCTTTGTTCAGGATGCCCTTTCAAACCTCAGCGAATTTACAACACAAAAGAAGTTTCTCACCCAGCCGACACACTTTCTTTCCAGCCACTTTCTTTACGGAACTGTCCTGACTTCAGCAGCTATGGGGGCTGCCTCTCCGCCGCCAGCAAAAGCGCTTCTCCCGGATCAAACCAGAGATTTTGCGATATCTCTGGGATCCTGGGACAGTGCCCTTCACAATCCCCGTCTCTATGGGACAATTTAGGTCTGTTGGGAGCAACCAGGGGCGAAAATATCGGCTGCAATCTCAGAGCCCCGAGATCGCAGCTGTATTGCTGAAACGAAGCTCCGCCTTCTCCACAGTTAAATGCTTTTGAACTATCAAGGATATCCAGCTTCAAACCAGAAAATTTGTGATCTTGGATTATTCAAAATCAGTTGTCTCCCAGCTATGTTCAATGGTGATATCCCCACCCCCCACCCAAAGATAATAATTACTATCCCCTAAAGCAAAGAGAATAATAATTGACCCTTGTATTGGAGCATAACATTTTGCCCAATGCAACCTGCTGGTGTTAATGAGTTAGAACTTTTTAAATAAAAAATAATTGCCAGGTTCTTGTGTTTACTCTGACATGATGATGAGCTTCTTACATTAAGAGTATAGGATTATATTGTATTCATTTCAGTAGACAGTAAATCCTGAATATTGCAAAAGATCATAAAAACAAGAATATGCCGCTTGGATTGAAAAATGTGAAACAATTAGATTCTGCACTTCTACAAAATTATCAGATTATGTCATTGCAGTTTGTTCTGTCCTTAATTTACATACTCGAAATCCCCGCGCTTTGATTGGCTAAAGCGCGGGGATTTCTGATTGGCCAGGCGAGCCGCGCTGATTGGCCCGTTTTAGGTCTCCCGCGATTGGCTCACTCCAAGAGCGGGAGACTTGAATCGCTGCCATTGGCCGCGGCCGCCGCAGCGAAAAGGATAAAAGCCGCGGGCTTTTTCCTTTTCGCTGGTTTGGTTCACAACTGTTAAATAAAGAGCTTGAAACGTAGTCACCGACTCCTGGCGTCTTTTTGCGGACACGACACTGGCGACGAGGATGGGATCCCGACCCTGAACCGAACCCCGTGTCCAACAAGAGCCAGTTTCAGCACCGATATGGCGAAAATAGCACCGCCCGCCCCCTTCAATCCCGCCACCGAGGACTGGGAATCGTTCTCAGACCGTTTCCGCATGTACCTCGAGTGCACCGGAATGAAGGACGCCCCGGGCCCGCTAAAACGCGCCGTTTTCCTCACCCATTGCGGAACCGAGGTATTCCAGATGGCCAAAGCATTGGCCAAACCAGCCGACGCAACCGCCATGGACTGGGACGTCCTCGAACCTATCCTGCGGCGCCATTATGCCCCCGAGGTCCCCATCCTGATCCGGCGCAACGAATTTTACCGGCGCGACCAGAAACCGGGCGAAAAACTGAGCGATTTCGTCGCCGAGCTGAGGCGCCTAGGTGGACTCTGCGAATTCGAAGGTCTAAACAGCCTCCTAAGAGACCGATTCGTACTCGGCCTATGGGACCCTGCACTCCAGAGCCGGCTTATGGCTAAGGGCGACATCAGCCTAGCAGACGCCCTTACCGCAGCCGCAGAAGCAACCCGCACTTCCGCTGACAGCATGCGAAAATCTGACGCGAAGAGCGGAAACAACAACCCGGCAAGGTCGGCCGACCCAAAAAACGAATCAACCGCACACTACGGAGAATTCCAGTCTGCATCCAGCATGTCAAAAGACGAGGAGGACATACATCGCGTGCAGACGGGGCGCGGCGACCAAAGGAATCGAAGAGGTCGTAGGTCGAGGACCAACTGTGCCGGATGCGGCGGCGACCACCCCAGATCAGAATGCCGATTTTTTGACTCTATCTGTAGGCATTGTGAAAAAAGGGGACACATCGCTCGGGTTTGCCGCCAAAAGAAGACTCGCAGCCCTCCCAGATGGGACCAACACGAGCGTAAGAGGGAAAGCCCACCGCCCAGGACCAGAGATCGCCAACCGGACGGCCGGTGGGACCGAATCCAGCGACCCTCAAGAGGCAGCGACAGTCGGCGCAAGGAAGAAACCCACCAGACGGTAACCATCGGCCACGCCATCTCCGACGGCGCCAGAAAGGTACACGTAGAAGTCCACATTGAAGGCCAACCATGCAAGATGGAGGTGGACTCCGGGTCCTACCTCTCCATGATTGCATGGCACGAGATAAAACGGTTAGTGCCCACCCTCCATAAGAGGAACATAAATGCCCAAAGACTTATTATAAAAGACTACCAGGGAAACCGCGTCCCGGTAGTGGGCACCAAGAACTTTAATGTAACTTATAAGGGCCGCACCGAACAACTCCCACTCACAATCGTCGATCGCGACCGCCCAAGCCTGCTGGGTTTACAATGGTTCGCCCCGCTCGACATCGCGCTAACAGGAGTCAACCACGTCGCCGACGACGGCTGGGAACAGCGGCTAGCCCAAGAGTTCCGGGAGGTCTTCGACGGAAGCCTGGGCAAGTACCAGGGGCCCCTTATCTCATTTGACCTAGACCCTAAGGTTCCCCCCAAGCGGCTAAAACCTAAGCGGGTGCCATTCGCCCTAAAACCTAAGATTGACGAGCAGATTGACAAGCTCGTCAAACAGGGGGTGCTACAGCCGATAGACCATGCCCGATGGGAGACCCCTATAGTGACCCCAGTCAAACCAGACGGGTCCGTGAGAATTTGTGGGGACTATAAGGCCACCCTAAATGGCGCGTTGCAACAAAGCGCCTACCCTGTCCCAATCGTGCAACACCTACTGCACTCACTGGGAGGGGGCAGGGTCTTTGCCAAGCTCGACCTCGCCCAAGCATATCAACAGTTGCCGGTCGACGAAAAAACAGCGGAAGCCCAGACCATCGTTACCCATCGGGGGGCCTTCAAGTGCAACCGACTCCAGTTCGGAGTCAGCGTGGCACCAGGCATCTTTCAGAGCCTGATGGAACGTTTACTGCAGGGCATCAAGGGGGTGGTGCCCTATTTTGATGACGTATTAGTGGCGGCGCCAAACGAAGCCGAATTAGAAAACCGACTCAGGGAGGTCTTAACAAAATTTAAAGTAACGGGACTTAAAGTAAAACGAGAAAAATGCCAACTATGCACAGAGCGAGTGGAATTCTTGGGCTACCTTCTAGACCGGCATGGCATTCACCCTACAATTAAAAAAGTGAAAGCCATCAAAGAAGCCCCCACCCCAAGGTCTAAGACGGAACTACAGGCTTTCTTAGGGTTGCTGAATTTTTATAATGTTTTCCTACCCCAAAAGGCTACGGCGGCGGAGCCTTTGCATAGGCTCCTGGATAAGGCGGCAACCTGGACTTGGGGGAGACGAGAGCAAGCCGCCTTCCAAAAAACCAAAGACCTTCTCACCTCCGACGCCGTCCTGATTCAATTCAGCGAAACCTTGCCCTTGGTTGTCACTTGCGACGCATCACCTTTCGGCGTCGGCGCTGTCCTCAGCCATACCCTCCCCGACAAAAGAGAAGCACCCATCGCTTTCTTTTCCAGGACTCTAACTAAACCGGAGCGGAACTATAGCCAGCTGGACAAAGAAGCTTTGGCTATAGTTGCCGCCGTTAAGCGATTCCACGAATACCTTTGCGGCCGCCCGTTTACCATTGTGACAGATCATAAGCCGTTGCTGGGCATCCTCGCAGGAAACCGAGCCACCCCGAACATTTTATCACCCCGGATGACAAGGTGGTCCGAGTTCCTGGCAGCCTACAGCTACGAACTGTTACACAAGCCGGGTAAGAAAATTTCGCACGCGGACGCTTTAAGCCGCTCGCCTTTACCAGACTCTGATCCTGACCCAGCACCAACGACAAACACCCTTAACATCGAGAACCTGCCCAACCTACCCATTACCGCGTCAGACATTGCCCGGGAAACTATTAAGGACAGGCGTCTGGCGCGAATTTTACATTGGGTGGAAAAAGGTTGGCCTGAAAGGGACAATGACGAATCCGTTAAGACATTCAGAAACCGCCAGACTGAACTCTCGCTGCTTAAGGGGTGTATTTTGTGGGGTGACAGGGTGGTCATCCCGGACAGGTTGCAAGGGAAAGTCTTAGAGATGTTGCATGAGGGGCATCCTGGCATCGTCAGAACCAAAGCCCTGGCCAGGAGTTACGCTTGGTGGCCAGGGATGGACAAGCAGATAGAGGCATGGGTAGCTAAGTGCCAACGATGCCAGGAGACCAGATCAAGCCCACCCGCAGCACCCATCCTGGAGTGGGAAACACCAAGGGGGCCCTGGTCCAGAATCCATTTAGACTTTGCCGGTCCCACGAATGGGCATACCTTTCTAATAACAGTTGACGCTTACTCCAACTGGTTGGAGGTAAGCGACATGAAATCTACCACCACAGAGGCCGTCATCAAAGAACTTTGCAAACTCTTTGCAACACACGGCCTCCCAGACGTCGTCGTCTCCGACAACAGGCCTCAATTTACCTCCCTCGACTTCGAGAGATTCCTGGCGGAGAGGGGCATCCGCCACGCATTAACAGCACCGACGCATCCGGCGGCGAACGGTAGGGCGGAACGGATGGTTCAATTTACCAAAAAAACCATCCGGAAAATGGACCACGGGGAGATCAACGACAAAATAAATAAACTCCTCTTTATACAACACATCACCCCGAACACCACTACCAACAAAAGCCCAGCCGAGTTACTAATGGGTAGGAAGCTGAGGTCCCCACTCGACAGGTTACACCCAACATATAACCCGGAGCGGCCCCCAGACTCCAGTACAAAATACCGAACATTCGCACCCGGCGACTTAGTGTACGCGAAAAACCTGACGGGGGACCCCCTATGGATCCCAGCCGTCATCACCCAGATCACAGGCCCACGATCATACTGGCTCCAAACCACAGATGGGCGAGCCTGGAAACGGCACATTGACCAGCTCAGGTCACGAACAGCAACAGAACTCAACCCCCAAAACACGAACCAAGGGGGGAGGGAATACCCGAATAAGCAAACGCAAGAAAAAATAAACCAGCAGTACTTACCGGAGCGCAGCCATCGCGATCCCCCACCGGAGAAGAACCACCTAGCCAGCTCAACCAACTCGGAGAAACCAAGCGGGAGCGGCGAAACCCGTAGCTCAACCAACCCGGAAGGCCCAGGTGGGAGCCACGGAGAAGGAACCGGCCCGATCACCCAACCGGTTCGCACAGAAGAGGGAGCAGCCAAAAACATGACCGCTCCGGACGAAATACAGCTTGCAACTGAGTTGCGCAGGTCAAATAGGACTAGACGGAGCCCCGCCTACCTACGTGACTACGCAACATAAGGACTATACCAAGAGGGGAGGGGTGTTCTGTCCTTAATTTACATACTCGAAATCCCCGCGCTTTGATTGGCTAAAGTGCGGGGATTTCTGATTGGCCAGGCGAGCCGCGCTGATTGGCCCGTTTTAGGTCTCCCGCGATTGGCTCACTCCAAGAGCGGGAGACTTGAATCGCTGCCATTGGCCGCGGCCGCCGCAGCGAAAAGGATAAAAGCCGCGGGCTTTTTCCTTTTCGCTGGTTCGGTTCACAACTGTTAAATAAAGAGCTTGAAACGTAGTCACCGACTCCTGGCGTCTTTTTGCGGACACGACACAGTTAGACACTGATTTTCCAACACTCATTTCTCCAGAGAAAGAACCACATTTAGATACTTAATCACAGTTCAGGACTGTTGGCAATCCTATAATTTTCAATCAGTTGCTGAAGATTCAATTTATACAGATATGGAATGATCGCTCTGTCCTTAAGAATTCATACTGCTAATCATTCTAATATTTGCCCTCTCTTATATATCAGTAAATTTATGTGTCCTATTGAACATAAGGATAGAAATTAGTCCCACATGGCTGATTTCCACATTAATCCCCAGGTGTGAGCAGCAGGAAATGTTAGCGTTATTGGCTAGACTGGCAAGTCAGAAAACAAACAGGAAGAGGACAATAGCAAACTATATGTTTACTACTATCAAGAATACTACATGGTTTATCAAGAGTTCTGCTCAGTTCATAGGTGTCTTTTCCTAACAAGTAAAAATTCAGAATTCTCTTCATGAGATAATGTTAAGTCTCCCTGGGAAGATATATGATTAATAAGAAGAAAGTCTTATCTGTAGATCGGACTAATTAGTTCCATGAAATACATGTTTGATGTTGTTTTTGTTCTAATAGGATAAAGAGGATAATTGCACAGGACTATAGATGGAAATGCATATTCAAATATAGTACAGAAGAGAGCTGTGAGTAGAATGATGATTGGAAGGAAAATTTTATTTACTCCACCTAGACTATAAAATGTTCTATATGCCCGCTTAGTCTGCAAAGTGATTTGATGTACTGAATTCTTCTGCGTAACCAAATATGCCTGTGTGCATTCACACACATATACATACTGCATTGAAATCATATGCCCCCCCTAATTTTATTATTTAATTATGTCATGGCACCATCAGATCCTGATTCAGAAGAGGAGGAGGAGTTGGAACTGGGACCATCCGATGGGAATGACACATCTCCCTTGGAATGTTTGGAGAGGCCGGGGGCTGAGGATGATGCTGTACCAGTCTCCTTGGGCATTGGGGGAGGTGGTCAACTGGATGGAGAGCTGTCTGCCCTCACAGATATGGCAGGATCAACTTGGACAGGCAGTGTTTCTGAGAGGAGCATATCCCCTCTGATGAGGAACAGTTCCTACTCCCATTTGATGCAAGGCACAGAGAGTAGAGTGGAGGCAAACTCAAAGGAAAGCTGTGAGGCTGCTTGAGAGATGGTGGCCCTGCCCTTCTTCACGAGGAACACCTGCCATGGGTTGACTTAAGGAGAAGTCAGGGGAGTTTGTCTTTTGTTTGATTTGGCTTACGCTCCCCTGGCTTTGGAAGAACTTAGCCTTAATTTTTGTTTTTGCTTGTGCCTTGCCTTTTGCCTTGTGGCTTTGGCCTCAGGAACCTGTCTGACCTATTTCCTTGCCCTTTAGACCTTGACTCTGGACCTTGCCTTATAAGCTTAGTCCTTCTCTTTGGAATTTTTCTCTGCCTTTCCAAACTGATTTTGTCTATTGACTAGTGACCAGCTTTTGTTTGTGGGACTGAGGGTGGCTGCCTTCAGGGAAGTGTGGAGGGAACATTACCAGCAATTGTTATCTTGTTTGTTGTGGCAGCTAACAGGATGATAAAGGACTCTATCTATGCCTGCTTCTGCTTAGGTGGCTTGGGTCATAACATAATTAAAAGATTGGTGAGCTAACATTAACAGTTGAAAATAAGCCCTCTTAAGATATCTTACAACAATATTGTCCTATGAAAATATTGTTATCTGCCATTATCTGGAAGCATACATTTTCTTTAGCAGCCAGATTTAGAAGTTTGCAATTTTCCTGGAAATCCATTCATACTCCTGCACCATTCAAAGAATGTTCATCCCATGTGCCAAATCCCAAATGTCTATGGATATTGTCAGTCATTCAGGTCATCTTGTCCCAAAGGTGCTTTTTCAAGAGGCAACTGGACTTTCTTATTTTTCTTTGAAGACTACAGGAACCATTTGCACTTCAGTTGAAGATGCAGACAACACAGACTCATTTCCAACAGCCTGCGCCTGTATTCAGCAATGAAGGGACACAAGGCAGAAAGCACAGCTCCACCACACAGCCCTCTCAGCAGTTCCAAGAAGACTTCACACCAATTTGCAGTACTCAGGTGACCATGAGGACACAGACAAACCTCCAACAAGTCTCTAAAAGAATGCAAATAACGAGCTGTCTTTCAGGAATATAAATCCTTCTATTCCCCACCATCCAGAAGAAGCTTCTTGGAGGAGAAGCAAAACGTCTTCAAAGAAAACAAGACAGTTTAGTTGCCTCTTGAAAAAGCCCCTTTGGGACAACCATGACTTGGATGACTGAGAATCTCAATAGACATAGGTTGATGGACTTTCCCCAGAAGAATCATTCTCTTCTCTTTTCTTCCACTTTTTCCCAGAATTACATTTTTTTCCCTGAGAGCTATAACTTTGCAGAATGTATCCAAAGTAGGATAATTTTAATCCAGTCATTCTTGGTTCAAATGAGAATTCTGATTGATTTGTTAAATGATTGAGTTGTTTGCTTTCTTAGTTTTCCATAGTATTCTCAAGAATCTTCTTCTGGCTTCCGGTTTGAGCTTCTTTGGCAACAGACCGAAACCTCATCTCTGCGAGGTTTCGATCCGTGCTCACCATTGGAGCACCCTGAGCCTGCTGGTTTCGGGGCTAAGCCACCCTGTAGAGGTGGTGAAGAGGGGGGAGACTGGCTGTAGGGTTGAGGAGAGCCGCATCTCTCCTCCCCAGCTGGCCATTACTCCCTTTCCTGAAGGCGGTTGTAGCGGTGGTCAGAAATGGCCACCACAAAGAAGAACTTGACCGGAAAAGAATGTGCAGGAGGAAGATAAAAAGAGAAAGTTTTGGTTGACTGGGTCAAACAGCAAAAGCAACTAATAAGGTACCCTGGAATTGAAACTATTAAAAAAAACAATAACATTGTTCCCTAAGAAGATTTTTAAGTTGCGAAGGAGAGAGAAAAGGGAAAAGATTTGGGGCTTTTTTTCTCCTTTTCCTATACTGACAGCTAAGAGACTTAAACAAGAAATTGGAAAAAAATCCACTTTGACATTAATAGGCATTTAATGTTGAAAATAAAAAGTCAAAGGGATAATAAAGATTTCTGGATAATCAAAAAGTTTTTGAAAACAGGAAAGGAAAGAAAAAGAACAAAAGGGCAAGATCTGGAAGGGAGGAGACTGCCTGGAATTAAAAACAATTTACAGCGAAATCTCAACAAGACTTCCAAAAGATACATTCTAACTGAAATATTGCAACAAAAACCCCAGGAAGAGAAAGTGGAAAAAGAAATAAGAAGATATAACTCAGGACTATTTGGATTACTTGATGATTTTTGGATTTTTGGTTATTGTATTTGAATGACTAAAATTAATCGGGTAGTTGTTTAAAACTGTTTAAAATGGCTCCACTTTTAGAAGAACTGAAAATGGAACTTAAAAAGTACAAAGAAGATGCACAAGAAGGGAGAGGTTCTTTTGGCTTCGTATTTCAGTTTTTAGAAATGGAGATTTGGAATTATGAGAAATAACAAGAAATGCCTGCAGAACAAGAAGATTGCGACAAAGAAGAAGCCATCTTTAATGAACAAGTAATCTTGGGATGGGGGAGGAAAGGGGGGAAAGAGAATGGAAAGTTTAAGATTGGGAAAAAACAACTCCAAAAAAAAAACAATAGAGTGAAAAATAAGTATAAAATCAGAAAACAACAGAAGAGGGAAATGCAGAAGAGAGAATTAGAACTAGAGAGACAAGGGGATAAAAAGGGGAGGGAGAAGATGAGAGGGAAGAAAGAAAGGAAAAGAAGTTATAAAGTACAGAAGCAAAATATAGAGAAAAGGCCTATTTAGAGATAATGGGTGAAAACAATGGAAAAAGAAATTCTGCAAAGGTACATAAGATAGTATTGTTATATTAGAAACAGAAATAATTTTAGAAAATATGAAACAATGTATGATTAAAATGTTTGATAAAATAGCTATTGTAATTCAGTGGAATGCTTGTTAATAAATAAATGTAACAAAATGAATATTTAATGATTTACAAAATATATGTGAAGAGAAATAAGGGAAAAATTAATTATGGAGATTATATGTGTTTTTAAGGAAGTATGATATTTAATTGAAAAGAAGTGTTAAAGATGTTATGGTTTTAATGATTATTAATGATAGAACTGAACTGGAATGTAATGAGGGTTTATAATTACATATATTTATAATCCTTTTTTTTTAAAGAATATAGTATGTATTATAAGAATATACCAAGCAGAATTTGATTGGAAGTTATGTATTATGTATTATATTGAAGGTCATAACTTTAAGGTATATATTGAAGTTTAAATAAGAGTTGAATGGGTGTAATTAAAAGATATAAAGGTGTCATACTCCAATTAGTAACTACAGGAGAAAATCTGTTTAATGAGAAATTGAAACAGAACAGACAAAAGTATAAATATAATGATTTGAATTGAGATGAAATAATCAAAATAAAATTGAGAAAATTAAAAGAGGGGAAAAATTATATAGAAAATGTAGAATAGTATAAGATATGGAATAGAACACAAAAAGGAGCATGAAATTGAGTTTTGTGCCTGTATAAAGTAGTTCAACCCGGGACCATGCTATTTTCAAAAAAGATGTTTTACTTGTATTTTGTGTGTGAAAACCCAAATAAAACTTTATTTTTTAAAAAAAGAATCTTCTTCTGTGTCAAAGTTCAAAAATATCAATATTCTTTCCATCCTGCTTCTTCAAACAATAGAATGTGACTTTAAAAATCATATAACAATAAAACAGCCAAAACTGCTAATATCTAGAAACCCTAACTCTTACTTATGCAAAAGAAAAATCAGAACAGGAATAAAGAGAATGACAGAATAATTCCCCTTGAAAATTCTGTACAAGAATAAATGAGGGATGAAATTAAATTTTCAGAACTTTCCTAAATGTTGCCATAGGCCTGAAGGACCATCTTCCTGGGCATTTTCAGAAGCTGGTTCATAAGAGATTTATTTATTTACTTGCTTAGTTATGTATTAAACTTACATGCTGCCTATCTCACCAAAGGTGACTATGGGTATGACAGATGGATATCATTAAAGCAAGGTATGTTTTTTCCAGAGAAGGTCACAGATTACATACCAATTGGTGTACAGAAATTAATAAGAAGTAAAAGTCGTGGTTACTACAACTCCCTGAGATTTTCTGGTTATTTTCAAGTCCAGAAGGACTCCCACAATCTAGAGCTCTTGCCAGCAACAAGAGATGAGCAGTAAACTAAACTGCAAACAAGAGTTCTCAGTCTTTCAAGTGTTGATTTCCCTTTCCTCAGACTGATAGTTTGTTAAATGTCCACAATGGTGTGACTAGATGCGCTCTCAACCCACTGATTCTTCTCTGAAAGAATAAAGTTATGGGCCAATGATAAAATAACTGGTTGAGCCATTCTAAACCACACTTTTCCTGTTATACATTTGCTTTTTAAGATATGCTTTTAGATCTGAGGCATGGAATACATTTATCCTATTCACTGTACAAAACCTTTTTAGTCAAAAAACAAACAAACAGGTTTGATTTCTAGCAAATGTTTGCATTACAGTCTGGAGACAGACGATACTGAAACAGAATAGGATAGCATTCACCTTTAACTAAGAACTACAGTTTTGGCTTAAAATTATTTTTGGTCACATTTGACCTAAATGAGCATCACAAATTATTTTAGTGAATATTTTTTTTTTGTTGCTTCCAGAATGCTTCTATGATCAAAGAAAAGTTCTCTGATTTATTGTTGAGATGGTTTACCATTCCAGACAAATTCCCCACTAGATGGTTGAGTTCCAAGTTATTCTCATAAGATTTAAAAGCAAAATCATAAAAACTAGTTTCTTGTTTCTTTTGCACAGTCTTTTCCTAAAATAGATAATAGAAATGCATCAAGCAGATAAAAAAACAGTAAACAAATCAAATATGACTCGCCTTGACTGTTTATGTATGTGTTACATTATTTCTCTCAACAGGAATGTCAGGAAAGGTTGAAGCATGAGATGAGCTGCTTTATTGTTTGGCAGATTTTTAAAGACAAGAAAACAATGAAGGAATATCTATTATTGAATGCACTTGAAAAGTTTAAAGCATTTGGAAGAGTGGCTTTTCATAAACATAATGCAACAGACCGTTTAATTCATGTAACGTAGTAGTTAATTGTGGACAGGACTTAATTTGTATTCTACTGACCAAAAATAATAATCCAGGTACCAACATCATATTTTTTTCTCTGATATCTTTAAAATAGTAGTTAACTGCACTTTCCAAATATCTGGACCCTCCTAATAGTCTGAAATCATTGTGTCTTTTTTTTCCATTCTATTGTTTGAGCTCATAGGAGGACAGTATTCTATAAAACACTGTCTGACTATTGAGCTTGTTAATGAAACTATCTAGTCATGCTCTTGGATCTTAATATTGGCTGAAAAGTGGCTGCTATTTTGTCTTTGGGGAAAAAAAAGTTTTATCATGGAAGATATTCTAAAAGTTGTAATTTTTATTATCAATGAAACTGGTACACTTAATATTCAGGCTTTTATACCTAAAATTTGAAAATGAACCTTCTTATAAGTTGCCTGCAATGCAATGGAGCCATCTAAAATAGTTTGCATGCAACTTGTATTTTACCTTTCTTAATAACAACCCTTTTTTTCTCCTGTTGTGGAAGAGACACCTGCAGTGTGCTATCCTTTGGTATCCTACTTTGACATTTTTTTCCAAAGTATTTTCTGCTTCTTGAAAATATTTAAGTCTATAACTGAATATTGTTCTTTTATAGTACATATTTATAGTACATATTTAGTACAAATTTGACAAATTTGCTTTCCATGAGAAGGACTTGACTGAAAAGGAATTGTAAATAAGTAACCCCGGAGAGTGTGAATGGATAGAAGAAGAGAACAGGTTTCTCAAAACAGAATACTTTGCAATTCAATTAATCCCAACAGATGTACAGGGCAAATGAGGGGCTTTGATGGTTTTTGGAGGATGAAAAAAGAATGCACACAGCTTGAGATTGAAACTGAAAAGAACTGCATAACTAATAAGGTTCTGTATCAAAGACCCTTTATTACCTCACAGTTTTGTGAGATTTCTGAGAACCATCCTGAACTGGCACTGTTGTGGGGTGGAAATTTAAATATGGCTAGGAAAGAAAGATTGGGTATCACGCAGAAAATAAAGAAATTTTAATTCCACCTTTATTTATTTGTTTGTTTGTTTGTTTGTCAAATTTAGGTACAAACCCTTCTGACTCTCAGAGTAACTTAATATATGTGTTTTGACAAAACACACTGATCCATTTCTAGTGTTTCATCTTAAGCAATATAAGGCACCATCTTGAGACGTTCATCTCTTGAACAGGAAGCATGCTTTATTATATTATGTGATGTTCTTCTTCACAGGGGCTCAGATGCAGGAGTAGCTAAATAATCAGAATGGTGCCATAGCTAACTGAGCTTGAAAATGAGAAATGAGGTTCAGATCTTAATTTTAGCATGAAGCTCCTAAGGTGGTTTTTGGCAAACTTGCAATCTTTATCCACACAATCCATTTTAAAATGAGAAAAAAAAATAGAAAATCAAGGATATGTCCATATTGCGTATTAATCATAATTCGAGTAAGCAGGGTATGTTCATAATATGGTACATATTACCGTAATGTTTCTTTGTCCGAAATTTTGAAACCAGTTTATTTGTTGGGATTTATTGAACAAGCATGATTATTTTGCAAATAGTAATTGTGTTGTCATGTTTGAGAGTTCAAAACTCATGTAAGCAAACAGATTTCTCTTCCAAGTAAAAGAGGGGCCACAATGCTTCATATGGGTAATATGTACATGAATCCATGAAGCAGAAGCTTTCTGAATTAACTCCTGCAGCAAAGGCAGTAGGTATAATAAACATCTTTCACCTGAAATGAGAATTTCTGGGGCCAAAAGAAGGACTTTGTGAATTATGTCAGGGCTGAACAATTATCTTACTCTTCAGGTGCATGAAAAATTTCAGAAATTTTTGCATCTCAAGATCACTCCAGTGAGCAAAATAACTGAACCAGGTGATTCTTTCAGGCAGTTTTCGCTTTCTGTTAACAGGTGCAGCCTCTGCAGCCTCTAAAAACTGAGAAAGCTTGTCCTGTTCTTGCATAATTTTCCAAGGTAGCAGAGGCCATGCATGTGATAGGTTGACCATCATTGATTTAATGCTTACTAAGTCACATTCAACAAGAATAATAAAGTAACTGTTTTGCATCACCTCAAAGGACACTGTAAGACAATTTTAATGAGTATTGACTTCTGGTGTGGGGCACTGTTGATTCTTACTGATCTCATTTCCCTTCCCACTGATCTCACTGTCCAGGTACCCTTACTAAAACTGAATCTCTTTCATGGTGCTGGCCCTCTGGAGCAACTTTCTCTTGAGATCCAATCAGGTGGTCCAATCTTGACATGGTACATCTTATTTATGATTGTTGGAATTTTTATTCAGCCACAATTTCTTGATTTGTCTTTTTGGAGAGAGGGGACAGGACTGGAATATTTTGATTTTTTTCGGAAAGATGGGCTTGTTTGTTGGGACCTTGGAGGTCTTCTAGTACAAACCATACTTAATCAGGAGACTGTCTATCATTTCAGACAAATGGTTGTGTAGTCTCTTTTTGAAAGCCTCCAGTGGTGGAGTCCCACAACTTCTGAAGACAAGCTATTCCATGGGTTGATTGTGCTCACCTTTAGTGAATTTCTTCTTAGTTCTAGGTTGCTTCTTTCTTTAGTTAGTTTCCATCCAGTACTTCTTGTCTTGCCTTTTGGTGCTTTGGAAAAGAGTATGACACCCTCATCTTTGTAGAAACCCCTCAGATATTGGAACACTGCTATCATGTCTCCCCTAGTCCTTGTTTTCATTAGACTAGACATACCCAATTCCTGCAAAAAAAAAAAAAAAATTCTTCATATGTTTCAACCTCCAGCCCCCTAATCATTCTTGCTGCTCTTTTCTGCTCTTTCCAGGGTCTCAATATTTTTTTTCATATTGCGGTGACCAGAACTGGATGCATTATTCCAAGCGTGGTCTTACTTAGGTTTTATAAAGCAATACTAGAACTTCATATTATCTTGATTTGAGCACTCTATTAATGCAGCCTAGAATTGCATTGATTTTTTTTGAGCTGTTGCTGCACACTGTTGGCTCACATTTAAACAATTGTCCACTAAGATTCCAAGATCCCTTTCAAAGTTATTGACATGAGCCAAGTTTCACCTAATGTATACCTGTACTATTTTTCTTGTCTAAGTGTAAAACCTTATTTTTAATCTCATGCAATTTCATTTTATTAGATAGGGCCCAGTGCTCAGATCTGTCAAGATCTTTTTTGAGCTGTCTTCTGGAGTGTTGATTATTCCTGTCAACTTAGTGTTTCCTACAAATTTATGAGTTCCCTTCTATTCTTTATCTAAATTGTTTATGAAGATGTTAAAGTGTGTATGTGTGTATGCGTGCACCCACTTTCAACTCAATGATTACTCTTGGAAACTGTCTAGAAACGTCTCCTCTGTTTTCTTGGCAAATTATCAATTGTGGTTTGTATTTGTCTCCTTCCTAGGCCAAAGAGAGACTGACTGAAACAAGGTAACCCAGTTGACTTTGTGCCCAAGGTGGGACTAGAATTCATGGTCTCTCAATTTCTACCCTGATTCCTTAACACTAAACCAAACTGACTCTCTTGTTAGAGAGTCTAGTAAATTAAATAAATTAAAAAATAAATCTTGCTGCATTCTCATGTAATGAAAAGTGTGTTTGTGTATTCCAAAGAATATTTATTATCAGCAAAGTTTAAATCCTTGATTCAATATAGCATTCAATAAATCTCTGAACTTAGTAATATCACTCTTACTTGAGAACTTTCCCTAAATTTCCCAGAACTCTGCAGATTGTTTCATGTGCAGCTTGAAAAGAGACAAGTTGTATAAACTGACGTTGTAAAGTTCACCAAGTATTTACAACTTTAAGATTACAGGGTATGACCAAGGCTGTAACTGGGAGTAAATATCAGCAAATTTCTGCTAAACAAAGGGTCTGCCCTTGTGGTTACCATATTATCTTTTATATTATCCATAAAACTTATCAAGTCTCAGAGAAATAAATTGAAAAGGGTAGACAATTCTCAGCTAAGTTCAGTTGCAGAAAAAAGATGCTTTCTTTTATCTGATTTTAATAAAGCCATATCAGAGAGCATAACCCTGTTTGCAGAAAAGAATCAAATAAAATTTACTAAGTCATGTGTAGCCGCTATTGAATAAAGGTGTATTTTTTAAAGCTGTTACTTCTTGTAATGTTAATATACAGTATATAGTTATGATTATACTCATTTAATAAACTTAAATAACTTTCCATTTTCTATAGTATACTCTCTCTCTCTATGTGTGTGTGTGTATGTGTATGTGTGTGTGTGTGTGTGTGTGTTTTCTGAGGTTCTCACGGGTATTTGTATGTGGATCTTTGGTTATTCGGGTTTTCTCCCACGTAAGATTGGAAGTATCTAGGCAACGTTTCGATGAAGTCTCATTCATCATCTTCAGGCTTGGTCTTCAGCTCTGTGTGATGTGAGCTTGCAGCTGCTTCTTCCTTTTAACTGCTAGTGGGGATGTGACTTGATTGGGTGGAGGCTTGGCTGTGTTCTGATTGGGTGGGGATGTCCCTCTACTTTGGGACAAGATAAAACAACTTACAACTTGGAGAGCTGAATCTCAAAACACTTACAAACAGGAAAAACTCTTGAAAAAATTAAAGTAATTAGAACATGACAAGAAAACCCCCAACAACTCACAACAACACCTGAAACAATTAGTGTACAACGTTTCCAACAGAGAACTCACCAAAACAGAAACAGATGTCCTAACCAAAGGATTCAATTATGCTATAGCAGCCCAAAGAATCCCCACAGAATCCATCATATGTGCAGTAGAATCCACCCTAACTAAATTAAATACAGATGAAGCTGATAAAATAAGACACCAAGTTACCAACATCCTATGCACAAGCAAACCACCCAAAAGCAACTTGCAGAAAAATGAAATTAAAGCACTACAAACCCTGAAAAGAGACAGCAGCATAATCATCCTCCCAGCAGACAAAGGGAATACCACTGTAGTAATGGACAGAAAAGACTATGAAACTAAATTGACAGACCTACTCCAAGACTCCACATACAAACCCATAAACACAGACCTAACCACATATCTGGAAAAATTAACCAAGAAGAAAATTATAACCAGCCACATGAGCAAAGAGATCCAACAGACGATCCAGATGCCCCAAACTATACGGCCTCCCAAAAATACACAAAGAAGGCATATCTCTCAGACCCATAGTCAGCTCCAGAGGAGCACCACTACAAAACCTAGCTAAACACTTAGCAAAACAGCTACAGCCCCATGCTGAAACAGCAGCTTCACATGTACAAAACTCATACCACTTCTTGGAAATGATCAAAGATCTACATGTGGAGCAAGAAGATCTGCTTGTAAGTTTTGATGTGGTTTCACTATTCACTCAAGTCCCGATAAAAGAGACCCTTGAAATCATCAAAAATAAATACCAACCAGCTAAACACCTCATGGAACTAACAGAACACTGCTTAACGAACACATATTTCATATACAAAGGACAAAGATACAAACAAATTGAAGGAGCCCCTATGGGATCACCACTGTCACCCGTCATTGCAAACCTGTTCATGGAAGAATTCGAATCCAGAGCCCTGGCCAATGCCATCCACAAACCCAAACTATGGTTAAGGTACATCGATAACACATTTGTGCTTCGGCCCCATGGAAAAGAAAACCTAAACAATTTCCTAACACACCTAAACAGCACACACCCCAAAATCAAGTTCACCATGGAAACGGAAACAAACAAACAACTACCATTCTTAGATGTACTAATCTACAAAAAAACAGATGGCACACTAGGACACACCGTGTACCAGAAGAAAACACACACTAACCGCTACCTCAACGCCCAATCCCACCACCACACAACACAGATAAACTCCGTGGCTAAAACACTAATTACTAGAACCAAATGCCTGGCAGACAAGACACACATTAAAACTGAACTATGCACCCTGACTAAAGCACTGACAGCCAACGGCTTCCACAGAAGCAAAATCACCAGTTTGATCCACAAAAACACACTGAAACATAATAGAGACCCAGAAGATGAACAGACCTATGGAACAGCTGTCCTGCCCTACATAAGAGGTACTACAGACAAAATTAGTAAGGTACTACACAGACATCACATCAAGACTGCCTTCAAAACAGACAGAAAAATAGAAACCCCAAAGATAAAATTGACCTGGAAAATCAAGGCATATAGCAAGTCCCCTATGCATCATGCCCGGCCACATACATTGGACAGACCAATGGAAGAATAAGCACCCGCCTGGATGAACACAAAAATGCAGTCAAAAAGCTGGAACACACTTCCTCACTAGTCCAACACATGGAAGCCACAGGTCATAGCATCAACTTCAATGGCACCAAAACCCTAGCCACTATAGAAAACCCCAGCCACAGAATCGTCAGAGAAGCCATAGAGATTGAAAAAAGACCAGAAAGCATGAACAGAAGAGATGATTCCACCAGGCTGTCAATCATTCGGAAGCCTGCACTCACAAACAAAAAAATCTCCACACCACAAGCCAGGCAAACACCTGGGCACAAACAGATCCCCCCTAATACCTCCAGCTCAAACACACCCCAACCAGGCACCCAGATGAAACCCAGCTTCCTAACTAATGATAGCAGTCCATTTACCCGAAGCCAAGCTGCATTAAAGGCCTCCAATAAAGTAACACAATGCTGCCAGCCAATCAAGATACAAAAAGAGCCAAAAAACAGACAGAAGATATCAGAAACACCAATCAAGCAGAACACAGCAAACTCCAAGACCAATAAACACAGACCAAGACTCTCAACCAATCAGGATGAAGACAAAACCATTCTGGCACAGCAATAGGCTGCCCCAAATTTAAATCTGAAACCACTGTAAAAGTCTAACTCACAGACGAACACTATACAGAAGCCTGATGATGGCAGATGAGATTCTGCTGAAACGTTGCTACAATTTTAAAAGCACAACTATTATGACGTGGGAAAATACCCGAACTAAGCTGAATGCCATACATGTAAGTACCCACGAAAACCTAAGAAAACATACACACACACACACACACACACACACACACACACACACACACACACACACATACTATACTGAGTCGTCTTCTTCCTGCTATAACCAATCCTCAACATTTCCTTTTTTCTGTTTTTATTATGGCACCGCTGGCTATGTGCCATGTGCCAGTCTTGCATGTCTATTAAATTAGTGTTCTCTAATAGCAGATGGAGCTTTGGTTGATTCTGCATGTTCTTTCCCGTAGGCTGTTGCTAGTGAGTACACTAATCAAGTTTATTGATTGTTAATTAGAGCTCAGTTAAAAATAGTTGGGCTTCGAGTAATTACTGAGCTAAGACGGCATTGGAACAGTATAAGCAGTCTTCCAAAACATAGAATAACCAGTGAAAGGTAAAGAGATCTACAAGAAGACGAGGGTTGATAATATGAAATTTTTAATTAAATTCATTTTAACCAAAGCTTATCACAGGACTTTAATATGCAACGTTTCACTACTACTACCTTCCCAAATCAAAAATGTGGCTTTAAGATGTTTTGTTTAATTAAACTCATTATGAATTAAAAATTAATGTCAGTATAACAAAAAGCATGACTCAGAGCCCCAAGCCAGTTATTTTGTCAAGTATCATACACAACCAGGAGCTCACTCAATAAATTTTCTGGATGTTGTTGGAAGCTTGAACATCAATGCAAAAACACAGATACTGTCTTTTAAGGTATATACATGACTTCCAGGTGTACTGCTTTCAATGTTTGTTTTACATTCATGATTCATGATTAGAATGTGCGAAACATATATATACACCATGTACATTTAATTAACTCAGAAGATGATGGGCTGATAGTAATCAGAATAAACTGGGCTGCAGAGAAGGCACGTATTGGACTGCATAAACTCTTTTTCTTTTTTTTTTAGTTAAAGAGGTAATTTGATTTCAACAATATTCATTGTTTTCTGTGTCTACAATTTAAATGCCGAACTATGGACCTGTAAATCTCAGAGTGGTGCCTTGCTTTAATTCTCTTGTATGATTAGGAAAGATTCTTGCTTAAATATGTAGCTTCTATCTAGTTTTGCCCTAACTCTTAGCACAGAAGAAAGGGCTGAAAAATGAAAACCTGCATGCCACCTTCATTTTCTTTCTTTTAGGAATTAATTAAATAGCTATGAAAGCATTAACCTTTCATGACAGAATTTCTCAAGCCACCTTTATAAAGGAATAGTGTTAATGGATGCACTTTTAATAGCCCAAGGAAAAAAAAAATAAAGTTCTGTTTTAATTAAAGAGTGAGAAGATATGGGTTTCTCTAGTGACCTCTACGGTTAGTCACCAGATTAACCGAATGCCAATTATTCCAGAATTCATTGTTTTATTTTCCCTTAATGGGCAGTGTTTCCCACTTCCTTCTCTTTCAGTTGGCCCTCCTATGAGAGATGCAAGGAGTCGCTTGTTTTTCTTTATGGAACCAGGAAACGAATTAGCAACAATGAAATGCAGAATGCAAATGGCAGAACTTCACTTGCTAAAAACAATGAATGATTGCCATTGATGGAAGTTCTGTGTCCATGTTTTCTGTGTCCACTGTAACATTCTGCTAAGTTTCTCTTCAGTGTTTTCCCCCACACCTCTTTTTGTCAGTGATGGGAAAATACCAAACGAAATAGCATTATATCACAGACTTAACTTTCTTTGCTGCATATGAGAAAAGACAGGAATCTAGGAGACATTTTCTGTGACAACCCTACCTTTTTAATATTCAGTCTTTCACCTTAAATAGATCTAAGGTTTTGTTTTTCTTTCAAAGTATGTGTTATTTAAAAAAAGTGAGGAAAATTCAAATTTCACTTAAAAGTAACCTTGTGAGATTTCCTCAGAGGTTTTTTTCCCCCCATTAACAAAAGCATACTCTGTTCTGTATTAATATGCATTTCAGCTTATGATTTTGACATTTATAAATTATAATTGTGTAAATAGACTGTATCATTTTTTATCTCCCAGGTTTTTTTCCAGAGGTTTTTTTTTTTTTGTGCAGTTTTCAAAACATGGTTATGTTTTTAAAGCTGTAAATCTCTACAAGGTTTCTATTAGACAAGGATATTATAAAGTTATCAATTAATCAAAATGGGCTGCCTGTTACTAGAAAGTAATTTTAAAAAATCTCTGGGGAGAGAAGATAATATCTTGGTCCTGCCTCAGATTTATTTGATTTGTATGGCTTTCACACAATATAACTGTGATTTGGTCTTTGCCCAATTGGGTAAGATAATCTAAAAGTAAGACTAAGTAATTTAAAACAATTAGTCCCTTTTAATAATTTAAACAATACAGATGAACAGAGGTAGATGCAGGCATTTTGTATTGACTCATCAGTACCTACATTATTGTAATAATAATGTATTGCAGTACCTACAATAATGTAGGTACTGATGAGTCAAGACGAAAGTCTTGCATCGACCTCTGTCTGTCTTTTGGCTGTATTGTTTAACACCAAGTAGTTTAATAGTGGCAAATCTTGTGACCATGTCATGAAATAACCACACATAGACTGAATTAAGGTTTTGATGAGTAAACTGATATGCCTCACGGCAGGGATACCCAAATCCCAGTTCACATCCAGGTGCAAAACCATGCCTGCCCACCCCGGCCTCACACTGCCAATCCACACAGCCAGAAAGAACCTCTGCTTTACAGTTTAGATTTTTGGTATTTTTCATATTTACAATTTGTTCATTTTCCAAAGTGTGTTTCGTTTCGTTTTAGGAATTCCTAATGTGAACTTTTTTTTCAATTTTTACTCATCAGGTACCCCAGAGAAATGGCTTTATGGATTTGGATATTGAGCATCCTGAGCTACTCTTGCATTTCTTATGCATTAAGGTTGAAGAATTTGGATATATACCAGAGTAAGACAGAACTTAATCACCTAGCAGTGAACCACGATACGGGGACAGTCTATTTAGGAGCCGTAAATGCCCTGCATCAACTCACAAAAGACTTGAAACTCTCAATAGATGAAGTCATCACTGGGCCACATTTGGATAACAAAAAATGCACACCTCCCATTGAAGAAAGCCAGTGTTCTGACAAACAAATGACGGACAATTACAACAAATTACTGTTGGTGGACACACAAGAGAAGAGAATAGTAGTTTGTGGGAGTCTATTTAGGGGCATATGCTCTATAAGAGAACTTGAAAATATTTCCAACAGGACTTACTATGAGACCGGCAGTGGAGAGAAATCATTTGTTGCAAGCAATGATGAGAATGTAGCCACGGTGGGGCTGATCACCTCTTTGAAAAAAGGCAGTATGATGTTTGTAGGGAAGGGCAATGGGGCAAATGACAATGGGGTCATAATCAGCACTCGACAGCTTTTTAATGGAGACGGGAGAGAGATTTTTGAATTGTATGCTGATCCTGCTGCTATTAAATCAGCATACCCTTACTCAAGCTCCCAGCAGTTCCTCTATATCTTTGAGGACAATAAATTTGTTTATTTTATTTTCAATCAGAATGAGAGGCAGGCCACTATAAATAGGACACTTATTGGGCGACTCTGCAAAGAGGATGAACATTATCATTCCTATTTTGAAATGGATTTGGAGTGTAAAGATGACACCGGCCCTTTTAATCAAAGCAATGCAATCTATGCTTCTGTCCATGGGGAACACCCGACATATAATCTTGCATCATCAGAGCAAGCTTTTGAGGGCCCGCCACAGGACAAGCTGCTCATTGGCCTTTTCAGGAGAATGGAAAAAGACTCCTTGGTATCTGCCATGTGTGTTTATAATTTGAGCAATATCAACAAAAAAATGGAAGAAAACAGGGAGAAATGTTATACAAAGGATTCCCGTAATGATTTTTACAAACCATTCAGAACAGAAAATGCTCCATGCAAAACCACATCGTACCAGGTGAGTTGAAATAATTAAGTTGCTGTGGAAGATGAGCATTCATCTAATGTTTCCCATCCATAGGATAAAAACCACAAGACTGGAACATCATTAGTAAGCCCAAATGTATCCTTTTATATATTTTTTTTGCCATCCATAGATAATCCTGCACAATATTTATATTCTCTTTTTTCAGGCAGTATTACCTCACTATTTCATATGAAAGACAACTATTTCAAACTGCATTTCATGTTTGATTTTACATTCGTTCAAGGATTTCAAACAGGCACAATCCAGTCAAATCTAAGCACGTCCATGAATACCTTTCAATAAAATAATTCCAATTTAAGAGTGCTTCCTGTTGGCTGAATTATGCCTTCATTGTTTCTATATCAAGAGATAGTAGTTACTTTGGTAAAAGTGTGTGTATATATATATATATATTATATTATATATTATATTTATATTATTTATATTATATTATATTACATTACATTACATTACATTACATTACATTACATTACATTACATTACATTATATTATATTATATTATATTATATTATATTATATTATATTATATTATATATAATACACAAACACACACACACACACACACACACCGTGTTTCTCATATAATAAGACCAGGTCTTTTTTTTTTTTGAACCCCGAAAAAATGGCTAGGCCGTCTTTTTGGGGTTGACTTAATTCCCCCCCCTTGCATCTTCGGGTGGGTGGCAACGGTTTGGTTGTTGACCTCGGCACGAGTGGGGCACTTCGTATCGGGGTCAACGCAGGCAGCACCATATCCGGGTGTGCAACAAAAGTACTTCCTAACGGCAAGCCCCCCACCATTCCCCCCCATTTCGCATGTTTTAATATAGGCCTTAATTTGGGGGGAGGGGCTTAATTTCATTTCATGCCTGTAAAACATGCTGGGACTTCCTATTGGGGGAGGCCGTATTGTTGGAGAAACAGGGTGTGTATGTATGTGTGTGTGTGTGTGTGTGTATGTATATATATATATATATATATATATATATATATATGTATATGTATATGTATATGTATATGTATATGTATATGTATATGTATATGTATATGTATATGTATATATATGTATATCTTTGGTTATTCGGGTTTTCTCCCGCGTAAGATTGGAAGTATCTAGGCAACATTTCGATGAAGTCCCATTCATTATCTTCAGGCTTGTGTCTTCGGCTCTGTGCTTCTCAGAGTAATCACTCTGAGAATCACTCTGAGAATCACAGAGCCGAAGACACAAGCCTGAAGATGATGAATGAGATTTCATCGAAACATTGTCTAGATACTTCCAATCTTATGGGGGAGAAAACCCGAATAACCAAAGATCCACATACAAATACCCGCGAGAACCTCAGAATATATGTGTGTGTGTGTGTGTGTATGGATGTATATGTATGGCATTCAGCTTAGTTCGGGTATTTTCCCACGTCATAGTTGTGGTGCTTTTAAAGTTGTAGCAACGTTTCAGCAACTTTAAAAGCACCACTACTATGACGTGGGAAAATACCCGAACAAAGTTGAATGCCATACATGTAAGTACCCGCGAAAACTTAAGAAAATACACACACACACACACACACACACATTACAGCATCTGAGGAAACATTACAGGTCCTGCAAATGGAGAATTATTTTCCTAGATGACATGTTAACATTGTTGAACATATGCAGTTTTGTAATCTATTGATCCATTCACAACTTACTGAGATGTCACAATGTGCAACTTTTCTATCTTTTGAAGCACTTCAATTTTCAGATCAATCCTAGTTTTCAGGGTTTAGTGGTTAATATTTGTTTGAAATTATGATTCCTAATTCATGCTTCCTTTCTTAGAATTCAAGTGTGACATTTCCTTGTGGCTCTGAACATTTACCGTATCCATTGGGAAGCAAAGAAGGGATTTCTGCAGAACCCGTGTTCAAAAAGGAAGGGATAAATTTGACAGCGGTGACCTTTGCTGTGGAGAATGGGAAGACTGTAGTATTTGTTGGAACATCAGATGGCAGAATTCTGAAGGTAATTTCTTATGTAGTTTAATGCTAAAAATTAGGTGAGATAGAATGCTACAATTGTGACCATCATAAATCGGGTATAGACATAAAGTTATTCCACGTGATGGTTTGACTTTGAAATAAAACAAATGAAGCTCAAAGCATTTGAAGGATAAATTCTGATAAGGCAATTCAGATAGTTCTCAACATAAAACCATTCGCTCAATGACTGCAGTTACAATAACACTGAAAAAAAGACTCATGACCGTTTTTCACACTTAAGACCATCCCCGTGACTGCAAAATACATGTGCTTGACAATTGGTTCGTATTTATGATGGTTGCTGTGTCCAGGAATCATGTGATCACCTTTTGCGATTCTCTGGTAAGCAACATCAATGGGGAAGCCAGATTCACTTTACAACCATGTTACTAACTGAACAACTGCAGTTGTTCAGTTAACAGTGACTTAACAGTGACTGCAGTGATTCACTTAACAGTGGCAAGAAAAGTTGTAAAATGGAGCAAAGCTCATTTAACAATAGTCTTGCTTAGCCACAAAAAAATGGGCTCTGTTGTAGTTGTAAGTTGAGGACCATCTGTACATTATTTAAAAGATTATGATAGTGATATATAACTCAAAAACTACCCTGTTTCTCCAACAATACGGCCTCCCCCTGTAGGAAGTCCCAGCATGTTTTATAGGCATGAAATGAAATTAAGCCCCTCCCCCCAAATTAAGGCCTATATTAAAACATGCGAAATGGGGGGAATGGTGGGGGGGGCTTGCTGTTAGGAAGTACTTTTGTTGCACACCCGGATATGGTGCTGCCTGCGTTGACCCCGATACAAAGTGCCCCACCAATGCCGAGGTCAACATCCAAGCCGTCACCGCCTGCCTGAAGATGCGGGGGGGGGGGGGGGATTAAGTCATCCCCAAAAAGACAGCCTGGCCATTTTTTCGGGACTCAAAAAAAAAATAAGACCCGGCCTTATTATATGAGAAACATGGTAGTTCCTCCCTACAATTCAGACTGTACTTAAAGTCCGTAAACTCATAATTCAAGAATATAGGTAATCTGTCCATAATGATCCTGCTTGGGACCAGTTTTCTGTCACAAAGTGATTGTTAGTCAACACACAATGTGATTGCATTGCCTAGCAGCAATAGTTAGCAAGGAATTTATGATGCTCCTCCTCTCATGCTGCTGTTATCTCCATTTCAATTTCCTGGCCAACTCCCTGCTCCCTTCTGTTTTCCCTTATGCCTGCCACCACCCACCATCCCTAGCTGATTTTTTTTTGGAGGGGGGGAAGAAGACGGCAAAGATAACCTGAGGGTAGTGGGGGAGGAAGCAGCAGAGTGGCTTGCAGGATGACTAAAAGGTAGGGTTGGGAGAACACATCTGGATGGGGCAGCTCAGAGGCATGCTGCAGTCATAAAGGCAAGTAGGCTGCTATGTACCCAAATTTTGATCATATGACTATGGGATACTGCAACAACTGCAACTTTCCAGGGTCAGTCATAATTAGCCATTTGTTTACTGCTGTCATCATATCGAACAGCCATTGAATGAATGGTCAGTAAATGAGGATGACCTATAATTGAAGCATCATTTTCAGTCTAAAACCAGTGCGAATTCAATCTTCAAAGATAACCTTCCCAGAAAGACAATGATCTATTAGTTTATCAGCCAAACATATTTGATTATGTTTTGAGGATTAAAAAAAAAACTTCTAAAGGGTGTCTCTTGACTTTTGGCAAGAAGAGTTGGGACAGGTATATTAAGCTTCTAAATTTTAAATGAGACATTGACTCTTACAATATCTCTGAAAATAAAAAAAGGGGGGATGGAAGAGCATTACAACTTTTGACCAATCTAGAAAATATTTTGGAAGATATAAAAGGGACACATAGCAAGAAATGGTCTGGTCACATAGCAAGAAGAGGTGATAATGGCAGGTGGACCAAGGCAGTCATAGGATGGATCCCATTTGATAAAAAGCATCCATGAAAGAGATCTAAAATAAAATGGATCGATGGACATCAGTATTGCCAGCCCAATTGGCAAAAAAAAAAAAAAAAAAACCTTAGGACCATACTGATTGGAAACAGGCAGAAGAGGCCTGGATAGACAATGGCGAATATGATGATGATGAAGATGGTCATAGGAAGGCTGTGCTCTAGCCAGGAATTCACTGTTGTCATTTCATTTATAGATTAATGAAGTGCATATACCAAACTAGTCATGGCTTAATTCAATAGAATCTGGTTAAATCAGAGCCTAATGCAACAGTGAATGAGATAGGTTTTCATTTTATCTTCTTCCCTTAGATTCTTGACATCTGTTCACTGGCATAGCCAATATGAGCAAACTAATTTATGTTTATTATTATTAACCAGGATTAGAAATATGCTTAAATATTATTTCCATTTTAATAGCTGTGCTTCCTGCAACAAAAACAGCTTTTTGGCATCTTAAAGACTACAACAGCTGTTATTGGGAAAGCATTTGATCATAGTGTTTAGTGATGGTCAAAACCCAGAAGAAAATATCTACAAACAATGTATTTTAACAAACTATTTTCTGGAGTGACACAGAACCCTTTTTACAATTATGTGTTGCTTTCCATTTCAGGCTGGCAAGCAAATAATATGTTTATCCTGGTTTGCTTACAAGTTTGTCTTGTAATGATTAAGAAATACAGGATAAGGGAAGCACCAGTCCAAAGTTCATATCCAGTTACCAAATAGTTTTTAATCAAATACTAATGTATTATATGCATGTGTTAGAATAAACACTTGGGACTTCAGGTAGTCTCCTTTCCCTCCTGTTCCTATATAGACATAAATAAAATATAGTTTTATTTTCAACATGTCTTGTTATGTCTTTATATAAGAATCAAAAAGGGATTTTGATTTTTATCTGCTGATCAGATTTTCAGTAGCAGGCTTGCTTAACCAATCATGGTTTCTTTAGATCTATGATATTTCTCATTCAGTAAGCAAATTTTAAATAAACTTTTTTTCTTTAAAAGGAGAACATCATGACGCCTTAACATTTCAGTCGGGTTCATCTAAGATTATACACATGTCTAAATCATGATTCTAGAATTACATGTCATAAACGCTCACACTGATAAAGTTCTCTGGTCCTAACACTTTTAATAAATATCTGCTATCAATAAAATGGATCATAAATTCTATTGTAAAGTTGTTTGATAATATATTGACTTGCCATTTGAAAACTTGGACCATATTGTTTCATAATGGCAAATCAAAATTTCCATTTGTTCTGGGGATAAAAATATTCAAAGTTACCAATACTATTTAAATAAAAACATATTTTCTCATTGCTTAAAATGATTTAAATTAGATTATTTTAACTAATAAAAGGTGTATATTTAAATACATTTTAAGTGAATATCATCACTTCATTCTAATTTGACTGAAAACAGATAAAACAATACACCTAATTTGCATTTCAGGTAGCTTTGTCAAATCCTGCAAAGGAATATGCTAGCATTCTTATTGAAAAAAACAAGCCTATAAAAAAGGATCTTCTTCTTGATGCTCTCCATGAGAACTTATATGTGATGACTACAGATAAGGTACAGAATCTTTGGTGGCAATAATATCATAAAAGTCGTGTTCATTATGTATTTCTGCATCATAGGGCCTATCTGCATGACTATTTAATGAGCCATCAACAAATTACTGTGATACTAAATGAAAACTACAGCAATTGGATGTTTACTTCTTTTCCGGCAGGAGAAGAAGATTAAATTTTATTTATTCTTGAATAAAGTCAATAAAGTCAGATATTTGGGGAAATGTATTAAGAAATTTACAGTGGAGGGAAGATGGCTGTTATATTTATAGAATGAGTACTTTTTCCACGTTTTGTTTCCACAACTAACATTAATAGGTCTCCTTTAATTCACACACACAGCATCTATTTCTAACATAACATTTGGTTTGACCTTAATTCACACCCATTATGAAAACCACTGGACTACAAGGCTCAGTTGCCAATAATTGTAGTGATTTATTGCCCAACTGTAACTGGGAAAACACTATTAGAAGATGAGGTGCATCTTGGAGCAGAGTTAAGATAGGAAAAAACAATGATGCAATATTTAGTGCAAAAATAACCTCCCAAAATTATTAAGAGCTTATATGTGATGACTACCCAGATAAGGTACAGAATCTTTGGTGGCAATAATGAGATCATAAAAGTCATGTTCAATATGTATTTCTGCATGTTTGACACAACTATATAGGAAAACAGACAGGCCTATCAAACTGGCGGCCCACGGGCCGGATGCATCACATGCAGACCACACCAAACCTGGCTCCGCAAAGGCAAAAAACTCATGATAGGTCATGATACATCAAGTGACATCATCAAGTTTGACACCTGTGTGCTAGAATCTTGAATCAACTTTGATGCTTCTCGTAACCTATTCCCATTTTCATGTACGAAGCGGAGAATACCCACACCATCAGTTTCCACAATCTCTTATGTTTTTGTTTATCATGTTTTTTAATCAGATGTGGTTGGTCTCAAATATAGTCTTTTAAATTAAAACAGCTCACACTAGTTATTATTCACTTGATAACTCAGATTTCCTGCCTTCCTCTTCCTCTTCCTTCAAAATACTGCTAAGGATAATCAGCAGAAGTTTGTTTGTAAAATAGGCATTATTGGCAAAATTTGCAGTGGAAAAATCTATACTAAACTCTTTTAATCAATACATTTATGTATAAGTTGTACTGCAATATAAATTATTTAATGATTTGCTTTGAAAGTGTTAGGATTTTAAAATGAGTGCTTTTGTCATATGGCTTAAGAATCATCTCTTTGATATTAAACTGCTTGAAGGAAGACACTGCAGGAACTTAATATGACTAACAGTTATGAAATATGACATTCTAATTATTTGCAGATTGACTTGAAATAAATCCTATTAGACTCCCAAAGTGGTATCTTTAATAAGGATGTATATAGACCATAATATTCATTTCTGATCATGACTGAGTGTTGGAAAAATGCTTTGCTCACCTCCCCGTCAAATTTGAAGTAAGGTCCAAAAATGTTAAGCCTTGTATCCCTCACTAATTATCATGAGAATTCCCAGAAACAACTGCATATTGTAATTATTTACAAAGTGTGTTCTAAACTTTTTTTTAATGAGGAATGATAACAAAGGATCCCAAGTCTCTAAAACATTTGTGAAAACAATTTGATTAATGAAAATTTCGAAGTAAGAAATAAAGAGGAAGAACCCAAAGCCAACTGAATTTTCACACAAACAGTGACAGTTTTTAAAAGTGTGGGCAACATTTTGGGGCTTGGAGGGTACTATTAATTTCAGTTGCCTTGTGGTTGTATAAGCATCCAGTGAAATGCAATCTGCAACATACTTGTACTGACATTTCTACAGAAAGAAATTACCATGGCCTTGACACGAAGGAGTGCCCTATAATCCTGCACTCCTAGTCCCCCCCCCCAAGCTCTCAATTATGCATTATAAAAAATAGAAATGTGGTACTTACTGTGCCAATATCTCAGCTCAGTGGGCAGAGGATGAGGAAGAGGTGGGTGTTTATTGCTAGCTAGGAGTTATTAAAACTAAAAATTGAACCAATTGTCAAAAGCAGTTTTATCACAGATCAGATTGAGTGAGAATTGTTTCAAAAGAAGAAAAAAAACCTTTGCAGTGGTTTTCAGTATAATACTACTACATCATACAAATGTGTTAAACCAATCCATCATTGGATTTTTGTTGGATTGGATGGCTCAGAAGATCCCATTAGATACATAATCTTCAGAGATTAGAATAGTACCTTGAAGAATTTTTGTTCCTGAGTTTTTCGATGAAATTATTCAAGGAAGATGCAGGACAAATTGTAAATAAGCTAAAAGGACAAATGATTTGTGTGCAAACATCATTTTCCATGCTTTCTTTTTCAAAGTTACGTGATTTTCTTACTTATGCTAATTGATTTCTTTACTAGGTATTTCGTTTGCCTGTCCAAGACTGTGTTAGCTACTCAACATGTAACCTTTGCATCCAAGCACGAGATCCTTACTGTGGCTGGTGTGTAACAGAAGGAAAGTAAGTGCTGTAGCAGCTACTAAGAGAGAGATATCTTAGTATGCAAGTTAATTCTTTTCACAAGACCAGGACGTTGACTAATTTCTTCAAAGCATTTGTATGAGAACTGAAAAATCTTCATCATAAATTATCACAATATAAACATATAATGAGCAGCAGGGTGGAAACTAATTTACATTTTTTCCTGTATAGTTTGAATATAATTTGCATGAAAATGGTAGTTGCCAAGCCACAGCTGGTGAACATTCAGTATTTATCTAGTGATAGTCTTATTCTTGTGTTTTAACCCTAAATGGTCCTTAATATAGCTCCAAAAATGATGCTTATAAATCATTAGAGGCAGAAGGGATAAACGCTATGCCAAATTTTGCTTTCTTTTGTCTATGTTTCTAACTAAAAGGTTTTTCATGTCTGAAGCGTTTTCTAAAAAAATTTTGCTACTGAAGGATAAACTAGAATTTGTAATGTTCAGCATGCAATGACAGAGACTTATCCAGGATCATGTCTGCAGTGTGGTGATGCCAGGTTTCCAAATCCTTTACATTTGGCAGTTCCTTAGTAGTGACAGTTTACATAATTTAGTCAAAATTAGAATTTGTTTCAACTGAAGCATAGGCATTGTACAACTGGATTAGTGACAACAATAGAATTCCTGATTTGTTTGTTTTGTATTTGTCCATTCAAGTATAGATACTTATTTGTTATTTATTTATTAAATTTCTATACAGTAATATGCAATCTCATCTAGATGAGACTTTAGATGGCTTACAGTCAATTAAAGCAACAAGATAAAAGATTAAAACAATAAGTATTAAAACATTATCTTGAAATTAATAAAGATGAAAAGGAAGCGAGATATAGCCACAATGTTTTCAAACACATTTCGTAGGAACTAGAAACTAACTGATAATTTACCAGAAATATAAGCCAATTGATTAGAAAAGTTGTCCTTAGCACATTAGTTTTGATTTTATGTTTATGTTTTCTTAGATTTATATATCAACTGTCCACTGGAAATTCAATATCATTTCTCTTGTTTAAATTTGTACAGCATACAACATAAAACATAATTAAAAAGTGAACTATTTTAACTGTCTACATAATATCTGTGATTTCAGATAGGTCTCTTCTGGGTTAATTGGAGATGCATAAGATTAAATCCTACTTCTTGAAAAATCTGTGCCATGATACAGTAGAACCTGTGGTCTACATCTGATCACGACCAAATCGGGTTCCGACCAAAATATTCACAACAAAGAAAGAAAGAAAATTTTTTTCTTTCGCAGCTGATTTCCCCTTCCACAACAATTTTTTTGTGAGTGCCAAATTTCCAAAATTAGGTTCAGGTCACAACCAAATCAGGTTGCAATCAAAATTATGGAATGAATTGTGGTCTTGACCAGAGGTTCTACTATACCAAAAAGTTTGTTCTGACCTAGGCTTCCCCAAGAGCATGAAACTGACTCCCCGTCCCAAAAAAAACCCTTTTATTTAGTTTACAGTGAATTCCTCTCCAGAAAAGTCCTGGCCAACAATCTTTCAAGATATTTCACAATTACAGACCATTATCAGGCTTGGAGAGTTACTAGGCTGATATCTTTCAGATGCCACACTGTAGCAGACAATACTTGGCAAGAATGCAGGAACAAATCTTCACCCAAATGAATTAATTGTCTCCTGCAAACCCTCCTCCCCTATGGGAGGGGCCATTCACTGTCCATCTGTGGCTTTACTCTCAAGTTGACCCTTGTTCCTTAGTTGTTCCCTTCTTCTGGCAGTTCTGCACATGTGCACACTAGGAACAGGCTCCAGCTGTTCTTCTGCCTCACTGATGTCTGACTCTGAAGGCAGCTGGTAACTGTCAGGCAGCCCTGGCCCCGTCTCTGCCTCTGATGCAGAGCAGTCATCAGAGCCTTCCCCAGATTCCAGGATCGGCCCATGTTCCTCCCCAACCTCCTCACTGTCCAAATCTGCTGCCAGCCCGACTGGCTGCTGGTGGGACAAAACAGAGCTGTTTTAGAGAGAGGATCTCAACATACCACAAACAATAAATCCAAGTGGATGTTGTTACAAACACAAAATATACAAACACAACTTATATATGCATATATAGGTTATTTAAATTTACAAATGTGAGTGCAGACTTTTTAGGAAAACTTTAAGCAAGATTTTATTTCCAATTTGAATAAGTTTTCATTTTATATATATTCCCCCCCCCCTTTTATTAATATTTAAAATTTAAAGGTACTGGCTTTCTATTCTTAATTTGTTTCATTTCTAGAGTTCAAGTCAATCAGATGAACGTCTAAGCTTTTACATTGCAATTTTGAGAGAAAAACACTAGTTCATGTAATTATTATGTTTTGTCATACAGTCAGCCATATGTTTAGACTGGATTTGGCCTTTTTATCTACTATAGGCAGATATTATAGTTTGTCATACAATCAGTCAGATATTCACACTATATTTGGAATTTTTGACCACCTATTGAGTCCTTCCCAAGGACCTGGGATAGGCAGGTGTGGATTCCGATGCTGGTATAGACATTGTCACAGGATGTAAGCAGTTCTGAGTTAAGCTGCCTTTTGCAGTTGACTGATGATGATTTTGATCAATGCCAATGGTGTTCAAATAGTGTTCCAGATGTTTGGGATTGGACCTAAGAACCTGTTACTCTTGGTACTATCTTTGTTTTATTTTAGCCCAATTGTATTACTTCTGTTTGCTGGTCTTTGTATTTTGTGATTTTTCTCCAGTTCTTACTGTTCCAGTCTGCTGTCTGCAAGTCCTCCCATGTCATCTATCCAGATTTGTTATCCATTGTTGTTAAGTCTGGGGTGTTATATGGCAGCGCTTGTCTGTTTGAATTCTAAAGTATCTGAGCACATCAGCTTGTTCATTTGCTAATATTTTGTCTATTTTGTGGTCTCACCAGTTCTTGCTCACATTATTATTATTACTGACGCTACCATTAATTCTGCCAGTTACTGAACAATCTATTTATCACTTGACTGAAGATCAAGCATAGTAATTAAATGATATTTCAGAAGTATGCTTAAAATTTGCTTAACCAAAATTTTTGTATGTCTCTAAGCTTATTTTTAATCAGTAACAGAAGGAAGTATGGGTCTAAACTCTGTTTCTAAGTACAACTTAATTAACCCCATGGCAGAACCAAATGGGATTTTGTGATATGAAGTTCATAAACCTGGCACTCAATTTACTTAATTATAGAAAGGGGCTGGGTTTGGGAGATCCTGGTTCCCCTCTAAATAAATAAAAGGTTTCAGTAAAAATTTCTGAAAAGCTTACAGTAGTACAGTGCCAATGCATACAGTCTGAAATATTTTGTCATTGCAACTCATAAAATATGAATAAAACAATCACATTTCCAGGAAAAGTAGCTTTTCTTTTGGCTTCAGGTAATTAACTTTTTTCTCATTATTTTGAGGTATCAAAGATCTATGCAGAAAAATGTATGGTTTAATACATGTAGTAATACCAAGTCAAATCTGTCAGTGGCACCAACAATCATCAAAGAAGAGGATATCACTGATCTTGAAGAAAGATTTAAGACAAAATTAAGAAGAACATTAAAAAATCAATTGCAACATAGTTTGCTCAGGGATGTTTTAAGAATATATTAGAAGTTAGAACCTTAAAGCAGAACACAGTGAACATAAAATTTATTTCTTGTAGCATTGGATTATTTTATTTTGGTTATGATGGTATAGTTAATACACTACATAGAAAACTTGTAGTATTCCAGTTGAACTATAACTCCCAGCACACGCCAACATTGCTCATGTCATAATTCAAATCTTGGACTAGGACCAAGATTCCAAGAATCAAATTCTTAAATAGTTATGAAGATCACTTGGTAAACCTAAAGTTAAAAAAAAAAAATCTCAAAGCAGACGAGTAAAAAATGGATGCACATTTGGAAAAAGCATAAAATACAAATGTTAACAGTTAAATGTGAACTAAAAATAATGCTTACCTTTTAAAAAACATCTTGAGGAATATTGTGGCATATTACAAATTTCCTATCCTGCTAAAATAGGAAATTTGAGCCTAGAGCTCAAACTGGGGACTTAATTTGCCAGTAGTAACAGCACTTTGGTGCAACACAGTATGTGGTAGATACTCATTAGTCTTAAGTATCAATAGTGATAATGTCCTAATTACGAGACAGCTATTGTACACTGTCAACATTTTATTTTAGTGTCGTATGTACACAATCCCAGATTACATGTGTCAGATTCATACAATTTAGTAGAAAGATGCAGATTATTTAATCATTCATTCATTCATTTTACATGCCAGCCTTACTAGGTAAACACTACCAAATTAGCTAATTCTACTTCATTGTAATGTTACATTAACAAATCTCAAGGTACAGTTGTCCTGCTGTCTTCTTTACAAAATTACAGAGGGTTGCTTCTGAGTTTCTTATTCTACCCACTATCCAGCAGCAGACTAGCTGTCTCTTATCTGATCATTCCCTAGGCAGCGTATCATGGCCCATTCTCACAAGGCCTTTCCCACACAGCATTACATTATAGTCATATATATCTCATGTGTGACTCTGGGCAGCTCACAGACTTTAAAATAGAAAACAAAAAATAGTTAAAAAATTAAAACTGTTTAAAAACCAATTAAAGCAGTGAAAACAGAAGGCCCCCTGGTTTCATCACCACATAGAACTGACAGAAAATCTTGAAGGAAGCTCTAGAAAACCATTGTCGGTCTGAGTAAGCGTTACTGAATGTATTCATCAGTGTTAGTTTTTTTCCAAAGGTATATGCCAAATAAAGTTTTCTGTAGTCTGTGAAAATACCTTATAACAAATCTGGGAGTCATGTGACTCTGTCCAGAAAAGTTCAAAGTAAGGTAGTTCAGTTTCTATTCTACTTTGCTACATATTTAAAAATATAGTTGATGTCTTGTATTAAAAATGTGATGCTCTTTAATATCCAAGAAATAAAGCATACTAAATATGTTAGAAAAATACAATTCAACTAGAATTTGCAATTTAGGAAAGATAGCTTTGAGGATCATTCACACTGAGCTGCAGATAAAAAGTTTTTGCCAAGTGTGCCATTCAGTGTGGTTTAGATAATTAGGTCATTGATGATTGATAATTGGTCCTTACAATCTCCCATAATATGTTCAGTTGTCTAGCTTCCCTGTGTCTATTCATGAAATGTAGGTCTGTCACATATGTTGATTTGCCATCCATCTCAAAAGATTTGTATTAATGGAATCTTTTCCTGTAGAATGCATATGCTTGTTTCATTGCATTTTTATTTTTATTTACATTTCATGAGTATGAGGCAATAATATTATATTCAGCCACCCAAAGTCACAGTAAATTTAGATGGGTTCTCCTACGCTCAGTTCTATTTGGAGTTCTCAGTGCTATTCTATTGCTTAAAATTATTGACAAAACCTGAAAGTAGATCATATCTCAAGAACTTTGTTAAATTCATATTCCCTCCAGCAATGAAAAATAACCAATTCCAAAGCCAGAAATGTTTGCTTTTCTCTGTGGCACAGTAAGAGCCTACGGAGCTAAGGCTAAGGCTAAAAACAAAGAACTGATGACAAATTTGAAAAGTGCTAAAGAATAATCAAAACAGTCCAGATTTATATACCTCATAAGCAGTTTAGCTTCTTAACAGCTAAAGCTATTTTTCCATAATAAGTTTCTTGAATATTAGATTAGATTTTTCCAGTACTGTACAGTAAATTATATTTAAGATAATTATTTGTACATTTATTGTTGTAATTTTAAATGCTCATAGGTAATTATCTTGTCCTAAAGAACAATAAGTAAACTGAAAGAAAAGAAAAATGAAATATTAAACATTTAATGTGTGCCATCTGTCATTTATCAATTTGCATAGGTTTGAATGTCATTTCATTTTGACTGAGTGCTGAGTTAAAAATTTTAATTACTTTGGATAACATTAGGCTTCATTGTTTATTCCAGATGCACAAGGAAAAAAGACTGTGTAAGATCAGCTAGGGAAAATAATTGGCTTTGGAGTCCTAATGGTGTTTGTTTGAGTATTACAAGTGCTAACCCTCAAAACATGAGCCGGAAAGTTCTGAGCAAGGTAAACGTGCAAAGAATTCATCATAAATATGAAAAAAATATATGTTTGGGAGGATGGGAAATAATTGTGCACACTTGTTGCATGCTCATACATAAAATCAGTTTAGATTATTTTAATTACTGTTATTCTTTGTGCTTGTTTAATGTAGTGTTTTGTTGTATTTATTTCTGAGAAATTGCTAGTTTTATACAAAATCTTGAATTTCTGTTTTTGCTTTCAAAACATCTGGATGAAAAAAAGTGAAATTTGACTGTATCCAAGAAATTGTCAGTTTAAACAGACATCTACAGAACTATATTTTCAGCAAGAGACACAGAGGTAGATTGACTTAAGGATTCCAGATTTTGGGAATACCTTATTTTTATAATATCTGCTTAGATATAGACTTGGTTTCAAAGTTCTAAAACATGCAAGTAAACTGGGTGTGGCTTCTCTATGACTACTCTTAACATAGTGTTAATCAACCTTGAGTTCTTTAAGATGTATGGACTTCAACACCTAGCCAATCTTGCAAGCTGATGAATGAGAGTTGAAATCCACATGTCTTAAAGGTCCCAAGGTTGAGAAACACTCCTGTAATATCTGAGGAAAGGGGCATGCCAATATTGCAGACTAGTCTTCCAGAGTTTAAAATATAGCTAAACAACTCAAAAATATGAGAACTTCAGCTATAATAATAATAACTCTGTAAACCTAAAACTTTGAAAGGAAAAACCCAGAATTAAGTACTAAAGCAAATCCTTCTTAGGAGATATAATCTAGAATTAGATTTACTGGCTATTTCTAGTACATCCAAGAGACAGAAACATCTGTTGTTGACATATCTTTAGTAACTGTGCATTTTGCACAGAATGATCAAGAGATTTCCTGTTAGATAATTCCATTGTTCAAATGGTAAACTCCAATTTGAGAGTCCTTTGCAATTAGGTATGTATCAGAAAGGGTACAGAGCATGTTGTGATAGGTTAGCAATTGAAGACTCAGCTTCAATAAACAAAGTATCTTACTGACATCATCATTATTACAAAGCAGAAAAAAATCCTAAGTCATGAATTTCATTTGTTAAGAAAGATAGGATATCATTTGTTAAGAAAGATAGGATATCTTTTGCCCTTTCAAGACAAAAGTATTATACTTTGGGAGGAGGAAGGAGGTTACAATGAATAGGAGCAATATGATATTGTGATTAATTACATTATAAAAAGACAGCATATTTTCATCTCTTGATCATTCCCTGATTGTATACATATTTACTTGTTCCCATGGCTCATTTTTTTCAATGTTCTGATTCCTAAAGGCAAAACTCTGTCACTTGGGAAAATAGGCCACACAATTACTTAAAATACACAGCAATTAAATTCTGCAAAGCAGAGTGGAACTGTGAAGCCTAACATGTTGGAGACGATGTTAGCAGTGTTCTTAGGGAGCTAATCAAATCAACGAACTTCTTTACCTATTCCATTCTTTCGTCACCTTTTTTGAGGATAATTATTTCTTAAGGTTATAGAAATAATCAAATATTGGGGTGCTCATTCTGCAGTGCTTGTAAAACAACCAAACATCACTCTTCCTCAGAAAATATCTCATTTTTGCCCTTCATCAAACAAAATGTTGTGTTGGCTCTATTGATGGGAAGTTTGTTTTTGTTGTCCTTTCAGAATAAAGTCCTTGATTATTTCCAGCCTGACTTGCAACTCCTGCTGTGTGTTCTGGCTTATGCTGTTCTGTGGACAGCAGGCTTTAATTGTGCTGGAAAAGTTTAAACAACTTCTGTGCTGAATAGATGCTACATTTAGTCTGAAGTGAGAATTCAACAAAAGACTTGTATTCTGTGGAGACATAAAAGCATGAAAACAATGGCTTATGTCTTATTCCAAAAATATGCAGGGCAGGTTTTTAGGAGACAAAGCACCTTTGCTTTGGTAGGAATAATTCCAATAACTTTCTAGACCAATGATCCATTGCTTATATAATTCATCTTCAAGGTATCTTCATATATTTAGTTAGCTATTTCCAAGGAGAGTACTTCAGCAAGGACTCATAAAATGACTTCAAAATGAGACTTTATGTTATTTTAAGAAGCCCGATGTACTGATAAATTTTGCACTTTTTATATTGGAATGTTTTTTTTCTAATTTTAAGAATAATACTTTCCATCAAGAAATTTAAAAAGAAAAAGTGGAAATTAATGCAGACTGATTCAAATTATGCATACTGTATTATGTAATATGATGACAACACAAGAAAGAATGGGTGAGATCGATTAATGCTTGGTTTGGCTTCCATAAAATCATCAAAAGTATTATTCTTAAAATTAGAAAAAAACATTCCAATATAAAAAGTGCAAAATTTATCAGTACATCGGGCTTCTTAAAATGACATAAAGTCTCATTTTAAAGTCATTTTATGAGTCCTTGCTGAAGTACTCTCCTTGGAAATAGCTAACTAAATATATGAAGATACCTTGAAGATGAATTATATAAGCAATGGATCATTGGTCTAGAAAGTTATTGGAATTATTTCGACCATCCATTGGTCTGTGTGATAGTTACTGGAATCCAGTAATATCAAGAGAGCCATAATTATCTATCTGTGATCTTAACAATATCTACTTCAACAAGCAAGGGATCTTTTACTGAGATCTTTGCCCCAAATTTTTCAAAATTTGTTCAGTGCCAAACATTGAATCTTTAACCTTATGTACATAAAACATGTGACTGCTTTCCAAAATTAATAAGGCTACAGTTTAGAGTAATCCATTAAAATGCCACTATTGTTGCATTAACATTATGCATTGATCAGTTGGACTTTATTTTTGTACAGAGTTTTACTGCTGCACTTCTTTGTTGCTCTGTTAGAATCTGTTTTGTTTTTAAATATTGTTTGTTCTTACTATTCCAGGTAGAATTTACTATAAGCCCTTTGCCAGACTTAAATGAAGATGACCAGCTTTGGTGTCAGTTTGGTGAAATGAGGCAGCAAGCAGAGAAACAAGGTGATGCTGTTATCTGCCAACCTCCAAATCAAATTCCTCCAACAACCAAAGGCCAAGGTAAAGATACAGCTGAGCTTCCATGTTTAAAGCTCACATACAAAGTGTGAAGGTACTATTTTAACAGCTGCTTGAAACTACAAATGTTGTGTGGGTTTTTTCTGTGATTCATTTTTCTTGGCATTAGCCAAAGAATGGTATCTTTAACATTTTTCTTCTTAGAAATATTTATAGCGACTTGTCTGTTAATTCTGATTCATGCATTCCAGGCATATTTTGCTTCCCTTATGCATACATTGAGTATTACGAAAAAGCTAAAAGGTGAAGGATGAACTTCTAAATAAGTGATCAATTTCATTTAGACTAAAGCCTGTTACAGTTGAGTTGTTGTCAGTAAACATCAGGGTATTTTTTTTTAAAAAAAAACATCAATACAGTAGTTACTCTTGATAAGATAGTGCTCTTCCCAGAGGATGCATAACCTGGGGATCTTACAGTGCTCATGATTCTTGACTATTCATGAATTCTTTCAGCACTCATGAAATAGCAAGTGAAAGAAATGGCTAGGAAGGCCTTTGTTCAGTCTCAGCTGCTGCATTGATTGTGTCTCTTACGCTGAAAAAAGATGCTCTGGCAATGGTGACTCATGTTCATTTCACCACATAGTAAGGTTATAAAATACTCTCTATGTCAGGCGACCTGTTGAGGTAATTCCCTGTTAAGAGAATAAGCGCATACAAGGAGATGTATTGAGAGTAGTGTTTGAATAATACACACACAGATACACTGTACAGTAAATGTAGGTTTTTACTTCCAGAAATGTTTAAGCAAAGTTCAAACACAGTTCAATCATTCACAGGTAAATCAGTCAGTTTTCAATCCAGGGATAATCCAAATACCAAAGTCCAGTGTCAAAAACAGTTCAGTATCAGACTTAACATCAAATCCAAAAATAGCAGTCAATTAGGAAAAATGGAGGAACGGAAATACTCTCCAACAGAAGGAAAATAGAGACTCACTCAGACACTGAGACTCTTCTGAGACTAAGACTAAAACAACCTAGGTTTCTGGTTCCATCTTATGGCCGTTTGAGAAACCACACCCAATTACACTTTTAGGATTTTCTTAAAGATACAGTATTAAAATGTCTATCCTGGTTTATATATTTCCATCCCAAATAGTTGTTAGGTTACTTACATTCCTAACACTACCCTTGTAGATGATTTATAAACTGTCTGGTTCAAAATTTCATTGACAAGATTCCTGATAAGACAACCATTAAAATATAAATATAGCTGGATGACTTTTCAAAGTGCTATTCATCCACTTTTAAAGCATTGAATTATATCAGACAATATGTCAAGTTAGAATCTATCCATCCAATTCATCTTGTAGAAAACTGCTGAACCTTCCCCTCCCCATTTCAAGCAGTTCATAGGCTGTGGATCAGGTGCTAGGACTTCTCAGTGGTATCAACTATTCTTTGAAATACCCCATATCTAAAAATGAGGGTGACTTCCTACATCCTTTTATTTAAGATACAAGTTCAAACTTTAATGGGCATTTGGCCCCTAGTTTGTCCTGGTCATCACTTTGTATTTATATTTTATTGTTAATTTATATAGTTGAAATTCCTATTTCATTCTGGGTATACTGATTGTGTTATCTGCTGCCCAGAATCCTCATTGACTGGGGAAATTTATAAATATAATAAATAAATTCACAAACAGTAAACACAAAGATTATACTATCCGATCTTCTCAAATTTGCATTCCAGGATCTATCCAGGACAGCAGGTTGAAAAAGTGCCTTAAAATCCATATCATATGTCATTGGTTGACTAAAGCCAAAGTTAATAGTTGACTTAGATGCCATTTCTATTATGGGTGGCAAATGATATATAATTGTCTGTCATAATTTCCATGATAAAACAAGCATGTTCTTTATACTATTTGTCCCAAAGAAAAATGCATCTTAGGTTATTTTTCACTGTAGACTATACTTTGGGAGAACAGACAGTGGCTGCTTCATAAATATTGAACATAAGAGAATTTCTGTTTGCGCATTTTTCTAGAAAGTTAATAGTGCATGCCTTCTGATATAAAGCCATTTCTTGCAGATTGTTAGAAGTAGTTTCCTGGGGGTAATGTAAGAATTAGTGGCTTCCTGGGGAATGTAAGAAATGCTTCTAGTCGCATTCATTTCTCCTGAGAAGATTTGATCAATGCAAATGATAAATTTGTTTTGAAAGTGACAGCTCTGAATTAACTGACGTCTTTAAAATATATATTCAGTTTCCAGTTGACCTCTGAAAGTATGGCCTAAAGTGAAAAACATCCAACAATTTTCACTGGAATTTTTCATGAAGTGAGCTTAAATCTAAGCTGTCACCACTCTTTCCACAAGCTGTTAGAGGAAAGCAGTTTGAAGTTGCTCAATAGCTTGTGAAATAGCTTGTCAGAGGATTTAATGATTTCCATAAGAGGAAGAACTAGGAGTCTCATTGAGAAAGCTTCAATTTCTATAGATCTCCATTCTTAATTCTATAATAATTCAGATTACTAATGTATTAATAGAGGAAATACGTGTAATATATTAGTGTCTTTCCAACATTCTAGTCTTAAATTACTATTTTCAAAACATATTTGCTATTTGAGAAGCATGTTTTATTCATAAATGACTTGAGCAACATATACTTTCTGTATACAATCTTTGTGTGTATGTAGTATGCTTTTTTTTAAAAAATCATGTATCTTATTAAAAACAAATAGGATTGTACCCTCTTTAGAAATTCAACAGAAATTTAAATACAAGCAAAGTACTTTTGCTATTCTTTAAAAGCATCCTTAATTTCCATATAAACTTGATAAAATGATACAGATTTTTTTTAAAGTCACATTGACTTTTCACAGGCTTGTATAGAAATCTGAAATAAGTTAATGTGCCTTAATAAAAAGCAAACAGATGCTATACTTACACAAGATCCATATACTTCTGCCTAATCATTTTTGAAGCATTAACATAATTAAGAATCTACAACAAACATTTTTTTCATTAATAGATTTATTCATACATTTTACTTTCTATCCATGGTGTTTCTCTGGTGGTATAGACTATTGCAGGTTAACTTCCCACAGTCTAGAGTTCACAGGCTAAAGGTTGACTCAGCCTTGCATCCTTCTGAGGTTGGTATAGTGAGGATCCAAATTACTGGGGACAATATGCTAATATTGTAAACTGTTCAGAGTAGTAAAGCACTATGAAGCAAGGTATAAGTCTAAGTGCTATTGTTATTGCTATTCTCCTTTTGCATTTTTTCAATAATAAGAAGTTTACCACTTTGAGGGAAAAAAACATTTGTTAAAGCTTGGGATTGTAATATATATTAACATACCTAATGTCATCTGATTTAATTTTATATGCTATTAAGAAAGAGCCAAATATTCATGTCCTAACTTCACAAGTTCAATAAATGCTTCAGTAGGCTATATTATTGGAGTAGACCTTAAAATGAACCAAGCTGTATAAATTATAAAGCATCTTCAATCAAATTAATGTTTTGGGTTTTTTTGTAGACTGTGTCCTGATTCTGGTAAATTTAACCTTTGGAGATAATATATTTTTTGCATCGGGTACATACCCTTTTTATGATTGTGGAGAAGCTATAAATCGTATTGAAAATGAGCCGTAAGTATTTGGCTGCTAAACTTCATTATACTTCCCCTTCTCATACTATTTGCACTCAAATATTATAATAATTAATTTCTTTGATTTCGTTGTCATGTTGTTCCAAAAAGAAAATTTTTCTGTGAAGTATCAGCAAAGTGGTGCAAACTATATCTTAACTTTCCCTTTAGCTGAGACCTCCTGTATCTTGAGTAGAAACAAAAGTGTTTACATACTGGGAGAAAGCCCCCATCTTGCTTTCCTTGAAGCATTTTTGGTCTGACCTTTACTACTCAAGCATCTAAGATCAATCTCAATTATTTCTTTTGCTTTGTAAGTTAAATAACTGAGAAAAATATAAATAATTATCTTGATGACCTTTGTGACACCATTAGTTGTTTCTTAAGTCCTTATATCAGAACATGTATATGTGTATCTGGAAGTTTGGGGAGATATCCTCTTGAACTCTTGGGCTATCAACAAGCAATTTTGTATTTGTGACGTAAAGTAAAAATGTGATTTGCTGCATATGAGAATGCCTGTAATGGTCCTGTTTTCATCTCCATAAACCAGTTAGTATTTTCCCAGGATCATATTTCAGCTGTGGGTTTAAAGATACAGCTGGTTTAAAGAGGCATACATGCACTCAAGCGGTAATGAATATTTTCTATCCTCCAAATGATGTTTTTGTCTCTGAAAGACTGCAAGACTTTGGATTTTTATTAATATGCAAAATGACATTGTAAGTTATTATTAAAAAGGAGCCAAAGAGCAGGCAAAGCATTTCTTATTTATTCATGTAGGTGTTATTCCTGTGCAAGCAGTAGATGGAATTGCCAATGGGACTGGAAGAATCATGTCTGTGAAGATGCTTCTTTAGAGCAGGATGTCATTAAACAGAATATGGTAAAGACGGAATTGATTCAAGACTTCGGCTGAACATGGTTATGATAAAATGAGACAATGCTTAGTATGGTCAACAAACTTAAAATTCAAATAAAATATAATTGCTGTACAGAACTGTATTAAAAGAACCTCATAGTAATATTTCACAGCCCAGTGAGCATATAAAGGAATAAAATTTAGAAGTTCTGCAGGTAATATTTATGATAGCAATCAGCTAATAAATCAGATTGATAGTATATCAAGCAATATAGCAGGGATATAAACACTATAAGGTAACTATATTGTGAAACTTGTCTAATTGCATTGCAGAGAGCCAAAGTCAGAGTTCGGTTATGTTTCATAGCAAAAAGATGCAGATCTGCTCTAAAATCCCCATCATTCAAGAGGCAGGGGCTACATGAATATGACATAGATATCTGAGTTATAATTGTGTGCTTAGATAATTGTGTTTGCCGTCCGTTCTGTTTCATAGTTTACTTGAAAGAATGGAAAGTTTTCAAGTGTTGAGTAGTAGTTCAGACATTCTGGCATATACATTTATATGTTTGTAGTCAAATCATTGGCCAAAGCAGATTCTGATATATAAAATTTCTGTACTAATATATATGAAATGTTTGCCCTCCAGGAAGAAGAATGTCCACACTTTCTAAATCCCAGTCCTGAAATAGTACCAATGGAGGTCTCAACAAAAGTTTATTTTGAAGGAAAGAATCTAGATAATTATCAGGTAAAATTAAATAAATGCTAATATGTACTTAAGTTATAAAACCTGATAGTTTGTTAATTCCCTTGTTGAAAAATTAAATATCATATGTTAGGAGGAGCTTTTTAGAATGGAAAGGATACATAATTTAGCATGTAATTTTTAAAGCTTGTTTTGATGGATAATTTAAAAATATCTTTACTAGATGAAAGTTATACATCACCACAGTCAAAAGTTCCAGTGTGGTGTAGCGCTGTGGGGTTTCTCTGAATTTCATCAGTAGATGAACCTGTACATCTATCTATAGGGATTCCTATAGAGAGCTGCTTTGCATGTTAATGAATACTTCTATAAGCATGGAAATTTTATCACTGTATTAGAGATCAGTGATTCATTAAAAATTGATCTTGTCTGAAGATATGATTAAAATTCACTTCCATGCTTTAGGATGATGCAAACAATGGTAAACACATGTTAAATCATTTTTAAATGAACTGTTTTTTATGAATGGACATGTCCTGAGCACTGGTGTTTCTTTCTCCACAGTATTTATCATTGTAATACTTTGGTTAATATTGAGGAATAAGGTATAGTAATAGTCCTCAGTGCATATTATGTACACTGAAGGATATATGAGGAAACCATTCAAAAAGTGGATGCTCTTGAATTTTTTGGTTTAATTTCAGTATTAATTCTACCAGAGATAACAGTGTAATGAACAAATACACTCTTTTATTTAAGTGTCTGCTTATTTCATAGATTGGATCTCAAATTTAGCTCTTGCTATTGATATTTTCCTTTCATTTGTTTTCTTATAAGATTCTTTCAAAGAATAGTCTCATCTGATGATGATGATGATGACTGCCTTAATCAAGTTATTGTCATCTCTTAGCAACCACACAGAAAGAATTTCTCCACGATGATCTATCCCTAACTTGGTCCTTCATCTCTTCCAATGATGGATTCATTGCTACTGTAATTGAGACAATCCACCTCGATTGTCCACCTCGATTGTCCTCTTTTCTTCCCCTTTTTGTTTAAGTTCACTTCATCAGGATAGGAAAAATTGTCATAAAACAATAATGGGGAAGAGTTGCTCAGATACACAATCATAACCAACATTATGAATTCCCCAACAATTGTAATTCTTCTCTTATTTCAACTTGCTCCTCATCCACTGATTCTGTAGAATGTTGCACTTTTGTTTGCTTCCAAACAAAAGTGCTTAATGCTCATAAATATTCTTGAAGTAGCTGATGCTCAGAAGAACGTTGGTAAAAACAATTTGCTTTTACTTGTAGCTTGTGTGAAAGGCAGTGTATTTAGCATCAGCACAAAATATTTTGACTGCATAGCCCTATGCCTATAGAACACAGTACATACTTTTGCAAAGAGAATTTGCTAAATAATAAAAATAATAAAATAATAAAAAAAATAATTTTGCCATTATCAGAACATGCTGGTGGTTCAGACTTCACCATGAAAACATATTATTTGTATAATGATGGAACTTCTTCCTTATTTTTGTGCTGTTGACATAGATTATATACAAGGAGTTATCTTAGGCTCAAACTACAAGGTTACTCCAAATCTACCGCAGAGGTTCCCTACTGATGTTAATTAAGTTGAAATGATTTAATTAAATGTGAAGACACAAATCAGATTGAGAATTGATATCATTTCAGGAGCAGGACTTTAAAATCTGACGTTTCTTTGGGTTCAAAATGAGGAGAGAGAGAGAATCCCTCTGAAATAGTCTAATTGCCTTGTATGTCTTGAAGTTGCAAATCATTTCCTCCATCTTTTTATTAAATTTTGCTTGAGATGAAGATGTTCTATTATGTAGAGTTTAATTATGCTTTTTAGTATTTTACATATCAGGTCTAAAGCCTCTGTTGAATGATCAGAAACATAACCAATTTTTCCCATTAGGCATTTGGGATTCACATTTGTTATACTACTACTAAAATTTTCAAGTCTAGACAAAATGACTCAGTTTGATATAGAGGTTAGAAAGTTAGACCCATTAAGTGGATTCTACAAATATGTTTAAAGTTAAATTTATTTGATATTTGGATCATTTGATCTCCTTTTTATACCATTTTGTTTCTTTTTTAATTGTTGTTAATGTTGGATATATGTTTTTCTGTTTTGCAATTTATTCTTATTAATAAAACAAAATTTTAAAAAGTTTGAAAGTTAGACCAAAGCAAGGAGCATATGGTTAAATCTCCATTTGCATGTAAAGTTTAGTAGATGATTTTAACTCTTAGCCTATTTTATATCCTAAAGAGAATTTTGGAGGATTGTGGAGAATAATCATGTCTGCTACTCATAATTATGTGGAAAGCAGTTAATCAGTAATCAATAAATATGATTATTTTACTTGGTGTTTCGTAAAATGGCAAGAACTGTTGATGTGACATCAACAATACTTGAAGTTCAAGTTACCATTACATAGAACATAATTCTTTAAGTTTTACAAGTTGGGAAGTATTTGTGATCTTGCCACATTTTGATCCACAATTACCTGTTCAGAGGAAAAGTTCTCATTACTATTTATGCATGTTCTGCTAAATGAAAAACAGAATGTTCATAGTCATCAAACTTTCCTTTGTACCTGACTAGTAGTTCTGTGGTAGCCCTCTTATAGTAGGTGGACCAAACCATTAAATCAACTCCACAAGAAGATAGGACATACTTTTATTGAGTTTGGCTATAATTATAGAAACTTGCATATCTGGTTGTGTCTATTCAGATTATTGTTCAGTGGATTACTGCATCTCTTCCAAACATTATCTGGACTTCAAAAATGTTTTTAAGTTCTTTTGCCTTGATAAGAGCTTATGTATATCTCCCATCAAGGTCATTTTCCTTATTATTTATGATCTGCAATTAGGTTATGTCTGTGTGAATGTAAAGAAAGGCAATTGATCTTTAAAACCCCTTACCAAAAATCTTTGAACTTATGGAATTTTCCTGGGGGGAAAAAGGGGGGTGGAATTCTATCAGTCTTGAACCCATCTGTTCAGAATCCCAAGTTTTTGTCAAATTTTAGATTAGATCAAGTTTTTATCATTGTGGCTTCATTATCTTATTTAAAATTATTTGAATTTATTTATATATATCCCTTATAAAAAATTATATATATATAATTTTCATATTATTAATTTGCATTACATTATAATGTATGTAACTGTTTTGTTTTTATTGTTAATCTTCATATCTTTCTTTGTAAACTAATGTCTCTAAAGATTTTCAAGCTTCCTAATAAATAAGAAACAGTTATCATCTAAATGTACTTACAGCATCTCTCCTTAATGCTCAGTGGCTTAAATTATGGTTCACTCTCAACAAGACCATTTAAACAGCTAGTAGCTGTATTCATATATCATGATAAGCTTGGTTAGATGTAACTTTCTGAGCATGTAATGTAAGCCAAACTTTGTTGGCACCTTGAATGAACCCAACAAGTGTGTGTTCATGTGCACATATGAATATTGTGTTTAGATATCACTAGTATATTGATTTTAAAAGTTACTTTTATTTGTAAAAAATGTGTTTTTTCTATGAATTGAGATGTTTAACCTTCTATTAATGCTGATTTTGATCTTTAAAAAAAAAACATTTAGAGGCATAACTTCTTTTTTAAAAATTGAAAGAATTCAATAATTGATGCCTCAATTATTGCTGATTGATCAGTAATGGGCAGTATAGAACGTACATGACACTCATGTTCTATACATAATTTCACAAATTAACAAATATATATAAAATATATCACTATCAAAGAGACTATCCTCAACATATTCTAACAGTTAATATTTCAGTCCAGCCATTCTTATACTCAAAAGGTCCTCAATTTACTGATGTAACAGGCTATATCAAATTAAGATCAAGATGAGATGAAGGATATTCTTGATGATTTCCACAAGAGGTCTTAATAAATGAAGAGATAACTTAATTTATAGTACATTAGCAAAAGAAATAGAGTAGCATCTTCCAAGTAGCAAATTTGTGTTTGGAAAATGCTTGCTACAGAAAATTCTACTCTACCCTATCAGGTATCTTTTGCACATTCAGGAGGTGAGAAAACACTCGCTCTGATTTCTAAATGTGTACTCAGCTTGTTCTCAAGATGGATATTTTCATTCAATCATGTTTCATTTATAGAGACTGCTGGGACAAGCCTCTGCAGTTTTCTTCTCAAGGTTTTTTAGAATTGGTCCACTTCCTTACTAAGGCTGAGAGAAAAATCACTCACCCAAGTCACCCAGTTAGCTTTGTGCCCAAGGCAGGATAAGAACTCACAGACTCCCAGTTTCTAGCCTGATGCCTTAATCCAGGGGTCCCCAAATTTGGCAACTTTAAGATGTGTGGACTTCAACTCTCCAAATTCTCAGCCAGTATAGCTGGCTGGAGAATTCTGAAAGTTGAAGTCCACGCACACGTCTTAAAGTTGCCAAGTTTGGAGACCTCTGCCTTAATCAATAGACTAAACTGGCTATCTACGTATATGTTTTATATTTATATGTAGGAAAGCAAAGATTATAATACATTCTGTTATCTGTTTTCTATGAGCCAAGGTTACTATTACAATTAAAAAAATAATCTTTTGCTTTTATCATATAATGCCTGGAGGAGGAGAAACAGAATACTATCATAGATATCATGTCTGACTTTGATTATGTTCCTCTTTGTTTAATTAAGGAATTAAAAGGCTGTCAGTAAAAATCATTTTAATCTGCACACAATTGTGACAATAAATAAATAAAAGAGGAATTCATTTTTTTAATGTATCAAACACAGACCTGTCTGCTTTAATGCTAATAAAATTTTAATATTTCATAGCATCTTCCCCTAGCCGGTCTTATGTAATTTCCTTCGTACTTATACTTTGGATGATTCAATGTGAGTTTAATGAGGTAAAACTTTAAAGTTATCATAAACATTTATGGTATCTAGTATAAACAATAAAGTATATTTTAACGGCTATGAAGAAAACATGTTTGGCACACTTTGAAGATTGTTAGAGCAGACTTGACAATGGCCTATTTTAGAGAATACATTATTTTTCATCAAAAGGATCTTTGTCAAATATAGCAATAGCACTTATATACCACTTCATAGTAGTTTACAGCCCTCTCTAAGCGGTTTACAGAGTCAGCATATTTTCCCCAACAACCTGGGTCCTTATTTTACTGACTCCAGAAGGATGGAAGGCTGAGTCAAACTTGGGCAGATCAGGACTGAACTACCGACTGTAGCAGATTTAGCCTGCAATACTGCATTCTAACCACTGCGCCACTAGGACTTCTTTATGTGATGACCCGTAGTCTCTCAAAATAACCCAAAACCCAAAACATACATTAAAGTCCGGTAATGCCTTCAACTTAACTTCACTGTTTTATTAGGCACAGTTTAAAGTCACAAAAGTAAATAATGAGGCAAAAAGAAAAACAAGACAAACCGCATTGATGAGAGCCAAGATAATTAATCTTAACACTCCCGGAAGATAACAGGGAGAGTCCATGGGAAGAACACCAACAAAGATAAACCTCTTTCACAGGAAACATTAAACTTTGACCCCAGCAATTCTGACTATGCAGTTACAAACTTATGTACATAGCTCCCAGCTGCAAGCCACGAGGAGAATCATGGTAATCTCCTCCTTAGTAGACCTCATGTTTCCCTGATCCTCTCCTTTCTGCGTGCCCTAGGATGGATAGGGGATGGGCCTGGATCCTCCTTTGCCTGTTCAGCTGGCCTCTGCCCTTCCCCAGCCTCCTCCACCACTTCTGGAGCCATACTCCCACTCCCTGCTAGCTGTTCCTCCTCTTCCTCAGAGTCAGTCTCCATCAGGGGCATGACACTTTATACCAAATATAAGTATTTATTATAAAGGCAAAATACTGTAATAGACCAGAGGCTTTAAAATTGCCCATCCATAATTAGAACTGGTTCAGTAGGCAAAACAAGCATATAATGATTTGGACACAGACTTCATCACTGCAACAAGCTATTGTTTAGATTGTACTAAGTGTACATTTTAGTTATATGCAAATTTCATGGAACTTTTGAGAAGTCAGCTAAATCTGGGTACTTCTTTTCCCACACAGGCACAGGACCTTTCATAGTATTGGTCATAAATGTAGTTTTTTTTCCTACCCCAGAAGTGGAATTTATATTGCTCAATAAAACTCTTTTCATTTAATGATGCAATTAATATTACAAGTCAAATATTTCTTTTCACAGGATAGAACTTTCAAAATTGGAAATAATCAGTTTGAATTTGAGACAACAGTGGAAGAAACAGAAGATGGAAAATATTTCTTTGAAAGCCCAGAGGTAAATATTCTGTTTTTAAAGAACAATTTGTTGTTTCTTTCTCTTTTTCTCTCTTTGCATTGTTACAGGATAATTAATCATGTCTTTCCTAAATGGGAGTGTAACCATAGTTAGATTGATTAAGAGGGGAGTAGATTCACAATGAAGTTGATTTCATGTAATATTGGGAAAGTCCTATTTTTCACCTGTCACCTATAATTGGTATATTATTGGCCATGTTTAGAGAACTGTTGACAGTATTTTTGTGTGAAGAGAAAATGGCATTGATTTCCTGTTGGTGTGTTCATAAACAGACTATTTATGAATGTTCCTTTTGATCTCATGTGGCAGGAAATCTGTCATCTGTCATATAACATATAGCATATGCAATGGAGGTAAGAAAGTAGAGGAGCTTTGGTTTTGAAGACCTATCTAAGATAAATTATAAACTCAGTTTTTGATGTCATTCAAATGTTCTCTGTTGGATAAAATGTACTTATGATAGTTGTACATATGATGGAACAGATGGTTCTGGAAACTCTCATCCCATGAGCTTTTTTTAATGGGATGAAGATTTATAGTAATGGCAGATACTTTTAGAATGTAAAGTATATTTTTGTCTGCTTTATTCATATTTTTCTTAGTTCTTTGAAACATTTCTGAAACAAAATAAATATACTTATGGATATTTTACTTTTATAGCATAGCTGACTAAGCACTTTGCTTCCATTTCATATGGTACTAGAGTTAGTAATTAAAATAAATGTGAGTCAAGAAATATAAAAGTACTATTTTCATATAATTCATGGTTAATTTATAGATACACTACCAGAAAATGGGTAACTTAAAGGACCAGAGAATGTTGGTATAGGTGAAAACTATACTTTCTAGCCATGATGACTACATATACTATCCACAGGCAGTATATTTCTCAATATTAGTTCCTGATGAATGAAAGTAGCAAATTCCAGAGATAGTTGGGAGACTACATAAATATTTCAATCTGATTCTAAAATAGCACTTCTGTATTCCTATAACAGAGTAAAATTTTCTGATGCATTTATTGACTTCCTCTGGCATAGTTCTTTTTGTGTGTGTGTTGGAAAAATATAACTATGAATATATCTACTTAGGTAACTAGTATTGCAGTAGTAGTAAGCCATTTGGTTTTAGATATACAGCCAAAAACATTGGATAATTTTTAAATGAAATTGATGGTGATATCAGCCAGATATTTAGACTGGATTTGGCATTTTTATCTACCCATTGAGTCCTTCCCAAGGACCTAGGATAGGAAGATGATGTTGTTAAAGATGATATTAAAGATATCATCACAAAATAATAAGCTGTTATCAGGTCCAAGCCCAAAGACAATATAGTGAAATCCAATTGAGTGCAATCTAAATCCTATGCGTGATGGACAGATTCTTGCCAAACTAAAGTTATAACTTTCTAAATTACAAGGTCTATCCTGAGTAATTTTAATGGGCAGAATCTTGTCAAACTAAATTTACTGTATGTAACCTTCTAAACTACGAGGTATTCCCTGAGTATTCCCCCCTCTGTGGGAAAGCTTTGTGCTGCCAAAACTCTTTTCTCCATTTCTCCAGGTGCACATTCAATCACAACTGTCCAAGTACAAATTGCCTTTTGCAATTAACTGATGGTGATTTTGTCAGTGCCAATAGTGTTCAAGTGGTGCTCCTGCTTTGGAATTGCATCCAAGGGGTCTATTACTATTACTATTATTATTATGGTTTGGTTGCACAGTCATTTAGACTGGACTTGGCATTTTTGTCCACTTACTGAGTCCTTCCCACATACCTGGGACAGGCAAACACTGTTGAATAATAATATTGAAAATATCAACCCAGCTGTTCCGAGTAAACCTACTTTTTGCCATTTTTTTTTTCAGATTACCAATATTGAAAATGAAACTCTACCATTGAGTTTATTCATTAAAACAGATAATGATAACATTGATAGCAAGTTAATTGGTAAGTATCCAGCAACCAAAAATGTCTCTAAGGTCAAATCTTTTCAGAGTTGTGCATTATTTAAACAATGAATGTATACTTATCAAAAGGATTAACAATTAATCATGTAAATTGAAAATAAGGGTAGGTCAGAATCACTATACAGGTAATCTTCAACTTAAAACAGTTCATTTAGCGACTATTCAAAGTTACAACACTACTGAAAAAGTGACCTATGGCAGTTTTTCACACTTAACAACTGAAACAGAAATTTTAGCCTCAAATGTGGTTGGAAGTTGACAGCTACCTGCAATTATTCTTATATATCAAGAGGAGATTAAAGCAACTGGTAAACTTTCTCATACCATTTGCAAGTAGGGTGACAAAAAAAAAAAAAAAGTCTAATAGTTTCTGCAGTTTTATGGAGAATCATCTAATTTCTTCCAAATTCTAATATCTGAGTCTAGACTAGCCCCAAGTTGCTAATGAAACTAATTCTGTGTATGAAAGGCCACATTTTCTTTCCTCATTTCAGGCATTCCACTCTATAGACAATAAATCAAGATTTTTGTTTCTTTGTGGTACTTTTACCACTGCTTTTTAAAACTTTAGATCAGTATTCACGAGGATATTTCTGATTACAATCTAGAAATGTTTTTTTGAAAGCATAAATCCAACCAGTAAAGTTCATGGCTGGGCAGGATGGTCGATTGCAATGAGTAACTAAACTTGACAGAATCAAACCATAACCTTCCAAAGCCATTTTAGTAATCCTTTTGCTTGAATTGTATGTCTGATATGTCCATATTCATAATAAATCTTACAATCTCTAACTATAATTACCAACAACAGTAATCTCTTTTAAGGATTGTAACAATTTCTCAATAAATATATTCTTTTTTTAAAAGCATTAATATTCTCTCAACCCAAACAGACTACATCTTACTATTTCTCAAGATAAATGAACCATTGATGGAATGTATCCACCTGAAAAAAAAACATAGTGTATCTTTTACTAAGCATTCCCAGGAAAATTAGATAAAATATCATGCAGATCATGCATGATATTCAGCAGCAAAATAGGTGAATTTTAGTAATGCATTTCTTTCTTTTCCTTTTTTTCCCCCAAAATTAAAAATGGACATTGGAGCAGGGATTAAATCTATCCTTAATCTCCCCCAACTCAGAAAATGGCATTAAATCAATGGCTATTTGGGGTTATTTGGGTTTCTTTAGGAGAATAAGGCTGATGATTGAAGTGGTTTACTTCACAGTTCTTAAACTCTAAAAAAGAATATAAAATGGAACAGGAAAAAATCAAGTCCACCTCACCACACAATCAATGCTACCCATGATTCAGTCATGGTAACAGAGTTGGAAGAGACTTTGGAAGTCATCTCGTCCAACCCACTCTTCTCACTGGAGACCTGTACTATTTCTGATAGGTGGTAGTCCAGTCCCTCCTTAAAAGCCTCCAGTGTTGTACATCCACAATTCCCAAAGGCAATTTGTTCCACTGGTTAATTATTCTCACTGTTAGGAATTTTCTCTTCAGTTCTAGATTGGCAATTCAGATATTGCTTACTACTTACCATATTGATAAGAATATTCTGTCCTTATGTAGCTATCTTTTTTGTTGACCATGCTCTGAAAAAAAAAATCATCCAATAATAATTTGCAAAGAATAAGACTCAGTTCCTAAACTATATGCATCTATAGCCTATCAGTTAAGTCCCTTTCAGTTTAGTAAATGCTGTGTTATAATCCCAAAAGAATATTTTAGAAATTCTGATTTCTGTATAGGCTTCTGCTTTATCTTTTTAAAAAACAGAATGCCATCTATCTGAAATAGTTTGTGAAGCTTAGAGAAAGTATAAAAGGAAATGAGAAACAAAGTGGGAACGAGTTTTTTATCATTACAATCCATTTTCATGGATATGTGTATGTTATTAAACTTAGTAGCTGAATGTAATTACATTGTTAAATCAATCACTTTGGGTATTTATTTATCTTTATTCAAATTTCTATATTGCCCAATTGTCAAGACTAATACTTATTCAGAAGAGAAGCAATGATTGCATTTCCAACTGTAATTGAATTCCTTTCTTTCAATTGCCTATTTTAACTAAAAGAAGTAACATTGGTATCTAATACTTTTTAATAGCCACTGGAGACCTTGAACAATGTTAAATTCAATATAGCCCTTTTTATCCTTTGTCCTGTTTTATCAATGGTCTCCCAGCTAGAATCTAAAAAGGATGGGTGAGAGCTAGAATCTAATGTCAGGCTTGCTGCTGATACTTTTAATGAGCTGATCAGCAACAAAACTTATTAACATTTTGAGCTCTGTATCTGTATTATATATAGCTGTGAGGACATTCAGTATATTACAAGTCTAATTTGGAGATGGTTTGAAGGCTGGCTTTTGCAGACACAGGAGTCATTCTCATTTCTGCACACCCAGATGAAGTATATTTTGAATCGGTTGGTTAGATATGGAGGATTTGCAGATAGATTTCTGAAATACAGATTTTTGAAATGAAATTCTATCAGCCTCTGTCATGACTTCTGTCCGTGTTCCCTTCAAATGATTATATGTACATATCCAATTCAGAAGCTAAAATTAAAAAAAAACCCAAATGATTTCCATTAAAAGCATATGCCTTCCATCAGAGTAAAGTCCATACTTATACATTTCTATCTTAGGAATTCAGAATCAAACCTAAGACATTATAGATACCGTTTTATTGTCAAATCTGACCATTAATCATACAGCTAACTTGCCTTTTCATAGATTTTAATGACCCAGTGGATCCTGTTCATATAAATTAATGAACCAGTGACAGGGTGTTCAGAACATACTCAGGGAAAAAAATCAGAAGGTCTCTGATCGTACTTTATCATATTAACAAATTTTATGAAAGGGCATAAAGGTTTATGGAAGTTTCTGAAAGCTTGTGCTTTTAAAGAAAATTTGTTAGTGTGAAAAGGAACTACCAAAGCAGACGTGGTATTCAGCAGATTCTGATCAGTACTAGAGAACCAGTAGCAGAAATTTTGAGTAGTTCGGAGAACAGGCTGGAGATTTTACAGTATCCTTCTCCTGCCTTGCCCACCAAGCCACACACACAGAACCGGTAGTAAAAAAAATTTGAATCCCACCACTGTACCAAACCAAAATCTTTGTTATAGTAAACTAACATGGTTGTGCTCCTCCAGATATTCAGGAATAAGGTAATGAAAAACAATGCCTTTTATTAATGTCAAGAAAACTACAATGATGTTGTATCCGTGAAACCACCATGAGCTTAAATTGAAAACAGTTGTATCATAATATCTTAGAGTAAGAATTATAACTAAAAAATCAATTACAATTTAAGGAAGACTTGTCACAAATTCTCTGATTCCTATGTAACTTGCAACCTTCTCTATTGCCCATTATATAATCTAAGGAGTGTTGGACTAACATAGGAAAATCCAAGTCCACCTTCATTGATTCAGTGATAACTTTAGGCTAGTCACAGCCCAACTTACCTGTTACTGGGAGGTGGGATGGAGGAGGGAATACAACATATTCCTTGTTGAGCTGAGAAGCCAGATATAAATTTACTAAAGAAAAAAGCAACCTTGGAGAAATAAGAAATGTGATTATCATAATCAGTTGTATATTTCAGTTTGATGGCCATTGATGAACAATGTTTGAACACTGTTTGTTATTTGTTGCTCTAACTTTCCTGGACTAGTTCTCCACTCCAATCCTTATAGCTGTGCATTCTTTAAATGAGATTTGAAAGCATTAAGAAGCTTGAGCAAAGCTCTTCCTTTAAGCAGATCTGTCTCTTTTTTTTTCTTTTTTTAGATGCTGAACATATGTCAGCTTCTTAAAGTTTTGTTGTTTTTGTGTCTGTGCAGTTTTCTTTGGCAAGATTTTTTGGAAGTGGTTTGTCATTACCTCCTTTCTTACTTTAGTATATTTTTAATGTCACTGATTGAAACAGTTGGTAATTGTTGTGTTTTCAGGTTGTATGCAGAAGCCTGGAAAAAAAAGATGCAGCTCTTTTTAAGAGAGTATGTGTCCACTGTGTGGAAAAACCTCTTCCAGATTATGTTCAAACATGCCCAGCACTCACACAACCATTTAACATGCTGGATTTACTAACTCTCTCCTGATATTAGAGGACAATGTCCTTCTTTTATGTCTGGAATTTATTTATTGTTTACTTATTAGATTTTTATCCACCTTTATGAGTAACTTTATAAGTGAACATACCTAATACTCTTCCTTCCTGCTATTTTCCCCACAACAATATTGCATTATTGCAAGATTCTTTCCTTCAGTTTCAGTTAACTTTATCCATCCACAAACACAAAACCTAAGGGGTCTATAGACTTAAGAAAGACTCTGTCTTTTTCCATGATTTATGATCATGATAACCAAAAGTGGCAGGGCATTTTTTTTATCAGGATTTCAGTGCTCTGCAGTACTCCCCTATCCATGGTTTCTGACCTTATCTGTCAACCACAAAGCATGCCAGAAAACTATTTGGATTCCCTTGACTTTAAATTGAAGTGTAAAATGTTGGAGATATATATTAAACTATATTGGTATATCAAAATACTGAGTAAAAGTTATCTTACACTGTTTGAATTCTGACTATAGGTATACCTTAGCATACTCATTAAAGTGATTTTGGAAAGCTTAATTTTATTGTTTGGGACTGTCTGGGTTTATGCTAAAATATGTTGTATTAATTAAAAAGTAGGGGCTGTGTTTCTAGTAGGAAGACTTTATAGAATGGAATGTCAGTACAAGCCAAATTAAAGAAAATATATTTTATTTGAGGAAAAAATCTGAATTGAAACTGCCATATTTAATTATAGAGTTTTGGCTTTATGTGTTTTCAATATCCCATCCCATAGTCTTTTGTCACATCTACGTTATCATTTTAATTTCATATTTCGTTTTCAGAATTATTATTTTTTTTGCAAAATATGGAATAAATTGCTTTGTATTTATTCCTTATTTGCTCCAAACAACTAGTTTCCATTCCTCTTGCTCCAGCTTTGTTCATTCATTGTACTGTTTTTTTTTTTACTGGTGTTTCTTGACAAAACTTGTTTTTTTCTTCTTGTCCTTACCTCTACTGGCCTGCCATAATCACAAATTGAGAGAACCTGGGCCTGACCCCTGTGTAGTCTAGCTTTAACATGCCACAGCTTCTAAACTAAAAACCATTTGAGAATTGATAAATACAAAAGTGATTCAGCCATCTCCGTAGGTCAGTCTATAAAGTGTCAATCTGACAAAAAAAAATTCTGTAAAGCAAATGATCAGTAGATTAATGAATGGCAGGAATCAACTGCATGAGAACAGTAGTGGGATTCAAATTGTTTTACCACTGGTTCAGTGGGTGTGCTTTGCCTAATGCTGGCGCGCAGCTTTTTCCACACCAGACCTGCAGCGCCAATCAGCTGAGAGGCTAAAGAAGAGAAAAGTGCAGGGACAGATGGGAAGGCCGATCTGTGCTTTTCTCATCTTTTCCCCTCAACTGATTGCTGGATATATTTTTTTTTTCCTTCTTTAGCTGATCGTCGGCTTTTTTTTACTGCCGGTTTGGCTGAACCGGTAGTAAAACTGGTAGCATACCACCACTGCATGAGAAGTAGAAAATTGCAACAAATCTTATTTTGTCCCCTCCCTATATCATTCAGGAGTCATTCTTACCCAGGCTTAAAAGGCTAAGCACACAGTGCACTACATCTAAAAAGAAACTAAACAAATAAGAAAAAAAAGACAATTGGACCTGCATTTTGTTTCACCTCATCACTTTGCTTTGCCTCTTATACTGATCCATGCTTCCATTACAATTTTTTTTTTTTTTTTGGTGGCTCTGAACTGTGATGTAGAAATTGATACTAAGCAGATGCACATTACTTTTGTAGTGACTTTATATAGCTGTTCTTATGGTCGGGATGACTGCAGCTTATGTCTCGCGGCTGATCCTCATTACCAGTGTGTCTGGTGTGAAGCCACGGATAGTTGTGTTTTTACAAAACGTTGCTCATCTTCTACAACTACCTGTCCTGCTCCAATCATTACTCAGGTAAATTAATTTCACATAATTTCATGATATTGTTCTGATTATTACACCATGAATTTGCCATGCAGTGCTGGGAGTAGTTAGCAAAGTAGGTCATCTCACATAATAAATAATCTCTGTATTTTCCCAACCTCATCTGTATTTTCTTACCATCAAAATGCAAAGTGGTAAATACTAAGATGTTTGAGCATTTGTTTGAGGAAGGGGAACAGTTCGTAAAAGGCCTTCTGCTGTGCCATGGGAGATGGACAAATCTACATCCCATCATTCCTCAGCATTGCTGTTTTAGTTCGTGTGAGCTGGAAGTGAATAAGGGTCAACTGTCAGTGCGTTGGGTAGCATATAAACTTAATAAATAAATAAAAACAAATAAGTAAGCAACATCTGGAAGACAAAATGTGAGCGCACCGAAATAACCACTAGGATTTTCTGATATAGGAGGTGTCCTGTGGCTTACAAAGATTAATCAAAATATGGCAACAGTTCCAAAGATAATGGCTTTTTTAAAAAAAATTATAATGTTTTTGGAATCCAAGTACCCTGGATCTATTTCTGTTTTTCCTGTCAGTTTGGGATCCTACTGTTTTAAGCTAATTCAACTGCTACCATGGCAATTCATATAAGTTTGTTATTATATTGTTTTATATAATATAGGTGGCAATAATAATATTTCCTGTACATTTAGATTGAACCAAAGAATGGACCTCTAAGTGGTGGAATTTTGTTAACAATAAGAGGATCTAACTTGGGCATAAAGGCTGAAGATGTCAAAGAAATAATGGTAGCCAACACTGAATGTCAGTTTAGAAAAGAATTCTACTCTGTTTCTACCAAGTAAGTAATTTCTGACAACTTTGACAAAGAAGTAAAACAAATGACTGCATAAATGTAAAATAAAGTAACTTTAAATATAACATATATAATACAGAGTTTTACATATACAATAACTATTAATATATTGTAAGAGTTGTTTTAATTATTATTTTATTGTTGTTTAATAGTGTGATTAAAGATACACAATAACAGCCATCTACTTTTATCATCTTGTGGCTACAATCCAAGTTGTTTCCTGTTTCCTTCATCAGCTGATACTTCCAATGATAGCATTGAAGAAAGATTTCAGCAATTTCATAAAAATTCAAAATTTTCTCTTGTTCAAATAAATGATATATCTAATTGCTTGTTTATCGTAACAGCCCTAAAATAATGAGACCTTATAAAGTTTTTTTTTTTTTACATTTCTTGTTTTTATGCTTAGGAACTAAATCTCTATATGTGTTCTTGTACACATGTAGTTCAAGAATAGACTAGATGGTAATATGCACTGTTAAATATGTCCTTTTGTGGTTTTATAAACAGAATTGTATGTGAAGTTGGGCATGGATCAATGGAAAAAACAGGTGAAATTGAAGTTAATATAAATGAACAATACGGCACATCCACAAATGAAGTGCAATTTACATATCAGGTGAGTATATACGCAGAGTATGTACTCTGTATATGTGTATGCATACATGTGCATGGAAAATCTTATTCCTTTTTTATTTACTGAATATTTGATCTGTTATTGGAGAATACTAAAGATCATCTCAAAAGAAAATCAATAAGCCTACTGATATCATACTGAGAAAACTTATTGCATCTGTAGTGAAAAGGGGGAAATAGATAGCTCATTTCTTACGGTATAGGATTCCCTTATGCATCTGGAATATTTACTTGGAAAGACTCTTCAGGAATCAGTATAGAAATGCAAGGTATTATTTTGCTGTAATTTGTTTTTATTTTATGCAAGACTAAAGTATTACCATGCTTGGAAACTATTAATTTGTAGGTAAAATAAAACTATAATGAAAATGAGAGTGCCCTATAATTTTTCAGATAATGCAGAGAACATAATTTTCTTTCAGAAAATACCAGGCTAGTAATCTAATCCCATGTTATGTTGAAACAAAAATGTAATATGTTTATTTTTTTTCCCAGCAGAAAGGCCTACTGAAAACATTCAATCTAAATTTCAGATTTTCTCTTGCCTATCTCTCTTCTTTAAGATGAAATGTTCTTTTTTTACCAGAGAAGGAATAGCAGTCAATGGAAGTTGAGAGGGCCAAGGACAAAGAATTACTGATTCTGCTTGCAATACTTAAAGCAGAGGTAGCTATGTTGTAGAACTGAAATTATGACCTTCTCCTAAGAAAAGATCCAGCTCAGAAACAGAGTTACATTTGAGTAAATAGTACATGATTCCTTCCTGAACCAATAACTTTAATATCAAAAATTAATGTTTCATTTTTAAGAATAACTAAAGAATTAAAAAACAAATTATTTTTCAGGAGATTCTTATTTAAGAAAAACTTTTCATAAATGAAGCATTAAAGTTAGTATTGTGTAGCCACAAATTCTATCGTCTATATACAATCTTGAACATAATACAATCAAACAATCTGATCCGAAAAATAATAGCAAGTGTCACAACCCTCTTAGAAAAATGTGCAATAATAAAATATTGTATAAATTAAAAGATAAATATAAACTAAATATATAAGGAAATGGCTCTTCACTTTTCACTGCAATCAGATTGTATTCATTTTATTTATTTATTTATTTAATTTATATTGCCGCCTATTCGCCCATGGCGACTCGAGGCGGCTTACAAAATATAAAACCATACTTAAAACAAAAAATAAAGATAAAAAACAATAAAAACTAACAAAAAGAATCAAATAAATTGTAAAGTATAATAGAAAAAAACCACCAACTTCAACCAATAATTTAGTTATTCTTGTTATCTCTTGATTAATATTTGATTAAAGACAATTATATAAAACTCATCTGTTCCCTTTAAAAGTCACTGGAAGACAGATACTAAATAAATTTGACAAGTATAAAAATTGTAGTAAAGAAATACGTGCTGGATAGTGGAAACCTCTATAAAATTATAGAATTACCCTAGTATAAATGTTCAGATAGTTTTTATTAAATGTACTCTATTTAAAAAGGGTAATGATAAGGCATTATGTCTGGCTGAAAAAGAAAATTTTCCTTAAACCAGATGAAATTAATGAGCTTAGATAGTTTACAGGTTTCAATGTCGTCCTAGTAATGAGTATTCTAAAATTTTGTTAAGAAGCCAATTTCAGGTTGATGTCCTATGTCCCCCAGCTGTTGATAAATAATACTTTAGCCTGATTAGAGCCAGCAGAAAAAGATAAAAATGATCTTTAGTTAATATAATAGACATTCTTTCATTTGTCCTGATTTAGCCCATAGTGGAATTGTCATCTGCTAACAGAGGTTTCCAAACTTGGCAACTTTAAGACTTGTGAGCTTCAACTTCCAGAATACCTCAGTCAGCACAGCAAGTTTGGGGACCCCCGAGCTAGGCAAAACTGGAGCCAGTGGTAATGAAGAAAAAAATAGTCTCAACCAGTACGGCAGAACTATCCTTCAAGCAAATATCTCTGTCAGCCCCACTAGATAGTCCAGACCATGAAATCAACTCTGTAACACAAGACTACTTTCAATGAGATTGATTATAATAACATAATTTTGCAAGTCTGATTGTAGTGTACTTCCTCTTCCTTCTTGTAGAATGATATCTGGGGTGCTTTTGAATGTTATCTGGCCATTTTGGGCTTTAAAGGTGTTTTTCCTCTTGTTCTCTTGGCAACAGAGCTTGCATATTTCCATTAAGGACATGTTCCTTCCTCTATGCTGCCTCAAACCTGAAAGCTGCATTTTGAAGCAGAAAGGGTGGACCTGAGAAACTTAGTTTGAATGGGCCTCTAAGGGATTTTTGCACAGCACAACTTGCACCCCATATAAAAATATGAATCAGAAATTTGGCCTCAAAAAATTTAAAATCAAAGTCACTACTTTTGGAGGGGGAAAAAGAATCTCCTGATCACCATCAAAGATTTAGATCTTCCTTAATATGTTTTGTAGTGACTATAGATTAGAATCTCATTCCAAGGTATTTAAAGTTCTGTGCCATCTCCACCCAGATCCTTCGGTGATGTTTCAGCTTTTAGGCAAAAATCTTTATTTCTTTATTTTAAACATTTAGAGGCTATTCAACTCCTAATGGCTTCAACAATGTCAAAAAGACAAAAATTCATGAATTATTCACCATTGACTAATATATATCTGTGTATTTGTCTCTCTCTCTCTCTCTCTTTCTGTGTGTGTGTGTGTGTGTGTGTTTGTGTGAGGGAGCGAGGGAGGGAACAAAAAAGCTATCAATCTATCTCAAGGACTAGGATAATAGTCAGATCTTCATTTTTGGATTTATGACCAATTTATAGAAGTCATAGGTGCATAATAGTTTTTAATGTTCTTCTGAATCCAAAGTTTTGGAGATAATTTCATTGTTAATGCAAACAGGGAATAGGTGTTTTGCATCCAGCAGTTTTAGAAAATGGAGTTCTGTGTACTGTAACATTTCCTGACATCATTTATGTTTGTTTGCTTGTTTATGTTCTTGGACATGCATTTAAAAGAGGATGATATATCAATACCAATATACACTAAATATATTAAAACAATATAACATTAAAAAAAATAAAAGAAAACTTATACAGAAAAGCCTGAAGCAATTAACAGAGTAGGTAAACTGTCAGATTATTTATGCAAGCCATGGCAATTATTAAAAATTTAGCAACCTTATTGGAAATAGCTGAAGTTTGATAGCCAAGGAGAAAAATGATAGTCTCATGCTCAGAGGAGCAATTAAGATTTTTTTACAATTGGTGTTATGATTCTGTCCTCCATTTATTGTATAGAGGGCATTCTAGCAGTATTTGTAAAATCAATTCGACTTCTAACATATACAGATGGGATTTTTATAAGGGATACTGTAATTTGCCAGTTGGGACCAAGATGAAGAGTCTTCTTTGTGAAATATGTAAAATGTTTAAAAAGTATATAAGAATGGAGCAAGGAAAGGTGATTACTGAGTTGTAATGGAAATGGGAAACTCTAAATCTAACTATTTAGAGATCAAAGTTCCTGTAGAGCAGGGCTGTCACGCTCCTGACCTGTGGACTGGATGCGTCACAGGCTGGCCATGCCCATGCCTGGTTTAGCGAAGAGGAAAAAAGTCCCAATACTCACATAACACTGCCATGATGCTGTGATCTGTAGAGAATCAAGGAGATGGTCTTGAGGGAAACAGGCAAAAAGCATTTGTAAACAAAGAGGGCTGAAACATTTCTTAAATCCTGGGAAACAAGATAGTACTCAGAAGAGACATGGGAAAGCTCATTCTTGATTTATATGGATATAAGAAGGATCTTAGTTTTTTGGGAGTTGGCCTGATCTGGAAATGAACTATACAGAAAGAATCAAAGTATATTTATTGAAACAAGCTAAAATAAAAGAATCATGCATGCCTGATTGCACTTTCCCTATCCTTACTCTTATTTATGAATATTGTTGATTGAGCCTAATGCTGGGAACGATTGAGGGCAGCAAAAGAACAGGACGGCAGAGAATGAGGTGGCTGAATGAAGTCATTGAAGTCGTCGTGAGCTTAAATGGACTCCGGGGGATGGTAGAGGACAGAAAGGCCTGAGGGAACGTTGTCCATGGGGTCACGGACATGACTTCACAACTAACAACAATAATAATTGTTGATTGTTGGCAAGGTCATTTAAAATTGTAATATTTAATCCCTGCAAATAATTCTTTTAGAGTTCTTGCATGAAAAGTCCTTTGCTTGATTGATCTAATGAGTAGATCTAGTCTTTACACAAAGTAAATGCATGATAATTTTATCTTTTGTGCTTTGAGTGAAAACTCTGGATTGATCTGTTCAATGATCCATTTGATTGTTTTCTTGGCTATCCATGGTGTTCTTTAGAGCGTTCTTCAACACCAAATTTCAAAAGCTTCTTTCTGCTTCTTCAAAATTCAACTTTCACTTCCATAGTGTATCATGGAAAAAGCATTGCCAGTATGATTCTGATCTTCCTAGCTATAGACACATCTTTTCCAGGGCTTTCATGGTTACTCTGCTAAGTGGTAGTTTATGGCATATTTCTTGACTACCATGTTGATAGTTGATCCTAAAATATATCACTTCAGTATTTTCATTATCAATTCTAAGTGGCAGTACATATTATAATTAGTTGCACTTAATCTTAATACTGTTTTTGCACTGTATTCTGACTTTCATTTTTGGATTTTGAAGATTATTTGCATTTTCAGATATTAAATATACATATACTTTTTGAAAATTTTATTTGGGTTTTCACCAAAACAAAATACAAATAAAACATATTTTTTGAAAATAGCATGGTCCCAGGTTATCACTTCTTCATACAGACACAAAACTCAATTTCATGCTCATTTTTATATTCTATTCCATATCTTATTACCATTTAATATTTTCTACATAGTTTTTCCCCTCTTTTAATTTTCTCAACTCTGTTTTAATTATCTCAATTCAAATCATTATATTTATACTTTTGTCTGTCCTGTTACAATTTCACATTATCTTTTCTTATTAAGCATTTTTTCCCCTGTAGTTACCAATTAGAGTATGACACCTTTATATCCTTTAATTTTATCCATTCAAGCTCTTATTTAAGGTTCAATGTATAGCTTTAAGATTATAGCATTCAATATAATACATAACTTCCAATCGAATTCTGCTTGGTACATTCTTAAAATAGACACTATGTTCTTAAAAAGAAATATATATATATATATGTAAATAAAACACATTCCATTCCAATTCAATTCTATCATTAATATACATTAAAATCTTAACATCTTTAACATTTCTTTTCAATTAAATATCATACTTCCTTGGGAACATTTATAAACTTTCCATAGTTAATTCTTTTTTTTCCATATTTCTCACTTATATTTTTATAAATCATTACTAATAATTAAAAATGTTCCCTTTTAATTCTCTCAATCATTTTAATTCATTTATTTATTAACAAACATCCCACTGCATTACAATAAATATTTTATCTATCATCATATTTTCTAAAGTTATTTCTATTTGTAATATAACAAAGCTATCTTATGTACCTTTGCAGAATGCCTTTTACAATTAAATTTTCACCCATTATCTCTAAACAAACTTATGGTTACAATCCTTATATCTTTTCCCTGTTTCTCCATTTGTTGTTTCTGTCTTTTATAACTTCTTTTCCTTGCCTTCTTCCCCCTCTTCTTCCCCCTCCCCTTTTTACCCCCATGTGTCTCTACTTCTAACTCTCTCATCTGTAATCCCCTCTTCTGTTGCTTTCTAATATTATACTTATCTTTCAAATTGTTCTTCTTTTTGTTTGTTTTCTCTAATGTTAAACCTTTCACTCTCTTTCCCCCCTTTTCTTTTTTCGCCCCACTTAAAATTATTTGATCATTAAAGATGGCTTCTTCTTTGTCCCAATCTTCTTGTTCTGCAAGCGTTTCTTGTTGCTTCTCATAGTTCCAGATCTTCATTTCTAAGAAGTGAAACACAAAGCCAAAAGAACTTATCCCTTCTTGTACGTCTTCTTTCCATTTTTTAAGTTCCGTTTTCAGTTCTTCTAAGAGTGATACCATTTTAAAAACTTTCAAACAACCACCCAGTTAATTTTAGTCATCTAGATGCAAAAACCAAAAATCACCAAGTAATCTAAATAATCCAAGGCTGTTTCTACTTGCTTCTTTTTTCCACTTTCTCTTCCTGGGGTTCTATTATTTTGTTATCAAGTTTCCATTAAAATGTATCTTTGAGGAATCTTGTTAAAAATTTCACTGTAAGTTCCTTTTAATTACAGTTCCATTCCTTAATTCCAGACAGTCTCCTCCATTTTTCCAGATCCTGCCTTTCTATTGTCAGTATAAGGAAGGGAAGAAAAAAACCCTAATCCTTTCCCTTCTCTCTCTCCTTCGCAGCTTCAAAATCTTCTTTGGGAACAATGTTGTTAAGTTTAAATTCCAGGGTACCTTATTTGTTGCTTTTGCTGTTTGACCTGGTCAGCCAAAACTTTCTCTTCTTATCTTCCTCCTGCACATTCTTTTCCGGTTGAGTTCTTTGAGGTGACCATTTCTGACCACCGCTACAACTGCCTTTGGGAAGGGGAGTAATGGCCAGCTGGGGAGGAGAGATGCGGCTCTCCTCAACCCTTCAGGCAATTTCCCCCCTTTTCACCACATCTATGGGGTGGCTTAGCCCTGAAACCAGCTGGCTTGGGGCGTTCCAGTGGTGAGCATGGATCGAAGCCTTGGAGAGACGAGGTTTCAGTCTGTCACCGAAGAAGCTCAAACCAGAAGTCCCAGCTATTAAATATATTTATATACAACTTTTGAACTAGAAATATCACATGTATATCAATATCAATATTTGTGTTTTATCATTTTACCTATAATAGGATTCAAAATGCATCTCTCACTACCACCACCTGACATGATCTGTGTAGTTCCTTCTCTCATGTATTCTTTGAGTCCTTAAAAACTTGGTTGCTGTTCCACACTTTGGAGAAGGGTGTTAGTGGGACCCCATTAATGATGTTTTTTGTTAGATGGACCAGTTTGTCCAGACACTGGATTTTTATTGTTTTCTTTTTGTTGTTCTTATTTTTAATGTCAGCCAGCAAGAATAATTGTGGGATCAGGCAGCTCTAAATCTCATGAACAAATGAATCAAATGTTGATTTAAGATCAATGAAGCCCTATATAAAGGAAACTGAATTGTCTGGATGTACAATATTTGTTATACAGGTGGAACAACAATGTGGTACAACACAAAATATCCAGCAGCAAATTCCCCATTTGAAATCCTTCACATTCCAGTAGAGTTATTCCATCCAGCCATTTCTTCCAATTCTGGTTTAGATATTTAACATAAAATTTGCATATTATACTAAAAAGGCTAATAGATTAGACCAGAGGTGTAAGTTCACATCATCACGGCAGCATCACGTGACATATTGGGACTCCCCCCCCCTTCACTAAACCAGGGATGGGCGTGGTCAGCATGTGATACATCTGGCCCATGGGCTGGAAGTTTAACAGCTCTGGATTAGATGAGTCCCTTTACCGTCCCCTTACCATCTTGTGAATAAGCATAGCAATCCTTGGGAATATTTACTGTTTGGAAGTGAAGAAAAAAGAGGTGCCCATGTATCAGAAAGCATATTAAGAAATTCTGGTGAGATATAGTTGTACCTGGGACTTAAGAAATCTGAAAGGGAGACCAACAGACAAGAATCTTAACATGGTGAACAAGGTGATGTACCCATGAAGGTGTTCGGTTAACCATAGGGCCTTCATTTCAAAAGATAGTTTGAAGTTGTTTTGAGATGAATAGGGTAGATTCCTATAATATATTAATCTAGTGCCCACCAAACATTTTAGGTTTTAGTTCTATCAGCTTCAGCTAATATAATCAGAAGTAATAAAAGGTGTAATTGAAAATATCTAGAAGGAACCAATTTGCCTATCCCTGCTGTAATGCCTGTAGATTCTTGCTGAGTGGCCTTCTGAAGTATGGATTTTCCTCCTCCTTCCCTTCTTCTTTTACCACTTCGGGTGTTAAGGGAGGAGTTACAAAGTTCTGGTTCCTACTCTTCTAGCAGCCTCAACCATTGTTATTTGATGCTGTTGCAATGTGTCTTTGATGAAGTATAAATTCTATTATTAACACATAAAGAATTATGTTGTCTTTTTTTTTAAAGTTTAAAGTAAAATTCAAGAAATATATATTGTTACAGAAAATTAAAGTTATTTTATTCTGTGGAATTTTTTTTTCTGATTGTGCAAATTCAGCTTTTCTATTGGAAAACCACAGAGAGGAAATATTAGTCACAAGAAGAAGGAAGTCTAATATATATATAGACTATTAAGCCAAAATTAGAAAAAAAATATGTATACTTGTGTTTCCATTCTCTATAGCAACAATGTACTTGGATCCTTTGTTGTGACATTTGAGTTCTGATGAGGACTTTTATGTTTTCATTTTAAAACTCATCATTCCAGGGCTGGATATAAAACTTACAGTAACAAAAATTCTAATATAGTCTAAGTGCATTAACCACCTTGGGCTTTCTTCCAAGCAGCTGAGATTGATATCAACGAGTCTATTTTTATTTTGCTTTTCATTTTCATAAAATTGAAAGGCAGATCAGAATGAAATATTCTGAGCGCAAGATCAGCTTATATTATGCATTTTATATGGGTTTAAAGTCACATTTATTTGATCAAAGCCAAGACCTTATAGCACTTTGGACAGCAGGGTAATAGGATATGGCAAATGAAGAATTCCACAACTTCCCATTTTATTTTTTAAGAAAAGGATTGAAATGATTGGCTTGGCAAGCTCCTTGTAGAATTACAATAAATGGACATCTCTAGATATATGGCATGAACTTTGACTTTTTGTATTGCATTTTTATTTGTGAAATTTGTTCACCTTCTCAGTAGATATTCAAACCAAGGAATAGCAGTAGATATAAACCAAGGAATCTAGTCTGGTTGTATTGTTTTAATAGCTTTTCTCCCTGAAATAGCCTGTGGCTGCTGTTTGTAGGTAATTTATCCTCCAAAAGATTTATTCTTTTTCATTTAGAGATCAGCTTTGATCTTAAATAGCTTGTTGCCATCTAGCCTTTTTGCTGCTGAAATAAAATTGTTCCTTGAAATACCGTCTTTTTAAAGAAAATACAAAAAAGAACTTCTGATTTAGAAACAATAGGTGAAGAACACTATTGTTTAAATTTTGGAGGGAAACCAGTAAACTCTTTTCCATTTTTGAAACAGCAGTTAATAATATTTAAAATGTGATGACTTCATTATTTCAATAATTCAGAAATCTGTCCTTTAACAGCCTTAACAGTCATGGTCACCAGTCTTACTGATCTAGTTTGCTTCATTGCTCCAAATTACCTATGTTGCCTGTTTATTTTCCATTTTAATTGTAGTCTGAAGCATTTCAAAGTAAACCCTCCTAGCATCTTTAACTTCTGCTGTGCCATGTCACTATATCTCATACAGAAATTCTGGGATAATTCATTTCTCTAGGTCAGAGGTGGGCAGCTATGGCCCCTTTAAGACCTTTGGGCTTCAACATCAGAATTCCTGAAGCAACCATGCTCAGGAATTCTGAGAGTTGAAGTCCACAGGTTGTAAAGAATTGCCTAGCCTTGTTCTAGGTTCCTTGATAATTAGGAAAAAAAGAGAAAAGGAGGTATGGAGGAAGGTGGAGAGGAGGGAAATGGGAGATGATTGATTTGGGGGATAATTTGTGATTTTAAAAAAGAGGGTAAGTAGAGGATGGGTGAAGGATATAGGTGATATATGAGAAGACTAGAAGAGAATCTTCTAGAAAAGGACTAGAAGAGAAAGCTGATGTTGAGATAGCAGCAACAGGGCAGAATGAAAAAAAAACATCGAAACAAAGGGCAGGGTATATTTGATAATTAAAAATAGGGACTTATTCTTTGGCAGCAATGGAGAGGATGTGACATAGATTCTGATAACGCAAGTACATGCAAAGACAAAACATTTTCTGTATTTATTTTTCAATGCATATTTCAAAATTCATCTGTAGTCCTTCCACATAGAGGACCGAGGCTCTAAGAAGCATTCTAATTGAGTCTCAGTCTAGAAAACCTCCTATTAAGAGATATATATTTCTGGAGGTTTTCCTATGTACTCTGCCCAAGAAATTAATAGCTTATATTCACCCACTAGCCTTTTAGCATACAGGAGAATGAAACTTAATTTTACTTGGAATAAGGATATAAAACTTTACCCACATAGTGTTAGTCACAACCTGAAAATCTAGTTCCTTTCTTGTTTTGGGTTCCTCTTGGTGATAGATGTTTAGCATACATTGCAGATGCATTTGATTTACTAGGAATATAGTTTTAGGACATTGTGGTTTTATCATACCATAAGACAAAAGAGTAAAATTGCTCATTTAAGTTATAGAAACTATAATATCAGTATTGTGATAATGGGGTTGATATTGGATCATATCTAATTCCTCACTAATTGTTCAGTAAATGACTTGAAAGAGATGGGGATGAAGGAGGATGAGTCAAAGTGGTCTTTATTTAACTATGGAACAATATGTGGCTATTATGTACTTATGAGCAATATATGCCACTTCAAAATAACAGAATTTTATCTGATAGGTTTCTCAACTTAAGCTTGACTTTTCTTCATAAAAAGAAACACTCACTTACTTAGAAACACTCCAGATGAGCAGGTACTACATTTTCTCTCATGTTTTAACAAGTTTTTCAGACTGTTCAGATTTTATACTGTAAAAATTTCTAATGAAAATAGGGTGTGCATATCTACAAAGAAAAATCCAGTATTTGGTATGCTCTAAGATTTAAAATGATAAAGAGTTGTTTATAGAAAAAAAAATCTCAGTTATTATGTTTGAAAGAATGGTATAAATCCCTGTTTCCAGTCACAATAATTATTAATTTACTAGTTAGTACATGCATTATTTATAAAGATTTCCTATCTCTCTCCCTATTCCCTCTCCCCCCATCACAGAAGTAGACTGCATTAGTGCAAAGTTACATTCTCTCCTAAATTAATCTGTGAAACTTCATTATAAGTATACTTACTGTTCTTCAGTAAGTAAATAAAAGAAAATAAAAAAAAAAGATTTCCTAAAGCAATGTTTCAGATGTGAATTGCATTTCAAATGTTTTGGTGACTCTTAATTACAACTGCACCTGAAATAACTTAATATTTCCACATAAATATTTGGGAAGAGAACGATCAAAATTGTTTAACTTACCAGCATCCTTCCTTGATTTTCAGTAGTAATCAGATTCCTGATAAGTTACAACCGATAGATAGATAGATAGATAGATAGATAGATAGATAGATAGATAGATAGATAAATAGATAAATAGATAAAGATATACACACACATATACATATACATACATACATACATACATACATACATACATACATACATACATACATACATGTTTTCTTTAGTTTTTCGCAGGTATTTATATGTATGGTATTCAGCTTTGTTTAGGTATTTTCCCACGTCCTTATAGTTGTGCTTTTAAAGTTGTAGCGACATTTCAGCAGAATCTCATCTGCCATCGCCAGGCTTGTGTATTGGGTTCATCTGTGTTAACTACAACTTTAAAAGCACAACTATAAGGACGTGGGAAAATACCTGAACAAAGCTGAATACCATACATATAAATACCCGCAAAAATTTAAGAAAACAAACACACACACACACACACACAGAGGGAGAGAGAGAGAGAGAGAGAGAGAGTATAAGGATAGGTTATTTGAGAGACCACCTATCTCCTATGGTTTTTGCCTGCTGAGTACATGTCAAGCAGAGTTGGTATACTCTTGAGTTCCTTCAATTAAACAGTGCCATCTATTGGGGCCCAGAAAATATCCCTTCTCTGTTGCAGAGCCTGCCCTCTGGAATGATATACCCCTGAAAGGGTTCCACTTTGTTGTCATTTCACAACATCTTGAACACCTGGTTGGGCATTTGGATTCTATACAGCAACCAAATCCTATCTTGTATTATGTTTTATGGTTTTTATTGTCTTGTGAGCAGCCCAGAGTTGTTTGGAATCAGGCAATGCTTTAAATTGAATTAAGTAAAATAATTTGTATATGATGCAACTTGTAAAGACATGGTTACAATCATACCAAGGAAGTAATCTTTATTTAAACCTTAATTTAAATACAGCCAGTTCCTCTTATGATAAAAGCATATACCGTTCAGAAATATTGTACAGTGAAGACAGCTGTAACATAATTTCTTGAAGTCCATGAAAGCAAGGAAAATATTCTCTCTACGTGGGTTTTGGTTATATGTGACTGATGAGAATATGGGAATGGAGGAATAGGAGAAAGAAATGAAAGTGAGTGAGTGAATATTTATTTATCATTTATTTATATATTTTGAATAGCTTGCCATTCATATTATATGTAGGTAGTGCTCAACTGAAAACAATTCATTGCATGAGCTTTCAAGGCTACAACAGCACTGAAAAAAGCGACTGATGACCATTTTACAACCATTACAGTATCCCCGTGGTCATGTGAGCCTGGCAACTGACTCATATTTTTAAAGTTTGCAATGTCCTGGGGTCATGTGATCACATTTTGTAACCTTCTAAGCAAAGTCAATGGGGAAGCCAGATTCACTTAACAACCATGTGTTACTAACTTAACAGCTGCAGCATTTTACTTAATAACTGTGGCAAGAAAAGTTGTCAAATGGTGCAAAATGATTGAACAAATATGTCACTCAGCAACAGAAATTTTGGGCTCAATTGTCGTAAGTCGAGACTTATCTGTATTTTGCATAACCACCTATCTCAGATAATAATTCTGGCTGGCGTATAATAAGACAATGAAAATACATACAAATCATTAAAACAACAAATTAAAATTAAAAAAATAAATTAAAAAGCTCAAAATTGGAACTTGGGAGGGGCACCCCTGCCCCTCCAGACCTCTGTTTTGGTGTGCGCAGGGCCTCACCTGTTGCACTGTGCAGTGCAAAATGAAACTTCAGAGAGGTGCCCCCACCAAAACGGAGTGCCAAAAGTGGAGCTCTGGAGAGGTTCCTCTGTCCTGCTGGAGCTCCGTTTCGGGCTGCAAAGTGCCGGACGAGGCCTGTGCACACCAAAACGGAGCTGTAGAGCTCCATTTTGGGCTGCAAAGGTTTTTTTACAAAGATGGCAAAAGGATTTGCAAATGGAGGGAAAGTTTCGATGTTTCAGGCCTTCCCTCCATTTACAAAGTCTTTTGCTGCAGATCTCATCCAGGCCTCCATTTGCTGAAAAAAAAAAGAATGGCATATAAAACATACAAAGCACATTTAATCATTGTGTGTTGAAATATTTATTTATTTATTTATATTTTGAGTCAGTCTTGTCTCCTGGCAACTGCCTTGAACAAGTTCCCGCAGTTTTCTTGGCAAGAATTTTGAACTGGTTGGCTACTGCCTTTTTTCTAGAGCCAAGTACACGATTAGCCACAAATCACTGAGCTGGATTTGTGCTTAAGACAGGACTAGAACCTGTATTCTCCTGGTTTCTAACCTGGTACCTTAACCAGCACACCAAACTGGCTCTGATAAAGGTAAAAAAGATCCATTGTTTCAGAGAATTTTCAGGTGAGCCTAAAGTAGAAAAAATATATTTAAGTTAAGCGGGGCTATTACTTGTCTCTCTGCATCACCACAATCAAAATTGAGAAACTCAAAATCTCATGGCTTGTATGCTTTGATTCTAAAAAGAGCCTTTCATTAAATTTATAGCACTAAAAAGGTTTATGGCTTGCTTTATTGGCCTATTTAAACAAAAAGGTAGGTGTACTGAGGCAGTTTTGTTGAATGCTGGATAATTATATTAAAAGTAAAAGAAAGACCATACCCCATTTTCTGTTATAAAGACGCATCTTCAAAATTTAAACGTGTGTGTAGGGCCTTTATCATCATCTGTTTTTTTTTTGTTACTGTGCACATGAGTTTGAAGTGCTTGCTAAGATAGAAGACACAGAAGCAAAAAAAGAGCAAAACGAAGGTATGAAAAAGTCAATTATTTTAACGCTAATTGATTTTAGGAGTAGAATTATGGACACATTCCATTTCCTCCACTGAAATCAATGAGCCCTTGCTGTGCTGTGCATTTGATACATTGAATAGAAGGCTGAGCAAAGACTGAAGGGGTCTGATTTTAAATCGCAATACAATCATGAAGCTGGCGAGGTAATTGAGATCAGTTACTGCCATTCCACAAAACCTATTTCACATGGGGTTTGTGTAGACAAAATGTGCTTTGTGGGAAAGTTGTGCTCCATTACAGCTGGCCATGAGCATTTAAATTTCCAATATCAGTCTTTCAATTAACAGGTGCTGCTGAGGCTTTCTGATCTGCTGTTATATTTATTGTGTGTCCCATTTGAGAAATAATGTTTCAGTTATTTAAGGTTTTATTTCTTTCGAAGCGATGACACTGACTTTTTTTGTTTTAACTTTTTAAAAGTAACTGAACTATACTTTTGGCCTTAATTCTTTTTAATTATTGGTTTTAAGCCATCTAAACCAGGGTGTCAAACTCAAGTCCTGCAGTGCCTCTGTCAATGACAATGGACCTCTGTTTTTGCTGGCACAGGGCTGCAGGAGGCTGTCACTGCTGAAAATGGGCCCTAGGGGGTGCACATGCCCCCAGGCTCCGTTTTCACTGGCAGAGGGCTAGCTGCTAGCAAAACAGACTAAAAACAAACAAACAAAAAAGGAGAAATGTTTCCCATTTTGCATTTGAGCATGCAAGAAGGGAGAGGAAAGGAGAAAGGGAAAGAGAAAAGGCAAGGAAAAAGAAACATGGGAAGAGATGCAAGGAAGGAAAAATAAGGGAAGGGGAAGAATGAAGAGGGAGGGAAGGAAGGAAGGAGATTATAATGAGAGGGAGGGAGGGCCTGAGGGAAGTCCTGCCTTAGCACTTGGCCACTACAAGTGCCCCCGACATGAGTGATGACAAACTGACCAAATGAACCTTTGTCACACCCACACTAACTCCTCCTTCCCTAGCACCCCGAGGTCAAACAGAACCTTGATGCGGCCCCCAATGAAACCAAGTTTGATACTCCTGATCTAAACTTTTTTTTAACCAAGTATAAATTGGGGTTTTCTTTTTAATAAGTTTAACCCCACTTCTGGATGATACTTTCAGGACAAAGCTAGGTAGAAATATCATTCCTATATGTAATAAATGCTGTCTAATTTGGCTGGCGAACAAGCAAGAAGACTGATACTTGAATTGATTTCTGCATGTATATGCAAATAATTACATATATTCTGCTTGGCTTAGTAGTCTTTAGAAGCCAGTTTTCTAAAATAGGTTCTGTTGAACAAGACATGAAAAAGTGTGTCACATTTCCATTTCATCCCATTGTATCTGTGCATAAATCAAGGAATTGTGATTGTGATAAATGCAGTACCCTTCACTACTCCTCAAAGCTTTCTGTCTTAGGAGTAAAGCTGTGTTCTCCTTACAGAGCAATGCTTTTCCAAAGGGATTTCAGCCTCACAAGAAAATATCCCAGCTTGTGTTTTTCAGCATCAATCTTCATATTCTATGACGACATAGCATTTATTTAAATGTAATGTATGTAATGATGTGCCCAAGACATGTTCCTTTTCTCAGAAGTTGAGAGTCCTGTCTTCAAGCAACTTCTATTCATTTCAGTTGGATTGGCACAGAAATATTCTAACCATATTAAACCTATACTAACTACAGTGATTGTGTGTACCTAATAAGTCCCAATGAGGATGTCATGCATCCTTAAATAATTTGTAACACTGCAGAAGCTAATCTGGGTCAGTCAGTGGGATGAGAGTTTTAGTCTTCCAAGCTTTCAGATTTGTGCTGGAGCCCATCAAGGGAACTTCCTCCTAATAGAGTATGGGCTTTGGGCTATTCTGTGTGTGATATTTATATAGTGTCTGGTTTTGTGTGGCATTTTAGTTGTTGATTAGAGTGGCTGGTTGTTATGTCATTAGCTGTTGTTTCCTTCTGCTGCCAAGGGCTGAAATAGTCCATTAAGAGCTGAAATAGTCAATTTCCCCCAAAATGATGGAATCAGGAAACATCCAGTATGAGATTTTGACATAATAACAGTTCTATCTTTCTAGTCTGAGAGAGTTCATATAAAGGAAGATACATACTACTCACAGAATATATTATACTTTGCTCCTCAAAACATTCTCCGTTTTTCTTCCAGGAGCTCTTAGGGAAAAAAAATGGAGATGACAAAACATGCCACAGAAATATATATTTTGCATGATGTCACTGTCTCATGTCAGAGTAAATACCATATAACACGCAATTAATATTTTAAAATATTTTACAAAAGTACTGCAGTCTTCAGTACAAAGTACAAAGTACAAAATGTCCAATCACCCAGGGCTTACCCAATATTGCATGGACTTCTATTCTAAAACAGGAATCTTCAAACTTGACAACTTTTAAGACATGTGGGCTGGGGAGTTCTGCGAGTTGCAATCCACAAGTCTTTAAAATTGCCAAGTTTGGAAATCTCTTTTCTGAAACAAACATGCCAAACATGAAATACATTCCTCTTAGGTCCTCCTAAGGCTTAGGAGGCTGTTTCCCACTTTGCTTGCAAGAGTAACATTCACAGGAATAAGGAAAAATGACCACATTTAATCTGTGTTTGTATTCTTCTAAATCTCACAGATGATCCAAAATCCCATGAGCCATTTCTTCTACTTTAAATTTGCCTTAGGCAAAAACCTTAGACCAACATAGCCAGATCATCAGCTGTTGTGAACCAATAAGAGTCAGCTGTACTTCAGGCGGTAGGGTCCCAGCCATCAATCCACCTCCTCTTATATAAACAGCTCCCTTTTTATATGCATCTGCAACCCCAGTTTGTTGTGCTGTTAAAATGTTTTCAGGCTGAGAATACAGAACTGTCTGTCTTTTCCCCAGCACTTTCCAAAATTTTCACCTTATTGCATTTATTTTTTATCATGACAGAATAATCCAGAGAAGTGACACTGACAATATTCAATTCGTTTAAGTGAATTTAATTCAATTCGTTTAAGTGAATCAAATTCTGTTTTGTCCTGGCCCTGTTCACTTCTTATCTCCCCACATAGCCTTCCCAATTCTCAGCTCTACATTTTACAGCAGAGTTGCAATAAAGGGCCTAGGTTTCAACAGCCAATTTCAGTTCTAAATTAAGAGGAAATAAACATGTGGCAATAAATTGCTATGGTATAAAGCTCCCAAGGCAGGTTTCATAAGAATATCTTTTTGTGCAGTCATTAAGGTTTCTGTAGCTAGGGCTACTTGTAATATCTATTTATGTAAGAGAGCAATAGGCAGTTGCACTTGGTTTCACTGTGTATAATGAATATATTCAAACTGCTGATAAATACCAAGTCTAGCCCTACAAAACTTGTTTTATGCCTTGTAAAATCAGGCCCAGGCCATTAACTTTTGTTTTAAAAAAAAATCCATCTAAACCATCTATTACTAAGCTTTCATTTGCAGAGTTCCTGAGTTGAGGCAGTTCCTAAGAGGATATGCCTGTTTTGAAGTTTAGTTGACATTATTATTTAATTAACATTATTATCATGTAAGATGTTTGTTCCATTACAAAGAGAAGATTCATGATTGGGGGGCAATTCCATTACAAAGAGAAGATTCATGATTGGGGGGCAATTAATTGAGCAATCAGAGATAACAGAATATCCATTATAGACCAAATGTAAAAGTTTTATTTTTGTGGAGTCATCTCTTTTTTGTGCATTTTAGCTTATTGGTATGTTGCTTTTAAAACAAAATACAGGAGAAGCATTCCCAATGGATTTAAACAAGCATACTTTGGAATAAAATGCTTAAAGTATTTTGCTATTAAATAATTGGAATTAAAAAAAAACAATTGAATACAGATAGCCCTTGATTTACCACCAGATCAGAATTTCCATTGATAAGTAAGATAGAGTTGCACCTGATTTTTCAGTGTTTCTTTGCCACAGTTGTTAAATGAATCACTGCATGTGTGAAGTGATGTAAGATCACTAACTAAACATTTGGGATTCAAACACTAATTTTTAGAATATAATCCTATACAAAAGATAAAATGCCTTTGCTCAGGTTTAAATGCCACTTTGGCAGACTTTTTAATACCTGTAATCTGTTTCTTTTGTGCTTATAGACATTTGGAATAGATTGGGTTCTCTATAGTATGAAATCTCTAACCATGAGCAAGATTCATGCCTCTCTTGGCTATTTATACCACAGTAACTGCATGAAACTGCTAGGCAAGGTCATCCATCACAGTGGTCACCAACCAGTGAGAAAATTTTGGTGGTCCACAGAGAAACAGCACGCCCAAAGCACACACCCCCAAAGCAATTAATCCAGGCTGCGTGGGAACACAAGGCTTGTGTTGCTTGCATTGCAAACAACATGAGGTCGTGAGGGGAGGGGGAAGAGGGCGGAGTGGGGGGATTTCTTTCCACTTCTTTCTTCTGCTTTTGGCTGCATGCAAGGAAAGCAGCAAAAATCTTTCTTTCTCTCCCCCAAACTACATTAGAAATGAGTCTTTGGGACCCTGCAAGGCATCCTGCTCCAAGAGCAACAAGTCTCACAAAGACTCATTTCTGGCAGAGTTTGGAGGAGAGAAAGAAAGAGTTCTGCTGCTTTCCTTGCATGAAGCCAAAGGTTTCTCTCTTCCCCCCTGAGAACGGAGCTGGAAACGGTATCCTGCAATCCCAAGTAAAGAATGATTGATCGGTAGGAAAACGGGGTGAAGAATTTTTCTGCAGGCTGTTTTTGGGATTTTCCCAGGGTCTCTAGTCTGCAGGATTTAAAATTGTGAGTTTGGTGGTCCCTGAGGTCCAAAAAGTTGGCGACCCCTGATCTATCACTATCTTGATGAGACTAAAAGATTGCCATCTCAGCATTAGGACTAAACCAGAGATGTTGCTGAAATCTTAACCAGAATATGGAAGTCCTGAAGGACTAGATCAGGGGTGTCAAACTCAAGGCCCAGGGGCTGGATCTGGACCATGGGATGCTTAGATCTGGTCCTGTGGCCTACTCTGGAAACAGTGAAGGACTGGCCCACAGTGCCTCTGCCAGCAAAAAGGGAACTCAGGAGGGCCACGTATGCAGCCCTCCCGAGCTCTGTTTCTGCTGGCAGAGGGTTGCAGGAGGCCATCATGGCCAAAAATGGAGCCTTAATGAGTGACATTGAGCTGGCGACACCCACCCTGGCCATGCCCCTGACCCCCTGAGGTCAAACACAGACACAGCCCTCAATGAAATTGGGTTTGATGCCCCTGGATTATATGGATTAAAATAAACTCACATTAAATTAAATTCATGAAAGGTAGAGAAAGCTAATTGTTTTGGGTTTGATCTGGCTCACATTTGCCAACAATTTCTAGTCTAGATTATGTCATACTTCCACAAAAGGAACAGATTTTCAACTTGGAGGTTGTGTTGGAAGCATTGTTTCTGTCCAACAGATCAGGGATGGGATTCTACCAGTTCGCACCTATTCGCTAGAACCGGTTGTTAACATTCTAAGCAGTTCGGAGAACCAGTTGTTAGAAGAAATTACTGGCCTAATCCTGTAAGGAAGGCAGGAAGGAAACATTCTGGTGTTGCTTATAGAAACTGCCTCTCCATTAACCCTTATTACATTCTTGGCAGGACTAGACTTCCTGTCTCTGGAACTTCTCTGGAGTTAATGTTCCCTCCTTTGCTGGTACTTTGCTTGTGTGCAGTGACCATTCAAAGTTACAATGGCACTGAAAAAAAGTGACACGACCATTTTTTACACTTATAACTGCTGCAGCATCCTCACAGTCATGAGAGGCCAGGCAAGGAGATGCATGCCTCAATGTGAGTGATATTGGGTTGGCCATGCCCAGCCAATAACATGACCACTAAGCCATGCCCACCAACTAAGCCATGCCCACAGAACCAGTTGTTAAAAAATTTGAATCCCACCCCTGCAACAGATGGACTCCTTTGGTTTCATTGGCAAGCCTTTCAGAGACTGGGAAGCTGTTAATGTCTATGGCACTTTGCCTCATTTTCTTCCATTTGGATTACTACAATGTAGTTAATGTGACCTGCTCCTTTTAATTTTGGTTGCTGCATTGAGCTGCTATGGGTCTAAATTTTAATGATTATACATTCTCCTGTTGTGTCATGGAAAGACTTTCATATACCTGTAAAATCCTGGAAATTTGGAGCCATATTATATTTCTGTTGTGCCCTAAACTATCAAAACTATAAAATTTGAAAGAATCACCAGAAAAACAACAACTGCATCCTTACTATTTCTTTCTGAAGGCAGCAAAATTTTCATTGTTATTTTGGCACAAGATGTTTTCATTCAGACACAGGAGATGTGTAGGTTACAGTTTAAAAAAAAAAAACTTAGTAGATCAGTTTACAGCAAATTCAGCAAGGTCACAGAACCTCATTATTTGTTTAGGAAATAATTAGTTTTGCACTGCATTTCTCGGCAGGAAGTTTTTATCAAGCTGGGGAGAGGCTATATCTAGTTCAGGAAGTCACACGTTATGCTGTGCAGGCCTGCTTTTAAGGTGCACATCTAAATGCTGCTTTCCAGATCAGCAAATGTTCTGATTTGAGATAGGTGGGTAGGGTTTCCTTATTATACATGATAAAATTATCTGCTGCTTTCACAATTCTTTTCAAAGGATGGGCCTTGCTGTTCATGCCATTGATGTGATTATATCCAAGAATGTGCTGCAAGAAGCATTATAACCAAGTCTGGAAAAAGTATGCTCTAAAAGAATTTTTTAAGAACTGAATGAGCAGCTTATTTACTATATTATTCCTGGGAACCCGATATCAGTAGCTGCTTTTAGTAGTCTAACCTTGAGAATGAGTTGTTTATAATAGCCTTTATTTTTCTTTCTTCCCTTTTGCGCCCTTAAAATGTATTATTACCATGTTTGGGAAATGTATTGTTAGAAGAAATTCAGAATTTAACTAATCTATGACTTTCTACATTACAGGATCCTATACCTACAGGAATAAATCCCCTCAGAGGTCCCCAAGCTGGAGGAACAGTTCTAACTATCAGTGGCACAAACTTAGCCACAGGTTCTATTCAAGATGTTGGTGTTTACCTTAATGAAGAACCCTGCAGAGTGTAAGTATAAGATCCATGACCTGTTCTTAATATTACATCCCACCTACTGTATTATATATTGTGGTGCAATTTGTATCATGTATTCCAACTGGGGGGGGGGGGTTGGACTAGATGACCTACAAGATCCCTTCCAACTCTGTTAATCTGTAATCTGTAATAAATTCTGTCAACAGAACAATTGGTTATCTTGATAACAAGATGTTGCTGTTGATTTAATTTTGCAGTATTTATTTTTCAATATTCTAGTCAGCATTAACACATGGTTAGAACTATACTCCTAGCATATCTAACCACTGGCCATTGATGTAAGTAAGCTTACATATGAACAAAACAGTCCAAATCTAGGAAGTACCAACTTGATGAAAATATCTTGAGGGTAATGCTTGTTTAACAACTGCTCCTTCAGTGACCATTGGAAATTACAGTAATACTGAATGGGATTTATGACCAGTCCGTGTAATTGTAGCCATCATAGCTTCCCTGAAATAAATTACCATTATTAAGTGAGAGCTTCATGTATTTATTAAAGAGCCACCATGAAAAGTAATATGAGTGTAGCACCTTCAAAGAAAGGTCATCCAGAATAGAAAGTATCAAAATATGGTGTGGCATCATGATGCTTGCCTTATCATTTGGGTTGTGGCATATACAGAAGGTGAAAGGTTTAGATCATGATAACATTTTAACTCCTTTGGGGATGCTGTTACTTCAGAGTAACAGATCAAAATGCTTCTTTATATATAGGCATGTTGCTTTTCTAGCTGCTTACAGGTGCACCATTGAATCTATAATTTTCCAGGCAAGAACATGGCCAAACAGAAGAGTTTTAAAGTGCAATCCTTGCCTCATTTTTATAGTGTGAGTCTCTGAAAAATAGCAGGGGTGATGAGTCACAGCAAAGCCACTTGACAGTAAGGTTAATGAAAGATGGAAGTTACAGCTAATCATTTCTAATGGTTAATAATTTATCACTGCTTGGTGAATTAAAGGTGGGAAATATATTATCTACATAACTTTCAACAGTACAAGAATTTGAGGTATTTTGGGTTGTCTGGAAGAGTTCAGTAATAAATTGGTATTATCCACTTCAGACAGTCCAGTTTGATGGAGGGGAAGAGAATTGCTTTGGTTAATATAATATGTCATGCTCTGCCTGTGGAATATTTGAATTGTCCTTCATTGAAAATTAGTTGTTTTGTATTGCTCAAGTATTGTGGTAATTAATCATGTGCTTCAGCCTTAATTAAGGAATATTTGCAATATGAGTGAATCAAGCTTTATCTATTTATCTATCACATTTGTATTCCATCTGGGTGATGCAGGAACAGCTTAGGTTCATTTTTAAGTTATTCTACTTGGTACTTCTTAGATGGTAATCTTGATACCACATTGCCATAACATGCTTGATTTTAGGAAGGGCTGTACATTTTCAATCTAGTTATTTTTTTCTGAAATGCACATATCTGGAATGCTAATTTTGTTGCAATATTAGAACACCCTCAAAAACTATAATTGAAAACACAGCAGGGGTTATGTTAGCAGATGTTAATGCCGACATTGAAGACATGCACACCATGTTGCAGCATTATAATCAAAAGAACTACAAGGGTAAAGGTTCCCCTCGCACATACATGCTAGTCGTGCAACATTTCCATGGACGAGAAAGTGTTGTCAGCAAACATTGTGTATATTCTGTTATACTGATGTCTTAAATGAGACTTTACAATTTGTGAGCTGGCTTTCACTTGAGAATATGGCTGGTCAGTTCGGACATAAAAAGAGACAATATTCTATGAGCGTTCTTACACTTATTTTTCCATGCAGAAAAGACACCAGGTCATGTTGTGCTGTATAATGTGATGTAGTGTAATATATCATAGATGTAGTATAAAAAAGATAGCTTCCCACAAAACACTTAAAGGACCACAGTTAGGGCAATTCTCAAGCACCAGTGGGAAGAGATAAGACTGAAACAGTATTAAAAAAATGAATGCATGCATATGAAAGGCCATGCTGAAACTGAACAAAATTTATGTTGAAATAACTTCTATCTATGATACTGGCATTTTCTTTAATACACACACACACATATCCTAGTATTATTGAATAACTTGCTGATCGTAGAATCACAAGTCACTTCTTTAAATATTTGTAAGTAAGATGGTTTTAAGTATGCAAAACCCAGAATGGAAACTTGCACATACCATTAATGCACACCTGTTCTTAATTGGTAACATCTTTTCCTAACTAAAAAAAAAAAGCATTTTTTTTAATCCTCTCCCTTTCACACTGAGAAAAATTATTATAATCTAATAGTAAGGCTAAATCCCAGGCTAAATTGGACTGAAGCAAATATCCGGTAAGCAGAAATCAATTGTAGAGAACTACTGTTTTCTCTTCCCCCCACAATAAGGACACCTGATTAAGGTGGTTTCTGAGGCAACTGATTTTCCTAATTCACTCTTTCTTTTTGAAATTCCTCCTTTGCTTTAGTTAGATGAGAAACCCAAAATGCTGATGTCTCAGTGTACTTCATTAAAAAAAAGTTGTTTATTGTTGTTATTTTCCCCTTTTTCCCTACTTTTAAATAGTATCTCATTTGGGCAAGAAATCGTTTGTGTTACTGGGCCAAACAGCAAGAAGGGAGCTGTTTCTGTAACCTTACAGATTGGAAACACCAAAAAAGAAATACAAAATGTACAATTTACCTACAGTGAAAACCCTACTGTTAGCAAGATCACACCTGAAGTCAGCATTCGCAGGTAATAAAATGGTTCTGCTATAACGATATGTTTGGGTTTAATGAGATTTTTTTCCCCCGTGTAATTATTAGATAACTACTATTTTAGGTCTTGGAAGTCATAATAAATGTAACATAATTATATCTATCTTCTAAAATAAAAGTCATCAACTTCAGGGAAGGTAAATGTTTTCATCCATTTAAGAATTAATGAATTGTGTAACTGCTTATTTCATCTGAAAAAAAGAAAAAAGTACTGATTTACAAAATTAAAGGAAAACGTTCTGTGTGATCTTTAATACAGGAAGCTGTTTAAACTGTGTTAAACATTGGCCCTTATGGTTCAGTTCTATTTATGCTAGAGACCAGGTTCAGTTTACTTCAGCATTAGCAATTCTAAAATGTGTATATTCCCCCTCAGCCAGCATGGGGGAATTCTGGAACACATTTTTGTTAAAGTTGAGAAACACTGTTCTTGAATTTTTATCAGTTTATATCGGGAGACCAAAACACAGAAACATGGGGGGAAATTGTTAGGGATAACATTGTTTACCCAAACTGGTTTAGGTAAAATAATAAATATGTTATCATAGTTTGTTAGTTAAAGTGTCTGCAACTTTAACTATAGGACTATAATTAGGGGAATGGTTGTGAAAGCACTTTAAAAGAAGCAAGACGACAGCTTGCTCTCTCTCTGGCTTTGATGATCCCTAATTACTGCATGGACTCAAAACTGCATTACTCCAACGAGAGAGAGACAAAGGACTGATTTGTAAGTGAACTCACATAGGATATTCCACACGGACTTTGCTAACTGAATATCCTTGAATGGACTGACTAAATGATACATGACTAATGGACTGTTATTTTGACTATGCTATAAATGGAATAAACTATATTTTTGATAGCACAAGCGTATCTGTTATTTTTACTGTATGTTAATAAACATACAAACATATCTCACTCATTTATCTGTATGCCTATCTGACTAATGCTGCACATTCTGTTTAGCTTGTCTCCTTAACCCTGGTTGGAGAACACAGGCTTAACACTGGTTATGGGCCCAGAGGCTGCAAAGTCAGTTTAACTAGGATAAAACAGATTTATGTAAAAAGTGAGAGTTTGTGTTGTTATACATTACAGTAAACAGACAGCTGTGTTTTATTAATTATAGTTTTATATCCATATAAGAAAACATGGCACAAGTCAATCTACAAAGTTTGTCCCTAATATCCAAGCTGGATGAAACAAACTATGTATCATGGTCTATTAAATGTAGTCTACTTCTACGAAGAGAAGGTCTGTGGAACATAATTGAAAACCCACCAAACGTAGAGGAATGGGATCCAGAGGATGATGATGATAGACTAAAAATAGAAGAATTTATGCATAAAAATCAACAAGCTATTTGCATAATAGGTTTAACATTAACTGACCAGCAACTTGTTCATATCCATGGAGAGCAAACGGCTGTTGGGTGTTGGCAGAAGCTGAAGAGGATTTATGTCCGAGATAACGTTGGTGCTCACATAAATCTAACACAGAAGCTTTTCAGGACGCATCTCCAAACGAATGGTGATATGCTTCGTCATTTGGAAACTATGCAAAGCATTTTTCAAGAACTGCACGAGAAAGAGCTTATTTTCTCTGAACTACATCAAGTCTACATAATTCTATCATCACTAGATGAAAGTTATGATAATTACATCACTTCCCTTGAAATATTGCCAAAGGAAAGCCTAACTTTAACTGATATAACTGGCAGATTGATTGAAGAGGCCAGAAGAAGACTTGAAAGAGACCATTTAAGGAGGGAACAACCTCAAAAAGAAGATAATGAATCTCCTACTGCATATGCAATTAAAAAGTGTTTTAATTGTGGAGGAAGAGGACATCTGGCAAGATTTTGTAAAAAAGCAAAGTGCCAGAAAGCTGGCCAGAATACAAAAAGTCATCAAAATAAAAATAAAAATTTAGAGTTAGCCATGTATAGTAACGGAGCTGTAAAAAATAATTTATGGGTGGTTGACAGTGGAGCATCCCACTGTATAACAAATGATAACAAAAATTTTATTAAAATGTCCAAGAGTACACAGCAGATATCGTTAGCCAATGGCTGGAAACTGAAAGCTAAAGGTCAAGGTATAGCATATTGTTCTTTTATAAAAGAGAATGTAAAAATGTTATATGTACCACAACTTAAGTTTAATTTAATTTCAGCAAGAATTTTGGTTAAACTAGGATATGTAGTTACCTTTAAAGGAGATAACTGCATAATTGAGAAAGAAGATAAGAAAATTACTGCATCTTTAAGAGGTGAATTATACGTGTTAAATGATAATGGTTTAAAGGTGGCTAACACAGTTTATGATAATAAGAAACCTCATGATGAATGTATTCACTTGTTACATCGAAGGCTAGGGCATTTAAATTTTAAAATGCTTAAGAAAACTGTTGAATTATCTAAGGGAATAAGTTTGAAACCTTGTAATAAGTATTTGCAATGTAATGCTTGCAATCAAAGCAAAGCCAGGGTCATACCGGCTAATAGAGTTGATGGATTTACTACCAAAGAACCTTTAGAAGTAGTATTTGCTGATTTAATAGGTCCGAAAAAACCAAGTGTAGGAGGAGCTCGTTACATATTAAGTATAATGGACCACTATTCTAGATATGGGTTTTGCTATTTAATGAAGAGCAAAACTGAAACGTATCAAAATCTCTAATTGGATTAAATTTGCTGAAAGGAAAACTAAAAAGAAATTAGTAACTCTTATGATAGATAATGGCATGTGTTAAGTACTTGGACATGGGTCGGAGTAAATGGAGACAGCCTCTGAATAGCTCTTTATTAGCATAGTGACTTCTCAAAACAACAACAGTGAACTCTGCCTTATATAGGCAACCCTTGTAAGAATTGTCCAATAGTGAGCTATGAACGCTAGCTCTTTTAACCAATAAGAATCCTCTGTTAAGGGCCAATCGGATTCCTCAGAACTAACCAATCCGATCTGGCCGCCTAACAGCCAATCAGAAGTGCAGGGCCAGAACCCTGCACTTCACCTCAAGCTCATGCTTTATTAACTATGGTACATACACAACACCCCTTCCCCCTGGCTTCTTAATTACGGTGTAGTTATATAGTCCTTTAAATAGGACGGTTGTCTTTTAAGTCTTTCGGATTTTCGTTGGACTGGTTGGTTGCAATCCTGTTGAGGTAGATTGTTGTTTGGCAGTGGATCTGCTACTTGCTCAGGTGCAATTTCTTGCGGTGCAAATGATTCTCCTTCCTGCTCCATTTCCTGAGTATCACTTAGTTCGTCGCTCCCTTCAAGCAGGTTCCCTGGAACGTCATCTTCTTCTGTACCTCCCCCCCCCTCGGTTTGATCATGGGGGAGTTGTTGACTGGCCGTTGTGAGTCGTGACCGTAATTGGTCGATATGCCGTTTCCACAGTCTATTGTCACAGCATTTCACTACGTAGGATTTGGGGCCGGTCACTCGTACTACTGTTGCCTCTATCCATAACGGATCGCCCAAAAAGTTTCATGCATAAACGAGGTCTCCTACCTGGAAGGTGCGACAGCGGCCACTGGATCCTATTGGCTTTTCCGGTTCATAAGCAGGGTGCAACCGGTCAAGGTGGGAGCGGAGTCTTCGTCCCATCAGTAGTTCGGCGGGAGTTCTGCCAGTGACGCTATGTGGAGTTATGTGTTGCAAAAAGAGAATTTGGTTGACCTTGTCATCGATATTGTCATAGTCCACTTTTTGCAAGGTCTTTTTAACAAATTGGACCATGCGTTCTGCTCGGCCATTGGTCGCAGGGTGCACAGACGAGGTGAGCGCATGGCAGATGCCGCGGTCAGCGAGGTACTGCTCGAACATTAGTGCTGTAAACTGTGGCCCGTTATTGGACACCAGGACGTCAGGCAATCCGTGGGTTACAGAGTCTGTTTAGGATCTTGATCACTGCCTCGGAAGTTGTAGCCGTCATACGATGAATTTCTAACCAATTGGAGTATGCATCGACTGTCAACAGGAAGGTATAGCCCTTGGTTGGCCCCGCGAAATCCAGGTGGATTCTGGACCAGGTTCCACGTGGCGTCTCCCATACAGTAGGCATGGCTTTTGGTGGGGCGTTGCTGACTTGTTGGCAATTGGCACATGCTTTGACCCACTGCTCGATTTGCCGGTCCATGCCCGGCCACCATGCGTAGCTTCGTGCAAGCACTTTCATCCGCACGATGCCGGGGTGGCCCTCGTGCAGAACTTGTAGCAGCATCTTCCGGAGTCGTTCTGGGACAACGACTCTATCGCCCCAGATGATACAGCTTTTTGGGGAAAAAAGTTCAGTTTGTCGAGATTTAAATGGTACGAAGTCATCTGGTACTTGGTCCAATGGCCATCCGCGTTCAACCCAGCCTAGGACTCAAGCTAGGGTGTGGTCTCGTTTGGTTTCTCTCGTGATGTCTCGGGCGGTCATCGGTGGCGAGTTGAGTGTTTCGATCTGCAACGTAATTGCCGTTGGTGCCGGATCGTCAAGAGTCTCTGGAAGCGGTGTTCGGCTTAATGCATTGGCGTGGGGCATGGCTTTCCCCGGGCGATATTGCAGGCGATAATTATAAGCAGCTAGGAATTCTGACCATCGGGTCATTCTAGGGGATAATATGTAGGGGATTGGCTTGTCCCCGGCTATTATCCCTAGCAACGGTTTGTGGTCAGTTATAATGGTAAATGTCCTTCCATACACATATTCATGAAATTTCTTTACGTTGAAACGATTGCGAGAGCTTCTTTATCAATTTGTCCAAAGTTCCGCTCTGCTTGTGAAAGAGTCTTCAAAAAGTATGCAACAGGGGCTTCATTCCCATTAGGCAGTATATGGCTCAAAATGGCGCCCACCCCGAAAGGCGATGCATCGCAGGTTATAACTAACGGCAAAGTCTCGTTATACTGCATAAGTACAGAGTCAGATGTGAGCAGTTTTTTAACATTCCGGAATGCTTGCACTTCCCGGTAACCCCATACCCACAATGCTTTCTTATCTAATAATCGGTGTAACGGTTCAGCGACAGTTGCTTTGTGCGGTAAAAACACATTATAGAAATTAATGAGGCCTAAGAACGCCTGGAGATCGGCCTTGTTGCGTGGTCTGGGAGCGTTTTTGATCGCTTTTAATTTACTCTCAGTAGGATGAATGCCCTGGCTATCAATTCGGTATCCTACAAACTCAACATTGTCAGTATATAAGTGACATTTATATTTTTTCACCTTAAGTCCAGCCTCTTGGAATCTTTTAAGAACGCATTTCAAACGATCCTGCAAGATTTTTTTGGTAGGGGCTGCAATTAGTCCGTCATCAAAATAAAGAACCACGCCCTTGATTCCCTGTAATAACCTTTCCATGAGGCTCTGGAAGATCTCCGGGGCTACACTAACTCCAAATTGCAATCGGGTACATTTAAAGGCACCTCTGTGCGTTACAATTGTTTGGGCTTGGGCCGTTTTTTCATCCACTGGTAGTTGTTGATAAGCTTGAGCTAAATCTAATTTAGCGAAAACCTTTCCGCCCCCCAAGAAATGGAGGAGGTGCTGCACCACCGGAACTGGATACGCATTCTGCTGTAGGGCGTGGTTTAAAGTGGCCCGGTAGTCCCCACAAATTCGAATTGACCCGTCTGGCTTAATGGGTGTTACAATAGGGGTTTCCCATGGAGAGTGATCGATGGGCTTCAACATCCCTTGAGCAATTAGCTTGTCTAGTTGTTCGTTGATCTTTGCTTTAAGAGCGAATGGAACTCGACGGGGCTTCAAGAGAATGGGGGCTACCTTTTGATCTAGACTAAATGAGATTGGGGTCCCCTTATACTCACCTAAACGGTCTGCAAAGACGTCGCTGAACTCAGAGATAAGGTCTTCCTCCCACTCACAACCACCGACTCGGTTCACGCCGGCCACTTCAATGCCGAGTGGCGCGAACCATTGGAGGCCTAATAAACTAGGCCTATCTCTATCGATGATCGTTAGAGGTAAGTACACTGTATGCTTCTTGAAGGAGACTCAGACTCGGCAGGACCCGACAACGGGGATTTGATTTCCTTGGTAGTCCTTGAGGATGAGGCGTTGAAATTGGAGGTCTTGGCGTTGAATTGTGGGGATGAGCTGCTTGAGTGTCTTCCAAGACACCATCGAGAGGGACGATCCCGAGTCGACCTCCATGTGGCAAGGCTGGTTCTCGATGGCTACCGTGACTCAGATTTTCTTAGTGAGGCGTGACCTATAGTGATAGTATGGTGAGCCTCTTCTTTTTGCAAAGCTCGATTTCTGTAGGAGTGGTTTACTGGCTGTCGCCTTACAGGACGGTTTCCTGTCGATTGGCGACAGTTGGCCTCTTTTGAGGCCTGGCTGGGTCCTGGTAAGCTGCGGCAGACCCAGCCGATGTGGCCTCGTTTCCAGCACTGATGGCAGAGTGCGTCGCGGAATTTGCATTCGGCCCTGGCATGGTTTGCTCCACAACCAGCGCAAGGGCGTAAGGGCTTCGGGCGAGGGTCCCGGATGGACCGCAATCGATAGACCCCTTCTTCATCGCTGTCTGACAACGAAGAGAGGTCCTCGTGGTGCGTTGTCGAGAGCTGCCCTTCTGAGTTGGGTAAGATTTCGCTGGTCGGTGGTGTTACCAGAGTGCGGCTTCGCCGTAGTTGTGCAGCCGACTTTTTAGTCGCCTCCGCAGCCGTGGCTTCGGCGATGGCGTCAGCAAGGCAGATGTCGCCTTTCGCCATCAGCTTGCTTTGCACGCCTAGTGCATCTAATCCCAGAATTACTCGATCTCTTAGTGCCTCTTCTAAATCGGCGAACCCGCAGAGACCCCCTAAATTTCGGAGGTCCGCCACAAAATCAGCCACGCTCTCCCCTTTTCGTTGGTTTCTCCAATAAAACTCGTGGCGTCTCATGAGTGTAGGCACGGTTGGCGCGTAATGGTCTCTCAGGATGGGTTCGAGGTCGTCCCAACTCATGGCTTTCACTTCTCGAGGTTTGGCGAGTGCTTTAGCCATCTTAAATACAGCTGGGCCGCAATGCGTCAGGAACAGTGCCCGCTTCTTTGCTGGTGTGGCGTCCTTCAAGTTATTCATCTCGAGAAACATTTGGAAGCGATCCATGTAGGATTCCCAATCCTCTTGGTTCGGATCGAACGGAGCAGTTGGTTCGATGCCGCCGGACATGGTTCCGTTGTTGGCGTCGTCTTATCACGTGCTCAGTATCGCTTCCTGGCTTCTTCGGTTCAGACGTCTCCACATCCCATCCTCATTGCCAGTGTTAAGTACTTGGACATGGGTCGGAGTAAATGGAGACAGCCTCTGAATAGCGACTTTCAGCTCTTTATTAGCATAGTGACTTCTCAAAACAACAACAGTGAACTCTGCCTTATATAGGCAACCCTTGTAAGAATTGTCCAATAGTGAGCTATGAACGCTAACTCTTTTAACCAATAAAAATCCTCTGTTAAGGGCCAATCGGATTCCTCAGAACTAACCAATCCGATCTGGCCGCCTAACAGCCAATCAGTAGTGCAGGGCCAGAACCCTGCACTTTACCTCAAGCTCATACTTTATTAACTATGGTACATACACAACATTATGGAATTTACAAATAATAAATTCCAGAATAGACTTAGAATGTTAGGTATTCAACATTAAAAGTCTGCACCATATAGGCCACAACATAATGCCTTTATAGAGAGACAAGGCCAAACACTACAATCAATAGCAAATACTATGTTGTCTGATTCAGGATTACCTGACAATTTGTGGGGAGAAGCAATAATGTGTGGTAATCATATATTAAATAATGTTGTTAATTCAACAACAGGTGAATTACCATTCACACTGTGGCATGGTACAAAACCTGATTTAAGTTACATGCACACATTTGGAGCACCAGCATGGGTGCATATCCCTACACAACTTAGACACAAAGGACAGCATAGTGCTAAAAATTATTTTTTGTAGGATATAAATCTAATCATAGATCTTATAGATTCTGGGAACCAGGTACATCTAGAGTTTACACCAGTGCTAGTGCTAAATTCCTAGAACATGTAGGATGGAATAGATTAGAACAAGATTTAAATAATGAAGTAATTATTGAACCCTACAAAAGCCAGAAAGAACAGACTAGTTATAAGAAGAGTCCAATTAAAGAAGAAGTCCATGAAGAGCAAATAGGACCAGAACTAGAGGAAACAGTTGATCAGGAAGAGTTAGATAATCAAGAAGAGTTAATAAATGAAAGTCCACCTGTAAGTCCTGTAATACCTAGAGGTACTACATGTGTAACTAGACCACCTGATAGGTATCAAGCAAGTATAGTTTGCCAAGTAACTAAAGTTCCAACTAGTGTAGATGAACTTAGGATGTATCCTGCTAAGAATCAGGAGAATTGGCAAAAGGCAATGGAAAAAGAACTAAATTCATTAAAGGTAATGAAAGTATATGAAGATGCCAAATTACCTCCAGGAGAAAAATCCATTGGGTGCAAATGGATATTTAAAGTAAAAACTGGAAATGATGGGACTGTTACCCATAAAGCTAGGTTGGTAGCTCAAGGATTTAATCAAACTGCATCTGATTATGATGAAGTTTTGGCACCAAGTCTTAAAGCAATATCTTTGAGAGCAGCATTAGTGTGGGCAGCTAAGAAAAACTATGTCATTAACCATTTAGATGTAGAAACTGCTTATCTGCATGCACCATTGCAGCACACTATATATTTAAGAAAACCAGTAGGTATAAAAGACAATAAAGTAAATAGTAATGATTGTTGGAAACTCAAAAAGAGTCTTTACGGGTTGAAACAATCTGGCTTTGAGTGGAATCAACATATTGTGAAAGAATTAAACAATATAGGTTTTAAATCTGGTTTAGCAGATCCATGTGTGTTTAAAAGAGAAAATAATGGAACGGTGTCATTATTGTTATTATATACAGATGATATTGCTTTGATAACTAAGACTAATAATGAAGCTAATGAGATTATATCATTATTAGCCAAAAAGATAAAATTAAAGCATTTAGGTGAAATTAAAAAGTATCTAGGATTGACAATTAACAAAACAAAAAATGGTTTTAAGATATCTCAAGAAGATAAAATTTGCCAATTAATTAAAACATATAAAATGGAACTTTGTAAACCGGCAAAGACTCCAATGAGTCAGGAAGTTTGCCAAACTGATGATCAAAGTCCCAAATTTGATAAATCCATATATCAATCTTTGATTGGTAGCTTATCATATATCAGCAATTGGTACAGGCCAGATATAGCTTATAGTGTTAATCAGCTAGCACGTTTTAATTCGGATCCACATCAATGTCATTGGCAATCATTAAAGAGAATTTTAAGATATCTTAAAGGAACAATGAACCATGCATTGTATATAGAACCAAAGGGTGATTTGAGTCTTAGTGCCTATGCAGATGCAAGTTTTGCAACTGACATAAACACTAGAAAATCAACATCTGGGATGGCTATATTATTTGGTAAGACACTAATAGGGTGGAGGTCAATCAGACAACAGCATATTAGCTTGTCCACGATGGAAGCGGAATTTTCATGTCTGTCATTACTATGCACTGACTTAATTTTGTACAAACAGTTATTATTAGACATGGGTGTAACTGTTAAAGATTCCATTATTGTGTATGAGGACAATCAAGCAGCCATAAAGTTAGCTACTAATATAGCTGTAAAAACTAGATCAAAGCATACTGATTTAAGATACTTAAATGTTAGAGAATCTGTAAAGAATGGACTAATTAAATTGGAATACTGCATGACAGAAGAAAACATTGCAGACCAATTTACAAAAGCTCAAGGAGTAATTAAGTTTAAAGAGAGTTGTAACAAATATGATTTAAAGATGTAAATAGTTATATTTAATATTATTTCCTAAAAGGGGAGAATGTTAGGGATAACATTGTTTACCCTAACTGGTTTAGGTAAAATAATAAATATGTTATCATAGTTTGTTAGTTAAAGTGTCTGCAACTTTAACTGTCGGACTATAATTCGGGGAATGGTTGTGAAAGCACTTTAAAAGAAGCAAGACAACAGCTTGCTCTCTCTCTGGCTTTGATGATCCCTAATTACTGCATGGACTCAAGACTGCGTTACTCGAACGGGAGAGAGACAAAGGACTGATTTGTAAGTGAACTGACATAGGATATTTCACACGGACTTTGCTAACTGAATATCCTTGAATGGACTGACTGAATGATACATGATTAATGGACTGTTATTTTGACTATGCTATAAATGGAATAAACTGCACAAGCATATCTGTTACTTTTACTGTATGTTAATAAACATACAAACATATCTCACTCATTTATCTGTATGCCTATCTGACTAATGCTGCACATTCTGTTTAGCTTGTCTCCTTAACCCTGGTTGGGGAACACAGGCTTAACAGAAATCAAAAGAATCTGGATATTAACTGTAAAATTGAAATTTGTTTATTTAAGAAATATACATTGTCCATAAGGTTTACCTGGCTGTTTTAAATTTTCTGCTTCACAGTTTTTGAGTTTATTTTTCTAATTAGTGAGACTTGGAGTTGTTGATGGATAGCATAAGAAAAACAAAACAACCCTAAGCAGACCAACAGCAACTGAGAAGCAGGGATATGACTGCAATCACAGATCATAGTTAATGTGACATATTAGTGTCTTCCCAATTAGTTGGACTCTATGCCATGCAGCTATAGCTATGTGGTTTTTTTAGTTTCCAGATCTGCTTGTTTTATCAGTGGTGATATATAGTAACACAAGCAACTAATAAACATAGTAAACTAGGTTATGATATGATATGATCGGGGGGACAGTCATAATTTATTTTTTTAGTTATGTTACTGAGTTTCTGTCACAAGAAAAAGAGCAAAAATCTGGCATACCATAATTTGGAAAATCATTAATTCTTTTGGTGGCTCAGATTATTTTTTTTAAAAAAAATGAAAGATGTGTGATAAAATAACATACCTAAGAACTAAGACTACATTTAATGATACTCTACTGTTATCTACAAACAAGATTTGGTGTAGAATAAAAGCAAGGTAGGTATTTTCAAATACCTGTCTAACATCGGAAAACATAACATTATGTGATTTCTAATTTTGTGTATTTTAGTGGAGGACGAAATATTACTGTACTTGGTACTGGGTTTGATCTCATTCAGAAGTTCTCTGTGGAACTTAAATTCAAGCTTTTTACAGATATATCATCGAGGAGGAGGAGGAGGAAGAGACAAATAGAGAGGCATCAAAAGGTATTACTTATCCTTTATTTCAAAATACAATCTATCTTTGGAATAAGCAAAGCAATTCCACTTAGACTTATACACCACTTTATAGCACTCTCTGAGTAGTTTACAATGTCAGCATGTTGCCTCCAACAATCTGAGTCCTCATTTTACCAATCTTGGAAGGATGGAAAGCTTAGTCAACCTTGAGCCCATCAAGATTGAATTCCAGGCTGTGGGCAGAGTTAGCCTGCAATACTGCATTCTAATCTTAGTTCCACCAGAGTATTTGGAGCCATACCTCCAATATTTAGATGCAATGGCAAATGAGCAGGTATTTCAAGGATTGTAGTCAAATGGCTCTACAATTGATTATTTCTATTCCTACCATCCTGAAAAAGGGTTAATCTTACCTCATGTTTCTTGTATTCAAGACAATTTTAGGGATGTGACAACCACTCTTAATAGTCTTTGGCTACAACCATTCATTTAGTGACAGTCCAAAGTTACAATCGCACTGAAAAAAAGTGTCTTATGATCATTTTTCACACTTACAATTGTTGCAGCATCCCCATGGTCATGTGATCAAAATTTGAATATTTGGCAATACACCAGGGTAGATAAAATAATGTTGTTTCACCCATTGTTGAAAGCAATCAAAACAACCAAGTAATTGAAATATTACAAATAATAAATATTAAAATGATACTTAGAATAGAAAATAATTGAAATTGCGTGCCATTTTATAAAGTTCATGATACTATATTTATGTTGCAATTTTGAAGATAGTTTTTTTTTTCTCAACTAAACTTTTAAGGAATTACATTTTATCACATCTTAAAGAAATTTAGCTATTGGGAGATATTCAACCCAAGATAAATCCGCATATAAGTGTGTTTCTTTAATTCTTTAGAAAAACAACATTGATTTAGTAGGAATATCTTATCAAAAATCATTTATAAAATTCATATATTCACTCTGTATAAGGGGGTAAAAACTGTAAATTGTAATTTTGTTTTCATCATGGCTTGCATTTTTCAGCTACTCTAAAACATCAGGAAGGCATTGCAGATTTTTGCAAACTATAATAAAAATACACTAAAATGTATAAGATTATTTGATGGCTTACATTACTGGTTTCCTTCTCGGATTAAATATATATAATTTATAAATAGTAACAGGCAATATTCTTTTCCTTTTGTTTTTCTTCAGTTTGAAGGAAAAACCATCTCGAAAATCAATGACACTGCATTAGTCTTCTTATCTCCACCAGTACTGGAGGATCCAGAACTTTATCAAATTTTTATACTTATTAAAATGGATGGTCATGTGGTGGAGCGCCAGGACTTTCAGTATGTTGCTGATCCAACTTTTGAAAACTTTACTGATGGAGTCAAAAAACAAGTCAACAAACTTATTCATGCAAAGGTAAATATATTAGGAAATTACTGGTTTTTAATGCGCTTGATTATTCTATTATGACCTAGGATTTTTTCAATAAATTTATCTTCATAGTTTTTATGTTAATCTCTTGGTCCTACAAGATTAGCTGAGTAAGCAAAACAATAGTTTATAAATCAGATTCATCTTAGTCACATACTCTAGTATAGGGGTGTCAAACTCAACTTCATTGAGGGCTGCATCATGGTTGTGTTTGACCTCGGAGGGGGCTGGATGGGCATGGCCACCTTGATATCACTCATGTCAGGCACCTGTGGTGCCCAAGTGCTAAAGCAGGACTCCCCTTGGGCCCTCCCTCACTCTCATTATAATCATCCTTCCTTCCTTCTCTTCTTTTTCCTTCCTTCTTCCTTCTCCTTTCTTCTTCCTTCCCCTCTTTCCTTATTTTTCCTTCCTTGCTCTTTTCCCATCTTCCCTTCTTTTTCTTTGTCTTTCCCTTTCTCCTTTCCTATCCCTTCTTGCATGCTCAAATGCAAAAGAAGAAACATTTCTCTTTTTGTTGCATTTTTAGTTTGTTTCACTAGTCTTCTGCCAGTGAAAATGGAGCTCACACCCACCCACTCACCCCCCAGGCACCATTGTTGGCTGTGATGGCCTCCTGCAGCCCTCTGCCATCAAAAATGGAGCTTTGTGGGGGGAGGCACCAAAAACAGAGGGCTGCCGTGGCCAAAAACAGAGTTCCATTTTTGCTGGCAGAGGCACTACAGGCCAATCCTTTGCTGTTTCCAGAGTGGTCCTGTGGGCCAGATCTAAGCACCCCTCAGGCCTTGAGTTTGACACCCCTGCTCTAGCATGTCATCTGCATTGAGTATCTTGATTTAATATAGTTATAAACTGAGATACAGATAATCAGAGTTGGAAGGGACCTTGGAGGTCATCTAGCCCAACCCCCCTGCCCAAGTGGGAGACCCTACACCATTTTTGACAAATGGCAGTCCAATCTCTTCTTGAAAGTCTCAACTGATGGCGCTCCCACAACTTCCAAGGGCAAGCTGTTCCATTGGTTGATTGTTCTCACTGTCAGAAAGTTTCTCCTTATTTTCAGGTTAAATCTCTCCTTGTTCAGTTTCCATCCATTATTCCTTGTCTGGCCTACAGGTGCTTTAGAAAATAGTTTGATCCCTTCCTCGCTGTGGCAGCGCCTCAAATATTGGAACACTGCTATCATGTCTCCCCCGGTCCTTCTCTTCACTACACTAGCCATGCCCAGTTCCTGCAACCGTTCATTGTATGTTTTAGCCTCCAGTCCCCTAATCATCCTGGTTGCTCTTCTCTGTACTTTTTCTAGAGCCTCAGCATCTTTTTTATAATGTGGTGACTCAGCTCTTGTCTTTTATGATAAGACATATACAATAGATTAATGTATTGATCTTGGAATGTTTCTTTTCCATTGCTCCTTGCACCCATAAACCCTACTTTGAAAAAGATTTAAATTAGCAAATAGCTAAAGTGGCTCATTTTGTTTTTCTATCGAGGGTAATAATCTGAACAAAGCAATGACAATCGATGAGGCTCGTGCATTTGTCGGAGAAGAACCCTGCAACATAACAACTCTAACTGAGAAGGATTTATATTGTGAACCACCTGAAGAACAACCTCTACCCAAACGGAGGCAAAAAAGAGATACAGTCAACAACCTTCCAGAATTTATTGTAGGTCACTTTTTTCTATATTTTTTTAGTAATATGATATAGAATTGTATATGAAGATTTGCAATTATAAATAATGTTGGTTTTCTCTTCAAATGTATTCAACAAGAATCCCAATTCCATTTGCTATCACCTATTTTCAACAAAATATAAGGAAACTGTTCCTTTCTTTGCTAAACCACTTACAGTCGAGGTCTACAGCTTTTCAGATTCCCAATCAGCAAGTTCATGATGACTCAGAATTTGGAAGGATGTTGATTTGGGCAAGATTTCTATAGGCTAAAATTTTGGCTTGTATTTATTAACATTTGGAGTTGTCACCTCAATGAAACAGAATGGCATCCCAGGAATCTTCAATCACATGTGTCAACTCCTCTTTTGTGTGAATTTAGCAGGCATCTCATCCAGAAAATTCATGTTAAGCAAAGCTGGCAAATGGTGACCACAATAAAAAATTAATTTGAGAGTGCAACAGTCTGTCTAGATTCATTTACAGCTGTTCTGACCCAGGCTGAACAGAATCATGAAACAGATTCCTTGTCCTGAAGAAAAACCCTTTTTATTTGGTTAATGTGAATTCCTGGCATTCATACCCAGAAAAGTCCTGGCAATAATCCTTCCCAGGTTTAATTGCAAGAACAGACCTTATCAGTCCTTGGATAGTTGCCAGGCTGAGTTTCCAGTTGCAATGCTGTATAAAAGGAAATACATGGCAAAGAGTTTCTGTGAGGCACAAACTCAGATAAGCAAATCTTCACAATAATAAGTGAACTAATTTTCTCCTGCAAACACCCCTCCCCTTTTGCACCTATTTATTCCCTATGGGAGAGGCCAATCAGTGTCCACTTGTGCCTTTTCTTCTGTGTCGACCCCTGTTCCCTTTTCCTGACATCTCTGTGCATACACGCATCTGGAACAGGCTCCAGTTGTTCTTCTTCCCCACTTATCTCTGACTCCAAAGGCAGCTGATAAATGACAGAGGGCCCTGGCCCCATCTCTGCCTCTGATTCAGAGCACCCATCAGAGCCTTCTCCAGATTCCAGGACTAACCAAAGTTCCTCCCCAACCTCCTCACTGTCACCAGCTCTGCTGGCAGCTGGCAGGCCACAATAATAGTATTAAGCATAGGGTGTTCTGTTCAATGTTAGCTCTATATTGCTGCCATTGTGATTTATAAACTATAGTTTCTGCTTAATGTGTGTGATAATTAGTCCACTTTGATATGTTCAACAAATCATGTTTAAAACCAAATATGGTTTAGCACTTTGTTTTTATTGATTTATATACATTGGATTATCAGTTAACTTTCTGGGGGGCTATTTTCTCTATGTGAACTTGCCTACCCAAATGCCATTTATATGGACATGGCCATTGTCCCATAATCTACTCAATCTGACAATCCACTTTCAAAAGCTATTCTCATATTTCTTGCTTTTCTGGTTTAGAATATTTTTAAAATTTGTCACAAACTCTCTTAAATGATCCAACATTTTTAATTTGTTTATAAAACTTTCATACTGCTTCATTCACAATATACTCCTAGCAGTTTTGGTAAACCTAAACAGATCTGTTTAAATTTTCTCTTTGACAATGTTCTTGTTTATTCTTGTTTTCATCTAGAACTGTTTTGTGCCCTGAAAGGGCCGAAAGTAGGATTGAAATGACTGTCTGTTGATAACAATGGGCATAATTAATCATTTTTAAAACCATTATGGTTTGGACTAAATTCAACCTGTGTTTCTATATTTCATATGTATGGGTCATGTTCTGTTTCAATAATTATTGCCACTTTGTTGTCTTGTAACAAGGGTTCTTTCCAGATTATCTTTCCAAAACTGGTGCATTCCAGCTATGTTGGGGCCATTTTTCCAAAACTGTTGTCTACACTAGCTGGTAATTCTGAAAATTTAATCCCAATACATCTGGAATGTGAATTGCATACACCAATTAGCTTCTATTATTTTGATTCTTTTAAATTGCCCAAATTGTATATAACTAAGCATTGAATGCTTATCAAAATATATTTTTAAGAATTGCAGTTATCTCCCTAGGTAAAATTTGGCTTCAAAGAATGGGTCCTAGGAAGAGTGGAATATACTCAAGTCAGCGATGTGCCACTGAGTCTGATTTTGACATTGGTAATTATCCCCATGGTGGCCATTATCATCATCTCAGTCATTTGCTACAGGTAAGTTTTTATTGTCATCAGTTGTTGTACAAATTATAAAGGCAAAACTGATTTTTTGAGAAAAATGTGGGAGGAATCTCTGCAGGCAAGGCTGTCTTTCTTCCCTAAATTTCTCACGGCAGCTACAGAATTTACTCTTAGGATTTAAGGGACAATCTAGAATAGATATGGGAGCTTTTCTTAACTGGCCATTTTCTGACCATATCACATTAAATTGTGTGGGAGGAAGAAAGATAACTTCTTGTTATATATCTTTTCAGGGCAGCTGGTTTTCATTCACATCATACTAAAAATAATGAAAGGCAGGCTTTGGTTTTCTCCTTCAAGGAACTACTCCATAAAATAAAATGTACAACATATTACTTGTAAGATATATGTGAATTCTGCAGCTAGGGTATTGGGTTCATCCACTCCAGGGATCTTTGCTAGAAACATCTATATTGATTTTTGTTCCTTGAAAGTGATCAATTTCAAAATGTTTTACGCATCACAATGCTTGCATATTAATCATAGTGCATACATTTTCATGATTTCATTGTACACAAACATACCCCAAGGGTTACTTCCAAAGTGTCTTTTCCATATCATAGTTTTTAGCAGTCATGTGCTAAATATGTATTATTTTCCCTCTGGTCTTGATAGATTTGTAGAAAGAAAATGGGGAAAAAAAGATGAAAACATGAAATGATATTTGCATGTGTCGGTGTATTAAAAGATTGAATTTATCTGGCTGTTGAGATCCATATTGGTTAAAAATATTACTCTGAATATAAATTAAATTCATAAACAAGTTTGGTAAAAGCTAGAAATGATTATAACTTAAACTCACAATAATGTGCTTTTGAGTCAATATAACATTAAACATTTAATTAATTTAGATCTGTGTGTTTATTTTATAGCTTAAGATAAAATATAATCCTGTACTTCTAAAGATACCTCTACTGTTATAAAATGATTTATTTTTACAGTTTGTAACTTTTCTGAACTTCTCTATTCCTTATAGACGGAAAAGCCAACAAGCAGAACGAGAATACGAAAAAATTAAATCACAACTTGAAGGCTTAGAGGAAAGCGTCAGAGATCGGTGCAAAAAGGAATTTACAGGTGTGACTGATGCCGGATTTCTTAGAATTCTCTGGAGAATTCACAAGATGTATTGAATGCCTACTACTGTCTGCTTTAAACAGTCTTTAGAAAATGTACAGGAAGCAAAAACATTTTTGATTCCTACATTAACTTAAGAATGGCTTACTCTTCTGGCAAATGATCCAAAAGCTATCCATAAAAAGATAATGTATTTTTAAACATTTACTGCATTTTTAAAATAGAAACAAAATAGTACATATCAAGAAGTAAATCATTGATAATAAAATTCTCAAGATGTTTCTCTTGGGACATAGTAAATCAGTTTGTATTTCAACAGAAAATGGATTAATATTTGAAAGTTATGCTCCTGTTAACTGAAGGGGGGAAAGTAAAATCTCAGTTGAAACGAGCCCAGTTACTAGTGGTTCATGGACTCATCCAAATAGGTTTCTTTGCAACAATCAAGGTTTGTCATTGCTGCCTTCTGGGATATTTTTTTTCAGTCTATTAACTGCCATAGTATTTCCTGGTCATCTTTCATGTAAGTACTACCAAGGTCTGTACCTGTTTAGACTTTTGAGGCCAGACAAGCTGATCAGCTTCACAACTAGCTTTTCAACTGGATAGAGAGGGTTCAAAATATAATTTAATTTGTAGAAAATTATTAGAGTTTTAGACTGCAGAAAAAAATTGGATAAAATAGAAGCAATGATAGAAATTATTTCTTTGCAGTTACAGACCTTGTTAGTACTTACGTGGAAAATGACCAAGAAATATTAGGATAGTTAATAGACTGGAACACTGAAAATATATCTCAGAAGTCAGCAAAGACAAGCCTTTATCAAAGAAGCATCTCTTTACCCAATATGCTATATTACAGATAATCAGAGTTGGAAGGGACTTTGGAGGTCATCTAGTCCAACCCCCTGTCCAAGCAGGACACCCTACACCATTTCTGACAAATGGCAGTACAATCTCTTCTTTAAAAACAAACAAACAAATTTTATTAGTTTTTACAAAACAATACACAAACAAACAAGGCATAGTAACATAAAAGATCTTTTCTGAAAAAGCCAATAAAACATACAGAATAATTCCAAATTATAATATATATATTTACGTTATCTGTTCAACTTCATATCTTATCCCAACTTCTCTTTATTTCTCCCTTTCATTCTATTATTCAAATTATATTTCTTGCTAATTAAAATTTTATTGCTTTTCAAGAACAATACACAAACAAACAAAACGTAGAACATAAAAACATAAAACATCTTTTCTGAAAGTTGCTTGATCCCGGGTTAAAACTCTTCGTACAGACACAAATTCAAAAATCATATTCATTTTATATACCATTCCATATCTTATTACCATTTTCAATTTTCTATATAACTTCTCCCCTCTTTTATCTTTCTTAGTTTTATTTTATTTATCTCATCTCAGTTCAAATCATAATACTTATCATTCTTTGTCTGTTCTATTTCCAGCTATCCATTTATCTTTTCTCTTTAATTCTCCTGTACACTGATTGGAGTATGACGCCTTTAACTCTTTCCCCTAACTTAATAATACTTAATATAACACTTAACTTATATTGGGATTCTGTTTAGTACATTCTAAAATTACACAATGTATTTTATAAGAAAAAAACAACAATAACAAAAACATATTTATAGGTATATAAGACCACTATCAATGCCATTAAAAAACTAATCATACATATTAATACTCATTTATATCTTAAGCATTTTATTCTAAATACACATATAAAAACACAATCTTATGTACCGTACAGAATCCCTTTTTCAATTAAATTTACCCATTGTCTCTAAATGAATGTTGTTTCTTTAAATCTTGCTTCCCACCTTTAAGGCTTCTCATCCCTTCCTTTCTCTCTTGCTTATTCTTCTCCTTGCCCTTTTTACCCCTTTGTCTCTCCTCCTCCCTTTTCTTCTTCTGCTTTCCCTCTTTCTATTGTTTTCTAACCTTGTATCCACCTTTCACCTCATTTTTCTCTTTTTTGGTTGTTTTTTCAAGCCTTAAAATCCCCTTTTTCTTTTCCTCTTTCTCCTCCTCCCCAAATAGAATCATTTGTTCATCAAAGATGGCTTCTTCTTTGTCCCAGTCGTCCTGCTGCGCAGTCAATTTTTCATAAGTACATACCGCCATTTCTAAAAATTGAAAAAAAGTGCCCAAAGTATCTTTCCCATCTTGTTCTTCTTTTTTATATTTTTTATATTCAGTTTTTAATTCATTCACAAGCAATGCCATTGTAAAGAGAAATTTTTTTTCCAACACAACCATCCGAGTGCTTTTAATCAAAAATAATTCCAAAGAATTCCAAAGTCACCAAACAATCCAAATAAGCTATTTCTTTTAATACTTTTTTCTTTCTTCCATTTCTCTTACTGGGGTTGCTGTTTGATCAGAAAGTTCCAATTAAGATATATCTTTTAGAAGTCTTATTAATATTCAATAGCTCTTTAGAATTCTAGGCAATCTCCTCGTTTTCAAATTCTGCTCCAATTTTTTTTCCTCTCCCTTCCCACTTACAGCAAAAAGATTTTCTTTAAATGTTCAGAAATCCATACTTCCAATGCGAGTTTTCCAATTTCTCTTAAAGTTCTATCGCTGTCACGTTCGGAAGGAGAGTGAAAAGAAAAAAATCTTTTCCTTTAATTTCCATTCGCCGCTTGACACATTCTGGAAACGATGTATCTTTAATAAGTTTTAATTTCCAGGGTACTTTCACTGTTACTTTGTCCCGGTCAGCAAAGATCACTTTCATTTCTTGACAGCTCCTCCTGCACTTTCTTTTTCCGGCTGAGCTCTTCTATGCGGTGGCCTTGCTGACCGCCACTCAGCTGCCTTTGGAAAAGGGGGTTTAGCCGGCTAGGGAAGAGAGGCGCGATATCTCTCGACCCTGCCAGACCCCCCCTGTCTTCGCCACCTTCTTAGTCCCAAAGCCAAATGGCTCGGGGCACTCGGGCAGTGAACACAGGCAGAAACCGTGCACAGTCGCGGATTCCTGTCTGCTCCGAAGCGCTGCAGACCGGAAATTCCCACAGTACAATCTCTTCTTGAAAGTCTCAAGTGATGATACTCAACTTCCGAGGGCAAGCTATTCCATTGGTTGATTTTTCTCACTGTCAGAATGTTTTTCCTTATTTCCAGGTTAAATCTCTCTTGTTCAGTTTTTTTCCATTATTCCTTGTTTGACCTACAGGCGCTTTAGAAAATAGCTTGACCCCTTCCTCCTCTCTGTGGCAACCCCTCAAATATTGGAAGACTGCTATCATGTCTCCCCTGGTCCTTCCCTTCACTAGACTAGCCATGCCCAGTTCCTGTAATCGTTCTTCATATGTTTTAGTCTCCAGTCCCCTAATCATTCCGGTTGCTCTTCTCTGTACTTTTTTTAGAGTCTCAACATCTACTCTAGGTGTGGTATTACTAAGGCTTTATAGAGTGGCATTAGTACCTCACTTGATCTTGATTGTATCCCTCTGTTAATGCAACTTGGGATTGCATTATCTTGTGTTAATAAAGAATAAAAATTGTATTTATATATCTAAGATAGCAGTCAAAGTAGAAATATGCTATCAATCCAGTTTTCAACAAGATTTAAGGAATGCAGCCTAGGTCACTTTTAGGCATATGGTGTTTGTGTCAATTTAAACTTCGCAATCAGGAAGTGACTTATCTGAAAACTTCAGTTTGTAAGAATTTTAGACGTAATGATTTCACAGTTCTGGAATTTCAAAATGCATACATCTGTCTTGAATCTGTTATGCCTCATTATACATTCAAGCTGGCATATTTTGAAGCAGGCGAGAAATTTTCACCTCTTTGATTCATGGATATCATCTATGATATTCATGTGCTGGTTCTTTGCTGATAGCAGTTCAAACTCATGTTTGTGAGTTTGAGGAAATCATATTGTTGATTTAATTTGGCACTATGCTGTACCCTTAGCAATGACTTTAGCCCTACCTAAAGCCATAAAATTGTCATAGGCCTCATAAGATCATTTTTGGCTTCCAAGAATAGCCCTCAATCATTTAGAGGCTGGCCTAGATAGAAGCTGTGTGTAAGTACCAGATTCCAGTTTGATTAATTACACAAGTAGAGCCCAAAATCATGTTGTATGTATTATATATATATTTCAGTTTTTTGTTTAGCAAAAGGTACAAAGATATCTTTTTGCCTAACACAGAGAACATGTCAGTATATTGCCTTTAATCCTTGCTAATTCTGTCTAGTTCCTGCTCTCTTTTGCCTTGAAATTACTTTTCTTCTTTTATTTTTTCTTTCTTTCCACTGATTATTCAGTTCTACTATCTAATTCTTTGTTAAAAAATAACTACATTTGGACCACTACTGGCCAGGAATCTTAGGATCTCTTTTAGATGCTAAATTGTTCACTGAATTTCTTAACCTTTTTATTGCTATAATCAACAGAAATTTCTGAGGCTATTAGATTAATTAACTTGAAGATCTTGTCAGTAATGCAGACATCTTCTAGTATAAGTGGACAAAAGTAATTGTCCCCTGTGTCAAATTTAAAAGAAATTGGATTGACCTAATGTGTTTTCTCTGATCTTTGTTAAATCACAGATATCAGTCTTCGCTCTGCTGACCACTAACATACATATAATTTATATTAAATTAACATATTTATTAATATAACACAATTATGGAAACAGTACCTATGCTGCCGGAGTTTTCTTGTCTTACATGCTTTTAGTTATCCGCAGTTTTTCAGGAAAAAGTACTATATGTTTACTTGTGAAGAGAGAAGGAAAGAAAATTCACCCTTGGATTCTAATTACTACTTTTCTTACAATAGCTCCAAACTAATATTTACAATAAATAGAATTTGAGTCATACATCACAGTTTGAAAGGAGACCTTTTTTCTTTATAATTACTATATTGTATTACCCCCTGTGTGTGTGTTTTATAGAAAAGCCAAGAGGTTTTCCTTCATTTCTCATTTACGTTTCTCTCTCTCTCTCTCTCTCTCTCTCTCTCTCTCTCTCTCTCTCTCTCTCTCTCTCTCTCTCCCTCTCCCTCTCCCTCTCCCTCTCCCCCTCTTCTTCTCCCTCTCTCTTTGTTTTTTTCTCTCTCTCTCTCCTTTTAATGGTAATACACATACACTCAGCTCTTAACTTACAACCATTCATTTAGTGACCATTTGAAATTACAATGGCACTGAAGAAATGTGACTTACAACCAATCCTCACACTTAAGGCTGTCTCATCATCCCCAAGATGATATGATCAAATTTTGGCCTTGTTGCAACTGGCAGGGATTTATAGTAGGTGAAAGACTTGAATCATGTGATTGCCATTAGCAACCTTCCCAACCTGTTCTAAAAAACTTGGAAAAAATATCAGTGTAAGTCTATGATTAACTTGAATCCCACAAAAAACAGTATTTTGGAGTAGGACTTTTTTTTTTTTTTTTTGAATGACATAGTGGTTAAGATGCTGGACCAGAAGCCAGAGATTGTGAGTTCTAATCCTGCCTTGTGCATGAAAGCCAACTGAGTGACATTGGGCAGCTACACTCTCTCAGCCCACCTCTCCTCACAGGGTGTTAGGTATCTTCAAAGCCTTGAGGTACTTATAAAGTACTAAAGGCAGGATAAAAATCAAATAAATAAGAACAAGAATGATTTTAAAACAATATTATTATTTTCCCCAGCACCCTTTTTTCACATTCTATTTCAGTCTAACAAGAAGTTATCCATTTTTTTAAAAAGTAATTCAATATGTTTACAGTGTAATATGGAACTGGTTTTTCTTTTCTTTTTTGTTAGTTCATTTAATGGTAGATCTGTTCTGAGACTTAAAATGCATTTGTCAGCCTTCAAGATTTTCTCCCTTTGCTTTGCATCTTTTGGCTGTCATAAGTAACGGGGGGGAGGGGGGAATGGTTATGGGAAGTGAGCTGGAGGTGTTACGAAACAAAACTATATAAGTTGAGGGGGAAGGGTCTTGCTTAGGTTTCTATCCTATGCTATGCTCAGCTGCAACCCTTTATCAAACTATGTCAAGGTCAACGGACAGAAGCCTCATCACCACCTGGAGATGCCCACATGATGATATACACAATGTTTAATTGGATGAACCAATTGAACTATTGGGGGTGGGAACGTTGCCATTACTTTGTATATGTGATTTACGCACCCATTTTCTCAGATTCAGAATTCTTTTGTTGCTACCATTTGATTTCCAGTAAAAGATACCTTTTCTCTGATTAAAGGAGTCTTAAGTATTTCTTTCTTGGATTTTGAATGGAGCACCAGCTGACAGCATTTGAAGGAAATTTAATCATTCTCCCCCAAGGACTGTTTTAGAAAATTCATCTACTGAATATATACTCCTTTAACATTTAATTGGTGCCGATTAAGGTTTTTTTTTTTCTCAAAGTGAAGAAATAACAACAATACACACAGAAGAAGGTTTATGTATGTTCCAAACAAAAGAGAAAAAAGATTAAATTCCCATACTGCTATGGTAATTTCAATTTCAGGTTGGCATTCATGCACATTCATGCAACATATTATATTGTTTTGCTTTTTAATGAAAAATAGCTACGTATCTAGCACATTGAGTAATTTGTCCCTGTCCCAAGAGCGTGGAAAAGCATGCTTGATTTTTATGGTCACACTGTTATGGGTTTGTAAAAGTGGGATCAGTTCAATGTCCCTGATGATGGACGCCCTCACTTTTCACCCTTTGGGCGTTGTGAGGAATGTTGTGAAAGCAATTCAAGATTATACTGAAAAAGGACAGTGCTAGTATGTTCCATTCCTTTCCCAGTCCCACCTCTAAATCTATAATAGCAAGAGAAAATCGGAGGGAGCAAGAATTCCTTACTGCCTTTCTTTTTGATAACATAATAGAGCTAAGCTGGACTGTAACAGCAAGATAAGACCGTTGCCTTCCTATAGGCAAATAAAAGTTCAAGGACCTTTTGTTGGTAGATTGTAATTAAGAACCAGTTCCACTTTGTGGATAGAGAATATGACCTGGGAGATTTGGATTCATTCTGATCTAATTAACACAAAAATATCCTAGTCTCAGTGGGCTGTGTGTGTGTGTGAATGCAGAGCTGTATAAACTCAAGCTCTTTTGTCCTTTCTCCCCTGCAGAAAAATCTTGTTTACAGCCTTCAGATACCATTAAAGGTTTGCAGGAAATTATAATTTTCATGTGACAGATAGTGAAAATTATTAAATACATGAACTAGAGATTAATCAAATTAGCCACATTTAATTTCAATTAAATTTACATATCAGTGTAATGAAATCAATTTTTGTCCTTGCCCTACACATTATTTTTGTAATGCAGCCCCCAGGATAGCCTTCCAAAGTATTGCCAAGAAAAACAACTAGAGCAACTAAAGAGAGAGTTTTTCTCTTCCAATGATTTTATTCTAAGATTAGAATGGTGATGATGTTTATTCAAAAGTAATTGTAATTTAAATCAGACATTCACAAATGTGTTTAAAGCCAAAACTCCTGTTTCCTGGTTGGGTGTAAATATTGTTGTAATAAGTTAAGAGAATTGTCAATTAAAGCATTTTAATATTTTGCTCAGGGTAGCAATAATTAAATCAATATTATTATTTTCTGCTAAAGCTTTAACATTATTTCCTGCTGCATAGATTTAATGATAGAAATGGAGGATCAGACAAATGACATCAACGAAGCAAGAATTCCAGTGCTTGACTACAAAACCTATACGGACAGAGTCTTCTTTCTGCCCTCTAAAGATGGAGAAAAAGATGTAATGATCACCGGAAAATTGGACATTCCTGAAAATAGACGGCCAACCATAGAACAGGCATTGAATCAGTTCTCCAATCTGCTCAACAGTAAATCATTCCTTATTAATGTGAGTAGAAAATAAAGGTCAACTTTTATGTTGCTAAAAAGCTTTTTCATTTGATACATCTGTTTATTAGAATAATAAATTAATCTGCATATTTTGTGTCCTGAACATCTTGTAAAGCTGTGTCTGTGATGTATAATAGCATCTTACATAATTTTGTTCCTGTACCTGTCATCTGTGGAAGAATGGTATTCACCAGAAATACTATTAGCTGGTACCCATTACATTCATTATATAGTTATGTCAACCATGAAATGCAATTAGATCCCACCCTTTTCTTATATATTCAGGGATATCTATGAAAGGTCAACAGCAGTAACACGGTGAAAGCAACTGTCAAATGAAGTCTTCCCACCCTTTTTAAAGAAGTACCAGGACAAGACTTCAGTTGTCCTTGTTATTTTGATGTTGCTGCCCTGCCCTGTTTGCACCCTGTTTAATATATGCCAGGAATCAAATTAACCAAAATTAAAGCATTAAACAGAGTCCTGAACATGTGCACAAAATGCAAATGATAAATTGAATGCAAAAGAAGTGCATTAAACAAAATCCTCAGTTTATCTGGCCAGAACACAAAAACTATATTCAATTTTTCTGGAATGTATTGTATTCCAATTTTTATCTCATTATACTATGTTTCCAGAATGACCAATAAAAAGAATAAGCCGCAACTGTTTCATTCATATATCTGTTTCTGTTGTTGTTGTTTCTGTTTAGTTCATTCACACGTTGGAAAAGCAAAAGGAATTTTCTGCCCGTGCAAAAGTATATTTTGCATCTCTTTTGACCGTGGCTTTGCATGGGAAGCTAGAATACTATACTGACATCATGAGGACATTGTTTTTGGAACTTATGGAGCAATATGTTGTGGCCAAAAATCCTAAACTGATGCTCCGAAGGTAGGGAAGGTTTAATATATTACAACTAAGGTAAAGGTTCCCCTCGCACATACGTGCTAGTCGTTTCTGGCTCTAGGGGGCAGTGCTCATCTCCGTTACAAAGCCGAAGAGCCATCACTGTCCGAAGAAGTCTCCGTGGTCATGTGGCCGGCATGACTAAATGCCGAAGGCCCATGGAACACTTACCTTCCTACCAAACTGGTCCCTATTTTTCTATTTGCATTTTTACATGCTTTCGAACTGCTAGGTTGGCAGAAGGTGGGACAAGTAATGGGAGCTCACTCTGTTATGCAGTGCTAGGGATTCGAACTGCCAAACTGCTGACCTTTCTGATTGATAAGCTCAGCATCTTAACCACTGAACCACCATGTCTCCTATTACAACTGGGCAGGTCCAATATTTTTTGGCTGTCCAAGATAAGATTGATATCCTGCTTTCCCAACCACTTCATTCCTCTCATTGAGAAGCCAAATAATCCGTTGACTTGCTCCAGTGATGATGATGAGATGCATCCACCATTTCATCTGAATGCAGCTAGCTAGCTTGGGAGCCACAGACAAGCACTATTAAAATAGATTTCTCCAGGGGTGGGATTCAAAATTTTTAACAACCAGTTCTGTGGGACTGGCTTGGTGGTCATGTGACTGGGTGAACATGGCTTGGTAGTCATGTTATTGGCTGGGTGTGGCCAACTCAATATCACTCACATTGAGGCACGCATCTTCTCGCCTGGCCTCTCATGACTGTGAGGATGCTGCAACAGTCATAAGTGTGAAAAATGGCCATAAGTCACTTTTTTCAGTGCCATTGTAACTTTGAATGGTCACTCCACACAAGCAAAGTACCAGCAAAGGAGGGGAAAAAAACTCCAGAGATGTTCGTGAGACAGGAAGTCTAATCATTCCAAGAATGTAATAAGAGTTAACGGAGAGGCAGTTTCTTAAGCAACACCAGAATGTTTCCTTCCTGCCTTTCTTACAGGATTAGGCCAATAATTTCTTCTAATAACTGGCTCTCCAAACTGCTTAGAATGTTAACAACCGGTTCTAGTGAATAGGTGCGAACTGGTAGATTCCCACCCCTGGATTTCTCACTTTCCAAATAAGCAACCAAATTGTCAGCTTGAGACAACTGCAAAAATCTGACCATTCATCACTGATTAGAATTTAAAGAATAGCAGCGTTTAGTTATGAAAATAAAGCCTCTGATTCTTTATGAAGGCCATATTATGGTATCTTGTTTTTTTAAAATTTATGCCATAATTAAACTGGTATGTATAGTTTATTTACTTTTATATTATTTACTTATTATATGAGGTCTACCATGTTTCTCACCTGTTTGGTTAAGGAGTTGTGTTCTGTTTCCTACTAAGTTCAGTATTTTTCTTTCTAATGTGAATTAACTGTTCCAGAGTATGATGTTCTCTCTCTTTCTCTCCCACCCCAATCTCTCTTTCCCTCCCCATCTCTCTCTCTCTCCCTCTCTCCCTCCCTCCCTCCCTCCCTCCCTCCATCTCTCTCTCTCTGTCTCTCTCTCTCTCTCATGTTTTGTCACATGTTTTTGGTCTTCATAGTACAGGATGTAATTTTACTTAATTTTGAAATTAGAATATTTGTTCATGCCAAAAATGAGAAGCAAGCATCTTGGTCTGCACTTAATTCATTGTTGTACCTCAGGAAAAAAAACTCTAGAATCAGATTTCTGGTATAATTATTTGAGAGGAAGACTCATGAGAGCATGTTTATCTTTCCCACAGCTCATAACATAGGTAGTTCCTATACTGTATGACCGCAGGAAAGTCAGCACATTCTTCACTGAGATAATATTTTATTTGCTGTATTACTATTATTGATTTTTGCCCTATACTGCCTAGGAGCTCACATATATATGGTTCTTCTCCCATGTTATCCTCACAGTGACCTTGAGAGAAAGGTTAAACAAGAGAGAGTGACTGGTCTAAAGTCATCCAGGAAGAAGTGAGAATTTTAGCCTAATCTTTCTAGCTCTGGACATCTACTAACCCTGCTTCACTGCAACAGCAACACAGAGAAATGACTTGTTTTGGAGAGCTTCAGAAATATTTTCAAAGAGGCTTTTTGAAGAATGCAAGAGCGCATACAATGCATCTCTTTCCTAATCATTAAAGCAGCTTTGCCTTTTTTTTACAAATTCACACAACTGCTATAAAGACTAAAGAAGATCATATTGATGGAGATATTAAAGGAGTTGTTGTCAGGGCAAAAGGAGGAGCAGCATTTTTAAAGTCCAGAGCAGCCAGATAACATTTGGAAGTGACTAACACTGATTATCTCCATAATTCACTGAATTAATAAGGAAGAGGAGGAGGTATAAGCACAGAAGATATACATGTTTGTGTTACAGTAGTCAATCTCCATAGAAATAGTTTTAGTCTTCTTGTGAAGTTGATTTCCTGGTCTGGTTTAACTAGTGGGATTGACAACTGCTTCAAAAGCTACCTAAAACATCCACAGTTGCTTCATCAGCAAAATAGGATCAGCTTTCAAAACCAAATCCTCTTTTAAAGGATTTACATAACCCTTATATTTTCCAAAGCCATTAGCTTGAATACATTGGATATGGAGAATAGGAGAAACATATAATGCATGTTTAGTTGCTGTCAGATTCATGTACAATTCCTAACCATGTATTTCAACACAAGGTTTTTTTTAAACAATTTTTAGATCTGAAACCGTTGTGGAAAGAATGCTTTCTAATTGGATGTCAATTTGTCTGTATCAGTACCTCAAGGTAAGATCTAAAATGCATTCACTGTACATTTATTTTGAACATCATATCAAACTATGTTGTTGTTGTTAGTCACGAAGTCGTGTCTGATCCATCCCAACCCCATGGACAATATTCCTCCAGGCCATCCTGTCTTCTACCATTCCCTGGAGTCCATTTAAACTCACACTGACTGCTTCAGTGACTCCAATCCAGCCACCTCATTCTCTTTCGTCTCCTTCTCCTATTGCCCTCAATCTTTCCCAGGGAGTCCCTGGTCTTTTCTCCAGGGAGTCCTTCCTTCTCATCAGGTGGCCAAAGTATTTGAGTTTCATCTTCAGGATCTGACCTTCTAAAGAGCAGTCAGGGTTGATCTCCTCTAGGACTGATCGGTTTGATCGCCTTGCAGTCCAAGGTGCTCGCTGGAGTCTTCTCCAGCACCATAGTTCAAAGGCCTCGATTCTTTGGCGCTCAGCCTTCCTTATGGTATATCAAACTGTAGACTGATATTAACCTTTAGTTTACTGTGCCTTCTTCTGAGTATATACCAATAAGAATAACCAAACATAGCACATTAGTCTTGATCTGAAAGCAGTTACAAATGGTAGTTTAAATTCAATGGAAAAATGTAGTCTGCAGACATAATGATCTTAAGTTTTTTAATATTCAACAAATGTGGTGGAATGCTAATTCTCTATCACGAAGTAGATTCACTTACCATTTTTTCCTCTTTCATCAACTTTATCAGGATAATGCTGGAGAGCCTCTTTATAAATTGTTCAAAGCTATCAAACATCAAGTAGAGAAAGGACCAGTGGATGCTGTGCAAATGAAAGCCAAATACACACTGAATGACACTGGTTTGTTGGGAGATGATGTAGAATATTCACAATTGGTATGTAGCTTTCATTAATATTTGTTTTAGAATATTCAAAAAAATGAAATGCTTCTGAAACATGACCTACTATTTTTTTCACCATTTACAGTATGTATTTTGTAAAACCATGAATGGTAGAAAAGTGATATTATCAGTCAAATCAATTCACTGAAAGATGAAGACTTTGAAGGTTATGGGTCATAATTGAAATTCTGGTTCTGTATGGGTTGCTAGAAATAACTTTTTCAACTTCCTGGTTTATTGAAAAGAAAGAGTGATTGGTCTATCCAGTTTCCACATGTAAGGAAGGACTAAAATCAGTGTGTCAGCACTCCTGGTCCAGCACCTTAATTGCTGCATATGTATACATACAGAAAGAAGGAGGTGAAGCTTTAAGACTTAATGTAATGATTTGTTATTATGTTTGGTATTTTAATTGACTAAATCAGGGCTGTCAAACTGCCAACCCATGGGCCAGATGCGTCATGCGCTGGCCACACCCATGCCCAGTGAAGGGGGGAAAGTCCTGATATGTCATGTGATGCCGCTGTGATGATGTGAGTTTAACATCCCTGGATTAAGTCAACTAAGATATAATATTCAGGTACATGAAGCCAGCCTACCTAAAAATACCACATGTGAACTAGAGAGAAAAGGAATTCCTTCTTCTTGAAGATAAGAAGTTGGGATGGCCATTGAAGGTCATAGAAGGTCCAAAATAGCACTGGAAGATGTGATAAATATTAGTACAATTAATAATTTTATTACTTTGCTGAGCAGAGGGTATGATTACATCAAACAGGCTCTTCTTTTGAGAGAACTGAAGAACCAAATTACTATATCTTTGCAGAGATATCAATGTGTAATATTAATGTGTGGATTTTTTTTTTGTAAAAGAAGTTGCAGATTAGCTAATCAAAAATACAGGTGAAGTTGCTCTTTGCTTTGGAGAGAAATTCCCAAAATTTCTTCCCCTTAATTCTGAATTCGCTTCAGAGGAAGGCTTTTCTCAGTATTTCAGAAGTAGAGGAAAATATTAAAATCCTTTCCCAATTCTTTAGCAGCAACTCTGAATTGACAAAATGACCATCTCTGTCAAGGCAGGGTTTTCAGTTGTTAATCATCAATATGATTTCCAGAATTGTTATTCCCAAATTTATATAGGGAACCCATCAAGAACTTTTGGCTTTCTTAAACAATCCATTTTATGCCAAGTTCTCACTTACTATTTAATTTCTCCTTAATTTAATATCTGCAAATAAATTAAGCAAACTACATCAGTGAATGATCTGGCTGTAAGATAATAGATTATTAGAATTATATGTTTTTTCAGCCCATTTTTAAAGTGTAAATCTAATGGCAGGAAAGTAATTAATAAGTTAATTACTAACATTAATCCACTGTACTCAGTAAAATCAAGCATGTGTAAATGCTGCTTTACCTGCCAATGTGATAAGCAGTGCATTGTAGTTCAGCCTCATTATTTGGGATCTTTCTCTAAACAAGAACTTTCTAGTCAAGTTTAAATATGTATCATTTTTAATTGCCAAATCAAAACTATGGAAGTAATTCGTAATAAACCATATAGAGTAATTTTACAGTCAACCTCATTTGGTGGGCTGGCTAAAACACATTTACAGATTGGTAAATCAGACAGCCTAAATATCTTTGTAATAAAAGGATAGCTGGACAAGTGTTCTGAATAAGGCAATTAAATTGAGGTTAACTAAACATTAAATTTACATAATGTATGGCAATTTGCATATGCAAACAATATAATTTGCTGCAAATGGCTTAATTTTTGATTTAATGGATAACTACTCCTTACTCATTTGGCTCGTGAGAGCAATGTTTTAGTGTATATATGTAAGCAAAAAAATGTGTTCACCAAAATATCTCTTCAATGTCATGTGTGTATTGCATGCTTTTTTACTGAAATGTACTTGCTTGTCAGATATGACTACACTTGCCTCTTACAATTTAAGAGCTTGAGTCTATTTCAATCAAAACTGTTATTCTGGGATTACAGTAAGAATTAAATGTCTGTGAAGCTTTACCTATCTGGAAATTGCTTTCTCTGCTGTTTTGATGGGGAGTTTCTAATATAGTGGGTGTCTTCCTTTAAGGTTAATGGACTAATCTAAGCATCTACAAGCAGTAGCTAGTGCACTAGTCTTGATGATGTGTCTCAATTTAATTTAAAAAAAAAATAAGTCTTCAAAATCCAATTATGACGATACAGAAATATATTGAAGGCTTTCTACATTTTCAGTAGGTTCAGTGTTAAAAGTAATGAATAGTTTATTAATTTTCACAGAAATCTCAGTATGACCCCATTTCCATCAAAAAACAGAGAAATGGGTATGAAATGACATGAACTATACCACCTGTCTAAATGTCTATAAATAGACAAGTTTCTACCAGCATTGACTTTTCTTGTGTGATTTTAATAACTCTGAAATTTCTACCCTTCCAGACTGTAAATGTGATTGTTCAAGATGAAGGCTCAGAATCCATACCTGTAAAAGTGCTCAACTGTGATACCATTTCTCAAGTAAAAGAAAAGATAATAGACCAAGTATATCGAAATCTGCCTTACTCACAGTGGCCAAAGCCTGACAGTGTTGTTCTTGGTATGTATCTGGTTTTTTTTTTAATGTATTTTAAAGAACACGTTGCTGTCAGAATGCAAATGTTTGCAAAAAGATTGTCTTAATAATTCCACCTGAATCCATGGAATGATTTAAGAGTAAAAAGAAAAGTACTTTGCCCACTAAACTCTTCCCCATTTTTTTTCTAATTTCCATACATTCAGAAGTTCTCGTTTATTTGAAAAGTTCTCATTCTGTCTGATAAAGAAAGGTAAATATGGCTACCCTTGTAATTTCCCACCCAAATAGATAAAATTTAGAGAAAAGCAAGGGCAACAACTCTGTCTCCCCACTTTGTCTCTCTTGTGTTATGGTTAGTATGACTTGTAGGTTTTGTGGCGTTAAAATTTCCTTATGTTGGTTCCAACAAATTACTGATCTGTTTTCCATATAGAAATGCTATATTTGATATAGAATCTATTCATAATGTGTCCAACAATATAATAATGTTTAACTCAGCTGAGCTGTAGATAGAAAAAATACCTGTCAAGAGTAATAATTTTAATTATTTAAAAAAAAAAAACAATTTAAAAGCAGTAAGATTAAAAAAAATAAAACCAGATAATTTCCCTACATATATTAATCTACTCTTGCCAACAGGATTAGACTACCTGGAAATATGTAATATCCCTTCCCATTTATTTTCATAGACATGCAATCTAGTTATCTTCCTTTCATTTCCTTTGTTAATTTCTGCTCTTTACATTGATTTCCCTTAAGACTCCAAATTCTAATGTTCTATATGCCATGGACATTATCTGATACGGCCATAGTGTTTGACTTTTGTGGCTTTGGTCAATCAAAGCTTTTAAGCAAGGGTGGGCTGCTAGGAGTTTGCAAGGGTTCAGGAGAGTCTCACAATTCGAAGGACCCCCAAATCCCACTCCTGGCTGGCCCAGCCCCCCCCCCCCACAGCTTGTTTTGGATGCAGGTAAGGGGCAGGGCATGCATGGAGGCTCAGGTAGGGCAAAAAACGGACCTCCCGGATGTTCAGGAAGGCTAGAAATGGGGAGGCCATATCACCCTCCTGACGGTTGGAGGAAAGCCTCTGGAGCTTGGGAAGGGCAAAAATGCCTGCCGCCGCCCGCCCCCCCCCCCCCCCGCTTCCACCGTGGTGCAGGAGGTGAGCATGGTCACACCCACCCAGCAACTGGGCAGAGAACCTGTTGCTAACATTTTTGAAGGCCACCCCTGGCTTTTAGATTTTTTTTTTAATAATACAGGGAAGTTGCAAAACAGGTTAATATTCTTACCCTGAACTACATGCGGCATTCCCTAAAAATGGTATATAATTTTGGCCAGTATCCCACAAGCACAATAAGACTACGCTTACACCATGCAAGCTAAGATGTTTATTTTGAGATATATTGTTTCTTGATCTCCAAAAATAAAAGAAAAAAGAGTTGAATACAATATACTAATACAAAAACAATCATTTATTGGAACTCAATTTAGGGGGAGGTTTTATGCTTCTCAACATCTCAACTCTTAAATAGAGTTTCCTCCTCTAGCGATGATTTTGACTTTTTTTTTTTTACAAAAATGAAATATCTAGCGAGTTTCTACTTACAGGAAACAACTGTATGTCTGTAATATTAAAATAAATTGGAACTTAACTAGATATGCCACTTGCCAAAATAAAGGTTTACAACAACACACATTTACGGAGAAGTGTACACCCTCCTTAATTCTAGCATTAAAGAGCAGCAAGTCTCTGTTGGCCATTATCAAATCAAGAGATTCTTCTGTGTAATCTCCTATTAAGGGTAACCATTTTATTTATATTAGTATTTATTTTTATTCCACCTTGACTATTTTTATAAATAATTCAAGCTGGCAAACATACTTAATACTCCTTGCTCCTATTTTCCCCACAACACTAAATGTCAGGGTTCCATTTAATCATCCCATAGCAAACAAAACTCCAAGCCATGGGTGGGCTTCAGCCGGTTTGTGCTGGTTCGGGCGAACCAGATGTTAATTTTACATTTGATTCGGTGAACCAGTAGTTCCGATGACTAGTTGGCCTAGCCTGGCCCTCCCAGAAGTCCCCCACACATCCCATTTTGGATCGCAGGTCAGTGCAGGGCCTGTATGGAGGCTTGGGAAGGGCAAAAATGGACCTCCTGGAGGCTTGAGGGAAACCTCTAGAGCCCAGGGAGAGCAAAAATGGACCCCTCGCTGCCGGTTTTCACTCCCAGCGTGATGCAAGAGGCTGACTAGGCCTCGCACACCCAGCAACTGGGCAGAGAACCAGTTGTTAAATTATTTACAGCCCACCCCTGCTTCAAGGTCACCAGAGTCATCAAAAATAGTTTTATTGGATATATCACCTTGGCACAATTCTGGTGAAAACAGACTCTGGAGGTTCCTCTGGTTTTTACCTAATTAAAAATAAACGTTTTTCCCCTTCCCCAAACAATCAAGTCACATGGTCCAGTCAGGTGGCCATCCTGTTGCCTGGTGATGTTACGCTTCCTTTCTCTCTGGCCACCTGTGGGCATGTCCTTGATTTCCAGGAGAAAGTATTTTGTTTTGGCTACAAAATCCCAGCTATCTCTATTCCCCCTCCCTATCCCTCAGCTCTAGTGTGGCAATATTGAAGCTTCAAAATGGCTTCGGTCAGGTCAGCTTCAGTGTTGACGTTATCTCTGTGAGGTGGGCTAGGTTGAGAGAGAGTGATTGGCTCAACAGTAGCAATACAGAATATTCTAGTCTGACTTTCTGAGTCGGTGGAAGAAAAGGAGCTCTCCCACTCTACTATGCTTTGTCTCTACTACAGGAAAATAACTTTTCCATTAAATCCAATTTATCATTTTCAAAAACAGGATTGCTTGGGTAGATGGACCCAGAGAAGAGAACATAATTCTGCAAAACTTCAGTAATTTGCTAAATGGAATCATCCTTTATATGCAGGTTATTTTGGGGTAGATACCTGTAAAATATTTTTCTTCTTGCGATTGCTCCTCAGAATGGCGTCCAGGATCTACTGCACAGATACTCTCCGATTTGGATTTAACGTCACAAAGGGAAGGAAGATGGAAGCGCATCAATACCCTGATGCACTATAATGTAAGGAAGCATTTTGGAAATGTTACACCTCCTTGCTGCTTTTGAGTAACACACAACTTCTCATTAAAAGGATCAGTCTCAAAAAGTATTTCCCTTCCCTTCCTATCATCTCCAATATCTATTTTCTTTGAACAAAGCCTGGTTTCAGAATCTGAAGTTATATTGCTATGCCGCAAGAAGGCAATTTATTGAATGCAGCTCTTTGGAAACTGGCGAATTCTGTATCAGAGATCAAAAACGTTATCTTTGTTTAAAGCCAGCACAGAAATTGTTATCAGTTAAGTCCTTCCAGTAAGGCTTAAACTTAAGGAATGCAGCATATCCTCTCTAATCTCAGTGAATGACAGTTTTCTAATCTCAAAAGCATTTGAGGACCTGAATATGAGATTGACTGATAAAAATGCCTTTCAGTAAAAGGCAGGAACTCTGGGTAGAACTGTCCATGATACCTCCTTCCCAAATAAGACGGGCCTAGTTTTATTCACCAATGAGTATTTAGATGAAGAGGCCACTAAAATGGAAGACTAGATGGTTTTTTTCATCTCTTTCAGTTGCATACATACACTACATCAAAAAGAATAATTGCCTTGTAAAAAAAAATGGCCTAGAAAGGTGAATGTATTGCTATACCATATACAATGCTAGCATCGGATGTAGAAACTGCATGGGAATAAGAGTTATTTTTGCTGTTCTTACCAATTTGTTGCGTGTATGTTCTTGAAGGTAAGAGATGGTGCTACCCTCATCTTGTCAAAAATGGGGATTTCGCAGCAGCCCGAAGATCACCAGCAAGACATGCCAGAGGAACGTAAGTATAGCATGGTAGTCTTTAAGCCAAGTTCCGTTTTATGATAGAAAACAAGGTGGATACTGTGAATTTACATATATAATCATAGCATCTAGCTTGGGATAGAGATAGTGCTGATAAACAAGCTCACTAGTGGTAAAGATAGAGCTTTCTACAGCTTTTAAACCATATAGGAAATGCCATACAGAGAAATTCTGGAAAGCTAACATTTGCTATGTAGTTAAGTCAAGTTTATTTGAAAAGCTATAAACATAAGAGAACTAGGCAAATCTGCAACTTACACTGACAGTGACATGTGGTATTCTTTGTTGGCTAATCAGATACAGTGTTTTCCATTGAAAAAGAGATTGAAATACTCCTGCCAGTTTTACAAAGAAATAGTGGCTTAAAAAGGATCGTTTTGGGTTGATTCCTTGAGGTTTGATTCTCCTTTTAAAAATCAATTTGGATAAAACTAGACACTGTTCAAAGTTGGTTTTTATTAAATAATAGTTAAAAGAAAATAGGATTAGAGCTCACTAAAAAGTATCTTTGTAAATTGTTTAGCAGTGATGTTTTAACAGAGGTAAATGCAATAGCTAATTAAAGATCCTAGGGGATAAATGCAATAACATTTCACATTCTAAATTAAATGACTTGCATTAGTTTCAGTGGGATTTTGAAAGTAGGAAAATTGGTTTGACTATTCCTTTTTTTTTGTATCCCTATTCAGTATTTGATATTTTTTTGCTAGTTTCTACAAATGTTGCATTTAGAGAAAATCATTATAGCTTTTCTGTGTTCTAATAATAACAAATATTTTATTTTAACTCAACTTCTTTCTCTTTATCTCAGGAGGTTTGGTTATCTCTGGAAGGCATCTTGGTTATAACAATGTTCAATATTTATTAGACATTTTCCAATTTACAGTCTTGGTATTTCTATAATATGGCTTCTCCTATACATTCCAGCATCATATATAGCACACAATTGAATAGTAACAAGTTACATGGAAATATGAATCCAGTCATGCTGACCTCCATCTATTAATAACCTGGCTATTAGTAACTTATAAAGTTTTCTCCAACTGTAGAATGTTAAAACTGGTATTAGATAAGTAAGATAAAATAAGAACAGAGTGGTTTTGCAAAGACTCTCCATCCAGGATAGAGATACCAGTATTTATCTGCAAAATTCCAGACATTACTGCTTACAGCAAAGTTTTCTGTGTCTCTTGACTGTCATCTAGTGGTTGTCATGATCTTTGCAGCTGGTCTTCTGGATTAGCAGCCAGCATGACTGCGAAAAAATGTTCTCCAGACTTCATTTTTTAAAAACTTGAATCATTCAAACACCATTGATTTATGAAAATGATTCTGAAAATAATGATACAACCATCAAAGTGACAGTCCATTTGTTTGTTTTATAGGTTATGTCCTGGGGTTCATAGCAATAGCATTTAGACTTACATATTGCCCCACAGCTCTTTACAGCACTCTCTGGGCAGTTTACAATATAAACATTATTTGCATATTGCTCCCAACAATTCGGGTCCTCATTTTACTGGTCTTGGAAGGATGGAGGGCTGAATCAACCTTGAGCCTCATCAGGATTGAACTCTAGGCTGTGGACAGAGTTTGCCTGTAACAGGACACTTTGCTTGCAATACTGTACTTTCACCAGTGCACCACCAGGGCTCATGAACGACAAAAACATGTAGAAACCCCAACAATTTTTAAAGCAGGATTTAGGTAGCATTTACAATAGACATTATAGCATAAAATAGTTCAGCAGAGTTAGACTTTGCATTTCTTTATATTACTAGTCTTTTGAAATCAATAGTTCTGCAAAATGGCAGATATTCATTACTTTGTATTCTGGAAATTATCTGTCTCACCGAAAGAAAGAACAATGTACTATAGTGGCCTTTTCTCTGATTGCTAAAAGTCACGATTCTGCTGGAAACTGAATAAAAACAATTCAGAATTGTCAGAAATGTCATTATGTACATATTGTTTATGCTTTGACCTTGCTGACATATATGCATTGTGAGTGTACTGTGACTGTAATTAATTGGTTGCCAGTATTGTACATCTATTCAGCTTCATAGATCAAAAGTTTTATATTTAATGTGCAGACTTTTAATTGCTTGAACCTTTGTATCATTCACGGTGCCCATTTTGCTGTGAACTGTACAGTATAATTAAACAGATGAACTACATTTATAAGAATGTCCCAGGCCTAAATATAAATATAGGGAAATAAATAGGAAATGTATGTTCATCTGGGTTTCCACAGGTAGTCATTGACTTACAGCCTTTTGTTTAGCAACTGTTCGAAGTTACAACTGCACTGAAAAAAGCAACTTAAAACCAGTACTTAGATTTATGATTGTTGCACCATTCCCATGGTCATGTGATCAGAATTCAGGCACTTTGCAACTGGCATATATTTACAACAGTTTGCAGCATCCCAAAAGTCATGTGGAAACCATTTGCAACCTTCCCAGCCAACATCCAATTTGGAAAGTCAACAGGGAAAGCTGGATAGATTTAACAACTGCATGATTCATTTTACTGTTGTAATTTGCTGTTGTAATTTTACTGTTGTAATTTGCTTATCAACATGACAAACAGGGTAAAATTGGGCACAACTCAGTTAACAACTGCTTTGCTTACCAATGGACATTCTAGTCCTAATTGTGGTCATAAATAGAGGACTAACTGTGTAAGTTACTGTTGAATTTTGTGGAGATGAGATAAGCTTTGAATTGCTGGGATTTACTTGAAATTTCTTAGGATCTATGAACAACAAACAGGTAAAACCACATCACAAAATAGCTGGCTTTAACAACAGACTTTAAGAAATACCAGCTTACTGTTTTTGTGTTTTTCCCTCTTCAAACTCATATTATCAACCATGGTCAGAAAAAAGCTATGAGGAATGGAGAAAGGGGGGTTATGGAATGACCTCTCATTTTACTTTAAAGTTATCTTGACTTTTTCGTTCGAAAATCTGGAACTTATAAGCAAGAATAATGTGAGCTTATTTTTTTATGAAATACAAATATTTATTGCAGGCCATTAGATATGCCATTTAGTTGCAGTACAGTGGATATTATTTTAGGCATGGCGATCAATTGCTCAATCACTGGATTTCATTTCATCTGTTGATTGCTTTGAAATGTTATGCTTTATTCAGGACATGCTTTATTGGAAGAAGAAAATAAGACCTGGCATCTAGTTCGACCGGTAGATGAAGTTGATGAAGGTAAATCAAAAAGAGGGAGTATGAAGGAGAAGGAAAGGACCAAAGCTATAACTGAAATCTACCTGACAAGGCTACTCTCTGTGAAGGTAAAATTGACGGCCAAGAGACAAGTTTCATTATATTTAAATAAGTAGTGAGTTTGGATGAAGAATTTTCCTTCAGGATTAAGATTTAGATTTAAAGGCATTGGCTGAATTCAGGTACAATGATACATAGTTGTATAGCTGCACTGAAATTAATAGGTTCAATTAAGCCTCATTGATGTTAAAGAAACTCAGGGGGGTTTTTATCTTTGCATATGAGCCTATTCTTTGAAAATTCCAGAAGTAATATATACTGTGTGTCTGTTAGAAAATAAAGAATCCTAAGAGATAACAAATATTCCATTTTTTTTAAAAGAGCATATTATTGACTGGTGTGCATGAGAAGAGTTGAACTAGTCTGACCCAATAGAGTACCAACTGATTTATTGTGACCTGAGTTTTATTTTTGTTGTTGTTAATATTTACCATTTTTAAAAAAGGAAAAAAATAATTTAAAAAGATAAAAGAGGAATAAAAATACAGAAACATTTTAAAAGATCATGAATAAAGAAGAAATTTACAAACATCATATAATTAGGTTAGAACTTTCAATGTTTCATGAATTATTATTAAGTAATTAATATATTATGTTAAAAACTACAGATTGTTTTAAAATCTAAGCAATATATAAGTATCAACAGCAGTAGTCAGCACTAATCAGCACAGTGTAAATCTATTTATATATAAAAGCGAAATACCACTCACCCATCATCATAAAATCTCCAGAACCTTAAAGCCTACTAACTTGAAATTTGGCACATATGTTCCTCTTGGCTTCTAGGTGCTCACTAAGAAAGGATTTTTCAAAATGACCATCAGAGAATTAGTATTTCGTGTATTGTTATTAACATGCTCTGATGCTAAGGAGTTCTACTCCCCCTCCCCACCTGAAAAGAAATCTGTTTCAAATGCAAAACACAAGCAGAGGGGAGGAGTTTCAGGTTCAGTTTCACAGCACTAAGCAGCTTTAGTACAGAACAGTTGAGCTAAGCCACGCCCAGGTTCCTTGCTATCTCCTTCTTGCTCACACAGCAAATACTGTTTCAGTTTCCAAACAGCTCTCAACCCTCTCACACACTGACAGGACGCCAGCCGGATGAATACCAATGGATGCTGGTAGTCAGAGGCAGATTTTTTTCCCCTTATTTTCCTCCCCCAAAACTAAGCTTGACCACATATTTTTGTAGCAAAGCATGGGTGATCGAGCTAGTTGTACAGTAAGATTAAAAGTTAAATTCTATCCAACCTTCTGAAAATCTATTCTGCTGTATGGATCCATTAAAGGTAGATTATTAAAACTTTATCTTAATAAAAATCCAAATTTTAGATACGATATATTGACTTTGCAAAGAATGTAAAACCCTTACGTTTTCCTTTCCTCTTTTTCTTTTTCTTTTTTTTTATTTCTCTTATGACCATATCTGAAGTAATGCTGGGATCTAAAGTCAAGCACATGAACATCTTAGGGCTCTCCTCTTAAATACAAACCATACTTAGCCATTACAATATTTTCCCCAAATTACAATAATTGAAAGGCTAATGTTATGTAATTTTGAACCAGGTTTTTCAACAGGGCATTTTGGGGTCTGAATATATCTGCAGGCATTTCTTCTGTATCTTACCAGATTTCCTACACTGTTCTTTTTTTTTTTTTTTTTTAAAGGGACTCTGCAAAGTAAATCTTAATCCTTAATATTATGATTATTTCCATGAATGAACCTTAGCAGTAGTGGGATTTTAAAAAAATTACTGCCGGTTCAGTGGGCATGGCTTGGCTTGCTGGGCGTGGCTTGGTGGGCATGGCAGGGGAAGGATTCTGTAAAATCTCCATTCCCTCTCCACTCCAGGGGGAAGATTACTGCAAAATCCCTGTTCCCTCCCCACCTCACCAGTCTGCTTGCCAGCTCTGTTCTCCTGTGCAGGGCAACAAAAGGAGACCCAGCTGATCAGCTGGGACTTGGGAGGCAGAGAAAAGATGCGGGTGGGGCCAGTCAGAGGTGAAATTTGCCAATTTTTCCGAACTACTCAAAATTTCCGCTACCGGTTCTCCAGAACTGGTCAGAACCTGCTGAATACCACCTCGGAACCTTATTATCAAGTGGGCCCATAAACATAACAACTAAAAATTAAATTGGGGTGGGGGGTACAGTTTTAAAGATCACCCCAAAAAGGAGAAATAGAAAGGAGGGCAACAAGATGATGTGGAAAGAAGCATCCTGATATAAATTGATATGTTATTGCCAGCCATTGTTTGGAGTTATAGTTGTTTCCAATAGGTGCCACAGCTTCAATTCTGAACATTTACACCAGCCCAAAAAAGGTTATGAATAACAGTGTAATATTGTTGCTTCAGTTCTGAAAACATCTGATTGAAGAAGAGAAATGTATTTATTCATTTATTAGATGCATATATCTCTATTTTGGGGAGCTCTCCATAATAAAAAAATAAAAAAGACCACAAAAATGCAGTATAGCAATGATTAAACAAGTAGAAGCAACCAAAAACAGAAAACACTAGCTGATTTGTTTACCTGGCCATTCTCACAAAAAAAGTTCTATTTTAATCTATTTCTAGAATGCTGTTCCTTATCTATTTCAAAGAAACCAAGCTCAGTTTAAACTTTAATTTTAAAAGGGGCCATAATACTGGAGCTTTTAAAAAAATAGATATGAAGACTTACCCTCTCTATGTATTTATTTAGGCTGTGTTGATAAATTCTAAATACCTGAGTTATCTATAATTAGGTATTGATACATTTGGAAAATGGCAGAGTAGAATCTATTGTCCTTGGTGCTAAATATCTTTGCAGGCTCTGCATGAATACCACCAATTTCTGCAAAAGATTCTGGGTGTACATCAAAGGTTTCTAGATCACGTGGTGATCTGCAGAGGTTCATGCTGAATATGCAGATGACTGTCCTAAGGATACAATATAAGACTGATCTGTAGGAGTACCCTGTAGGATTGTTCATATAAATGGAAAGTTGCATGCCACAACAGGGCTTAAATTAGTTTAAAGCCCAGGAACAATTCCTTGTAAGGTCCTCTTCTGTAAACATTAATATATCTAAAACAACTTGGTGTGTGATTTCATTTAAACTATATTAAGGTTCATTTGTGAGCCATTTATTGATATATAAAATCTGCTTAACAGTATCTGCAAAAAATGTGACGTGCAGAGCAGACAGGACCAGTTCATATTTCATCAAGCCAAACTGATTTTCTATTAAAATCCTTGGCTTATTAGCAAGATGTCCAATCAGATTGCCCAAGTGTTCTTGTTGTGTTTATGCATCCCAATTAAATATGGATTATTTTCCAAAGGTAATCTTTCTTTCCTTCCTTCCTTCCTTCCTTCCTTCCTTCCTTCCTTCCTTCCTTCCTTCCTTCCTTCCTTCCTTCCTTCTTTCCATCTGTCCATCCATCCATCAATGTTTGTTACGGTCACAGACCAGCATTACAAATAAAAGTAATAATAATAATAATAATAATAATAATAATAATAATAATAATAATAAAAAATAAAACAAACTAAAAAGCTGACAAAATAATATATTATGATTGGGGTGGATTATCAGTGGGCAGTTAAAGTCTGCCTAATTTTGCATACAGTATAACAAAATTTGACTACATTCAAATAAACTAGTTTGTTCTGATAACAGCAGTTGTACAAAAAATAGATCAATATTTCTTGGTTATTTTATTAGGTGAGTTATTATAAATTGAGTCCGTGAATCCATATAGAAGAAGATGCAGTATAGCAGGACATGAGTTGTAATTTCAATGGCTCCTTGTCCACAGGTATCATCTCAGCTCATATGGTGTTTTTTTTCTTAACTGGGCCTCCAAAACTGCTGTAGGAACTGCATTTCAGCATGCTTGTTAATGCACATCAGATTTTTGGGACAGTTATATGATATAAGTATCTCATTACTTTAAAAGGAGTTTGATTGCTCAAAAAAAATAAAATTCTTGGGAGAAGCAGATTTATCTTAGTGGATTTCCAGATCTTTAATGTGTTGTTTGAGTACACTGTGCATATACGTATTTTTTCTTTCTTTCTCTCTTTCCCTCTCTCCCTCTCTCCCTTCTTTCCTTCTATTCATCCATTCACACTCTGTTATAAGAAATACTGAACTTTATTATAATAAAGTTACTAAATATATAAAAATTAAGTGCCCCCTGCAAGCTCATTATTGTTGTAATATGTCCAGAAAGCTCAGGGCATTACTCTCCCACCAATTCCTGCTCTTGGTTGCCCATTTATTTCAGACTAGATTCTTCTGTTCTCCCTGAGCCACAACACTGAAATTGCCACCTCTTTATAAACAGAGCAGAGAATTATTCTTTCTGAAGTCCCTGGAACATTTGTTATGGCTGTTCATTTTTATGTTCGTAAGAGCATTTACAACCCATTTATAGTTGAAAAATGCAGCGCTTTGAGCCATTGTGATTCCGTGGCCATTTGGGGTAAAGTCTTGTATTATAAGTCAATTTCAGAAGCATTCTTATAAATTGGAAGGACCTGCTGGAAAATGTTACACTTAACATTATTACCTGGATTTTTAATGTTTGTACTATGTGTGTGCTTTTCCCCTTTTAGGGTACACTTCAACAATTTGTAGATAATTTTTTCCATAGTGTACTTGATTCACACCATGTTGTTCCACCAGCTGTGAAATATTTCTTTGACTTTCTTGATGAGCAAGCAGAAAAGCATGATATCAAAGATGAGGACACCATCCACATCTGGAAAACAAACAGGTAGCTGGAGAGAAAAATACATAATTAACTATCAAGAAGTTTGTTTCTTTTCTTTTTATTTGTTATTACTTATACAAGTGGGATTGATTGGGGTAGATTGTAGGGGTGACACTGAAATATAATTTTATCCTATTTAATTTAATTATTTATCCATATATTAAATTATTGTATTTTATTCTGATTTAACTTTAAATTGTATATTTATTCCTGTTTCATTTTAAATTGTATTTTATTCCATTGTCATTTTAATTACATTTTATTCCAATTCCATTTTAAATTGTTCTTGTCAGATTTTAGTAATAATTTGTGCTTGGAACTCTGATACGACCCATGGGCTAATCAATAAAGTAAATAAACTAACTGACTATAGGTAAAATGGGGATTAAGCAAACTTTATCTTAAGCTTCTAGACAAGGGTTCAACAGTTTTTCAAGTATGCTTTTTTTTTTAATTGAATTTGTAAAGCTGTCCAGTTCAGAATGACTCTGAAATTGAAAGAGCATTGAAAGCCGATAAAAACAATTACTTTTTTTAACTTTAAAAAATGTAAATGATTGTAATTTCATGGGATCTTACGTGAGAGATTTCTTTCTTTTCCTCTGAAACTGTGAACTAGCAAGCTTCGTCACTGAGAAAGGAAAGCTTTGTTGCTGGCCTTTTACACAAATATTTTATCAGACCAGGATGACCCCTTTCTAAGGTGGGGAAACTGCCATATACTTCATAATAAAAAAAGTTATGCAGGTGCATATGGTCCAGGGGTAGGCTTCAAAAATTTTAGCAATGGGTTCTCTGCCCTCTTGTTTACTGGGTGGCCATGGTAGAGTGTCCTAGTCAGCTTTCTGCACCATGGCAGCGGGGGTGCATTTTTGCCGGCTCCAGAGGCTCTCTGGAAGCCGGAAACGGGCCCATTTCCGGCCTTCCCAAACCGGGAGGTCCCTTTTTCACCCTCTCCAAGCCTCCATGTGCGCCTTGCACTTACCTGCATCCAAAACTGGCCGCATGTGGACTCTGGGGAAGGAAGGGTGGGTAGGGTCAGCCAGGAGCGGGATTTGGGGGTTCTCCAAACTGAACAGAATCTATGGGCTCTCCTGAACCCCTGTGGACCCCCAGCAGGCCATCCCTGATATGGTCACAGTTTGTTTCAAACAGATGCATTTTACTTACTATTTATTAAATTTGTACCCCACATTTCTTCACTCAAGATAGCAAACACAGGATTCTTCCTTACTTTTATCCCCAAAGCAGCAGGTCTTGAGTTAGGTTGGGCTCCGAACATACAATTTTAGAGCCCAATCTATTCTAGGAGTTTAATTCAGTAATTGTCCTGGGCTGAAAATGGGTTGATTCTAAGACTTTCCAAATTAGTTCAGTGTTTTAACCACTACATCACACTGGCTGTTTCAGGTACTCATGTTGCTCAACCACAAATTTTGACCAAGAACCTTAAAATCCAGTGTAATTTAATTTATAAAGCTGCCCAGTTCACAATGACTCTGGGTGGCATAAAGTATTGAAAGCTGATAAAAAAAACAATAATTACTAAAAAAACGAAGTAACACATAGATTTGGCAAATGAAGGAAAAATCAATAAGAATATGTTTAACAAACTATTAAAGGACAATGATGAAAACATTAAACAGGAGATTGGAGTTTTCCCTAATTTAAGCAGCCTTTTTCAGTTTTTACAAAGCAGTGTACAATTCACCCTGCAGTTAGTGGTAAACAGTCCCTCCTTCATGTGATATCTGTGAAATTCACAAATACTAGATAATGGTCTGAACAATAAGCCCTAACACTGCAGTGGGATCGTAGCAAAGGATTTGTCTGTAGAGTTTTCTAGCTGTTCACTGAATTCACTAGCACAATTTTACAGAAGAGAAGGGCTACTCACTTCTGATGCTATTGATTGTTATACCTGAAAAGTCTAGACACGACACAAATTTTTTTTCTTGTTTCACTTTTGTCTACCAAAAGTTGAGTCCAATTTGAAAACCTGTACCTTAATTCTTTTTGCAGCTGACCTTTCCTTTGGAATAATACATTATCAACAACATTAAGCTTCTGCAGTTTGTCTGAGTAGTCAGATCCTTACATACAATGCATACAAATCTTTGTTACGGAGTTCTAGAGCTTTTGCTAATAAGCCAGCATTTGTTTGCATCATGGAGCACTGGAGCTAGCCAAATTGCCATTCAGATTATTTAAATTCTTTTTAGTAGAAAAGCACATTGTGGAAGCTTGTTAATATATCATATTAAGGTAGACATCTTCTGGGTTACTCAGAATAAGTAAGTTCTTTGATGCATTCTGCTTTATTTCTTCCGCTTGTGCTTCTCCTTAAATGAATCAAGAAAACTCTTATCTGAGACCTGCTTAGCATTCGATGAAACCACACTGTGTTTTGTTACTGTCCCAAAAACCAAACCAGCATCAACAAGTCCATGAATAGAATGCTGTATTTAATAGCAACCCAATCAACTTTTGATTATTTAATTATTTGTGTTGCCAAGAGGCACAAAGCAGAAATAATAAGAATGTACATGCTCAAAAAAATAAAGGGAACACTTAAACAACACAATGTAACTCCAAGTCAATCGCACTTCTGTGAAATCAAACTGTCCATTTAGGTAGCAACACTGACTGACAATCAATTTCACATGCTGTTGTGCAAATGGAAGAGACAAGAGGTGGAAAGCATAGGCAGTTAGCAAGACACCCCCAATAAAGGAGAGATTCTGCAGGTGGTGACCACAGACCACTTCTCAGTTCCTATGCTTTCTGGCTGATGGTTTGGTCACTTTTGAATGCTGGCAGTGCTTTCACTCTAGCGGTAGCATGAGACGGAGTCTACAACTCACACAAGTGGCTCAGGTAGTGCAGCTCATCCAGGATGGCACATCAATGCGAGCTATGGCAAGAAGGTTTGCTGTGTCTGTCAGCGTCGTGTCCAGAGCATGGAAGTTCTACCAAGAGACAGGCCAGTACATCAGGAGATGTGGAGGAGGCCGTAGGAGGGCAACAACCCAGCATCAGGACTGCTACCTCCGCTTTTGTGCAAGGAGGAACAGGAGGAGCACTGCCAGAGCCCTGCAAAATGACCTCCAGCGGCCACAAATGTGCATGTGGCTGCTCAAACGGTCAGAAACAGACTCCATGAGGGTGGGATGAGGGCCCGACATCCACAGGTGGGGGTTGTGTTTACAGCCCAACACCGTGAAGGACATTTGGCATTTGCCAGAGAACACCAAGATTGGCAACTTCGCCACTGGCGCCTTGTGCTTTTCACAGATGAAAGCAGGTTCACACTGAGCACATGTGACAGACGTGACAGGGTCTGGAGATGCCGTGGAGAATGTTCTGCTGCCTGCAACATCCTCCAGCATGACCAGTTTGGCAGTGGTGTAATGTAATGGTGTGGGGTGGCATTTCTTTAGGGGGCCACACAGCCCTCCATGTGCTCGCCAGAGGTAGCCTGACTGCCATTAGGTACCGAGATGAGATCCTCAGACCCCTTGTGAGACCATATGCTGGTGCGGTTGACCCTGGGTTCCTCCTAATGCACGACAATGCTAGACCTCATGCGGCTGGAGTATGTCAGCAGTTCCTGCAAGACGAAGGCATTGATGCTATGGACTGGCCCACCCATTCCCCAGACCTGAATCCAATTGAGCACATCTGGGACATCATGTCTCTCTCCATCAACCAATGCCACATTGCACCACAGACTGTCTAGAAGGTGGGGGATGCTTTAGTCCAGTGTAGGAGGAGATTCCTCAGGAGACCATCCGCCACCTCATCAGGAGCATGCCCAGGCATTGCAGGGAGGTCATACAGGCACGTGGACGCCACACACTACTGAGCCTCATTTTGACTTGTTTTAAGGACCTTACATCAAAGTTGGATCAGCCTGTAGTGTTTTTTTTTTCCACTTTGAGTGTAACTCCAAATCCAGACCTCCATGGGTTGCTAAATTTGATTTCCATTGGTAATTTTTGTGTGATTTTGTTGTCAGCACATTCAACTATGTAATGAACAAAGTATTTAATAAGAATATTTCATTCAGATCTAGGGTATGTTATTTTTGTGTTCCCTTTATTTATTTATTTTGAGCAGTGTATTATTTGATCCTATTTGTCCAAATATCAGAAATTCCTGTTTATGATGATATGCAAAGAAACCTACTCTGTACCTACCTACTAATAATAACACTTTTTGCTTGTTAGTATTACCTTTACATTCACTCCTGAATACTGATTTCAGTTATTTCTTGTTTTCTTTCCAGCTTGCCCCTTAGGTTCTGGGTGAACATATTGAAAAATCCCCATTTCATTTTTGATGTTCACGTTCATGAAGTAGTAGATGCTTCCTTATCAGTCATCGCACAAACTTTCATGGATGCTTGCACAAGAACAGAGCACAAACTAAGCAGGGTAAGGTTTTATCTTCAGCTCTATGTCTCTGATACACACAGCAATCTGCAAACACTTCCCTCAATCCTATTGCGCTAGAATCCAACTATACTAAAGGAGTTAAAACTGAATACATCTAGAAGACACCAGGTTGGGAAGACTAAGTCTTTAATTTATTAAAGGCATTAATTTGTTTTTCCATCACCTGTAAGGAATATTTATGATGCTTCACAGAGTCAGGGATATTTATTTCCTGCAGTTTCAATAACGCATCTAATAATAGAATATTTTTAGTTACTTAAAAATAATGATGTCACCATTACTAAGTAACAGTACCTTGCCCCTTCTGTCACAAAAATGGCCATAGGTTTCTCTCTACCTGTTTCTTTGGCATCTGGGCTTTTAAGTAAATCCATCCAAAATGGATGGCTTTTCTAAATTTTTCTCTACTTGGTTTCTTTCTGGTATTCCTGATATCACGAAAAAGATTTGCTGATTCCAGCCAAAACATCTTGTACCCAGGGTTGATGAAGTCTGGTAGATGTTGTGAAAGAGGGTACCTAGAAAGAGAATTGTGGAAAAGGTAGAGGGCAGAGAAAGAACCACCAAATTGCTGTTACATTTGAATAAACACATGAGCAGGAGGTAGCAATAAAAAAATGTATTCTGAGGCTTCAGAATACTGATGCTCAAGGAGTGTTAATCTGCTCTTCAGAAATTGGATTCTCCATAGATGTTTTCATGGGCTGCTAACTTCACCTGCTGAAGAAGAATTGCTTTCCCAACAGCAGCAACGGATTTGGGGGAGAGTGCCTCTCTCTCTCATGCTTGTTTTGAAAGATAAATAACTTTTATATGCCGTGACTTTTGTTCTTGCTGTTGATATGACATATCAATATTCTGCTTTCCAAATGGTGTACAGCAGCATCCATAAAGGAAGGAGAAAGTACAAGATGATAGTCTCAGCGTCATAATCATCAAGGGGGTAGAACTTCATCATGAGCCCATACCTGTCATTGAGTAAATTTTGACATAAATGTATCTTGTTACCTATGATGCTGTCACTTACACCTAATTGAAGGGACTTTCTACCTCGAATTTCTACAATGCTAAGAAAAAACAAATATATGAGTTTCAAAAAAATCCAATTTCATTGCTTTCTGTTTTTCAGGATTCTCCAAGTAACAAGTTACTCTATGCAAAAGAGATCTCTACATATAAGAAAATGGTGGAAGAGTAAGTAGAGAGAACTACAAGTTATTATTTTATATTCTCAGGGCCAAATGTTTGCTTTTCACATTGTATTTCGGCTTAGGGGCAAGTTGATTCTAAATTATCTCCTGAATAAAAATTATCAAGATAAAAATAATTTTACTAGAATATTTATCATAATAAAAGTGACCTGGAAATTACATGAAAGAAGGATAAACTCAAATAATATAGCAGTAATATATTCATTTTCAAAATAGATAGCAATTTATCAATGCCAAATGAAACGGAATTAATATGTAGAATGATTTTTCAACATTTGAATATATTCATGGCTTTTAAAAACATCATTAATTTTTGCCTTTGTGTTTTATGCCAGTATTTCACTGCGATGGCTTTCCCTTTTTGATTCAGGCATATATGTATGGGTGAATTTATGGATTTAGGAAATAAGATACTTACTTTAATTCCCCTTCCAAGAAACACTTTCAAAAGTGAAAAAAAGTATGACAGCATATCTGTCAGGAAGCAAAACTTCTTGTAAATCACTGAACCAATAGTTACACCGGTCGGATCCCATCCCTGAGCCTGCCCCTATAATATTTCTAATCCCGGTCTACGCTGATGTTTTTATTCTGCATCATGAGAAACTATTGCTATTTCATTTTAGCCGTTAATAATTGCACTAAATCTCTAAAAACTTGCAAAATCTAGCATAGAGAAAACTTCAGCTCCTGACATTGATCTATAAGGAGGAGATCAGATGTTTTTCATAAATATATCCAAGATGAAAATCAGCAACCACCCTTTAGAAATTCAAGTCCAATATAGTAATGTCTATTAAGAAAATGTTATAAATTCAGTACAAAGTGTTAAAAGTATTTTTAAAGGTTGTTATTTCAACGAAAACATTTTTTCTAGTTATTATAGAGGTATTCACCAGATGGTACAAGTGAGTGATCAAGATATGAATACACATTTAGCAGAGATTTCTCGAGTAAGTACAAAATTGGAAACAACCCCTTTTAAATGTACCTGATAAAAGTAGAGGTACTGGATTATTTGTCTTGTCTTGAGTTATTTGTACCATATCTTCTATTTTCTATCAGTCCTCTGGAATTTTTCCCAAGGTTTTGGCATTCCTAATAGTAGTTCAGTGGTTGACCACAGTTGAGATCATTGGAGGGGAAATCTTTAGTAGTTTCAAACCAGTGTTATTTTCATTGTTCCCTGAATCAGGTTAAACAAATCAGACTGACTGACTAATTAATTAATTGATCCATCTCTATTTTATATGCCATTCAATCCAATTAGCTCTTTAAATAAACTTTAAATAAAAGATAAACAATAGGGAAACAAATCAGCAGTATTATTTTTTTTAAAAAATATATTTTTTACAACAAACATATGAACAAAACATAAAAACATAAAACCCTCTTTCAGTTATATACATACAGTGTGTCAGTTGGTTACAATCTTTTGTGCTATCCTTTTCTTACCATTACTCACAAGTTATATAAATTCTCACCTTATTGGTCCAGCTTGTGCTTATATAATATCAATTATTAAACATTCATTTGACTATTTTTCCATCATTTTATATGAGATATTCTAATTTTCATTATGATTTAATCCTATATATTCATCCAATGGTTATATATTTTATATTGTATTCTTTATAGTCTATTAACTTTTATTGTAAGGCTTACTAATCTATTTCTTTACCATGTCTTTTTATCTAACCATTGATAAAATAAATCCCATATCATATAAAATTGTTTATCCTCTTGTTCTCTAATTTCAAATGTCAATTTACTCATTTTGGCACAGTTCATGATTTTCTTAATAATTTCCATCTGCATAGGTATTTTTTCATTTTTCCAATTCTTAGCAAATACAATTCTAGCCACAGTTAAAACATTTACAACAAATATTTCAATTCTTTACAATATATTTCCAGTATAATTCCCAATAAAAATAGCTCAGGTTTAAAATCTATGTGTTTCTCCAACCATGTGTGGATTATAGTCCAATATCTTTTTGCATCCGGACATGTCCACCACATGCGGTAATATGAACCAGGTATCTGTTGACATTTCCAACATTTATCCGATTTATTCTTGAACATTCTCGCAATTCTTGTTGGGGGTAAGTGCCACCTATAAAACAACTTATACAAATTTTCTTTATATGCAGTTGACATTGTCATTTTATAATTTTGAAACCACAATTTTTGCCATTTATCTAAATCAATGCCATATCCAAAATTTTTCCCCATGCAGTCATTGTTTCTTTCACCTGTTCTTCCTCTAATTTAAACTCTAGCAAATGTCCATAAAGTTTTTTTATTACTTTTTCATCAGTACCTGTGAAAATTTTATTTAAATCAGTCAACTTATCATAAATACCTTCTGTTATCAAATCTAGATTGTATTTGCAAATATGAAAACCAATTCATTTTTACACCTTTTTCTTCCAATGCTTGCATAGATTTAAGTTCACCCTTTTCATTCAATATCTCACCATATCTAACTGTTTGTTCCTTTTTATATATTATTGGATAGGAAAAAGCTTCAATAGTAGATAACCATAGCGGAATTTTTAAATAATATTGCTGTTTTGTCTTCTCCCAGTTTAGAAACAATGCTCCTCAAATATAATGTCTTCTAAAATACCCCTGCGTTTTAGTTCCCTTATACCAGAGGAAGGCATGCCACCCTAACAGCAGGTCATGCCCTTCTAGATTCAGAACTCTAGTATTCCTTAGTGTTATCCACTCCTTTACCCACATCAGACTCGTCGCTTGGTAGTATAATTTCCAATTGGGCAAAGCAAATCCTCCTTTTATTCTTGCATCTTGTAACAATTTAAGTTTTATTCTCGCTTAATCTTCCCCTGCCAAATGTATTTTAGCATTATTTTGTTTAAATCTTCAAAATATTTCCCTAATCTGATTGGAATTGTCTGGAATAAGCATAAGATTCTAAGCAATAGATTCATCTTAATTGTAGATATTCTCCCAATCAGTGATAATTGTAAATTTTCCCATTTTGTCAAATCTGTCGCAATCTGTTGTTTAAGTTTGAGATAATTGTCCTCCTTAAGTGTGCTACACCTAGGTGTTATATGTATCCCTAAATACTTAACCTTGTTTGTGACCTGGATCCCCAAAACTTCCTCCAATTCTTTCTTTCGTCTTACTAATGTGTTCTTTGCTAAAATCTTTGTTTTATCTATTTATTTTCAAACCTGCTACTTTCCCATACTTTTCTATCTTTTCTATCAATTTAGGTGCAGACTCCAAAGGATCCTCTAATATAAATACCAGGTCATCTGCAAAAGCTTGTAATTTATACTCTTCTTTTTTAATTTTCATTCCTTTTATTTCTTTTTCTTCTCTGATGTTCCTATTCAGCACTTCCAGTATTAAGACAAACAACAGAGGCAACAGTGGACAGCCTTGTCTGGTCCCTTTTCTTATATCTATAAAGTCTGTTAATTCTCCATTTATCATAACCTTTGCAGTCTGTTTATGATATATCGTTTCAATGTCTTCAGTAAATTTTTTAGCAAAGCCCATTTGGTCCAATTGTAACAGCATAAAATGCCAATTCATATTATCAAAGGCTTTTTGTGCATCTATAAACATCAGAGCCATTTGTTTTTCAGGATATGCCTCATAGTATTCCAGTGTATCTAAAATTATTCTCATATCATCTTTAATCTGTCTTCAGCAGAAATCCATTTTGGTCAGGATGGATAAAATCGTTTGAGTATCTTTTCAGTCTTTCTGCCACAATTGAAGCAAAAATTTTATAATCTGAATTTAATAGTGATATAGGTCAGTAATTTTTAACTTGCTGTGGGTCTGTCTCCTCCTTCAGTACAAGTGTGATATATGCTTCTGAGCATGTTTCAGGTATTCTCTTCTTTGTCATAACTTCATTCATAATTTCTATGTGAAGATTCAATGTTTCCTGGAATGTCTTATAAAATTCCATTGGCAAACCATCTGGACCTGATGCTTTCCCAATGTGTTGCTTTTTTAACGCTTCTGTTAATACCATCATTGTTATATTACTTTCTAACATTGTTTCAATATCTTTGGGTATCTGGGGCAAATTTGCTTCCTGTAAGTATTGTTAAATTCTTTCTTCCTGAACATTCTCTTGATGGTACAGTTTTCCCCAGTAGTCTTGAATATTTCTTTTCTTTTCCTCATTTCCATAGCATACATGTCCTTGTTCATTTATCAATTGATTTATTCTTCTTGAGTCTCTTTATTTCTCAATTTATATGCTAGCCATCTGCCTGCTTTGTTTGCATCTTTAAAATAGTTCTGCTTAGCATTTTTAATTTTTTGTGCTATTTCTTTTTTTTCCATTAGCCCCATTTTATGCTTAGTTATGTCCATTTTAATTTTAATGTCCTTTTTTGGTGGAAATTTCTGTAGTTCTTTTTGCAACTTCTTGTAGTCATCTTCCAATATTTTAAAGATTTTTTCTGTTTTATATTTTTTTTCCTTGTATAGTCCATTATCAAACCTCTTGTATAAGCCTTCATAGTGTCCCAGAGGTTCTTTTGTATTTTCTTTAAAGAAAAAAGTCAATTCTCTCTCAATTTTCTGTTTAAAGTCTTTTTCCTTTAATATCATATTATTTAAAGTCCCTCTAGATCTCCTTTTTTGTCCTTTCCATAAAGTGTTATGGATTGTGATCTGCCCAGGTACTAGCTTCTATTTCAATATCTTGTATGTTAGAAAGCAATTCTGTTGACATCCATATCATATCTCTTCTAGACTATGATGCATGTCTATTTGAATAAAAGGTATATTGTTTATTTTCCGCATTTCTCTCTCTCCATGCATCTTTTAAGTTTATCTCATCTACCATTCGAAAGAAGGATTTTGGCAATGTCTTTCTAGTTTTCTTTGCTGTTTGTTTGTTTGTTTTTATAATCCAGTTTGTTGTTTATTATTCCATTAAAATCTCCCATCAAACAGATATTAGCATAGTCCAGTTCAATTATTTTCTTATGTAATTTCCTGTAAAAATCTTCTTGATTACCATTTGGGGCATAAATTGCTATTAAAAGTGTCTTTAGATTATTGTCTGTTATCTCCACCATCAAAATCCTTCCATCACCATCTATATATATTCGTTCCACAGGGATTGTATCTCTGATGTATAACATTACTCCTCTCTTTTTACAGTGTGTCAACGCTGCAAATAATTTCCCTAATTTTTGTTGTTTCAATATATAATCATGTTATTTTTTAATATGTACTTCTTGTAGGCAGATGATATCAAGTTTTAGTTTCTCTAACTTATGAAATACTTTTCTTCTTTTAATAGCTGAATTAAGCCCATTTATATTAATTGTAATCAGTTTTTTCTCATCCATTTTAGACTTTATAAGAAGGATTTGTTGCTCTAATAGATCTTGGTTCTCATTGTTCTCTGGGTACACCACCTACGGCTCCTTCTTTTTCAATTACTGCTATGCATTCCTCTTGAAATTCAATTAAACGACTCTTCTTTTCTTGTACCTTCCTCCCTTCTTCTAAAATATTCTGTTAAGCCTGGTTTCCCCAACCAGGGTTAGGGAGACAAGCTAAACAGAATGTGCAGCGTTAGTCAGATAGACACACAGATAAATGAGTGAGCTAAGCTTGTATGTTTATTAACATACAGTAAAAATAACAGATACGCTTGTGCTATCAAAAATATAGTTTATTCCATTATGAGTTCATAGCATAGTCAAAATAACAGTCCAATAGTCATGTATCATTTAGTCAGTCCATTCAGGGATATTCAGTTAGCAAAGTCCGTTTAGAATATCCTATGTCAGTTCACTTACAAGTCAGTCCTTTGTTTTCTCTCCCGTTCGAGCAATGCAGTCTTGAGTCCTTGCAGTAATCTGGGATCATCAAAGCCAGAGAGAGAGCAAGCTGCAGCCTTGCTTCTTTTAAAGTGCTTTCACAACCACTCCCTTAATTACTATCCCACAGTTAAAGTTGCAGACACTTTAACTTATAAACTATGATTACATATTATTATTTACCAAAACCAGTTAGGGTAAAACAATGTTATCCCTAACATATTCCACATAGAATAACTCTGCTTTTTCAAATGTATCAATTCTGTGTCTTTGTTCCTGCCAGGTAAACATGAGACCTTCGGGCATCAGCCACCTGTAATTTATTCCTCTTAAGTAACTCCTTGGTCAAAAATAAATATTCTCTTCTTATCTCTCTCACTCTTCTTGGTACCTGTTTCAGTACCACTATTTCTTTATCTTTGTACTTTAGTGTTTTTTCTCTTGCTGCCTGCAGTATTTGTGATTTCATTATTTTCTTAGTAAATCTGATATGAACTTCTCTTGGCAGTTTATTTCTCATCGCATATCTTGTATAAACACGAAAAACCTAATGCTTCTGCCAGGATTTCTATCATCATTTCAGCAAGGTTTTCACCCTTTTCTACATTTTGAAATCTAAGATAGAATCTATCAATTTCGCATCCCAATGATTGCAGAGATCTGCCCTTATCTTTTTCCACTTCACTCAATCAGGTATCCATATCTCCAATCTTCTTATCTCTTTGTACATCTTGTTCTTCAATTTTCTTAATTCTGTCCTCATATTGCATCATCATCTATTGAATATTTTCAATTTTTTCATCTGTTTTTTCCGTTCTTTGCTCAATATTCTCTGTTCTCTTTTCAATATTATCTATTTTTACTTGTATCTTTTGAATTCCTTGCATAATCATCTGCAGTGTCATTTCTTTCTCCTTCTCTTGTTGTAACATCACCTGTATTGATCGTTGTCCTCCAGATGGTGAGGAAGAAGTCGGGATTGAAGAAGCTGAGGCTGGTATTTTTCTGCTCATCTTAGAGTACAATAGAAAAATTGAAAAGAAAAAGCAAGAGCAGCCAACTGCCACTCCAGTAAAATAATAATAACAATAATTAAATAAAAGCAAAAGATAAAAATAAAAAAGGGAAGGGAAGGGAAAAAATCTTTTTTTTTTTTTGGAAAATTTTATTTGGGTTTTCACAAAAACAAAATACAAATAAAACATCTTTTTTGAAAATAGCATGGTCCCAGGTTATCACTTCTTCATACAGACAAAAAACTCAATTTCATGCGCATTTTTATATTCTATTCCATATCTTATTACCATTTAATATTTTCTACATAGTTTTTCCCCTCTTCTAATTTTTCTCAACTTTGTTTTGATTATCTCAATTCAAATCATTATATTTATACTTTTGTCTGTCCTGTTACAATTTCACATTATCTTTTCTTATTAAACAAATTTTTCCCTGTAGTTACCAATTAGAGTATGACAACCTTTATATCCTTTAATTTTATCCATTCAAGCTCTTATTTAAGCTTCAATGTATAGCTTTAAGATTATAGCATTCAATATAATACATAACTTCCAATCGAATTCTGCTTGGTACATTCTTAAAATAGACACTATGTTCTTAAAAAGAAAAAATTATATATATATATGTAAATAAAACACATTCCATTCCAATTCAATTCTATCATTAATATACATTAAAATCTTAACATCTTTAACATTTCTTTTCAATTAAATATCATACTTCCTTGGGAACATTTATAAACTTTCTATAGTTAATTCTTTTTTTTCCATATTTCTCACTTATAGTTTTATAAATCATTACTAATAATTAAAAATGTTCCCTTTTAATTCTCTCAATCATTTTAATTCATTTATTTATTAACAAACATCCCACTGCATTACAATAAATATTTTATCCATCACCATATTTTCTAAAGTTATTTCTATTTGTAATATAACAAAGCTATCTTATGTACCTTTGCAGAATGCCTTTTACAATTAAATTTTCACCTATCTCTAAACAAACTTATGGTTACAATCCTTATATCTTTTCCCTGTTTCTCCATTTCTTGTTTCTGTCTTTTACAACTTCTTTTCCTTGCCTTCTTCCCCCTCTTCTTCTCCCTCCCCTTTTTACCCCCTTGTGTCTCTACTTCTAACTCTCTCATCTGTAATCCCCTCTTCTGTTGCTTTCTAATATTATACTTATCTTTCAAATTGTTCTTCTTTTTGTTTGTTTTCTCTAATGTTAAACCTTTCACTCTCTTTCCCCCCTTTTCTTTTTCTCCCCACTTAAAATTATTTGATCATTAAAGATGGCTTCTTCTTTGTCCCAATCTTCTTGTTCTGCAAGCGTTTCTTGTTGCTTCTCATAGTTCCAGATCTCCATTTCTAAGAATTGAAACACGAAGCCAAAAGAACTTATCCCTTCTTGTGCATCTTCTTTCCATTTTTTAAGTTCCATTTTCAGTTCTTCTAAGAGTGATACCATTTTAAAAACTTTTAAACAACCACTGAGGTTAATTTTAGTCATCTAGATGCAAAAAACAAAAATCACCAAGTAAATCCAAATAATCCAAGGCTGTTTCTACTTGCTTCTTTTTTCCACTTTCTCTTCCTGGGGTTCTATTATTTTGTTGCCAAGTTTCCATTAAAATGTATCTTTGAGGAATCTTGTTAAAATTTCACTGTAAGTTCCTTTTAATTACAGTTCCATTCCTTAATTCCAGGCAGACTCCTCCATTTTTTCAGATCCTGCCCTTCTATTCTTTTTTTTTTTCTCCTTTCCAGCTTTTAAAAACTTTTAAATGTCCAGAAATCTTTATTTATCCCTTTGACTTTTATTTTCAGCTTAGATGCCTATTAATGTCAAAGTGGATTTTTTTTTTCAGTTTCTTTCTTAAGTTTCTTAGCTGTCAGTATAAGGAAGGGAAGGAAAAAAAACCCTAATCCTTTCCCCTCTCTTTCTCCTTCGCAGCTTCAAAATCTTCTTTGGGAACAATGTTGTTAAGTTTAAATTCCAGGGTGCCTTATTTGTTGCTTTTGCTGTTTGACTTGGTCAGCCAAAACTTTCTCTTCTTAGCTTCCGCCTGCACATTCTTTTCCGGTCAAGTTCTTCTTTGCGGTGGCCATTTCTGACCACCGCTACAAACGCCTGTGGGAAAGGGAGTAATGGCCAGCTGGGGAGGAGAGATGCAGCTCTCCTCAACCCTGCAGGCAGTCTCCCCTCTCTTTATCACCTCTACGGGGTGGCTTAGCCCCGAAACCAGCCAGCTCGGGGCACTCCAGCCGCGAGCACGGATTGAAGCCTCGGAGAGATGAGGTTTCGGTCTATCGCCGAAGAAGCTCAAACCGGAAGTCAGAAGAGAAAAAATCTTCAGGCACTTGAATACCTTAATCCAATTGGTTCCAATTATGTAGAAAAAAAAGAAAAAAAGAAAAAATATAAAATGAAAAAAGGATAAAAAAATAAAAAAAATTAGGAAAAAATTTAAAAAGACAGAAATCTGTATATTCCTCTTGCTAAAAAGGTAAAACAAAGGGAGGAGGAAAAAATAGTCTTATACTTGCATCAAAGGATTCAAGTCCAAATATAAAAATCCAACTGGGGGGGGAATAGAAAAAAAAAGGAAAGAGAAAATGCAATTCTGTCAATAAGCAAAGCACTGCCACTCTATGTTCGAGGCTCTTTACTAGATCAAAAAACAAAATTTCCAGTTCTCTTTTCAAGGTCACTTCAATCTTCTTTCTTCCATTTCAAATCCAGACTCCAGCTATCAGTAGGTCCACAGAAGAGCACCTGCAAACAGTCTACATGCTCTTCCCACTATCTTTTCAATGAAAAGCAGAGTCCTTGAATGTAACAGCAAATGTATCAACAAGAAAGAAAGAAAGAGAGAAAGAGAGAGAGAGAGAGAGAGAGAGAAAGAAAGAGAGAGAGAGAGAAAGAAAGAAAGAAAGAGAGAGAGAAAGAAAGAGAGAAAGAAAGAGAGAGAGAGAGAGAGAGAGAGAGAGAGAAAGAGAGAGAAAGAAAGAAAGAAAGAAAGAAAGAAAGAAAGAAAGAAAGAAAGAAAGAAAGAAAGAAAGGAAAACAAGGCACCCAAGCCTCCAGGTGGCAGCGTGACTTATTTCCCTTTCCTTTCCCTTCCCCTCTAATATTAAAAGCAGGAATAAAAAAAATAAAAAGAATCTAAAGTTATTAAAAAGAAAAAACAAGCAAAAAAATTTTTTCCCAAAGAGTTATTTTGAAAGGAAAAAATTAAAATTAAAAAGGAAAGACCAGTCCAATTTAAAAGTTGAAAAGCTTTAACAAAATCAACTAGTTTAACAACAGTATATTCCCAAGGATCTCGGGAAAGAACCCAACCAAAAGTTCCTTGCATCTTTTTTTTTTTCTGATTTGGCCTATCCCAAAGCATCTTAAATTGTGAAAGAGAATCAAACTTGTCACTAGACATCTCTAATGTATCTAGGAAAATCTATCAGTTCCTATCATTATGTAATGATAGGAGTGGTCTTCAACAGTAGCCCACGCAGAGCGCATTAAATTAGTCAGCATGCATCACTGTGAGTCGGGCATCTTTTAAAAAGGGTATAACTGGTTTGACCAGATGAAATTGGGCAATGCTTTTCCTAGCTACCTTTTCTTTAAGTAGCAGCAATGGATCTAAAATCCCTAAGTTACAAATCACTTCTACACAGAACAGAACCAGTATGATGACCCAGGGTGGGATACAAAACAAACACAGTCACAGAAAATAAGTGAAGCCTCTTTTATTCCTTCACTTTGCTTCCAAGCTCTGACAAAAGACAAAAAACTCCCACACAAACAGTTACACAGAGAAGGAAAAAAGCAACACAAACCAGGCAAGATAAGGGCTGGAGGATATCCACAGATAGCACACACCGGGAAGGATGCCAAACTCTTGAGAGGAACTATAAACTAGAGATATTTCCAAGCTTTGTTTCCAGCGTTTGCCCGTATGCAGGTCCATGCAGGTCTTTTTCAGTTGTCACAGCTGCAGCCCATGAAGAGGATCAAGGCCCTCTCCTCCCGAATAGACCACATCTCTTCCTTATCCTCTCCTCCCTGCGTGCCCTAGGATGGAGAGGGGATGGGCCTGGGTCCTCCTCTGACTGCCCAGTCAGCATCTGCCCTTCCCTAGCCTCCTCCACCACCTCTGAAGCCACACTTCCACTCCCTGTCGGCTGTTACTCCTTTCCCTAAGAGTCAGTCTCCACCAGGGGCATGACAACTAGAGAGATCCAAAATTGGGTTATCTCTGATACTGGAAATCTTCTGAATTCATAACTAGTTTGCTGAGCTGAGATTAAGTCTGAACCTATTCATCCTTATCCTATCTTACCCAACAGCTTCCTATGGGGTTAAGTACGAGAGTATTGGCTCCCTTCCCACAGGAAATAGTACTTCAAAGGCAGCCCAATAAGATACCATGTTTGATGCTATCAAAAGCTCCTAAAAGGTCTAGCAAGACCAGGGGAGCTGAATCTGTTTGTCTGTATATATCAGGGGTGTCAAACTCATATCATCAAGGCAGCATCATGTGACATATTGCGACTTTTTCCCCTTTGCTAAACCAGGGGTGGGATGCAAATAATTTTACTACCAGTTCTGTGGGCGAGGCTAGGTGGGCATGGCCATGTGATGGGTGGGCGTGGCTTCTTTCTTTCTTTCTTTCTTTCTTTCTTTCTTTCTTTCTTTCTTTCTTTCTTTCTTTCTTTCTTTATTGGGGGTGGGCTGCATAGCACCCTCCACATGCCTCTTTTTGCCTTCTGGGCCTCAGGGAAGCCTCTTGGGTGAAGCAATAAGACAGCGAGGGGGATCTTGGCACAGATGATCATCGGGGGGGGGGGAGAAAAAGAAATACCGGTTCAATTGAACCGATAGCTGATTTTTTTACTACCAGTTTGGCTAAACTATAGCATCTTTTACTACCAGTTTGTTTGGGCTGGGCCGAGCCGAACCGGTAGAATCCCACCACTGGGTGTGGACAGCACATGATGCATCTGGCCCATGGACCATGAGTTTGACAGCTCTGATCTATATCTATCTAAGAGCAATCAATGTAATGTTAATACCAGCCACAGACTTGAAACCTGCTGTAATGGATCCAAATAATACATTTCCTCCTGGGCTCTTTGCAGTTATAGATCTACTATCTTCTCCACAACCTTCCTTAACATGAGGAAACTGGAGTTAGAACACTAATTATCCAACATCCAAAATGGATGTAATTTTTACTGCTTGCTTCTTTCTCCATGATATGTGGAGTGGTAACAGATGGAAAGATTACAGGTGAAACAGCTAGCAAATACATCGGCAGTGTTGGTTTCTGCTTGAAGTATTATTTATTCTACAGTAATTTTTAAGGTGGGGGAAACAGTGTAGTGGTTGTAACAAATCAGCAAACAAGCTTGATGTGATATTTCTGATTTAAAAAAATAATCTTCACTTCCTTATCAACCTGGACACCTATTAAAATTATGGATAGGAAGAGGAACAATATTACGTCTGGTGCATCTATATAGGTTTCATATAGGTTCTTGTACAGCCAGCTCTATGTTTTACACAGTGTTTTTCTTATTTAATAGGCCCACACAGACTCATTAAACACCCTTGTGGCTTTACACCAGCTCTACCAATATACTAACAAGTACTATGATGAGGTAAGCTTCCACCACTGAGTTTGTTTTATTATTATTCTGTAGAAAGTCATGAGCTGATTTGCCTCCAAGCTGATAATTACTTGGCTTTGACCCCAATTCATATATAAAGAGAAATATACATCTTTAAACCATGTTCAGAAAGAATCCCATCTCTAAATATGGCTGTGTTCCCTATAGGATTTTATATCCAAATATAGCAGATTTCCTGGCTACATTAAATAAGAACAGTGAAGAGTTGCTTGTTAACAAAATGTCCAGTAGGCCTGAAATGTCACAAACCTGGTTTACCACCCTTGAAGTAGATTGAGAATACATTTTGCTAGCCATTTGATAATAGTTTCTTCTTTTACATTTTGAAAATCCCATTATCTCCTGTCTGCTCACAATAAGGAAAATGGCTATACAGATTCGTATTAACAGGGAAGGTTCTTTATGATAAATAGATAGCACTCTTTAAAACCCCTGAAGTATACTTCTCCAGAAATACTTATAGGATCATATTGTAATATCTTGACTTGAATGTTCTCCTTTTTATTTTCTTTTAGATTATAAATGCACTAGAGGAAGACCCAGCTGCAAAAAATATGCAGCTTGCTATTCGATTACAACAAATAGCAGCTGCTTTAGAACATAAAGTGACTGACCTTTGATTTGAAAGCTGCAATAAAAAAGTCTGATCTGAAGATGTGTAAATTCATTCTCCCTAATAAGGAAATAGTGTTCTATTTTTTAATGTGTAATTACAATTTTAAATGCAAAACAAAAGGCTCCTTTTTTATATAGAACCACTGTAATGTAAAGAATTTTTACTGTAAATTATGCTTCTAATTAAAATCTTGTGTGGTGTATAAATGAATTTCCAAAGGGACATGTGAGAGGTCCATATGGGGAAGGGAGGGTGGGTGGGTGGGGGAAAGTGATATTCATTTAATCAAATAGTACAATTTTTGAAACATCGGCGTTTTTTAGAAGTCATTATACTAGTAAAATCACTACCTATAATTTCTTTATATTTTAAGCAATATTTGTAGAAAAAACAATAGCATATTGGAAAAATAAATGCAATATCCCCTTTTAATTTCAATAACTGGAAATAGCTTTTTCCCCTCTTTTTTTGAAAAACCAGTCATCAATCTTCTGCTTCTGAGGAAGATATAAACAATTTACTTGCGATGACTTTCCTTTTAGGAGATTGCAGTGGATTTGGGTATCATATTTCTTTCACATTCATGTGAAAGTTCAATGCTAAAACGTGGTTGTAACTACTGCCCCCAAACCCACTTTTTCATAGTCTAAGGAGATGATGCTGTAGATCTATTGTGATGGTTTGGTTTTTTATTTTTAATCTTGAAAGGTATCTACAAGTCACTTAAGAACATAACTTTCAATCTTGTGTGCCAGCTTTAGCATACAACACAAATACTCAAACTCTGGAAGACTTTTATATTCCTCAGTAAGGAATGGGATGAGGTCTCAAGGTACTTCTAAAGAACCAAAGTTGATCCAGTGTACCATTGGCACAAAAGGGAATGAGAAAGTGATTGTTACACTTGTCACCCTACTGTTACATTTGGAATCACTTGGCACAAAGGCTGCTTTTCTGAGTTAGAAAGTATCCAAAATTCATAAGTTTTTGGATCTGGATTAAGCTCTAATTCTCAGACCACTTCTTAAAATCTCTGATAAAAAGTACAGATCACAAATTCAATTTGTCCAAAACTTTGCAAATCAAACTGGCTTTTCTTTTGTTCTTTTTAAATTGTTAATTATTATATATGCTAATGTGCCTTACTTGTACTAATTATGTGGATCTGAATGGTTTTGTAAAGAGAATCATATCAAAAATATTTATGTGTGGTTTGATGACTTTTGTGTGAAAATTTGACCAGCGGAATGCCTGTAATTAGCTTTTTGCCAATAATGTGCAGTTTGACCCAAATATGTGTATCGTTTGTTGAAATGATTCATAGGATTTTTAAAATGAATTTTCATTATTCTGGGAAGGTTGCTATTAGATTGCTTTAAAACACACATAGAAACAAAGAAAACCCTTTGTCTGAAATATAAAATACTAACTGTAAAAAAATTCCATGCCTTGTCAAGGATAAACACTATCTGAGCCTTGGAAAACTGCAGTGAATAGAATTATTACCTTTGCAGTAGGAATTAAAGTATCCTATTGAATATGTAATGTGTGTGGACAGTATTAGTTTATAGGGAAGTTTATAAAATTTGAGATATAATCTTAAAATGTTGTGTTACACATGTGTTACACATAAACAATCTTGGTTACATTTATTTTTCACAATAAGATGGATTATTTTGGTCAATTTAATAGCATTTTCCAGGTAACATTGTTCTTTGGTACCTTAAATTTGCTTTGCTTTGCTTTTAACATGATAACAATTTTATTTATTACCTCTCTCTGTGTTGGAGTTGATCTCAGCTTTTGTCCTGATGTCAATTTTAAAATATATTTTATTAATCTTTTGATTCCTGCAGAGTGAATTACAGACCGTATTGGCTGGTGACAAGGTCCATTGGCTATTGTAAGGGAAACGCAGAAGCAAAAGAAGGAAATAGTACACTGCTTTTCTTGTTTTTTTGTTTTGTTTTCTTACATTGTATGAACACCTTGGCATATGAAACTATGAATTGTTTGGATGGCTTTACCTACGAATTCTGGGTCAAACTAAGCTTCTTTTACTTGCCTCCTGACCGATCAACAAATATGCTTACCTGCTTTGTTTTGTCATTGTTTGCAAATCCTGTTAATTGTAAATCAAATACAAGGGGGCTTTGTTTTCCACAAAGCGTATTCCTTCAATTTTTTAAAGTTTCTTTTTAATTCTTTCTTAAAAATAGATCTTTGAGTTGACTTCTTATTATGATTCCACTGTAACTGTGATTGTGTATTAGGTCACAAGTTAGCGCCCCAGAAAAAATACTTCTTCCAGTTATTAAGTTGGGGAAGAGCTATATAGTAGCAGCAAGAGTCTTCATAAAGACATGGCTCTCAGATCCTTAAATATTTGGTTTAAGCAGAAGCTGAGCTGCTTCCCAAACTACGACTTCAGACGTTGGTGGCAACACTGATATTCAATATGCTGACTCATTTAATGTGTATTCTCTCTAAAATCGGCACCTATAGGCTTTTTCAGATAAATATATATATATAAAAGCAAAATAACATTCACGCATTATCACAAAATATCCAGAACCATAAAGCTTACAAATTTGAAATTTGGTATGTGTGTTCCTCTTGGATTCAAGGTGTTCGGTAAGAAAGGATTTTTCAAAACGACCATCCTGAGCATTTGTATTTCCTATTTTATTATTAACACGCTCTGATGCTAAGGAGTTCTATTCCCCCTCCCCACCTGAAAAGAAATATGTTTCAAATGCAAAACACAAGCAGAGGGGAAGAGTTTCAGTTTTAGTTTCACAGCACCAACCAGCTTTAGTACAAAACAGTTTAGCTAAGCCACGCCCAGGCTCCTTGCTGTCTCCTTGATCACACAGCAAAAGTTCTTTCACTTTCCAAACAGCCTTCAACTCTCTCATACACTGACAGGATGCTAGTCAGATGAATACTGATGGATGCTGGTGGGCAGAGGCAGATTTTTTCCCTGTTAGTTTCCTCCCCCAAAACTAAACCCAACCACATAATTTTGTAGCAAAGCATGGGTATTGAGCTAGTTCCAGATAAAGATGTGTGTTAGATTTTGACTGGATGTTTTCTGCTTATGTCTTACTATATTTAATGTTGTTACTAAAATAAAATTCTGCAAAAACTGTACAATCACAAAAAATTCCCAGGATTTCAATGGGATCAGATAATAACTCTTTTATGTTCGGCCCAAAGAAAAACTAATTCTGAAATCCCATATTCCAGCTGGTGACTGGAAGGAGGTTACATGCCCAATGAACATTTTGAAAACTAAATCCATTTCTCATCAGGCAATTGTAATTTAAGCAAGGAAAATCTCATAGGAAGTTGGTACTTATACTCTTATTAAAATAAGATATTTCACATCTTTGAAGAATGGAAAATCACAATTCACAGGAACAGCAGCAGCCCACAAATAGGTATAAAATTTCTGAGTTTTACTTGCAATCCTTTTCTACAATAAAAATAGAAAGGGAAGGTTGAAAGAGAAATGAAGGTCTCTTTTTTTCCATTGAACCTGTTTTGAGTTTGCTGTAGATCATAAGACTGCAATTATGATGAAGCTGTATAATTGCTTTGATGAAAAAAAGGAAGGCAGAACCCTTGAAACAGAAAGACAATTTGCCTTCAAAATTTTTATAAGAGGAATCTATAAATACTATGTCCGTCTTAGTATTTCTCTGTTTTTAATCGTGATCAGGAGAAAACAGAAACATAAAGGACAAACCTTTCAAACGTTTGAGAAAGCATCTTAACTACTAGTCCTATACTGACATCGTAGATTATGAAACTCATGATCCAGACTGGGGAATTTGAATGGAAACTGAGTTCAGAGAGTAAAAAGAGATGCAAAAAGTTTGCAATAATAAGCTTCAGTTTTAGGTTAGCAAGGTTGTTAGTTGCAAAGTCACGTTTGACCCATTGCGACCTCGTGCACAACATTTTGCATCAAAATGTTGATGGCCTGAAACAGGAGTGTATTACAGCTTGTTTCAAAATGCTGTTTTAAAAATGATGTGTACCAATAGAATGAACAAACAGAAATAACTTGTCCTTGCTTTTCATTAATTCTTATCAGTCCACACTATTAAAATATATAGTGATTATTTAAAATAAAATAAGACTGAAGGGTAACCTTTAAAAAAAAAAAGACCCAAGAGAGCTTAACAGAATTAAATGATTCAACCAACATTCTATATTATCTCTGGGATGAATTGCTTTTTGAATCAGGAAAATATCTTTTTTTTTAAAAAGACTTAAAAGTATCAGAAGACAGAGAAAAATGATTCATTGCTTGAGTAGAGCACAATAATAGCTCCCTTTTCAAGTTTTCTATAGCCTGGTTTTGAAGAGAAAAAATACTACCAAGTCACATGCTGTGTTTCTAAAATCGCGTTTTCGCTCTTCTAATTCTGAACAATGTTTGGGGCTAATTTAATTCTCTTGAAAATTGAACATTGAATGAAATGGTTACTCCCCCCACTCCCCTTTTAATCTTGCGTGTAGTAAGAAAGGAATGAAAGTGGGAAAGTATCCCTTTGATAGCCTTAATCTTTTCTCTCCTGTAGCTTGGACCTATTCAGTACAAGATCACACTTGCTGGTTCCATGGCCCAAGTGCCAGTCCCTGAGATATTTGAAGAAAAAAAAAAGCGTGTGTTTGCTGCAGCTGCTAGGTTTGTGATGGTCCTGTCAATTGTAAAGCTGCCGCAAGGGTTTTCTAGGATCCTTATTCTAATGGGTCTTGATCAGTTTCATTGCTTCCCACCCCACCTGCTGTTCTGTTCTGCTTTGCACCTTTTATGATTCTGTTAAAACTTGCTTAAAATTGCATTCTCTTTTTCAAGCCAATTTAATGCATTAGGATTTCCATCACTGGTGGGGCACTGTTTGCCGTAGGAGGGGAAAAAGACCAGCTAGATGATTATTATTATTTTTTAATGTTACATGGGATTATATTCCTGTCCCAGCCACCTTTGATTTCAAGGCAAATAGATTTAAAATGTCAATGAGAAATTCCTTCAAGTGGGCTTCCTTAACACACACACTTGGATGACAATCCAATATTTGAAATGTTTTCCAAGCCCTGAAAAAAATAAAATAATCCAGGAGAAGGAGATTATTGACAGAAATGAGCACCCAGATCAGCTAGAGAACATAGCTTGGAATGTCCTTTGGGTTGATTAGATTAATCTTATTCCAGTTTGGCAGATTCTCCTACTGCATGTAGCCAATCTTGCTGATCACAATGAGCTAAGCAGTCATACTACTTGGATTGAAGGTTATCAGATAATTTAAAAAGCAAAATATTAGAAGGCAATGGATAATTACTTTTATACTTGAAGGCACCTAGGCAATTGCCAAGAGTCAAGGTTAAGGGTGTCTTTCTTTTCCCTTCCCCTCCAACCAATATTTTACTCTTGAAAATATGGAAGGCCAATTTGATAACAGGGACATGTTTTTTGGGGGGTGGGGGTGAAATCTAATATCACACTTTGGATATTTGGGGGGCATATATTGGTGGATCTTTTTAAAAACATGCATATTTTAGGATATCACATACAATCTTCACCAGTTTCTCAACAGTAGGGAATGGTTTTATGAGTTTAGCTGTATCATCAGAAGGAATTTAAGATCCATGAAAACAAGTAGATGAACACAAATTGCCGTTTCTGATGTAAACTGCTGTAGGGATTAAAAAGGGAGTTGTTGGGGTCCCTGATTAACTTTAAGGAATATAGTGGTGGAAATCTATGGCCCAATTAGCTGAATGCTGCAGGGCACAAAGCCAAAGTGAAATCTGTGGTTCTTCTTTCTCCTTCAGAAACAAATTTTCCAAATAAAGTTGTGGCCTTTATCTGCCATTGACCATTTCAGGCCCTCATTCAGTCAGTGATATGAAGTTATATAGAAAGGATAAGTGCCAAATGCTTTTCCGTTGAAAGACACAAAAAACAATAAGGACATTCAGGCCAGAATGGCCCAAGTTGGAAGATCAGATTATAGTTACAAGTAGTTGTAACAAAGATATTTCAAACTGTTCTGGTTATTCAGATATTCTTTCAAACACTATTTCATAGGTACCCATAATAGCAATTGCAATAGCACTTAGACTTACATACTGCTTCATAGTGCTTTACAGCCCTATCTAAGTGGTTTATAGAGTCAGCATGAGTCTGGGTCCTCATTTTATGGACATCAAAAAAAGATGGAAGGCTGAGTCAACCTTGAGCAGGTCAGGATCAAACTGCTGGCAGTCAGCAGAATTAGCCTGCAATATTGTGTTCTAACCACTGTGCCATGGTCAGCTTCATGGGCATTCTGCATGTCCATAAAATATGCTGCTGCTTAGAAATCTGTTTTAGATGGTTTTTTTTTCCTTAGATTTTTCTCTCTCTGCTGTCTATTTAGCTTGCATTTCCAAAGGTCAGTAATCCTGCTCTGTTATATTTGGCAAGTCAAGGGCTGTGGTTGAATCCTCCTTTCCCTCTAAAGCTTTTATCTCAGTGTTACAGAAATGACTGCTTAATAGTGACAAGCGACTGTGTACTTACCCTCTTTGCATTTATCCGAGTACATTAGCCTGTGATTTTTCTCTCTATTCAGTAAGTTCCATGCTTTGTTCTACTGGGTAGATTAGCTGTAGCAGTGTCCAATCATTATGTAAGTACTATTACAGCCTTCTACCAAGGTTGTAGCATTATGTATACACAAGAATAATAGCCTTGCAAAGCTATGAATGAAACATTATGAACACTTCACCTTTGTAAGACTCATTGAAATTAATGGAAATTGATGGATATTGGCTGTTGGGAGAAGGGTTCACAAGATTTGGTGGAATATTTCACTGTATCAGAAGTGTTAATAAAAAGAGGAGTAAACTTACTGGCTGAGATTAGCAAGCAGGCATCTGTTAGTGTTTTTGTTTATTTGTGTGCATTTTTTATCTAAAAACAAAGCACATCAGAATCTTCATTGTTTAGCTCTGTTTCTATTGTGCAGAAAGCAAATAAAATAGCAGGAAAATCTTAGATCACACCTGATTTATATAATTGGGTTTAAATGTTGGGTTTTCAAGAAATGGCCCAGCCCAGTGACATAAAAACACAATATTTTATATGCAAAAGTTTCCAGTTATGTCCTTGGCTTCTCTAACTAGTGCATGGAAAGCCACCTGAAAGCATGGACGTGAAGCACCAACAACACTTATCTACACTAGAAATAACCAATTTGTCATAAGCAGAAACTATTTGTTGTTTGGCTTTCGTTCTCTGATTAAGAATTACTATGGCAGAAGTATCGTAATCCAAACTAAGTACAGGTGAAACTCGAAAAATTAGAATATCGTACAAAAGTTCATTTATTCCAGTATATAAGTTATTCCAACTTAAAAGATAAAACTAATATATGAGATAGACTCATTACATGCAAAGCAAGATAGTTCAAGCTGTGATGTGTCATAATTGTGATGATTATGGCTTACAGCTCACGAAAACCCCAAATCCACAATCTCAGAAAATTAGAATATTACATGCATTCAATAAAACAAGGATTATACATAGAACAATATCGGACCTCTGAAAAGTATAAGCATGCATATGTACTCAGTACTTGGTTTGGGCCCCTTTTGCATCAATGACTGCCTCAATGCGGCGTGGCATGGAAGCTATCAGCCTGTGGCACTGCTGAGGTGTTAGGGAAGACCAGGATGCTTCAATCGCGGCCTTCAGCTCTTCTGCATTGTTCGATCTCATGTCTCTCATCTTTCTCTTGGCAATGCCCCATAGATTCTCTATGGGGTTCAGGTCAGGCGAGTTTGCTGGCCAGTCAAGCACAGTAATCTCATGGTCAAGGTACTTTGGGCAGTATGGGCAGGTGCCAAGTCCTGCTGGAAAATGAAGTCAGCATCCCCGTAAAGCTCATCTGCAGAAGGAAGCATGAAGTGCTCCAAAATCTCCTGGTAGACGGCTGCGTTGACCCTGGACTTAATGAAACACAAATCAACACAGCTCCCCAAATCAACACAGACTGTGGAAACTTCACACTGGACTTCAAGCATCTTGCAGTGTGTGCCTCTCCATTCTTCCTCCAGATTCTGGGTCCTTGGTTTCCAAATAAGATGCAAAAGTTGTTCTCATCAGAAAAGAGGACTTTGGACCACTGAGCAACAGACCAGTTCAATTTTTCTTTAGCCCAGGTAAGATGCTTCTGATGTTGTTTGTTGTTCAGGAGCGGCTTGACAAGAGGAATACAACATTTGAAGCCCATGTTCAGGATCCGTCTGTGTGTAGTAGCTCTTGATACATTGACTCTAGCCTCAGTCCACTCCTTGTGAAAGTCCCCAACACTTTTGAATGGCCTTTTCCTGAAAATCCACTCCAGTCTGCTGTCATCCCTGCTGCTTGTGCACCTTTTTCTTCCATACTTTTCCCTTCCACATAACTTTCTATTGATGTGCTTTGATGCAGCACTTTGGGAACATCAAACTTCTTTTGCAAATTACCTTTTGAGGTTTTCCCTTCTTATGAGAGTGTCAATGATGGTTTTCTGCACAACTGGCAGGTCAGCAGTCTTTCTCATGATTGTGCTTCCTACTGAACCAGACTGAGAAACCATTTAAAGGCTCAGGAACCCTTTGCAGGTGTTATGGCTAAATTAGCTGATTAGAGTGGGACACTTTAAGCCTAGAATATTGAACCTTTTCACAATATTCTTATTTTCTGAGATTGTGGATTTGGGGTTTTCATGAGCTGTAATCATCTTAATTATGACACATCACAGCTTGAACTATTTTGCTTTGCATGTAATGAGTCTATTTCATATATCAGGTTCACCTTTTAAGTTGCATTACTGAAATAAATGAACTTTTGCATGATATTCCAATTCTTTGAGTTTCACCTGTATGGATGACCAAGCATTTCAAAATACAGGATTAAAAAAGGACCAAAAACTTCCTTTCCTTTATACATTTGATTAAGTAATAAAATAAAAACATCAGCAGTTAACTGGAAGTTTCTTTAATCAAAATCACTCAAAAGGATCCTGGGGCTGCATTAAACATTGTGCAGGCAATTTTTTGGAGTCAATGGACCAATGATCTAGTTCAGCATAAGGCAGTTTTCTATGTTCCTGAGATCTGAGTTCAAGTGTAATTACGGATCTGTTAAAAAAAAAACCTCCAGAGATTGGGTGTACATTTTCCTCATAGTTATGAACTCACACAATTTCTTTCTGAGTGTTTCTTTCCTTTGCTCTGCATCAAGAGCTGCGTTACTTGAAAACTCAAAATATGTCATTGACAAATACTTTGCTCTCTCTGTTGCACTGATCATACCGAAGAGCAAGAATATTTTTGTCAGTTGTAGAAATACATTTGTCAAAATTGTGCTTCATCTGGATGAGGAAAGTCAAACAGTAGAAAAACAAAAAAGAAAATCTAAAAGGAATTCTAGTTGTCATCAAATAAATGAGAAAGGATAGATTTCAGTCTAAAAATGACTGTGAGTCTGGATAAAAGGAGGAAAACAAAGGCTATGATAGTAAATATGTAAGATCTGCCTATATAACATTTTGCACAGGGAGTGACTGAAAGAAAAATGTTTTAAAGGGATTCTTTTCAGATTAAAATTGCCAGGAAGGTGGGTAAAACCTTTTACCCAGTATGTAATTAAGTCTGAACATCACACATACAGTTTGGTGTTTTGTCCACTGAGAATTATTAGTATTCTCAGATTTCTTTCTGGGAGGATTTGCAAGCAGTACATTCTTTGTTCAAGCACCTATCTAGCTCCCACCCTTGTTGACCTGGACATTTTCTGTTATTAGATCCTTGTAACCTTGTGACTTTATCATCTAGTCACTTGGAAGAAGAGAAAGGCTGTGAATCCTGCTGCTTTTTGCTATATACAAAAATACAAATATACAATATATAAACATAAACTACCAAACAACTAAACATGGGTTCATTTTCTACTGCAACCCTGACAAGGAGAACAATTATGCAAAGCATCTGTGAGACACCTTTCAATTAGGAGGATGATTTAATAAACCAAAATGGGTATTGTTGCAGCCATGAAAAAGCTAGGATGATTTACAATCTCTTCCCCCTCCTTCCCCACCGTATTCAAGGTGACATGCAGTAAAAGTTTATTGCCTTTAAAATATTTTTGGAAATAAAATCTGGACTGAAGCTATAGAGGGCAAGCTATGGGGATGCCAGAAGACAAAGCTGAGGGTTGAGATGAAGCTGCTTAGGCATGTGATAAACTGAGGAGTTATGGAGAACAGAATAGCAATTCTATGTGTGGTAAAGGTAGCACTTCCAATATTTCCAAACTAATGGAGAAGTTAGAAATGAGCTCAGTGATTCTTTTGATGTGCCTCTAGGCCACATCAGGGTCATGCAGTTCAGTAATGAATCTTAACATCCTTTGCAAGCTCTTTACAAAAACAAACTTTTATTAAATCAGCGTTCAAACACTGTATGTCCCTTTTTCATTTTGCTTTGATATTATTTGTTTCAGATCATAAAAAGCAATGAAACAAGAGTTTTCTTTGAAAGATTAACAGGTTTTATGAGCACTACAAATTATTCGTTTATATTACACATAAATGAACATAAACATATATATCCTACACATATCTCACAGTGAAGAAAATTAAGCAATAGATCAGGACTTATAAAATCAATTTCTGTTTCTAGATTCTATTTTGAATGGGAATGAAACAAAGCACAATTAAAAGTACTCTAGGCCAGGGGGGTGTCAAACTCACGATGTCACGGCAGCGTCATGTGATATATTGGGACTTTTTCCCCCTTCACTCAACTGGACGTGGTTGTTGCTAGCACGTGACACATCCAGCCCTGCTCGAGGCTACTATTTCTCAACCACAGCAACTTCAAGATGTTTGGACTTCAATTCTGGCTGGGAGTTGAATTGCACGTACCTTAAAAGTATGTGAGGTTGAGAAACACCACTCTAGGCATGCAAGAGGTTGGGCAATCTCCTTTATTCCTATTCTACTGGATTTCTTGGGAGGTTAAGTGATTGCCACCCTCTCAATTCACAGAAGTAGGAAGGCAGATAAGTTTTCCACCTTCAAAAAAAAAAAAAAACTATTCCAAGAGGTTGGAAGAAACTTGGCTATGCTACTGGCATCCTTCTGCAGTTTGATAAGCTGCTATTGTCATGTCCGCAAAAGACGCCAGGAGTCGGTGACTTAGTTTAAAGCTCTTTATTTTGAAGTTGAGAACCGAACCGAACCGGCGAAAAGGAAAAAGCCCGCGGCTTTTATCCTTTTCGCCGCGGCGGCCGCGGCCAATGGCAGCGTTTCAAGTCTCCCGCTCTTGGAGTGAGCCAATCACGGGAGACTTTCAACGGGCCAATCGGCGCGGCTCGCCTGGCCAATTAGAAATCCCCGCGCTTTAGCCAATCAAAGCGCGGGGATTTCGAGTATGTAAATTAGGGACAGAACACCCCTCCCCTCTTGGTACAGTCTTTACGTTGCGTAGTCACATAGGTAGGCGGGGCTCCGTCTAGTCCTACTTGACCTGCGCAACTCAGTTGCAAGCTGGATTTCGACCGGAGCGGTCGAGTTTTTGGCCGCTCCCTCTTCTGTGCGAACCGGTTGGATGATCGGGCCGGTTCTTTCTCCGTGGCTCCCACCTGGGCCTTCTGGGTTGGTTGAGCTACGGGTTTCGCCGCTCCCGCTTGGTTTTTCCGAGTTGGTTGAGCTGGCTAGGTGGTTCTTCTCCGGTGGGGGATCGCGATGGCTGCGTTCCGGTAAGTACCGCTGGTTTATTTTTTCTTGCGTTTGTTTATTCGGGTATTCCCTCCCCCCTTGGTTTGTTTCTTGGGGGGTGGATTCTGTTGCTGATCGTGACCTGAGTTGGTCAATGTGTCGTTTCCAGGCTCGCCCATCTGTGGTTTGGAGCCGGTATGAGCATGGGCCTGTGATTTGGGTGATGACGGCTGGGATCCATAGGGGGTCCCCCGTCAGGTTTTTCGCATACACGAGATCTCCGGGTGCGAATGTTCGGTATTTTGAACTTGAGTCTGGGGGCCGCTCCGGGTTATATGTTGGGTGTAACCTGTCGAGTGGGGACCTCAGCTTCCTACCCATTAGTAACTCGGCTGGGCTTTTGTTGGTAGTGGTGTTCGGGGTGATGTGTTGTATAAAGAGGAGTCTGTTAATTTTGTCTTGGATCTCCCCGTGGTCCATTTTCCGGATGGTTTTTTTGGTAAATTGTACCATCCGTTCCGCCCTACCGTTCGCCGCCGGATGCGCCGGTGCTGTTAATGCGTGGCGGATGCCCCTCTCCGCCAGGAATCTCTCGAAGTCGAGGGAAGTAAACTGGGGCCCGTTGTCGGAGACGACGACGTCTGGGAGGCCGTGTGTTGCAAAGAGTTTGCAAAGTTCTTTGATTACGGCCTCCGTGGTGGTAGATTTCATGTCGCTTACCTCCAACCAGTTGGAGTAAGCGTCAACTGTTATTAGAAAGGTATGCCCATTTGTGGGACCGGCAAAGTCCAAATGGATTCTGGACCAGGGCCCCCTCGGTGTTTCCCACTCTAGGATGGGTGCTGCGGGTGGGCTGGGTCTAGTCTCCTGGCATCGCTGGCACCTAGCTACCCAGGCCTCTATCTGTTTGTCCATCCCTGGCCACCAAGCGTAACTTCTGGCCAGGGCTTTAGTTCTGACAATGCCAGGATGCCCCTCATGCAACATTTCTAAAACCTTCCCTTGCAGCCTGTCCGGGATGACCACCCTGTCACCCCATAAGATACACCCCTTAAGCAGCGAGAGTTCGGTTTGGCGGTTTTTAAATGTCTTAACGGATTCGTCATTGTCCCTTTCTGGCCAACCTTTTTCCACCCAATGCAAAACCCGCGCCAGACGCCTGTCTTTAATAGTCTCCCGGGCAATGTCTGACGCGGTTATGGGCAGGTTGGGCAGGTTTTCGATGTTAAGGGTGTTTGTCGTTGGTGCTGGGTCAGGGTCGGAGTCTGGTAACGGCGAGCGGCTTAAAGCGTCCGCGTGCGAAATCTTCTTACCCGGCTTGTGTATCAGTTCGTAGCTGTAGGCTGCCAGGAACTCGGACCACCTTGTCATTCGGGGAGACAGAATGTTCGGGGTGGCTCGATTTCCTGCAAGGATGCCCAGCAACGGCTTATGGTCTGTCACAATGGTAAAAGGGCGGCCGTAAAGGTATTCGTGGAACCGCTTAACGGCGGCAACTATAGCCAAGGCTTCTTTGTCCAGCTGGCTATAGTTCCGCTCTGGCTTGGTTAGAGTCCTGGAAAAGAATGCGATGGGTGCTTCTTTTCCGTCAGGAAGGGTATGGCTGAGGACAGCGCCGACGCCGAAAGGTGATGCGTCGCAAGTGACGGCCAGGGGCAAGGTTTCGCTGAATTGGATCAGGACGGCGTCGGAGGTGAGGAGGTCTTTGGTTTTTTGGAAGGCGGCTTGCTCCCGTTTCCCCCAAGTCCAGGTTGCCGCCTTATCCAGGAGCCTATGCAAAGGCTCCGCCGCCGTTGCCTTTTGGGGTAGGAAAACATTATAAAAGTTCAGCAACCCCAAGAAAGCCTGTAATTCAGTCTTAGACCTAGGGGTGGGGGCCTCTTTGATAGATTTTACTTTCTTACTTGTGGGGTGAATGCCGTGCCGGTCTAGAAGGTAGCCCAAGAATTCCACTCGCTCCGTGCACAGTTGGCATTTCTCCCTTTTTACTTTAAGTCCCGTTTCTTTAAATTTGGTTAAGACCTCTCTGAGTCGGTTTTCTAATTCGGCTTCGTTTGGCGCCGCCACTAATACGTCATCGAAATAGGGCACCACCCCCTTGATGCCCTGCAGCAAACGTTCCATCAGGCTCTGAAAGATGCCCGGTGCCACGCTGACTCCGAACTGGAGTCGGTTGCACTTGAAGGCCCCCCGATGTGTAACGATGGTCTGGGCTTCCGCTGTTTTTTCGTCGACCGGCAACTGTTGGTATGCCTGGGCGAGATCGAGCTTGGCAAAGACCCTGCCCCCTCCCAGTGAGTGCAGTAGGTGTTGCACGATTGGGACGGGGTAAGCGCTTTGTTGCAGCGCGCCATTTAGGGTGGCCTTATAGTCCCCACAAATTCTCACTGACCTGTCTGGCTTGACCGGGGTCACTATTGGGGTCTCCCATCGGGCATGGTCTATAGGCTGTAACACCCCCTGTTTGACGAGCTTGTCAATCTGCTCGTCAATCTTAGGTTTTAGGGCGAATGGTACCCGCCTAGGTTTTAGTCGCTTGGGGGGGACGCTAGGGTCTAGATCAAAAGAGATAAGAGGCCCCTGGTACTTGCCCAGGCTTCCGTCGAAGACGTCCCGGAACTCCTGGGCTAGCCGCTGTTCCCAGCCGTCGTCGGTGACGTAGTTGACTCCCGTGAGGGCGATGTCGAGCGGGGCGAACCATTGTAGGCCCAGCAGGCTTGGGCGGTCGCGATCGACGATTGTGAGTGGGAGTTGTTCGGTGCGGCCCTTGTACGTCACATTAAAGTTCTTGGTGCCCACTACCGGGACGCGGTTTCCCTGGTAGTCTTTTATAATAAGTCTTTGGGCGTTTATGTTTTTCCTATGGAGGGTGGCACTAACCGTTTTATCTCGTGCCATGCAATCATGGAGAGGTAGGACCCGGAGTCCACCTCCATTTTGCATGGTCGGCCTTCAATATGGACTTCTACGTGTACCTTTCTGGCGCCGTCGGAGATGGCGTGGCCGATGGTTACCGTCTGGTGGGTTTCTTCCTTGCGCCGGTTGTCGCCGCCTCTCGATGGTCGCTGGATTCGGTCCCACCGGCTGTCCGATTGGCGATCTCTGGTCCTGGGCGGTGGGCTTTCCCTTTTACGATCGTGTCGGTCCCATCTGGGTGGACTGCGAGTCTTCTTTTGGCGGCAAACCCGGGCGATGTGTCCCCTTTTATCACAATGCCGACAGATAGAGTCAAAAAATCGGCATTCTGATCTGGGGTGGTCGCCGCCACAGCCGGCACAGTTGGTCCTCGACCTACGACCTCTTCGGTTCCGTTGGTCGCCGCGCCCCGTCTGGACTCGATGTATGTCTTCTTCGTCTTCGGACGTGCTGAATGCAGAATGGAAATCGCCGTAGTGTGCGGTTGTTTCGTTTTTTGGGTCAGCCGACCTTGCCGGGTTGTTGTTTCCGCCCTTTGCGTCTGGTTTTCGCATGCTGTCAGCGGAAGTGCGGGTCGCTTCTGCGGCTGCGGCTGCGGTGAGGGCGTCTGCTAGGCTGATGTCGCCCTTAGCCAGAAGCCGGCTCTGGAGCGCAGGGTCCCATAGGCCGAGTACAAATCGGTCTCTTAGGAGGCTATTCAGGCCGTCAAATTCGCAGAGCCCTCCTAGGCGCTGCAGCTCGGCGACGAAGTCGCTCAGTTTTTCGCCTGGTTTCTGGTCCCGCCGGTAGAATTCATTGCGCTGGATCAGGATGGGGACCTCGGGGGCGTAATGTTGCCGAAGGATAGGTTCGAGGACGTCCCAATCCATGGCGGTTGCGTCGGCCGGCTTGGCCAATGCTTTGGCCATCTGGAACACTTCGGTTCCGCAATGAGTGAGGAAAACGGCGCGTTTTAGCGGGCCCGGGGCGTCCTTCATTCCGGTGCACTCGAGGTACATGCGGAAACGGTCTGAGAACGATTCCCAGTCCTCGGTGGCGGGGTTGAAGGGGGCGGGCGGTGCGATTTTCGCCATTTCGGTGCTAAGTCTGGCTCTTGTCGGACATGGGGTTCGGTTCAGGGTCTGGATCCCACCTTCGTTGCCAGTGTCGTGTCCGCAAAAGACGCCAGGAGTCGGTGACTTAGTTTAAAGCTCTTTATTTTGAAGTTGAGAACCGAACCGAACCGGCGAAAAGGAAAAAGCCCGCGGCTTTTATCCTTTTCGCCGTGGCGGCCGCAGCCAATGGCAGCGTTTCAAGTCTCCCGCTCTTGGAGTGAGCCAATCATGGGAGACTTTCAACGGGCCAATCGGCGCGGCTCGCCTGGCCAATTAGAAATCCCCGCGCTTTAGCCAATCAAAGCGCAGGGATTTCAAGTATGTAAATTAGGGACAGAACAGCTATAACTGAGGGTTTTTTTTTTTTAATTCTGAAGAAGCATTTTAAGACATTTTCTCATATATGTGCTTCTGCTTTTTTCATGTACGGGGAACTTGCTATCCATTTTTCCTGTTAATACTTTAGTCTTCAGTAGATTCATGTTGAGATATAGGTAGACAGGCAGGCAGGCAGATAGATAGAGATCTGCAAATTGTTATTAAACATATTGTTTGCATACAATAATACATGTACATTTATGTTCCCAACCAACACATCTCTAATATCACCAAAAGCATCTCTTACACCTAAATACATTAAAAATGGAAGAGACATCAAATGACTCCTTGATCACTGCTCACTGCTGATCTATTTTTAAACATTCCATTCTCAGGCAAGATTTACTTCCCTCATATACCACTCTTATCACATTTAACAAACCAAACTTCAAGTCTATTTTCACATGAAATATTCCACAACTCATATCTTTATCTTGTGCTTTCTCTAAACTTGCCATAATTCTTCTAAAGTCTGCTGAGCATTAAAACATCTGCCTCCAAAATCCCTCCTGCCATAAAGCTGCTCATTCACTCTTGACTATTATTGACTATGACTATTATTAAGTGTTGTACCTTATGATTCTTGATTAATGTATCTTTTCTTTTATGCACACTGAGAGCATTTGCACCAAGGCAAAGTCTTTGTGTGTCCGATCACACTTGGCCAATAAAGAATTCTATCCTCTTGCTATCCAGGTCCAGCTTTAAGAAATCTTTGCATCAACAGGAGGTGTGGCACCCTCGGTCAGTATGGCCTGGGGCAGTGGTGGTATTCAATTTTTTTTGCTACTGGTTCTGTGGGCGTGGCTTGGTGGGAGTGGTGTGGCTTAGTGGGTGTGGCATGGTTTGGTGGGTGTGGCTTGGTGGGCATGGCAGGGGAAGGATATGCTGCAAAATCTCCATTTCTACCCCACTCCAGAGGAAGGATATACTGCAAAATCCCGTTCCCTCCCCACCCCACTAACCTGATTTCCAGCTCCATTCTCCTGTGCATGGCAATAAAAAAAGACCCAGCCGATCAGCTGGGACTCGGGAGGCCAGACAGAGGTGGTTTTTGCCGGTTCTCCAAACTACTCAAAATTTCCGCTACCAGTTCTCCAGAACTGGTCAGAACCTGCTGAATACCACTTCTGGCCTGGGGGCACCATGGGGCTCAGTCAGCATCATGGCTGCCTTTCTTTTTTGTATAGGAGAAGGATAAAAGCATTCTTCCAATTGTCAGGCACAAGTGAGGCCTTCACACAGACATGAACCAAGTGGCAAAGCCACTCCATAAATCACCCACAGCCATATTTTCATATTTCTCCAATTAAGTCATTAATAGCTCCAGTGTTAATACTTTTCAACATTCTTATAGCATTATTCATTAGTATTGAAAGCATCAGTTTCAGTGTTAATCTAATATCTATCATCTATCTTTATCAAACAATTTTCCAGCACTCCAGTTTCTCCTCAAGTAATTTCATCACTTTATTTTTCATTCCAGTCATTAGCCCTTTTTACCCCTGCCCAAATGTATTATTTCCAACAGTCACTTTGCATTTTCTCTGCTTTTTTAGTCTTATCTGTTCTTTGCACTTGATTGCATTGTTTTTTAATCTTATGTTTTTCTCTGTATACATTCTCTCATTCTCATTTCTTGCAGTGATCGTTCTCTTATGTATTTTTTTTTCTTCATCTGCAGCACTGTGCTATCATTTAATCAAGTATTTTCCCCCACATTTCACTTTAAATTACACATTTTATCTTCTGTTCAATAGTGTCTGTGCAGTTTTTTTGACAAGATTTTTCAGAAGTGGTTTGCCATTTCCGGGTTTCCGGTTTCGCGTGGCTTCGGGGCAACAGGAATTCACGACAGCTCGCGATTCCTGCTGTGCTAGCCGTCGAGGTACCCCCGATCCAGATGGGTCAGGGGGATATGGCTGCCCTGTAGGGACAGCTGAAGAGAGAGGGGAGTCGGACAGGGGGTGGGGGTGTCGCAGACCCCCCCCTTCTCCGGAAAAACCCCTTTTTCCCAAGGCGGTGGAGCGGCGGTCAGCAATGGCCGCCACGAAGAAGCCAGCAACCGGGTAAGATTGCGCTGGAGGAAATGAGAAGAGTGAAAGTGTTGTCTGAGCCGGGTCAAGTAACATCCTTTAAATTGCTTGGAACTGAGCTGTTTGAATTGCTGGAGGATACATTGTATCCCTAAGAAGAGTGAAAGCGGCGGAGAAGCTGTTAAAGGGAACTTTTTTTTTCTTCACTCTCCCACCCCATGGAAACAGCAGAAATGTTTGGATATATTGGACATTGAAAGTGAATTGTTTTGAGAGTCGAAGCTAAGGGACAAAAGGATTCTTGGACATTGAAAAATTTAAGAAATTGGAAAACCCTTGTTGGAGGTATGGATTTCTGATTATTTAAAATTGATATTGCAAGTGGGAAGGGAGAGGAAAAAAAATTGGAGCAGAAGCTGAAAAAGGAGGAGATTGCCTAGAATCCCAAAGAAAGATATATGGTAATTGGACCTCTTTGATTAAACATTAACCCCAGAAAGAGAAAGAGAAGAAGGAAGAAAAGTATTAACTTTTGGAACTTTTTTTGAATTGTTTTTGATTAAAAATACTTGTGGTTGTTTTGGGAAAAGTTTCTCTTTTCATAATGGCATCGCTTGTGGATGAACTAAAGACTGAATATCAAAAATATAAAAAGGAAGATACTTTGGGCGCTTTGTTTCAATTCTTAGAAATGGCGTTATGTACTTATGAAAAGTTGATGACGCAGCAGAAGGATTGGGACAAGGAAGAAGAGGAAGAAGAAGCCATCTTTGATGAACAATGGGTCCTTTCCGGAGAGGAAGAGAAAAAGGATAAGCAAAAGGGGATTTTAAGAATTATAAAAACAACCAAAGAAGAGAAAAATGAGCGAAAAGGTGGAGGCAAGGTTAGAAAGCAAAGGAAAAGGAGTAAGAAAAGGGAGGAGGAAAAACAAAGGGGTAAAAAGGGCAAGGAGAAGAATAAGCAAGAGAGAAAGGGGGGGAGGAGAAGCCTCAATGGGGGGAAGCAAGATCTAAAGAAAAAAAGTTTATTTAGAGACAATGGGTGAATTTAATTTAGGATAAAAGAGGGATTCTGGAGGGTACATAAGATTGTGTTTTTATATGTGTATTTAGAGTATAAAATTCATTATGTAATTTTAGAATCTTTTAAACAGAATCCCAAGAAAAATTGTTATACGAAGTACTTTTAAGTTAGGGTAATGAGTTATAGACGTTACTCCAATTGGTGTATAGGAGAAGTATAGTAAAAGAAAAAAGATGAATGGATAGTTGGAAATAGAACAGACAAAGAATGTTATTGAAAATGGTAATAAGATATGAAAGGATATATAAAGGTTTTGTTATGGTTTTTTTTTGGATTTTGTATATTGATAAAAGGCAATAAAATTTTAATTAACAAGAAATAATTTGGATGGAAAAGAGAAGTAGGGATAAGATATGAAGTTAAATAGATAAAGTATTGATACTATAATTTGGAATTGTTATGTTCTATTGGTTTTTTATTATTATTTTTTCCTAGAAAAGAATTTATAAGCTGTTATGCCTTGATTCTTTGTGCATTGTTTTTATAAAATTGATAAAAATGGTTTATATATATATATAAAAAAAGAAAATGATAATAAGATATGGAAGGATATATAAAGTGAATATGATGTTTGAATTTGTGTCTGTGTGAAGAGTTTTAACCCGGGATCAGACAACCTTCAGAAAAGATCTTTTAGTTTTGTTTATGTTTTGTGTTTTGTATGTTTGTGTATTGTGTTTTCTGTAAAATTAATAAAATTTGCTTTAAAAAAAAAAAGAAGTGGTTTGCCATTTCCTTCTTCCCAGGGCTGAGAATGACTGGTCCAAGATCATCTAGCTCAAGGAAGCACTAGAAGTCATGGTCTCCTAGTTTCTAGCCTGATGTCTTAACCCAGGACTGTCAAAGCTGCATCACCTGACATTAACAGATTTAACAGATAACAGATAATCAGAGTTGGAAGGGACCTTGTAGGTCATCTAGTCCAACCCCCCACCCAAGTGGGAGACCCTACACCATTTCTGACAAATGGCAGTCCAATCTCTTCTTGAAAGTCTCAAGTGATGGCGCTTCCACAACTTCCGAGGGGAAGCTGTTCCATTGGTTGATTGTTCTCACTGTCACAAAGTTTCTCCTTATTTCCAGGTTAAATCTCTCCTTGGTCAGTTTCCTTCCATTATTCCTTGTCTAGCCTACAGGTGCTTTAGAAAATAGCTTGACCCCCTCCACTCTGTGACAGCCCCTCAAATATTGGAAGACCGCTATCATGTCTCCCCTGGTCCTTCTCTTTACTAGACTAGCCAAGCCCAGTTCCTGCAACCGTTCATTGTATGTTTTAGCCTCCAGTCCCCTAATTGTCCTGGTTGCTCTTCTCTGTACTTTTTCTAACGTCTCAACATCTTTTTTATAATGTAATGAACAAAAGGGGATGCAGTACTCTAGGTCTGGTCTTACTAAGGCTTTATAGAGTGGCATTAGTACTTCCCTTGATCTTGACTGTATCCCTCTGTTTATACAATTTAGGATTGCATTGGCTTTTTTGGCTGCTGCTGCACACTGCTAGCTCATATTTAGCTGGTTGTCCACTAAGACTCCAAGATTCCTCTCACAGTTACTGCTATTGAGCCTGGTTTCACCCAGTCTATATGTGTACTTTTGGCTTTTCTTGCCTAAGTGTAGGACTTTACTTTTCTCTACATTGAATTTCATTTTGTTAGATACAGCCCAGTGTTCTAGTCTGTCAAGATCCATCTGGATCTTGAGCCTATCTTCTTGGGTGTTAGCTAATCCTGCCAGCTTAGTATCATCTGAAAATTTGGTAAGTTCCCCTTCTATTCCCTCATCTAATTCGTTAATGAAAATATTGAAGAGTCCTGGGCCTAAGACAGAACCTTGTGGCACCCCACTGCTTACTTCCCTCCATGTAGACTTAGACCCATTAAGGACTACTCATTGAGTACAGTTTGCCAGCCAGTTGTGAGTCCATCTAGTGGTGGTGCTATCTATTCCACTTTTTTCTAGCTTACTAAGAAATAGGTTGTGGTCTACTTTGTCAAATGCCTTGCTGAAATCTAAATACTGTATATTATGTCCACAGTATTTTGCTGGTCTACTAATTTAGTCTCTGTGTTGAAGAATGAAATAAGATTGGTTTGGCGTGATCTCTTTTTAACAAACCCATGCTGAGTGCTAGTTATTACTTTACTTGTTTCTAGATGTTGGCAGATCTGTTTTTTTTTTAATTATTATTATCTTTTCCAGTATCTTCCCAGGTATTGATGTTAGGCTATAGTTGCCCGAGTCTGTTTTTTTTCCTTTTTTGAAGATGGGAACCACATCAGCTCTTTTCCAGTCCTCTGGTAGTTCCCCGGTGCTCTAGGATTTTTGAAAGACATGGTGCAGTGGTTCTGAGATGACCTCTGCCATATCGGAACTTTTCCCCTCTTCATTAAACCAGGCGTGGGCATGGCCAGCGTGTGGCCAGCGTGTGATGCAACCAGCCTGCAGGCTGGGAGTTTGACAGGCCTGTCTTAACCACTACAACAAACTGACTCCAAATTATACATATTTAAACATAATTGTGGTCGTCTGCAACATATATCTTTTCATTCTGTTTCAAGCAGCTCTTTTCTTATGCAGGTACTCCTCGACTTATAATATTCATTTAGTGACCATTCAAAGTTACAATAGCACTGAAAAAAAGTGACTTACAACCGATCTTTATACTTATAACCAGAGGTGATATTCAGCAGGTTCTGACCCGTTCTGGAGAACTGGTAGTGGAAATTTTGAGAAATTCGAAGAATCGGCAAATCCCACCTCTGACTGGAGATTTTACAGTATCTTTCCCCTGCCACTCCCACAGCAACAGTACACAGCAACGGTAGTAAAAAAATTTGAATCCCACCACTGCTTATAATCATTGCAGCATCCTCACAGTCATGTGATCAGAATTCTGGCAGTTGACAACTGGCACATATTTACAAGGGTTGTATCATCCTAGGGTCATGTGGTCACCATTCATGACCTTCCCAAGGTAGCTTTTGACATGCAAAGTCAATGAGGAAAGACAAGATTTGCTTATGGCCATGCAATTCACTTTACAACTGCAGTGATTTACTTAAAAGGTCATAAAATTGGGCATGACTCACTTAACAACCATCTGGTTTAACAACAGAAATTCTGGTCCCAATTCTGGTTGTAAATTGAAGGCTCCCTGTATTCCCATATTTTGTTCAATATTCCATTCATTCTGTAGGAATGTTCATCTAATTCCAGTAGAGTTTCATAAAGGATTAATAATTTCTGTTTACTTTCTTTTTCCCTTCATGTATGTTTTCCCTAAATCTACATGTCACTGTATCAGATGTCCCTCTTTCAGAACCTCTCATGTTATTTATGTATTTATTTATTCAATTTCTATAGCCACCCATCTCGGCCAAGCGACTGTGTGCAGCTTACAATTCTAATCATCCAATGCTTTCTTTATTACTTTTCTTAGCCTTTCATCAAAAACAACCAAATAAATCATGCTTCTAGGTTCATTCTTTTTCCATGTATATTTATGAATAGACTTATGCTTAAACTATAATGTTGTATTAAAAACAAGCAGACTTGTTTCTAAGTCAACAGTTGCCAAACAATCCTATTGGGATTTATTCTTGGCCACCAAATGGCCCAATCACTTTTCCTGTACTCCATCTTCTCACTTCCATTCATCCATTCACACATTATATTCATAAAACACCAGACTTTTTTCCACAATGCATACCAATATTCTTCCATTATCTCATTTGCTGGCATGTATTGCCAGCTTAGTGAATGAAAATACTTTCATTCATAATTAAATCTATACCTTCACTTCCCTGCACATAGTCATCAACTCCACTTCCACAAGTCCCCCAAATGTGTCAAGTCTTTTCTAACTTCCCCTTTCTCTTATTTTCATTAACAATAAACCCTTCTTTTCTCCCTTCCATTAATCCATATTTTTCACCTTACATTTCACCTTACATTCTTTGTGTTTTTCACCTCTTACATTTCAACTCACTCTTTTGTAGTCATAGTCATGGTTACCAGATGAGTCCTTACAAATCGAGCTGTATCAGCAACCAACTAAAAGATTAAATCCAACTTACACAATTTATCACTAACATTGTTTTACCCTAACTGGTTTAGGTAAATAATAATATGTAATCATAGTTTGTATGTTAAAGTGTCTGCAACTTTAACTGTGGAACAGTAATTAAGGGAGTGGTTGTGAAAGCACTTTAAAAGAAGCAAGGCTGTAGCTTGCTATCTCTCTGGCTTTGATGATTCCTGATTACTGCAAGGACACAAGACTGCATTCCTCGAACGGGAGAGAAAACAAAGGACAGACTTGTAAGTGAATTGACATAGGGTATTCAACACGGACTTTGCTAACTGAATATCCCTGAATGGACTGACTAAATGATACATGACTATTGGACTGTTATTTTGACTATGCTATGAACTCATAATGGAATAAACTATATATTTGATAGCACAAGCGTATCTGTCATTTTTACTGTATGTTAATAAACATACAAGCTTAGCTCACTCATTTATCTGTGTGCCTATCTGACTAAGCTGCACATTCTGTTTAGCTTGTCTCCCTAACCCTGGTTGGGGAAACCAGGCTTAACACTGGTTATGGGCCCAGAGGCTGCAAAGTCAGTTTAACTAGGATAAAACAGATTTATGTTAAAAGTGAGAGTTTGTGTTGTAATACATTACAGTAACAGACAGCTGTGTTTTATTAATTATAGTTTTATATCCATATAAGAAAACATGGCACAAGTCAATCTAAAAAGTTTGTCCCTGATATCCAAGTTGGATGGAACAAACTATGTATCATGGTCTATGAAATGTAGTCTGCTTCTACGAAGAGAAGGTTTGTGGAACATAATTGAAAATCCACCAAATGTAGAAGAATGGGATCCAGAGGATGAGGAAGATAAATTAAAGATAGAAGAATTTATGCATAAAAATGAACAAGCAATTTGCATTATTGCTTTAACCATAACTGATAAACAACTTGTTTATATCCACGGAGAAAAGACAGCTGTTGGGTGTTGGCAGAAGCTGAAGAGGATTTATGTTCGAGATAACGTTGGTGCTCACATAAATCTAACATGGAAACTTTTCAGTACACATCTCCATAAGAATGGTGATATGCTGAGTCATTTGAAAACTATGCAAAGCATTTTTCAAGAACTGCATGAGAAGGAGCTTATTTTCTCTGAACTACACCAAGTCTATATAATTCTATCTTCCCTTGATGAAACCTATGATAACTATATAACTTCACTTGAAATATTGCCAAAGGAAAGCCTAACTTTAACTGATATAACTGGCAGATTGATTGAAGAGGCCAGAAGAAGGCTTGAAAGAGACGAGTTAAGGAGGCAGCAACCTCAAAAAGAAGATAATGAAACTCCTACTGCATATGCAATTAAAAAGTGTTTTAATTGTGGAGGAAGAGGACATTTGGCAAGATTTTGTAAAAAGGCAAAGTACCAGAACGCTGGCCAGAATACTAAAAGTCATCAAAAGATGAATAAAAATTTAGAGTTAGCCATGTATACTAACGGAGCTGTAAAAAATAATTTATGGGTGGTTGACAGTGGAGCATCTCATTGTATAACAAATGATAACAAAAATTTTATTAAAATGTCCAAGAGTACACAGCAGATATCGTTAGCCAATGGCTGGAAACTGAAAGCTAAAGGTCAAGGTATAGCATATTGTTCTTTTATAAAAGAGAATGTAAAAATGTTATATGTACCACAACTTAAGTTTAATTTAATTTCAGTAAGAATTTTGGTTAAACTAGGATATGTAGTTACTTTTAAAGGAGATAACTGCATAATTGAGAAAGAAGATAAGAGAATTACTGCATCTTTAAGAGGTGAATTATATGTGTTAAATGATGATGGTTTAAAGGTGGCTAACACAGTTTATGAAAATAAGAAACCTCATGATGAATGTATTCACTTGTTACATCGAAGGCTAGGGCATTTAAATTTTAAAATGCTTAAGAAAACTGTTGAATTATCTAAGGGAATAAGTTTGAAACCTTGTAATAAGTATTTGCAATGTAATGCCTGCAATCAAAGCAAGGCCAGGGTTACACCGGCTAATAGAGTTGATGGATTTACTACCAAAGAGCCTTTAGAGGTAGTATTTGCAGATTTAATAGGTCCTAAAAAACCAAGTGTAGGAGGAGCTCGTTACATACTAAGTATCATGGACCATTATTCTAGATATGGGTTTTGCTATTTAATGAAAAGCAAAACTGAAATGTATCAAAATCTCTTTAATTGGATTAAATTTGCAGAAAGGAAAACTAAAAAGAAATTAGTAACTCTTATAACAGATAATGGTACAGAATTTACAAATAATAAATTGCAGAACAGACTAAGAATGTTAGGAATTCAACATAAAATGTCTGCACCATATAGGCCACAACATAATGCCTTTATAGAGAGAAGAGGCCAAACATTACAATCAATGACACGTACTATGATGTCTGATTCAGGATTACCTGACAATTTGTGGGGAGAAGCAATAATGTGTGGTAATCATATATTAAATAATGTTGTTAATTCAACAACAGGTGAATTACCATTCACATTGTGGCATGGTGCAAAACCTGATTTAAGTTACATGCACACATTTGGAGCACCAGCATGGGTGCATATCCCTTCACAACTTAGACACAAAGGACAACATAGAGCTAAAAGATTATATTTTGTAGGATATACATCTAATCATAGATCTTATAGATTCTGGGAACCAGGTACATCTAGAGTTTACACTAGTGCTAGTGCTAAATTCCTAGAACATGTAGGATGGAATAGATTAGAGCAAGATTTAAATAATGAAGTAATTATTGAACCCTACAAAAGGCAGAAAGATCAGATTAGTTATAAGAAGAGTCCAATTAAAGAAGAAGTCCATGAAGAGCAAATAGGACCAGAACAAGAGGAAACAGTTGATCAGGAAGAGTTAGATAATCAAGAAGAGTTAATAAATGAAAGTCCACCTGTAAGTCCTGTTATACCTAGACGTACTACACGTGTAACTAGACCACCTGATAGATATCAAGCAAGTATAGTTTGCCAAGTAACTAAAGTTCCAACTAGTGTAGATGAACTTAGGATGTATCCTGCTAAGGATCAGGAGAATTGGCAAAAGGCAATGGAAAAAGAACTAAATTCATTAAAGGTAATGAAAGTTTATGAAGATGCTAAATTACCTCCAGGAGAAAAATCCATTGGGTGCAAATGGATATTTAAAGTAAAAACTGGAAATGATGGGACTGTTACCCATAAGGCTAGGTTAGTAGCTCAAGGATTTAATCAAACTGCATCTGATTACGATGAAGTTTTTGCACCAAGTCTTAAAGCAACATCTTTAAGAGCAGCATTAGTGTGGGCAGCTAAGAAAAACTATATCATTAACCATTTAGATGTAGAAACTGCTTATCTACATGCACCATTGCAGCACACTATATATTTAAGAAAACCAGTAGGTATAAAAGACAATAAAGTAAATAGTAATGATTGTTGGAAACTCAAAAAGAGTCTTTACGGGTTGAAACAATCTGGGTTTGAGTGGAACCAATATATTGTGAAAGAGTTAAACAATATAGGTTTTAAATCTGGTTTAGCAGATCCATGTGTGTTTAAAAGAGAAAATAATGGAACGGTGTCATTATTGTTATTATTTACAGATGATATTGCTTTGATAACTAAGACTAATAATGAAGCTAATGAAATTATATCATTATTAGCCAAAAAGATAAAATTAAAGCATTTAGGTGAAATTAAAAAGTATCTAGGATTGACAATTAACAAAACAAAAAATGGTTTTAAGATATCTCAAGAAGATAAAATTTGCCAATTAATTAAAACGTTTAAAATGGAACTTTGTAAACCGGCAAAGACTCCAATGAGTCAGGAAGTTTGCCAAACTGATGATCAAAGTCCCAAATTTGATAAGTCTATATATCAATCTTTGATTGGTAGCTTATCATATATAAGCAATTGGTCAAGGCCAGATATAGCTTATAGTGTAAATCAGCTGGCACGTTTTAATTCAGATCCACAACAATGTCATTGGCAATCATTAAAGAGAATTTTAAGATATCTTAAAGGAACACTGAACCATGCATTGTATGTAGAACCAAAGGGTGATTTGATTCTTAGTGCCTATGCAGATGCAAGTTTTGCAACTGATATAAACACAAGAAAATCAACATCTGGGATGGCTATATTATTTGGTAAGACACTAATAGGGTGGAGGTCAATCAGACAACAGCATATCAGCTTGTCCACGATGGAAGCGGAATTTTCATGTCTGTCATTATTATGCACTGATTTGATTTTGTACAAACAGTTATTATTAGACATGGGTATAACTGTAAAAGATTCCATTATTGTGTTCGAGGATAACCAAGCAGCTATAAAGTTAGCTACTAGTATTGCTGTTAAAACTAGATCAAAGCATACTGATTTAAGATACTTAAATGTTAGAGAATTTGTAAAGAATGGGCTAATTAAATTGGAATACTGCATGACGGAAGAAAACATTGCAGACCAATTTACAAAAGCTCAAGGAGTAACTAAGTTTAAAGAGAGTTGTAACAAATATGATTTAAAGATGTAAATAGTTATATTTATTATTATTTCCTAAAAGGGGAGAATGTTAGGGATAACATTGTTTTACCCTAACTGGTTTAGGTAAATAATAATATGTAATCATAGTTTGTATGTTAAAGTGTCTGCAACTTTAACTGTGGAACAGTAATTAAGGGAGTGGTTGTGAAAGCACTTTAAAAGAAGCAAGGCTGTAGCTTGCTATCTCTCTGGCTTTGATGATTCCTGATTACTGCAAGGACACAAGACTGCATTCCTCGAACGGGAGAGAAAACAAAGGGCAGACTTGTAAGTGAATTGACATAGGGTATTCAACACGGACTTTGCTAACTGAATATCCCTGAATGGACTGACTAAATGATACATGACTATTGGACTGTTATTTTGACTATGCTATGAACTCATAATGGAATAAACTATATATTTGATAGCACAAGCGTATCTGTCATTTTTACTGTATGTTAATAAACATACAAGCTTAGCTCACTCATTTATCTGTGTGCCTATCTGACTAAGCTGCACATTCTGTTTAGCTTGTCTCCCTAACCCTGGTTGGGGAAACCAGGCTTAACAGTTCCGGACTAGCAGGCTTGAAAGCCTGCAAAGCGGATTGGTCCGCTAACAGCAGGTCGTGATTGGTCACTCCAGACTGATCCAATTGGCTACTAAACGGGCTGCTGCGATTGGGCGAACCAAGCGCAGCAAGCTCAAACCACTGCCATTGGCCATTTAGCCGCAGCCAGCTCTATAAAAGGGGCTGCTGCGGCTAGGAGCTTTTGCTCAGATCGGAAATCACTAATAAAGAGCTGTAGTCACTTTCTGAGTCTTGTCTCCGTTCTTGGACCCATCCTTCCAGACATAACACTGGTGATGAGGATGGGATCCGGAGACAGCAGAGCTGACTGAGCACTCACCAACGATCAACAGAGCACATGGCTGACAGCGCGCAGACGTCAACAGAATGGCCAGCAGCGCTATACCACCCGCCCCATTCAATCCAGCCAGCGAAGACTGGGACTCATACATGGACAGGTTTCAAATGTTCCTAGAGTCCAACAATCTGAAGGATGCCACTCCCAGCAAAAAACGAGCAGTTTTCCTGATGCATGGCGGACCCGCCATTTTTAAAATGGCCAAAGCGCTTGCAAAGCCGGCTGAAGTCAAGACGATGGACTGGGATACCCTTGCTCCCATCCTCCACAACCACTACGCCCCGGCAGTACCGACTCTCATCTGCAGACACGAATTTTACCAAAGGAATCAATGCGAAGGTGAGAGCATTGGGGATTTTGTAGCTGACATAAGGAATTTAGGTGGCCTGTGTGGCTTCACAAATCTAGAAGAAGCCATAAGGGATCGAGTTGTCCTTGGCCTAAGAGACCACACGGTCCAAAGCAAAGTTATTGGCCAAAGGAGACATCTCCCTCGCAGACGCCATAGCTGATGCCACTGCAGCTGAAGTCACCCGCAAATCAGCAGCACGGATGCGCCGGATAAATGGGGCCAGCCACCAAATCACCAACGATACAGCAACACCATCCGAGAAATACACGTCAGCCACCCATCATGAAGTTATCGAATCCTCATCAGATAGTGAAGAGGAAGAAGTCCACAGACTCAGGTCAGAGCATGAACAACGAGACCAGCGGGGTCGTAAATTGAATTTCCAATGCGCCGGATGTGGTGGAAACCACCCACAATCCGAATGCAGATTCCTAGACACCATCTGTCGTTTTTGTGAGAGAAGAGGGCATATTGCTAAAGTATGCCGAAACAAAAGAGGATTCAGTCCCAAATAGAAAGAAAACAGTCTCTGACAAACAGAGGGCAACCCCACCACTAATCGGGACTGCCCAAACAACCAGTGGAGCCAGTACAACAGAAACCAGAAATTTACTGGTGTACCCAGACGGGAAGAAGTACATCAGACTATCACCATCGGCCACGCTTCATCTTTAGACACCAGAAAAATCCATGTAGAGGTCAACATTGTAAATCAACCATGCAAAATGGAAGTGGACTCTGGGTCTTCCCTATCCATGGTCTCCTGGAAAATCCTGAAGCAGCTGATTCCCAACATCCGCCGCCAGGACCTCAGCACTCAGAGGCTTATATTAAAGGACTACCAGGGCAACCGGATTCCGGTCGTTGGTTCCAGTCATTTCCAGGTCTCATTCAAGAACCACACCACAATACTACCTCTCACCGTCATTGACAGAGACCGACCCAGCCTACTTGGTCCACAGTGGTTCGCGCCATTAGGAATCAAAATGGCAGGCATCAATCAGACTGTAGACAAAGACTGGGAAACAACCCTTGTCCGGGATTTCCAAGAAGTCTTCAGTGAACATCTAGGCAAGTACAAGGGGTCCCCTATCTCTTTTAATCTCCGCCCTGATATCACGTCCATTAGCCTAAAACCACGCCGTGTTCCTTTTGCTCTCAAACCAAAAATTGACGAGCAACTGGACAAACTAATTGCACAAGGCATGTTAGAACCCATTGATCACACCCAATGAGAGACCCCAATTGTAGCCCCATAAAACCTGATGGATCTTTGAGAATCTGTGGGGACTACAAAACCACCCTCAACCACGCATTACAGCAGAGTACCTATCCGGTACCCGTGGTCCAGCACCTCCTCCACTCACTTGGGGGTGGCAAAATATTTACAAAGCTTGACCTGGCCCAAGCTTATCAACAGCTACCAGTAGATGCTGAAACCACTGAAGCCCAAACCATAGTTACACACAGAGGCGCGTTCAAATGTAACAGACTCCAGTTTGGAGTAAGCGTAGCCCCAGGCATTTTCCAAAGTCTGATGGAAAGGTTGTTGCAGGGCATTAAAGGGGTCGTACCCTATTAACACGATGTGTTAATAGCCGCCCCAACAAGGAATCAGTTAGAACAACAACTGAGAACAGTCCTACAAAAGTTCCAAGACACTGGCCTCAAGGTAAAGAAGGAAAAGTGCCAGTTATGCACTGAAAGGGTTGAATTTCTTGGCTACCTCCTTGACAAACAAGGAATTCACCCTACAGAAAAGAAATTGGCTGCCATCAAAAATGCCCCGAGACCACAAAAGAAAACAGATCTTCAAGCCTTCCTGGGACTCATTAACTTTTATAACATTTTCCTACCCCAGAAGGTGACCGTTGCTGAACCCCTTCATAGACTCCTCGATAAAAAGGCTTCCTGGATTTGGGGACGACGGGAGGAGCATGCCTTTCAACAAGTAAAGGACCTTTTAACTTCGGATGCAGTGCTCATCCAATATAGTGAAACACTTCCTTTAACTGTGACTGGCGACGCCTCACCTTTCGGAGTAGGAGCCATCCTGAGCCACGTCCTACCAAATGGCACAGAGGTACCTATTGCATTTTTTTCAAGAACCTTGTCAAAAATAGAAAGGAACTATAGTCACCTAGACAAGGAAGCCCTCGCTATCGTATCTGCAATCAACAGGTTCCACGAGTATATGTATGGGAGATTATTTTCCATCATCACAGATCATAAACCATTACTTGGCATCTTGGCTGGCAACAAACCTACTCCACATATTCTATCCCCTAGAATGACATGATGGTCGGCGTTCCTAGCCGCCTACGACTACCAATTGAGGCATCTCCCAGGGAAAACCATTCCCCACGCAGACGCTTTGAGCCGCTCTCCATTGCCAGAACTCCAAGATGACCCGGCTCCCACACTATCAACACTACAAATTGAGACACTTCCCTCACCTCCACTAACAGCTCAAGACATTGCATTGGAAACCAAAAAAGACTCATGCTTGGCACGAGTTCTTAGCTGGGTGGAGAGGGGATGGCCACAAATCGAACCCAATGAAACTTTTAAACCCTTCAAGAACAGACAGACAGAACTCTTCTCACAAAAAGGGTGCGTATGGTGGGGAGACCAAGTGGTTATACCAGTAAAACTACAAAAAAAAGTTCTACAATTACTACACAATGGGCACCCAGGCATCATACACATGAAAGCGCTGGTGAGGAGCTACGCTTGGTATGGACAAACAAATTGAAACCTGGGTCGCCACCTGTAGCAAATGCCAAGAGACACACTCAGCCCCACCGAAAGCCTCACCAGCTGAATGGGAAACACCCAGGGGTCCCTGGTCGCGTATCCATATCGATTTTACGGGACCTACAAAAGGGCATACCTTCCTAATAACAGTAGACGAATACTCGAACTGGCTCAAGGTTAACAAAATGAAGACTACCACCATAGATCAGTCATCAAGAAATTGAACAGACTTTTCGCAACACACGGCTTACCTGATGTCCTGGTATCCGACAATGGCCCTCAATTTATCGCCTTGGCTTTTGAACAATACTTAGCAGATCGTGGAATATGACACGCACTGACATCGCTGGCTCACCAGGTGGCGAATGGTAGAGCTGAACGAATGGTTCAGTTCACAAAAAGAACTCTACAAAAAATGGAACAAGGCAACATCCACAATAAAGTCACCAGGATGCTCCTTCTCCAGCATATTACACCAAACACCACGACCAACAAAAGCCCAGCTGAGCTTCTGATGGCCAGAAAACTCAGATCGCCTCTAGACCACCTACACCCTGCATACATCCCGGAAAAACCCCTGGGCTCCAGCAAGGTAGGAGACCCTGTATTTGCTAAGAACTTTTCAGGTGACCCTCTGTGGATCCCTGCCAAAATAACTCAAATTACAGGCCCCCACTCTTACCGGCTGCAAACCACAGATGGGAGAGTGTGGAAACGCCACATCGACCAGCTGCGATCCAGGCTAACCACATCTCCCATCAGTGACCCTAATCACAAAACCAGAGGGGGAAGGGAAACCGGGGGTTCTGAAATTGAACCAACATCTGGCAGAGAAGAAAGAAACCCACGATCACCACATCAAAGCCTACAGTACTCACCAGCTGAAGAAAAGCCTTGGCAATTGATCGTCTCACCTAGTAGCAGCAACCGAATAGGTCCAGCGAATCCTGAGAGCACAAGCAGTAGCAACGAAGGAGGCATGTCAATCAGCCCGAGGTCACCCGAAGGGAGTCACAGCTATGGAACCGGCTCACTGTTCCAGGCGAGCAGCCCGTCAGAAGCCAAGACTGAGCAAAGACAATTCGAACAGCGCAAGTCAGGTAGACAGGTGTGAAGACCCGCCTACCTGTGAGACTATATAACCCCACCCCTTAGATGGAACGTAGAGGGGAGGGGTATTCTGGACTAGCAGGCTTGAAAGCCTGCAAAGCGGATTGGTCCGCTAACAGCGGGTCGTGATTGGTCGCTCCAGACTGATCCGATTGGCTACTAAACGGGCTGCCGTGATTGGGTGAATCAAGCGCGGCAAGCTTAAACCACTGTCATTGGCCGTTTAGCCGCAGCCAGCTCTATAAAAGGGGCTGCTGCGGCTAGGAGCTTTTGCTCAGATCGGAAGTCACTAATAAAGAGCTGTAGTCACTTTCTGAGTCTCGTCTCCGTTCTTGGACCCATCCTTCCAGACATAACAAGTATAATGATTAAGAGACTGGGAAACTACATCTGAGTAATGAACACTATGGAAGTGAAAACAATTTTAAAGAATAAATCCAAGCCTGAGAAGACAACAGCAATATCTGATTTTTAATTGCATATTCAGTTAATATTTTTTTAACAAGGCAGTTCAATATCCAATGCAAATACATAATCAGGCAATATGAGCAACAGTTAAGTCCAGTTTCTTAACATCTTCTGGAAAAAGAAGTGTTTTATATCTGGGAAGGGAAGAATAAATGGGAAAAGGACAGGGTGAATGATTTGAAAATGGCCTCAACATCCCTAAGAATGTTATTAAAATGTTATTAAAAATGTTAATGTTATTTAAAAAATAACAACAAAAATAACCCAGCCGTAAGAATATCAAAGAGGCCAAATTATTAGACCTTTTACTGGAGTAAAACGCCTAACCTTCCATAATCCTTAAAACAACCGAGAAGGTCATCTTTCTTGATTCATTCTTTGTTCCTGAGGTTGCGAGGGTACATCGATAAGCAGGTCTCCCACAGGAGAGGCAAAGTTTTATGGAGGACAAGTATCCCAAACAGACTAAGATCTTAAACTGTTTAGAAGGATGAAGGTACAGTAAAAGCCAGATCCTATCCTGGCTGGTTTATTTGATAAAGAATTCAAGCACTTGCTCTCACCTCCTGTTTCCTGTGAGAATTATAAATATCTCTTTCTCAAGTTTCTGGACAGGTTTCAACATCAGGAAAACGCCATACTGCATTTATTGTAAAGCACCCTGGACCCTGCTGTAGTGGGAATGGCTTGTGTTAAAACTCTACTTCAGGCAAAGACATAAAAATGGAGGGGGCAAATAAAATTGAGAAGACCGTTAAATTATAACTTTTCTAAAGCAATAGACCTGCAGTATTAAGGAATTCAATCCAAGTTGTGTATAATATTGGATTCCCTCATTATAGGTTGTTTGGGGTTTTTTTTTTCCCCCTCCTTTTCAGCTGCAAAAGATTAATCTGAGATGAAACATGCTAATCTTTAAAATTAGCTATACGCCTGTGCTTCTCAACAAATGTTAGTTGAAGTGTTTGTGATTAAGATCGCTTTACTGCAAACAGTATTTATTGCAGTACAGCTGTAAGGAACATACAATCTGATGATTGAAATGTAGGAATGCTCTATTAAGTACACAATCATTTCTGGCAGAGCTTTAATGTGCTTTCTAATGAAATGTTGATATCCAGAGATGGGGGACATGGATTTTCATTCAGAATATTATTAGACAGAATTCAATTCAGTATCATTGTGATAATGTAAATTGATGTCCTATCTAGCGCAACCATCAATAAGGTAGCATAAGAAATTGTAATTATGAAATAGACCAATAGAGCCAATGTAGAACTGTGATTAAAGTTCTGAATCAGGGCCAGGAAGCCCTAGGTTCAAATTTACCCTCAATCATGGGTCATATTTGATTTGTGATCCAGCTGCACCCTTTCCTGGATCAGGATTTCTTAAGCCCTAGTTATCTGTCATCTGGATTACTGCAACACCCTTGGACATGGGATTGCCCTTGAAATGTATTTGGAACAGAGGTGATATTCAGCCAGTTTTGACAGGTTCTGGAGAACTGATAGTGGAAATTTTGAGTAGTTCAGAGAACCAGTAAATACCACCTCTGGTTGGCCCCACCCAGTGGTGGGATTCAAATTTTTTTACTACTGGTTCTGTGGGTGTGGTTTGGTGGACATGGCAGGGGAAGGATACTACAAGAGGTGGTATTTGCTGGTTCTCCGAACTACTCAAAATTTCTGCTACCAGTTCTCCATAACTGGTCAGAACCTGCTGAATACCACTTCTGGCCCCACCTCCATCTATTCTCTGCCTCCTGAGTCCCAGCTGATCAGCTGGGTCTTCTTTTGTTGCCCTGCATAGGAGAACGGAGCTGGAAAGCAGGTTAGTGGGGGGAGGGGAAGGGAATGGGGATTTGACAGTATGCCCACAGATCCAGTAGTAAAACAAATGGGAATACCACTACTGATTTGGAAGCTTCAACTAGTACAAAGTGTAGCCGCACGGGCAGTCCGCATGGGCCCCCAGAATGGCCCATGTTACACCACTGCTTCATGAGCTACACTGGCTGCTAGTTTGCTACTGGGTGCAGGTCAAAGTATTGGTTTAAAGCTCTCCATGGCATGGCTCTAGGTTACTTGACGAACTTCCTCCTCCAGCTAAGGCAAGTCTACCCCACTCATGTTGGCAGAGGAGGCTTATTGTGGATCCTATTGGTCAAGGAGCCTTGGCTGGTGGGATCCAGAAGAAGAGCCTTCTGAAACAGAGTTCCTCAACCTTTCTGGCTTTGCAGACCAGCAGGGAGGGTGAGGGAGAGAGGATCGTTCCATGGGAATGGTAGGCAAGTGCACATGCACACACAGCTCCATTTACACAAGCAGTGGGCATGTGGGTCTGCTGGTCTTTCAAATGGACATGTGTTCACCAACTGTTCAAACAAGTGGGGATGCACGGCCCAGTTCCAAATGGCTCAAAGCCTGGTAGTAGGCTGTGGTCCAGGGATTAGAGACCCCTGCTGTGGAGCATCCTGCCCCCTGGTATGAGGTTTACTACACCCTCCTCAAGGCCTGAAGATCTGGGTCTGCTGTGTGAACTTAGGGTCCCATTAGGGGAGTAACACGCTGGAGGTGGCCTAGTAGTCTAATGCGGCAGTCACCAACCGATGGGCCATGGCCCACTGGTAGGCTGTGAGAAAATTTTGGTGGGCCGCAGAGAAAACACACCCCCAGAGCACCCCCCCACAAAGCAATTAATCTAGGCTGCACAGAAACAAGACTGTGCCGCCCACATTGCCTGCGGGAACCCTCCCCGCCCACTAACTCCTTACCTAGCAAACTTACCTGCTAAATTGCTATTTTTCCAACCATCAGCTGTGAGATTTAGATTTTCTAGGAAGCAGGAAATGGTTGGATTTCTTGCTTTCTAGCTAGTCTTTAGATCTTTGGCTCTGCTTTTAAGCACAGGCAAATCTCCCTTAGGACTGAAGGTTCTATTGTTCAGTGCAGACTCATGGCAAGCAAATTTTATGTGACAGACTGAGCTAGCCGATGGCAGTTAGACAGATATCTGAATAAATCTGTGATTCTGTGAGCAACTCAATCTGCCTGCCTGCTTTGTCTGATTTTGGGTAAAAGTTGCTCCTTTTTTATAAAAAATAAATTCAATATTTATATAAATATTTATAATATTTACATACAAGCCATGCCCAGCCAGTCATATGACCACCAAGTCACACCCACAAATTAGGCCATGCCCACAGAACCAGTTAGTGGTCCCTGGGATTTAAAATTATGAGTTTGGTGGTCCCTGAGGTCCAAAAGGTTGGCGACCCCTGGTCTAATTAGCTGACCTCTGTGCTTCCTGCTCCCCATCTGCCCATCTTTTAATTGGTTGTTTTTATACTTTTATTGTTTTTTCTGCCATTGTTTTGCTACCGTTTCTTTACAGTTTTTAACATTTTTTCCATTTTACAGAAAAGCCCAGGTGAAGTAAGCAGTAAATAAATTAACAAACAAACAAATAAATGATGCAGAGTTGCTGACCAAAAACTTTTTTAACCTTCCATGATTTAATTTCCGCCATTTCTCAATAGAGATTACTTCTCAAGACATGTTTCTCTTGTAATGTCTGTTCAGTAAGCAAATGAATTGCAAAGCTACACCATAATATAGCATATGCTATGAAACATCTTGTTCTCATTGATTGGTATATACATATTTTCAGGCCAATGACTGTGGGCAATGTCCAATTAACAAATGGCTGGTCTCTCCCAATGTTGTGATTGGGCTGTGGCCATAGAGCCACATGGCTGGTCATATATTGCAATTCAATAGATGAGCAAAGACAGCATTTACAGAATTTTGGCCAGAGAGATCAGTGGTAGGAATAGAACAGAATGATCAGACAAGTTGTATGTTCTGATGGACTGTGTGCTGAAGCATGAAGAATGAAAATGTGATTTTTATAAAGAGCTGCTGGTTGTAAGGAATGTGTCCTTTTGATTGGTCATTGTGGATGAGAAAAACAGAGATTTTATGAGGATTATGAGGAATCTAAAATGACCAGAAGGGGATGCGGCTAAGCTTGACCAGAAGGCTCAGTGGCTAAGCTTGTCGGTCAGAAAGGTCAACATTTCGGTGATTCGAATCCCTAGCACCACATAGCAGAGTGAGCTCCCATTGCTTGTCCCAGCTCCTGCCAACCTAGCAGTTTGAAATCATGTAAAAATGCAAGCAGAAAAAAAGGGACCATTTTTGGTGGGAAGGTAACAGCTTTCTGTGATTAACCTTCGACGTTTAATCATGCTGGCCACATGACCATGGAGATGTCTTCAGACAGCGCTGCCTCTTTGGCTTTGTAACAGAGATGAGCACTGCCCCCTAGAGCCAGAAATGACTAGCATGTATGTGTGAGGGGAACCTTTACCTTAAGATGACCAGGTTCGAGAAAGCAAGCCCATTACCGGAACAGGAATAATTTAAGAGGACATTGCCAGAAGAATCCAGCAGGGGAGTTGGTATCAGTTAAATAAATGTTCAGAATAAGCTTGGCAGACTACAAAAATTGCTAAGAGTTAAAAAAAAAAAAAAGATTCCTTTAAAAAAAAAATAATGAAGAGTAATCAAGTGTGATATTTCTACGTATTGTAGTTGTGGCCACCATTTCCCCTTTTTCTGGACATTTCCCCCAGATGCCCTGGAAAGACTGGAGGTTCTATGTCTCACATAGATAATAAATATGACAACTGCACTGAAGGATCTTTTGATCTCCTCCCTTCTCCCCCCCCGCTCCTGGCTGGCCCGCGGAGGACAAGTATAATGCTGATCCTGCCCTCTAAGAAATCCAGTTTGACACCCCTGCTATATAGGGTTAAAGGTAACTGTTTCCCCTGTCTAGTCATGTCTGACTCTAGTGGGTGTTGCTCATCTCTGTTTCTTGGCTGAGGGAGCCAACATTGTCCAAAGACGCTTCCATGGTCATACAGTCAGCATTACTATATTGCAAGGGCTCATGGAATACTAAAAGGGTACCTATTTACCTACTTGCATTTGCATGCTTTCGAACTGCTAGATGAGAAGGAGCTCTATAAATTAAGGTTATCCAACCTTGACAACTTTAAGATTTGTGGACTTCAATTCCCAGAATTATCCAATCAGCCATGCTGAAATCCACAAGTCTTAAAGTTGCCATGGTAGGACATTCCTGAAATATGTACTCCTCACTTCACATCCACAATTGGGACAGGAAACTCTGTCGCTAAGTGGCATGGTTGTTATGCATGATGTCACATGACTTAGCAATAGCCAAGCAATGTTGTCCTGTGAGGTTTTTACTTTACAATTGTGTTTCTTAGTGACAGAAATTTGGTCACAATTGCAGTTGTTAACCTTGCCTGTCCTTAAGAGTCAGAAAAAACTGAAATGGGTTTCAAAGGACAATTGGGATGACCCAGGAAGTAGAAACTGGCAATGAGGTTAATAAAGGAAAGGAGTGTTTCCACGGTAATCAAAGCACCCACCTTTCCCCGTGTATGTTGTGTGTGGCACTTATATTAAGAAGGGGTGGGGCTTAAATCACCCAAGCAGACCTGCCATTTTAATGCCATTGAATGAAGGCCTCTGAAGACCCTTAATCATAGGACTAGAACCTAAGTGGATGAGCTCATCATTTCACACTTCCTTGCTGTGAGGGGACAAAGTATGTGCAGGTGGGAGAGAGAGAAACTAGGATGCTGCAACAGTAATGTAATTGAGCATCTCTTCAAAGCTGTTGTGTGGGATGCCCCTTATTTCTAAAAATGACACACACACACACACACACACACCTCAACTGCATTGCTTTACTTTGCCTCACTCTAAGGTTTCACCAATTGTTTCCAAAAAGATGTTCTGCCCATGGGAGTACAGGCTTCCAGAGTCCCTCTCTGAGGTATAAGATGTCCATCTTGCACATCTCTAACCATTACCCCCAAAGGTGTTTTCTGGATCTGGAAGGGTGGGCTCAACGCTATTTACATTCTGGGCTGGAGGCAAGATAAGGCTACCACCAGGAGATCCTGAGCAGCTGAAGTTATCAGGGCTGTTGGTGCCAATGTGAGCTGCAGGTGGGGAGTGAATCTTTAAGGTAGCTCAACCTTGTTTCAGCTGCAGCAGATTAAAAGGACTAGGTGCAATTTCAGTTTTTCATATTTGCCTTTCAGATCAACTTAAGCCTGTCATATATAAACACCCCAAATGGATCGTTTCCATGCATAACAATTGGCATTCTACACAATCCTAGCTAAACGCCATAAACAATTGTGCTGGGCTATGCCAGTATTTTATACACTAAAGTGATTGATTTGTTGATTTGTGCGCCTACGAAACAAAAACAAAAAAACCCCAAAGCTCTGGAATGGAATATCACACCGTACTGTGGCTGCCCTTTCAGTCCCATTTATTTTCATAAAAGTGAGAATGTTTTCCAAGCTATCGGTTTGGTGCTTTTGCTGAGCATTAAATTCACATTCAAAATGTGAAGTAACAATATTAAATCAGTAGTCACCTGGTAGAGATTTCCAAACCACTGAAGAGCTATAGATGGATTTCATTATGGGGGAAAATTAGATTTCTCTAGAACTTAAATGAATTCAAGCCACTCTACAATCCAAAACAAACAGCTTTAGCAGCTTATTACATTAACTTAGCAGACTGAATGTGAATTGCTAGTATAAAGAAGGACCTGGGTCCAATAGCATGACATTTTGCTTCAGAAATTATATCATGAAAAGCTACTTGTCTTTAAAAAAACAATGATACCTAAATCAGATGGATGCCTGTTTTATTCCTTAAGAACCTCTCTTTCTATTTTCCATAAATAATCAGTGAAATTTCAGTGGGTTTTGAGCATGTCAAGCCTTTCAAAAGGATCAAGGATTTAATATATTTAATGGAGACTGACCAGCTTTTTACAAAGTGAAAGTATTCATTGATTGCTTTTTTTTTTTTCAAAGAACACAGACAGAACCAAAGATAAGCCACTTCTGCCCTTAGATTTGTAAACATTTCAGGGACATGACATTGAACGTACATTTAGAAGACCCCTTTGGTGAGTGTTGAACTTACCAGATAGAAAGATAGGAAACAGAACCTGATAAATTATCTCTACTTTATTCTTGCCACAGAAAGTATAATTGTCTTGCAGTCTGTTTTACAGCCCAAGAAACTAGGGAGGATCTCTTCAGAGCCTTTTGCCACACCCATTATCCAACTGTGGTCTATGCTGTCTCTCTCTTACCTGACCATTCCCTAGGCCGGCTCCTCTTTGCCCCATCTCCCAAGGTCTTTTCCACAACTATTACAGTGAAGAAGTCCACCTCCATGGGTAATTTAGGGATTTGGGTGTTTGGAAAGGGAAATGAAAATACACATTTTATGCCATTTGGTATCTGTTTGGATATAAGTTTGGGGAGAATGAGAAAGTAATACTGTATTAATAAAATTGAACCAAACGAATGTATAATATATTTATAAGGTATCTATCTATCCATCCATGTATCAATCTCTATCTCAATCAAGTTTACAGTTTGGGATTTCCTCCTGGCCTTCCATCTAAGTACCAAAGTACTGTAGATCTTGGGTAGCTTTTATTTTGAAAGCAGGTTGACTATATGGTGTCTCTCTCTCTCTCTCTCTCTCTCACACACACACACACAGATATGTATGCGTGTGTTTTAATGCGTATAGATAGATAGATGACAGATTAGATAGATAGATAGATGGATGGATGGATAGATAGATAGATAGATAGATAGATAGATAGATAGATAGATAGATAGATAGATAGATAATATAGCGATAGAGATAGAGATAGAGAAAGAGATAGAGATATATTGTTATGTATGTAAATAATTGAATAAAGGCAAGCTTGGGGTAAAGTGCAGGGTTCTGGCCTGCACTTCTGATTGGGTGTTAAGCGGCTAGATCGGATTGGTCGGGTTCTGAGAATCTGATTGGCCCTTAACGAAGGACTCTTATTGGTACTGGAGCTAGCATTTCACAAGCTCCTATTGGTTATTTAACATTAGCATTACCTATATAAGCAGAGTTGTTGTTATACAAGTTAGAAGTCACTATGCAATAAAGAGTTGAAAGTTCACCAACTAAGACTGTCTCCATTCATTCTACCCATGCCTGAATCCATGACAATATATAATATAGATATAGGAATAGAGATAGAGATAGAGACATATAATATAGAGATAGAGATATATAATATAGAGATAGAGATATATAATATAGAGATAGAGATAGATATATGACACCATATAGTCAAAATAAAAGCTACCCAGGAACTACTTTGATACTAAGATGAAAGACCAGGAGGAAATCCCAAACTATAAACTTGATTGGGAAACTGAAAGAATTGTGATGAATATACAAACAGGTGAGTTTTCAATCACATAAACTGCAGTTGCCATCTTGACATTTTGATCCCCTGCCCCCGAGAGTCACCCATTCCTGTAGGCTATAGAGGACTTGTTGGCCTAAGCATCCCCCACACAATTTTGCTATCCTGAATACCAATCATGAAAGATATTCAACTCTGTGCCAACTCATCTTTTTCTTTTTATCATGCTTTTATTTTTAATCCTTCCAAGTTGTTTGCCTGAGACACATTTTGAAAGGTAAAACTTGAATGAATTTTCCAGTAAAACCAGTTTCATCTTCAAGGGTTAAAATAAAATGAAGACTCATCCCCAATTAAGTCTAATGTTTGACTTTAAATACAGGGAAGCAAATCTTTCTTTCTTTCTCCTCTGTGTTCTCTCCCCCCCCCCACCTGCCCCCAAATTAACACTTCAATTATGCTCTCTCATGATCATGCCTGTAGTAACCAAGGCTACTTCCAGGCCAAGAGCTCCTTGACTTAACAAACAAAGGACACTGAAGTGTGGCTCATTTTTTTTTCTTTTCTGGACAGAAAGAAAAGATAAAAATAGCAGTAGGAAAGCACTGGATTTTGATCCATTTTATTAAAAAGCATTGCTCTAAAATGTATCAGTATAAAATATGAAAAGCACAAGATATATAATGTAACAGCAGCAATCCAAGATCTTCAGAATGCTGGAGGTTTACTAATTCTGATTAACAGATGCTCAAAATCATAATGGAGTAAAAAATAAATGATCCAGAAAGTTTTTAATTTTAAATGGAGATTAAATGTTTTATTGAATGTGGGATATTTATTAACATTTTTAGACCCACTCAAGTTATTCCAGATAGATTATTTTTAGGAAAGCATTATAGAAAATCATTATAGCTAAATATTTTTATTTTTAGCAAATTTATCTGTGGTGCCTTTGATGTAGAGGAGGAGGGCAATACCATTGTCCTGTTCTGTATCTGGATTTCTGGGTTTCTCCTTTAGGATTAGGTTGGTAATTGTGTTTCTTTGGAATCCGTTGAAAAGTAATACGTTAGTGAGGGTGTGTAATTCTGTTCTCAGGTGGTCTTTGTCAGTTACGTGTTTGATTCTGGAGATGAGGGTCTTGGCCACAGAGTTGATCTGTGCAGGGTGTTGATGGGATTGTGCGTTTAAGTAGCAGTTGGTGTGTGTTTTCTTCCAGTGGATGGTGTGTCCATGTTTTTGTTTTTGTAAATTAGGATGTCAAGGAAGGGGAGTTGGTTGTTGGCTTCTGTTTCCATGGAGAATTGTATTTTGGGGTGTAGGCTGTTGAGATGTGTGTGGAAGTTGTCCAGTTTTTCTTTCCCATGTGGCCAAATTACAAAAGGGTCATCTACATATCTGTACCAGAGTTTGTGTTTGTGTTTGGATTTGTCTAGAACACTGGTTTCAAAGTGTTTCATGTATAGGTTAGTGATGATCGGTGAGAGGGGTGATCCCATAGGTGCTCCTTCTATCTGTTTGTAACTTTGTCCATTGTCGATGAAGTATGTGTTGGTTAGGCAATGGTTGGTCAGACCTAGGATGTGTTTATTTGCTTTGGATAGCTGTCAAGACTTCTTTAATAGGGTCCTTGGGTGAAAAGAGATATGACATCGAAGCTCATGAGTAGGTCGTTGGGTTGTAGGTTTTGTTTCTTTATTGTTTCTATGAAGTGGAAAGAGTTTTGTATGTGTGAGGTGATGGATTCTGTGTAGGGTTGGAGTTGTTTGGCGAGAAATTTGGCAAGATTCTGTAGAGGTGAGCCTATGGAGCTGACTATGGGTCTGAGTGGTATTCCTTCTTTGTATATCTTGGGGAGGCCATAGAGCTTAGGGCATTTGGATGATTTTTCTCTAGGGATGATTCTTTGCTGGATCTCTTCACTGATGGGAGAGGCTTTTATTTTGGATTTGGTGGTTTTTTCCAGGTAGGTGGTGGGGTCTGTATTTAGAGGTTTGTAAGCAGGGTCTTGGAGTAGGTTGGATAGTTTGGATTGGTAGTCCGATGTGTTCATCATGACCGTGGCATTGCCTTTGTCTGCTGGGAGAATGATTACACACCCTCATCAGCGTATTAATTTCCAATGGATTCCAAAGAAACACAATTACCAACCTCATCCCAAGGGAGACACTCTCCAAAAAACCGAGACACAGAACAGGACAACGGTATCGCCCTCCTCCCCTACATCAAAGGCACCACAGATAAAATCAGCAAAATTCTCCACAAACACAATATCAGGACAGCCTTTGGCACTGACCAAAAAATAGCCAACATCCTAAGAAACCCCAAAGACAAGATCCAGCTAGAAAACCAAGGAGTTTATGAAATACCATGCAACAATTGCCCAACTACGTACATTGGACAAACCAACAGGAGAATAAATGCATGCATCGCAGAACACAAGAACGCAGTCAGAAGAGAAGAAAATACTGCCTCCCTCTTCTAGCACCTTAAAGCCACAGGACATGAAATTAATGTTGAAGGAACCAAATTAATCTCCAATACTGAACACTTCAACAAGAGAATAATCTGGGAACCCATCGAAATATAGAAACACCCCCATTACATGAACAAACAGGACAGTTCCTCCCACCTACCAGACATCTGGAAACTAGCCCTTATCAACAAATGAATCCCAGCCACGAAAACCAACATTGGACCCAAAACAACACATGACGCCACCACCAATCTCCCTCACCGGAATCAAACCCAAACCCATCCCATAGATGAAAGGCAACCACCGTCCAGAAACCATGGCTGCATCACTAGCTGCCACACACCCCGACCCCCAAACTAAGCAAACTGACACACACCATGAACATATAGCCAGACCTCAAACTCAGAGCCAAACCAAAACCCGGAACATTACATCACAGTCATCCGCTCAGGATATCACATCAAGATATTCTTAATCTTACATGGGAAAAGACCCAAACACGCCCAAACCTACATTTATATATATAAATAACACCTATAGAAAAAAAAGCATCTTGTTCAGAGGCTTACTGTACTGATATGTCTCGATCTGAGACATATATTGAATCCACTGGGGATGGCCAATAAATGTAAATAATAATAATTGTGTTCTTTGCCCCACTGTTATACTGTAAGAACTGTAATTATCCCTTTTCAAAATAAAGTTTCCCCCCCCCAAAATCCTTTAGTCAGCCATCATTTGAGGGACAGGTGAAAATTCTGCTGATGGTTGAATGGCCATGCAAAAATATTGTCACTGTCCTTGACACACAGGTTACAAATAATATCATCTTCAATTTGCACAATCTAGTTTTATAAAATATTGATAAGCACTTAATCATATTAGATTACATTGACATTCTGGATGTAATTTCAGTGAAACTTAATTCAGGAATGACTATCTTGTATCATTGGCTCGATAAAAGGCCTTTGATGACATGCAATGGAAAATTTTAGTTTATTGGTATTTATTACTTTTTTCTGAAGTGGATTAATATGTGGCACTTCATGTAATGGTTATTAAAGATAGAATTCGAATTTCAAGATGTTTCCTAGAACTTTTCAGCAATTTTTATCTGTTAATATTGGAATGGTTGGTCTTCCTTTTTAAGCAAAAGGGAGATATTTTAGATCAAACAATGGCTGTAATTAAACTAAACATTTCATTCTAGCCAATAATGCATTATGTACAATTGATAATTGTGTCTTTTCTACACCAACACAGATAAATTATAAAATGAATGAATGAATAATATGAGCTTCTAATCTGATGGAAATAGGCTTGATTTGCTGTTCAAATATATCACTTTTAAAATACATCTCAGATAAATTGTTAAAAATCCCATTGAAATTTTAAATGTGTATGAAATATATCATTTTTTTAAAAACATCTTGGATAAATTGTTAAAAATCCCACTGAGATTAAGGAAAATATGAATACTGTAAAACAAATATTATCCTGACTGATATTTTTCCTTAGTGGCATTCCAGTATTAATACTTTTATATTATTTTAACCAGATTCATGTCAGTAAGATTTGTTCTACAGGAAGATCTTTATTGTCTAAATTATCATAGAATTTTAATTTATCTTCTTTTAATAATAGCTCTGTTATATTTCTTGCCCTGAAAGGCACATTTGAAAAATGTTGGGGTGGAAATATAATTTTGATCCTTATTCAAAAGTATACTGTGGGACAATCCCAATTTGAAAAATGCAGGTAATTTTTTTTAAAAAGCTATGAGAAAATAGGATAATTAATATGTAGATCAGCTTCTTATATCAAGTTTTTAAATCCCATTTGATTTAGTGTTAGACTATCTTGAATTGCAAGAGAGTTTTGGTTTACTTAGAATGGTAAGATGGCCATGTATGCAATTAAAGCCCTTTATTTTATTCAGGTATATTAGGCAAGGAGATTAAATCAATACAAGATATTTCGTTTGCTGACCATCTCAAATAATGTTTTAAAATGATAATCTGTTAACCTCATCACATTAAAAGTATAAAAAGGAGATGCTTACATGATAAGGGGTATCTCCATAATCGTCCTGTTTTGATTTATAGCCACATGTTTTATTTATATATCTATTTGATTACTATCCTGCCTTTACTTTATAAAAATCAAAATGGGATAGATAATGCTGCATTCTCTTATTTTCCATCTGGCTACAGTCCTATGAAGTGGGTTGGGTGGAGAGAGAATGACTAGCCCAAAGTCATCCAGCTGCCTTTCATGGCTAAAACTCATCACCTTCCAGGTTCTAGTCCAGTATTTTAACCCTGACTAAACCAAAGATCCATGATGTGTCTTAAAAAAGTGAATGTACTTTTGAATTACATAGCAAACATTTAGAATTTGCATGTGAAACACTACAGACTTAGCCAAGTGTGGCGCAGAGCAAAAAAATATTACTTTAAAATGTTGGAAAATCAATGTAATCCCAGCTAGCTCAATAATGTTTTTTTTTCGTTCTGCTTATGAAATTATTATCTACCAAAGTAATTGAAAGACTGGCTATGGGTAATCTTTGTTTTGCAACCATGATAATTCATAAACAAGCATTATAAGGAACTGTAGTGGCACAGTGGTTAGAATGCAGGATAACTCACTGCTCACTGCCAGAAGTTCAATCCTGATGTGGCTCAAGGTTGACTCAGGCTTTCATGCTTCTGAGGTCAGTAAAATGAGGACCCAGATCGTTAGGGGCAATACCTGTATGCAACCTCTAGTCAACTAAAGAGCTGCACCAAAGTAATTTCCAAATAATCTTTAAAGACAGCCTTATAGAAAATACATCATAATATTCTAAGCGCCTGCCACAAAGAAGAGAGAGTCAACCTATTTTCCAAAGCACCTGAAGGCAGAACAAGAAGCAATAGATGGAAATTAATCAAAGACAGAACTAACCTAGAACTAAGGAAAAATTTCCTGACAGAACAATTAATCAGTGGAACAACTTACCTCCAGTGTGATGGTCTCCCATGGAAAGAATGAGACACAGAGGCTGGTGTACTCGGGATGGGAGTTTAGAGCAAATTCTAGTGCCCCCTTTTATTGAGAAATTCGTACATAGTAAGCATTCACATTGTGGATTACAATAATTAGATATAGCACACAAAACTGTTTACAATTGTCTGAGCTGCTTAATTGTTTCTGGTGTTTGTTTTTAATTTCCTTGCTTATCTCAGTGACCCTTAGGCAGACATGTACGTATAAGGTCTTAGACTAATCATTACCCAATACTGAAGTCAAAGTTTATTCCCACACTCCAGAAGTTGTGAATGCTCCAACACTGGAAGTTTTTAAGAAGAGATTTGACAATCATTTGTCTAAAGTAGTACAGCATTTCTTGCTTGAGCAGAACACTGGACCAGAAGACCTTCGATCTTCATTACCCTGTGATGTTACTCAGGCATGCATTGATCTTGCCAGATCAAAATTCTCAGATGAGCAAAAAGACTTCAGGCCACTATCAATAACTAAGCATCCAGATCAGGACTAGATCAAAATAACCTTCATCTTATTTTATACAAAAGGTTTATTCAAAGCATGCTAAACTTTTTTTTTTCTTTTTGCCTGATTGACAGGATCTTTCTCATGTTTAGATTCAGATTTAATTTGTTAGCACTCAGAAGGACCATTCTTTTTCTTCAGAAGCCCAAATCTCTGCTTGGAATGTGATGCAACAGCTTCATATAGAGGTTAAATGGCTTTAGGGACAAAGGTACAATCTTGTAATTGTTGATAGAAAATGTCAGGTGGACATAAGGTAAAGGCATGATCAAATCTAGTAAACTATCCCAGTTCCATGAATAAAAGAAATGAACGAAATGGTGATATTTTAAAGCTAAAAATTGTGGGAGAAATTATGGGAGATTATAGGCTGATATAATGGACAGTGTTGCCAATTTTGTGATTAAACAATCATATAAATAAAAAAGAGTCATCTCCTTTCTAAAATGTGGGTTTGAAACAGACCAATTCTTTGTACTTATGTTTGCCAACATTCTTAATTTCCTTAATATTCCAGAATTGTATTTTTGAAGCTGGTGGATCTTTATGGATCATCTCAGCCTGTGAATACAAGCTATCATTTCAAGAGAAATATATCAGAAATGATCCAGCCGGGGAAGCCAAAAGGAAAAAAGCATTTACTGCAGAAGCTGGATTATCACTGCGCTCCTTGAAAGAACTCTTCAGTTTTTAGACTGAAATCAATACGATGGCTTCATGGTTAGATCAATTTCTCAAAAAACGTCTTTTCAAACCAAAAAAGAGCAAGTGGAATCTGAAACGAATGTTGCCAGGTGGAACCTTCCCAAAGTCCGTTACAATTGTTGGGGGTTCCCTCACTTTAGCCCCTTTTCCCACTAAACCTGAAATGGGGCTTCTCCTGTTTCATATATAGGAGAAGAAGAGGCAAAGCCTGAGGACAACTGCATCCCATCCTCGTCGCCAGTGTTAGATCTGGGAGAGTGGGCGCAAGGAACGGAGACAAGGCATCGAATAGTGACTCCAGCTCTTTATTAGTGACTTCAGAACAGAGCGAAAAACTAGGGCAGCAGCAGCTCCTTTTATAGAGCTGGCTGCTGTCACAACACCCAATGATTTGAGTTTACTGCGCTGAGAGCGTCCAATCAGCAGCGACCCACTATCAGCCAATCCGATCAGCCAAAACTGACCAATCACGGTCCACTGTCAACGGGCCAATCAGAAGTGCAGGCTACGAACCTGTCGTGGAAAGAAAACTACTAGAATCGCAAGCTAATGAGTTTGCTTAGTTCATAACAACAACAAAGCCAAGAAAAGAATTAGTCTGGAGTCCTTCCATTCCCACGATCGATTCAAATCCATCTTCCTTGAATTCTGTTAACTCTTATCTAGCACCAATTCACTGCTGACTGTTAATTGATTGGCAATAAATCTTCGTAACTGGAATTTTATAGTGATCATGATTCTTTGCACCTGACACCGCCCTCTTATTCAAAGGATGTATGACAACTGAAGAAAAGTGCATCGGAAATAATGGGAGAAAATGGGGATTGTGACAAGTTGGAACCCCTTTCAATGGCCCATTTCCAGGTCAAGCCATTTTCTATTTTTCCCCTCAAGTACTCAACCAGGCAGAACACAATTTGTCTACTAGTCTTGTTGATTACAAGCTTTGAGAGAAAAAGTCAGGCAGAAACAGAAACAAAAACTTGAGCACCTCTGTGTGTGTCTGTGTGTGTGTCTGTGTGTGTCTGTGTGTGCACGTGTCTGTGTGTCTGAAGCAGCTGCCTTATCTCTTATCCAGGACTAACATTTCCTCTAAACAATGAATTTATCAGACAACTGATTAACACAACAAATTAATCTGCATGATATTCTTTAATGAAAATAACAAATTGAACAACCTAATTTTTTAGGGAGAAATATCTCTAATTAAGGATGGTCTCCTCTAAAGAGGGATGTCATTGGGAGCAATACTCACACGAGAAACATATTTTATTTAGGCATTATCCTATTAAATTAGGATTAAAGATCCCCTCAACTGCCTTGTAACAAGATGTGTTAAGTTCTGCGCATGGTGCAAGGAGCGGAGACAAGGCAGTGAACAGTGAACTTCAACTCTTTATTAAGCATACTGAACAGAGCAAGCACCTAGAGCAGCAGCAGCCCTTTTATAGGGTTGGCTGCTGTCCTATTAGCCAATGAAAAACATGGAAGTGTTAAACCCTTGAACCAATGAGAGTTGGCCCGTTAACAGCCAATCAGATGTCCCAGAAAGGACCAATCCGATGTCGCTATTATCGGCCAATCAGAAGTGCAGGATCAGAACCCTGCTTTTTACTTAAGGTTGTTAAACTTTATTAAACGCCTTTATTCGTTCATAACACCCCTCCCCCCTGGGTTCCGTTTGAAGGGTGCGGTAACGTAATCGCGTAGATATGCCAGTTGTTTCAATTGCCTATTAGATTTGCGCTGTCCCACCAGTTCCTGTCTGTAGTCTGGTTCCAGTGGAACGTTTTTTGATTTATCTGGTATAGGCGATTCCGCATTCCCACAGGACGATTCGGCGCCGCTAATTCTGTCATCGTTGTCCTCCGGTTCCTGCGGGTTCGCCTCCGTTGAAGTGTTTCTCTGTGGCGAGACATCACCCCTCCCTGATTCTTCTTCAATGAACGCACCTGGCTGCTGACTTTCTTCGATTTCATCATCCAGCATCTCGAATTTGATTCCCTCGACATCCCCTCCCCCCTCAGTTTGAGAGTCACAGGAGTCATGGGAACTGGGTTGCAGTCTAGAGTGAAGCTGATCAATATGGCGTTTCCATATCTTTCCATCCAATGTTTGCACACGGTACAATCTGGGCCCGGTGGTTTGGGTTACGGTTGCTTCGACCCATAATGGTTCGCCGGAAAGGTTTTTAGCGAAGACTAAGTCGCCTACCTTGAACTCACGGCATTTTCCGTTAGATCCACAGGGTTTCTCTGGCGTGTAGGATGGGTGGAGACAATCGAGGTGGGAGTGGAGCTTGCGTCCCAACAACAATTCAGCTGGAGTCTTGTTGGTGACGCTATGCGGAGTGATGTGTTGGAGTAGGAGTATTCTGTTTAGTTTGTCATCAATGTCCCCATAGTCCATCTTGTGGAGAGTTTTTTTTTACAAATTGGACCATGCGTTCGGCCCTGCCATTGGCCGCAGGGTGTGCCGGCGAGGTTAGTGCATGGCGGATACCCCGGTCCGCGAAGTATTGTTCAAACGCCAGGGCGGTGAACTGGGGTCCGTTGTCAGAGACTAGAACGTCTGGCAGTCCATGTGTTGTGAATAGTTTGTTTAATTTGCGGATGACTGAATTGGTTGTAGTAGTCTTCATCTTGTGGATTTCGACCAGTTGGAATAGGCATCCACTGTTAGGAGGAACGTATGTCCCTTAGTAGGTCCTACAAAATCAATGTGGATGCAGGACCACGGCCACCGGGGGGTTTCCCACTCCGTTGGAGTTGCTCTAGGTGGGGCACTGCTGACTTCTTGGCACTTTAGACAAGTCTTCACCCAGGCTTCAATCTGTTTATCGATGCCCGGCCACCACGCGTAGCTTCGTGCGAGTGCTTTCATACACACGATGCCGGGGTGACCGTCATGCAATGCTCTCAAAACTGCTCGTTGTAACCACTCTGGGACGACGACTCTGTCTCCCCATAGGATGCAGCCTTTCTGTGAGAAAAGTTCTGTTTGCCGGTTCCTGAAAGGGGTGAAGTCATCAGGGGTTTGTTCTACTGGCCATCCTCGTTCGACCCAGCTGAGAACTCACGCCAGGACAGGATCTCGTTTCGTTTCGATAGCGATGTCTCTGGCTGTTAGCGGCGGTGAATGTAGTGTTTCAATCTGGAGTGTCATGAGGGTTGGAACTGGGTCGTCGATGGTTTCCAGAAGTGGGGCACGGCTCAATGCATCAGCGTGGGGAATGGCTTTCCCCGGGCAGTATTGCAATTTATAATTGTACGCAGCTAAGAACTCTGACCAATGAGTCATTCTAGGTGACAATATATAGGGGGTTGGCTTGTCTCCCGCTATAATCCCCAGCAAAGGCTTGTGATCGGTAATAATAGTAAAAGCTCGTCCATACACATATTCATGAAATTGTTTCACAGCAGATACAACAGCAAGAGCCTCTTTGTCAATTTGGCTATAGTTGCGCTCAGCCCTCGATAAGGTCCTTGAAAAATAGGCAATAGGGGCCTCACTACCATTTGGTAACACATGACTTAAAATGGCTCCTACTCCAAACGGTGACGTGTCACATGTAATGGTTAAAGGCAAAGTCTCATTATACTGCATTAAAACAGCATCGGAGGTTAGTAAGTTTTTCACTTGTCGGAATGCGTGCTCCTCTCGGTGTCCCCAGACCCAGGTTGCTTTTTTGTCAAGATGTCTATGTAGGGGCTCAGCTACGGTCACAAGAAGATGTTGTAAAAGTTAATGAGCCCCAGGAAAGCTTGGAAGTCTGTCCTATTCTTGGGTCTTGGGGCGTTTTTGATCACTCTTAGTTTGCTAACAGTGGGGTGAATTCCTTGCTTATCGATTAGGTACCCCAGGAACTCTACTTTCTCTGTACACAGTTGACTTTTTTTTTTTTAACCTTTAGGCCGGAGTCTTTAAATTTCTGGAGAACCATTCTAAGACAACTCTCTAGTGCTTCTCTATTCAGGGCCGCAATTAAAATGTCGTCAAAATATGGGACGACCCCCTTAATCCCTTGCAAAAGTCTCTCCACCAGACTTTGAAAAATCCCTGAGTAAGCCATGCTCACTCCGAATTGGAGTTGGTTGCATTTAAAAGCACCACGGTGCGTAATGATCGTCTGTGCTTCCGCAGTTTTTTTATCGACAGGCAGTTGTTGGTACGCCTGCACTAAATCCAATTTAGCGAAGACTTTTCCACCCCCCAGGTAATGGAGAAGGTGTTGAACCATCGGCACCGGGTAAGCGTTCTGTTGAAGGGTGTGATTGAGGGTGGCCCGGTAGTCCCCACAAATCCTTAACGATCCATCCGATTTGATGGATGTTACAATTGGGGTTTCCCAACGGGCATGGTCAGTTGGTTCTAAAACACCCTGGGCTATTAATTTATCGAGCTGCTTGTCGATCTTTGGTTTTAGGGCAAAAGGTACCTGACGAGGCTTAAGGCAGATGGGGGCTACTTCAGGGTTAAGGTTAAATGATATCGGGGTCCCCTTGTACTCGCCTAGTTTGTCTGCAAAGACGTCCTGGAATTCCTGGACGAGGGCCTCCTCCCAGTCATCGCTTCTGGTTTGGTGAATGCCGGCTACCTCAATCCCGAGTGGGGCGAACCATTGAAGGCCTAACAAACTAGGCCGGTTGTGGTCGACGATGGTCAGCGGTAACGATGCAGTACGATTTTTGAATGATACTTTGACTTGGCTGGAGCCGATGACTGGAATTCGGTTCCCCTGGTAATCTTTGAGTATAATTCTTTCGGCTCTGAGGTCTTGACGCCGGACAGCAGGGATTAACTGTTTAAGGGTCTTCCAGGAAACCATCGAGAGAGAGGACCCTGAGTCGACTTCCATCACGCAAGGTTGGTTCTCGATGGCGACCCTCACTTGGATCTTCTTTGCATCTAATGATGAAGCGTGACCGATGGTAATGGTTTGGTGTGCCTCTTCCCGTCTTGTTGAAGTGGCAAGTGTTTTATTTCTGCAGGAGTGGTTGTTCCATTGGTGGTTCAAGTGTTCCCGACTCACAGGACGATTCCCTGTGGTCTGGTGGTAGTTGTCTTCTCTCCGAATTGGGCTGGATCCTCACTTGCTTCTACAGACCTTCCTAATGTGGCCTCTCTTCCCACAGGAATGGCAGAGCGCGTCGAAGAATTTGCAATCTGATCGCGGGTGGTTTGCCCCACAACCAGCTCATTGGTGCGGTAATCTTCAATTCCGCGGGTTGCATTGGTCGCGTTCAGACCGGAGCTGGTTGACTTCCTCTTCATCACTTTCTGATGGAGATTCGAGGTCCTCGTGGTGGACCGCTGTTGTGTGCTTCTCTAGGTGAGGTGGGGTATCGTTTGCAAGTTGATGGAGCAGTGCGTTGGTGCGGCACATTTGGGTGGCCGACTTCCTGTTGCTTCTGCTGCAGTAGCGTCTTTGATGACATCGGCAAGATCGATGTCCCCTTTGGCCATGATCTTGCTCTGCGCCGTGTGGTCATCTTATCCCAGAACTATTCAGTCTCTCAGAGCTTCTTCGAGGTCTGCAAACCCACAGAGGCCTCCCAGGTTCCGGAGGTCCGCAATGAAACCTGTGACGCTCTCTCCTTTCTGTTGGTACCTCTGGTAAAACTCATGTCTTCGGACAAGCGTTGGTACAGCGGGTGCATAGTGGGCCCGTAGAAGGGGCATGAGGACGTCCCAGTCCATGGATTTCACCTCAGCTGGTTTCGCTAGTGCCTTGGCCATCTTAAAGATGGCAGGCCCGCAATGGGTCAGGAACACTGCTTGTTTTTTTCCCGTAGTTGTGTCTTTCAAGTTGTTGGTCTCCAGAAACATCTGGAACCGATCTATGTACGAGTCCCAGTCTTCTTGTGCCGGGTCAAATGGAGCGGGTGGTATGGTGCCGCCGGACATGTTTCCGTTATCGATGTGCCTTCAGCCACGTGCTCTGTTTGGTGCTCTGTGAGTGTTCAATCAGCTCAGATGTCTCCGCATCCCACCTTTGTCGCCAGTGTTAAGTTCTGCGCATGGGTGCAAGGAGTGGAGACGAGGCAGTGAACAGTGAACTTCAACTCTTTATTAAGCATACTGAACAGAGCAAGCACCTAAGACAGCAGCAGCCCTTTTATGGGGTTGGCTGCTGTCCTATTAGCCAGTGAAAACATGGAAGTGTTAAACCCTTGAACCAATGAGAGTTGGCCCGTTAACAGCCAATCAGATGTCCCGGAAAGGACCAATCCAATGTCGCTATTATTAGCCAATCAGAAGTGCAGGATTAGAACCCTGCTTTTTACTTAAAGTTGTTAAACTTTATTAAACACCTTTATTAGTTCATAACAAGCTGGGTGGCAAATGAATTTAATAAATAATAGTAATACCTAATAAATTCAGAAGGAATCCTTTTGAGTGACCATGTTAGGCAGGCAATACTAATTGAGATTCTACAACGTATTGTAATGTATTTTTTAAATCTAATGGGAGAAGAGTTTTAAAATTTCCATTGTAAATGGGTTTTTTTTGTATTCTGTGTATCAGATTCTTGTAATCTACCAAGCTGAATGTTTTGAATGTTTCTCTTCCCATTTTAAGAAGAGCAAATAGATTTAAAAATTATTGCTTTATCAAGAATCTTTTTGGCATCAGTGATTGCATCTAGGTTGATGTTCTGTTGACCTCTTTTTCAATTCTCCTCAATTTTTCCAAGCATCACAGTCTTCTCCAATAATGTTGAGTCCAATTCTCCTGTTTGTAACTGTCCATTTGGTTTTTCAGATGGGGGGGCAGAATATGGTAGTGGTTGCCATTTCTCTTTCCAATCACATTTATTCTGATCTCTCATCTATGATCTGCCTGTCATGATTGACACTCCAAACAATAAATCGGTTGTTCTTTCCTCCCTGAATGTCTTCATTTCATCCCCCATTTCCTGACCCTTACATTCCTTTTCTGTTAACCCATTGATCAGTCAGCTCCTGCTAATGACTGAAGAGTGAAGTTATAGGTGGCTTGGATATTGCCTTCAAAACTGGTATGAAGTACTGTCCCCTCAGCTGCAATTTTTGCATAAATAATAGCAGCAGCAGCTGTATCAGGTTCCTATTGTGAATTCCATTTGTTAGCCAGGGCTGGGGTCTCTTTAGGCAGGCTGTCCAATAATTCATTTCTGGATATGTTTACTAAAGAAATTAAGATTCCTTTTTCCAAAGGAAAGTTTCTGGCTCATTCCAAGAGGAGAGGAAAAGACTATTTATCTAAAGACAAAAATGTATAATGTTCATTCCGTAAAAACCTTCTCTAAGTGACATTGACAATGAGAGAGGAACCTATAGATGCACATTCAAACTGGAATATTGCCACTGACTTAATATTTAAATATGCCTAAGGGAGGATTTCAGATTTTTATGTCAGTTTCAGTAATGAAGAAACTATCCACTGATGAGATTACAAGGAAGTCTTACTCATTTCTCAGCAAAGATTTCTTCCCAACCCTAGGGAACATCTATTCAGCTGAGAGAAAATGGAAAAGAAGCCTCAAGGACATATAGGAATTGGATAATTTATAAGCATTCAACAGGGTTTTGAGTTCAGAATAATAAAGGGAGCTGGAACTACTTCAGCTATAGAATTATAGCATATAAATTGTTCAAAGTAAAAGTGTAATCAGACAGAATCAGAGAAGGCTACATTAAAAATTAGAGATATTTTCTAATTAAAATCAGATGAAAACAATTTTTTAAAAAAGGCACAACTTTTTAGTGAAAATATAATTGTGACATTTAAAAACAGTGCACTTATTCAAATCCATGCTAAACTCATGCTAAACTAACATCTACATTCATTAACATAAATTAATAACTATCACATGCTGCTTGGTTGTCTTCATCCCTCACACACTATAATGTAATTTGATTTTATTTAACATATGGAGATATGAACTCAGTCCTTCTGAATCATAAGCCATGTTTTATGGTGCATTATTAAATATGAACCAAGTCCCTGGCCCATCAGTGGTCCCTGGCCCACCAAGTGGTCCCCGGCCCACTGGTGGTCCCTGGTGCATCAGGTGGTCCTTGGGCCACTGGTGGGCCACTGGTGGTCCCTGGCCCACCAGGTGGTCCCTGACCCACTAGTGGGCCACTGGTGGTCCCTGGCCCACCAGGTGGTCCCTAGCCCACCAAATTGTCCCTGGCCCTCTTGTGGGCCACTGGTGGTCCCTGGCCCACCAGGTGGTCCTTGGTCCACTGGTGGTCCCTGGCCCACCAGGTTGTCCCTGGCCCACTAAGTGGTCTCTGGCCCACTGGTGGTCCCTGGCCCACCAGGTTGTCCCTGGCCCACCAGCTGGTTTCCAGCCCACCCAAGGTGGTCCCTGGCCCACCAGCTGGTCCCTGGCACACTGGTGGGCCACCAGTGGTCCTTGGCCCACCAGGTGGTCCCTGGTGCACCAGGTGGTCCTTGGTCCACAGGTGGTTCCTGGCCCACCAAGTGGTCCCTTGCCCACTTGTGGGCCACCGGTGGTCCCTTGCCCACTTGTGGGCCACCGGTGGTCCCTTGCCCACCAGGTGGTCCCTGGCCCACCGGGTGATCCCTGGCCCCCCAGGTGGTCCCTGGCCCACCCACAGTGGTTCCTGGCCCACCAGTGGTCCCTAGCCCATTGGTGCAATACAGAAGCCTGATTATGGCAGATGAGATTCTGCCAAAATATTGCTACAACTTTAAAAGAACAACTATATATATATATAGTGACTCAGAGGTTTGAGCCTGCTCTGTTGAAGGACACAGACCTGGACAATGAAAGGGAGGAGGCTTTGGCTCTGAGGTTTGAGCCTGCTTTGTTAGAGGATGTGGAATCGCCTTCCTCCCTGATTGTGCTTCAGGTGTCAGCAGATAATCAGAAGAGCATGCTGGAGTCCTTGGCTGAGGATCAAGCCGAGGAATGCTTTGTTTGATGCAAGGCAAAGACGCAGGCGGAAGCATGAAATGCAACGTAAAAAGAAAGGACAAGTCAGAGACTGAGATGAGAGACTGACAACGCCCCACAGGGAACAAAAGGGGGCGTGTTAGCTTTGATTCCTTGTTCGGGACAACTTTTTGATTTATGAAAGAAGCTCCTGCATTTTTCCTGTGTGTGGCGTCAACTTGTGAGTTATGTTTCCTTTTCGGACTTGGGAGACAGCTGGCATGAGACTGCCAAGAATGTTTTAGGATTAAGGAAGTTAACCCTGCAATTACCGGACTTGACTGCTTATTAGTGCTTCAGTTGGAAATTTGGACTTATTACTTTGTTTGTACATACATACATACACACACACACACACACACATATATGCACACATGTATACATATACACATATATATTATAATGTTAACAATATTACAGCTGTTCTATCCATTTGCACAACACAAAATTCAGTATTGATACATATGGTGAAATATTGTCCAGATACCTTCTGGTAGGAGGGAGAGACTGCATTCAGAGGAATAAGAGGCAATGAAGTTCAGATAGTTTGGTTGGGAGGAGGGGATCAAGTTAGTTCTTCCTTAGAAATTGTTAGAGTATAGCTTTAATGCTGCCAGTTTGCTTTAGTTTGGCAAGATTCTGTCTATGCTGTGAGGAATAATAAATTGCTTAGAAGTAATTTTGCGTGTTTTTCTTGTTTTTTGAAGTACATTACACCTAGGCCTCATATAAATACTTCCTCCTCTTTGCTTTTTGTCATTGTTCATTCACTTGATCCCTATTCACTGTAGCAACAGTGAAATAGTGAAACAGGAATTGATGTTTTATAACAAATGGGTAGTGCTACTGTTCATTCCTAACCATAAAAGCAATAACTTTAAGATTAGCTATGAGTCTCCAACAAGTGTTTGCTACCACCACCATCTGATGGCATTCCTGCTTCAGATGGGATAGGACAGAGGTTCAATGCTACAGGAAGGTAACAAGTTGGTGTTTTTGATGATATGCCACCAAGCAATTTTTTACTTATAGCAACCATTGTCCCTCCTTGACAATCAATCCCAAATCTGTTCTTGCAAGTCTATCAATGGTGTACTCATCTACGTTGTAAGTAAGTCCAGCCAGTCCACCTTTCTTCAGATCCTCCTCTTCTTCTCTTTTCTTCCACCTTTCCCAGCATTACAGCCACTTCCATAGAGCTGAGGTTTTGTATAATGTGTCTGATATAGGATAATTTGAACTTGGTCATTTATGATTCAAGTGAGAACTCTGGGTTGATTTCCCCAGTGATCCATCTGTTTATTTTCTTGGCTGTTGATAGTATTCTCAAAAGTCTTCTCCAACACTAAAGTTCAAAGCTGTCCATCTTTTTCCCATTCTGTTTCTTTCAAGTCCAACTATTGCTTCCATAGATTGTCACAGGATATACCATGGCATGAATGATTCTGATGTTACAGGTCGATGATCACTGACTTTATAAAAAAAAAATTGCACTGATATGGCTCCAGAGCAGTGTTTCCTAATCTTGTCATCTCAGAGATGTGTGGACATCAATTGATTAGAGGTGGCTGAAGATGCTAGAAGTTGTAGCTATGTACCTATGAAGGACATCAGGCTGGGGATACTGTTTTTTGGTAAATCCACCTAAATTGTAAGAGAAATAATAATAATAATGAGTAACACTGATCAAATTGATAATTCACCTGCCATTCTCACAAAAGCAATGTTTCTCAACCTTGGTAATGTGTGGACTTCAACTCCCAGAATTTTCCAACTGGCCATGCCTGCTGGATTATTCTAAGAACTGAAGTCCACACATCTTCAAGTTACCAAGGTTGGGAAACATTGCTTTTGCGAGAATGGCAGGTGGATTATCAGTGTTATTCCCTCTATTAGTTCTCTTACAATTTGGATGGATATACCAAAAACAGTATCTCTAGCTTGATGTCCTTCAGATGTATGTGGCTATATTTTCTAGCATCTCCAACCATCTCTTATCAGTTTAATCCAGACATATGACAAGTAAATAAACGAATTAAAGTATGGAAACGCCTGATACATATACTGATATACAAGCATGAGATCTCTTCATGTGATCTGAAAATTAGTAATTGGGCAAGTTTTTAATAACTTATCAAGTTGAATATACACAAATTATTTTCTTAAGTTTAAGATCAGAAACTGGAGTTTGGTGAGTCAGGACAATCATGATCTTGCTTCTTTCCTCCATGGTTTTTGGAGAAAAGAAATATAATGCACAGCATTGGCATTATGAAAGATCTGATTTAACTTACCTTGGTACTCACTGAAGTATTTAGCATTTTATAACGGGAAACAATATAAATAAGGAAACATGAATAGAGTTGTAATGCAACTTGCCTTGCCTCTGGCTAGGAGGCATTGCCCTCTGGTGGCAATCTTACATTGCTAATATTTTTAAGTCTGTATTTTCCTTTTTTTGTTTCCACAGTTTATAACAATCTCTCTCCTTTTTTTGGTGGTGGTGCTGGTATTTCTTTATTCTACAATTATACAAAAGTATATATTTTAAAGAACACATTGTTTAGCAATATTAAGCAATTGATCTTATAAAATTCTATAAGTCTTATCAGCCAATTAGGTCTACTGTTTAAGGCATCAGGCTGGAAACTAGGAAACATAGGCATGAAACTGGCTTGGTGAATTGAGCCAGTCTCTGTCTCTCAGTGAAACCCACCTTACAAGGTTGTTGTTGTGGGAAAATAGGAAAAGGAAGGAATATTATGTATGTTTGCCACCTTGAGTTACTGAAAATAATAAAAATGGGATAAAAATCAAATAAATAATTCTTTGACGAGTTTTCCCAGCTAATCTAGCTGACTGTGCAAATGGATTCTTATGATATTATATTATATCTAATATATCACATATTCCTGAATTCTGAAGGCAAACTTTGGTGCAACTAAAGACAAAATACAAGATTAATAATTCTAAGATGTCTGGTATATTCTTTCTGTATTTAGGTTTCTGTAAAGTAAATGGTAAAAGTGACCTATGAATGACTAAATTTTAGCCTTATATTTAGTTTGGATGATTTTTGTCCAATAATATCAGATCAGAACCTTGGCTATATTTTTCAAAGAGCAATAGAGAACAGATCTGCTTCTATGAAGTACTTTCTGATTTCTTTTGCTGGAGAAGAACCAAGGAAGACCTTGTCTCAAGTGGCTGAGTTCTCAAGTTCTATGGCTGGTAGGGTTTCCTCAGGGACATTGAAACAAATGTAGTCTGTTTAAATGTCTTAGAAATCAGAATTGCCTGGCCTTTTTGGAAAATAAAGTATAAACTAGAAATGCTTCATTTGCTGTATGCCAATGACATAAGATTATAGTCCTCCTCTAGACTTCGTCAAAAAAGTACATGAACCGTAACACATGCTGGTCCTATCCCCTTCAGATTTGACATGGTTTTCATGATAGACATAGTTTTTACAAGAATGTAGAACTTAGATATGGAAGTGGTTACTCTCTTATGACAGACTATCCTCATCAAAATTGTAAAGCCAGAGATGCAATACTGTTGAAGACCATTACAATATATTTTTACTTGAAGTCAAAGGAGTCATTAAACTATATGTATCAATAATAACTCCCAAAACCAAAAAAACCAAATTACTTATAACAATAAAAAAGCTTCAATCCAAAAAGACATCACTTTGGCGGAAAAACAAATCTGGTCACGTTGCCAATGTCAAAAGCCAATAGAAAAATTTATGCCACCAGATAAAGACTGAATGCACCAATTATCACATTAAACAAGAGGAAAACCTTCTACGCACCAATTCCCATGCACCCGCACTTTCTACACACCAATTATATGCACCCGCACTTTCTACAATTTTGTAAACAACAAACTAAAAGACTCAAGGTCCATCCCACCCCTGAAAGGACCTAATGGCAAAGACTGTAATGATGACACCATTAAAGTCAACCTCTTTAACACATTCTTTGGCTCAGTATTTGTAAACAGCAATGGATCATGCCCAGTATTTCCTAGTCGAACCGCAGACAACTACAATAATCTAATATATATTGATTTTACAAGAGACAATGTTGAAAAAGCATTACGTAATCTAAAACCATCTCTATCTATTGGACCAGTTGGAATATGTGCCTACTTCTTAAAAAAGCTATCCACTGCCATAGCCGAACCTCTATATAATCTTTGAAAAATCTTTCAGGGCCAGCCCCTTGCCAAACCTATGCTCACTAGCCACGGTCATCCCTATCTTCAAAAAGGGAGACCCCAGCCTAGTTGAAAATTGCAGACCAATCTCTTTATGCTGCATCACCTATAAAGTCATGGAATCAATTATTAACCAATCCATTATCCCCCACTTAGAGACAAACAACCTACTCTCTAATAAACAATTTGGTTTCAGTAAAAAACTATCCTGTGATCTGCAACTCTTACACTGCAAAAACATATGGACTACACAACTCGATCAGAGCAAAGCAATAGACGCAATCTACAATGACTTCTGTAAAGCCTTTGATTCAGTGGTAGATGACAAACTACTCCTAAAACTAAAATCTTATGGTATCTCAGGACACCTGCATAACTGGATAGAAGCATTCCTGTCAAACAGACAACAAATGGTCAAAATTGGGATGTCCTATCAAGTTCTGTAACTGTCAATAGTGGTGTCCCCCCATGACAGTGTTCTAGGACCAACTCTCTTCATACATAAATGACCTCTGTGATCATATTAAGAGCAACTGCATTCTCTTTGCTGATGATGTAAAGCTATTCAACACCACAAACAATACTGTTACCCTTCAAAAAGACCTCAACTATGTATCAGAATGGTCAAACAAATGGCAACTTCAAATCTCAACAAATAAATGCTCTGTCTTACATATTGGCAAAAAAAATCAGAAAATAAAATACAAGCTGAATAGTCAAGACCTTGTTGATGATCCAAACCCTGTCAAGGATCTTGGAGTACTCATCTATAATAATCTAAATGCTAAGGCCCACTGTAACTACATAGCCAAAAAGGCATTAAGAGTTGTTAACCTAATTCTATGTAGCTTTTTCTCTGGTAATATCATACTACTAACTAGAGCATACAAAATATTTGCTAGACCAATACTCGAATACAGCTCATCAGTCTGGAACCTGCATTACATATCTGATATTAATACAATTGAGAAAGTCCAGAAATATTTCACAAGAAGAGTTCTCCATTCCTCTACTCGTTGCAGAATACCTTATGCCACTAGCCTTGAAATTCTAGACCTAGAAAATCTAGAATTACGCTGCCTTCGGTCCGATCTAAGTATAGTATATAAAACTATATATTGCCTACCTGTCAATGAATGCTTCAGCTTCAACCATAACAATACAAGAGCACATAATAGATATAAACTGTAGGTAAACCGCACCAAACTTGATTGCAGGAAATACGACTTCAGCATCAGAGTGATCAATGTCTGTAATACTCTACCTGACTCTGTGGTTTCTTCCCCAAAACCTAAAAACTTTAACCTTAGACTGTCTACTATTGACCTCCCTCCTTTCCTAAGAGGTCTGTAGGGGGCGTGCATATGCGCACCAACGTGCCTACCGCCCCTGTCCTATTGTTTCTTTTATTTTTCTTATATGTATCCATGTATTCATATCTGTTTTTTTACTTATACCTGTTATCTTATACTTGCTTGACAAAATAAATAAAATAAAATAAAAATGTAGAAACATAGATGTTGGTATGTAGGCATTCTTTTTCCAAGCATAAGATAGGGAAGCCATTCTAAATCCGTGCCTGTAGAAAATGAAAAGATCCGAGCAAAACAAAATAAGGTTTGATCTACTGATATTTTGGAGGAAGTAAGGGTTTAGGATTAGACATTCAAGTCATTTGGGAAGAGATTACCCTCATAAACATCAGGTGCACAATTTGAGTGATGGTCTGGCCATGGTACTTTTTTCCTGAAGATTTAGCCACAGCCACCTTTGATTCCTATAATGCCCTATATAAACTGGGGTTGTCTTTGAAAATAGTTTGAACTGAAATCAGTTAAATCCATGAAGTAGATTCAGTGCCATAAAGTAGATTCAGTGCAAAAGACATTATTCAACCTTAATGCAGGGAGATACAACTCTGCCCCATTGTCTATCTTCATTTATTTTCTATTCTTGGAGACAGGGAGGGGAAGTTGAACTGGTTTGAGTTCAGCATATTTCAAAAATGTCTCTGATAAAATGCGTCAAGTGGAAAATCTTTTTCGTTAAGGCTTGCATGCAAATTGAATGCAAATTTTTGTGCATTGTATAGAGGTAGCAAGTGTATTGTTTTCAACAATGTTTTCCCAAGTGATTTCTCCACTGACAATTTGTAGTCCAAATTTGTAATCCAAATGCTGTAATGCAAAGATTGGTCTCTTTGGCACAATCCAATTTCAGTCACTTGTAGAGAACAAAACAAGTAAAATATATTCTTAGAAATGTTTCATTATTCTATATTTTCAGCTCCATTTTTCTAAGTAAATTACTGTAATGTTCTGAGTTTCTCATTTGTCTTGAATCCACAGAGATAATGCCACAAATGCATTTGGATGTTGAACAGAATTATAATCAATCAATCTGAACAAGCTGTTTAAATCAGTTTTTTTATACTCTGCCCAGATATTAGTAATAATAGTAATTTTAAAAACCCTAATAATTTGATGGAAATATTGGAAACCATTCTTTCTTTTAAAAAGCACCAACAAAAAAATCCAGCTTATAGAATCATAAAATCATAATGCTGGAAGGATTTATTTATTTAATTAATTTGTATGCCACTGAGTTCAACTCTATGTCCCATCTTCTGTTCAGTGTAGAAATCCAAATGTTCTAAATACGTCTGCTTTGCTTGCCTATCTGGAAGGAAGAACACTTCTATTCTCTTTCATGATGTTTTTCCATCACTTATTTCAACGTCAAATACTTCACTGACAAAAAAACAGTTTTGTAACAAATAAATTGCCTTACTGTAGTTTGAATCCATTATTCCATATCTTGGCATGACAGGGAAAGAAAGGTCTTGCTGTACTCCTGTGCGACATCCTTTCTGGTATTTGAAGTGCTATCATATTCACCTTTGGTTTTCCATTGTCAAAGTTAACATTTCCATGATCTGTCTACACACACCTTAGCTTCTAGTCTTCAATCCACTTGTTTTCTGTTGCTGAAACAGTTTCTGTTTATCTAGATCTTTTCAGTTAAGGAGAGGAAGAAATAACATTATGAAGCTCTCAGCATAATGGACAAAACATCGCAGTCAAACGTGAAGTAAAGGGTCCTGCTTCTTGGACAATGTTGAAATGTATTTAAATCACTGTTGATAGACTCCATATTCCCATTTCTAAATATGATTAATAAATCAGCATGTTACAAACAACTGTCTAAAGATGAGGCACAGGTTTTGAAAGAAAAGATTATGTGTTCCTTGTTTGAAAAAAGAGGAACATTTTAAACATATCAAATAATATGTTTAAAATGTTCCTCTTTTTGGTCCTTTTTTGGTCCTTTTTCAAGTAATTACAAAACATTCAAAATTCTATACAATACTATCTACTACTTGGCACTGTTTGAATCATAGTGATGATTCCAATAATCTTTTCTTAACATTAAGTTAACCTTTTGTTAGTTGCTTTGGATTTGCTGAAGAAGAACAAATTATAAATATTGAAGATGTAGTGATGTTATAAAAGCAAGCAGTACTGACTGCAAACACCAGTTTTATCAGCTCTCAGAATAGCAGAGACTTTTCCCTCTGCTGAATTAAAAGTGCTGCTACTGTTTCATGTCAACTACTACTTGCAGTTATTGGCTCATTCTACCTAATGATAGAAATTCATGCGGAATTCAATTTTGTTTTATCCATTTTAACCATTAAACTAATTCATCATTACATGTGTAATGGTCATCAGACTCACATACTGATTCATCATACACAAAGTGTACAATAGTCCATGTATTTCAATAGACCAAGCAAGAAGATCGAAACTGACAAGGCATTGTATCTTATGAGAATAATGGTAATTTATGACCTTAGATGGTCCCTTGAGAGTCAGACTTGGAATAAGGAATTGTTAGCCCTCTGAACATTATTAGATTATAACTCATAATATTCTCATCACTGGCTATAGTGGCCGGGGCTGCTGGGTCTTGTAGTTCAGCAATATCTGGGCAATCTAGTTTACTTCTTCCTTTTTGAAAATATGTATTTAATTCCAATTAAATAGAGAGCTTGGTTGGGATTAAATATACATATTTTCAAAAAGGAAGAGTTCATCTGTATAAGAAGTATCATAAGTTTAAAAGAAAAAACTCATGCACAATTGTTTTCTTTTGTCCATTTCTTTGCAGCCCTCTTACAGCATCTCCACAATGATTTCCATAAATGGGAACATCATTAAATTCACTTAGAATGCAGAAAGATAGTGCAGCTCCCATTCAACATATGGACTGTTACCACATGTGAGATGAGGGAGGGGACAGGAGAGTTATAATGAAGTGTGCCAAAATACAAAAATGAAATAGGAATCATGTCCACCTAAGTTTTCATGAAAGAATCAAGTTCTAGGCCCCACTTTTTTCATGAAAAAAAGCAATCACTTTTCTTCTTTAATTAGCTGTGGATTTGGCAAAGCTTCCTCCACATGTTTGGGCAAGGACCTTCAGGGTGGAACAGGATGCAGTAGGGAAATATTTGTAAAGGAGAATAGCTTGGATAAAAAGCTAGTGGCTCTGACAAAAGACAGATGGTGCTACTAATAAGACTCAAGTAGACAGAAAGAGAAATTGTTCTTAGAAGGCTCCATCAATTAAAACTAAGGACTAGCTTTTGCTGTCTGTAACAACTGTTTTGCAGAATTCTAGACAAAAATGGCACAATCAAAGTAAACATTAGCCCTGTTCAAAGCCTGCTAATATTTCTATATTGTACACCACATTGCATTTCTGGATATAAATCTTATTTACATTTTAAGCATATTATGCTAATTCTGCTTGATACTTCTTATATAAGTCTTTCTTTGTTCTGCTTTTCTTTTGATATGCTGGCAGGGATCTTGAGAATTGTAGTGCAAAATATATAGAGTTCAAACAAACTGTTGAGACCCCAGATGTGATAGACTTTGATTCTATTTTCCATCACGTCTGGATGGAGAAGTGTTGAAGAAAGCCAGAATAAGGGCTGTGTGAGGCAGGGTGGAATTACTGTGAATTTGTGTTTTTGGACTCAAAATCATTTTGTCTCATTTACAGCACAGAGGTAAAGCATTTCCCTTTACTGAAGCATATCACATTGGGTGAGGTACCTCATTTGATTCTTCAACTAGCTAGCAATTGTCTTCTGCACATGTTGTACACATGCACAGAAGTTTATTTTGTTAGATATGGGGAACTCTTGGATGAAAAGGGTGAACTTAAATCGATCCAAAACTTAGAGAAACAAGGTATAAGGATGAATTGGCTTTCATATGCGCAAATACATTCAAGGTATGATGAAGATTCTAAAACGGAGGGATTCTATGATAAGCAGACTGATTTAGATAAGATCTTGATGGGTACTGATGAGAAGGTGATTAAAAAACTATATGGTTATTTACTGGGAATGAAATTAGAGGAAGAACAAGTCAAAGAAACTATGATTGTTTGGGGGAAGAATTTTGGATATGGGATTGATTTAGAGAAATGGCAGAAATTGTGGTCTCAAAATTATAAAATGACAATGTCAACAGCATATAAAGAAAACTTGTATAAGATGTTTTACAGGTGGCACTTTCCCCCGACAAGAATAGCAAGTATGTTTAAGAACAAATCTGAAAAATGCTGGAAATGTCATCAGATACCCGGCTCGTATTACCATATGTGGTGGACTTGTGAGGACGCTAGAAAATATTGGACTATAATTCGCATGTGGTTGGAAAAAATGACAAAGAAACACATAGACTTGAAACCAGAGATCTTCTTATTGGGAATTTTACCTGATATGGAGAGTAAAGACTTGAAGTACCTGATTGTAAATGTATTAACAATGGCTAGGACTGTATTTGCTAAAAATTGGAAGAATGAGAAAATACCATTACAGGAAGAAATTATTAAGAAAATATTGGAATGTGCTGAGATGAGTAGATTGACATTTGAAATTAGAGAGCAAGAGGATAAACAATTTTATGAAATTTGGGATCTTTTTTATCAATGGTTAGATGATAAAATACGATAATAGAATATTTAGAATGCTAGACAGTAAGGAATATCTTTATTTTGCTATTTTGCTATTATTTTGTTATTTGACATTATATTTATAAAGGGTTTTTTAGGATTGATTTGATATGATTATATGATTTGTTATAGAGTAAACTGGTTTAAAGTATTGTTAGCTCATAAAGCATGAATGATTAAAAATATAGTCAAAAACTTCTTTTTTTAGTGATATTAGGATATATAAGTTTGGATTGACAATATGAGTTGTTATGTAACATAATTGTAATTGAGACTACAGAATGAATAAATGATGAACCAACTGACACACTGGATGTACATATAAGAGTTGATGTTTTTATGTTTTGTTTGTCTTTTTTGTTTGTAGAAAATTAATAAAATCTTTTTCAAAAAAAAAAAAGTTTATTTTGTTGTCTAGCAGATGCCTCTTAGACATGGATACCAAAACACTTCAATTAGGATTATAATTTTATGGGGAAGTCTTCTTTGTGCTAGATGCCTTACTAAGGTGCTAGATGCCTTACTTTGTGCTAGATGCCTTACTATGATGGCGCAGTGGTTAGAATGCAGTACTGCAGGCTACTTCTGGTGACTGCCGGCTGCCTGCAATTTTGCAGTTCGAATCTCACCAAGCTCAAGGTATAATCAGCCTTCCATCCATCTGAGATCAGTAAAATGAGGGCCCAGATTGCTGGGGACAATATGCTGATTCTGTAAACTGCTTAGAGAGGGCTGTGAAGCGGTAGGTAAGTCTAAGTGGTATTGCTACTTAGGAAATAACATGGTGATAGCAAATATTCAGTTACTGACCTAAGGGATTGTAATGTGTTACAATCCATCATTATGAAGAAAGAGCAAGTTAAGTACGAATCTGAAGTTCACATGTCAGAGGTGGAAGAGAAAGAGAGAACTAAAATGGGAGAGGAAGGAAACAAGGAAAGGTCTGGAAATCTCAGTCAAACTAGTAGAACGCATGTGACATAACATCATGCAAAGGAGAACCTTTAGCCAAGAAAAGGAGAAAGAAGTGCAAAGTTTCCCTACTAACTATTGCACTCAACAAGGTTTAGAAAACGATGCACGCAGAGTTGAATTCCAGCCTTATTCCCTGTTTGGAAGCAAGTCACCATATTGTCTTGCAAAGATGCTTCACACATGAGGAGTCCTTGGTGTTTTCTGACCTTGTTGCAGAAATTTCATGACCAAACGAGGTAACTAGTCACTAGCCCTGATGATGTTCTCTTGTTTGGGTAACGAAAATCTGCAAGAAAACAAGCAAGTGATTTATGTTCTTGCTTTATTATCGGACTTGGCAGACAGCTTGTGTGAGACTGCCGAGGACTTGCCTGGCCAAAGAAATTTAACCCTGTCATTACTGGTCTTGTCTGCTTGTGTATATTCCTTTGGAAACTTGGACTTCTCACTTCGTTGGCACAGGTGAGACATAACATATAAGGATAATTGAGAAGAGAGACTGCCCCTATTTTAATGCCAGATTCATACATACTGAAGCTGGCATAGTCCTTCCCTCCCCATGCACCATCAAACCGAATAGGAAGAGAATTTCCATCCTTGTCTATAAGAAAAGAAAAGCTGGGTGGAAATTCTTTCATGCTTAGGGCAGTTTGATGAAATCGTGCATTCCAGCTGGCCTAAAGATCTGTGCATCTATTTGTCTAGATCAGAAAAGGGCAATGTGCAATTCCTAGCTTAGCTCTTTAAAATCCAAGAGCCAATTTGGATCTGGATTTCAAAGACTCTCTTTGCTTGGCAAACAAGCTAGTCCAAGCTGAGCAGCGGGGGGAAAGTTCCGGAAAATGCTGATGTGATAATATCCAGGATTTTAAAGTATGCAGTTGAGAGGCAGAGAGAGAGGGAGTGGATCTAAGGAAAGAGATGGGTTACATATAAGTGAGAAAGAGAGTGTGTGTGTATGTCTGAATGGATAGACATATGGTACCTAGATTGATTATTTGCCTCAAATACAGGTAGGCCTTGACTTACAAATATAATTGAGCCCAAGATTTCCTGTTGCTAAGTGAGACATTCGTTAAGTGAGTTTTGCCCTTTTGTTGTCACAGTTCTTAAGTGAAACATTGCAGTTGTTAAGTTAGTAACATGGTCAGGGTGGGATTCAACCAGTTCAGGCTGGTTCGGGAGAACTGGATGTTAAATTTACATCTGTTTCTATATAGATTCAGGCATGGGTAGAATGAATGGAGACAGTCTTAGTTGGTGAACTTTCAGCTCTTTATTGCATAGTGACTTCTAACTTGTATAACAACAACTCTGCCTTATATAGGCAACTCTAATGTGAAATAACCAACAGGGAGCTGTAAAATGCTAGTTCCAGAACCAATAAGAGTCCTTCGTTAAGGGCCAATCAGTTTCTCAGAACCCAACCAATCCGATCTAGCCGCTTAACACCCAATCGGAAGTGCAGGGCCAGAACCCTGCACTTTACCCCAAGCTTGCCTTTATTCAACTATTTACATACATAACACCCCTTCCCCCTGGCTCCACAATTAATTTGTGACTATGTAGTCCTTTAAATAGGACGGTTGTCTCTTGGGTCTGTCAGATTTTCTTTGGACTGGCTGCGTGCAGTCCCGTTGAGGTAGGGTGTTGTTTTGTAGTGGCTCGGCTTCTCGTTCTGGTGTGATTTCCCTTGGAGCGTACGATTCTTCTTCCTGCTCCATTTCCTGGGTTTCACTTGATTCATCGCTTTCTTGGAACAGGTTTCCTGGCATGTCGTCTTCTTCTCTTCCTTCCCCCCCCTCAATTTGGTCGTTGGGAAGTTGTTGGCTGGCCGTTATGAGTCGTGACCGTAATTGGTCAATATGTCTTTTCCATAGTCTCTTATCAATACATTTTACAATATAGGATCTGGGCCCAGTCTCGCGTATTATCGTTGCTTCAATCCAAACTGGGTCGCCCGATAAATTTCTTGCATAAACGGGGTCGCCTACCTTGAAGGTACGGTAGCGTCCGCTGGATCCTGGAGGCTTCTCTGGCTCGTAAGCAGGGTGCAGTCGGTCGAGGCGAGAACGGAGTTTTCGCCCCATGAGAAGTTCTGCGGGAGTTCTGCCGGTTTCGCTGTGCGGAGTGATTTGTTGTAGAAGTAGAATGCGGTTTATTTTTTCGTCAAGATTGTCATAGTCCACCTTTTGTAAAGTCTTTTTTACAAATTGTACCATGCGTTCCGCTCGGCCGTTGGTAGCAGGATGCGCCGGCGAGGTGAGCGCATGGCGGATGCCGTTATCAGCAAGGTACTGTTCAAACATTAGCGCTGTAAACTGTGGTCCGTTATCGGACACCAGGACATCCGGCAATCCATGAGTTGCAAAGAGTCTATTGAGGACTTTAATGACTGCCTCGGAGGTTGTATTGGCCATTCGATTAATTTCTAACCAATTAGAGTATGCATCGACAGTCAACAGCAATGTCTGTTCTTTGATCGGCCCTGCGAAATCCAGGTGGATTCTGGACCAGGGTCCATGTGGCGTCTCCCATTCGGTCGGTGCAGCTTTTGGTGGTGCGTTGCTGGTTTGTTGGCACTTGGTGCAGGCCTTGACCCATTGCTCGATGTGTCGGTCCATGCCTGGCCACCAAGCGTAGCTCCGTGCGAGTGCCTTCATTCGTACGATCCCGGGATGTCCATCGTGCAAGATTTGTAACAGCGTCTTTTGGAGTCGTTCTGGGACGACAACTCTATCGCCCCAGATGACGCAGCCTTTTTGTGAAAAAAGTTCAGTCTGTCTTGTTTTAAATGGCGCGAAGTCATCTGGGATCTGGTCCAATGGCCATCCACGCTCTACCCAGCCTAGGACTCCAGCTAGGGTGTGGTCTCGTCTGGTCTCCCTCGCGATATCTCGAGCGGTCATAGGAGGCGAGTTGAGCGTTTCGATTTGTAACGCCGATACTGTTGGTGCCGGATCGTCGAGGGTCTCTGGTAGCGGTGCTCTGCTGAGTGTGTCGGCGTGGGGAATGGCTTTCCCCGGTCGATGTAACAATCGATAATTATAAGCAGCTAGGAACTCTGACCATCGAGTCATTCTTGGGGACAATATATAGGGGGTTGGTTTGTCCCCAGCGATTATCCCCAGTAAAGGTTTGTGGTCAGTTACAATGGTAAATGTCCTTCCATATACATACTCATGGAATTTTTTTACGGCTGACACAATTGCAAGAGCCTCCTTGTCTATTTGTCCATAGTTACGTTCTTCATGGGAAAGAGTCTTCGAAAAGTATGCAACGGGAGCCTCATTTCCATAAGGCAGCACATGGCTCAAAATAGCGCCCACCCCAAACGGTGAGGCATCACAAGTTATAACCAATGGTAATGTTTCATTATATTGCATAAGTACAGAATCAGATGTAAGTAAATCTTTTACATTTCTAAACGCTTTTTCTTCTCGGTAACCCCAAACCCACAGTGCTTTCTTGTCTAATAACCGGTGTAACGGTTCAGCCACAGTCGCCTTATGTGGTAAAAACACATTGTAGAAATTGATAAGGCCTAAAAATGCTTGAAGATCAGTTTTGTTACGAGGTCTGGGAGCATTTTTAATCGCCCTTAATTTACTCTCAGTTGGGTGAATACCTTGACTATCAATGCGATAACCCAGAAATTCAACACTGTCGGTATACAGATGACATTTATCCCTTTTTATTTTCAATCCTGCTTCTTGGAATTTTTTAAGAACACATTTTAAACGATTCTGCAGAATTTTTTTACTAGGGGCTGCAATCAATACGTCATCAAAATACGGAACCACGCCCTTGATTCCCTGCAACAATCGTTCCATTAAACTTTGGAATATTCCCGGGGCTACACTTACCCCGAATTGCAATCGGGTACATTTAAAAGCACCTCTGTGCGTTACTATCGTTTGAGCTTGGGCTGTTTTATCGTCCACGGGCAATTGTTGATAGGCTTGAGCTAAATCTAACTTAGCAAAAACCTTTCCACCTCCCAGAGAATGAAGGAGGTGCTGCACCACCGGCACTGGATATGCGTTCTGCTGGAGGGCATGGTTTAGAGTGGCCCGGTAGTCCCCACAGATTCGGATTGACCCATCTGGTTTAATGGGGGTTACAATAGGAGTTTCCCATGGGGAATGATCAATGGGTTGCAGTACCCCTTGTTTAGTTAGTTTGTCAAGTTGTTCATCTATCTTGGCCTTAAGGGCGAACGGAACTCGACGGGGCTTTAAACGGATCGGGGCGACCTTAGGGTCGAGGCTGAACAAAATTGGGGTCCCCTTATACTCGCCCAGATGATCTGCGAAGACATCGCTGAATTCAGACATAAGATCCTCCTCCCACTCGCAATCACCGACTCGGTTCACGCCGGCTACATCGATGCCGAGTGGCGCAAACCATTGGAGGCCCAACAAACTAGGCCTGTCCCTATCGATGATCATTAGAGGTAAGTATGCCGTATGCTTTTTAAACGAGACGCGGACTCGACAAGACCCGACCACAGGGATCCGATTCCCTTGGTAATCTTTAAGGATAAGGCGTTGCATTCGAAGGTCTTGGCATTGGATGGTAGGAATGAGCTGCTTTAATGTCTTCCATGACACCATCGAGAGGGACGATCCCAAATCGACCTCCATGTGGCAGGGTTGGTTCTCTATGGCTACTGTAACTCGAATCTTCTTAGCATCCATGGCCGAGGTGTGACCTATAGTGATAGTATGGTGAGTCTCTTCTTTCTGAAACGCTCGATATCTGTAGGAGTGGTTTGCTGGGTCTCGCCTTACAAGACGGTTTCCTGCTGCTTGGCGAAAGTTGGTTCACTTTGAGGCCGGGCTTGGTCCCGGTAAACTGCGACAGACTCGACCGATGTGGCCTCGTTTCCCACACTCATGGCAGAGTGCATCGCGGAATTTGCAGTCTGCCCTGGGATGGTTTGCCCCACAGCCAGCGCAAGGGCGTGAGGTTTTAGGACGAGGGTCCCGGTCGGACCGCAGTCGATGGACCCCTTCTTCGTCGCTGTCTGACGACGAAGAGAGGTCCTCGTAGTGCGTTGTCGCCAACTGCCCTTCTGAGCTGGGTGAGATGTCGCCTGTCGGTGGGTTTGTTGGGTTTCGGCTTCGCCGTAGTTGCACCGCAGACTTTTTGGTCACCTCAGCAGCAGTGGCTTCGGCGATGGCGTCAGCAAGGCCGATGTCGCCCTTCGCCATCAGCTTGCTCTGCACACCTAGCGCATCTAATCCCAGAATTAGGCGGTCTCTCAATGCTTCATCTAAGTCTGCGAACCCGCAGAGGCCTCCTAAGTGTCGGAGGTCTGCCACGAAATCAGCCACACTCTCTCCTTTTCGTTGGCTTTGTTGATAGAACTCGTGGCGTCTCACGAGTGTGGGTACGGTTGGCGCGTAATGGTCCCTCAGGAGAGGTTCGAGGCCGTCCCAGCTTATTGCTTTCACTTCTCGAGGCTTCGCGAGTGCTTTTGCCATTTTAAAGACAGCCGGGCCGCAGTACGTCAGGAACAGCGCCCGCTTCTTGGCTGGTGTGGCGTCCTTCAGGTTGTTCGTTTCGAGGAACATCTGAAAGTGATCCATGTAGTATTCCCAATCCTCTTGGTTTGGATCGAACGGAGCGGGTGGTACGATGCCGCCGGACATGGCTTCCGTTGGTGGTGCCGTTTTGACACGTGCTCTGTTTTTCTTCCAAGTTCCTTAAGATCAGATGTCTCCAAATCCCACCCTCGTCGCCAGTGTTATAGATTCAGGCATGGGTAGAATGAATGGAGACAGTCTTAGTTGGTGAACTTTCAGCTATTTATTGCATAGTGACTTCTAACTTGTATAACAACAACTCTGCCTTATATAGGCAACTCTAATATGAAATAACCAATAGGGAGCTGTAAAACGCTAGCTCCAGAACCAATAAGAGTCCTTCGTTAAGGGCCAATCAGATTCTCAGAACCCAACCAATCCGATCTAGCCGCTTAACACCCAATCAGAAGTGCAGGGCCAGAACCCTGCACTTTACCCCAAGCTTGCCTTTATTCAACTATTTACATGCATAACAGTTTCACTGAACCAGTAGTTGAACCAACTGGCTGCCCTGCTGACCCCACCCCGCCCCTCCCAGAAGTCTCCACGTGGCCCATTTTGGACGCAGTAAGTGCAGGGTTTGCACAGAGACCCTGGGAAGGCAAAAAAAGACCTTCCTGGAAGTTCCTGAAGTCCAGAAATGGGCCTGTTTCTGGCTTCTGAAGGGCTTCCGGAGGGCCTCTGGAGCCCAAGGAGGCTGTTTTCGCCCTCCCAGAGGCCCAAGGGATGCCTCTGGACTCTGGGGAAGGCAAAAGACGGCCCTCCCGGAAGTTCCAGTAGGCCATGCCCACCCAGCAACCGGGCAGAGAACTGGTTGTTGAGATTTTTGAATCCCACCCCTGAACATGGTTGTTAAGTGAATCTGGATTCCCCATTGACACTGCTTGTCAGAAGGTCCAAAAGGGGACACTGTAACCGTCATGAAAACAATCCAGTTGCCATGTATCTGAATTTTGATCAGGTGGCCATAGGGACGCTACAACAATTGTAAGTCTGGAAAAAAAAAAGTCATAAGCCACTTTTTTCACTGCCCTTATAACTTCAAAGGGCCTCTAAACGAACTATTGTAAGATAAGGACTTCTGTCATGGCCAAGCTAGATACCATAATGAATAAATGTAATTAAATGTAATTAAACCTTGAGAGAGCGAGGAGTAGGAAAGGATGTTCAAACCATTTCCTCCTTCATCATACCCTTTTCAGGAAACTCTTCACCCGAGAAAGATGGAAAAGGGACGCAGGTTGTATCCAGCACCAAGCAAACTCAGTTCGAGGAAGTCATGGCAGGAGAATGCCTCATAGCTCCTGACTCTGTACCCAGGGTTGCTGTCAGCCCATGAAAAGGTCAATGATACCACACTGAGAATCAATGGAGAAACAATTTCTTCTGTGTTGATTGCAAACCTTATCTGAATCAGATGTCACATCTTATAGCCTTAATTATGTACATTCTAGGGTTTGGGGTTAGATTGATCACAAGTCTACCATGAGTGCCTCTACTACGTAATATAATACACTCCTTGCTTTATGTGATTATTATTGATAACCAGGGCTGGAGAAAATTCAAAGGCTCAGGAAGCACAATTCTGACTGACAACATTCTTGTAGTCCAGAAGAGGTGATCCATATATGTGAACCACGCAATCAAAATTGTTGCCTGTTCTTTCTTTTAGGAGGAAGGAGATGAGTGAAGGGTAGAAATCAAACAAGGAAATCAGTCACATTCCCACCCTTAACTCCTAGCAAAATGATTCTAGAATTTGGGTTTGATTTCAGAACATGTTGGTGACATTGGGAAAAATTTAAGGGTAGATGTGATTAATTTGCCCTGCAGTAGCCTATTTTCCCATAAGCCAAGAAACAGTCCAAATTAGATCTAAAAGAAATGGATTTTGGCCATTTGCAGCTGAACAAAGTAAGAGAGCAAACTGGATAATTTTAGTTCCTAAATACTGTCACATTCCCATTCTCTTAATTTGCATGGTAAAAACAAAAAATCCATACCACCAAAATGGAACCATTTTCACACTTTATTTCAATACTATCATCTTGGAATATTGGGGGCAGGGTGGGTAGAAAGAAATGAGATGCTGAGTCCACTTGTAGCTCACAATTTTCCCATTTTGCTTTAAATTTCTGGAGCAGGATACCCAGGTGAAACCCACAATGAGAGTTACTTATTAGATCTGCTATTTGATCAAAGAGGGGTACCACACACTGTGCAAAGATTTCATTAGACATTTCAAAAATGTAATTAAGGTGAACATTTTTAATGGTAGTTATGCTAAAATAGTGATTGTTTATGTACATTCCAAACTGCCCATCAACACTGCATGCCTGTTCTCATCTATCCCTGATGACAACTACACACAAGTCACTTCCTTGTAAGCATCCACAGGATGCCTTCGACAAATGAAACCTTTTGTTTGCTTGTTATTTCTAATTTGATTTTGAGTACATAGAATAAATTAGATTATGGACCAATGTAGGGAGCATTCTTCCCCCTGCAAGATGAGATGCTTTGATACGTGTGATTGGATTGGTTGTCAGGAATATTTAGACAGAATCTAGATGGAGAAGATGACAATAGAATAACAATTTTTAAGAAAACCTGTACATTTGATGTGCAATTATAATTACATGATATATTCAAATGAATACTCTTGCAATGAAGGAGGCAGAACTGTCACTAGATTACATAGTAAAAGTGTTAAGAATGAATACTACTGTGTATTGCATCAGATCAACAAAACATTATGAATCCATGGACTGCAGATTTCAATTAATTTGGCTGAACAGAATTGACATCAAGAGGCTCAAGGTTAATTTTCTCTATTGGCTTTAATGGAGGCTAATTTTAAATTGTACCTCTAAAGGTACCAATTGGACTCTATATATCACTGTCAAGTGTCCAATTAGTGAAACCAAAACAAGGAACCCCTCTTGGGAGAACTGAATTCCCCAAACTAAAACTTTATTGGATACACTAGGTTGGTACTGAAGAAATGAAACCAGTTCTGGTTTCCCGCACAAATGCTTGCACTGTTAAACAATTATTTCTCTTTCATTGTCTAATTATGAGATGTTCTTTTATTATGGGTGTTCTGTCCTGAATTTGCATACTCGAAATCCCCGCGCCTTGATTGGCTAAGGCGCGGGGATTTCTGATTGGCCAGGCGAGCCGCGCTGATTGGCCCGATTGAAGTCTCCCGCGATTGGCTCACTCCAAGAGCGGGAGACTTGAATCGCTGCCATTGGCCGTGGCCGCCGCAGCGAAAAGGATAAAAGCCGCGAGCTTTTTCCTTTTCGCTGGTTCGGTTCACAACTGTTTAATAAAGAGCTTGAATGATAATCACCGACTCTGAGCGTCTTTTTGCGGACACGACACTGGCGACGAGGGTGGGATCCCGACCCTGAACCGAACCCCGTGTCCAACAAGAGCCAGATTCCAGCGCAGAGATGGCGAAGATCGCACCGCCCGCCCCATTCAACCCCGCCACCGAGGACTGGGAATAGTACTCAGACCGGTTCCGTATGTACCTTGAATGCGCCGGAATGAAGGACGCCCCGGGCCCGCTAAAACGCGCCGTCTTCCTTACTCACTGCGGACCAGAGGTCTTCCAGATGGCCAAAGCATTGGCCAAGCCGGCAGACGCAACCGCCATGGACTGGGACGTCCTCGAACCTATACTGCGGCGCCATTACGCCCCCGAGGTCCCCATCCTGATACGGCGCAACAAGTTTTACCGCCGAAATCAGAAACCAGACGAAAAATTGAGCGACTTTGTCGCCGAGCTGCGGCGCCTAGGAGGACTCTGCGAGTTTGAAGGTCTGAACAGCCTCATAAGAGACCGATTCGTACTCGGCCTATGGGACCCTACACTCCAGAGCTGGCTTATGGCCAAGGGCGACATCAGCCTAGCAGATGCCCTCACCGCAGCCGCAGCCGCAGAAGCAACCCGCACGTCTGCTGACAGCATGCGAAGATCTGACGCGAAGGGCGGAAACAACAACCTGGCAAGGTCGGCCGACCCTAGAAGCGAATCAACCGCACACTACGGAGAATTCCAGTCAACCTCCAGCACGTCGGAAGACGAGGAGGACATACATCGCGTGCAGACGGGACGCGGCGACCAACGGAATCGAAGAGGTCGTAGGTCGAGGACCAACTGTGCCTGGTGCGGCGGCGACCACCCCAGGTCAGAATGCCGATTTTTTGACTCTATCTGTAGGCATTGTGAACGACGGGGTCACATCGCTCGAGTTTGCCGCCAAAAGAAGACCCGCAGCCCGCCCAAATGGGAACAACACGACCGGAAGAAGGAAAGCCCCCCGCCCAGGACCAGAGAGCGCCAACCGGACGGTCGGTGGGACCGTGCCCAACGATCTTCAAGAGGCGGCGACGGTCGGCGAAAGGAAGAGACTCACCAGACGGTGACCATCGGCCACGCCATCTCCGACGGCGCCAGAAAGGTACACGTAGAAGTCCATATTGAAGGCCAACCATGCAAGATGGAAGTGGACTCCGGGTCCTACCTCTCCATGATTGCATGGCGCGAGATTAAACGGCTAGTGCCCACCCTCCATAAGAGGAACATTCATGCCCAGAAAATCATTATAAAAGACTACCAAGGGAATCGCGTCCCGGTAGTGGGCACCAAGAGCTTTAATGTAACCTACAAGGGCCGCACCGAACAACTGCCACTCACTATCGTCGATCGCGACCGCCCAAGCCTACTGGGGTTACAATGGTTCGCCCCGCTTGACATCGCGCTGACAGGAGTCAACCACGTCGCCGACGACGGTTGGGAACAGCGGCTAGCCCAGGAGTTCCGGGAGGTCTTCGATGGAAGCTTGGGCAAGTACCAGGGGCCCCTTATCTCATTTGACCTAGACCCAAGGGTTCCCCCCAAGCGGCTAAAACCTAGGAGGGTACCATTCGCCCTGAAGCCTAAAATTGACGAGCAGATCGACAAGCTCGTCAAACAGGGGGTGTTGCAGCCGATAGACCATGCCCGATGGGAGACCCCTATAGTGACCCCAGTCAAGCCAGACGGGTCCGTGAGAATTTGCGGGGACTATAAGGCCACCCTAAATGGCGCATTGCAACAAAGCGCCTACCCAGTCCCAATCGTGCAACATCTGCTGCACTCACTGGGAGGGGGCAAGGTCTTTGCCAAGCTCGATCTCGCCCAGGCATATCAGCAGTTGCCAGTAGATGAGAAAACGGCGGAAGCCCAGACCATCGTGACCCATCGGGGGGCCTTCAAGTGTAACCGACTCCAATTCGGAGTCAGCGTGGCACCAGGCATCTTTCAGAGCCTGATGGAACGTTTGCTACAGGGCATCAAGGGGGTGGTGCCCTATTTTGATGACGTATTAGTGGCGGCGCCAAACGAAGCCGAATTAGAAAACCGACTCAGACAGGTCTTAACAAAATTTAAAGTGACGGGACTTAAAGTTAAACGAGAAAAATGCCAACTACGCACAGAGCAAGTGGAATTCTTGGGCTACCTTCTAGACCGGCATGGCATTCACCCTACAATTAAAAAAGTGAAAGCCATCAAAGAAGCCCCCACCCCAAAGTCTAAAACGGAACTACAAGCGTTCTTAGGGTTGCTGAATTTTTATAATGTTTTCCTACCCCAAAAGGCTACGGCGGCGGAGCCTTTGCATAGACTCCTGGATAAGGCGGCAACCTGGACTTGGGGGAGACGAGAGCAAGCCGCCTTTCAAAAAACCAAAGACCTCCTCACCTCCGACGCCATCCTAATTCAATTCAGCGAAACCTTGCCCTTAGTTGTCACTTGCGACGCATCACCTTTCGGCGTCGGCGCTGTCCTCAGCCATACCCTCCCCGACAAAAGAGAAGTACCCATCGCTTTTTTCTCCAGGACTCTGACTAAACCGGAGCGGAACTATAGCCAGCTGGACAAAGAAGCTTTGGCTATAGTTGCCGCCGTTAAGCGATTCCACGAATACCTGTATGGCCGCCCGTTCACCATTGTGACAGATCATAAGCCATTGCTGGGCATCCTCGCTGGAAACCGAGCCACCCCGAACATTTTATCACCCCGGATGACAAGGTGGTCCGAGTTCCTGGCAGCCTACAGCTACGAACTGTTACACAAGCCAGGTAAGAAAATTTCGCACGCGGACGCCTTAAGCCGTTCGCCTTTACCAGACTCTGATCCTGACCCAGCACCAACGACAAACACCCTTAGCATCGAGAACCTACCCATTACCGCGTCGGACATTGCCAGGGAAACTATTAAGGATAGGCGTCTGGCGCGAATCCTACACTGGCTAGAAAAAGGTTGGCCTGAAAGGGACAATGACGAATCCATTAAAACATTCAGAAACCGCCAGACTGAACTCTCACTGCTTAAAGGATGTATTTTGTGGGGTGACAGGGTGGTCATCCTGGACAGATTGCAAGGGAGGGTCTTAGAGATGCTACATGAAGGTCATCCTGGCATCGTCAGGACTAAAGCCCTGGCCAGGAGTTACGCTTGGTGGCCAAGGATGGACAAACAGATAGAGGCATGGGTCGCCAAATGCCAACGTTGCCAGGAGACCAGACCCAGCCCACCCGCAGCACCCATCCGGGACTGGGAAACACCAAGGGGGCCCTGGTCCAGAATCCATTTAGACTTTGCGGGTCCAACGAATGGGCATACTTTTCTGATCACAGTTGACGCTTACTCCAATTGGTTGGAGGTAAGCGACATGAAATCCACTACCACGGAGGCCGTCATCAAAGAACTGTGTAAACTGTTTTCCACGCACGGCCTCCCAGACGTCGTCGTCTCAGACAACGGGCCCCAGTTTACTGCCCTCGATTTTGAGAGGTTCTTGGTGGAGAGGGGCATCCGCCACGCATTAACAGCACCGGCGCATCTGGCGGCGAACGGTAGGGCGGAACGGATGGTACAGTTTACGAAAAAAACCCTCCGGAAGATGGACCACGGGGAGATCAGCGACAAAATCAATAAACTCCTCTTCATACAACACATCACCCCGAACACCACTACCAACAAAAGCCCAGCCGAATTACTAATGGGCAGGAAGCTGAGGTCCCCACTCGACAGGTTACACCCAACATACAACCCGGAGCGGCCCCCAGACTCCAGTTCCAAATACCGGACATTTGCCCCCGGTGACTTAGTTTACGCGAAAAACCTGACGGGGGACCCCCTATGGATCCCAGCCGTCATCACTCAAATCACAGGTCCACGGTCGTACCGGCTCCAAACCACCGATGGGCGAGCCTGGAAACGACACATCGACCAGCTCAGGTCGCGAACGGCAACAGACCTCAACCCCCAAGACACGAACCAAGGGGGGAGGGAATACCCGAATAAACAAGCGCAGGAAAAAATAATCCAAAAGTACTCACCGGAACGCAGCCATCGCGAGTCCCCACCGGAGAAGAACCACCTGGCCAGCTCAACCGACTCGGAGAAACCAAGCGGGAGCGGCGAAACCCGTAGCTCAACCGACCCGGTAGGCCCAGGCGGGAGCCACGGAGAACGAACCGGCCCGATCATCCAGCCGGTTCACACAGAAGGAGGAGCAGCCCAAAAGATGACCGCTCCGGCCGAGATCCAGCTTGCAACTGAGTTGCGCAGGTCAACTAGGGCTAGACGGAGCCCCGCCTACCTGCGTGACTACGCAACGTGATGGACTATACCAAGAGGGGAGGGGTGTTCTGTCCTGAATTTGCATACTCGAAATCCCCGCGCCTTGATTGGCTAAGGCGCGGGGATTTCTGATTGGCCAGGCAAGCCGCGCTGATTGGCCCGATTGAAGTCTCCCGCGATTGGCTCACTCCAAGAGCGGGAGACTTGAATCGCTGCCATTGGCCGCGGCCGCCGCAGCGAAAAGAATAAAAGCCGCGAGCTTTTTCCTTTTCGCTGGTTCGGTTCACAACTGTTTAATAAAGAGCTTGAATGATAGTCACCGACTCTGAGCGTCTTTTTGCGGACACGACAATGGGAATGGTCCATCTCTTTCTCAAACACCTGCAACAGTGACTTTGCTGACTCCAAGCTCTCCCAATCTCTGCATATATTCTCCACATCCCATTGTCCTCTCCCAGTTCATTGGCAAGTTCAAAAGCATTAGGTTTGAAACAGTGGTGGAATTCAAATTTTTTTAGTACCAGTTCTGTGGGCATGGCTTACTTGGTGGGCGTAGCTTGTGGTCATGTGACTGGATGGGTGTGGCTTAGTGGTCATGTGACTGGGGGGGCAGGGCTTGGTGGTCATGTGACTGGGTGGGCGTGGCCAACTCAATGTCACTCACATCAAGGGGTGCCTCAGATGGCCCCTCCCCTCCCAGCCATTCCTTGTCATCCAGCCTCAACTTATCTATAGTTCTGTAAAAATGTTTTTCACCTTTTTTGACTTTATTATCTGCATACTATAGATGCACTTTCACGGACCACTGAAAGGAAGAAATGGCTCACATGCTTTACTGATAGGCAACAGGCTTTTAAGGGGCTGCCACAAAGAAAGGGGGGGAATTTTTTTTCCAAAGCACCAGGAGGCAAACAAGAAGCAATAGATGGAAACTGAACAAAGAGAGAAGCAACCTAAAACTAAGGAGAAACTTTCTGACAGTGAGAACAATTAACCAGTGGACCTGCTTGTCCCCAGAAGTTCTGGGTGCTCAATCACTGGAAGTTTTTAAGAAAAGATTGAACAGCCATTTCTCTGAAATGGTATAGGGTTCACCCAAAGGTCCCTTTTTGCCTGAGCTGGGGGTTGGACTAGAAGACCTCCAAGGTCACTTTCAATTATTCGAAAGTTAAAATGGTGGATACTGTAGATGGCATCCCAGGGCTTTTTTTGTATGTGTTCTCGGGAGGGGTGAATTGGGTCATAATAGAGTGTCATAAGGAAATAGAATAGGAGGTGGTATAATTTTAAGTCCTAAACAAGTGTTTTGTGATTGGAGACACCAACTATGATTACCATTTTGAGAACAAGCAAATCATTCCTTCAGTGGCAGCTGTATCCACTGCATGAGCTGCCAATTGGTTAATCTGGAAGTAATATATAAGTCTAAATGATATTGCTACATGTTAATGGAGTCTTCAAACAGAGGCAAGATAGTCTTCTGTTAAAGTTAGTTAATGAAATATGCACTATGCAGAATAATGTCTAAAGTTCTTTCCAACTCTATTATTCAACTCTTCTCAGTTTTCTTCTCAAAATTCTGTTCTGACCCAAACTTTGTTCCAAGGAAACAAACACGAAACAGAGGTAACAGCAAAACCTTTTAATGATTCTTTATGAATTCCGTTGCTTCATGGTTAAAAGGCTATTAAAATTAATTGTCTCTGATAAGAATGAGCCTTGCCAAAGTTGTGCAAGGCTGCCAAGAACACTAGATAAAGTTACTAAGAAATAGTTCAAACACAATGAATCTCCAATTACCAACCAAGAAATTCCAAACGTCCACAAAGCTTGAGTGCAAAAACTTCTTTGCTTCCTGCAAAGAACTCCAGTTTCTCAGCTGGCTTTTATCTCTTAAGGGAGGGGCCATTACCTTGCAGCCTTACTTCTGAGTCGCCCGTGCTGCTGTAGCTGCTCTTTCCTTCAACCAGCCCTGCGTGCACATGCACTGGGCATAGGCTCCTTGGGGACTTCTTCATCACTGCTACCAGCTTCCACAATCTCCGAAGGCAGCATTCCACTCCCTGAAGATCCTGGCCCCATCCCTACATCACACACAAACCCCTCCTCTGAGCCCTCGTTCTCTGAGACCTCAGCCATCCGCACCTGCTGCTGGCGAACCACAACAAAATCCAAATGTACCTGTCAAGCAGAAAGTGCAAATGTATTTCAAAAAATGGCTTATATTCCTTTTATTTCTCACCAAAACATATTTGCCTGTCAGTAAATCTTGCACATCAGCTGATTGTGTCTACTTATTGTGGCTGTCTGATGCTTTTTCCCCACCAAATGAGTTAAGGTTAGGGTTATCGATCAATAGTTGACAGTTACCTTTGCAGATGTATGTACCCATGCTGTAATCATAGCTAGGATATTGTACCGATCAGTTATGGGTGTGGCAGACAAAAATATTTTTGAGCATGAGATTTTACCACCACAGACAGAAAAGGAACAAGAGCTCTCAAAACTAATTAAATGTACAGCCTGAGAATTGTGTCACAGTTAGGCCTAGTCTACACATATATGCTCATATGAGCTTGGAAAGCTGGCAAGCAGCTGCACCCAGCTTTTAAGTAGCTGTGACTTGGAGGAACAGATCCGAATTTCCTTTGATGCTTTACATACAACTCTACTTAAAACGTTACCAGACATGTAAAAGCTTTTATTAATTTTAGTGTCCCCCTAGTCAGAAACTCGAGATCAAGCCCCAACTATTTGACACAATTAAAAAAAAAGAATTTCTAGACTTCCATTCAGTTTGTACCTTGGCTTTTATAGCCACACGGGTGGTTTGTTTATTCTTCCCTCTTAGCCTAATTCTCGAAGAGCTACCCTAAGTAGTTTCAAATTAGATGTTATTTATCATGGAGCTCTGCATGTATTTTCTTAACTCAAAGCAGCATAGAGCAGTGACAATAAAGCTCAGAATTGCAGGCCATAGAGAGAAGAAATTTAACCCTTCTTTTTCAAAAAGCTTTTGCACCCTCAAAAATTGTCCTCTTTGTATTAAAATTTGTGAGATAGTATTGCTTGTTACCCATCATATGAAGTAGAAATTGTGCAGATTCTTCCCCTGTGTATTATAGGAGAAAACTTATTTTTGAGGTAAAAGAAAACACAGAACTGGATGTTACATATTAAAAGTACACAGTTCTACAAAGCAGTATGTGAAATATTAATGCTAAGGGAAGCAAAATTTTGTGGTTGATAGAATTAGTTTGAAGGGAACATGCGTTTTATCCTGGGACATTTGGGTTATCAAGGCAAAAGACAACCATGTTATTATGCTAAGAAATATATTGGGGACAATATCACTAAAGGTCCTTTTCTTTAAATTCTGCAATTTTTAAAAAATCATTATGTGGGAACCTAATGGCTCTTGTTCAATGTCTTGTTCATAATGACTTATGAATAATATGCTTCGTATTATAATATTTTAAAATGTCAGATCAATAGTGCTGTTGTGTTTTGATTAAGAAGATGAAACAGGGATGAAGAAATCAAGAATTCAAATTGCACCTTAGGGATATGAAACATGCAACATAAATCATTTAAAAAATTATCTGTGTAAGTCTCCATCAACTAACATACAAATCACCCGGAAACAAACCATGTTTATATTGCAATGAGGGAAATAATATAGAATGTGCCCATGGACCACTGGGAATCATTTTTAATCTTTAATCTGAATTTTCAATCAATTGAGGAACCATCCATAATTCATTTGAAAATGCTTTTTACTGAAGATCTCCTGAGACTGAAAATATGCATAGGTGTGTATGTCATGTTCTCCCAGAATACAGCAACATCTTGCAGGAGATCAATGACACAGGCCAGCATAGCTGCCCCCTTCCAATCCTCATAAATATAACTGCAATTAGTTTGTGCCAACAAAGCTGAGTCATAATGATGGATGAGAAAAGTAGTTGGAAATAAATTTGGACCTGGGTTGTTGTGAATCAATAAATGCTTAATAAAGATCATTAAGAGCTTGAAGTAAAGTGCAGGGTTCTGGCCCTGCACTTCTGATTGGCTGATAATAGCGACATCGGATTGGTCCGTTCAGGAGAATCTGATTGGCTATTAACGAGCCTCTCTCATTGGTTAATGGAGCTAGGGCTCCCTGTGTTTTCATTGGTTAAATAAGTTAAGCGTTGCCTATATAAAGGGGCCCATCGTGGCCATGGAGCTGAGCTGTTTTCACATGTAAATAAAGAGTTGAAGTTCACTGTTTCACTAGCTCGTCTCCATCCTTGTACCCATGCTCAGAACATAGCATGGGTCATATGTATCTGTATCAACCAGCTTTGTAAATGAAAGTCTGACTAGATGGCTCCCTTGAATGTATGTTTATAAATAATATTTAGTTCCCCAATCTGCACACAACTGCTCATTCACCTTCATGGCTGGTTATATCAAGACGCCAATCATGATCTTCACCATACTGTCTTTTCCAATCCTTGGTGTCTTCTGATTGGGCAACATAAAACAAGCAAAGTGGGCAGAGCATATTCAGCTGGAGGAGACAGATGAGAACCATCTTGCACAAAGGTACAGCTACTGTAGGATCCACTTACAGTCCATGTAAGAAGGAAGACTTTTTCAATCTAGATCTCTCAATTCCCTTTGTCCATCTGTGTCAGGCCCAAAACCAAGAATAACAGATGATCATTCTGCCAATCATATATTTTTTGTACTGATAGACAAAAGCTTAGACCCTGAACCCATAGATCCTGAAGATTCTATTATCTGCATTTATAATATACTCTGGGAGCTGTTAAGGGAAGAGTTGTCTTCACTCTTCCTCTCACAAAAAAAGATCTGGGCTGAGTTGGCTCTTACTTTCTGGAATGCACCCCCTCCCTCCTGGGAATCCACCTCCTCACTAATTACATCATAATCTGGGAAAAAGCAAGGAAGGCTTGATAGATATCGTGCATGAATTGCCATTTTGCTTGCCTCTGTTGAGCATATTTTAATAAAATAGTTAGAAGCTCAAATATATAGATATAGATATAGATATAGATATAGATATAGATATAGATATAGATATAGATATAGATATAGATATAGATATAGATATAGATATAGATATAGATATAGATATAGATATAGATATATTTGTTTTCTGAGGTTCTCGCGGGTATTTTTATGTGTATCTTTGGTTATTCAGGTTTTCTCCCGCGTAAGATTGGAAGTCTAGATACTTCCAATCTTACGCAGGAGAAAACCCGAATAACCAAAGATACACACACACACACACAAACACACACACACACATATACCGTATATACTCGAGTATAAGCCGAGTTTTTCAGCACATTTTTTGTGCTGAAAAAAACCCCCTCGGCTTATACTCGAGTCAGATTCCCCTCTGAAAAAAAAATGGTGTGGAGCTCCGAAGCTGGGCAGCCGCTTCCCTGCTTCCGTGTTTCCTTTGCAACTTATAAGCATGGGGGTAATCGGAAGCAGAAAAGTTCTTGCTTGAGGATATATTGTTTTTTCTTTTTTTAACTGTTTTTTTGGGGGGGAAGACCCACCGCCATGTGAGAATGCTCAGACACGAAATCTATCCAACCGAAAATAAGTGTGTGTGTGTGTGTGGGGATTTTAACAGAGGGAAGATGTAGGGAGAAGGCAAAAGCGACAGAAGATCCTTCAGGGGAAACTGAGGGGAGACTCACCCTTGGTCCAGATGAGCCCCCTTCCCCTTTCTCTAGGCTGAGAAAACAAAGCGAGCCGAGGTTGCTTCGGCTCCACTCAGCTTCATTTCCTCAGCTCCAGCTGCTTTCAGTCCACTCGGGAGGAGGGGGAGGGGGAGGAGGAGGTGGTGGCAGCTCGCGTTTTCTAAGCTCTAGGCTGAGAAAGCAATGCGAGCCGAGGTCGCTCCACTCAGCTTCATTTCCTCAGCTCCAGCTGCTTTCAGTCCACTCGGGAGGAGGGGGAGGGGGAGGTGGTGGCAGCTCGCGTTTTCTAAGCTCTAGGCTGAGAAAGCAATGCGAGCCGAGGTCGCTCCACTCAGCTTCATTTCCTCAGCTCCAGCTGCTTTCAGTCCACTCGGGAGGAGGGGGAGGAGGAGGTGGTGGTGGCAGCTCGCGTTGTTTTCTGATAGTGAGATCATTTCCCAAATTAATTGATTCACTAACCCAAAAGAAGAAGATGTTGATGACAGTGGGAGGCAGGAGTCACTCTCTCCCTTGCAAGAAAAAATCAAGAGCAGTTCTTATGATATCTCTCTCTCTCTCCCCCCCCCCAATAAAGTCAAGCCCTTTCCAGCACGCACGCGCGATCCGCCCCCGCCGCTTTGCACTTTGCACCTTGCAAATGCAAAAACCCTGGGGTTTTGCATTTGCAAGGTGCAAAGGGGCGGTGGTGGATCGCGTGCGCGTGCTGGAAAGGGCTTGACTTTATTGGGGGGGGAGAGAGAGAGAGAGAGATATCATAAGAACAGCTCTTGGTTTTTTCTTGCAAGGGAGACAGTGACTCCTGCCTATCACTGTCATCATCATCATCTTTTGGGTTAGTGAATCAATTAAACCTTTCATGATAGTGAGATCGTTTCCCAAATTTCCCTTAAATCAGGGAAGAAATCAGAAACAAACCTTTCAGCTGAGAATAAGCCTATTCCTATGATGCCATTTTTGTTCACTGCAGTTTGAAAAGTGTGAAAAAACACACTTCTTTTTCTTCATCTTCTTGTTCCCTATTTACTGGTCTCTTTCAAAGAGGAAATTGTGAACATCATACTTATTCTCAACTGTCCTAGTGAAAGTTTTTATTGGTATCTATTTTTATTTTTGAAATTTACCAGTAGCTGCTGCATTTCCCACCCTCGGCTTATACTCGAGTCAATAAGTTTTCCCAGTTTTTTGTGGCCTCGGCTTATATTCGGGTCGACTTATACTCGAGTATATACGGTGTGTGTGTATATATATATATATATATATATATATATATATATATATATATATATATATATATATCTTTGGTTATTTGGGTTTTCTCCCGCGTAAGATTGGAAGTATCTAGGCAACGTTTCGATGAAGTCTCATTCATCATCTTCAGGCTTGGTTTTCAGCTCTGTGCTTCTCACAGAGAAGCACAGAGGAGCTCTGAGATGCACAGAGCTGAAGACCAAGCCTGAAGATGATGAATGAGACTTCATCGAAACGTTGCCTAGATACTTCCAATCTTACGCAGGAGAAAACCCGAATAACCAAAGATCCACATACAAATACCCGCGAGAACCTCAGAAAACAAATATATATATATATATATGGATCTTTGGTTATTCGGGTTTTCTCCCGCGTAAGATTGGAAGTATCTAGGCAACGTTTCGATGAAGTCTCATTCATCATCTTCAGGCTTGGTCTTCAGCTCTGTGCTTCTCAGAGTGATGTGAGCTTACAAATACCCGCAAGAACCTCAGAAAACATCACAAACACCATACAGAAGCCTGATGATGGCAGATGAGATTCTGCTGAAACGTTGCTACAACTTTAAAAGCACCACGTGGGAAAATACCCGAACAAAGCTGAATGCCAGACATGTAAGTACCCGCGAAAACTTAAGAAAACATTATATATATATATATATATATATATATATATATATATATATATATATATATATATATATGTATATATGTATATATGTATATATGTATATATGTATATATATATATATATATATATATATATATTAGCACCACTGGTGTGCCATAAAATTGAAAACAAAAGTTCAGCTACTGTACTGTACTACTGTACTTAGCTAAGGGAAAGACAAGCTATCTTACCACATTTTAGGTATATTAAGCGGACAGAGATAAAACTGGGGCTTCACAATCTGGAAGTCCTCCTGGATTCACAATTCCTGCTTGAAGAGTGGGTGGGAAGACCCCCCTGAACCAGGGGTGGGCTGCTGGGGGTTCACGTGGGCTTGGGAGAGCCTCTAGCGAAGATTCTCTACAGTTCAGAGAACCCCCCCAAATCCCACTCCTGAACTGGCCCCGCCCACCCTGCACCCCTCCCAGGAATCCCCACGTGGCCTGTTTTGGATGCAGGTAAGTGCACGGCGCACATGCAGGATCAGGGAGGGCAAAAATGGGCCTCCTGGAAGTTTGGAAAGGGTGGATGTGGACTAGTTTCTGGCTTCCAGAGAGCCTTCCAAGCCCGTGGAGGCTGTTTTCGCTCTGCTGGATGCTCAAGAAAAGCCTCCAGAACCTGCAGAGGGCAAAAATGCCCCCACCCACCCAGCAACTGGGCAGAAAACCCTTTTCTAAAATTTTTGAAGCCCACCCCTGCCTTGAACAGCTTTCTATTGTATACAACCTATGCCTGTGCCTGGATCAGGGGCTTTGCTCAATGTCACTCATGCCCTAGTTCCATGATGATGGCAAACCTATGGAACGCATGCCATAAGTGGCACGCAGAGCCTTCTTTCTGAGCATGCCAGCCATCTGTTGCTCTTCTGGGTTCCGGTGTGTGTATGCGCGATGGCCAGCTGATCTTTGCACATGTATGTTTGTTATAAAGACTAGGTGGCCAGTGCGAATGTGCACACCTGGGAGCTGCTCTTCCAGTTCCGGGCGCACGTGATTCAGCACTTGGTGCCCTTTTGGCACATGCATGCTCCCATTTTGGCACTCAATACTGAAAAGTCACTTCCTGATGGGACTATTGTAACAGCACTCTATATGCGTCTGACCTTAATGAGTATTCAGAAATTTCAACTGGTGCAAAGTAAGTTATATGTTCCTTCTGGGCAACACATTACATCTTTGCTCCACAAGCTGCATTACTTGCAGATTTGTATCCAGGACCAATTCAAGATGTTGGTTAAAACTTTAAAGCCCTTCATGGCCTGGGACCAGGTTATCTGAGGGACCACCTCTCCCCAATTATATCCCATCAGATCTAACAGAAAAGACATGCTCTAGGTCCTGTCAGGGAACCTCCCTTGGTGGATCCCAAGAGGCAGGCATTCACTGCTATAGTGCTATAAAGATATTCAGTGTTGTATGCTGCCTAGAGTCACTTTTGGGTAGACGAGCCATGGTGGTGCAGTGGTTAGAATGCAGTATTGCAGGCTACTTCTGCTGAGTGCAGGTTGCCTACAATTTGGCAGTCCAATTCTCACAGGCTCAATGCTGACTCAGCCTTCCATCCTTTCAAGGTGAGTAAAATGAGGAGCCAGATTGTTGGAGGCAATATATGCTGACTCTGTAAACTGCTTAGAGAGGGCTGTAAAGCACCATGAAGCAGTGTATAAGTCGACATGCTATTGCTATTTATCATCTACCAAACGATAAATAAATAGATTAAAAACTTGTAATTTCAATTCCTGACTTTGGATTAATACGACACTTCAGTCAACCTGCCTAAATATCGATTTATTGTTGTGTGAGGGGTTTTTTTTGACATGTAACATATCCCCGTTCTCTTCTTCCTCCTTCTTAGGTTTCTTATTATATCTATTATAATTATTCTAACCTACTTTTCTACCTGGAGCAGCTGCTCAATGTGTAACAACCAGCTTAAGTATGGTAACTATTGGCAATGTGTCATTCTAAACTCAGGAAAATGTTCAAAGGGCTTTTCAGGTTCACATGCTAGCTGACTATATAAATTTTTTCGTAAAAATAGATACATTCATACTTTGGTTTAATCCTAATATTACACGTGTTGCTTTATTCAAGATGAAGAGCAAGCAAACAAGAACTTAAGGAAAGATGTGGAAATTGCTGCTTTCATCTATGCTGATTGTAAGCCAGCAACCACCCTATAACATTACACAGCGGAAGCCTTAGATTGAAAAGTGGAGAGTTGAAGGTTTATTAATAGTACAAGAGGGTATTAGCTGAAGTGTCAATACAAACTGAAAAGCTTATTCTAAACCAGGCTGATTTGATGTTTCTTTATCTACAAAATGGGATTTGAGCAAAGATTTTTTACTAAACTGTATATTTCTTTGGCTTCAAAGAGAAGGAGAGCCACACAAAAACAAGCTTATTAAATAATGAACTGAAACAATTAGAACTAACACACAAACAGGGTTCTATTTGAAAACAGAGCAAAAGATAAAAGCTATTCCTGCACACATGAATTTAAATAAGAGGCATTATAAAAGCATGGGATAAATATAGAAAAAGAACTCGTCCAGATTTATGGTCTTTGCTTCAGATTGAAATATCTTTTTTTTTTTTTTTGATGAAGAAGAACAAAGAAATGTGACCAATGGAAGGATAACAATCCATTACAGATTGCAAGATTTTATTGTGAAGAAACACAGATTAAGTTCTTTGAGATACTTTTTTTAAAAAAATATAATGGCCAGAACCTCCCTGGCTCCCTATCTATAAAAAAGCAGTGCAGTCTTTAAAAGAATTTCACAAGAGGATAAAACATTTAGAGATTTAACTAAACTAGTAAAATGTATCACACAGAAAATAGAGAATTTATAAGGGCTTATCTACAAGTTGTTGTAGGATTCAGAAAATGAACAAGGGCTGAATAATCAAATAGATGTGGAAGCTGTCATGCAACAATGGAAGAAAAATATTTAAAATTAGTATAACATATTCCACTAATGGTATATTACTCCAGTACCGCTTGCCAAAATAGATCATTTGTTTTCTAAAAACTGTTGGCAATGTAATATCCATATTCATTCTTTCATATTGATTACTAAACATTACTAAACCTTATATTCTCAGAAAATATAATTAACTGGTTTTGTACATGGTAACAGCTGCTAGAATACTCTTATCTTTACTATAATAAAACACAAATAAATCCTTCTCTAGAAGTATGGTAAAGTTAGGAAAGGATGGCGTATGACTCAATGGCAAAACTAATTTCAGGTTTAAAAAAAACCAAATCTGATAGAGAATTTAACTCAATCTGGAAACCATGATTAGGTATGATCTTACAAATTGATTTGGGTTTGGGTGTATGAGTCTCTCCTAACATAAGGTTATAATATTTAGGATTTTCTTTTTCTTTTTGAGTTGATAAATTCAATATTTTTTTTCAGATCAGGAAGACTTTTTCTACCTTTTTTCTCAGCTTAAAATGTATAAATCAAACTATGCTGGTTAAAAATGGCCAATTACTATGCTGTATAATAATCTGATTCGAATATTCCTTTATTTTAAGACTGATTTCAACTTTCCAACTATTTTTTTAATTGATAGATTTATATTTGCGTCGTTGCTTTTTTTCTTTTTTCTTAATTTTTGCAGTGCTTATAACAAATCTCTTCATTTACCACTCACTTCCATTATATATTTTATTGGTTCTTTTCCTAGTTATATTTGCAAATCTAGTAAGTAATAATTAAAAGAAAAGCAAACAGAGGGGTGTACTTGCTGACTTCTGCAGAAAGGAAGTGAGAACGTCTGATTTGGCATTCTTCCATACAGCTCCGACACTGCTGCTGAGGACTGTTTGAGCGTTACTGAAACAGGCTCTGGAAACAGGCTTAAACTGGCTTTAGATAGCATACTATTTTTCAGTGTTATTTCTTTTAGGAGCAAAAAGGAAATGCTTTATAGCCCAGATGAAAAGATTTATGCAATTAAACATGTGGTGGGTGGGGGTGGATAGGAGAAAAGCCGCAAACGTCATCACCAACGTAAAGAACAGCTGACTAAAAATAAAACAAGTTTTTATACAATGAAACATTTATCAGCCATAGTTGATTAATTCATTCATCCTTTGAAATCTGATTGGATATGAATGAATGAAAACACAAGGCCAGGCTTAGCTTTAAAAAAATATGAAGCAGTTATTTCACACAGCACAGCCAAACATTGGAAACAACCTTCTTCTTAAAGATGTTGTTTTTCTGATCCTGTAGATATGAACAATGTTAATAATTAAAGCTCCATTCCAGTTAGGAACTAACTACTTTGCCTTAAAAATAATAAATGTGAAGATCCTCGACATATGAGAGCCACTTTGGGGCAAACAAAGCTAAGGAGTTGGACTAAACCTCAGGAGATCAAGATTTCCATCCTTCCTTAATCTTGAAAGCCAGTTTGGTGATAAGCCAATCGCTTGTTCTTAGACAACCTATTCTACAAGGTTATTGTTGCAAAAATCAGAGAGATGGTATTAGGTACACTGTCTTAAGTGGCACGAATAAAGGTGGGTTGTAAATCTAATCAATAGAATAAATATTGGCAAACAGAAGGACATTTCTTAATCACCATGCTTTTATTCTAAATGGTTCGCTTGAAAAATACCATGAAGATTTTTCCCTATTTGCTGCAGATGCTATTGGTATAAACATACCAGGATATTTATACCCGCAAACGCTATTTTGCCTTTACATTAAGATTTTACATGCTGCTCAGACATTGTGGGAAAAGAGCTTCAACACAGCTGAATGGAAATCAGATTCTAAATGCCTGACTTAAGCTGCAGTGTTCATAGTCTGTATTTATTGAATTTTATTTTTCTCTGACCTTGATGCAAACAAGTCTAACCCTCTGTCATGTGCATGCAATATTTTCCTGCCAACTTTTAATTACTCAATATTTGTGAGGAATTCTCTCCCTCCCCGCACATTGCCCAAAAAGAAAAGAAAAGAAGATACCCCCTATCCTTTCATGTTTTCCAATAAGCATGCATCTGTGTACATGTACGAGGGTGTGTGTTTGATAAGCAGTTGCTCCTTGGCAGCATTAAAACCCTCCTTTACATGTGAAGATTGAATGATGGTAATTTTTCAACCGTCTGTTTCTCCTAAACACTATTGTTGTTGCATGTTCTAGTGACTATATTAGCTGAAGATGAAATGAAGGAAATACACAAAGAGAATTTTGGGGGCAAGATTACCATGGGTTGAGAGGGAAGCCACAAAATGAAGAAAAGGATTTTTCCCGATGGGAATATTCTGGCAAAATTTTGCATAGGTGGTTTTGGTGATTTAAATAGGCGATTTAAATGGAATATTTGAAACACTTTTGATTCAATGTCCAATAAATTGGAGAAAAGCTGGAAATAAACTGATTCTCAAAAGTAGACATTGTTATGAAAATTATTGGGAATGGAACCAGTTCTGAGATGATGCCAGGGAGTATCATGTAGTGATGTAGGAGGTAATTTAAATCTACAGGTGATCTTTGACTTACAACAGTTCATTTAATGACCGTTCAAAGTTGCAACAACACTGACTTATGATTATTTTTCACACTTATGATCACTCCAGCATCCCATGGCAATGTGATCAAAATTCAGTTGCTTGGTAACTGACTCATATTTATGATCATTACAGTGTCCATGGTCATGGGATCACCCTTGTGACCTTCTGACATGCAAAGTCAATGGAGAAGTGTTATGTGATTCGCTTAACAATCGTGTTACCAACTTAACAATTGCAGCGATTCGCTCAACAAGAACGGTGCTAAAATTGGGCAAAACTCACTAAATAAATATCTCACTTAGAACAGAAATTGTGGTTGTAAGTTGAGGAGTACCTTGTATAGTCCACAATAGTCCTTTAAAATGGGATACTTTCCTCTCTTGAAGATGCTGTATATCAGTGTTTCTTAACCTTAGCAACTACAAGAGTGCGGACTTCAGAATCTAAATTTCTCCAGTCAGCATGAAGTCCACGCAAGGTTGAGAAACATCATTTTAGATTTACTTGAAAGTGACAATGTCATTACATTATGGAACAGAGCCTTGATGAACCTTGGCATAAACTGAAAATTGATATTTAGGAAAACAAAATATTGGCCTGCTCTCTCTAGTACCAATCTGCTAAATGACAATTATTTTGTTGGTAGAAAGTGTTCTTTTGCATGCTGATCAGGAAATTATGTGACAGGTACTCATGTGTCTATTTTGGGGAAATCTTTTTGTTCATTATTAGCTTGTATTTTGTTCATAATTGCAAATTCTGTAATAGTAGACATATTAAAATAAAGGTGAGTAGTTTATTACTGTCCCTGCTGATCAAGAATGCCACTCTACTGTACAAACTCTTTAATGCCAAAGTTTAAATATTAAGCTCCCCAAATACTATTTGCTAGATTGAGTCAAACCATTTTCTCCAATTATTCCAAAGCATACATATGTAAATGTCAGCTTAATTTGTTAATGAAACCAACTGAATATCTCTTTTGTTGAGATATCTCTTTTGAGGTGGAAAGTGGTAGATTTTGTCATTGAATCGTTTAATGAAGAGTTGGCCAAGTTTCCATAAAATATTATACACAGTAACAGAGGAAACAATTTTATCTTTCACAAAAGGATATACTTACCACATTTTTATTCTTTTCCTCAGCTGTATGTCAGCCTTCCAGGCCAACCAGCCCAACCACACAGGAAGCATGACTAGATGAGCTAATTCTATTTAGTAAAGGCTACATTAACAGAATATTTCAGGTCTGAAATTACAAAACTCCGACCATCTTTTTAACAGCCTGAGAAACTAATCTGACTCCCTTCCAAGTTTTTCTTTGCTCATTGTGCAGCTGCATGTTATGTTATCTGACCTTTGCCCCATCACTCAAGGTGCTTCTCACATACTATTATTAATCCTTTGAATTGGTCTGTTGCAAACTCTTACCTATAATATGAATTGCTATATTAACCTTTGATCCTAACTAAGAAGCCCATCTAGTACAAGATTATTAAATTGTTGTGACTATATTGTCTACATATATTTACATATTTTGGACTGGGTGATGAGAACATAATGCCATAGATTTTTTTAAAAATATTGGTTCTAGTCCTAAAATGCAAATATGCTTTCTTCATAAATTTTCTTCCAACCAGTCCTCTAAATGTTTTGGGCTCATTTGCAGAATTTCCAGCCAACATTATACCAGACAATGAAAAGATTGGACATAGGCTTCAAATGTGGGAGAAACATTTAAAATGGCATTCCAGTAATTTATGGGAAATTATATTTTCAGCAAAATGAATACATTGTACAAAATAAGGATCCATGAAACATGAAATTTATAATGACAGTAGGATGTTCTTACCCTGATCCTGAAACTCTACTGTTTTTCATTTGTAGTGGAATGAAATTGCAAGTTGATCTATGTCTATTTGTGTCAATTCACAGATACAAGAATAAGCTTTTGGGCTTCATAGACTTTTCTGGACAAATCCCATTTTGTCAGTTGTGTTCTAGAAACAAGAAAGTTTGTGCAGAACTGGGTGTATCTTAAAAAAAAAAGAGGAAGTGTGGTCATCTGCCAAAAAAAAAAAGAAAGGACACAGCTTTGCATAACATTTGTTTTGTTAACTTTTCCATCAAGCCAGTGGTTAAGAAATAAGTATTGCAATTTAAACAGCAACACAATAAATCTCACCAGATTTGGAAATCTTCTACATTTGCCTACATTCTGTTATTTTCCTGATGTTGAGTATGAATAACAATTCTGAGGCATGGGTTTCTTACTAATGATTCTTCCATTCCACAGTGGGCTTGGAGTAGATGTCTCTTACAATATAGGACTCTTTTTCATTGGACATCATAAAATAGGAATGTGATTACTCTTGAGAGATGCATGAATAACACAAAGCAGGAGGTGATAGTTTCATAGAAGGGTTATTCTATGTCCTTTTCTGCTGTGGCCCCCATATTCTGCAATCTCCTCCATTCCCCCAGCTGAGGGGTAGCCTCATTGTTTGTAAGATTTTGAAGATCCCTCAAGATCTGGTTATGTCAGCAGGCCTGGGAACCCCAGCGGACGGATGAACTAGTAAGGTTACTCCATTATTATAAACATCTCTCCATCTATTATTACTACTTAGCTCTGTGTTTTTTTTTTAAATGTTAATAATTATGATTTTAAATATTTATTGTTTTAGTTTTGTTGTATGCTGCCCAGAATCACTTGCTTGTGAGATGGGTACAGTGTTGGGATTCAAATTTTTTTACTACGGGTTCTGTGGGTGTGACTTGGTGGGTGTGGCAGGGGAAGGATATGTAAAATCTCCAGTCAGAGGTGGTATTTGCTGCTTCTCTGAACGACTCAAAATTTCCACTACCGTTTCTCCAGAACTGGTCACAACCTGCTGAATATCACCTCTGGATAGATGGTTCTATAAATTAGACACATAAATAAAAATAAAAGTTACATATAACTAGTAGGTAGCAGCAGGTACTTCTGAAAATTTCCAGTTTTAAATTTCAGCTCTGAGAGGAAAGAAATCTGATTTATTGCTGGATAAAGTGTTCAGGTTAGTTATAGATAATATCCCTGGAAACTTTACTGTGTTAAAACAGACTTTATCTTTTGAAGAAAGCTTTACTTTGTATAATGGAACTGATCTCCAGACGGGAAATCCAAGAAAGGGACTTTGGAGGCAGTATTTTTTTCAAAGGATTGCTAAACAGTGGGTGGAAAAGGAAAGGTCAGCATGTTATTGTTTGGAATCTAGAAGAAACTGGAAGGTCCCAGGAAGAAAGGGAGGATTTGAGCAGAAAAGAAAATAATCTCAAATGCACCAAATAATCTCAATTCACCAGAGACACACATTGGAAATGAGGCAAAACTCATTTCAGAGTGTCTACTGAAACATTGCTTCAGGTTTCAGATGCACAAGGCCAGAATCTCTCAGATACCCTTGTGGTGTATCTATTTCAGCTTCCATCCTGGCTGGAGAATATGTGTGGTTTCCAGTCTGAGGGAAACTGCTGAGCTTCATAGGTTTTAAAAGGAACAACATCATAAACAATTAGAGATTAAGGTGACCTCACTAATCAAATGATAATGATGTACACAGCTATTATTGGGGACACGAGTATACAGGTATGTCCCACATCCAGAGATATCCATCAGTTCTATTTCTTCTGTAATATAGGCCCACTTTCTTGTAAGATACTATAGATATTGTATCTAACAAAGTTGACTCACCATACTAATGAAAGAGAATGAAGCATAAATGCTAGTTGCAGGTTGCGAAAGAGAAATTTTAGATTCACATAGTAGCAAGTCAGTCTTCCTTTGTTCCGCTTATGATTCCTTGGGCTTTAATGTCTTGATAAAAACATTAAAATTCCTAACACCACATCCTATAGATATTTACTTGGAAGTGATGTTAATGGGTTTTCTTGAACTGGATGAACCCTATTCCAAGGTACAATGGGTTTTAGTCTATACAAGGTCATTCATCTATCAGTTTAGTAGGGCATTGGGTTAACATTTCCATTTGGTCACCTGCTCCAAGTATAACGCCAAATAGAGAGTTCGCTTTATTCAAGCTTTATTACTAATGACAGTGCCAGCATGTGATGACCCTGGGGGGGGGGAGGCACGGAAGAAACACAGCTGGAGAACAGTTCTAACTCCCTTTTATTGCTCCAACATTCTCCCAAGCCTTCCCACCTATCCTGCAAGTCCTGCAGCAAAAGCTCCCACACACACCTCTGACAGCCTCCGACCGCAAGCGGTTGAGCAAGCAAAGTTAGCAAGGCAGCCAACAGGGCAAGAAGTCCAATGAGGCAGGCAAACCGGGCAAGGCACACAACTTTGAAGTGAATTGGACTCCCCCCCAACCCCGATCGGATATTATCCAAATATCTGACCCCACCAATCAGATATGATCCGAATATGAAGCACAGCAAAATCCAGACGTCAGCAATGGCAGCAATGGCTCCAAGAATTCAGCGTTTCTTCCAGACAAATGCCCCTTCCAACAGCGCCTCAAGTCTCAATCCACAGGTGAGCCTTGTGAAGAGGGGTGGGTCACTCTGCTCCCAAGTGGTCGGGTTGGCCTGTGCTGTTTCTGCCTCCTCTCCACTCTCCATGCTTGGGGATCAGGAGAGGGCAGTCCTTGCTTGGCGCCAGAGCTCCGTCGCTCATCTGTTCCACTGCCTGCCCTCTCTCCCCTCCCTTGGTCATCCCGCACCCATTTTTCCTCACTGGCCATCCTTCCCCAGCCTGAGGGACCTGGGGTTGCCTGGTTCTGCTCCTCCAGTCATTCCTTCAGAGCCAACGAAGCCACAACCTCTTCCTCCGTCAGCCCCAGCTCCAGCTCTTCGTCATCTGCAGATTCAGGCTTGGACAGGGCCATGACACAGCACCTGCTATGTAAGAAATATATTAACTTGTCGAAAATAACCTACTATATTGTACATATGAATATGCACCAATGGTGGGATTCAAATAATTTAACAACCGGTTCTCTGCCTTAATGATTTCTTCTAACAACCAGTTCACCAAACTGCTCAGAAACGTAACAACTGGTTCTCCCAAAGTGGTGCGAACTGGTTGAATCCCAACACTGTCCTCGACATGATCACAATTGAGCCATTGCTGAGCAAGGCAGCAATTTTGAGTTTTGCCCCCATTTTATAAGCGTCTTGCCACTGTTATGAAGTGACTTAATGCAGTTGTTGAGTTAGAAACACGGTTGTTAAGTACATTTGGCTTCCCCAATGACCCTGCTTGTCACAAGATTGCAAAAGGTATGACTCCAGGGCACTGTAACTGACATAAAAACATGCCATTTGCCAAGTATCCAAATTTTGATCAAGTGTCCAGGAAATGCTGCAACACTCATAAGTCACTTTTTTCAATGCTGTTGTAACTTCGAATGGTCACATGAATGATTATAAATTGCAGGCTCTCTCTCTCTCTGTGTGTAAATATATCACACACACATACACACACACACAAACACACATACACCAATGGTTGGATTCAAATTTTTTTACTACTGGTTCTGTGAGTATGGCTTGGTGGGAGTGGTGTGAGTGGGTTGGCATGGCAGGGAAAGGATACTGCAAAATCCCCATTCCCTCCCCACCCCACTAACCTGCTTTCCAGCTCCATTCTCCTCTGCAGGGCAACAAAAGGAGACCCAGCCAATCAGCTGGGACTTGGGAGGCTGAGAATAATTGGGGGCGGGGCCAGTCAGAGATGGTATTTGGCGGTTCTCTGAGCTGCTCAAAATTTCCGCTATTGGTTCTCCAGAACTGGTCAGAACCTGCTGAATACCACCTCTGACACACACATATGTAATCTGTACTAAATGAAAGAGTTGAAATATAGAAAGTTTTTTTTCCAGGAAAATAATTGTAATCTACAGCTTATTTACATGTAAGGTATGCTGTCTTTTTAAGAAGTAAACTTCAATTGCTGCAAAACAATAATCAACCTCATGATAGATAACACAGGAGAAAAGGAAAAAATTCTTCAGAAGAGAAAACAAGAATTAAGTACACTAGTTCCCTCCTTTATTTCCAAAAAAACATTTGGCTCCAATTGCCTCCATCTGGCATCACATGACTTTGAAAAATGCTGCTAGAAAAGAACAAGATGGGAAAACATATTTACTCATCTAATTTATAACTGTCTCCCTATGTAAAAAAGCAGTTAGAAGAAATTCAGCTTTAGTAGTTAAACAAGGGAAAATGTGCACTCTTGCTATATTCCCATCACCCATGCTTTGTTATATAAATCATTACTGATTTTTAATAAATATCATAGGAGTAAAAAGTTTATATTAAGTTATATGTATGCTGGCAATGACAAGAATCAATGTCTAATGGAAAAGAATATCTGTGGTTCAGGACTGAACTGTCGAATCCTTGATGCTTCTCTGAACTTGGTTCTATTTACAGACAGTTCATTATCAGACTAGATACATCAATCTGGCACAGTATTGGGAAAGAGAAACTTTGAAAAACAGAAACCAATACACATTGGGAAACTAAATTTGAAGTATGTGCAGCAAAGGGGGGAAAAATACCACGTAACTTTATAATATAAGTTTAACCACATTCATAATACTGTATATAACATATTACAGAAGAAGCTAAAATATTTAGAATGCAGTTTTTGAAGAAAACTGTTCTTTTAAAAAAAAATATTAAAATTGTTATAATAGAAATTAGAATAATCATAGATGTTTAAAGCATAGTATAAAAATATTTTATCTGCAGTTAGCAGTCAGGAGGGGAAAAGACAGGAATAAAAGAAGGGGGCTATTTAAATATTTTTTCTATAATATACTTTTTTCCAAATAATATTATTTTTAAATTTTATTTTAATCACTATGCCAAACTTCATTGTTTGAATTTTTACTTTTTGCTTTAATACAAATCATATGCAAACTGTATTGTGAAGTTTATGTGAACAGATTCAGATTCTCCAATAAATAGAAGCTGGCTCTTTATTTTGTGGCATATTTAGGGTTTAGAATGACTATTTTAGCAGAATTTTATCTGCAAAATTAACTGAAGTTATTTTTATAGCTCTATGTTTCTCATCCAAAAATTTAACAAAGCATCACCAGAACAAAAAACAAAAATCCAAACACAGATAATCATGGGATAATGAATTTGGAAATGTTCCTTAGGAAATTGTATCAATTTGTGTAAAATATGTTAATTTTTCTAGCAGAAAAAAAAGAACACAGTAAAAATGTATTTTAAGGGAGCATTTATTTAATCTGGGCCTCTATGCAGTTTTTATGGGGGAGGGTTGTCAGAAGTATAAACATAGACAGAACATATACATACACAGAGAGAGAGAGAGAGAGAGAGATTACATTCTCTCTCTGTGTGTGTACATATATACTGTATATGTTTTCGTAGATTTTCATGGGTACAGGTATGTAGGTCTAGGTGTGTTTTGGTCTTTTCCCATGTAAGATTAAGAGTATCTTGGCGACGTTTTGGCGAGCTCTCACTTGCCATCCTCAGGCTGGTGCTTTCTGATTTGTGCCAGTGCAAGCAGTGAGATACTCTTAATCTTACACGGGAAAAGACCCGAACACACCTAGATCTACATACTGTATGTGTGTGTGTGTGTATGTATGTGTATGTATGTGTGTGTGTGTATATATATATACTATGACGTGGGAAAATACCCGAACAAAGCTGAATGCCAGACATACATACATATATATATGCAAACTGTATTGCAAAGTAGTTAGAGAGAGAGAGAGAGAGAGAGACACAGAGAGAGAGAGAGAGACAGACAGACAGAGACAGATTCTATCTATCTATCTATCTATCTATCTATCTATCTATCTATCTATCTATCTATCTATCTATCTCTATGTTCTAACCCAGGCTTCGCCAAAATTAAGGAAACACAAACTGAGTGTAAAATCAAACCTTTTTAAATGTGATACTGGGAATTTGTTGCATTCTCAGCCAAAACTCATTAGACACTCATTCTCTGAGATAAGTTCATGCCTTTCAGGGTTGCAGAAGACTGCCAAGAAACAGAAGTCGACTTAACTAGAATATAAACCAACAGAGGTTCCAGCAAAGACAAACCAGAGTTTGCAGGGCTTCTATGAGGAATCAAAATCTAACGAACTTCTTTGCTTCCTGTAAAAAGGTCACTGAAGACTGACTTTTATCCCTTAGGGGAGAGGCAATCACCTTCCCGCCTTACTCCTGAGTTGCCCCTTCTGCTTCAGCTCTCTCCTTCTAGCAGCTCTGTGCACATGCGCACTGGGAACAGGCTCCCTGGGGTCCTCTGCTTCGCTGCTGCCAGACTCCGAAGGCAGCACCCCCCTCTCAGATGGTCCTGGCCCCATTCTTGCATCGGATGCAGGATCCTCATCCAAGTCCTCACTAGACCCCTGACTGGTTCCCTTTCGTCCTGTCCGATCTCTCTGCTGTCAGCACAGGCTGCCTGCAAACCACACTCTTTCTCCATATTCTATATCTATATATATTCTATATTTCTACCTATTATTCTATCTATCTATCTATCTATCTATCTATCTATCTATCTATCTATCTATCTATCTATCTATCTATCGTGATTCTCATATAATAAGGCCGGGTCTTATTTTTTTTTTGAGCCCTGAAAAAATGACTAGGCCGTCTTTTTGGGGGGTGACTTAATCCCCCCCCCCTTGCATGTTCGGGTGGGCGGCAACGCCTTGGATGTTGACCTCGGTGTTGGTGGGGCACTTCATATCGGGGTCAACGCAGGCAGCACCATATCTGGGTGTGCAACAAAAGTACTTCCTAACAGCAAGCCCACCCACCATTCCCCCCATTTCACATGTTTTAATATAGGCCTTAATTTGTGGGGAGGGGCTTAATTTCATTTCATGCCTATAAAACATACTGAGACTTCCTATTGGGGGAGGCCGTATTGTTGGAGAAACAGGGTTCTATCTGTTGGATCTGGGAGAGTGGGTGCAAAGAACGGAGATGAGGCACCGAATAGTGACTTCAACTCTTTATTAGTAACTTCAGAACAGAGCTAAATACTGGGGCAGCAGCAGCTCCTTTTATAGAGCTGGCTGATGTCACAATAACCAATGATTTGAGTTTGCCGTGATGGAAGCGTACAATCAGCGGCGACCCGCTAGCAGCCAATCAGATCAGCCAGAAACGACCAATCACGATCCACTGTTCGCGAGCCAATCAGAAGTGCAGGATTACGAGCCTGCTGTGGAAGTAAAACTATTAGGATTTTAAAATAACGTGTTTGCTTAGTTCGTAACACCCCTCCCCCCTAGGTTCTGTTTGAGGGGTGGGGTGATGTATTCTTGCAGGTAGGTAGGTCGTTTCACCTGTCTACCTGATATACGTTGCTCCACCAGTCCTTGCCCTGACTCTGGTCCCGGTGGGCTGCTTGCTGGGCTCGGTGGAACAGATGGTCCAACCTCTCCGTTGGGTGACTCGGGGTTGTAATCTCTGCTGCCGTCACAGCTGTCATCCGAGACTCTTGGATTTGCTGCTGTCGCAGTGCTGCTTTGTGGTGAGGCGATCGTCTAACTGGGCTCTCCTTCGGAAGGTGAATATCCCTGGGTTGGTTGTGCTGATTGTTGGTTTCCAAGTACTGGGTTGTGTGCTAGTTCTTGTCCGGGCCCCTCGATTTCCCTTCCCCCCCAGGTTTGAGGTTCGGGGTTTGTGACGGGGGTAGGTGCCAGCCTGGAGCGCAGTTGGTCGATGTGGCGCTTCCACATTTTCCCATCAGTAGTTTGTAAACGGTAGGAACGTGGACCCGTTAGTTTAGTTATGGTGGCGGGGACCCACAATGGGTCACCGGAAAAGTTTTTTGCAAACACTGGATTGCCTACCTTGAAAGTGCGATACCTGCTGCTGGATCCCAAAGGTTTTTCTGGTGTGTAGGCAGGGTGCAGGCGGTCAAGATGTGAGCGAAGTTTCCGGCCCATCAGGAGTTCGGCCGGGGTTCTGTTTGTGGTGCTGTTTGGGGTAATATGTTGGAGGAGAAGCATCCTAGTCACCTTGTCGTCGATGTCCCCTTGCTCCATCTTGTGTAAAGTTTTCTTTATGAATTGGACCATTCGCTCAGCCCTACCATTGGCTGCAGGGTGAGCTGGCGAGGTCAAGGCATGGCGTATCCCCTGATCTGTGAGGTACTGTTCAAATGCCAGAGCGGTGAATTGGGGGCCATTATCTGAAACCAGGACATCTGGCAACCCGTGCGAATAGTCTATTTAGTTTTTTAACGACAGCTTCTGTGGTGGTGCTCTTCATTTTGTGGACCTCCAGCCAGTTGGAGTAGGCATCCACTGTTATAAGAAACGTATGCCCTTTGGTAGGTCCCGCAAAATCGATGTGAATACGGGACCAGTGACCCCGGGTGCTTCCCATTCAGTTGGTGGTGCTTTTGGTGGAGCTGAACGAGTTTCCTGACATTTGCTGCAAGTGGCCACCCAGGTTTCTATCTGCTTATCTATACTTGGCCACCAAGTGTAGCTCCTCGCTAGTGCCTTCATTCGCACGATACCTGGATGTCCATCGTGCAATAGTTTTAGAACTTTATGCTGTAGTCTCTCTGGGATGACGACTCTGTCTCCCCACAAGATGCATCCTTTTTGGGAGAAAAGTTCTGTCTGCCGGTTTTTGAAGGGCTTGAAGGTGTCGTTTGGTTCGTTGTCAGGCCAACCTCTTTCCACCCAGCTGAGGACTCATGCCAAACAAGGATCCTTCCTTGTTTCTGAGGTGATGTCTTGTGCAGTCAGCAGTGGTGAAGGAAGAGTTTCAATTTGTAGCGTAGTCATGGTTGGAGCTGGGTCGTCTATGACTTTGGGTAGTGGAGAGCGGCTCAACGCATTAGCGTAGGGAATGGCTTTTCCCGGGCGGTGTAGCAGTTGGTAATCATATGTGGCTAGAAACTCTGACCAACGTGTCACTCTTGGTGATAATATGTGAGGAGTAGGTTTATCTCCCACTAAAATGCCAAGTAATGGTTTGTGGTCGGTTATTATGGAGAAGGATCTTCCATATACATACTCATGGAATCGTTTGATCGCAGACACAATAGCGAGAGCCTCTTTATCAAGTTGGCTATAGTTTATCTCAGTTTTAGATAGAGTTCTTGAAAAAACGCAATAGGTGCCTCAGTACCGTTTGGTAGGACATGGCTCAGGATGGCTCCTACTCCAAACGGTGAGGCGTTGCAGGTGACAGTTAAAGGCAAAGTCTCATTATATTGTATCAATACAGCATCTGAAGTTAACAGGTCTTTTACTTGCTGAAAGGCTTGCTCTTCACGATGTCCCCAGACGCAGGAAGCTTTCTTATCGAGGAGCCTATGCAGGGGTTCAGCAACAGTCGCCTTCTGGGGAAAGAAGATGTTATAAAAGTTAATGAGTCCCAGGAAGGCTTGGAGATCTGTTTTATTCCTAGGTCTTGGGGCGTTTTTTATTGCAGTCAATTTTTTCTCCTCAGGTGAATTCCCTGTTTGTCCAGAAGGTACGCAAGGAACTCAACCCGCTCAGTACATAATTGACATTTGTCTTTCTTGACCTTCAGGCCAGCATCTTTAAATTTCTGGAGGACCATTCTGAGTCGTTTTTCTAGTATGCTTCTAGTGGGGGAAGCTATTAAGACATCATTGAAATATGGCACGACCCCTTTTATGACTTGAAGCAATCTTTCCATCAGACTTTGGAAGATGCCAGGTGCTACACTCACTCCGAATTGGAGTCTATTACACTTGAAGGCATCTCTGTGCGTGACTATAGTTTGGGCTTCTGCAGTCTCTGCATCTACGGGCAGCTGCTGGTATGCCTGAGCTAGGTCCAATTTTGCGAATATTTTCCCATCTCCCAGGGAATGAAGAAGGTGCTGGACCACAGGTACGGGGTAAGTGCGCTGTTGAAGTGTGTGATTTAGGGTAGCCTGGTAATCCCCACAAATTCTCAAAGATCCGTCAGGTTTTATGGGGGTTACAATTGGGGTTTCCCATCGGGCGTGGTCAATTGGTTCCAACACGCCTTGGGCTATTAATTTGTCCAATTGTTCATCAATCTTTGGCTTGAGTGCAAAGGGCACTCGATGAGGCTTAAGGCGGATGGGCGCAACATCAGGGCTGAGATTAAACGATACGGGGCATCCCTTGTACTTGCCTAGCTTCTCAGTGAAAACGTCCTGGAATTCCTGGATGAGGGCCGCTTCCCAGTCATCGCTTCCGGTTTGGTTAATGCCCGCTAGTTCAATTCCTAGCGGCGCAAACCACTGCAAACCCAGCAAGCTGGGCCGATCTCGATTGACGACGGTAAGTGGTAGAGTTGCGGTGTGGTCTTTGAAAGATACTTGGACGTGGCTGGAATAGACAACTGGGATTCTGTTTCCTTGGTAGTCCTTTAATATGATTTTTTGAGTGCTGAGATCCTGGTGACGAATGTCAGGGATCAGCTGTTTTAAGGTTTTCCAGGAGACCATCAATAGGGATGACCCGGAGTCGACTTCCATAACACATGGTCGATTCTCAATTGTGACCTTCACTCGGATTTTCCTTGCATCAAGGGATGAAGCGTGGCCGATGGTGATGGTTTGATGGGTCTCTTCCTGTCTGGTTGAAGTGGTGGGTGCTTGATTTTTGTAGTAGTGGTTCCATTGGCGGTCCCAGTTTAATGGTGGTGTGCCCGTTGTATGGCGGAAATTTTCTCTTTGGGTTGGGCTGGACCCTCACTTGCTTCTGCAGACCTTTGCGATGTGGCCCCTCTTTCCACAGGAACGGCAGAGAGCGCCTAGGAATTTGCAGTCTGATCACGGGTGATTTCCCCCGCATCCAGCGCATTGTTACGAAGGCTTATGATTTCGCTGGTCTCGCTGGTTGCGTTCTGACCTGAGTCTGTTGACCTCTTCTTCCTCGCTTTCTGATGAAGATTCGAGGTCTTCATGGTGGGTGGTAGTTGTGTACCTTTCGGATAAAGGCGTAGTGTCACTGGCAAGTGGGCGGTGCAGCGCGTTCGCTCAGCGCATTCGAGCGGCTGACTTCCTGTTGCTTCTGCTGCAGTAGCATCGGCGATGACATCTGTGAGGCCGATGTCCCCTTTCGCCATAATCTTGCTCTGGGTCGTAGGGTCTTTGAGGCCCAGAACAATTTGAGGTTTGTGAAGCCACAGAGTCCTCCAAGGTTCCTGAGGTCAGCGATGAAGTCTCCAACACTCTCGCCTTCCTGTTGGTCCCTCTGGTAAAACTTGTGTCTCCTGATGAGTGTTGGCACTGCGGGTGCATAATGAGCCCGTAGGATTGGGACGAGGTTGTCCCAGTCCATTGTCTTGACTTCTGCTGGTTTTGCAAGTGCTTTTGCCATTTTGAAAACGGCGGGCCCGCAATGGGTCAGGAATACAGCTCGTTTCTTGCCAGACGTAGCATCTTTCAAATTGTTGGTCTCCAGGAACATCTGGAACCTGTTCATATGAGTCCCAGTCTTCATTAGCCGGGTCAAATGGAGCGGGTGGTATAGCGCTGCTGGTCATTCTGCCGCTTCTTGGTGCGCTCTCAGCCACATGCTCTGCTAGCGTTCAGTGAGTGTTCAGTCAGCTCTATCATCTCCGCATCCCACCCTCATTGCCAGTGTTGGATCTGGAGCGTGGGCGCAAAGAACGGAGACGAGGCACCGAATAGTGACTTCAACTCTTTATTAGTGACTTCAGAACAGAGCTAAATACTGGGGCAGCAGCAGCTCCTTTTATAGAGCTGGCTGCTGTCACAATAACCAATGATTTGAGTTTGCCGCGCTGGGAGCGTCCAATCAGCGGCGACCCACTAGCAGCCAATCAGATCAGCCAGAAACGACCAATCACGATCCGCTGTTCGCGGGCCAATCAGAAGTGCAGGATTACGAGCCTGCTGTGGAAGCAAAACTATTAGGATTTTAAAATAACACATTTGCTTAGTTCGTAACACTATCTATCTATCTATCTATCTATCTATCTATCTATCTATCTATCTTTCAAAAGATACCCCTGAAAGGATTAGAGTATACAACAGACTGATTGGGGAGTTCTGTGAGTTGAAATTCAGACATGTTAAGGTCGCTACAGTTGAGAAATTCTATCATACAGGGTGTTGAGATTGGCTTTAAAGTGACCTGTATGAAAACACCCATTGCAGTTATTTTTACAGTGTTTTAAGACTCGTACGCAATGTAAGCAGTCCTAAATCTCTGGATGAACTGGAATGTAAACAGGTACATACACGAATAAATATCAGGAAATAGCTCCCTTTGCCCCACTATAGTTCAGGATAATTTAGGCTTTCGCACTCATGAGTTGGAAGAAAAATAAAGATAGTATCATGGGTATAGGGCAAAAATGATGCTGCCCAGATAATTAACATGGTCCTATTAACATTTGTGTTGAAAAACTTTTATTCTTCCTTTGTTGACTTGTTTAAATAGCTCATGAAAGTTTTTTTTCTTCTCCCCATAGATAAGAAACCAATTATATACAGATAGTCCTGGCTTAATGACAGTAATTGAGACTAGAATTTTCATCGCTAAGCAATGCAGCCATAATGCGTGATGTCAGATAACTGTTCTAGTTAATGACAGCAACCCCCAGTTACCACTTAAGCAAGGACTACACAGGTTGTTAAGTGAGGATCGTAACTTCTGGTTTTCTCCAGATTCTCCATTGACTGTGTTGTGGGAAGCCAGTAGGGAAGAGGGTAATATGTAATCAACTAATTGTGGGTCACTGGGTCACTGCAATGGTTGGAAATCCAGGCGAGTTGCTGTGTGCCTGGATTGTGATCACTTGACTGTGAGGGCACTACAACAGCCAGAACTTCAAGGATCAGTCATAAGGGTCATTCCTTCAGCATCACTGCAAATTTGAACAGTTGCTGAAGTAGTTGTTAAATGAGGATTGTTTTATTATGCTGGTAGATTATGATCCATAAACAGATAAGGATACACAGCATGAGTAAACTAACTGAAACCCTTTTATTCTTTATCTATATATCCTTTTTATAACTACAGAGCCCTCTTCGTTTTGATTAATAATTTTGGCAAAGAATTTTGTAGGAATATGTTAAGGTTTAAATACATTGTATATAATATTATGTCAGCAACACTAGCTTTTAGTGTTTTTTGATCTCTTATTAAATTCCAGAATGATTACTGAAATGTCTGTAATTCTTGACTTTATTTCATCGTGGTCTATGATCTAAATAATGGATGGATGGATGGATTTAGGTGGAGATGTGGCCTGGACTTATTGCAAGCAAAGAAAAGCCCATTTATTTTGTCATGTGTTAAACATTTAAAGCCAGGTTTTCTCAGATTCAGTCCTTATTAGATAGTCCTTACTTGTTTTGCAGTATCATCCATTGTCAACCAATTTTTACTGTGGAATTCTTTTCTGGTACATTTTCATCTTGTGAATGTAATAGAAACTAGTTAGGAGCTGGTACCATCTTATTTGTGGAATTAAACTCTGTGAACCAATAACTTGGGAATTGCTGTTTAGCCCAGGGTCTTGTTTCCCCCCTATTAATAAAAAAATGATGGTATGATTTTCTCTCCCTGAGCCAAAATTGGTGGGAAGGAATTGAGCTGACTTTTCAGAAGATACAACAGTGGCAGAGTCATCTTTCATTGGCACTAGTTCAAAGGGGAAAGTATTAATGTCAGCAAGCTTTTAAAGTTATACGGGGCATTTCATGGGATAGAACTGAAAAATTGCTAATGGTCAATAGTAAGTTTAGTTCCAAATGGAAATATCTTCATATAGCTTAGTTGCATTATATATTTGCCATTGATGTGTCCCAGGTGAATTTTATTGAAATCTGAAGTGCAGCCCGAAAACAATATATTGCAATATAAAAAGTGTAATAAGATGCTTTATTCATGCAAAACAGAACTACAAACATTTCACTGTTAAGAGAAAGGCAATGGTGAAGTGGATTCATTTTATTTTGATACTGTTCTTACTCCCAAAGGAGTCTAGTAAACTCCATTGTACAAAAGAAAAAAAGATCAACAGTTAAAATCCACAATAAAACCACCAATCCTGAACAAGGCAAGGTAATGATTTTGTTAATTTTAAAAGAAGGTAGCCTTGTGCTGGGCAAGTTGTTTTCCTATATACCACACCTCTAGGAATTTTGCAAGAAATAGAGATCACATTGTACCAGCACTGCTGGCCCTATGTTTAGCAGGATTTTAGCCTCACTAGATAGACCAGATAAGGAAATCAACCCCTTGAACCTCTCTTCAGATGAGCAACCATGAAATCAACAATCTCAGGACTCGCAGGAGAGATCTAATGCAATATCTAATGCAGACGTCTCCAAACATGGCAACTTTAAGACTTGTGGACTTTAACTCCCAGAATTCCTCAGCCAGTTGGCTGAAGAATTCTGGGAGTTGAAGTCCACAAGTCTTAAAGTTGCCATGTTTGGGGACCCCTGGTCTAATGTTTCTAATCTAATAACATAGCATAGCTCTAATGCAGTTTCTAATGTTTAAAAATTATAGCAACCCCACGCATACAATCAAAAGTACAGATCCATTCATAATTTTAAAAAGTCACATAGATAACGGAATGTATGGATAATCTTGGAGAATGAGAAGAAGAAGTGGTGGAAACATTCTGACAAGGAAGGAAGCAGCCCTCAGTCACTTACCAGTCAGAGAAAAAAAAGTTTAGGAAGGATTCACTTTATTATGTCAAACAGTTAAGAGGCAGAAAATTTGTGCCTTCAGATTTGCAAGATTGGTGCCAGCCTCTGGGAGGGCGAAAATGGCCCCCAGGGCTCCGGAGGCTTCCTGGAAGCCGGAAACGGGCCCATTCCTGGCCTTCCCGAGCCTCTGAGTGTGCCCTATATTTACCTGCCTCCAAAACAGGCCATGTGAGGGCTCCTGGGAGGGGAAGATTGGGGTGGGCAGGGCCTGCCAGGAGTGAGATTTGGGGTTTTTCCAGACGGCACAGAATCTTAGCCAGGGGCTGAGCCCCTGCAAACCCCCAGCAGTCCACCCCGGTCCCAAGCCCCAGACCACAGACCAGTATCATCAGTCCACAGCCATTGAAAACTGGGCTGTGCAAGCAGAGAGGCAAAGCACAAGTTTCATTGGTGCATGCTCAGGATTAGATTGTGCATGCAAAACTGTCCCCTCCTCCCCATTGCTGCCATTCACCACCATTGCCAGTCCATGAAGCCAGAAAGTTTGGAGCAACTCTTCCCCTACAAAATGAAACAATCAAGATCTTCAAAGGAATAAAAAATTTAAAAAAAAAGGGGGGGGGGAACAACACATTACCCTTCCTGGATATCCTCATCAGCAAAGGAAATATTGGCAAATTAGAAATGCTTTGTTGAAAAACAAAGCACTAGACTATCAAGTGCTCCGCTACCAAAGCAACAACCCAATTCCTCACAAGAGAATCTGTCTAAGAACATTATGCAGATATCCACAAATGCACTGCAGTGCAGCAAGCCAGAACACCAGTAAAAGGAAATGGACTGCTATACAACATCTTTCAATAAAATGGATACTATGCAACTTTACCAAAATTGCCTGAACATTCAACCCACTACAGCAGGGGTGTCAAACTCACGGTCCATGATGGATGCATCACGTGCTGGCCGCGCCCCCACCCAGTTTAGCAAAGGGGGGGGGAAAAGTCCTGATATGTCACGTGATGCCTCCATGACGTGAGTTTAACACCCCTGCACTACAGAATAATCAAGCCAAGCTATGAAGCAATCAAAAACGTCTCAGAAACAAGCAACAGACAATTAGAACCACATGGTGTTACCACAACACACCAAACAACTAAAGCCCTCCAAAAGCTCTTAAATAAACCAAAACACCTTGTAGTTTAAGAAGAAGAAGAAAAATCAGATGTCATCTATAATATACAGTGTAAGGATTGTAAGCCTGCTATATAGGGCAGAAGATTAGCAGAGTGCATCCATGAACACCAATTAGCAGTCAGAAGATACTCCTGAACTGATACTCCTGATGTCATGGACATGTGGACAGGCTCAACCATAGTTTCAGCTGGGAAACTGTCAGCAATCTAGGCCAAGCTAAATGCAAAACCCTGGAGAATTCCTGGAAGCTTTGGCATTCAGACAAATCAGCCATCAATAGAAACAGAGAAGTAAACTGTATTTATGCACCATCCAAAAGACACAATAAGAAAGCTAAGAAGGAAACAAAATGAAGAGAATGCATCCTCCCTTAGCAGTCAACACCCAGATAAATGGGGATTAACAGCAGGCAAACAATCAAGCAGAACACAATCAAGGAGAGAAGCAACCTAGAATTTAGGAGAAATTTTCTGACAGTTAGAACAATTCATCAGTGGAACAACCTGTCTCCAAAAGTTGGACATGCCCCAACACTGGAAGTTTTTAAGAAGAGATTGGAAAACCATTTGTCTGAAATGGTTTCGGGTTTCCTGTCTGAGCAGTGGGTTGGACTAGAAGACCTCCAAGGTCCCTACCAACTTTGTTATTCTATTTTATTCCAGCACAATACTCAGGGAACTACCACATCTCTACCAGTAGCTGCCAGGGCAAGCTACTGTATATAAACAGAGAGCAAGCAAGTCACAACACTGAGGATGTTACTTAGTTGCATCATGAAACATCTGTAAGCAAACAACTAAGTACAGAGAGTACCAGGGACTCCACAGCGTTAAGATGTCCTTGGGGTTATTTTTCTTTCTGTTTTCTAAAGGATAATTCAGCTACATCTGCTGAAATTTTAACCTGCTTTCTCAAAGTCACTTACTCCAGTTGTGCGATCAGGGATTTGACTGCGCTGAGTTAAATTATTTTATTTAACGTTCTATTTTAATCATTGTTTATGTGTGCTACAGAAACAAAGCAGGGCCTACAGAGACAAATAACCGAACAAAAATAAAGAGTGGAAGAAGGTGTGTCTCCACTTAGTAGTTAACCACTAGGGCCCCAAATTTAGTTGTGGTTTCCTCATGCCAACCTCTCACGCCTCCTTGAATATTACATCTTTACACTTAAGAGGGCCACCCTGTGGCACCTGTGTGACTTTTCTTGTACTGAGATATAAAAAAGACACCCAAGTCTCCCTTCTTGGGGTTTCTTTCTTGATTTTTAAGAATGAATGATATGTTTAAGTTCTATTCCCAGGGAAACTAAAAAACATAGGGAAAACAAGTTTGGCAAGCCTGCACCACCCTCTTCCTCTTCTTGTGACATCTTTTGATTTGCATAGGATCTTCCATTTGATCTGGTGTGGCGTTCCCATTATCTCTTTTGAATCTTGGGGGGTGCTAGGGGAAGAGAAGAGGTGGAAATGGGAGTCGGAACCACGTGGAAGGAAGGAAGACCCAGCTTGGGGAAAGCAAAGTAGCGTTGCAACGGAGCAACTCTTGTCTCTTTGAACGACGAAGGCCGGGCTTGCTCGACCAAATGGCCAGGATTCCGATGGCAAAGGGGGAAATGTATCTCCCGGCTTCTCTTTCTTCCTCCTCCTCTGCTCAGCCGCTCCATTCATCTCCTTTCGCTCCCTCCTCCTCCTCCATCTCCTCAGCGCCGTCTGTTGGCCTCGTCCCTCCCTCTCCTCCCTTTTCCCTCCCCCGGTCTCCTCCCCGCCGGCTCCGTTTCGCTCCTCCACTTCCAGCTGTAACTCAGTCGCCGCTGCTGCTGCCGCCGTCGTCGCCGGCTCCGGAAAATGTCTGAGCGAGGCGGCTTCTATAAGCAGGATTTGAATAAAACCGTGTGGGAGGTTCCTCAGCGCTACCAGCACTTGACTCCGGTGGGCTCGGGGGCTTACGGCTCCGTGTGGTAAGTTGCCGGAGGAGGAGGAGAGGGGTGGAAAAGCAGTGGGGCAGGTGCCGGGATGCGCCCTTTGGGCATCTCTATCCGGGGGCGGGAGGAGTGAGGAGGAAACACAGAGAGAGAGGGAGAGAGACACACACACACACACCAAACCCACGGCCTGTCTTGTGCTGGGCGTGTGTGGAGCGAGAGAGGAGGCGCACAATGGGAACACCCACAGCCGCGCAAGGCTCCGGTGGCATCTGAAGTAGACCCCGGTTTGCCTACGACGGAATAATTGACGGGCTGAGGAGGACGGACGGGGGGGGGGGTGTAAGCTCGTCGCCACCGGCAGGTAGCAAGGCCGACTTGTGTTAAAAACAACCCCCCCCAAAAAAAACCCCGCGTTCCCCTCCCCCCCCGGGGAGGGGGGGAGAGAAAGGAGGCCACTTAGTGCTTAAGTTCACACAACAGGCCAACATTCGGTTTGAATTTTGCCTGAGCTGTATATGTGTTTGGGTGGGTGGGGGAGGGAGGGAGAGATTGCTGGCCTGGGGTCCCTTTGGGGAGAGGTGGGGGTGGGATGGGGGCTTCCTTTCGTTTGCGACCCCCCACCACCACCACCACCATGGGTTAGTTTGTATGGTTCACCGACTTGTACAAACCTGGCAAGTGGGTTACAAGTTCAAGGCAGGTGGGGGAATTTGGGTGGCATGGAGCAACACTCATACAGGCCTAGATAATGTGGCAGGGAAGGACGCCTGGATAGACTTGACATGCTTGGTGGAGTGTCTGACTTAACAATAAAAAGGCAAAAGAGGATAGGATAGAACGGTAGTAGTGATATACAGATATATGTAAGGATTAAGTTGTGTATATGGCATAAAATAAGCATGAAGAGATAATAAAATTTGTTTCAAAAAAAAAAAATAAGCATGAAGAGGAGGTCTCACAAACTGATGAAAGATGAAAATGTTTTTAATTGTTTCCTATCTTTTTCTTTCTATTTTCTTCTTCCTTCTTTTTCTCTCTTACATTTATGTATGTGTTGTGGGTCTGTTTTAATTGTAAAATCAATAAAATGTATTTAAAAACAAAAACAAAAAACAAGTGTTTATTCTGTCGCTGATGGCTTGCAGGAAGCAATAGGCCAAAAGGAGAGAGAGAAATACTTGGAAGGGGCGGGGTGTCAATGCATAGAACCTGATGTTATTTATTGATAGTGTATATCAATGCATAGAACCTGATGTTATTTATTGATAGTGTATATCAAAATAATTATTTTATTTTGGGGGAATCAAAAGAGGCCCTGGAAAATGCTTTTGGAAAAGAATTGCAAGTAATGAGGCAGATATGGAGCAGGGCTTTTAATAAAGTTGTGGGACCTTTTTCAGGCAAACATCAGAGTCCATCATCTTTTGTCTGAAACAGGTGTAGGCAGAGCCTGAGTGTGTGTGGTGGTGTGCAAAAGGTGAGGTGGTGTGCAAAAGGTGTGCAGTGTAATGCACTTTTGTTTGTCTTGCTTGTTTCTCTGAATTGTGCAGCCCAGTGGGTTTGTGTTCAGATTCCTGTCTCTTCCCTGCCCCCACTGGGCATAGGAGCAGAGACAGAGCTCTCACAATGCAATTCAGCCTGGAATTCTTCCCAGGTTGCTAAGGGTAACCCCAGACCATGCCAGCTACTGAAAGAGATTTCCTCAAGCTATTTTTAAAGACCTTCCTTCCTTCCTTCTGCACTGAACTGCAACCTGGGATAGAACTTGAGTTTGGGGGTGCTTTTCTTCCTACAGCTATTAAGGTCAAATCCGAAGTGCTGTTGTAGAACCTGCTAAGCAATATTTTGGGGTGATGCACCAACCACTCCATAGATAATTGAGCAACCCCATTTCTCTAGATTGTATGTCAAACCATTGTTATCTTTCCCCTTTGTGTGTCACCTGATTGCTACGTATCATGTGGTGTTCCTTTGGGTTAACTGTTATTTAAGTAATTAAAAATTATGCATCAAGGTTTATGTTATTTGTGTTTGTTTAATTCGACCTCAGGCTAAAAGGCCATGTTTAAACAAATCTGTAGATGAGAAATCAGTTGATGGAAAAGTAAACCAAGGCATGTGACTTGGGCTGGCTGATAGAAGGAAGAAAGAATATACATGAAAGAAAAAAAATATAACCTTAGATTTGTTTGTTTTCTTTTGTGCAGTAGAGTTTGGGAGTAAATGGGACAAGTTTTCAATGTGAAAGGAATTTATATTCGAGCTAGTGCTATTTAACATTAAAAATATATTTGTAATTGTCCTGAGCAGTAAGGCAGACAAGTTTCTGAATGTCACCAAATAATTCTAAAGTGAATTTTAAAAGAGCTGGCCGAAAACTGCAGATACATAATCTCTTTAAGTTGGGTGTATGACTAGCAGAACAGCAAACGAGATTCAGTGCACTGAAGTACAAGGAGAGATACTGGGGACCAAAGTGAAAAAAGTACTTTTAGCTATACCCTAATGAAATTCTGTAATTATCCAGAAGAGTTATTTGTAGGGGATAACGCTAAAGTTCATTTTATATGATAGTTTGTGTAATGATTTATAAATATGAAGAATGACCTGTCTAGGCAGAATTTTGCCTTAATTGGCCAGCAGCAGTTTCAAGACAGATCATTAGTTCACAAGATTTTATTACAAATATTTGGAACTTGTCACAGGATGTATTTAATTGGTATGAGCTAAGTTAGTTTGAGAAGACAAATAGAACATAGTTGGAAAATTGGCTCATCGCTGTTTGCTTAAACAGTGAAATGGATCTTTCATGTTCAAAGGCAGGAAATGAACTCCTATGGACATAAAATGACCAGGGATAGGTATTTTTATGTCTTGCCTCAGAAATTCCCAGAGAATTTGGCTGACCATTTTGGAAACATGGACGGACAGTCAGATTGTTAGAGATCTAGTAGCACTCTTTTACCCAAAGGTGGTTTTTCAAAAGGCAACTGGATTTTGTTTTTTCTTGAAGACATTTCACTTCTCGTTCTTGGATGAGAAATTTCGAGGGTCAAAAAAGTCCGGTTGCCTTTTGAAAAACATCTTTGGGACAACCATGACCTGGATGATTGAGTATCTCCATAGACATTTAACTCTCTTTTACTTTTATTAAGCTTTGATGAACTTTATGGAGGATTGAAATGTGTTCCATAACTGCCTAGTGTTGATTTTGATATAACCGTTGCTGAGATTATTCAAGTCACTGGGTTGGTATATTTGCTGAGAAGGCAATAGCAAACTTCTGCATTCTTTTTTTTTAAGAAATCTGCTAGGATGTATCTGTGTGGTCACAAGAACTGAGATGAGTTGCAAGAGATCTTCAGCCATGTTTCTATTGTGGTTTAAATAGTCCCTTGTAAATGCTTCCTTTATACTACATTCTAGTATGCAACATGACCAATTACTAAGAGTCAGTATAGTGTAAAGTTCAGGAGTTGGACTAGACCTGAGAAAGGCAGGTTCAAATCCATCTATAATTATTGAAGCTCACTGGAAAACTTTGGACCAACAATTACTTTTCAGACCGGACTTCCTGAACAGTTATGATTGTGAGGAAAATTGAAGGAGACAATGGTCTTTGTGCCACCATGCCCTCTTAGAGGGAAGGAAGGATTTGCATCTAATGAATTAAATCAGAGTGATTTTCAGGCAGCTTTAAGTAAAAGAATAATTTGATCACATGAATAGGAAGCTGATGAAAGCTGAAAGATCTGGCTGGCTATGGTAGTAAGTGCCATTATTCATTCAGATGGCATCTGCATTTTCTGTCTTTCAGGGAAAAAACAGATCTTTAAGCAATGAACAGCTTGTGCCTTAATTGATTAAATCAGTGGAGGTGTAAAAGTTGATATACATTATTTCTGAGAAATGTAACTTTGTAATAGTAAAATAATTCACACACACACACACACACACACACACACTAAAAAAGAACTTTCAAGGCCTGTGGGGAGAGGGAGAGAGATCCTGAACCATCCAAGATAAAAGTCCATTCGTAAGTGTGACTATACAAAAAGCTCTGCTCGTCTCTCTTAAGAGGTAGGATGTGTAACTGTATCTCAGCAGATAAACAAATAACCAAGCATATTCTTAGTATGAAGAGAAATCATACAGCCACTGAATCCTCTCTTCAGGCCTTGGCAAATTAAATTAAATAATCCATAAGGATCATTCCAAAGCCAGCTTGGGCATTTTTAAAATTGTACAAAGAACACCTGAATATTGAGCTTTAACCTAGGTTAGAGGTAAGCAACTTGGAAGAATACAAAAACGTGTTCAGGGTGAGAGGATTCACAAAGTGTGGGAGAGACACATCATCCTCAAAGGTTATGGTGCAGTTTTCTCCAGACTGAACATACCTCTTTTAATCATCCTGAATGCTCTTTTCTGGACATGCTCCAGTTTGTCCATGTCTTTCTCAAAATGGGATATCCAGAACTGGACATAATATTCTAAGTGCAGTCTGATATGGACTAGAGAAGAAGAAGGATATCTTCTCTTCGTCTTAATACTCTATATTTAGATTTAACTCAATTGAGTTCACTTTATCTGAGATTATCTCACTGGAAAAGGCATTCATATGTCTTCTTCATACCAGCTGAACCTTTGTACCCCACAAAACAGTTGCGAATGAGGTACAGTTCCCTTTGTTTAAATGTCAACCACTTAGAAAATGATCTCATTGTGATCACAAATTTCTTAAGCACATTTACTCATATCTAATGCTATTGAGTGATCTGATGCTTTGGACAGTGTTAGAAGAAATGCTATACAATCATAAGAAAATAGAGTGTATTTGCAGGTAGACTGTCCAAACATTGATTATTATTATTTTTTCTTCCTTTCCACTCTTGCCAGTGATTTTGCAGAGTCATTGCACAGTTTAATTTCTGAGAAGCTAGTGTAGCAATCTGAGAAGCTAGTGTAGCAATATATCAATATCAAGAATTATTCCGACAACTGCTTTAGAGATTCTACTGGTAAAAGTGGTAAGAAGAATTACTGTTTTCTGTTCTACATTGGCTGCTTTGTTTGCTTATCTTATATTGCTAATTTTGTAATGTTTGCACAACATGCGGATCCTGGCAGAAGAGATTTATAAAAGAGATGACTCATTAAAAAAAACAGACAAAACTATCACTTGGAACAATACTAGTAGTCCTCAACTTACAATAATTCATTTAGTGACTGTTCAAAGTTAAAACTGAAGAAAGGGACTTATGACTGTTTTTCACACTTACGATCATTGCAGCATGCCCATGGTCACGTGATTAAAATTTGGACACTTGGCAAGTGACTCATCTTTTATGACAGTTGTAGTGTCCCAGGGGTCATATGATTACTTTTTGCTCTCTTAATTGAACCATTCTATTTGCCCATAATTTGGGTTGTTCACAAAGAAGGTTTTCCATTCTTCCTTAGGAGACGCATCATGCTATAGGAAAATACTTTCTTTTGAACTGTGCTGCTCAGAAATTATGCAAACTTTCTATTTACATTCAACTCTTCATCCAATGATTGTATTTGATTCTCAGTTGCATATAAAAGGATTACTATTTGATTGCAGCTAATTAGAGATTCTATTATCAAAATCCTGTGTGGTTGGACTATATTTCTCTGTAAATTTTATCTTCACATGACTTGTTCTTGGAGCAATTATTGCTTTGAAAGGTTTCTAGTTTGCACTCCCCCTTCTAGTATCCATATTGCCAATTCATGTTTATTCTGCCATTTTATGCCTAATACACATCTCTTGAGGTGGAATGTTATCATTTTTTTTTTTGCATCTATCCTGCACGCTTACAAGGTCCATTTATTTTTGCAGTGTACTTACTTAGTTTTTGTAGTGAAGCTAATCAGTGCACGATGAGGAGGGTTGGCTTGTTTATCAATTGATACTAATTTGAACTGAAAAGGAATGAATGACTAGCTCATGGCCAATATCCATACTTAGGAGAAGACTAGAATCTATATCTCCTTCCTCTTTGTCCAGCACCATAATCAATTTACCAGGTTTGACTGTTTTTTAAGTGAATTTAAAATTCTTACATATAGTAAATTATTATGGATTTGTGTAGTGATCTTAAAATCCAAACATATTCATTTAAAATCAGCACCGTGTTTCTCCAACAATACGGCCTCCACCAATAGGAAGCCCCACCATGTTTTATTGGCATAAAATCAAATTAAGCCCCTCCCCCCCAAATTAAGGCCCATATTAAACATGTGAAATGGCGGGGGGGGGCTTGCCCTTAGGAAGTACCTTTGTTGCATGCCCAGATATGGTGCTGCCTGCGTTGGTGGGGCACTTCATAGCGGGAGACCTTCCATCATTGCTTTCCCTTCTCCCTTGCTGCCATGGTGTTAGGCATTTGGCGCAGCCACGTGCGGCCAGTCAGGGCTCCTCCCTGCAACCAGAGCCCTGAGGAGACACTTAGCTTCAGGCACTCTTGTCTTCCCTTTGCTTTCAAAGGTAAAGCAAATTATTTTACAAAGCCTCCCCTGCCCAAGAGGGCAGCCCAACCCCACGTGGGGAGGCTAATTTCCCGGGGTCTCTTCCGTTCCTCCCCGACCTCCCTACACTGCGCGCCTCTGACGCGCTGGTCCCTTCAGCCCAGCGAGCTTTTTCACCTCAAAGAAAGGCTAGGTGGGCGGTTGCGGAGCAGCAGCAGCGGGTCCGAGCCGCTCGCAGCGGAAACAGCCGCTACCCTTAGCCCGACGCGGGGAGAACGAGCGAGGTTAGCGCCTGCCAGCCCATCCTTCCCACCTTTGGAGGGACCTGCACCGAGCACCTCCACGGTCAGCCTAGCCATGCCACTTCCGACCGACTCCTCCAGGTGAGATTTGGGAACGGGCAGGAGGAGGCATGCATGCACCCGCGGCTTGCTTTCATGGGTCTACCCAGCCCATACGACTCTGGTGGGATGAGTGGAGGGTCTGGCGGGGTGATGCTCGCTGCCCACCAAAGGCGGGAAGGACGGGCTGGTGGGCGCTAACCTCAGTCGTTCTCCCCACATCAGGCTAAGGGTGGTGGCTGTTTCCGCTGTGAGTGGCTCGAACCCGCTGTTGCTGCTCCGCAGCCGCCCGCCTGGCCTTTCTTTGAGGTGGAAGAGCTCGCTGGGCTAAAGGGAGCGGCCCGTCAGAGGCGCGCAGTGTAGGGAGGTCGGGGAGGAACCAAAGAGGCCCCGGGAGATTAGCCTCCCCACGTGGGGTTGGGCTGCCCTCTCAGGCAGGGGAGGCTTTGTAAAATAATTTGCTTTACCTTCGAAAGCAAAGGGAAGACGGGAGCACCTGAAGCTAAGTGTCTCCTCAGGGCTCCGGTTGTAGGGAGGAGCCCTGACTGGCCACATGTGGCTGCGCCAAACGCCGTGGCGTTGCTCTAACGCCGCGGCAGCAAGGGAGAAGGAAAAGCAACAGTGGCCCAAACCTGAAGGTCTCCCGAATATCCAAGCTGTCGCCGCCCGCCCGCCCACCTGAGGATGCAAGGGGGGGGAATTAAGTCACCCCCGAAAAGACGGCGTAGCCATTTTTTCGGGGGTCAAAAAAAAATAAGGCCCGGCCTTATTATGTGAGAAACACAGTATTAGTGGCTGTCATCCAGATGACTTTTGCAAATATGGACAAAACCAAAGTGAAGCAGACAGATTCAGGATCTTAGACTGAAAATACTGGATTAGAAACTAGATCCATATCTTTCTTTAGACATGAAGCGCTGGCTTCTCCTCATCGTTTTTGCAAGGACCCAGGGAGATTTATGAAGGTAGTCCTCCACTTACAGCCACATTTGAAGTTACATTGTTAAATGGTACAGTCATTCAATGGGGCATCATAGGAAAACACCCAATTTTATGACCTTTTTCTGCTGTGAGTGTTTAAGTGAGACATCACATGACTGCAATTTGCAAACTTCAGTTCAGACTTCCTTGTTAAGATTTTGCTCATCGGAAGCCAGATGGGAAATGGAGATCAAGTATTAACAGAACACTGAAATGAGTTCTAGATCACAATCACATGACTGACACTAATAAGTGCTAACACTGGTTTGAAGTCATATTTTTCAGTGCCATTGTTACTTTGAACAGTCATTAAATGAACGGTGACTTGTATTGCTCTCAGCCCCCTGAAAGATGACCCCCAAAATAATATTGTCTATCTTTGGCAGTCCATCAACTTCCTGGTCCCTCACTTCTCTGACCTTTATTTTCAGATTAAAGGTTCTGGTAGCTCAGGCAACTTCTCTGAGTGATAACATTCATCAATAAAAATTTGTTCCCATCAATAATAATTTGTTCCCAGCTATAACAATGTTTAATATAAGTTTATGCAGTTTCTGAACAGCATGTATGTAGTGTTTGGTTGAGGTTAATGTTGCTAATTAGCATAACAAGTCTATGGCTTATATGCGGTTCAGATATGATTCGTGACTGACCTTGGTTGTATTTTTGGATACACTCTGAACTCAGATAGAATCTTTTTTGTAATTGTGGGTAAAGATTCTACAATTACCTAGGAAGTGTTTAAGTCATCTTCAGACTTTGTTGTCATGTTTTCAAGTGGGGGATAGTGTGTTGTGCTGTGTATGCATTAACTACCTTGGAAGGGACTAATGATTAAGTATAAAAGATAATTGATCATCATTCACTTTGTTGTGAATAACCTTCTGTGAAAAACTTCATAATAGTGGGAAAAGAAAATAAATGACAGTATTATAATTTTCACACTGAGGAATATCATTCTTCATAACAAAACAATTACATATTGCGGGGTGGGAACCCTTCATTACAGCAATCCTAAAGGCTTTCTGACATAGCCAAGTCTTAGCAGTTTCTCTAAATGATTCCAGGATTGGTGCTTGTCTAACCTTGGATGGAGTTTTGCTCCAAAGAAGAGGAGGGGCAACGCAGAAGGCCTCCTTGTGGCCCCTAATATGGCTCCTTCAGAAATGGAATTTAAAAAGTGTTCCCCTTCCTAAATTCAATGGGTAGGCAGCGACTTTTGGGTATCCAAATTCTGAGCCTACTACAAATGGTCTTCAGCAGCAGTTTCATGTACAGTGGATTGCAATAATCCAATTGAGAAATGACCAAGGCATGAATGACAAGAGCAGGCTTGCTATAATTCAGTAATAGTTTCAATAGGTGCACAAGATGAGCCGTGCTCTGCCCTATTTAGTCTTTAGCTGTACATTATTTGGAATAAGAGCTGTTAGTCCAAGAACTTGTTATGAACTTGTGCAGTCCAAGGAGGAATGACACATTCAGAACCAAAGATGGATTATTGCTGGTCTCTGTTGACAATCTGTTTCTGATTTTTGCATCCAGAACTAATTTATGGAAAACATAAACATTATTTAATTCCCCGCTGATTTCCCACATACAGCAACAAAACACCAAAACATTTTTGAAACTATATTTTCACATTTATCTTTGAAAAAAAATCTAGTATGCTACATTGGTATTACAGGAAAATGCCACTTCCTCACAATCCGTATCAAATAAACAAATGTCCTAATATGACATCAAAATTTTGCTTTTCTTAAGGTATAGAAACATTTCTGTGAATTCCAGCATAGAACTTCAATGACATAGTATTTTAGCTCGAGTTTCAGTACAAAGAATGTGTTTGTTATCTGTCCTTCACGTCAGCAAATTCTCTGTTTCCATTTTATAGAATTCTTGGGATGCACAGAAATTTTCTTTCTTTCTTGTTAGCAACAGAAGCTTTTCTTGAAAAGGGTTACTTGTGAACTAAAAACCGTTTTTAGATACTGCAAGTTTCTGTGAAACAAAGAATTGCCTAAATGTAACAACTGTAAAGCCATAAAAACAATTCTAAGGTCTGGTTTTTGGGGGGAGGGGGGCTTTGAACTGATGAATGGTAGCATTACAATCACATGTTTACAAATTGCAGTTGAACAAATCTGTTACTTCTTTGAAACTGCCTTCTGTGACATTGTATTCTCTAGATCAGGGGTGTCCAACCTTGGCAACTTTAAGACTTGTGGACTTCAACTCCCAGAATTCTGGGAGTTGAAGTCCACAAGTCTTAAAGTTGCCAAGGTTGGACACCCCTGATCTAGATGGTGAGCCACAACCCCCTTAACTAGAGAGATTGAATTGAAGAATATCATTGAGATCCTCCTGGGTTCCCCCCCCCTTTTTTTTGTTCTGCACAACTGAATATGGAGAATGGGTGTAGCTACAATTTATTTTCCAGGAAAAGAGAAATCTTTCCAAAGAGGCTGTAGTGATATTCCCAACCTTGACTTGTTTTTCCTCTTAAAACTAGGGCAACAGCAAAATAATAGGAGAAGATTTGTGTCTAGAGACATATCACATCCAAGCCCTTATTAAGCCAAGGAATCAAACCATGACAATGGCATATGGCAAGAATCTGAGCAGTTTGCAATACAGAGAGATAGACTTTTAAGTTTTTACCTGACTTCCTCCCCCACCCACTCCTATTTAGCTTGTCAAACAGGAAAGTTGTTTTGTTTTCATTTAACTTTCTTAATAGGTCTATTATGTGCCCAGTCCTTAAAATTCTGCTGGTAAACTTGTACGCAGTGACTGAACTCATGTTTCCTTGGATATTTAGCTTTCGGGATGTGCTAGTAACATTTTGAACTGGAGCGTGTGCTAATGAAACTAGATAGATGTAGTTTCCAAAATAAATAGTAAAAATTGTGCTTTGATTTGGTTTAGTCAGGCTTGGCTTCAATGTGAATTATGTTATTGAGCCTAATAAAACTCCTTGTGCACAGCTCTGGGGATGAAACCAACGAATGGGACCTTAGCGTGGAAACTCTTATCAAGCATCATGTAGCTTGGTCATGGCCAGCTGGAAAACTCTCAAGTTTCACTAAATTCTGTAGAGTTCATCTCTTAAACACAGAGCTGAAGTCATAGATGTATCCACATAGTTTTTTCTAGGAAGTGGCTTGCTTTTGCCTTTTCCCACAAAGTGGATTTTCTCCCTTCAATTTTCCAGTCTCCTTCAGCATCTTGATATCTCCCTTACAAGTAGTAAGCAGGTGCAACATGTGTCAACTTCTAAACTAAGACAGGGTCACTTTAGTGCAGTGGTCCCCAACCACTGGACCGGTACCGGTTCATGGATCATTTTGTGCTGGTCTGCCTATTTTGGCGCTTGAGAAAGTGCTTCCAGGTGAGCTTGTCGGTCGTTGGTTGTTGGAAAGCAGCGTTTGGGTGCTGAAGGAATCATCACGCCTTAGTTTTGTCAAGGGGGGGGCGGCTTCGAACGAAGAGCCATCCTGATGGCGGTGGAGTCTCGCGTTACTCAGGAGGAGATTAAGAAAGAGCCCGAAAAGCCCATCGACTGCGAGAAGGTACAAAGGAGGAGTTGAAGATGCGGGGAGAAGCAGGGGATGGCTGCCTTACCTTGGTCATGCATGCTGATGCCGGTACCGGTCCATGGATCATTTTGTGATGCCGGTACCGGTCCGTGGTACAAAAAAGGTTGGGGGCCACTGCTTTAGTGCTATTACATGCTGATATTGCCAAAAACAAAAGATAGATGGGATTATTAATTAAGGAACTGAATAATTGGCTATTTATCATTAAATCTTTATTAAAGGTAACTTTGTGTTTAGGAAATGAACTCCATAGAATTTAGTGAAACTTGGAGTTTTTTAGCTTCCATGATCCATCAAGCTACATGATGCTTGATAAGACTTTCCACAGTAAAGCCCTATTTATTAGTTTTATCCCCAAGGCTGTGCACAAGGCATTTTATAATGCCCAGTAACATAATTCACATTGGAATTATCAAAATGTTATACAATCCCCCGGGCATAAAAAGAGGAAGAGGGTTTGGGAGGAGAAAATTAGAAAACAGTGTTTGGAATGCAGAACGATGCAAAAAGACTTTCATGGAAACAACTTCATCAACAAATATAAAACACTCACTTTTAAGTAGTTCCACTCAATTGCTTCAGATTCTTTCCTCATTTTTCTTTCTCTCACAGGCTTTTGATTCAAGGACATGCTTCTGAAAATCAATCTTGGGAAGGGGGTTGCCAGTACAAAAATAATAGCAAAGGTGTTCCATGTGACAATAAACTAATCAGAATTTTGTTACATTTCTTCATGGCAGGGCTCCCAACCCTCGGGCTGCAGCCCATTACTGGGCCTTGAGCTGTTCGGAACTGGGCCATGGAAATGGTGGGCAAAGAGGCATGCACATTCCCACTTGCACGAGCGTCGTGTGAGCAAATCTGCACCTGCTCCATTTTTGCAAGAAGTGGTTAACCACTTCTAAGCCTGCTGCTTGCATAAATGGAGCTGCACATGTGCACACTTGCCCATCACTTGTACCAAACCTCTCTCTCACACCAGTCTGCAAAGCCAGAAAGATTGGGGAACTCTGCTTTATGGGATATACTTGTTAAGCCTGAGTTCCCCAACCAGGGTTAAGGAGACAAGCTAAACAGAATGTGCAGCGTTAGTCAGATAGGCACACAGATAAATGAGTGAGATAAGTTTGTATGTTTATTAACATACAGTAAAAATAACAGATACACTTGTGCTATCAAAAATATAGTTTATTCCATTATGAGTTCATAGCATAGTCAAAATAACAGTCCATTAGTCATGTATCATTTTAGTCAGTCCATTCAGGGATATTCAGTTAGCAAAGTCCGTGTAGAATATCCAATATCAGTTCACTTACAAATCAGTCCTTTGTCTCTCTCCCGTTCGAGTAACGCAGTCTTGAGTCCATGCAGTAATTAGGGATCATCAAAGCCAGAGAGAGAGCAAGCTAACGTTCCTTTCTTCTTTTAAAGTGCTTTCACAACCACTCCCTTAATTACATTCCTATATTTAAAGTTGCAGACACTTTAACTAATAAACTATGATGACATATTTATTATTTTACCTAAACCAGTTAGGGTAAACAATGTTATCCCTAACAGGAATGCCATAAAAATTCAAGATAGCAATGTCGATAGATAGACAGACAGACAGACAGACAGATAGACAGACAGAACCCTGTTTCTCCAGCAATACAGCCTCCCCCAATAGGAAGTCCCAACATGTTTTATAGGCATGAAATGAAATTAAGCCCCTCCCCCCCAAATTAAGGCCTATATTAAAACATGCAAAATGGGGGGGGGAATGGTGGTGGTGGGGCTTGCCGTTAGGAAGTACTTTTGTGGTACACCCGGATATGGTGCTGCCTGCATTGACCCCGATACGAAGTGCCCCACCAACGCCGAAGTCAACATCCAAGGCGTCGCCACCCGCCCGAAGATGCAAGGGGGGGGGAATTAAGTCACCCCCGAAAAGACGGCCTAGCCATTTTTGGGGGGCTCAAAAAAACAATAAGACCCAGCCTTATTATATGAGAATCACGGTGGATAGATAGATAGATAGATAGATAGATAGATAGATAGATAGATAGATAGATAGATAGATAGATAGACAGACAGAGACAGAAAGAAGGAGGGGAGGGAGAGAAATGCTTGCAGTATTATTTAAAAAAAAAACAGTTGAAGAAAGGCAATTCAAAAATAGGCTGTAAATTTTCTTAAAACTTGTTACTGACATAATTCTTTGAGAGTGTTCTGCACCAAAGACTATCCCTGGAAGCTTCTTGCCTTTCATCTCTGTTGTTCTAATTGAGCCCCAAAGTGTTTGACCGGGAAGCCCCTAGCCTTACAAAAGCTAGAGTAAGGCAGTGGGAGAGATTTCCAGGGGTTTGTAATGAACAATCAAAATGACTTTTTCAAAGCTTTTCAGGCTGGTTGGGACTAAGCTTGAGTGCCAACATTTTGGATTTCAAATCCTTTATGTTTCCCCTTTTTGTACCAGGCTAACCCCTCTCTCCCCCTATCCCTCCTTCTCCCGCTCCCGCCTTCTTGCTCTCCCCTGTGTGTGCGCACACAACACACGTCTTCTATATTGTCTAAAAGAAATATGGAAAGATTCATCAGCTCACTATGTTTCTCTCCTGTTTGTTATTACTTCGCATCTACTGGGAATCTAAGCAGGATGATACAAAGGAACTACCTGTTTCTTTTTTTTTTCTTTTTCTTTTGGCAGCACTCACCTGCATGCAATCCTTTATACTTTCCAGCATAGAACTCCTGGATTTTTGCAGCAGAATAAATTCCTCAATGCAATGCTTCATTAAATCTCAATGTCCAACACATACATACAAACCCACCTTTACTAGGTGGGTTAGCAACATATATTTTAACAGAACTTTAAATGTTCATATTGTGAAATATCAGTCTCTGCCAAGATACGCAACATTTGGTGCAGCATATATAGTTGAGTTCTAAGCATGACAGGTCGCTTGAATGAAGCAAATGTGCACGGGACCAATATTCCTAGTCTTGATTATTTTGCTTTTGGATTGCATTGGGTGATGACAGTGGCTATTATTGCTTGCAAGGAAAAAAGATTCTGAATCACGCAAGGTTAACTTAAATGATCAAAGCCTTGTGCATTTATTGTGAAAGCTTGTTTGCTGAGAGTGGTGCCTGAAGCAGACTTTTATAGCATTGTAAATTGGTATATTTTAATTAATGATGTACATTAGAGGGTTCCATATCAACATTTGGCAGGCATAATTAGCATTTGATATATCTAAACAGGGTGGCAGATTCTCTAATGAATAGAGGCTCCAATCCGTTCACCAGGGGCCCAGAATTCTGATCTTGATGCTCCCAAGGCAACCTTGCCTTGAAGACAGGGAGCCGAATTAAGGAGACTGATTCTCTGTGTATTGTCAAGGTAGATGGAAAAGAGGTATCACTCGAGTGATCCTTCAGTAGTTATTATAAAAAACACATTATTTGCTTTGTGTCCAAGGTCGTTGTTACCAAATAATAAAAGACAAAACTTGGGATAGTTCCCAAAAGGAAGCATCACTAAGGTTCACATGTCAGAAATGTTTTAGCTTTCATTCAGATATTCAGGACTGTTCTGTGAAAATGCAATCTGAACATAATAGAATGAGACAATCATTCCTGAGTACAGATTTGACCTGAATACAGGAAAGAATGAGGTGGGAGAGATGTTCCTTAAGAAAGCACTGGAAGATCAGATTCCTGTGATAAAATATTACAGTTGATCCTGAGAGAATACAAGGAATTAGGAATGCATGCAGAGGAGAAGTTATTGTAACAACGGAAAGTTTCAGTTATCTGGGAATAGACTGGGGGCATTCATGCATGGATCATGACAAAGAAGCCAGACTGTTAAATAAATGTAAGTGATTGTGATTTAGAATAGCCTTGGAACCAGTTAGAGGGGAAAGAACTGTACGCTTAATTCTAAGTGGTGTCCAGGATCTGCTGTGAGATGCAGCTTCTGGAAACTGATTCTAATGTTCTCAGATACAGCAACCACACAAATAAAAAAAGTGCTAGTAAGGTCCAACATTGATGACTAAGCTGGGAAGCATTTCAGAATGAGAAAACTGGTGTGTGTGGTGGTGGGGGAACGCACCAAAGGGGAAAAGTGAAGAGACTCGTATCACTTGATAGTGCCTGAAGGTTAATTAAAACCATAGTAACTAATTCTCTGCCAGACCGTACTCTGCGTTAGAAGAACAGATCAACCAAATGGAGGAAAAGGCTAACATGACTTCCTGGGAAGCCATAACAGCTAAGAAGTCATCCTTCCAGATAAGGAAAAATTGTAAGGAAAAAAAGGAGCCCAAACTCTGATCAACACCCTTCCCTCCAAACATAAGCGATGATAAGGACTGCAGAAATAACATTTGAAGAACATATGGCAAAAACTATTAAAGGAAAAAGGAATAATTTCTTTGCATATATTTGAAAATGAGCAAGAGAACAGCTGGGCTGTTGGAGGACAAAGAAGTGAAATGGATGTTTTAAGAGATTATGAAAATTGCAGAGAACCTCAGTGAGTTCTTTGCCTCTATCTTTACTGCAGAGGATACAGAATAGGTACCTGGCTTTCTGTTCTCAGGGAGGAAAGAGAAACAAAGAAAATTGAGGTAACAAGATAAGCTATTTCATGACACCTCAATTGAATGCACTATAACCAATCACCAGTTTCTGATGACATGTGCTTTTAAAGTGAAATTGCTGATCTCTTCATCCAAATATGCAATATCTTACTGAAATTAATTGTGGTGCTTTTGAACTGGAAGCTAGTAAGAGATAACACATAACAGATAATCAGAAGGGTCCTTGTAGGTCATCTAGTCCAACCCCTTGTCCAAGCAGGAGACCCTACACCATTTTTGACAGATGCAATCCAATCTCTTTTTGAAAGTTTCAAGTGATGGCGCTCCCACAACTTCCGAGGGCAACTTCTGTTCCATTGGTTGGTTGTTCTCACTGTCAGAAAGTTTCTCCTTATTTCCAGGTTAAATCTCTCCTTGTTCAGTTTTCATCCATTATCCCTTGTATGGCCTACAGGTGCTTTAGAAAATAACTTGACCCCTTCCTCCCTGTGGCAGCTCCTCAAATATTGGAAGACCGCTATCATGTCTCCCCTGGTCCTTCTCTTCACGAGACTAGCCAAGCCCAGTTCCTGCAACCGTTCGTTGTATGTTTTAGCCTCCAGTCCCCTAACCATTCTGGTTGCTCTTCTCTGTACTTTTTCTAGAGCCTCAACATCTTTTTTATAATGTGGTGACCAAAACTGGATGCAGTATTCTAGGTGTGGTTTTACTAAAGCTTTATAGAGAGGTATTAGTACCTCCCTTGATCTTGACTGTATCCCTCTGTTAATGCAGTTTAGGATTACATTAGCTTTTTTGGCGGCGGCTGCACACGGCTAGCTCATATTTAGCTGGTTGTCCACTAAGACTCCAAGATCCCTCTCACAGTTACTGCTATTGAGCCTGGTTTCACCTGGATCCAGAGGAATTCCGGAAAATTTCTTTTCTATGTGTTTGAGGCAGATTGATAGAAAGGCATATTGTAGAATTGCAGCTTCATTGCTGGTTAAGTAGCATAATTATATATGGGTGTTTAATGATAACAATGTGCAAAATGAAATTAAGTTCAAATAAAGATGCATTTTCATGAAAGGAGTGAACAGCCATAACTGTTTGAAAATAGATCTCAAATGAATTGGTGGTTTCAGTTTGAAATGTGAAAATAAAGTGAAACATTTGAGATGAATTTTAAAATATATTTTGATTTTGTTTCAGTTCAGCATATGATACCAAAACAAGGCAGAAGGTGGCAGTGAAAAAGCTTTCAAGACCTTTCCAGTCCCTTATTCACGCTCGAAGGACTTACCGGGAGCTTAGATTACTCAAGCACATGAAACATGAAAATGTGAGTGGAAAGATTGTGTTATGTAAACCTCCAATAGAAATGGCAATTTGTCTTTTGTTCAGTTTTACTGAAGCAGTAATCAGAAAATCCCACATGCATATAGAAGGATAACTTATCAGAACACTTGTTATGTTGTTGTGTATCCTCAGTTAACCTTACATTCAAGTGAAGATCAGCTTTGTGGTTCTAATAGAACAGGGATGTCAAACTCAAGGCCCCGGGGGCTGAATCCCCTTAGATCTGCTTACATCTGGCCCATGGGGCTGCCCTAGAAATAGTGAAGGACTGGCCCGTGGTGCTTCTGCCAGCGAAAAGAGGCTCCCGAGCTCCGTTTTCAGCAGTCACAGCTTCCTGCAGCTCTCTGCCAGTAGGAATGGAGCTCCATTTTCACTGGCAGAGGATTGCAGGAGGCCGTAGCCACTGAAAACGGAGATTGGGAGCCCATTTTCTCTGGCAGAGTGCTCAAGCCACCCCAGGTGCCCCAGACATGAGTGATGTTGAGTTGGCCACACACACTCTGCCCCCCTTACCCCCCCCAAGGTCAAACACAACCCTGATGCAGCCCTCAATGGAATTGAGTTTGACACCCCTGTGATAGAAGCAGACTTTAACAGGTCTGAGCAGTTTGATTCAGGTAATCTTTTGGTGTTCATTTTAAGAGGACTGGAATGGATATTGGTAAATGAATGAAGAATAAAGATGTACTACATTTCGTTTTCAGTCTTTTTCTACCCAGAACTCTGGCTTTAAATTATTTTGGGCAGTTTACAGTCATAGCATTAAAGATATTTTTAAAGTTATTCCTGCAAAATAATTGCAGCAAAAATGCATATATTTTAGTGTTTTGGTGAAGGCTGAATTTTGAGACACAAATGCAGGGGAGAAAATGCATTTACCAGCATTGTAGAACCTTTTTTACATGACTAATCATTCAAATTGTACCACATGCACAAAAAAAAAAAATCAGTTTATTTATTAATGTAAGATCAAATAGCCTAATTAATATACAGGGATTCACTTGAAAGGTTTTATTTCATTAAGTTTTTTTTTCTTTCTTAAGAAAGAGCTGAGTTTGTTTTGCAATAATTAGAGAGTACAGAACTAGTTCAGTTATAATAGCCCTAATAATTTCAAAAAGGGTATGTCTCATATATTCGCTTCTTTCTTTTGGTCCTTTCACACCTATTTTTCAGAAGACCTGGTTAAATTTGTCTGTTCCATCCAATCTTGAAAAGCCAGGATGGTGCATACATATCATAGTTTTATTGCAAATTAGAGTGACAAACCAGAATAAAACTTAATTTGAGCAGAGATTGTGATATAGAAGAGAGTGCCATTTTTCCCCCCTAGGTTGAATCTTCGCCAAATCAACCAGGAGTATATATGTTTATAGTAAAAGTATCCACAATGCTGGTTCTGTCTTTATCCTGCCCTATAAATTGATATTTTCATGTTTTGCTCTATTATTAAATGCTTTTTTAAAAAGGTAAATGAAAGATGTTGACTTATTTGAAGCATGATAGGACGTAGGTAGACATAGTAATGAACAGGTAGATACTTCTTAAAAACCTGTTCCTGAGTTGGGAGCAATCTGAATCTGAGCTATGAGAAAAAGAAGAAAAACAGTCCTAATTAACCTGTAAGTACAAATACACTCTTAGCAATTAGAATTCAGCAGTTATATACAACTGATATTGTTGACTAAAGTATTCCAAAACCTCTGTTTCTGGTCTCCATTGTCTTTGTCTAGCAATCTGCAAATATAGAGTGTAAAATCCTATAGTATCTTATGCATTTCCTTAGGTAAAATAGAAATTCTTTTTTTTTTTTTTTTGTTTCAGGTTATAGGATTACTAGATGTTTTTACACCTGCAGCATCAATAGACAATTTCAACGAAGTGTAAGTAAAGTTTGAAATAAAATTGATAGTTGGCAATTTACTGGGATGGGAAGTATTGGCATTAGGTAACCAAAATCAAACGTTTATAAGTAGAATTAATTTCAGTGATATAATGAAATATGCGATCAACTTTTTCTGCTGCATTTGTCAAATTTCATAATATTTAATTGTGATGAAGTACACCTATAGGAATACAGTTTCTGGTATGAAAAATGTTAAAAGGGGTTTTGGCTTGCTACTGGAAGGAGGATGTTGTAAGATGAATCATCTTTTTGTTTAATCTTCTTTTGTAAGGGCAGTAATTTTAAATGTTTTTAAAGGAATGTTAAATGGATTAAGATGCTTAAGAAAATAATTCACTTAGAGCATCTTAGTAACTAACTAGTTTATTATCACAATATTTATTATTTTGTTAAGTTGATTAGCTTTTAGCATGCTACAGTATTTCTTGTTTTTGCCACAGAAAACCAACCTGGTTATCCCTCTGAGAAATGTTACAATGCTGTAACAAACTAAAAAGAAAATAGGTTACGTTAGGCATGTTTGTATAGCATTGTTTGCATTCCAAGACTTATTGAGACACTAACAAACACACGTTAGTTCCTTTTTTTCTTCATTTCATCGGCTATGAATTAAAGTCATTCACAGCCCATAATGAGTCTCAAACAGTTTGTAAATAGTCCCATGGAAGTCTGCCAAAATGCATCTGATAAGCACACACCTTTATCTTCCTTGAAATGCTGCCAATGACTAAATTTCCAATTAGTTATACAAGGCCAAACGGAGCACAAATTCAACACAGATCTTCAGGTTTCAAACTGATCAGTACGAACAAAATTGCATCCTGAAAAGGTTCCTGTTCCTTTGCTCCTCCTTTATGTCTTATGGGGGGCCCAATCACCTCCAAGCCTTACTCCTGAGTCACTCCTTTTGTCTTAACTGTTCTTGCCTTCTGGCAGCTCTGTGCATGCATGCACTGGTAACAGGCTCCCTCTGTTCCTCTGCCTTGCTGCTGTCAGATTCTGGAGGCTCTGGAGTCAGCACATAACTCCTAGACGGCCCTGGCCCCATCTCTCTATTGGATGCAGAACCCTCATCTAAGTCTTCCCCAGACCCCCAGATTGGCCCATGTTCCTCCCTACTGTCGGACTCTGCTGCCAGCTCCACAGGCTGCTGGCGGACCACAACACTCTATCCCCATAAATCATTTTAAAGCTGGCTCTGCAATTGATTCAGTTGACCGAGTTTCATGTTTAATAAATAAAAGATAATAAAAAACCCTCTTCTTTTTGCTGCCAAGAAATGTCCTTGTACCTTCAGTTCTTTCAGTAAAAAGTATGCATTTGGCCATTTTGAAAATGTCTGAGCCATTAGTATGAAATAAAAGCTGTCTGACCAGCAAGTTGTCATTCTTAAGCAACAATGAGAGCATGGTACCATGGTTTTACTGCTAGATTTTTCCAGCAGTGGTAGCCATGGATGTATATTGAATTGATTCTGACCCACGCTTTGTCAAACTTAATTAAACACAAACTTGTTTTAAAACAAGTTTTTATTTTATTGCAATGCTGGGAATTACTGTCATTCCCTGCTAGAACTAATTGTAAACAGTTCCCCAAGATAAGCACACGCCTTTCAGTGCTGTCGAATGCTGCTCAAAACAGAAGTATTCAAATTAATTATAACAGAAACCAACCGAATTACAAAAAAAAACCCCAACCAGAGTACACAGAGCTTCAAAGAGGACTCTGAATCTATCAAACTACTTTGCTTCCTGCAAAGCTTTCATCATTGAGGTCTGACTTATCCCTTATGGGAGGGGCAATCACCTCCCAGCCTTACTCCTGAGTCACCCCTTCTACTTCAGCTGTTCTCGCCTTCTAGCAGCTCTGGGCACATGCACACTGGAAACGGCTCCCCTGGGTCCTCTGTTTCGCTGCTGCCAGGCTCTGAAGGCAGCGCCCCATGCCCAGATGGTCCTGGCCCCATCCCTGCATCAGATGCAGAGCCCTCGTCCAAACACTCTCAAGACTCCCTGACTGGTCTCCTTTCTTCCTCGCTGTCCGACTCTGCTGCCATCTGCAGAGGCTGCCAGTGAACCACAACAAGCCACTGCGTCAGGTGGAACTAGAGAAAGAGCAACAGCTTGTTTGACCCAGAAGCTAGGGTGGTCTGAGGCAAGAGTTTGCTACATGCTAGTTACATAAGCAGGAAACAAATAACCTAGCCAATTTATTTCCCAGTGCAGGAGTTGTGAAATGGAGTCAAAGGTGGGGTTTGCCTGTAAGAGTGCCTTGTAAACTCTACGAGTAACCAACAGTGTTGAATAGGGGAAGGCAAGAATTCCTATGAATGAGAAAATATTTGTATCCTAAAACTGATGAAGTTGGATCCATGCAGTTGCCATTTGTGGAGTATGAATTGAGAAGCTCCATGGAAATATTAATAGTCTGTTCATTTGAGTCTCAGAGCAGAATCTCCATGGGTGGGACGTACTTAACTCAAGCAGTAAATTACTTCCAATAGTATATACTATAATGATTTTCTTTTCTGAGCCAAGATTGGGATATGTCTTGAAAGGATCACTAGGAATCCATAGCCCAGTACTTTATACAAACTAGAGTATTGATTAGTAGTCCCTTGCTGGGATTAATAAATAAATAATACCTTGACATTTTATTCTCCCAGATCAGCGGTCCGCCATCTTTTTGGCACTAGGGGGATAGGTCCATGGAGCCACAATATTTCCACATACTGGGGGTGGTGGAGGTTTTGGGCTCGCTCAACCACTGCTTAACTCCAGCTGTTCCTAACAGTCCATGGACCAGTACTGGTCCGTGGCCTGGTGTCGGGGAACTCTGTCCTAGATGATCCAACATATATTTCCCAATATTTCCTGATATGACCAGTGGGAAATTTATGGCTATCCAGATACCTATTTTTGGAATCTAATTTCCGTCATATCTGATGACGGTTTTCAATACTAGGTTAGAGAGGAATTGGAATTGGTACCTTTGCTTTGAGGTAACCTTTCCTTCCTGGAGCAGTTTCTTAGAGGTGAGGGAGGTTATACTCTTCCTTGCCTTTGTCCTTCTCTTGTGTACTATCGGTTTAAACTTCCACCAAAATCTGTACACTGTAGCCAGAAATTGCCTTCTCACAGGGGAATATGTTCTTTTCATCAGAAGTGAACCATTGAATCTGATTTCACGGTTGTGTTTAATTACCCCTAATTTCCTTCTATCAGTTAAGATTTCTGATTTGGCCATTAATCGGTCCCTAGTTGTATCAAATGCTTGTAAGATGCACAGCCTGGAAATTTAAATTGCACTAGTGAAATACATACAGTTATAATAAAATTTTCAAAGCAAATTTAAAAGCAATTATGGTTGAAAAATGATTAAGTCTATAAAACCATTGAGGCTGTAATTTTAAAAAAACCCTATTAAGACTGTGAACTCACTGAGGATTACTCTGCAGTTGGCAAGGAATTGCACTGTAAATGTCTTCATAATCTTGGTTTTGATTTGCAGGTATCTTGTCACCAATTTAATGGGTGCTGACTTGAATAATATAGTGAAGTGTCAAAAATTGACAGATGATCATATACAGTTTCTTATATATCAGTTACTTCGAGGACTAAAGGTAAAAGCCACGGGAACATTTCATTTATTTATTTAAAAGTATTTGTAATTCACTACAATCCAGTAAGATTTTGGACAGTCCACCACACCATATATTCAAAGCAAAAGCAAGATTACAAAGTTCATATAACAAACAATAACGGTCATCAGTTGAAACCTTATGAATGAAGGAGAATATACGTGGGTATAATGTTGGATAATGTTGCAGGATAATGTTGCAGGATCCAATCTGGGTCGGTCACTGGACCACTAGAGAAGGGTTCCTTGAAGATTGTTTCCCTCATGAGCTGGTAACGACTCAGATTGGATCCTGCAATTGAAATCTTACACATTATAGATACCGTTTAGAGAAACTAAACTGAAGACCAAATACTTTCTGACTGATTTTTGAAAATGCCAGCAGAGTAGGATCCACCTGCCCTGCTGGTGGGAGAATATTTCATAAAACTGAAGTAAAAGTGACTGTCTCAGTAACGCTGGAATTGTTTCTTGGCTGGAACATTTTTCTTCTTTGTGCTGTCCTTATTGTTTACAGCTACAAATAACACTAGACTTACAACCATTTGGACTTATGGTCATTTTTCACCATTATAATAATTACAGCATCCCTGTAGTCATACAATCAAAATTTCTGCGCCTTGGCAACTGGCCTGTATTTATGTTGATTGCAGTAACCTGGGGTCATGTGATCAATCAGCTTTTGTGACTTTCTAACAAGTAAAGTCAATGGGGAAGCCAGATTTACTGAACAACCATGTTACTAACTGAACAACTTCAGTGATAACAACTGGTGAGAAAGGTGGGGACAAAACTCACTTAACAACTGTCTTGCTTAGTATGAGAAATTTGGTGCTCAATTGTGGCCATAAGTCGAGGACTACCCTGTATAGGTTTTTTTAAAAAAAAATTTGGAAGGAATTGAGAATACATCTTTCAGTTGGTAAATTTTAACTCCAGTGTGTAAGCTGACACCCAATGAATAGTCACACTTATTTACTTGAGATTCTCCCTACAGCAAGAATGTTGAATCAGATATTGTATGGTTTTTATTTCAAGGGATGCTTGAAATTTATCTTTGATTTACAAAATTAAATTAATTACACTGCAGTGCTGTTTCTTGCAGATTTCAGGGTTAAATGCTCCAGTTTGGAAAGATATTGAATGTGAAGTCTGCCATTTCAACACTACTTTATCAATTAATTGATTAAACAAACTTTAACAAACTTTATGATTTATTTGATTTGTCAATCGCTTACAAAATAATAGGTATAAGTATAAACATGAGTAAGAATACAGAAAATAGGTATGATTAAATGGGGACAATAGGATAGGGACGGGAGGCACAATGGTGCAATTATGCACTTGCATAACTCTCCATCTACCAGAAGGAATTCCTGGGAGCAAACAGACTAAAATACAATACTCTAAAAATAAAAAGACCATTTAATACAATAAAACTCGCATTCGTCTATCAACCACTATGCCAGCTCCATCAACATCCTGCCCCATTGGCTTGAGAAAAAGCCGAGTGTTCATTGCATTCCTGGAGGCCCACAGAATCAGGATCATGCATACCTCCTGTCTCCCTTACATAGCAACTCTGGGCAATTTCTAAATGAGATATAGATAGAAGAAAGAAAGGGAGGGAGGAAGGGAGAGAAAGAGATGATGGAGACAGAGAGATTGAGATTGAGATTTTCCTGTGTCCTTACCAGCATTACAATTCTGTATTTTGAATCATGGAAAGTTGTTTGATAAGGCAAACACCATAATGGAGAAGGTACTATTGTATGTGGTTATGTATTGAACATATTTTGACTTGGAAATCAATTTATTTTTTCCCTTCCTTTGTGACATTGTTGTTAAACATATCTCATGCATTATATTATTTTGGCATTTATGTTGCACAGTATCGACAAATTAATACTCTGATCTTTAGATAATTTAGACATCAAATCTTTTTGAATGTGATAGTTGGAAGTTAGCTGTAGCTCTGCAGTAGAACTAAGAATCATAGAACTGCATATTTGAAAAGGATCCAAAGTATAATTTAATCCAGCCCTTTGCAATAAGCATGAAGACCAATTTCTAATATCTGAACAAAGAGGGTGATTTTGCAGGACCACAACGAATTGAGAACAAATATGAATTTGCTTTTCTGAAATGCCTGGGAAATCCATATATATCCTTTGTATGTATACCCACAAATACCCACATAAATAATATCCATTCCCATGGTAATGCTATGGTAATGGTATTCTTGCTTTCCAGAAAAAGATAAGTATTTTTTTACAAGACACAGCATATGCAGGTTTATATATTGCAGTTTTTTTGAGACTTTGAAGCTCCATGCATTTTGGAGTAGAAATTAAATAAGCCTATCAGCCAAGAATTTATGATCTTTTGTGGAAAACTGTACTCTCTTTTTCTTTCTCCGATTACAGTACTGTTTTCCAAGAAGAGACAGTTTTCTAACTGGCAATTTTTATACTGAAGGCCCCTAGATTCAATTGCAAAGAGTGGTGGGGTGTGTGCTTTAAAATGCCATTTAAAATGTAATCAAAGTACTATGAGTTTGTAGTGTGGAAACAAATGCAGCCTAACTAAAACTGTACTTTGTAGAAAAATATGAGTCAAAGCAAATGGTTTCTGATACTCATGTTCATTCAGCCGTGTTTGATTTTGACCTTACCTGTTTTCTCTTCATGTTTGCAGTATATTCATTCCGCTGGAATCATTCACCGGGTAAGTTTCAATCACTGATAAGATGCTTTGTATACTTCTGCACTGACTAGTTTTATCATCTTAAATTTAACCCTATTTTAATAGTCTTTTCATTCTGATTCAGGACCTGAAGCCCAGTAACTTAGCTGTTAATGAAGACTGTGAATTAAGGGTAGGATTTATGCTATTTTAATTCCCTCCTCTCTTTCTCTCTCTGTCTTTCTGTTTCTCCCCCCTCTCTCTTCTACCTTCTCTCCCTCCCTCTTCCCCACCCTCATCTCATCTATCAAAATGTTCTGCCAGTCTCACCCTAAGACAACTCAGGGAATCTTACACAGTTAAAAGCAATAGAATTATACAAATACACACACAGAGTAATGATAAAATTTGAAATTGTGGTAAAGAGATGGAGAGGCAAAGGAATAAGATGTGCAAGCAAATCATTGTCCATTATTCCCTAAGCTAAATAACATTTACAGAAAGTGTGATATTGATAAAATTATTTAATTTAAAAGTGATAGGAATCATCTTGATTATTAAATAGGCTGCTGTGGAAGTTTTGGATCTTCATTCATGACAGTAATTGCATCTAAGTAACTGCTCACAGTTGCATATTAGGCCTTGCAAGTATAAATGAAAGAATAGATATATACGGGATCTACATTGCTGGAATTAAAGCCTAATATTTGGAAAGGAAGATTAAATGCTATATATTAGCAACAAATAGGAATCTCCTGAATAGATGACAAAATTGCTATTGATTTTTTTCTGAATGTTTATACCAAGATATGAAATTCTGTTATAGGATATGTCACTTAATAATGATTTTATCCCAAGTTAGGTAGTAATGCCAAATAATGTTTTGTCCAAAGATAAATATGCACATTGATAAGAATATAAGTAATTATACAATTAAATAGAGCAGTTAAAAATTATTCATCACTTGCATACTGTTTCATGGAATGGGAAAACTTATCAAAAGACACAATCTGAACAACAGGAAATGGCATTTACATTTGACCCACAATGGAATCTGTGCTCCAGAAAATGTTACCCATAAAATAATCCCCTTCCTACTTACCAGTAACATTTTCAAAAAAAAAATTACCCTGTTCAAGAGAAAATGATCCTGATAATTAAGTGAAGGAGAATATATAAAAAGCCAAATAACTTCAAATAACATTGTCCTGGATTTGGTGAAAGAGAAGGGGGAAAACCCCTTGGTATCATTAGAAAAGTTAATAACAGCAACTACCTCTTAGTTGAGTGTTTCTCAACCATGTCAACTTTAAGAGGAGTGAACTTCAACTCTCAGAATTCCCCAGTCGTCATGCTGGCTGGTCCTATTTAGCTGTCATTTGTTCATCATTGCTACAGAGCTTTGTAGCGGTCATAGATTACAAAAGAAATGATATGTTTCTAAGATGTATGTAATCAAAGTCTTTGGATCTTATTTCATTTAAAAATGAAATTGTCCTGTCTTATAAATGTAAATTTTATATTTGAATATGGTGAATTTGAAAGCATATTGACCCAGTATAAAGTTTTATGCCAATATTTGCGTGATTAGGCATTCTATTAATTCCTAATTTGATTGTCTGGAATAAAGTCCATATATCTTTGTATTGCAGTTATCTCTTCCACCCAAACTCAACATTTTCTTTCGTAGTAAAACATAATTCTCCCATCCTTTGGTCAGATGACTTGATGCTCTATTTATGTTACTTTCCCAGTCCTGGAAATTGGAACCCCTATTGTATGTGTAAGTTCACCTATGTGATTAATAGGCAGTGCCTCAGACCCTGTAACAACCTGATATCCGATCCATTGAATTGACCTCTAAACAATTATGTTGGGGTCTGCAGACGAGGACCGAAATGGTGGACTGTCTTCCATCACCCCTACCTGTTGGCATGCTGAATTAGACCTACTAAGTTGAACAATACCCAAGAGCCACAGGTTCCTTAATGCTGTGCTAAGCCATGCAGCCTGGTATTGGTGGGCATAAAGTTCTTTCTTCAGGGATATAAATCAGCCAAATATTTATATTTTAGCATCAAGGTACTATCTTAAAAATCCAGCCTCTCTATGATTTGATGCATACAGTGAATTAAAATGCTGGTGTTTTAGCCAGATATTTAAGATAATAATACTATTCCACTGAAATCAATCTCAAAAATATTGTCATCCACTTTATGCCCTTTACCACAAGCCTCTGTCAAAATTCAGTTTTTCCTACCAGTTTTATATTTGGGTCTGTGCTGGCTTTAAGAAAAGATAGTGAGGAGATGATCAGAATAAGCTGATATAACCTATTGCGTTATTGTTCAACAGAATTACATGTTATTTTTCTTCAAACCACCCCTCAATTTGTTGTGCTCTATATCATGGCCCTCTGCAGAGCAAAAAATTGCTGTATAATCTGTCATGTAATTTAAAGGCATAAGGACTTTGTTAGTTTGAACAACTACTGTTTTTTTTTCAATTTCCCTGGATTTGAATCATGAGATGATAAAGATTATAATTATATCCACTCTTTGTTTTGTATAATTCAAGGAATGTACAAAAGCAGCTGCCAGTTTCCCCAACAACAATAAACCTATGAATTTGTGGGTTGGGCTGAGGAGGAGTTACTGGAAAAGAGTCACCCAGTTGGCCTATGGGAGGACTGGAACTCACGGACTCTTGGTTTCTAATCCAATACCTAATCCTGTACCAAATTGGCCCTCTGGTTTGGTTGTCTTGTCAATGCAGTTTTTAATGAGTTACAATAATCAGAATAAAAAGGAGTGGGAACATTTAATATAACTAAAATAATAGGAAACTTTATTCATGATTTTGTAGATTTTAGACTTTGGCTTAGCCCGGCAAACTGATGATGAAATGACAGGCTATGTGGCAACCCGATGGTACAGAGCCCCAGAAATCATGTTAAACTGGATGCATTATAATCAGACAGGTAAAGTAAATATTATTTCTTACTGATATGTACTATGGTGTGTGTGTGTGTGATGACCCGGGGCATGGCACAAAGGCACACAGTCAGATAATCAATAAGAGTCCCTTTATTATTTCCCACTTTGCCCCCAATGTACTGGTTACCTTCTGGCTGGAGAAAAACTCAGGAACAGCTTTTGACTGCAGAAAATTAAGTCCAAAACATGGTCAACACAAACTGTAACTTAAAGTCCAATCAAGCCAAACTGAAGAAATTAGTTTGGCTGGGTAGGAGCAAGAATTTCAGACTTGAAGGCACGGCAAAACTCACACGGTTGGGAAGACACCAGGAACATAGATAAGCAATGACAGCACAAGATAAAGTCATGTTTGCTCCCAGCAGCCTGCTGCACAAAGTCTGCCTTTCTTATAAACTATGTTCCCAGCTGTGGCTAATGAAGGTAATCAGGGCCCTTTCCTTCCCCATAAGCCACACAACCCATGTTGCTCTCTTCTCTGTTCCTCCCTGCATGCCTTAGGATGAAGAGGGGGTGGGCCTGGGTCTTCCTCTGAACTTCCTCTCCCTTGTTCTATCTCTCCCCTGCTCTGCCCAGCTGGATTTTGCCCTTTCCCAGTTTCCTCCACAGCCAACAGAGCTACACTCCCATTCCCTGTCAGCTGTTTGGCTTCCTCCTCGGATTCAGACTCTGACAGGGGCATGACAGTGTGTGTGGATGGATGGATGGATGGATGGATGGATAGATAGATAGATAGATAGATAGATAGATAGATAGATAGATAGATAGATATAGTAAGGTCTTGGATTATACAGAATGTCTTGACTTGTGTATTTATGTCTTGGCAGTTGATATTTGGTCAGTTGGATGCATCATGGCAGAGCTGCTGAAAGGGAAGGCTCTTTTTCCAGGAAATGACTGTATCCTTCTTCTTACAACCCCACCCCACTCCCCAACCCAAAAAACATGGTAACAGGCTGCAGATCTTGCTTTGCACTTAAAGCTTTTAAGGCGATATTAGACATTAAGCAAAATTGCTATAGCAAACGTGTAACAAATAGCTAAAGTGACTGTTTTTCACAGCCGGTAATAGCCATAAAGGCTCAGAACATAATGTGTCATTAAGCTGCAGTAGACTGACTGAATTTTGTTCTTGTATGTCTCATTTAACTAATGACCAGCAAACAAACACAGCTTACAACTGCCAGTAGTTTGTGAGTTGCTGTTGAAGGCCAAAGCTACTGGGTAATTTGTTTGGTAAGCCTGAAAGCCAGTTGCTAATGGTGGCTCTTATAAGAAGCTGCCCTTGAAGCAAATTAAGGAACTGGGCAAATAGTTTGTGATGTGTTGTGTATAGTTTTTGAATAACAAGACCTGGTGATTTTCACACTTCCCACCTTAATTTCTAGGCTACGTGGATTTTAGAGACTGGTGTTACAAGATAATGCTGATTCAAAAGCCTGAACAGAAAATAATTTCATTCACAATGAAGGGAAAATAGGATATTTATATAACATTAGAAAATATGGTTCCTTTCAATCGCCAACATAAGGTATTCCCTTGGTTTGGGCCATTATACCATCTCATGTTTGAAGAGAAAGACACATAATTGTTCTGCATGAAGAATAATAGTATTCAATGATGTTTAAGCACTTTCAAGCAAATAATAGCCTGATTGAAAACTGTCCAAGTTGAGATGGTAAGTGATGGTGAAATGCATTCTGGTGACTTAAGAATCTGATGTTTCTGTTTACTTCTTTAATTTAAATTGGATTTCTGAGGGCTCTTTAGTGTCATCTCAATGGGTATTATTATAAATGCCTATACCTCAATTGTACTTTGTCTTTATCCAATATAATTTTGTTCACTTGTTTGGCTTGTTTGCATTGGTTAATATGATATGTGAACCTACCTATTGTAGTTTTATGATATGTAGGAATCATCTGTGGCTTGATCAGCAACAATGGTTTTAAAACTTATTTATGATCCAGGCCAATTTGTTGATAGAAGTATCCATCTCTGTACATCATCTTTTTATTCTCCTTTCTATTTTAGATAGCAGAACAAAAGAACTATGTGTGCATTTGGCAGTTTATATGTGCATATATCTCCTTTGCTATCTTTCCTACCTTTCTTGTAGTTTTCTTAAAACTGTTACAGATATCGACCAGCTGAAACGAATAATGGAAGTAGTTGGTACACCTAGTTCTGAACTTCTCAAAAAAATATCATCAGAACATGTAAATATGACTTATTAATAGGATCATAATTAATTTTTCATTTAATCTGTTACATGACTGACACTGATTTCCTGACAATGTTCTTTTCAGTTGCATGTTTTTATCAAGTTGATTTTCAGATATGAGTGATCTTATATATTTTTTTCAAAAACGCAACCTCCAAAGAATTGGTGCTTTTCACATGACTACATTGTGGATTTCTGAGTATCAAACAATCAATAAAAACATTTGATTTCTAGTTAATTAACCAATTGCTGAAGCAAATATTTATAGAGAAGCACTCTTAGGGAAGTACCATTCTTCTTAAAGATGTAATTTCTACAGGAAGTCTTTTTGTTTTTGTTTTAATGTTAATTATATGGATCTTGTTTTTGTTTATTATATGGATTTCTGTTTCTTTGAAATATATACATCTGAAGCATATTTAAAGACAAAGGTTAGCAAAGGTTAGCTGCTATATTTCTTGTGGTCATCTCCCCTTAGTGTAATTTGAAGCAAAATAAGGTGATTTTAAGGTTGGAAATAATGTCTCTTGGCAGATGAAAGCATCTTACTATTTACTTCCATTGTTTCACTTGCATAGAACTCGAATCTTATATAGAAACAAGAGGCTGTTTGTTGGCCTACATTGACTTCTAACTTGTTGGAAGATCTCTGCTGAAGAGCAAACCACTTGCCAAATATAAGGCTACACCAAACTTCTTGTACTTTGCTTATTGTCACATCTCTTTCCATCTGAATTCTGCCAAACATTTCCTAACACAAGCCCCCCCCCCCCCAAAAAAAAATCTCTATAGTTTTTGGCACTATAGAAAGAATGACATTTTGATCTTTCTAGTCCTGAAAAGCTCCTTGGACCTTTATAGTGGTGGTCTCTATTAAATGATAGTTACAATGTGCAGCTTGTGTGGATCTTATTGGAGTAGAAAATTATGGCATCTTTTCTATAATCATATCTGTCCTTGGTCTTTTTTTACAGATGTGCATATAATTAAAGAGATTAGGAAGCTCAGGAATTCTATTCTGTCTAATTAAAATCTACATTGAGCAGCAAGATAAACGAAAAGAATGATGAAAGATACTTTCATCTTCTGTTTCTCATTCTGCCATGTAATTTGTACATTTTATAAATATTGGGGACATTTGATTATAACTGAATGCAGTCACAAGTCATATTTTCAGGGGTGAACCATTTAATCTCAAACTTTTAATTTATGTATGTTTATGCAATTTCATGTTTGCAGGCCAGAAAATATATAGAATCTCTACCATACATGCCTCAACAGGATCTGAAAGTAGTATTTCGTGGAGCAAACCCATTAGGTAAATATTTATTACTTACTACCGTGTTTCTCCAACAATACGGCCTCCCCCAATAGAAAGTCCCAGCATGCTTTATAGGCATAAAATCAAAATTAAGCCCCTTCCCCAAAATTAAGGCCTATATTAAACATGCGAAATGGGGAGGAATGGCGGGGGGGGCTTGGCGTTAAGAAGTACTTTTCTTGCATACCCGGATATGGTGCTGCCTGCGTTGACTTTGGCGTTGGTAGGGCACTTTGTATCAGGAGACCTTCCGCCACCGTTGCTTCCCCTTCTCCCCGTGATGCTGCAGCATTTACAGCAATGCCACGGCGTTTGGTGCAGCCACGTGTGGCCAGCCAGGGATCCTCCCTGCAACCGGAGCCCGGTGGAGACACTTGGCTTGAGGCACTCCTGTCACTGCCTTCCCTTCGCCTTTGAAGGCAAAGCCAATTCTTTTAAAAATGATTCCCCACTACTGGTGCGACAAAGACTCCCCTGCCCGAGAGGGCAGCCTACCCCCACTTGGGGAGGTGAATCTCCTGGGGCCACAGCACAGGATCGGCCCACCCTGGGAGAAGCTGCCATCCCTTCCTGGCGCTGGGCAGAGCGCAGAGAGCTTTGCCTGGGGTGCCCAGCGCAGCTGACAGGCAGGCCCTCCTGTCTGGCGGCGGACCTCTCACCAAGGCAGCAACCACCTCCCCACTGGACCTTTCACTCATCCCGCCAGGGCCGCACCAGAGCCGTGCGGACTGGGCAACGCTGGGAAAGTGAGCCACAGGTACGCGCCCGCCTGCCAAGCAAAAGAGCAACGCTGCAGCATTTGGTGCAGTCACGCATGGCCAGCCAGGGCTCCTCCCTGTGACCGGAGCCCGGCGGAGACACTCGGCCTCAGGCGCTCCTGTCACCACCTTCCCTCCGCCTTCGAAGGTAAAGCCAATTCTTTTAAAAACGATGCCCTACTACCGGTACGACAAAGACTCCCTTGCCCAAGAGGGCAGCCCAACCCCACATGGGGAGGTGAATCTCCTGGGGCCGCAGCACAGGATCGGCCCACCCAGGGAGAAGCACCCAGCCACCATCCCTGCCTGGCGCCGGGCAGAGCACGAAGAGCGCCTCCCGCCGGACCCTCCGCTCATCCCGCCAGAGCCATGCAGGCTGGGCAGAGCCGGGAAAGCAAGCCGCGGGTGCGCGCCCGCCTGCCAAGCGAAAGACCCGGGCTGATCTGAGCTTGGCTTCCTTCCCAAGTCCCTCCAGCCCAAACCTGAAGGGGCCACTGGGAGAGGCCACCCGAGGCAGTGATAGCGCCCACCCATCTGTGCACAGGGAGGCAAGGTGATGGCCTGTGCCACGTCCTCCGAGCTGAGCCCCGCCGAGTGAGCGCCTTTGCCCGATGCCACTGCAACATTTGGAACTGCCAGCGCATTTGGAGATGCATGGGGATGGGACAGGCTGGGCGAGGGGTGGAAAGGACGGGTGGTTTTGGGCTCTCTCTGCCAGACCCACCGGCCAGGGAAGCAGCGCTGCCATCTCGCCTCCCTGTCCGTGGATGGGTGGGCGCTATCACTGCCTCGGGCAGCCTCTCCCAATGGCCCCTTCAGGTTTGGGCTGGAGGGACTTGGGAAGGAAGCCAAGCTGAGGTTGGCCCGGCTCTTTTGCTTGGCAGGCGGGCGCGCACCTGTGGCTCACTTTCCCAGCGTTGCCCAGCCCGCACGGCTCTGGTGCAGCCCTGGCGGGATGAGTGGAAGGTCCAGTGGGGAGGCGCTTGCTGCCTTGGCGAGAGGTCCGCCGCCGGACAGGAGGGCCCGCCTGTCAGCTGCGCTGGGCACCCCAGGCAAAGCTCTTTGCGCTCTGCCCAGCGCCAGGAAGGGATGGCAGCTTCTCCCAGGGTGGGCCGATCCTGCGCTGTGGCCCCAGGAGATTCACCTCCCCACATGGGGGTAGGCTGCCCTCTCGGGCAGGGGAGTCTTTGTCGTACCAGTAGTGGGGAATTATTTTTAAAAGAATTTGCTTTGCCTTCAAAGGCGAAGGGAAGGCAGTGACAGGAGCGCCTCAAGCCAAGTGTCTCCACCGGGCTCCGGTTGCAGGGAGGAGCCCTGGCTGGCCATGCGTGACTGCACCAAATGCTGCAGTGTTGCTCTAAACGCCGCGGCAGCAGGGGAGAAGGGAAAGCAACGGTGGCGGAAGGTCTCCCAATACAAAGTGCCCCACCAACGCCGAGGTCAACATCCAAGCCGTTGCCGCCCACCTGCCCGAGGATGCAAGAGGGGGGGAATTAAGTCACCCCTGAAAAGACGGCCCAGCTGTTTTTTCAGGGTCAAAAAAAAATAAGGCTCGGCCTTATTTTGTGAGAAACACGGTACTATTCTAGGAGGAATAATCACTTTAAATGGAAAACAAACCATTACTACAAATTTCCAAATATTTTCCACTTAACACTGAGACTGGTTATAAAAATTGCATTGGGTATAGACATACTCCAAATGAATTACTCCTTCAGACCATTTTATTTATAAACTAAGGATTATTTCTTTTTCATTATATTGATTACTTTTAATATAAATATTCTGTAGGAGAGGTATATAAGAAAAAAGAAATAGATAAATCAGATAGATAGATAGATAGGCAGGCAGGCATAGGAATAAAAATTTTGGTCATAATTTGCAAACTATTAATATGTAAACAGTTAGTGAATTCTTTATGTCAAGGTTCCCAAACATTTTGGGAGTGTAGCTGCTTTTGGAATTTTGAGTCTTGAGAACATAATGTGGATATATCACAAAACAGGTACCCTGCAAAGGTCTTGCTCATTCACAAAATAAGCGCTGGGTTACATAAATAATGAAATATCTCAAGGGAATCAAGGAAACGTCAGGCAGAGAGTGCCAAAGATCCACGGTTCATCCCTAACTCTATATATTCTTTTCTACTGGAAATAAATTGTTACACATAATTTGTATCTCAAGTATTGCTGCCTGAGATTAGGTTGGAAATTTTGGCAGTGGAATTGAAAATATGTAGACTTTCTTAATAGTTAATTTAAAATCGATGAGCTGCTTTGTATTATTTCAATTTTTGGTATCTAGCTGTGGATCTTCTTGAGAAGATGCTCATCCTGGACAGTGACAAAAGAATAACGGCCTCAGAAGCACTTGCACATCCTTATTTTGCTCAGTATCATGATCCTGAGGATGAACCAGAAGCAGAGGTGTATGATGAATCAATAGAAAATAAAGAAAGGGTTATAGATGAATGGAAAGGTAAGAAAGTATTTTCTTGGAGCATGAATGTTATGAATGCTTATAACACATACTAAGCATTATTAAGTATCACAAAGATACGTTTACAGAAAGTGAGTCACACAGCCTAAGTAGCAGAGTCAAATATCAACAAAGGGTTAAATTGCCCACAATCCCCTTTTTATTTTAGAGACTTATTTGATTTATTTTTATTTCTTATTTTACAAGACATATTCCCATCGAACACTTTTAGGGATGGCATAATTAGATGTTTGTGCAGAAGCTCAGGAAAATGTACATAGCTTTCCATCCTTCTGGTTTTCTCCATAATAAGAATAGGTTGGACTAACCAGCTCAAAATCACCAAATGAGCTTCCATGAATGCAGGTGAGCTAGAATGTGAGTCTTCTGAGTTCCAGGTCAACACATGAACCACTTTACCAGACTGCCTTTCATATATATAATTTTAAGATATAATTTGGATGTTAACGTATTTGAGGTTAAAAGAAATCTTCAGTGCCAGGTTGCAAATATTGTTTCAGCTAGGACTGCCATATCTGGGGTGCAAACTCAAGGCAAGAACTTGACGATAGCCTAGAATATCTAGTATCTGGTAGTTCTCTGTATGCCTTTGGTGCCATTTACTATTCATGTGGGAAAAAATGGACAAAAAATGAAAATAGGGACATATAACTAAGGCAGTTATATCAAAGTTTATATCAGCATATAGCCTGAATCTGCAAAGATGAAGTCAGGAAAGCAGAAGTTTAGAATAAACTAAGACTTGCAACAAAAGTCAAAGATAATGATAAAAAAAAGTTTCAGCATATAAATAACAAGGAAAAAGACAAGGAAAACAGTAGGTCCACTTAAAAGAAAGATGGCAAGAAAACAACAGGCAGCAGAGAACTGCTTAATTCATTATTTGCATTAGTCTTCATGAAAAAAGAAAGTATAAATCAACCTACCAAAAACATAACTGTAAAAGACAGACTAGAAACAAAAATTAAAATAAGCAAGAAAATGGTTAGAGAACACCTGTATGATCTTGACGAATATAAATCACCAAGATCTGATGTATTACATCCCAGAGTTCTAAAGGAGTTGGCAAATGTCATGTCAGAATTATTGTACCATATCTTTTAAAAATCCTGGAACACCGGGAAATTACCTCAGGATTGGAAAAGAGCTGATGTGGTTTCCATCTTCAAAAGCGGGGGGAAAACAGACCCAGGAAACTACAGACCAAACCACTTAACAGTAATACCTGGGAAGATACTGGAAAGGATAATCAAAAAACAGATCTGCAAACATCTAAAAACAAATAACGTTATAACTAAAAGCCAGCTTGGATTTGTTAAAAACAGATCATGCCAAACCAACCCTATTTCATTCTTTAATAAACTGTGTAAATCAATAGACCAGCGAATGCTGCAGACATAGTATCTTAGTTTTCATTAAGGCATCTGACATGGGAGACCACAAAGTATTTCATGGTAAGCTAGAAAAATGTGGAATAGACAACATCATCATCAGATGGATTTGTAACTGGCTGACAAACCATACACAACAAGTCATCCTTAATGGTACTACATCTACATGGACGGAAGTAAGCAAGGTTCCATCTTAGGCCCAGTACTCTTCAATATCTTCATAAATGACTTAAATGAGGGAATAGAAGGAGAACTCATCAAATTTGCAGATGATACTAAGCTGGCAGGAATAGCCAATACCCCAGAAGACAAGCTCAGGATCCAAAAAGATCTTGACAGATTTGAACAATTTGCCCTATCCAACAAAATGAAATTTATGTGGAGAAAAGCAAGGTTTTATGCTTACGCAGGAAAACCCAAGGTACAAGTACAGATCAGGCAAAACCTGGCTCAAAAATAGTAACTGAGAGGGACCCAGTGGACAATCACTTAAATATGAGCCAGGAGTGTGCGGCAGCAGCCCAAAAAGCTAATACAATCCTTGGTTGTATAAACAGAGGCATAGAAGCGAAATCACGTGAAGTATTAGTACCATTTTATTAAAGCCTTAGGCCACACCTGGAATGTTCTGATTAGTTTGGTCACTATGTTACAAAAAATGACACTTTTGAAAAAGGACAAAGTAGAACTTAAGATGATTAAAGGCCTGAAGACAAAAACATAAGAAGAACGGTTGCAGGATTTGGGCTTGGCTACTCGAGAGAAAAGATGAAGTCGAGTGGGACATGATAGCAGAATTCAAGGATTTGAGAGGTTCCCACAAACAGGATGGAGTCAACTTATTTTTGAAAGCACCAGAGGACAAAAGAAACAATGGAGGGAAACTCATCAAGGAGAGAAGCAACTTGGAATTAAGAAGAAACTTCCGAACAGAACAATTAACCAGCGGAATAGCTTGCCATCAGAAGTTGAAGGTGCTTCATCACTGGACAGTCACATGTCTGAAATGGTATAGGGTCTACTTTGAGCGGGGGGTTGGAAGATTCCTTCCAGCTCTCTTCTGACTGGATGCTCACTGACAAGATATGGTACAGTAACTTTAACTCCTACATTCTCTTGATTTGCTGTTGAAATAACTTTTAGAAACATAAAGATGCCCCTCCTGCTGACGACCTTCATACCAGCATGTGCCATTTAGTCCTGGTTTAGTACTGGCAACGATTAGTGCACACATGTCTACATTAACTCCCCACTGAATTTTCATCAAAACTGTTGCAAGAGCATATAAATAGATAAAGGAAATTACTTTGTTTTATAACGTCTGGTGTGCCTTTTATCAAGCCTCAGGAAATACTTTCCAGTAATGTTTTACTTCCTTTAAAAAAATGCAGGAAAAGGCTAGAACAATGTGGAAAATTCTTGTTTTAAGAATTGGTGGATATAGCTAACAAATGGATACTAGGCTGTTCAATATTTTTCATTAATCTTAAGCACATTTATTGATTGCACCATTAAACACATGGAAGCTTTCATGCATCCAAATGCTGAAAAATTGTGTCCATGATGTCTCACACAGAACTTTTCTTTCAATAATTTTAAGGGTATTTATTTATTTATTTTTTAAGGGTATTTATTTATTTTTTTGTCAACTTCTAAGAAGCCAGACTTTAAAAAGTAAGGGGTTATTACTATTTTTTAAAAGCCTCTATGACTCCATTTTATTTATTTGAACAAAACTCCACTGAACTCCAAAACTCCATTGAACTCCATTTTATTTATTTATGCAAAAAACAAAAAAACAAAAAACAGGTCATTGGTTTTGTTGATATTTGAAGTTCCGGTGGTGGGATCCAGTATATGTCCTGGATATGTACAGGACAGGTGCAGTTGTACCAGATTTGTGGTTGTTATGGCAGGTGTTAAACTCCAAGTCACCCTCAACTAGGCAGTTTCAATATATATATTTAATCCCGTCAAGATTTCTATGACAATTGAGTGATATTCTAGAGTTGATTCATACCCTGGAAAACAAACTAATGTAGAGTATAGTTGGTACATGGATAGTTTCCCAACATTAACCTAGCCTCTCATTTCCAGCCGCCCTCATAATTAACAGATTATCAAATAATGTTTTTGAAAAGCAAGGTAGAAGTCTTCTAAAAAAGAGTTCACTAATTACACATCCTCCAGTCCGAGCTGCATTGTGGTGTGTCCAGACAAACATGGCTTGGAGAAATTAATTCCAGATCAGACTTTCATGCAGAATTAAATACTCAATAATTATTGTGGTTCGCCAGCAGCAAGTGCAGACAGCTGAGGTCTTGGAGAGTGAGGACTTGGAGGAGGGGCTTGTGTGTGATGCAGGGATGGGGCCAGGACCATCAGGGAGTAGAATGCTGCCTTCGGAGATTGTGGAGGCTGGCAGTAGTGATGAAGAGGTCCCCAAGGAGCTTGTGCCCAGTGTGCGTGCAAGCAGGGCTGCTTGAAGGAAAGAGCAGCTGCAGCAGCACGGGTGACTTGGGAGTAAGGCTGTAAGGTCATAGGCCCTCCCTTAAGAGATAAAAGCCAGCTGAGAAACTGGAGTTCTTTGCAGGAAGCAAATAAGTTTTTGCACTCAAGCCTTGTGGACATTCCAAATATCTTGGTTGGTGTTTGGAGACTCTTTATGTTTGAAATATTTCTTAATAACTTTATCTAGTGTTCTTGGCAGCCTTGCACAACCTTGGCAAGGCTCATTCTTATCAGAGACAATTTGAAACAGCCTTTTAACCGTGAAGGAACAGAATTCGTAAAGAATCATTAAAAGGTTTTGCTGTTACCTGTTTCGTGTTTGTTTCCTTGGAACAAAGTTTGGTTCAGTACAATAATGGAAGTTTTTCTAGCTATTCAAAAGTGATATTTTGGGCCATATGCACCATCACCAAGACATTCTTGGATGGACAATTACATGAAGAGGAGGCCATACATCAACCTAATGTCCTTCCCTTAACTTCTAAGTTGCAGCCTTCCAATTTATTTCCTGCAGTTTTCATATATTTCTATTCCTTGAGGTAATTTTATGTGAAAGCAACAGTGTGTTCATAAACTTACATGAAACTGGTAATAAACAGAATCTGTATAGAAAATAACAAATCTGAGCTGTAACACAAAGTAAATTAAGCCAAACAAAATGTTCATACTATAGCAAGAAGTAAGCATTTCTCATATAATTTTTTTTGAAGTGTCTTTTGTTCATAGTTTTCATTCCTATAGCTTTTTAACTGCTAATATTTCATATTAAAATGTTTCACTTTCTCCTTTACCTTTGCTCTTTTTTTTGAAGAACTAACATATGAAGAAGTGATCAGCTTTAAACCACCTGACTTGAAGATGGATAGCCTTGAAATTGAACAATAAACCCAGACTCCTCTTTTTGCTATGGTTTACCCTGAAGACTGTTAAACATCTAGCATTGCAATTCAATTTCCTATATGACAAGCATAGATTTTACAATCCAAAGATCTTGGAAAAGCTACAACAATGCAAGCAAAACAGTCTGAAGATACATACATTGGGAAGGGAATTGTCCTGTACTATGAATGTAATAATTGCAGAACATTAAGTACTGCTTCATTCTGAAAAATGATGCACTGAAGTTTGTCTTTTTAAATTTTGTCTTCTCTGCATGTTTCCCAGTGTGATGCCAAAAATTGTGCTTTTTTTTTTAAAGAGATTATTTTCTCAAATTGTATAATTAGCGCATGAATGTATATGAAGACAAATAGAAATCCATAGAAGCAATTTCTTATTTTCAAGCATTAGGGTGTTTTTTTCTTCTTTTTAATTTATAGTTAGTGCCATTAGGAAAAGGGGCCAGTGTTATAAACTAGACATACAGAAAAATATACTTGTAGTTTTACCTGTAGCAGTTTCAAGAACATGAGTGAGCAACAATTACAAGTCACTCAAATTTATTGTTTCCTGATAGTATTAAAATTTGTCATTGTTTCTCCTAAAGTTGTAGAAAAGTGCAGGACACAAGTTTTATTAGGAATTTTGCACTACAGTATAAGATCCACAGCATGAGGTCTGGAGGAATAGAGTTTTATCTTCCATGGTTGAGCTCTTTTGAAGATAACTCTCTGCTAACACAATTTTTCCTGTAATTTTGCAGTGCCTCTCTTTCCATCTTCTTTTCAATAAACTGTTTCCTTTTCTAGATTCCTATAGCTTTTGTTTGACAACTGCATTTTAATCTAACAGATATGGAATACTATGAATGGTCTGAAAGAAAAGCGAGTTTCTGGAGAAATAACTGTTCATCAAAATATGTTGAGGATACAAGTGGGCAGTCTAGCACATGATACTAACTAGCAAAGCATGGTTACATCAAAATTGCAGGACTATGGGCATTAAAAACAAAATGGTTCAAAAGAAGATGTCTCCTGCTAATAACCTTGTGAAATGGGGTCCAAAGGTATCTTTAATTTGTTTCCTCCATTCACCCTCCTCTTTAACATGTATTGGGACTTCTTGAGGGAATACCTGGATGTTAAGATCTGCAGATCCTTGCTCGGGTCTCTTGCTTTATCTGTGAAAATAACAATAACACGTATACTGTTTCATAGTGCTTTACAGCCCTCTCTAAGTGGTTTACAGAGTCAGCATATTGCCCCCAACAATCTGGGTCCACATTTTATCGACCTAGGAAGGATGGCAGGCTGAGTCAACTTGAGCCTGGTGAGATCTAAACTGCCAAATTGCAGGCAGCTGGCAGTCAGCAGAAGTAGCCTGCAGAACTGCATTGTAACCACTGTGCCACTGTGTCCCTTACATATAAATAAGACTGGAAATATCTGATGACTAGAAATAGCTTCCTGGAGATCCCTATTGAACAGACTACAGGAAAAATAATTGAAATCCAGATTTTTTTATAAAAAGAATGTACACCAATTATCCTAAAGATACTTATAGAAAAAGGAAATAGCAATAAACAATTCCCATCTCCTTGTCCTAATGTTTTGTTTCCAAGTTTAAAGTAGCAAGTATAATGTAGGCAACTGTTGCTTTGATATAAACAGAAAAGTGATAAAACCTGCTCTTGAATAAAATTATAGGCAAAAATAAATTGTCAAATATTAGTCATAGAATAGCAGCACTTTGTTAAACATTTAACAGACACTAACTTTGGTCTTTTTGATATTTTGCATTAAGCTTTACATTAAAAAAAACTAGAACATTAAAACCATTGTAACAAGATGCTTAAATTTATTAATAATTTGGAGGTATGATTTCATGGCATTAAAATACTGTGGAAGACCTTTCTGTCTTAAAATCACAGTTGACTCATACAATTACTTGTCTGTGTCTAAAAGGCTGTAAAGAATTCATCCCCAATCTATGTATTGCATTATTAGAAGTCCACCAAGCCAGAAGAGGCACCAGGATTGTTCAGATAGGAAATGGACTCTTACAGAAGAAGATTTATTGGATCCAGGGGAAGCAGTACAAAAAACATACGGATTCTATTTTAATTGCACTAGGTTTAAGTTGAATCCTAGGCAGGATTTCAAAATTCTGTTTACAATACCCTAGTAACACCCTAATAGTAATAAGGAAGATGAAATCCAAGTCTGTCTAAGCTTGATGCTGCCATCCTGATCGTTGCATTCTGTGCAATAAGCCATCCTTCAGCTTCTCCCATCTGTCTTCCTTACCTGGCTGAGTGTTGCTTCACAAATCACAGCTGTAATTATTTGTGGTGGGGGAGGCAAAGCAACATCTCTGCTAGAGATTGCCTGGAATCCCCCAGGGAAGAGGAAATTTAAGAAGACATGATGAGGAGAAAAGATTTCACCAAAAGGAAACTAACGGCCTTGTAACTCAAGAAGAAATGCCAAAAGGCAATAATTACAGTATTTCCCCAGAGCAGGTGCTGGTTCAGCAAAGTTAATTAGCTCAGGACAGCAAAACCAACAGCATCGTGGAGGAGAACCGCAGTAATCCGGGCTGGTGCCAGAAACCTTTTGTGCTGGAAACCCTTTTCCTTACCTGACTAACAAAAGAGGACACATCTGTGTATAGGATTCTCGGTCCCTATTTTCAGCAGAATATTGATAGAGGCACCATTTGTTCCTCTTTCTAAATATCCACTAAAGCTCTGCTATGTTAAGCTGTACTCAAAAAAAATAAATCTAAATTCAGTTCTACTCTGTTAGTGGATTCCCGATTTTACATAGGGCAAGATCTCTCTTGGAATAGGGAGGGGTTTACCCATCTTACCTGAGATGTTAAAATTATTTTCTGGGAATACATGGTAAATTTCTATAATTAATTTGCATAGCTATACACCCAAACATTTGAGGGAAACATGACAAAAGCATTATTTAGACTACTTGATCATTTTTCAATGGTTATTGCAAATAAAAAGAAAGCACCATCTCTCATCAAAACTCTACTCCTCTTGATGCATTAAAAACTATAGCACCTGTTTACTTTTGTTCAGGAATCATGGAAAGCTGTGATACTAGGGCTAGGCTATCGGGATTAAGGAGCAAGTAAATCACAAGGCATGCATTAATTGTTCCCCAAATATTTCATTTGTTTTTTAGGATAGCCACAATCTTCTGCCTAGAGTATCTGACTCTGCCTAAAGTTGGGCTCACCAACTTTTAGACTGATCTTATAGAGGCCTGTCGGAAGAGGAGGAGGAAGAGCTGCTATAAGACAACAGTAAGATAAGAGGGGCTTGAATCATACGTTAAAAAACTAAGTTGAGAAAATGTATTAGACACACCCTCTATATTTTACATGAAGATAAAATTGAGGGGAAAGGACCCTCAGACTTAACGAGATCCTGTTAATATGACTAATACATAATAGTTGTAATAAATAGCTATAATAAAAATAGTTCTGACCTATATGTCTATGGTTTCTTAAGTGTGGTCTTCCTTATTGGGCTCATAGATCTGCAGGTATATTGATAAGCAATATTTTATTTATTTATTTGTCAATTGCTTACAAGATAATAGGTATAAGTAAAAAAAACAGTTATGAATACATGGATACATATAAAAAAAATAAAAGAAACCATAGAACAGGGATGGTAGGCATGTTGGTGCACTTATGCACGCCCCCTAGAGACCGCTTAGAAAAGGGGTGAGGTCAATAGTAGACAGTCTAAGGTTAAAGTTTTTGGGGTTTGGGGAAGAAACCACAGAGTCAGGTAGAGTATTCCCGACATTGACCACTCTGTTGCTGAAGTCGTATTTCCTGCAAGTTTGGTGTAGTTAACCTTGAGTTTGTATCTATTGTGTGCTCTTGTGTTGTTATGGTTGAAGCTGAAGTATTCATTGACAGGTAAGTCATTGCAATGTATGATTTTATACACCATACTTAGATCAGACCGAAGACGGTGTAATTCAAGGTTTTTTAGGTCTAGAATTTCAAGTCTGGTGGCATAAGGTATTCTACAACGAGTAGAGGAGTAGAGAACTCTTCTTGTGAAATATTTCTGGACTTTCTCAACTGTACTAATATCAGATACATAATGTGGTTTCCAGACTGATGAGCTGTATTCGAGTATTGATCTAGCAAATGTTTTATATGCTCTAGTTATTAGTGTGATATTACCAGAGAAAAAGCCACGTAAGATTAGGTTAACTCTTAATGCCTTTTTGGCTATGTAGTTACAGTGGGCTCTAACACTTAGATCATTAGAGATGAGTATTCCAAGGTCCTTGACAAAGTTTGTGTCATCAACAAGATCTTGACTATTCAGCTTGTATTTTATTTTCTGATTTTTTTCTGCCAATATATAAGACAGAGCATTTATTTGTTGAGATTTGAAGTTGCCATTTGTTTGACCATTCTGATACATAGTCAAGGTCTTTTTGAAGGGTAGCAGTATTGTCTGTGGTGTTTAATAGCTTTACATCATCAGCAAAGAGAACGCTCTTGATATGATTACAGAGGTCATTTATGTAGAGTATGAAAAGAGTTGGTTCTTGTGGTTTTACATAAGGCAAATGACAGCTCTATAAGGGAGACCAAACTAAGAAATAGACAGTGTATACCTAAAGTCCTTTTTAGAAGAGTTATCTAGTAACAGAATCCTTCAAATCTGAATGTTTCAACTTTCCTCATCTTATCTTTATGTGACTTGCTGTATGAGGTGTTTTCATAAAATACGCTCTTGACCTGGGCTCAAGTCACATCTATCTGATTGTTGCCTTGGCAATGAATCTTCTTTCTATTCCTTAGGCCCTCTCCCATATTCGCTACAATGATTGATGAGAATAACACATTTTTTCTGCCTACAATTTATGCTTCAGTGCTAATACGAGATTAAAATATTGTCATTTCAAAGTAAAATGTGAAAGGTTAATTAGTATTTGAAAGTGAAAAAGAAAACCATCACTATTGTCATAGAGTAAAATCTGTATCCTAACCTCTTAATCCTGAAGCCATCATTATTGATCCAAAAAATGGCAGTTTTGTTTAAATTTCATAGAAATGAATAGGATTGAAGAAAGTTGTGATGAAATAGTCCTGTTGACTTTAATGAGCCTTAGAGGCAACTAATTCATTCCGCATAAGGGCTAACAGATTTAATGGAATTCTTTCCAAATTATGGTGCTTAGTATTGAATCTCCACTCATTAACTTGTAATATTATAGGTGTAAATGTCATTGATCAATGAGGCTGGCTTCTAATTACAACTCCAATTTTCTGTGCTCGCATGGAAATAAATCTATTGAAATTAGTTGTGCAAACATATTCACATTAGACTGTGCATCCAATTGGAAATAAGCTTTTTTAAGCACACACAAGCAGAAGTAAGATATATTTATTACTGTGTTTAAGTATTAATGTCAATTAACAAATGAATTGATGTCATTTTTTTCATTTATAGCCTGCCTTTTGTTCGAAGCAGGTTGTGATGACCCAGAGTATATCAGAAATATAACAAAAACCAAAACGTAAATAAAAGTCTGTTAATGCCTACAACTTGGCTTCACTGTTCAATTGTTCACAGTGGAGGAGTAAACTATCTTCAAAATAACATTTCAAAGGACAGAAACACAGTTCAAATTCAAAGAGCCGATAACGAAGCAAAAACCAAAAATAAACCGCTAGCACGCAGGTGCAAACTCTTGTGCAGATCTCATACCTGCAACCCGTGAAGAGGATCATGGCCCTCTCCTCCCGAGTAGACCACATTTTACCCTGATCCTCTCCTCCCTGCGTGCCCTAGGATGGATAAGGGATGGGCCTGGGTCCTCCTCTGACTGCTCAGAGTCAGTCTCCACCAGGGGCATGATACAGGTTAAGGTAGCATCTGTAGGTCTTAGTCTACAACAATCCTGTGAAAGAGACTAGGCTGAGAAAAGGGAACTGATCTGAGATCTCCAAGAGAATTCCATAAACAAGCATGAACATGAACTTCATTTTTCCACAGTTTTTTTCTTTTTAAAAAAGTCAAAACTTTATGTAACAATAATACAACATAGAGAGATCTGGATAGATGATAGATATACACTCTTTTTTTCTTTTTGTCATAATTTTATTTAAAAGAAAAGCATGTTTTTTTTTAAAAAAGATACTGTCTCTGAATTAACACATTACTGAGGTTATATAATTGTACATAACATTAGTGAATAATATCAAGCAAAACATAATCCAGTTGTTTTTATGATAAAAAACACAAGTATAAATTGTTTATCTTAACCCCAAAATGTCCACTCAATTACTTTAAAAAAATTTTTTTAAATAAATAAATAAATAAAAACCCTACAGATAATAGAGATAAATATTTAGGTTCTGACTTCCTCCTTTCTGTACTTTAACCAAGCAGTCCCCATTGATGCAAGGTTTACAAATCATACTTTAAATAAATGTTTATCAACCTTGGGAAGATGGGTGAACTTCAATTCTCAGAGTTCTCCAGCCACTATAATGGCTTAGGCATTTTGGGAATTGAAGTCCATCCAACTTAGTTCCAAAAGTTGAAAAACATTGCTCTAAATCTTTGTATTTATTTTGTTGTGTGATATATAATATATATGGAAGTCAATATTGTTTATTTCCATGGCTGTTTTGACCTACTGGGATTGAAAATTACATACTAGGATCAGGGCGTGATTTTTAAAAAAGGCAATATAATGGCTGTGATAGTAGAATCAAAGTTTTGCCAAGACTCATGTAATAAGCCATCTTGAGACTTCTTTGACTACACCCTGTGGACATCCGACTTTAGCTACAATGTTAGAGAAAGAAACCCTGCCACAGAACCATAAAATGCCCTTTGAGATCTGGACAAGGTTGAATATTTTGACCAACATGGCCAAAGAGAAGGAAGCAAAGTGTCCTGGGTCAGCAGCATCTATACAGCCATAGGTTCCTCACTCTAGATTAAAAGACAAAAAAAAAAAAAACCATTAAATTGATTTTTGCTCATTATTTCTGTTATACAGTGAGAAAGCTTTTGTTTTTGTTAACAATGAGAGCAAAAAGAGGAAGAAGACTCTCAGAAACGGCAAACTCAGCATCTTCCTCAAAGCCAGAAAGGACCATGAAGTGTCTACACAGTGTGTCATGTTTGAAAGTGAACTCACAAGAAAACAAGTCTAAATTGTTTTGCATCTTGGCAGGATTAGAATGCAGTAGAACAAATGGTTCTACCATATTCCAGAAGGTGTCAAAAATTAATTGCTCACAGGTAAAGAGTAGCCTGCCTAGGCACACCTACACAGCCTTGTTTAGAAAATTGGTCAAGGTCATTAAGCAGAAATTACTCTGCCGAACTTGTTTATTTCTTTTTAATTTATTTATTTTGTCAAACAATTATTAGACAACAGGTATAAGTATAAACATGGTAATTATGAATGAATGAATGAATGCTTTATTGGCCAAGTATAATTAGACACAGAAGGAATTTGTTTTGGTGTATATGGTCTCAGTGTACATAAAAAGAAAAAATACATTCATCAAGAATCAAGATGGTTTCCAGTTTGAGCCTCTTCGCGGACAGACCAAAACCGTGATCGTGCGCGGTTTCGATCCATGCTCGCCGCTGGAGCGCCCCGAGCCAGCTGGTTTCGGGGCTAAGCCACCCCGTAGAGGTGGTGAAGAGGGGGGAGACTGCCAGCAGGGTCGAGGAGAGCCGCATCTCTCCTCCTCAGCTGGCCATTACTCCCTTTCCCGAAGGTGGTTGCATTAGTGGTCAGAAATGGCCACCTCAAAGAAGAACTCGGCCGGAAAAGAATGTGCAGGAGGAAGATAAGAAAATAAAGTTTTGGTTGATCGGGTTAAACTGCAAAAGTGATAAATAAGGTACCCTGGAATTTAAACTATAAAAAAAAGTAACATTGTTCCCAAAGAAGACTTTGAAGCAGCGAAGGAGAGAGAAAAGGGAAAGGATTTGGTTTTTTTTCTTCTCTCATTTTCCCTATATGGACAGCTAAGAGATTTAAGCAAGAAATTGAAATATGACAAGGGGGTAAAAAAGGGAGGGAGAAGAGAGGGAAGAAGGAAAGGAAGTTATAAAGGACAGAAACAAGATATAGAGAAACAGGGCCTATTTAGAGATAACGGGTGAAAATTTAATTGAAAAAGGGATTCTGCAAAGGTACAGAAGATAGTATTATATTAGAAATAGAAATAATTTTTAGAAAATATGAAACAATGTATGATTAAAATGATGGATAAAATAGTTATTGTAATCTAGTAAAATGTTTGTTAATAAATAAATGAAATAAAACGAATGAGAGAATTGAATTAGGAAAGGATGGGAACATTTTAATTATTTAAAAATATAAGTGAAAAGAAATAGGGGAAAAAAATTAAATATGGAAAACTTATAAGTGTTCCCAAGGAAGTATGATATTTAATTGAAAAAGAAATGTTAAAGGTGTTAAGGTTTTAATGAATAATAATGATAGAACTGAATTGGAATGGAATGAATGTCTTAATTACATATATTTATAATCTCTTTTTAAGAATACAATGTGTATTTTAAGAACGTACCAAGCAGAATTTGATTGGAAGTTATGTATCATATTGAATGCTATAACCTTAAGGTATACATTGAAGCTTAAATAAGAGTTGAATGGATAAAATCGAAAGATATAAAGGTGTCATACTCCAATTAGTAATTACAGGAGAAGATTTGTCTAATGAGAAAAGATAATATGAAATTGAAACAGGACAGACAAAAAGTATAAATATAATGATTTGAATTGAGATGAGATAATCAAAATAAAATTGAGAAAATTAAAAGAAAATGTAAAACAGTAGAAAATGTAAAACAGTAATAAGATATGGAATAGAAACATAAAAGTGAGCATGAAATTGAGTTTGTGTCTGTATGAAGAAGTGTAACCTGGGACCAAGCTATTTTCAAAAAAAGATGTTTTATTTGTATTGTTTTTTTTTTGTGAAAGCCCAAATAAAATTTTCAAAAAAAAAAGAATCAAGGTACAACACTCAATGATAGTCATAGGGTACAAATAAACAATCAAATCATACTAGAAAACAGTCAATATAGATCATAAGGATACAGTCATACAGTCACACGTGGGAAGAGATGGGTAATAGGAACAATGAGAAGATTAATAGTGATAGTAATGCAGACTTAGTAAATAGTTGGACAGTGTTAAGGGGATTATTTCTTTAGCAGAGTGATGGCATTTGGGGGAAAACTGTTCTTGTGTCTAGTTGTTCTGGTGTGCAGTGCTCTACAGCATCGTTTTGAGGGTAGGAGTTGAAACAATTTTATGTCCAGGATGTGAGGAGTCTGTAAATATTTTGCAACCATCTTTTTGACTTGTGCAGTATACAGGTCCTCAGTGGAAGGCAGATTGGTATTTTTCTGCAGTCCTAATTATCCTCTGAAGTCTGTGTCTGCCCTGTTGGGTTGCATAACCAAACTAGGCAGTTTTAGAGGTGCAGATGATGAACATATAATGTTCAATTATACAGTGAGTGTAGCAAAGTGCACTTTAATTATTGCTACTTCTGATATATTAAAATATAATTGATTTGTAGATTCCCCAAACTGATCTAATTCATTCAGAGTAGCAGCAGTCAACTGTAGTTAGTACAACAGCTAAAAGATTCATGCAGATGTAAAATCAGGTATCTTAAAATATTCACCTTCCTAACCCTCTCCTAGGTCATCCAGAGTGCACATTTAAAAAGGCATGGCTTCAATTGTTCAGTCAATGATGCCTTCTTGATGTGCCTTTTTTAAATGTTCAATTCTCCTAATGTTCCTGCTCTGTTCCCTGCATTCAGTGGACAGAAATCATCCACATAAAAATGTATACAAATTAAGAACTACAACTTCTCTTTAAATAAATAGACACAATGCAAAAGGGAAGTTTGTTTTCATAATTAACCACTGTTGGTCCTGGATTATGGTGGCAATTTAGAGAAGTAGGAGGAAAATGTTCACAAAAACAATTTCGCGTGTGAAATTAGATCTTCTGCAGAGCCATATTGTTGGAAGAAGTCGTGTAGGCCACCTAATCAAATGTGACATCCATGCAAAAATCCAAATTAAAACATCCCTAACAACTCTACTGACATCCAGTAAACTGAATCAAACCACCACTGTTTTAGTAATTGGTCCATAATCAGTCTGCTGTCTTCAAAGTCTTCCTGCAATTGAAATCCATTTTTCCACGCCTTATCTTCTTGGATTATAATGGGTAACTCTTTTTCATGTGTCAGCTTTTCACATTTTTTGATAAATTTCAAAAGTAAATAAATGCAAGAAAAGTAAAGACCAATTCTGAAATATGAAGAAGCAGTGGAATATTTCACTCACTTTGGATATGGGATCCTTGTCTTTCAAGATTATTATCCTTATACAGAAAAGAGATCTGTATAAATATAAAAACAAAGGAGGGTTGCAAATACTACTCAGAGACAACTAACTGTATTGGACTTAACACAGTACTACCTTCAGCTGGCAGGTTACAGCATCCCAGAAATAATGGGGAAGGAAACAAATAATGGGGAATACAGAAAACAATTCACTACTAAAAGACCCCCTAATACTGAAATGAACAACAAATTTGGTCATTCTCTCTGTCACCCAAGGACTAGAACTATATATATATCTTCTTAGAAGGTATTTATCTAACTTGTATGTATCTAATTATCTCTCTGACTGACTGACGTTCTGTCTGCTATCTGTCTGTCTGTCTATCTAATCTATTGATCGATCGATCTCTATCATCTGTATAAAGATATGTGTGTATACATATGCATATGTATCTTCTTAGCATTTAACCAGAAGTGGGCAGTTCATTCAATATATCCCTGATCTAAAACCGTGCAACGAAGCACAGCACACATAATCTCTGCCAAAGAAATATTGCAGATGGAAGGTGCTCCCACGCAAATTTTATTTTGTATTTCTGTTATCTCTAGCTCTTACTTTCCTATTGTCTATATTATTCAGATTTCTCAGCCCATTTAGATGTATATCCTGAAGTAAAACATTGGCTAGAGGGGAAAAAAGGCTGCAATCAAACTCAACCCCTAGGCCCAGGTCATTTTCAATATACTGTAACAATATACGATAGAAAGCTGTGTTTTCAGTTTCCAGTCTAATTTATCTTCCCAGCCTCAATAAGATTAATCAGATGCTCCCACTGCTATGATGTTGGCTCAAAATCCGGTAACAAATAGAAACAATACACTTTTTTGAAAATCAATTCTAGATAAATTCTATTAAAGCAGGTTGTTCGCTCATATATTTTTTTTTGCACCTGCTGTACTCAGCCAGGATTGTTTTAGGATCTTCTATTTATTGTTCTATAACTAGTACTGACATATAAGCCCAAAGGTACAATAGGAAATGGATCATATTGCCAGAGCTTTGTATTACTGCCTTTCTATCAGAGAACTGTCCCCTTGAGACACTGAAAGCAACCTGGACATGGGTAGTCACAGCAGCCATGCTTTAATAGAAATCCTTGAGGGATCATCAGCTAAGATTCTAGGATGGTGTTTAGTTTGATTTGCTTGGTTTAGTTTGGTTTGGTGTTTTACGCTTCACAAGCAAGCTCCCTGTGGATTAAGTATAACATGCCCAAACAGCTTTCTTCTAAGTGAAGGTACCACTCAAGTTAAGGTGTACCAAGGAGTTTTTAGCAATATCTAGTATTTATGTATGTGTTACCTCTAAGCTTCATTCCTAAGCAAGCATTGGGAGAAAAAATAAAAGAGATCCTAGCCTTTCCCCCTTTAAAACACCATGTTTAGGAAACGTCAATAAGATTAGATTATTTAAGAACTCTAGGCTGGAGAATACACTGACTATATGTGTTCATAGTTTCTACTTATAATCTATAACCTAACTTTTTATAGATATGGTAGAGACAAGATTGATAAATTGTAAGTAAATGAAAAATGCTAAATTCATCTTATATTACTAGATGCCCTCAGGGATATGGTTTTAAAAAAGTTCATATGGCAACCAAAAAGTTGCAATTTAAGCTGTTTTTTTCATGAGCGATGAAAAATTCTATCGTGGTTGCCATCTTGACTTTTTTGACCATATACTACAAACAACCCAGGATATTCTTGTTCTTCTTGATTTTTTTCTTGGCTGTCATGCCTAATTGAACTCTCCAGTCGAGATAAATCATGGGTGGAACATATTTTTGACTACGTGCTCTTCTGTAGTAATCTCAAAGTCTCCAATTAACCTCCCTTATAAAAAGAGCAATAGAGCACATCACAAATCCTTAGAACGGAACAGCATTTCAACTTTCTAGGACATTCTGCAGCAGACCTCAAGATGACTAGTTTGGAAAATTAGCATTTTAATCCCATCATTAAGCAAGATTGCTAAATCACATACCTCAAAAAGTTTCAGACCATCTCAGCTGATGTATCTGCATAAAGATCTCCCCGTCACCACCATCTACTTCGCCTCACATCAATCTAGCACTCTATGCTTCTGATGAAAAAGCTGCAGTTCACAAAAGCTTATACTCTTTTAAAGTGAATTTGTTGGAAAGATAAAGTGCTATCAATTTATTTTATTTTTTTTGCCACTGTAGACTAACAGAGGTTTCCTTCTATGATCTCCATAGAACCAGGCTCAGTTACAATAGCAAGGAATGCATCGTTGGAAAAGTTGAAGGACCAGGTTAGGGAGAGATCATCACAGAGAAAAATCTATGTGGCTGCTTAGAGGTGATATCAACTTGATGACACAAAATCAACTTTGCCATCTTTATTTTGGTTTTGGATAATATAATGCATCAAGAGGGCTGGATTGAGCTTCAGATAATCCCAGGGCCTTTTAAGAATGAATTTTAAAGCAAGAATGTTCAAGAATAAATCTGAAAAATGTTGGAAATGTCATCAGATACCTGACTCATATTACCATATGTGGTGGACTTGTGCAAATGCTGGAAAATATAGGACTAAAATCCACATGTGGTTGGAAAAAATGACAAAGAAACATATAGACTTGAAAGCAGAGATATTTTTATTGGGAATTTTACCTGATACATACAGTAAAGATTTGAAAAACCTGATTGTAAATGTATTAACAGCGGTTAGGATTGTATTTGCTAAAAATTGCAAAAATGAGAAAATACCATCGCAGGAAGAAACTATTAAGAAAATATTAGAATGTGCTGAAATGAGTAGATTGACATTTGAAATTAGAGAACAAGAGGATAAACAATTTTACAAAATCTGGGAACTTTTCTTTCAATGGATAGATAATAAAATACAATAATAGAATATGTAGAATTTTAGAAAATAATGAATATATAAAGATGTATTTCTTTTCCTTTTTTGTTATATCTATAAAATGTCTTTAGGATAGATTTGGGAAGATTATATGAATTGTTATAAAATAAACTAAGTAAATTATAGTTATCTCGCAAAGTATGAATGAATAAAATTATAGTCAAATGATTGTTCAATAGTGATACTAGGGTATTCAATTTTTGATTGATGAGTTATTATGCAATGTAACTGTAATTGAGACTATGAAATGGAGGCACAAAATTTTTTGTAAACCAACCGACACACTGCTTGTACACCTATGAAAGAAAGTTGGATGTTTTTATGTTTTGTTTGTCTTTAAAAACCAATAAAACCTGCAAAAAAAAAAAGAATGAATCTAAATTTACTGCTGATTGAATTTATATAATTGCACAATACATTACTGTATATCAACCTGTTTCATTCAAATTAAATGTGATGATGGACAGAAGCTAACCCTGAGGCGAAGGGATCTCATCCAAGGAAGTTTCTGCAAATTGGAAATTTGGGTTTATTTTATGTCGCAGTCTGATTGGGATTTACTTATGTATTTGTATCCCACCTTTATTATTTTTACAAATAACTCAAGGTGGCAAACATACCCAACACACCCTTCCTCCTCCTATTTGGCTTTGCACTGCAATCACTTTACAAGTCCTGGAGAACAGCAGTTGCGCCAACCCACAATAGGAGCCTATGGCTTTAAAGTTGATGGGCCTTGGCATGCTTGCCCAAAGGGGGGAAACTGAATGGCGCTAACTTCCCTGCTGCCAGCTTGACTTGCAGTAGCCTGCAGATTGCAACCTCCTCCTGTGCTTGAAAAGATGGTCAACCTGGAAATACTCAAAAGATAGGAAGGCTGGAGGTGAGGCTGAGAGCCAGATCTCATCTGGGGAGATCCGATCTGTGGCCAGGCTGGGTCTGGAGGCAGCTGGGAGGTTTTTCTGGATTTTTTTCATTGGAACATGACAGGCCTACTTAAGGACTTCAAGAGCAGTTAATTCTGAAGAAATAACGCCTTCCGTTTTCAGCAGCTAGAGAGAGAGAAGATCCCAAGGCCGCCCTGCCCGCCCAAAAAAACAACCCCCCCCTTTTTTTTGTTCCATTATGCCAAGCAGCTACTTTCCACCACAGACCTCCTTCTCCTTGCTGAAACTTGGCAACCCCAACCCCAAGTTAGCGCTATTCCGTTTCCCCCCTTTGGGCAAGCATGCCAAGGCCCATACACTTGAACGCCATATGCTCCTTTGGTGGGTTGGCGCAACGGCTGTTCTCCAAGTGACTGCGACGCAAAGGCAAATAGGAGGAGGAAGGGGCGCGCTGGGTATGTTCGCCACCTTGAGTTATTTGTAAAAAAATTATCAGGGTTGGATGCAAACACCTAAGTAAATCCCAATCAGACTAACAACGGGGAGGCGAGAGAAGCCACTGAGGAGGTGGAAAGGGGCCCAGGGCCTGTCCGTCCCGCGGGGTTTCTTTCTCTTATCCCCCCCGCCCCCACCCCCCCAAAATGAGCGCGGAAGAAAGGAAGCAAAGGGAGGAGAGAGAGAGAGCGCGCGCGCATATGTGGCCTTTCGGCGCAGCCAAGGAACCGCCGCGCAGCTCTCCTCCTCCTCCACCCGGGGAAAGCGAATAGGAGCAGGCAAAAGAGGTGGATGGGTGGGGTGGGTAAGGGAGACGCGCAAGGGACCCGGTGCCGTGGAGTGTCCCTCAAGAGGTGGGACCCCGCACCAAAGGCCCTGCGCGCGCCCTTGATTTCCCGGCTGACATTCCTCTGAGGTAAAATTTGGGGGACGTTCTTCTTCCTCCACCCCCCACCCCTCTCTCTCCCACCCCCCCTTTGAGGGCAATCTGGGGAAGAGGGAGAGGCCGCGATGGCCGACCCCAGGAAAGGCTTCTCCCGCCAGGAGATCGCCAAGACCGTCTGGGAAGTGAGGGAGCGCTACCGGGAGCTGCAGGCGGTGGGCTCCGGAGCCTACGGCGCCGTCTGGTAAGTAAGTGGTCGCCCAAGGCGTCCCTGGTTTGAGGGCAGAGGAAGCGCAAGTCCGGCCCAGTCCAGCCAGGGAACAATGGCCTCTTCGTGCTGTTTCTTGCTTACACACGTTTATATGTGTGTATGTGTGTGTGTATGTATATATGTATGTATGTATGTATGGCATTCAGCTTTGTTCGGGTATTTTCCCACGTCATAGTAGTGGTGCTTTTAAAGTTGTAGCAACGTTTCAGCAGAAACTCATATACACACACACACCACACACACACATACATCACACACATCTCACACACACAAACATACATCACACACATCACACACACATACATCACACACATCACACAAACACACATACATCTCACACACAATCACATACACACATCACACCAATAAGCCTGTTCCGCAGCAGCCGGGAACCAAAGGTGGACACACGAAATGCCAGCCTTACTGCCTTTTCTTCCACAGACCTGCGGTTGGAACTGTTCACACTATACACTCGACCTGGGTACTGAGGGCAGGATCCGTTTTCTCTAGGTTTCTCTCACTTCCCATCAGCCGGGGGTGGGGGTGGGGTGGGGGGATGTCTCTTAATGTGAGGAGACCGCAAAAAAAAAAAAGACAACAGTAATCAAAAATTAACAGTATGGTTAGTTAAGTTGGCATGCAGATCGAGAGGTGTTTTTTTAAAAAACAAAACAAACAACAACGTGTGGTCTGAATGCAGCATACTCTTCTTTGTGCATTGAAAGTGAACCCAGAACCAACGGGTGGTGTTAGCAGGACTTCGGGTGGCTTTGAAGGTTGAAATTCTTAATTCTGCTCTTTTTGCTATGTTATATAGAAAATGCGGAGGGAGGAGAGAGAAAAGTTACTGCATTGTTTTGGGACAGAGAAGTGGGGTAACGGATCTTTGGGAGAGGGGAACATCTGAAACAACTTTGGGCAGTGAACCTTGGGCAGTGAATTTTGCAACAAACCAAAAAAATGTGGCTGGTTTTTGTAAAGGGAAATGCTTCCCCCCCCTCACCCCCTCAAAATATTCTGGCAATACTTGCCATTTTTACTAACTGGAAATGACTCAGCCTTTTAACATCTTTGCTACCACAATGAATTAATCAAGGAGAGAAGCAACCTAGAATTAAGGAGAAATTTCCTGACAGTTCGAACAATTCATCAGTGGAAGAACTTGCCTCCAGAAGTTGTGAATGCTCCAATAGTGGAAGTTTTTAAGAAGAGGCTGGATAACCATTTGTCTGAAATAGTATAGGGTTTCCTGCCTAAGCATGGGGTTGGACTAGAAGACCTCCAAGGTCCCTCCCAACTCTGTTATTCTATTATTCTGAATGTCTTGTTGGGTAATTTTTAAAAAAGCCAAAAAAACCAGAAAGCCAAATTTTCTGCTGGAAATCTAATTCCAAAAAATGTATAAGTACTATTTAGCCAACCTAGGAGGATAAAAAACAAATTGGACCTGTTTTTATGGATGGGAGGCTACCAGGAGATTCTATAGTTATAGAATAGACTGGGAAGTTGAAAAAGCAACTGAGGAAAGGGCAATTGCAAACTGCTTCTATATTACTGCCAAAAGGCACTATGAAGTGTGTCCGTTACATTACATCACATTACATCCTGTCCTTTCTTCCTCTTTCCCTTGCCTTTTAGTGCTTCATTGTATAATTTCCATCTATCAATTACTGGTTTCTTCTCTTCTATTGATCCCAGATCTCAAATGGAAATAGGAAAAATTGATGTTTTACTTCCTCTGGCATGTGCCCTGATGATGGTTGGTGTAATTGGCAGTTTGAATGCATTGAACACGTCAGAGCATGGGCATGGAAGTGGGAGAGGATGGTGTAACCCCTCTTGTTATGTTTGGTTGTTCCTCAGGTGTTGAGGTTATTGTAGAGGTAAATCTAAGTTGCTTCAACCTTTTGGACTGGAGTGGCATATGACCCCCAGTAAACAATATGTTGTTCATCTATCTTACACACACTCATACACAAATCTTTCTCTCTCTCTGTCTCTCTTACACAAAACATGACCTTAAGTAATTACACTCCGCTGAGGTGAGTTCTTAATTCTTTGATAAAGTATCTGTTTCTCATGCAAAAGGTCTCTGGCTCCTCTGAAAAGGAGGTGATGGAAAAGAAGTGTCAGTGAGTCAGTGCCAGTTAGACAAACGATACAACTTGAGCAGTTTCTTAGGTTTCTTGTTACGATACACCTCTAAATAGCAATAAGCAATAGCACTTAGACTTAGATACAGCTTTTACAGCCCTCTGTAAGTGGTTTACAAGTTTACAATTTGTGTCCTCATTTTACTGACCTTGGAAGGATGGAAGGCTGAGTCAGCCTTGAGCCTGGTGAGATTCGATCTGCCAAATTGCAGGCAGCTGGCAGCCAGCAGAAGGAGCCTCAGTACTGCACTCTAACCACTGCGCCACCGTGGCTGAAACTGATAAACTTACAAATAAGTAGGCTATAGTCTGTTATTAAGGTAGAAGCATGTAGTTAACTGTGTTGGTGGTGTTAGGAGTGAGCCTCCAATCCGTGAAGAATTTTCCCAAAATAAGCAAACTTCTTGCCGCGCTTAGAAGGAGAACAGGGCAGAAGTAACCTCTTTTAAACAACCATTCTTATTAATTTATAGCACAATAAAAGATAGCTGAATTTTTCCGCCTTAGAAGGTTAATAGGGTAGCTATTTTGGCTTGACAGGTCCACATCTCTTCTCTAGTTACATCTAATGCAACTCTTCCTGTCTCTGTTAAGTTCAGCTATAGACCAGAAAAGTGGGAGCAAGGTGGCTATCAAGAAGTTGTACCGCCCATTTCAATCAGAGCTTTTTGCCAAAAGAGCCTACCGGGAACTGCGTCTTCTGAAGCACATGAAGCATGAAAATGTGAGTACCTGATCAAATGAACTTTTTTTTTTTGAACAAATTTTATTTTTTAAAGACATATAAAGCATAAAACATAAAAACATAAAACCTTTTTTCTGAAAGTTATTTGTAAATTCTAAGCAAATAAAACTTTATACATCATTGACACATCTCCTTATAAACACATAGATATCCTTTCATATTCCTCATTATTTCTCCTTTATACTTTCCTTCAATTATATTTCTTTTCTATTTTATATATTTTTATTCATTATACTTATTTTTCCTTTCTGGCTTGCTTAATTCTCTTCTATCTTTTATTCTCCATTCTCCTTTTCTCCAAGGTTTTATTAGCTCAATCAAGCATAAACACACAGAAACACAAACATAAAAACATAAAAAACCTCTTGAAAGTTGCTTAATTCCGGGTTAAAACTCTTGGTACAGACACAGACACAGATTCAAATTCATATTCATTTTGTATATCATTCCATATCTTATTAGCATTTTCAATTTTCTATATAGCTTCTCCTCTCTTTTAAATTTTCTTAATTTTATTTTATTTATCTCATCTCAATTCAAGTCATAATATTTATTATTCTTTGTCTGTTCTATTTCCAGCTATCCATTTATCTTTCTTCTTTAAAGAAAAACTTCTCCTGTACATTAATTGGAGTATGACGCCTTTATCTCTTTCCCCTACATTTATAATACTTAATATAGAATACATAGCTTACATTGGGATTCTGTCTGGTACATTCTAAAATTATACAATATTATCAATACCAATACTAATCTATTAATATTAATATTCATTTATATCTTAAACACTTAGCACATTACTTTTCAATTAAATCACATACTTTTATGGGAGCACCTACTTTCCATAGTTATTCCCCCCCCCATCACATATTATAAATCATTATTTCATTAAAATGTTCCCCCTTCTCCTCCATCAAATCTCTCATTTCACAAAAAATTTCACTAGGATAACATAGTCTAATCATTAATATTAACAATCATTTATATCTTAAGCATTTTACCCATTTCAATTAAATATCATACCTTTGTGGGAACACTTATGGTTTCCAAAATTATTTCCCCCACACCACATCACATATCTTAAATCATTGTTTCATTAAAGTATTCCCCTTTTCTTAACAGAAATTTCACTAAATTATACTAAATATTTTATCACATTTTAAATTACATATTGTTTCCAATTTTCTAAAGTTATTTCTAAGTACAAATGTAAAAAAACAATCTTATGTACCTTTCCAGAATCCCTTTTTCAATAAAGTTTACCCATTATTTCTAAATGACTTTTGTTTCTTTGCATCTTGCTCCCCACCATTAAGGCTTCTCATCCCTTCCTTATTCTTCTCCTTGTCTTCTTTACCCCCTTGTCTCTCCACCTCCCTTTTATTCTGCTTTCCTCCTTTCTGTTGTTTTCTAACATAATATCCCCTTTTCACCTCATTCTTCTCCTTTTTGGCTGTTTTTCCAAGTCTCAAAGTCTTCTTTCCCTTTTTCTCTTTCTCCTTTCCTTCCCCAACCAAAGTCACTTGTTCATCAAAGATGGCTTCTTCTTTGTCCCAGTCATCCTGTTGCACATTCAGTTTTACATAAGTACAAACCGCCATTTCTAAAAATTGAAAAAGAGTGCCAAGAACATTCTTCCTTCTTGCTTTTCTTTTTCATATTTTTGGTATACAAGTTTCAATCCATCCACAAGTGATGCCATTGTATAGATAATTTTTTTTTCCAAACAACCACCCAAGTGCTTTCAATCAGAAAGAATTCTCAGAGGTTCCAGAATCAGCAAACAATCCAAACAAGCTGTTTCCCCTAAATACTTTCTCCTTCTTCACTTTCTCTTTCCAGGGCTAAAGTTTAATCAAGAGTTCCATTTAAGATATATCTTTTAGAAGTCTTATTGATGTTTAATAACTCTTTAGAATTTTAGGCAATCTTCTCCTTATTTTCAAATTTGCTCCAATTTTTTTTTCTTCTCCCTTCCCACTCACAGCCAAAAAGATTTTTTTTTCCCCTTTAAATGTTCAGAAATCCTTATCCCTTCAACATTCAATTACCTCCCATGCAGGTTTTCGGATTTCTCTTATGATTCCATCAGCTGTCACGTTAGGAAGGAGAGTGAAAAGAAAAAAAAAAAACTTTCCCTTTTAGGATATTCACTGCTTGTAACTCTCTCTGGAAACAATGTATCCTTAGCAGCCTTCAAGGATTCCAGGGCACTCTCTCTTGTTTTGTCCCGATCAAAAACAACTTTCACAGCTCTTCCCTCTTCCTCCTGCATGATCTTGTCCAGCTACAGGTTTCTTCGTGGTGGCCATTATTGACTGCCGCTCCTCTGCCTTGGGAAAAGGGGTTTTTGCCAGGTGGGGAGGGGGTCTGCGACATCCCCAAACCCCTATCCGGATCCCCCCTATCTTCAGCTGCCTCTATAGGGCAGCTATATCCCCCAAATCCGAACGGATCGGGGGAACCTTGGCAGCGAACACAGCAGGGATCGCGCAGTATTGCAAATCCCTGCCACTGCCTAAGCCTTGCAAACCGGAAGTCCCTCAAATGAACTTTTTATCCCACAGTCCAGAAAGTCCTTGCACACTCTGATTTAGCAGCCTAACAGGAACTAGTTCACATGGACTAACATGGATCTAGATCAGTAGTAGTCAACCTAGTCCGTACCGTCCACTAGTGGGCGCTCCAGCTTTCATGGTGGGCGGTAGGGGTTTTGTCCCCTACCGCCCACCATTAACTGTGGAACCGGTGGGTGGTTAGAGAAAACTTTACTACTAACAGAGATACAAAAGTGGGCGGTACGTATAAAAAGGTTGACTACCCCGATCTAGATGATGATCTAAATCATTGTTCTTATTTTACTATTTCTTCTAAATGAGTAAGTTTTGCACAATCTTTCATTCCTGCACTGCCTCATCAACTATATTAGTAACAAGTCATGAGATAACAGAAGCCTGGTATGGACAAGCATTGCTTAACAACTCTAGTTTAGCACTTCATAAACAAACTTCCTTTCCCCCCCCAAGTTGGCCATGAGAATGCCATCTCATTTTCATTTAGCATTAACTCTGAGCCCAAACCTGGGATAAGTTTAACAGAACAATCCCAAATAAAGGTCATCAGTAAAATTATGAGTTTAACCAAGTCTATTTGACACTAATCTCATAGTCCTGATAATAAAGGAACAGAGCAAGTGGGTGAAAATGCTAACCATAGCTTACTTTGTAGTCTAATATTACAGAATGCCACATTAAATGATTATTAATGATTATGTGAAATTGTAGAACCTAATGAACAAGAGCCTAATGAACAACAGTTTGATATTTTGTTCACCAAGCTCTTTGGCTGAATGGTATTGCTTTGTATTTCTGTTTCCATGCTATTTCTATCTCAGATGCTTGGAATTCTATAGGAACTGTGGCTTAAATGCAGTTTTACAAATGTTGTTGAAATTTTGTTTTAATTATAACTGATTTTTAATATATTGATACTGCAAAATCTTAAATTATTTTTATGATTTGGAATTCCAGCCTTAAAAAACTTATCTATATATCTATATTTCTCTCTCTCTCTCTACACACACACACACACACACACACACACACACACACACACACTTTTATACATAGACATGTGTGTGTGTACATACACATATACACATACATGTATAATGTAAATAGTTCACTATTATGTCAGAACAATAGTGCTTTGTGCAGAATGCCTATTCCCCTTTTTTGAAAGCTGAAAACACCAAAGGTTTTTGCTTTACCAGTTGATACTTTCATGTGTTTTTGATAGGATTAATTTTCTGTCCAATTAAACATTATATGTTTTGTCTTGTAATTGTCAGTACTGATTGTGAATCTGGGGATTGAGGAAGAGAATGCTGTTTAACAGTTTTGTTAAAGAGCTGTTTCAGAGTTTTTGTTTTAGCGTTGCATTTTAGCATGGAGCAAACTGAATATATTTTGATTAATTACTCCTTTTCAACACTAATCATCTTCTATTTTTCTGCCAAGCAAGTAAATTAGTAGGTAAGAATCAGGCAGGTTTGTGTTTTCATGTAAGTTAATTTGATCAAGATTTTCTTGATGGAAATGCACTGAATCAAGACTTAGTACTTTTTTGGGGTCCTGGCTTTGTCATTTCTCAGATAACACTTGTGGGTCATGAATTTTCATGAAAATATGTCAGATAATTGCAGGCTTTTAATATTTTATTTATTCATTAAATGTTTAGGGAGAGGTATCTATGTATGCTGTGTTGCTAAACCAAATCTAAAAAGTGTAGAAGAACGGTGGTGAAGAATCATAGTTAATTTTTTTTTGCACAAATGATGTCTACAAGAGCTTTACATCTTCCTTGTGAACAAAACTTAGGTAGAGCGATATAATGAGAGTTTTTTATTTTTTAATTGTGATCAATCTTTTAAGATTATTTCCTTCTGTTGCCTACCTCAAAATGGTGTCAGTTTGAGTAGATACAATTATAGTAGAGGAATCTCTGAAGATGCACAGAGGAAGCTTCAGGTCAGCAGTTTTCTTTTTTCATCAAAGGAGACATTCTCAGAAACGAAACAGTAGAAAAAGAAATATGATCTCCATTGACATCTTTCTTCATATGAAATTTTTCTAACTTCCAGAGTGTTTTTAGAGGAGTTCAAGAGATGGGAAATCTCAGTTCTGCAATTTGCTCTCAGTTGCTCAGATCCAACCTGTATACATGATATGCATGCAAGATATAGTATACTAAACATACAGCATACCATTTCCCTACACAGCAAAACACACCCTGAATTCACTAATTATTTGTTTGTCATATTTAAGAACCTTCCATCTCCTTCACAAAGCGATTCTGGGAGGTGTACAATAAAGTATTAAAAACATATACAAGTATGTCAAATTTAAAACGGGCAAGGGAACAAATTGATTAAAAAGGTGGGAGGCTGTCAGGGCACCAACCCTCCCTTTCATTGGTGCAAGAAAAGGTGCAGATCCATGTTTTTAACACCTTTATGAAAGGCCAAGAGAGTGGGGACTCACCTCACCTCTGGGGATGCGTAGGCTTTCACGGGGGGGGGGGGGGCAGAGAAAGCTCTCTTTTTGGACCTCACCAAGTCACTCATTAACTGATGGGATCTGCAGCACATCTTTCCTGTGGGATCAGGTGGGTCAGGCTGATGGGATAAAGACAGTTCCATAGGTAACCTTACCTCTAGGGCTTTAAAGATCGTAATCAACACTTTGAATTGGACATGGAACTAGACTGACAATTAATGTTTCTCATGCCAATAATTGCAACGGCACTATTTTCTTATTTGTGTTTCTCTTCTTCTGTAGGTAATTGGGCTTTTAGATGTCTTCACACCAGATCCTTCACTGGATAAATTTAATGACTTGTAAGTGTATAATTTGGGGGGAAATTTTGGCTTCTGTGTTATGATTTATAGTAAAATAGATGCTCATCTCAAATTTCTTTGTAATTTATATTGATGGAATTATTGTTGCTTCTTGCAAACCAGATTTTCTGGTTCATGGGCAGTCCTAGTCTGGTATATGGCATTGGCGTCAGGGGGAGAACAGGGCTTCAGCAATGTCAGTGTGTGTGTGTAGCATCTGCAGATGGTGGTGCATTCCCAGTTTCTCATGTGGCCCCTTGGGAAAATTAGTGGCCCACCCCTGTTCTTGGTTAAGCTTGCTTTGGAGTTAACTGGATCCGTTTGGAATCTGGTTCTTCGTATTAGGATACATTAATTGTTGGTGAGCATTGTCATTATGCTGTAAGAATCACATGACTATATATAAAATAAAATGACATCACAACCATCTATATCAAGGGTCTTCAAACTTGACAGCTTTAAGACTTGTGGACTTCAACTCCCAGAATTCCTGAGCTAACATAACTGGAGGAGGAATTCTGGGAGTTGAAGTCCACAAGTCTTTAAGCTGTCAAGTTTGAAGACCACTGAATTATATCTTTACACAGCTGAGCTTAAAGACAGATGTTACGTCTTTACAGCGTTAAGTAGAAAATGAAACTTCTGAAAGAACTTTCTAGTTTTAATAGTTAAGATTTCAGTAAATAATTCAGTAAAGATTCAGTAAATAAAGCCAGAGGACATTTAGACCATATCTTCCAAATAAAATATAAACCTCATAATGCTCATTTTGTTTTCCAGTGGTATAAATATTGCTGATGGAATTATTTATGTCTTCGATTATTAATTTGTTAGGTTTATGTGCTACTTTTTTGTTTTATCAGGCCAGTTAAATATCTGAATTTTTTTAAAAAAGTTTGCTTATTATTTATAATTAGGTATTGGAAGATGTGGTTATTTATTAAATAGTAGATTGGCTAAAGCAGCTTTTTCTACTTGACAGTAGCCAGATATTGATCCACAGTTTCTGTTGTATTCAATCAACATATAAAACGGCTGAGACCAATGGATGCTGTAGTGTGGAACACTTGGGAAGTTTAAGCTATTTGTACAAAAAATAGAAATATGTACCGTATATACTCGAGTATAAGCCGAGTTTTTCAGCCCATTTTTTGTGCTGAAAAAACCGCCCTCGGCGTATACTCGAGTCAGATTCCCCTCTGAAAAAAAAATGGTGTGGAGCTCCGGAGCTGGGCAGCCGCTTTCCTGCAGGCAAGCCCCACTTCATGGACTCCGTCCATCCTCGCTCCCATCCACCCACCCACCCAAAGCGATGAAGTCCCCCAATCGCGCAGCCCAGAATTGCCCTCCCCTCAGGGGGCAGCAACAACGCCTGGTGTTTCCCGAGACAAGAAGCTCCACCATGCAATGAAAGCGCCCTGGCTCTAGGCTCAGAAAACAATGCGAGGCGAGGTTGCTTCGGCTCCGCTGAGCTTCGTTTCCTAGCTGCTTTCAGTCCGTTCGGGAGGAGGGGGAGGAGGTGGTGGCCTAGAGCTCAGAAAACAACGCAAGCTGCCGCCACCACCTCCTCCCCCTCCCCCCGAGTGGACTGAAAGCAGCTAGGAAATGAAGCTGAGCGGAGCCTAGAGCTCAGAAAACAACGCGAGCGAGGTCGCTTCGGTTCCGCTCAGCTTCGTTTCCTAGCAGCTTTCAGTCCGCTCGGGAGGAGGGGGAGGAGGTGGTGGCCTAGAGCTCAGAAAACAACGCAAGCTGCCGCCACCACCTCCTCCCTCTCCTCCCGAGTGGACTGAAAGCAGCTAGGAAATGAAGCTGAGCGGAGCCTAGAGCTCAGAAAACAATGCGAGGCGAGGTCGCTTCGGCTCCGCTGAGCTTCGTTTCCTAGCTGCTTTCAGTCCACTTGGGAGGAGGGGGAGGAGGAGGTGGCCTAGAGCTCAGAAAACAACGCAAGCTGCCGCCACCACCTCCTCCCCCTCCTCCCGAGCGGACTGAAAGCATCTAGGAAACGAAGCTGAGCGGAGCCGAAGCGACCTCACCTCGCGTTGTTTTCTGAACCCGCGAGCCTAGAGCCAGGGCACTTTCATTGCACGGTGGAGCTTCATCTCGGGAAATACCGGGCGTCGTTGCTGCCCCGAGGGGAGGGCGATTCTGGGCTGCGCAATTGGGGGACTTCGTGGCTTTGGGTAGGTGGGAGCGAGGACGTTGACTTTAAGCGCTGCCAACCAAGTGTTTCACAAATACCAGTGGGACCTCCGTCCACCACCACCCCTCCCTCTTTTGCCTCCTTCCTTCTGATCAATCAGGTTTTCCTCGTATTTGCTCGCAGCTGCGTTTTCTCTTCTGCTGTGCTAGGCATTGAACGCGGGGATTTCTGATTCCCCTTACACGCGCGTGGATATGCCGCGGGGCATTTTCTTTCAAATGCCCCACTGGCAGAGAACACTGACTTTCATAATAGTGAGATCATTTCCCAAATTAATTGATTCACTAACCCAAAAGAAGATGTCGATGACAGTGGGAGGCAGGAGTCACTCTCTCCCTTTGCAAGAAAAAAGCAAGAGCCGTTCTTATGATCTCTCTCTCTCTCCCCGTAATACAGTCAAGCCCTTTCCAGCATGCGGGATCTGCCCCCGCCGCTTTGCACCTTGCAGATGCAAAAACCCCGGGATTTTGCATTTGCAGGGTGCAAAGCGGCAGCGGCAGATCGTGCGTGCTGGAAAGGGCTTGACTGTATTACGGGGAGAAAGAGAGAGAGGGAGAGATCATAAGAACATCTCTTGCTTTTTTCTTGCAAGGGAGAGAGTGACTCCTGCCTCCCACTGTCATCGTCATCTTCTTTTGGGTTAGTGAATCAGTTAAACCTTTCATGATAGTGAGATCGTTTCCCAAATTGATTAATCTGTTTTTCTTTGAAATAAATATTCAAAAACATTTAATCTACTGATGCCTCAATTAATGTAATTTTATTAGTATCTATTTTTATTTTTGAAATTTACCAGTAGCTGCTGCATTTCCCATCCTCGACTTATGCTCGAGTCAATAAGTTTTCCCAGTTTTTTGTGGTAAAATTGGGTGCCTCGGCTTATATTCGGGTCGACTTATACTCGAGTATATACGGTAATTTTTCCCTCCCCATCTAGCTGGAGAAGTCTGTTAAACTTTTATTAGTTACCTAGGTTTGTGCAATTGCTTCCCATAAATAGTTTATTTTCCCCTCTTCTGCTTTAAATTAGTATTGAATTTTTGCATGTATTTGTCAGCTTTTAACCCTGTATTTAAAGTCCTACGTTTTCTTATTACATGTGAATACAGTAATATCTACCATACATGTATTAGTGTAAAAAGGCTACAGTTATTAAGTTACTTCAACCATATTTTTGTCATTAGTTACTTATATTGTTGGAGTGGCTTGCCAGCTATTCAGCAGCTTTGCAATATTCACAAGCTGTGGCACATTAGCCATAATAAAATCATGGAGGAAAGCATACATCAGTGTTTCATTATTCAACAATTGTCAGCACTCCAGGCCTGGTTCTTTGTGTATCCTGTTTTTTGGTTTTTTTAATCAAAAAGTTCTGCTTTTTTCCTTGCACCAAATATAGTCCCCAGAAGCTGAAAAGTACCTGCTTTTTTTTTTTTTTTGCCCCTTTTTAAAATCAGTTTTCTGCAAATTTCACTGTTTTCCTTTGAATTTAAATAATTGATAGCAGGATATAAATTGGACTACCTTAGACATGTTTAAAGGGTTAAATGGATTTCATTTAATTAGGACTTCTAATTAAGCATTAATGATATTTTATTTCTTCTGGCAAGCAAGATAATACTTTTCCATGTGCCAAGCCTCCCACTCTGTTCTGTTCCAAAGCCCCCAAGTCTTGGTCCTTCTAAGTATCTTACATCTTTTTATCAGTCTTAGTATTAGTAGCAGATTGATTGATTATGTATTTATTTAAGACATTTATATGGCTACCCAAGTCACATATGGTGACTCTGGGCAGTTTACAGCATTAAAAATGCTATTGACAGGCAATAGGATGATCTCCAATTGACTTTCTTGATAGCAATATGGAAATTACTTACATTGTCTGCCTCTAGGAAGTATGCATTGTTGTCTATGGTCCTGTGGATCCCTACCCCAAGAAATAGTTCTGCTTTTTAAAAAAAATTAGATCACTCAACATAAGCTAAACTATTTAGTTCAGCTTTATGTCCTTATGCTTATAAGCAACATTTTCCTGGAGGAAATTTATTTACATGGTCAGCATTGACTTGATGACATCTTACCCTGGTTATACAGATATTGGCCTTGCATATGTCATAAAATAATATTGTTTTGGAACGTACCACAGAAAAGTTACCATGCTTCTTGGTTTATGAAGCCTGATTACTTTTAGTTTTGGATATTACTGAACCACAGATCATAGTTAATTCCTGATTTGCTTTGATACTCTCTCCAAAATGTATTATTTGAAGGAAAGGAAGAAAACAAATCAGGCTTTGATTAATTTTGCTTTTCTGCCTGGCTGGTTTCACTAAACTAACAACCTTATCTGTTACTTTGTTTTATTTTTATTTTAATAATTTTTTAAAAATGTATTAACTTTTTTAACCCTGCAGTATGCTGACCAAAGTCACTTGTTTATGAGATAGATGGCTATATAACTTGATTCAATCAATAAATATTTTTTAAAAAACCCTGACATAGACCAAATTCATATATAGACAAGCTTCATTTTGTGTTGGAAATTTGGATTTGAAGGACTGCTTTATCTCTCTCTGTGTGTGTATGAGGTGCTCAGTCGTCCCCATTCATCCTGGTTTCTAGTTTGCCTTCTTGATAAATCTATTTCCAGATGATGGAAGGATCAAAAGAGTAGTTTTGCAACCTGCATCCTCTAGCTCAGCCCAGTTTTATGTACTAGTATAAAACTATGCCAACTGTAGATCATGTTATCAATCAACATTGATTGTTCTAAAGCAGTGGAGGCTAACCTTTTTGGGCTCCCATGCCGAAAATTCCATGTGCACTCGTGTGTGGGTGCTCACATACCAGCAGCCAGAAGGCAATGTGCACGGCCCCACTGTGCATGCATGTGTGACCCCCCCCTCGCACACCACACACCTCTGTGCATGCGCACGTGATCCCACACGGGCCATGCATCTGCACATGGGCACATGATCCCCCCACGCATGCTGCATGTTTCTGTGCATGCGCGTGAGACCCCCCGTGCACTTCATGCGTCTATGCACATGTGCATGTGTCTCCCGCACACTTCCACATATGCACGCCAGATACCCAACAATCAGCTGTCATGCGGGTGGTGCGCGCAGGCACATTAGGGCTCTTCCGGGCGACCTCTTGTGTGCCGACGTGGCTCTGCATGCCACTTCCAGCACACATGCTATAGGTTCGACGTCGCGGTTCTAAAGCCTAAACCATTTGTGACGTTCAGTTAAAAAAAAAAAGAACAGAAAACCTTTATATAACACAATGCTTACTGGAAAATAGGATCAATTTTTACATGATTATTTTATAATCCAAAGTAAATTCTATCTTGTTCTCAACCTTGGTAACTTACTGTATGTAGAAAAGAGTTTTGCCACCAGTTCTCTTAGGAAAGGTTTCAAAGCACTTCTTTTTACATTGGCCTTTTTATTATATAGATAATTCCTGCCTTACAACCATTTGTTTAGTTAGAACAGTCCTGAAAAAAAGTGACATGACCATTTTTCACACTTAGACCCACTGCAGCATCCCCATGGTCACGTGATTAAAATGTGATTGATTGGCAACTGACATGTATTTATGACGGTTGCAGTGTCCCGGGGTCCTGTGATCCCCTTTTGCAACTTTCTGACAAGCAAAGTCAATGGGGAAGCCAGATTCCTTTAACAACCATGTTACTAACTTAACAACTGCAGTGATTCACTGAACAGTTGTGGCAAAATTCAGGTAGCAACTGTCTTGCTTAGCAATTAAAAATTTGGACTCAAGTTTCATTGTAAGTGGAGGACTATCTATAGTCCAATGTAATGTTCATATTTAAAGATAGATTGATTTGTTCTTTCTCTATACTGTCCTGATATCTTCTAACTGAACTATATATTAGTCTGGCATGCCTTTCCATGTTAAGTTGCTCTACAATATTACAATTAGACTATAGAATGTGATTCAGTTCATGTTTAATTGCCTTTTCATTTTAGCTACCTTGTCATGCCATTTATAGGAACAGACCTCAGTAAAATAATGAAGCATGAGAAACTAACTGAAGATAGGATCCAGTTCCTGGTTTACCAGATGTTAAAGGGCCTAAAGGTTAGCTCTTTCTCTTTTAATTGCTTGTTGGTTTTTGTCATCATTTTCTTGAGGCACAATATCTCCTTTCCTATGATAAGTAGCAGTTAAGGCATCGTACTATAAACCAGGAGGCCGTGAGTTCTGGTCCTGCCTTAGGCACAATGCCAGCCAGGTAACTTTGGGCCTGTTATTTTCAGCCCGGCAAACCACTTCACAAGAAAACTGCAAGAATGTGTCAAGGCAGCCTTTGATAATCAATTGAATGGAAGAAAAAAAATACATAAGGAACCTCCTTATGCAAGTTTCTAATCCACTTTATAGTGTGCTTCAGTATAGTGTAAAATTACATATTCATTGACCGATGGAATTTTAAATTAGAATGTGTTTTTCAAATCCTTACTCTGAAGGAATTTTGATTCTTGTGTTACATTTTCATTGAACCTTTCTCTTTATCAGGACTTGTGTTTTAAATCCTTTTAGGCTGTTTATTTGCACAAAACCCTTCTAGCTTCTCTTAGTTCCAAATTTAATTAATTGGAAGATAAGTGTGAAGATTCCGTGTAGAACTTTATTCATACTATTCAGGAAAAATGAGGAATCCTAGCAAATAAAAATAAACTGCTTCCTGATGTGTCTGAGGCTGGGGTTAAGTTTTGGTCCTAAAAGTTCTATAACCATCCTTTAAAAACATGTTATAAAATTGTTTTGAAGATCCTGACTTATTTGGGAGCAATCAGTTACTCTTCTAGATTCGGACTTAATTGAAAGTTATCTCTCCCTTTTTTGTGGAGGGAAGGAGAAAGGAAGGGAAGAATAGAGTAGGGATAGGGATAAAGTAGAAGAAAATGGAGTAGAGGGGAGAATGGAATGGACTGGAATGGCTTAGGCCTCTGCACTGATGAATTTACTGCAAAGCAAGGAAGGAAAACAACAATGGCCTTTGATTACCTTGGGCCTCATGTAGTGCTCTGTTTTTTTTTTTTAAGCCAGAAAGCTATCTCAGTTGCTATGTGCAATCTGGCCCAGGTGCAGGGAGAATGGAAAGGCCTAAGTATTGTACCTGGCTATTTTTCATGTTTGTTTAAACTGCCTATTATGTCAACAAGAAATGGAAACTATTTTTTTGAAAAAGAAATGGGACAGTTGATGTTGGAATACTATCAAGAGAGGATTAAGAATGATTTCATATATTTATTTGATTGATTTCCTACCTTTCCTCTACAATTTTGAGGACACAGAGAGCATTTATCTTCCCATAACAACAACCCATGAGATATATGAATTGTGAGAGTGATTCTAAATCATCCTGTTTAGCTTTCATGGCTCAGGTGGATCTTGAATCTCTGCCTTCTCAGTTCCTAGTCCATTACATTCATCACTACATTACAGAATCTCCAGCAGAAATCATTGCTTTTTCCTGTTCCTTGTTAGTTTCTTAGGAAGCTTTGCTTACCTAAGAATATTTCAAAATATTTCTGACTTGTAGGACTAGTCATTCATTTCTTCTACGTAAAATATACTGTGAATATGTTGTGCAAATGTAAGGGCTCGTGCTAAGGTTTCAAATATTTCTTTCCTGCTTATATTATAGTAGGAAGAAGAAGTCTAAGATTAAAATGGCTGAAGGCTCTAGTTTGGGAACCCCATAGCGATGGCAATGCCATCTGTTAAAATGAGACAAGGACAGAAATAGAACCCAAAAAGAGCTGTTAGTATACAAAAGCACCATCCAAATTCTGTTTTGCAAATTCATTTTGTCTGGAAGTTTAGTGCTTGCAGAGAAGAAGGGCAGACAATTGGTCTTGAGCCATAGTTCAAAAGACTGGTTTCCTACATATGTAAATAAGGTGAAGTGTTGGTCTGTAGCAGAGAAATAATAGCAGTAGCAGTTAGGCTTATATACTGCTTCACAGTGCTTTTACAGTGCTCTCTAGGCAGTTTACAGAGTCAGCATATTGCCCCCAACAGTCTGGGTCCTCATTTTACCCATCTTGAAAGGCTGAGTCAACTTTAACTGGTTTTATAGAAGGATCCTGAATTTTCCATTCATGTTTCTCAATCTAGATACCTGGTTTCTGGCAACTTAAACAAAGATTGATTTCTAGGTTGGTTGGATTGAAACTTCCATAAAACACAGCTAAAGTACAGGAAGTAGGGTCTTTTTGAATTGAAAGACAAATTTTAATTTCAAAACCTTGTCACGGACACTGACAAAATGGCTGCTTCTTGTGAATTCTTGCCCATTCACCTAACAAATGTTATAGCGGGCGCATTCATGTCACAAAATAGCATTTATGAGAAAGCAGGCAGATTGAACAGTTCTGTGTCTCACACTCTAATCTTGCAAGTTGCTCATTATTGCCTCAGATTACCTTTATCCATTAACAGTGCAAAGTGCACCATTGAAGACACCAAACATTTTTAATTCCTTAGAACTATAAAGAGGTTTTGTGGGGCCCAGAGGTATATCTGTAAATATAGACAAAATTACAATTTGATGTTTTGCTTAGGAGATGTTTGCTTTTCTAAACCCCAAAAAAGGAAAGTTAGATCAGGATGAAGATGACTATTTGCACTCCAGTGGTTCCCTATGGATTGTTTTTGCCGTTGCCTTGCAAAGCTTTGGAACAACAAAAATTTCATTGATAGCAAATGAGTAAAATATTTTTTGTTTCTTTCCACAGTATATCCATTCATCTGGCATAATTCATAGAGTAAGTAAAACTGTTCAAACTTTCCTTTTTGATCAGTTTAGTTATTCTTGTAGAAACATTCTCTTCAATCACATATCCATATATAATACTTGGGATTTTTATACCGAACTTTTATACTGAAATATACAAAGAAAGATAATGTTTATTGCACAATTTCAATCATTGATACCTACAATACCTCTTTGAAAAAGTCTTTGCTATTTTAATGAGAACTTGATAATGTATTCATTGGGTTCTTTGATGTACTGTTTGCAAAGTCACAGCTTAAATGCAAATTAAACTGTATCCTTCAGGAATTATTACAATAACATTTCCAATTCAGTATAAATGCAATGAATAGTACAGGTTTCCTTTGTGATTGATTAAAAGGAGATCAGGATGTTTGTATGCTTGTAATATTTTCATTTTGCTCAGTGGAAATGTTACAGTAATATACATGCATACACCTGTTTGAGTTTGGATTTTTAAAAATACTTTGCTTGCTCCCTTGGCTTCTGTAATTGTTCAGTCACTGCCAAAGAAGCTTCTGATCTCTTCATATCGGTCCCTATGTTCATATTTGGCAACACATTAGCCCATTTGCATTCTGGGCTGTTGTTTGTCTTGAACATTTAAAAAAATTGCCTGCCTTTGAAATAAATACTTCCAATTACAAATAAATTCAGTTTCAGATTTCTTGTTTTAAACATCTTTATAGGATTTAAAACCTGGAAACCTAGCAGTTAATGAAAACTGTGAGTTGAAGGTAAGAAACTGAATGTGCTAGTGGCTTTTTCAAAAGTAAATACTGGGGAATCTGGAATTATGTCAGATATAGCTAATGCGAAAAGCATTTTAAAAATGAGAACAGGTTGCAGTCTGTAGCACTATTATGTGAAGTAACAGACTGTTAATGTCTGTGTGCCTGGATTAACTGTGGATTTCCTGACTAAGGGTAGACTCTGCAACATTGCACACTATGTAAAGATGATTGCTTGTAAAAGAAGTTTGTTAACATTTTTCCAGAAGCTTAAGCTTGAATGTTTTCATAGGTAATTATTGGAATTTTATCCCATTGTTTGTAAGAAGCAGAATCAAGTCTTTTTCTTCTACAGAAGGCCATTTAAAAGGTATCTTTAATTAAGTTGTGGAAAATAAGATACAAGCTGGAAACATAGCATGCACTCCTGGATTGGGGTAATGAGAATAAAATGCTGAGTGGACAATCTAAGGCTTTTGTAAGGCTTTCATTTAGACAAGTGAGCATCTTAATAAAGGCTCTGTTGATGGGGTTCATGTAAAAAGCTTCAAAAATTAAATTATTTAATAATTATTAAATTATTTGTTAGTATGGATTGGCTGAAGCTACAAGCAGTTCAGTATGATCTTCAGTTTGGGTCTATGTTACAACTATAGCTGGTTATCGAGTTCAAGATTTGTATGAATTCATGGCAAACAGACAATATTTCTAACAGTATTTCTAATTTCTAATATTTCTAATAATCCCTAAAACAGCACATTAAGGCAACATACATTGCTTAAGTTTTGTTAGAGCATCATGGCTGTGCTTAAATAGGTATACTGTTTTAAAAAAATATTCCAACAGAAAAAGAGGAATAAAACAGAGGTTTTGATGTTGAGTATTTTCATGGAAATCTTGTTGCAAAATCCTCTGAAAGTATGCAAAGCTTCTTAGCTGTTAACTGTTAAATTGCAACTTTAATATAAGAAAGAAATTACAGGTAGTCCACAATTTATGGCTAGTTATTTAATGACTGCTCAGTCATTACAGCCTTGAAATTGATGCTTTAGAGATCATAAAGCGCTTCCTGCCATAATAAAATGTCACACTGCTTCCCCATCGCATGATTGCATTTTGAGCGCTTGACAACCTGTTCACATTTACAACCAGTTGCCAAATGTTCTGAAATCGTGATCGCCATTTACAGTTTTCTCTGCCAGATTCCCCAGTGTTGGGAAGCACCCAGCATGGCAGCGGGAGATCAAGCTGAGAGCTAGCCTGGAATCACCGCATGACCACAAAAGGGTCAACCCTCCCTGAGTTTCTTGGATGGTTCTGTTCTGACCCACGCCCTTTTCCAACAAATCAAACACAATCCAAGTGGAACAGAAACCTTTTAATGCTTCTGCAAAATAATTAGCTGTGATAAGCACAAGCCTTGCCAAACTGTGCAAGACTTGCCAAAAGATAACAGACAAGAAATAATTTGCAATATAAGAATCTTCAAATACAAACTCAGGATACTGGAATGTCCACGAGGCTGGAGTTTCAAAACGTCTTTGCCTTCTGCAAAGAATGTTCGTTTCACAGCTGGCTTTTATCTTGAAGGAGGGGCCATTACCTTGAAGCCTTACTCCCGAGTCTCCCGTGCTGTTGTAGCTGCTCTTTCCTGAGAGCAATCCTGTGCGCATGCGCACTTGGCACAGGCTCCTCGGGAATCTCCTCATTGCTTCTGCTAGCCCCTATGAAGGCAGCAGTCCACTCCCTAATGGTCCTGGCCCCTCACCTGTGTCCTGGCTCTCCTCAGCTGCCGGCTAACCACAACAGGGTCCCGAGAGTAGGCTGCTAGACTGAGGAGATTCCCATATTGTAGACAGAACATAATAAAGTAGTTAATTCAAACTCGGCATGTGTGTATCTAGTTGTTTGTGTCTAATACCCAGAAAGTGAATAAGACAAGTTTGCAAATGGAAATTATGTTATTTTAGTTATTTAGTTAAGTTATTTAAGTTTAGTTTAGTTATTTTAATTCAGTTATTTTAGGTCCATTCTCCTAGTGTACAAAGTGACTTTCCCTCCCTCTATGCAGGGAGGAAAAAGCCTTCCACACACTGGAGCAAAGGTCCTCAAATCTGGCAAAACATTAGCCTTCTCATGACCATGCTCACTGGCCTGGGCCTTCTTCTGTCTCCACCATGCCCTGGAAGCCCTGCAGTCTGCTTAACGACGCACACTATTGCATTTTTAAAAATTGCATTAAGTTGGATCCACATGTTGGTACATGTAGTAATGAGCAATGAGATTGATTTTCAAATTGTACTTCCATTAACTTTGGGCATGGTATCCCTGAATTCTATGTAATGCCAGAGGTCTTTGACCCTTTGCGTGGCATTTTGGAGTAGCTGATAATGGGGGAAGAAAATCTGTTTCTGCCAGCTACATTGTCATGGCCTAAAGTAAGCTCAAAGCTTTATCAGTAGCTATGAATAGATGAATAATAAACTGAATTCATGTGGTTTCAGTTTTCTGCCTTTATGATTATATAACGTAAAACATAATTCCAGTGAACTGAGATTTCCACTTACTACTGTCAGGAAAAATGTAACATGTTGAACTTGTGTCTATGATGCTTGAATAAATAGCATGTAATGAATAGGCCTTTGAGATTCTAATCCTTTACTTGCAAAAATGCTATTTAATATGAACAAAGCTACAAAATCCAAATAACAATAGGAGAAGGCGGAGCTTCGTTCCGGTGATACAGCTGCGATCTCGGGGCTCTGAGATCGTAGCTGATATTTTCGCCCCTGGTCGGTCCTAACGGACCTAAACCGTCCCGTAGAGACGGTGATCGTGAAGGGCATTGTTCCAGGATCCCAGAGATATCGCAAAATCTCTGGTTTGATCCGGAAGAAGCCCTTTCGCTGGCGGCGGAGAGGCAGCCTCCATAGCTGCTGAAGTCGGGACAGCTCCGGAAAGAAAGTGATTGGAGTGAAGTGTGTCGGCTGGGTGAGAAAAACTCTTTTGTGCTGTAAATTCGCTAAGGTTGGAAAGTTCATCCGATATAAAGAAGAAAGCTGTGAGATTTTTTTTTTGACTGAAATTGTTTTGAGCGGCGTTTTTTAAAGTGATGTCAAATTGAGGCTTGGTTTTTTTTTCTCTTTTCTTTATACTTTTTGGGAAAGATTTTACTGTGACTTTGTAGGTAACCGGATTGAATTTTCTCTTATATATATTTTTATGCTCCCTTTGATTTTATGCTCCCTTTGATTTTTTAACTTTCTTCAGGATAGAGGCTCCCTTTGGCTATTTTTTCTTTTTTTTCCGTATATATTATTCCTTTTTTCTGGCGGGCGGGGAGAAAGAGCATTAAGAAACTTTGTAACACTGCCAACTAGAGGCTTGAAAGTATCTTTATGTGAATTGGAGAGAATTGCAAAAAGACCTCATCTCAAGGACTTTTTAATGTGATAAGATAGAGGGAGAGCACAGCAAAATATTATTGCAGGTGCTTTCCTGGACTGTTATCAACAATACTTGAGGTTTGGCTTTGAAGCTGCTGGAGAAGAGAGTCAAAACAAGAGCCTTGGATAAATAACAAAGTGCAGTGTGTTTTCTTATATATACCCCATTCGCTAGCCTTCTTCTAAATTTTAATTTTAGTAATATTTTTATTTTTGCCTTTTATTTTAAAGGGAAAGCCTCAGAGTTTTTTCTTCTTTATTTTTCTTTTCTTTTTTATTGGGACTTTTTTGCTTTTCATATTTATGTTTTTGGACTACTTTGTTGTTGAGGTTGTTTTTTTTTTGTTTTTTTTGGATTATTGAGACTTTTTAATTGGATTAAGGTGTGAAGAATTTGAAGGAACTTTTTGTTTTTTTTTGTTTTTTCTCTTTTTGCTTTTGCTTTTTTCCTTTTTCTTTTGCTCTTAATCAATATTATTATTTTTGGATGTGTTTGTTTTCTCCTTTCTATTTTTTCCTTTTTTATGGTGGACTATCTCGTAATTGGATTAGGGTCTAGAAAAACCTGAAGATCTTTCTTCTTCCTTTTTTCCTGTTTCTTCTTTGGTTTCGTGTTTTTTACTATTGGAGTTCTCCATTTTGGATTATAATTGGCTGCTCTACCAGTTGGATTAAAAGTCAAGAAGAATTTGAAGTTTTGGAAACATTGAAATGAGCAGGAAACCAATACCATCTGGCATTTCTGCTTCTACCTCTGCTTCCCCACCAGCTGGAGGACAACGTTTAATTCAGACAATGTTGAAGCAAGATAAGGAACAAGAAAAAATAACTTTACAGATGATTATGCAAGGAATCCAAGATCTCAAGACAAAATCAGATATCATTGAACAAAGAACAGGAAATATTGAACAAAGAACAGAAAATATTGAACAAAGAATAGAAAAGATTGAACAAAGAGCAGAAAATATTGAACAAAGAGCAGAAAATATTGAACAAAGAATAGAGAAGACTGATGAAAAAGTGGAAAATATTAAACAAATGATGGTTAAGTATGAGGAGAGATTCCAAAAAATTGAGGAAGAAGGAAAACAAAGAGAGAAGAAGATTGGAAATATTGACAGCAGACTAACAGCGGTTGAACAAGAAAAAGGTGGGATGTTGAGGTGGGAGATGGAAAGGTCAGAATTTTACCTCAGATTTCAAAATATAGAAGAGGAAAAAGGAGAAAATTTGGCAGCGGTAATGATAGAAATTTTGGCAGATGTTTTGGAAATTACAGAGGAAAAGATGATGGATGGAATAGATGAGATATATCGAGTCTATACAAGATATGCGATGAGAAATAAATTACCCAGGGAAGTCCATATTAGATTTACCAAAAAATCCATTAAAACGCAAATATTACAAGTAGTAAGAGAGAAAACACTGAAATACAAGGGTAAAGAGGTTGTGGTTTTAAAACAAATACCCAGAAGAGTGAGAGAGATGAGAAGAGAATATCGATTTCTGACCAAAATACTATTGGAAAATGAAGTGAATTATAGATGGCTGATTCCAGAAGGACTAGTGTTTGGGTGGCAAGAGCAAAGATATAGAATTGATTCAATTGAGAAAGCAGAACTTTTTCATGCAGAATTCTTTGGAGGAAGAAGAGAGGAAGCAGAGAAAGAGGCTTTATCAATTGAGTTTCAAGATGAACAACTGGAGACTGAAAAAGAGAAAGGAGCAGCAGGGGGACAGATGGATAGTAAAGAACAGCGTGAAGTGAGATCCACGAGAGCTGTTAGACCTAAATATAAAGCATAATCATGGAGGAAAAAAAACTGATTACAATGAATATAAACGGACTTAATTCAGCTGTTAAAAGAAGGAAAACTTTTCATAAATTAGAGAAATTAAAATTTGATATAATTTGTTTACAAGAAGTTCACATTAAAAAACAACATGAACAATTGTTATTACAGCCAAAATTAGGGAAAATATTTACCTCTTTGACTCAATGTAAGAAAAGAGGTGTGGTTTTATACATTAAAGAGGCTATTCCAGCAAAATTGATTTACACGGATGAAGATGGAAGAGTATTAATGGTAGAAATAATGGACAATAATATAAAAATACTCTTGATTGCAATTTATGCTCCGAATGATAAACAAGGAGAGTTTTATAAAAAGCTACATATGAAAATAATTGGACTGGACTATGTTAATATAATTATGATGGGAGATTTTAATGGAATTGTGGACAATAAACTGGACTATATAGCAACAACAACAAAGCAAAATAGAAAGGCTCTCCCAAGGTCCTTTTTTAAAATGACAGATGAATTAACTTTAAAAGATATTTGGAGAGAAAGAAATGTTAAAGCTAAACAATATACTTTTTATTCAAATAGACATTTATCATGGTCCAGATTAGATATGATTTGGATCTCAACAGAACTAATATCTAATATTAAAGAAACAAATATTGAAACAAGTACCTGGGCAGATCATAGCCCAATGACAATTAAATGGAAGGGACAAAAAAAAAAGATCGAGATGGACATTAAATAATACTATTTTAAAGGAGAAAGATTTTACACAATGGATGGAGAAGGAATTGGCTTTTTTCTTTAGAGAAAATAAAAAAGAAGATACTTCAACGCAAAATGTGTGGGACACAATGAAGGCATACGCTAGAGGTTTGATAATAGATTATACAAGAAAAAAGAATATTAGGAAAAGGCAAGCTTCTAAGGCCTTGGAAGATGAGTATAAAATTCTTGAAAAAGAATTACAGAAAATGCCACAGAAAAAGGATATTAAATTGAAGCTGGATGTAATCAAACATAAAATGGAATTAATAGAGAAAGAAGAACTGGCACAGAAAATTAGAAACTCTAAACAGAATTATTTTGAAGATGCAAATAAACCAGGTAGATGGCTAACATATAAATTGAGAAAGAGAAGGAATCAAGAAAAATATTGAAGTTAATAGATGAACAAGGCCAAGTTTGTTATGGGAATAAGGAGAAAAAAGAAATTATTCGAGATTTTTATGGGCAATTATATAAACAGGAAAATATTGATGAAGAAAAAGTCAAACAGTATTTACAGGAAGCTAATTTACCAAAGATACCTAAAGAGACTGAAGAAATGCTAGAAAGCAATATAACAATGATGGAACTAAATGAAGCATTTAAGAGACAAAATAATGGGAAAGCTCCGGGTCCAGATGGGCTTCCAGTAGAATTTTATAAAACATTTCAAGAATTATTGAGCATCCCATTGTTAGAAGTTATGAATGAAGTTATGTTAAAAAAGATGATACCTAAAACATGGTCAGAGGCTTATATTACACTCATACCAAAGGAAGAGACTGACCCATTGCAAATTAAGAATTATAGACCTATTTCTTTATTGAATGCAGACTATAAAATCTTTGCTTCAATCTTAGCAGAAAGACTTAAAAAATATTTAAATAATTTTATTCACTCAGATCAAAATGGATTTCTGCCAAAGAGACAAATTAGAGACAATATGAGAGTAATCTTGGACACCTTGGAATACTATGAGGCTCATCCTGAAAAGCAAATGGCTTTGATATTCCTAGATGCTCAAAAAGCATTTGATAACGTGAACTGGAGATTTATGTTATTATTATTGGAGCAGATGGGTTTCGCTAAAAAATTTATTCAAGCAATAGAAGCTATATATAATAAACAGACAGCAAGGGTAATGATGGAGGGGGAACTTACAGATTTTATTAATATAAGGAAAGGCACAAGACAAGGATGTCCCCTATCTCCTTTGCTATTTGTGTTGACCTTGGAAGTGTTGAATAGAAATATTAGGGATGATAAAAGCATAAAAGGAATGAAAATTAAGAAGGAAGAATTTAAGCTACAAGCTTTTGCTGATGACTTAGCTTTTATTTTGGAAGATCCGCTAGAAACAGCTCCAAAGTTACTTGAAAGGATAGAGGCATATGGAGAGGTGGCTGGTTTGAAAATAAATAAAGACAAAACAAAGATTTTGACAAAGAATATGCTATTGAGACAGAGAGAAGAATTGGCAGATCTTTTGAAAATTCAAGTTACAAATAAGGTTAAGTATCTGGGGATATATTTGACAACAAGATGTAGCACATTAAAGGAGAATAATTATATTAAACTTAAACAACAGATAACTACAGATTTGAAGAAGTGGGAAAACTTGCAATTGTCATTAATAGGGAGAATTTCAACAATTAAGATGAATATCTTACCTAGAATTTTATTTTTGTTTCAAACAATACCAATTAGGCTTGGAAAAGACTATTTTGAAGATTTAAATAAAATTATGTTGAAGTTTATATGGCAAGGTAAAAAAGCGAGAATAAAGCTAAAGCTTTTGCAAGGTGCTAGAATTAGAGGAGGTTTTGGTCTGCCTAATTGGGAATTGTATAATCAAGCTGCAAGTTTGATGTGGGTCAAAGAATGGATAACATTAAGGAAACATAGGTTGTTGACATTAGAAGGGCATGACTTGCTGTTGGGTTGGCATGCTTTTTTATGGTATAAGGGAACTAAAACACAGGGTTATTTTAGAAGACATTATGTACGGGAGTCTTTGTGGTTAAATTGGGAGAAGATAAAAAGACAATGTTATTTGAAAATTCCAGTTTGGTTATCGACCATTGAAGCATTTTCCTATCCTATAATCTATAAGAAGGAACAAACAGTTAGATATGGGGAACTTTTGGATGAAAAGGGTGAACTTAAATAGATCCAAAACTTAGAGGAACAAGGTATAAGGATGAATTGGTTTTCATATGCACAAATACACTCAAGGTATGATGAAGATTCTAAAACGGAGGGATTTTATGATAAACAGCCTGATTTAGATAAGATCTTGATGGGTACTGATGAGAAGGTGATTAAAAAACTATATGGTTATTTATTGGGAATGAAATTAGAGGAAGAACAAGTCAAAGAAACTATGATTGTTTGGGGGAAGAATTTTGGATATGGGATTGATTTAGAGAAATGGCAGAAATTGTGGTCTCAAAATTATAAAATGACAATGTCAACAGCATATAAAGAAAACTTGTATAAGATGTTTTACAGGTGGCACTTTCCTCCGACAAGAATAGCAAGAATGTTTAAGAACAAATCTGAAAAATACTGGAAATGTCATCAGATACCCGGCTCGTATTACCATATGTGGTGGACTTGTGAGGATGCTAGAAAATATTGGACTATAATTCGCATGTGGTTGGAAAAAATGATAAAGAAACATATAGATTTGAAACCAGAGATCTTCTTACTGGGAATTTTACCTGATATATATAGTAAAGATTTGAAATACCTGATTGTAAATGTATTAACAGCGGCCAGGATTGTATTTGCTAAAAATTGGAAGAATGAGAAAATACCATTACAGGAAGAAATTATTAAGAAAATATTGGAATGTGCTGAGATGAGCAGATTGACATTTGAAATTAGAGAGCAAGAGGATAAACAATTTTACGAAATTTGGGATCTTTTTTATAAATGGCTAGATGATAAAATACGATAATAGAATATTTAGAATGCTAGATAGTAAGGAATATCTTTATTTTGCTATTATTTTGCTATTTGATATTATATTTATAAAGGATTTTTTAGGATTGATTTGATATGACTAGATGATTTGTTATAGAGTAAACTGGTTTAAAGTATTGTTAGCTCATTAAGCATGAATGATTAAAAATATAGTCAAAAACTTCTTTTTTTAGTGATATTAGGATATATAAGTTTGGATTGACAATATGAGTTGTTATGTAATATAATTGTAATTGAGACTACAGAATGAATGCACAAAAATGATGAACCAACTGACACACTGGATGTACATATAAGAGTTGATGTTTTTATGTTTTGTTTGTCTTGTTTGTTTGTAGAAAATTAATAAAAACTTTTTCAAAAAAAAAAAAAATCCAAATAACAATTTGCGTTCCTCTAAAATGAGGGTATCATTTCATTGCAATCAATTATTTGGATAATGTAACTTGAATGGAAGTGATGAGAAAATATTGGGATATGAGAAATAAGTATTTTAGCAGAGTGACAGAAATGTAATGTTGCCTGTTAGGAATCTCTTTTAGCTATTTTCAAGGGAATAGGGAACATTTTTAGAGCAGTGTTTAGGGATATTTTCTAACGTGGACAAATCTCATTCCAATTCAAGGCTTTTATGACAATTCCAGAAATGAAAGTTTATTATATTTTGTCTTCCTCTAAAACAGATTTTAGATTTTGGGCTGGCAAGACATACAGATAGTGAGATGACTGGCTATGTAGTTACTAGGTGGTATCGAGCCCCAGAAGTTATACTTAATTGGATGCATTATACACAAACAGGTAATTTTTGTATTTGCTAGAAACTGCTTTTCTGTGCTGGGTTTCTGTAACCACTAATTATATAATTTCATTACTTCTATTGCAAAAGAGTGGCAGCTTTATAAAAACTACCTTGTGATCTCTTTGTACACCAACTGAAAAACTCAGTTTTATTTACAGAGACATTGAATAACATTGCAAAAAATTTAACAACGGGTAGTGTAGATGTTTGCATGTTAATTTCTATAATATTTCTAGAGGGAAACCTGTTGGTTCTAGTCATCTGCAGGACATCAGGTAGGTTTCTGAAACTCTTGGGTTTCAAGGCTTTGCCCTTTCTGCAATGTCTGACTTCACTTGTCTGGTTTTCCTATTCAGCCATTCTTAACATTGGCCCCTTACTATAGGGACTTGGAAGCCAAGTAGCCATATGTAGCTCCTGAAAACTCTGCTATAAGTATTCTTTGTTTGCCAATCATTTGTTCAGCGACCATTTGAAGGTACAATAGTGCTGAAAAAGGAGACTTACAATTGATTCTGAAAGTTTTCTCAGGTCCCTTGAGTGCATCCTTGCACTCATGTGATTTGCAACCTGGGCAACTGGCTTGCAGTTACAACTGTTGCAGTGTTCCACAGTCACATGATTGCCATTTGCAACCTTCCTTGCTGGCTTCCCCAAAGCAAAGTTCCATAAGCAAAAGTTCAAGCCTCTCCCCCTGAAGCAGCCACTCCAAACCCACCCACCCCCATCATGTTGCCTCTCACAAACCATCACACATCCTGCAGCCCAATTATCATCATTAAATGAAAACTACCTGTATTGCCTTTCATACATGTCTTCCTATATCAGATCATCATTGTGATTACCTAAGATCTCTCCCACAATTTCCTCCTCCTCCTCCTCTTCCTCCTCCTCCTCTTCCTCCTCCTCTCTTGCAGACTTAGACCAACAATTATTTTCTCTGTGCTAATTTTGAGTATTAATTCCTATATTAATTATTTAATTATTAGTTACTACTGATTGCACTTCTGACAAGGGAGGCTGGTACTTCCAGAAAACCCATATCGCAATAATAAGCCAACTACAGAAGTTTTATTTTTATTTTTAAATAATAGTCCACTGATTCATAGAACTCACTGGAGCTGGGTTTTTTTTCTAGTCTAATATAAGATTTATGAGTGGATAAAATGGCAATGATGCTATATCACGCTGAGCTCCTTACATGAAAATTTAAAATGTAATAAAGAGCTGGCACAGCAGATAGATTTTATTTGGATCATACCAATTTAATGGGTGCATTTTTTGTGTTTCAGTGGATATCTGGTCGGTGGGGTGTATAATGGCTGAGATGGTAACAGGAAGGCCCCTTTTCAAGGGCAATGATCGTATCCTTTCTTGATAAATGTTTCACATTAAGTTGGAGAAATATGCAAACATTCAGGTATCAAAGTAAGCCACTTTGTAATCAGTGAAAAATGTGAAAAATGTTCGGTTTGAACTATTTACTTGCAAACATCAAGCCAGCTTTGGAGGTCTGTAGCTTTGTCAGAAAGTTGCAAGATGAATAGTTTGTCACAGCTCATAGCAATAGAAATAGCATTTGGGATTATATACCATCCCATAGCACTTTACAGCACTCTGGGTAGTTTACAATGAAGAAGCATATTGCACCCAACAATCTGAGTCTTCATTTTACCAATCTTGCAAGGGTGGAAGACTCTAGCTATGTCAGGATTAAACTCCAGGCTGTGGGTAAAGTTTGCCTACAATACTCCATTTTAACTACTGCTCCACCAAGGCTCTATTTTGATTAAATTTAATTAAATGCTGGTTGAAAGTCACATTTTTGATTCCAACATTTGGCATATAGAATTGCATTTTAGTTTAGTTTATATATGTTGATGCACCTAACCTTTGAGCATTATCTTTTTCTTTTTTTACTGCCACGGACATTTTTAGAGGCTCAAAATGAGCTATGAAGAATCAGTGTTTAAAGACAAACATAGCTTTTTATCTTCAAAATTTAGAAGCTGAGATCATTGATACTAGTTTTACAAAGAAAGAAATCTAAAATTTTAATGTAGGTACGAAAGCCTGAAAACACTCAATGAGATGACCAAAAGTGTGGTTAAAAAAAACAAAAGTGAAGATGACCCATTAATGATTATTTGAGGGGTATCCTTTTAGTTGTTAATTCCTAGCCAAGTGCTGGTAGTTATGAAAATGTATATGAAATATATATGTTATATGCTTTGATTTCAACAGTAAGAAAATCAGATTAATTATATCATTTTTTAAATAATACGCTGACTAAATATTTGATTCCTGAGTTTGATATTCAGATCTGGACCAGCTTACAGAAATTATGAAAGTTACAGGCACACCAACTCAGGATTTTGTTCAGAAACTACAAAGCCAAGATGTAAGTTGCTGCCTTTGCCAAATTTACATGAGAAGGTTCAGAAATAGATGGTTCTGTGGAACTTAAGTGTACTAGTTCTATTTTGAGATTTTCTTTTAACGCAGCATTGAAAGCAGCAAACCAAGGAAATCTGGTTAGAAACTATTAGAAACTTTTTTTTAGTTGGGTTTTTTAATACACTTTTTTATTCACAGTCATCCATACCCCAATCATATAAATGATTGCTATCTTAAAAGCTATACATCATAGGAAATTTTATATGGTTCTAATTTTTAAAAAGAAACATTTCAGATACCTTGTGTTTAAAACTTTAAATTAATTATTGTTATTCTTTTACCCTTAAGATGTTGCTGAACTTCCCCTTTCCATGTGAGGTAGGCTTGATGTGAGAACAAATTTTCACATGATCGCAAGAAAATGATCTGAAATCAAAGAAAGAGATAGGTGGAAACTGTTTATTCTATCCAATAGAGCCTTCTGTCCTCACTTCTGATGAGATGGATAGCTATATAAATTTGATTAATTATAATTAAAAATCGCATAGACAAAAGTAAAAGGCGCAAGAATGTAAAACTTGATTTCACTACAAATTGGATTTACATTGTATCCAGGTAATCCTTGACTTATGACCACAATTGAGTCCAGGATTTATGTTGTTAAGCAAATTGTTAAGTGAGCTGTGCCCAGTTTTACAACCTTTTTGTTAAGTGAATCACTTGCGGTTGTTAAGATAATAACCAGGTTGTTAAGTGAATCTGGCCTCCCACATTGACTTTGCTTGTCGGAAGCCGGCTCTAAAGGTTGCAAATGGCAATCACATGGCTTCTGCGTAATGTGACTGTCATAAATGCATGCCAATTGCCAAGGCCCCAAATTTTGATCAAGTGACCATGGAGATGTTGATCAAGTGACCATGGAGATATGTAAATGCAAGATTCAGTTGTTGTAAATCACTTTTCCAACGCCGTTGTAACTTCAAAGGTTCCCTAAATGAATGGTTGTAAGTTGGAGAACCACCTGTACATAGCACTTCCTTTTGTCAGGTCCTTATAAGCTTTTCTGTATTAAGGCAATCAGAAGCTTTATTATCCTTGAAAGACAGGTTATCTGTTTCAGTCCTGTTTGCAGAGAGAACAATTTCTGCCAAATTTTAATTCATTTATTATAGCCAACTCTGAATATAACACAGGAGCTGGTTTTGTGTGTATGTAGGAGACATGGTGGCTCAGTGGTTAAAAACTCTGAACTTGTCAGCTGCAAACCTGAGAGCCTGGATTTGAGATCTGAGCACCTTGTGACAGAGTGAGCTCCTGTTACTTCTACCATCTCCTGCTCACTTAGCAGTTTGAAAGTGTGCAAAATGTGAATAGATAAATAGGTAGCGCTTTGTGGGGAAGATAACAGCGTTCTGTGCACCTCAGTGTTAGTCGTGCTGACCACCTGACCACAGAAGCATCTTTGGACAATGCTGGCTCCCTCAGCTAAGAAACAGAAATGAGCACCGACCCCTAGAATAGGACATAACTGGAAAAGGGAAACCTTTACTTGCGTCGTGTGTGTGTGTGTGTGTGTGTGTGTGTACCCATTTGCAAGATTTATGATTTGCCTACATCTGGGATCTGAGAAAACAAAATCAAATTATCTTAAACTATGGAAATTATTGAAAGTAGGCAAATTGGTATGAACTAATTTAGGAATTTCAGGTCCAAAGTGAACTCGTATGTAATTTGTCCATGTATTCCATAAATGGATTTTTTTCCCATATATTCACCAGGAATAAAACCCAGTTTGATGGCCTCCAATTTCTTTTTGCTTTGTTTCATTTCCTGAATTCATAAACAATTACTATCCAGTAATCTTTGTATCTGTTCATTTTAAGGCAAAAAATTATATCAAAAGACTTCCACAAGTGCAGAAAAAAGATTTTGCTGCCATTTTGAAAAATGCAAATGCTTCAGGTAAGTTAAATATTGATGGATATAGTATATTAGAAAATTTATCAGGATAGTAAACAGGCTGACTTATCTTCTATCTTCTTACAAAAACTTTCAGGATTTTTTTTTTTTTTTTTTTTTTTGGTGCCCTGTGAAAATTTCATTGTAGAATTATTTTTTCAATGATTTCTTCATAATTGTAAGATTATCTGGCTAATAAAAGTCAGTTTTTCCTGCTAGATACACTTTATTATAAATTACAGTTCTTTGAGCGTCTGTTCAACTATATGATATCTAGAACAGGGGGGTCAAACCGTACCATCACGTTGTCATGTGACATATTGTGCCTTTCCCCCCGTGCTAAAACAGGTAGGCGTGGCTAATGTGTGTCTCATTTAGCCCGTGGCCCCCAAGTTTGACACCTCTGCTCTAAAAGATGCAGAACTTAACACAAAATATTAAGTACATGCTTCATCTATTTCCAGAGTGTTTGTCCTTAAACTTCCTTTCTGATTTGTTGATCCAGCTGTGAACCTTTTGGAAAAGATGCTGGTGTTAGATCCAGAGAAGAGAATAACAGCAAGTGAAGCTTTGGCACATTCTTATTTTGAAACCATTCATGATCCTGATGAGGAAAACAAAGCAGAGAAATATGATGACACTTTTGACAACGTGGATCTGCCCCTGGATGAATGGAAGTGTATGTTTGGAATTGTTTGTGTTGAATAGCAGTTTTCTAATGACAATGAGATTGGTGTAGGAAACTTTATCTACATTCTTCAAATAGATTTGTACACATTTTAATTAAAATATAATTTAGGGGAACTGAAGAATCTGCTGCATTAAATAAGGCACATAGAAATACTCCTTTGTCCTTGCTGTTCCATTCTGTCTTTTTGACCTATATTATTTCTTCTCCTCCAATTTTCTAAACTCTTAGACAAATGTCTTTTCTATGCTCAGTTCTACAATAGACTTGAATACACATGGATGGACAAGAAATGAGAGTAAAAAGAAGAGAAATGAAAATAGCTATGAAAGCTTCTATAAGCAGAAATAGCATGGTATAAATTTAATAGTAATTACTAAAACTGCCCTTATGAGGGAAAAATATTATTTGCTGACAGCATTCTGTAAATATTGCATTAAGGGGATTAATTGGGAAGATTTTTTTCTGTCCTTGTGTTTTAATCAGATGCTCAAGGCCATTAAGGTGGCTAAATTCTTTCAGAATCTTACAAGGCTATGTGTGCAAGCTATATACTTCCATACCATGAAAATCATCAACTACTTTGTGTATCAGGTGGCTTTTAAAGTACTGTAGTAAGGTCAAACTGGCTCTTTTTCTGAGAATTAGTGAAGGAAGAGGATGGGAAACTGCATTCTTTTGTGTTTCTAGTTATTGGATGTTTAAAGTACCTGAAATATATAATTGGAAAAGCTACCATCATCAACCCTCTATGTACATGTGAACCTTAATTGGGCCAATTCAAATTTACAAAATCGAGCCCAACATTCAAAATGTTATATATAATGAGATTAATTTGTTGCTGCTGGCATTTTAAAATTGAATGCCATAAATTGTGTTTTAAAAGTTCATCTATAGCTAAATGGGAGACCTCAAACTGTAAGCTACTGATGACATTGGTTAATACACTCAATAATACACTGAGATCTCAGGAAAAGATAAACAATTTTAGTTAACAAATGTGACGTGCTTGCCTGCACCAAGCTCCAGCTCAATTTTCTCCTTCTCCCAAATCTGGATTACTGCACTGTCTTACTAAATTTTGAATTTTTTTAAAAAAAAATACTGAATCTAATGTGAACATTTTTGTGTTTCTTTAACTTTTCCAGGTATCACATATAAAGAAGTTGTAAACTTTAAGCCATTGCAATTGCCTGAGTCAAAAGAAACGGTAGTATAACCTCAAGTTGTGTGTTTGCTTAAAAACTGAGTAAAGAAAAGAGACTGTAAATATTATATTTATGTATATGTAAATATGTATATAATGGTACAAATCTTTTATTAAATAAATTAGATGTAACCATTTTAATATGAATTTTGAAGCTGTTGTGCTCAACCCTTTTTATATTGTAAATTACAGCAGTCCCTCTTGAAAAAACCTTACCCCTATTATAATAGAAACAAAACTTTTTCCCCAAGATTCATACTTTTACCACTTCTATTATGATATTTTTCAAGGTATGCTTCAATTACAGGTAGTCCTCAACTTACAATCACAATTGGGATCAGAATTTCGATCATAAATCATTGTGGTTGTAAGTTGGATCACATCTGATGTTATGATAATTTTTACAGCCCTCATTAACTGAATCAACACGATCGGTAAGCAGATCCAGCTTTTTCAATAGGCATTTTTTGCCAGAAATTGACAAAAAGGTCACAAACTGCGATCACATGACTGCAAGGATGATGCAACAGTCATAAGTGAAAGTACAGATTGTAAATTGCTTTTTCCAAGGCTGTTGTAATTTTGAACCATCATTAAATGGTCATAAGTTGAGGACTGCCTGTACTTAACCTATACCGAGTCCTTGCACACTTGTTGAGAACCAGTTGCCTATATTTGAATATTTGTTTTGGAAGCTAGTGCCTTTATAAATGAGATTATATGATTATGTGAATGTTTCATTCTGTCTCCATGACCATCTCTAGAAACAATTATGTAGTCCCTTCTCTTCCTCCTACTTTATAGATTTCCTAGTATATAGGTTACCTATGTGTTCATAATTTCTGGTACTCCTTTTAAAAGTTCATTTGAAAAATACAGCAATTTTCTTCACTGTGTACTCACACTCAGCTGGAAAACAACTCCTAATGTGCATATTGAGCTTCAATTTCATAGAGTTGCAGCGAGCAATATGGACCCTACAAACATTGGAAATTTACAGTCAAGTTCCTGTATTTCACAGTGGCCCAAAGCCCCTCAACCAGCTCTTCACATAGAGATAATTTGAAACAGCATAATCCTAATTGCCAAACAATTACTGAACATCTTTATTTTTCTATAATAGAACTTTTCATACTTGATTTCAAGGGGAAACATTGGGTAGTCAGTTATATTTAGTTCTAAAAAGAAGTACGTAACAAGTGAAGAAAGGCAAGACAACTTAAGGTTTCCTTCATTTTTTGAAATGAAAGCATGGAGTGGGAGTAGATGATATTATATGCACTGAGAGTAGATGATACGTTGATTAAGTCAGATTCTCTTGTTCAGTATTTCCTGTTGTGACTGGCACAGGTAATCCAAGGGTTTAACCTAGTAATATTTCCTACTTTTGTTGCTTGCAATTTGATAAACTAATTAAAACGGGGACTTTTTTACATGCAAAACGTACAATCTGTTTGCTTCCTGCCATGTGTGCGCGCTGAATTTTATCTAAATTTGCTTGTTTCTTTTTGCATATTTGTTTTGCTGTGCAGGGTTCTTTCCATGAAAAAAATCTAGAATCCTAAACTCAACCTTCTGTAACTGTGAATATGCTCCTTTAAAAAAACATGTATAAAAAATGGTTAATCATTATTGAAATAATCCATCTCTCTGGTAAAAACAAGCCTTCATAAGATATGACTATTGACTTGGAAATATAGCATGCCATTCCTTTTACTTATCAATTCTGTTGATGCTGAGAAATTCAGGAATAAAAAAAAAACCAATAACTGTTTCCTTTTAAAATGAAATGTAAATACAAGCATGTTGTAAATTAAATGTATTGTAAATTCTTTGCAATGCTTTCTCTACCTCCAACTTCAATAAATAACAGTAATAATGTTTTTCTTCTCTGTTCTAAACAGTTTTTCGTGAAGCTAGCAATTTTTTTAAAGGTAAATATTAATTGCAATTAAAATCAAATGAAAAGAGCTGCAAAGATACAAAAAACTGTTCTCTTTTTTCGTTCAATTAATCACAACCATGCGATCTCTAGAAAAGAGGCAGTTTCTTCAAAGAGATCATGTATTGTTTTGCAATAAAATTCCAACTTGCAGCATAGTTCTATGAAGTTACCACCAGTAGTGCAAACTGGAAGGTAATATCCAGTGTTCATTTAGGGAACATCCTCTAAATCAGGTCACCAACCTTTTGGACCTCAGGGACCACCAAACTCATAATTTTAAATCCCAGGGACCACTAACCGGTTCTGTGGGTGTGGCCTAATTTGTGGATGTGCCTTGGTGGTCAGGTAACTGGCTGGGCATGGCTTGTATGTAAATATTATAAAGATTTATATAAATATTGATTTTTTATATATATAAAAAAGAGCAACTTTTATCCAAAGGCAAAGCAGGCAGGCAGATCGAGTTGCTCACAGAATCATCCAGTGATCTATCTATCTGCCATCGGCTAGCTCAGTCTGTCACATAAAATTTGCTTGCCGTGAGTCTGCACTGAATAACAGAAACTTCAGTCCTAAGGGAGGTTCAGCTGTGCTTAAAAGCAGAGCCGAAGATCTAAAGACTAGCTAGAAAGCAAGAAATCCAACCATTTCCTGCTTCCTAGCTAATCTAAATCTCCCAGCACAGCAGAACAGATGATGGTTAGAAAGAAAAAAAAATAGCAATTTAGCAGGCAAGTTTGCCAGATAAGGCGTGAGTGGGCGGGGAGGTTCCTGTGGGCCATGTGGGCGGCGCAGCCTTGTGTTTTTGAGCAGCCTGGATTAATTGCTTTGGGGGATGCTCTGGGGGTGAGATTTCTCTGGGGACCACCAAAATTTTCTCCTTGGCAACTGCTGCTCTAAATGAAAGTATGAAGTTGGGATTTTCTGTTCTCCTGTACTGACATCTAGTGGTTATCAGGATTTAGGCATCCTAAAATTCTCTCAGATTAGACAGTTATCTGTCCAAACTGAATTTATCTATTAGGGACACAGAATAAAGAAGTGTGACCTATTATGTGTGTTGTATCCAAGTTGCCTGCTTTTAAGTGTGAAGAGAATGGGCATGCTTCATGTGCTTCTAGTAACTTAAATCTTCAGCAGGAAAGTATGGTGTCCGAAGAAAACTTGCTAGGTCCATCTTACGCAAGGAAGTTTTTTTTTCCCTCAAAATAATCTTCATTCCTAAGTGTCCCTTGAAGATTGAGAGAAGATGATAGATCAAAGGCCTCATTTGTTTTGCTTGCCTTCCTCCAGGCAGCCATTCTTTTGTATCAAATCTAGTTCACTATTTGCTTAACTCTGTCAACTATTTCCAACATGGCTTATGGACTTTCTTCCAGTACATCTTCATAAAAGGTACAACTTATTTGTGGAAGTAAATACTGAAGGATGATATGCTAGGAGTAAGACACTCTTGAGGAAGGACACTTTCATGTCGATAACATTTTTTGCAAATCAACCCTTCTGGGTGCAAAAATGCCTAAATGCTGGTTTATAAGCACATGAAGTGATGGTTCCATCTAGCCCCTGCTGTTAATACGTGGGCCTGGAAATCCTATTATTGTCACTGGATCCTTTCAAGGACAAAGCTGATGAGACTGAGAAATAAAACAGTTTTATATCCTTGATCTAATCTGATGAAGAATAACTGATCCAATTGTTCTGGTATGTTAGCCTTTTGAGGATTTACTATTTTTCAATCATTTTGATTCATGTCTTGAAAGTTTTGTACAGATAGTCCTTGACTTACACCATTCCTTTAGTGACCATTTGAAGTTTCAACGCACTGAAAAAAGTGACATGACCATTTTTCACCTGACTGTTCTGACCCAAACCTTGTTCCAAGAGAACAAACACCAAACAGAGGTAAAAGCAAAATTTCTTAATGCTTCCCTGCGAATTCCATTCATTCACAGTTAAAAGGCTATGAAAACTAGTTGTCTCTGATAAGAACAAGCCTTGCCAAGGTTGTGCAAGGCTGCCAAGAACACTAGATAAAGTTACTAAGAAATAGTTCAAAGGAGAAGGTGGAGCTTCGTTTCAGCAATACAGCTGCGATCTCGGGGCTCTGAGATCGCAGCCGATATTTTCGCCCCTGGTCAGTCCTAATGGACCTAAACCGTCCTGTAGAGACGGGGATTGTGAAGGGCACTGTCCCAGGATCCCAGAGATATCGCAAAATCTCTGGTTTGATCCGGGAGAAGCCCTTTTGCTGGTGGCGGAGAGGCAGCCTCCATAGCTGCTGAAGTCAGGACAGCTCCGGAAAGAAAGTGGCTGGAAAGAAAGTATGTCGGCTGGGTAAGAAACTTCTTTTGTGTTGTAAATTCGCCGAGATTTGAAAGGGCATCCTGAATAGAGAAGAAACCTGTGAGAATTTTTTTTTGACAAAAACTGTTTGAGCAGCGTTTTTTAAAGTGATGTCAAATTGAGGCTTGGATTTTTTTTTTTTTCTTGCTTTTTTTGGGGGGGACTTTAGTGTGACTTTTTAGGTAACCGGATTGAATTTTCTCTTATATATATTCTTATGCTCTTTGATTTTTTAATTTTCTTTTAGGATAGAGGCTCCCTTTGGCTATTTTCTTTTTTTTTTTAATATAAATTATTTCTTTTTTCTGGCTGGGGGGTGGGAAGAGCATTAAGAAACTTTGCAACACTGCCAACTAGAGGCTTGAAAATATTTTATTTGAATTGGAGAGAACTGTAAGAAGACTCCTCAAGGACATTTCAATGTGATAAGATAGAGGGAGAGCACAGCAAAATATTATTACAGGTGTTTTCCTGGACTCATCAATATTTCAACACTTGAGGCTTGGCTTTGAAGCTGCTGGAGAAGAGAGTCATAATAAGAGCCTTGGATAAATAAATAAAGTGCAGTGTGCTCATATATATATATATATATATAAAAAAAAGGCTGGTGAGTAGGGATATCACAAATATATATATATATATATATATATATATATATATATATATATATATATATATATATATATTTATATATATATATATATATATTTATATATATATATTTACTTGTGATATCCCTACTCACCAGCCTTTTTGTAAATTTCAATTCTAGTAATATTCTTATTTTTGCTTTTTATTTTAAAGGGAAAGCCTCAGAGTTTTTTCTTTATTTTTCTTTTTTTCTCCTTATTTTTATTGGGATTTCTTTGCTCTTTCTATCCATGTTTTTGGACCACTCTGTTTTTCTTTTTTGATTATTGAGATTGTTAAGCCTGGTTTCCCCAACCAGGGTTAGGGAGACAAGCTAAACAGAATGTGCAGCGTTAGTCAGATAGGCACACAGATAAATGAGTGAGCTAAGCTTGTATGTTTATTAACATACAGTAAAAATAACAGATACGCTTGTGCTATCAAAAATATAGTTTATTCCATTATGAGTTCATAGCATAGTCAATATAACAGTCCATTAGTCATGTATCATTTAGTCAGTCCATTCAGGGATATTCAGTTAGCAAAGTCCGTGTAGAATATCCTATGTCAGTTCACTTACAAATCAGTCCTTTGTTTTCTCTCCCGTTCGAGCAATGCAGTCTTGATTCCAAGCAGTAATCAGGGATCATCAAAGCCAGAGAGAGCAAGCTGCAGTCTTGCTTCTTTTAAAGTGCTTTCACAACCACTCCCCTAATTACATTCCCATATTTAAAGTTGCAGACACTTTAACTAACAAACTGTGATTACTTAGTTATTATTTTACCTAAACCAGTTAGGGTAAACAGTGTTATCCCTAACATTTTCCCCTTTTAGGAAATAATAATAAATATAACTATTTACATCTTTAAATCATATTTGTTACAACTCTCTTTAAACTTAATTACTCCTTGAGCTTTTGTAAATTGGTCTGCAATGTTTTCTTCTGTCATGCAGTATTCCAATTTAATTAGCCCATTCTTTACAGATTCTCTAACATTTAAGTATCTTAAATCAGTATGCTTTGATCTAGTTTTTACAGCAATACTAGTAGCTAATTTTATAGCTGCTTGATTGTCCTCGTACACAATAACAGAATCTTTAACAGTTATACCCATGTCTAATAATAACTTTTTGTACAAAATTAAGTCAGTGCATAATAATGACAGACATGAAAATTCCGCTTCCATCGTGGACAAGCTAATATGCTGTTGTCTGATTGACGTCCACCCTATTAATGTCTTACCAAATAATATAGCCATCCCAGATGTTGATTTTCTAGTGTTTATATCAGTTGCAAAACTTGCATCTGCATAGGCACTAAGACTCAAATCACCCTTTGGTTCTATATACAATGCATGGTTCATTGTTCCTTTAAGATATCTTAAAATTCTCTTTAATGATTGCCAATGACATTGTTTTGGATCTGAATTAAAACGTGCCAGCTGATTTACACTATAAGCTATATCTGGCCTAGACCAATTGCTTATATATGATAAGCTGCCAATCAAAGATTGATATATGGACTTATCAAATTTGGGACTTTGATCATCAGTTTGGCAAACTTCCTGACTCATTGGAGTCTTTGCCGGTTTACAAAGTTCCATTTTAAACGTTTTAATTAATTGGCAAATTTTATCTTCTTGAGATATCTTAAAACCATTTTTTGTTTTGTTAATTGTCAATCCTAGATACTTTTTAATTTCACCTAAATGTTTTAATTTTATCTTTTTGGCTAATAATGATATAATCTCATTAGCTTCATTATTAGTCTTAGTTATCAAAGCAATATCATCTGTAAATAATAACAATAATGACACCGTTCCATTATTTTCTCTGCTAAACCAGATTTAAAACCTATATTGTTTAACTCTTTCACAATATATTGGTTCCACTCAAACCCAGATTGTTTCAACCCGTAAAGACTCTTTTTGAGTTTCCAACAATCATTACTATTTACTTTATTGTCTTTTATACCTACTGGTTTTCTTAAATATATAGTGTGCTGCAATGGTGCATGCAGATAAGCAGTTTCTACATCTAAATGGTTAATGACATAGTTTTTCTTAGCTGCCCACACTAATGCTGCTCTTAAAGATGTAGCCTTAAGACTTGGTGCTAAAACTTCATCATAATCAGATGCAGTTTGATTAAATCCTTGAGCTACCAACCTAGCTTTATGGGTAACAGTCCCATCATTTCCAGTTTTTACTTTAAATATCCATTTGCACCCAATGGATTTTTCTCCTGGAGGTAATTTAGCATCTTCATATACTTTCATTAACTTTAATGAATTTAGTTCTTTTTCCATTGCTTTTTGCCAATTCTCCTGATCCTTAGCAGGATACATCCTAAGTTCATCTACACTAGTTGGAACTTTAGTTACTTGGCAAACTATACTTGCTTGATACCTATCAGGTGGTCTAGTTACACGTGTAGTACGTCTAGGTATTACAGGACTTACAGGTGGACTTTCCTTTATTAACTGTTCTTGATTATCTAACTCTTCCTGATCAACTGTTTCCTCTTGTTCTGGTCCTATTTGCTCTTCGTGGACTTCTTCTTTAATTGGACTCTTCTTATAACTAATCTGATCTTTCTGCCTTTTGTAGGGTTCAATAATTACTTCATTATTTAAATCTTGCTCTAATCTATTCCATCCTACATGTTCTAGGAATTTTGCACTAGCACTGGTGTAAACTCTAGATGTATCTGGTTCCCAGAATCTATAAGATCTATGATTAGATGTATATCCTACAAAATATAATCTTTTAGCTCTATGCTGTCCTTTGTGTCTAAGTTGTGTAGGGATATGCACCCATGCTGGTGCTCCAAATGTGTGCATGTAACTTAAATCAGGTTTTGTACCATGCCACAGTGTGAATGGTAATTCACCTGTTGTTGAATTAACAACATTATTTAATATATGATTACCACACATTATTGCTTCTCCCCATAAATTGTCAGGTAATCCTGAATCAGACATCATAGTTCGTGTCATTGATTGTAATGTTTGGCCTCTTCTCTCTATAAAGGCATTATGTTGTGGCCTATATGGTGCAGACATTTTATGTTGAATACCTAACATTCTTAGTCTGTTCTGGAATTTATTATTTGTAAATTCCGTACCATTATCTGTTATAAGAGTTACTAATTTCTTTTTAGTTTTCCTTTCAGCAAATTTTATCCAATTAAAGAGATTTAGATACGTTTCAGTTTTGCTCTTCATTAAATAGCAAAACCCATATCTAGAATAATGGTCCATTATACTTAATATGTAACGAGCTCCTCCTACACTTGGTTTTTTCGGACCTATTAAATCTGCAAATACTACTTCTAAAGGTTCTTTGGTAGTAAATCCATCAACTCTATTAGCCGGTGTGACCCTGGCTTTGCTTTGATTACAGGCATTACATTGCAAATACTTATTACAAGGTTTCAAACTTATTCCCTTAGATAATTCAACAGTTTTCTTAAGCATTTTAAAATTTAAATGCCCTAGCCTTCGATGTAACAAGTGAATACATTCATCATGAGGTTTCTTATTTTCATAAACCGTGTTAGCCACTTTTAAACCATCATCATTTAACACATATAATTCACCTCTTAAAGATGCAGTAATTTTCTTATCTTCTTTTTCAATTATGCAGTTATCTCCTTTAAAAGTAACTACATATCCTAGTTTAACCAAAATTCTAACTGAAATTAAATTAAACTTAAGTTGTGGTACATACAACATTTTTACATTCTCTTTTATAAAAGAACAATATGCTTTACCTTGACCTTTAGCTTTCAGTTTCCAGCCATTGGCTAACGATATCTGCTGTGTACTCTGGGACATTTTAATAAAATTTCTGTTATCATTTGTTATACAGTGGGATGCTCCACTGTCAACCACCCATAAATTATTTTTTACAGCTCCGTTACTATACATGGCTAACTCTAAATTTTTATTTATCTTTTGATGACTTTTAGTATTCTGGCCAGCGTTCTGGTGCTTTACTTTTTTACAAAATCTTGCCAAATGTCCTCTTCCTCCACAATTAAAACACTTTTTAATTGCGTATGCAGTAGGAGATTCATTATCTTCTTTTTGAGGTTGTTCCCTCCTTAAATCATCTCTTTCAAGCCTTCTTCTGGCCTCTTCAATCAATCTGCCAGTTATGTCAGTTAAAGTTAGGCTTTCCTTTGGCAATATTTCAAGGGAAGTTACGTAGTTGTCATAACTTTCATCAAGGGAAGATAGAATTATGTAGACTTGGTGTAGTTCAGAGAAAATAAGCTGTTTCTTGTGCAGTTCTTGAAAAATGCTTTGCACAGTTTTCAAATGACTCAGCATATCATCATTCGTCTGGAGATGCGTACTGAAAAGCTTCCGTGTTAGATTTATGTGAGCACCAACATTATCTCGAACATAAATCCTCTTCAGCTTCTGCCAACACCCAACAGCCGTTTTCTCTCCATGGATATAAACAAGCTGTTGGTCAGTTAAGGTTAAAGCAATTATGCAAATAGCGTGTTCATTTTTATGCATAAATTCTTCTATTTTTAGTTTATCTTCATCATCCTCTGGATCCCATTCTTCTACGTTTGGTGGATTTTCAATTATGTTCCACAAACCTCTTCGTAGAAGCAGACTACATTTCATAGACCATGATACATAGTTTGTTCCATCCAACTTGGATATAAGGGACAAACTTTGTAGATTGACTTGTGCCATGTTTTCTTTGTATGGATATAAAACTATAATTAATAAAACACAGCTGTCTGTTTACTGTAATGTATAACAACACAAACTCTCACTTTTACATAAATCTGTTTTATCCTAGTTAAACTGACTTTGCAGCCTCTGGGCCCATAACCAGTGTTAAGCCTGGTTTCCCCAACCAGGGTTAGGGAGACAAGCTAAACAGAATGTGCAGCGTTAGTCAGATAGGCACACAGATAAATGAGTGAGCTAAGCTTGTATGTTTATTAACATACAATAAAAATAACAGATACGCTTGTGCTATCAAAAATATAGTTTATTCCATTATGAGTTCATAGCATAGTCAAAATAACAGTCCAATAGTCATGTATCATTTAGTCAGTCCATTCAGGGATATTCAGTTAGCAAAGTCCGTGTAGAATATCCTATGTCAGTTCACTTACAAATCAGTCCTTTGTTTTCTCTCCCGTTCGAGCAATGCAGTCTTGATTCCAAGCAGTAATCAGGGATCATCAAAGCCAGAGAGAGCAAGCTGCAGTCTTGCTTCTTTTAAAGTGCTTTCACAACCACTCCCCTAATTACATTCCCATATTTAAAGTTGCAGACACTTTAACTAACAAACTATGATTACTTAGTTATTATTTTACCTAAACCAGTTAGGGTAAACAATGTTATCCCTAACAGAGACTTCTCAACTGGATTAAGGTGTGAAGAACCTAAAGGAATTTCTTCTCTTTTTTTTGTTCTTTTTTGCTCTTAATCAATATTATTATTTCTGGGTTTGTTTTTTCTTTTCTATTTTTCCTTTTTTATGGTGGACTACTTTGAATTGGATTAGGGTCTAGAAGAACCTGAAGATCTTTCTTCTTCCTTTTTTCCTTTTTCTTCTTTGGTTTTGGGCCTTTTACTATTGGATTTTTCCATTTTGGATTATAATTGGCTATGCTACCAGTTGGATTAAAAGTTAAAAAGAATTTGACGATTTGGAAGCGTTAAAATGAGCAGGAAACCAATATCATCTGGCGTTTCTACTTCTACCTCTGCCTCCCCACCAGCTGGAGGACAACGTTTAATTCAGACAATGTTGAAGCAAGATAAAGAACAAGAAAAAGTAACTTTACAGATGATTATGCAAGGAATCCAAGATCTCAAGATAAAATCAGACACCATTGAACAAAGAATAGAAGACTGATGAAAAAGTGGAAAATATTAAACAAATGATGGTGAAGTATGAGGAGAGATTCCAAAAATTGAGGAAGAAGGTAAACAAAGAGAGGAGAAGATTGGAAATATTGACAGTAGATTAACAGTGGTTGAACAAGAAAAAAGTGGGATGTTGAGGTGGGAGATGGAAAGGTCAGAATTTTATCTCAGATTTCAAAATATAGAAGAGGAAAAAGGAGAAAATTTGGCTGCGATAATGACAGAAATTTTGGCAGATGCTTTGGAAACTACAGAGGAAAAGATGATGGATGGAGTAGATGAGGTATATCGAGTTTATACAAGATATGCGATAAGAAATAAATTACCAAAGGAAGTCCATATTAGATTTACCAAAAAATCCATTAAAACACAAATATTGCAAGTGGTAAGAGAGAAAACATTGAAATACAAAGGTAAAGAGATTGTGGTTTTAAAACAAATACCCAGAAGAGTGAGAGAGTTGAGAAGAGAATATCGATTTCTGACCAAAATGCTACTGGAAAATGAAGTGAATTATAGATGGCTGATTCCAGAAGGATTAATGTTTACGTGGCAAGAGCAGAGACATAGAATTGATTCAATTGAGAAAGCACAACTTTTCCATGCAGAATTTTTTGGAAGAAGAGAAGAGGAGGCAGAGAAAGAGGTCTCATTAATTGAGTTTCAAGAGGAACAACTGGAGACTGAAAAAGAGAAAGGAGCTGTAGGTGGACAGGTGGATAGTAAAGAACGGCGTGAAGTGAGATCCCCGAAAGCTGTTAGACCTAAATATAAAGTATAATCATGGAAGAAAAAAAAACTGATTATAATGAATATAAATGGACTCAATTCAGCTGTTAAAAGAAGGAAAACTTTTCATAAATTAGAGAAATTAAAATTTGATATAATTTGTCTACAAGAAGTACATATTAAAAAACAATATGAACAATTGTTAGTACACCCAAAATTGGGGAAAATATTTACTTCTTTGACTCAGTGTAAGAAAAGAGGAGTGGTTCTATACATTAAAGAGGCTATCCCAGCAAAACTGATCTACACGGATGAAGACGGAAGAGTATTAATGGTGGAAATAATGGACAATAATATAAAAATACTCTTGATTGCAATTTATGCTCCAAATGATAAACAAGAAGAGTTTTATAAAAAGCTACACATGAAAATAATTGGACTGGACTATGTTAATATAATTATGATGGGAGACTTTAATGGAATTGTGGACAATAAATTGGACTATATAGCAACAACAACAAAGCAAAATAGAAAGGTTCTCCCTAAATCTTTTTTTAAAATGACAGACGAACTAACTTTAAAAGATATTTGGAGAGAAAGAAATGTTAAAGCTAAACAATATACTTTTTATTCAAATAGACATTTATCATGGTCCAGATTAGATATGATTTGGATCTCAACAGAATTAATATCCAATATTCAAGAAACAAATATTGAAACAAGTACTTGGGCAGATCATAGCCCAATGACAATTAAATGGAAGGGACAAAAAAAAAAGATCGAGATGGACATTAAATAATACTATCTTAAAGGAGAAAGATTTTATACAACGGATGGAGAAGGAACTGGCTTTTTTCTTCAGAGAAAATAAAAAAGAAGATACTTCAACGCAGAATCTTTGGGATACAATGAAGGCATATGCTAGAGGTCTGATAATAGATTATACAAGAAAAAAGAATATTAGGAAAAGGCAAGCTTCTAAGGCCTTGGAAGATGAGTATAAAAGACTTGAAAAAGAATTACAGAAAATGCCACAGAAAAAAGATATTAAATGGAAGCTGGATGTAATTAAACATAAAATGGAATTAATAGAGAAAGAAGAATTGGCACAGAAAATTAGAAATTCTAAACAGAATTACTTTGAAGATGCAAATAAACCAGGTAGATGGCTAGCATATAAATTGAGAAAGGAGAAGGAATCAAGAAAAATATTGAAGCTAATAGATGATCAAGGCCAAGTTTGTTATGGTAATAAGGAGAAAAAGGAAATTATTCGAGATTTTTATGGGCAACTATATAAACAAGAGAATATTGATGAGGAAAAAGTCAAACAGTATCTACAGAATGCTAATTTACCGAAGATACCTAAAGAGACTGAAGAAATGCTAGAAAGCAATATAACAATGATGGAATTAAATGAAGCATTTAAGAAACAAAATAATGGGAAAGCACCAGGTCCAGATGGGCTTCTGGTAGAATTCTATAAAACATTTCAAGAATCATTGAGCATCCCATTGTTAGAAGTTATGAATGAAGTTATGTTAAAGAAGATGATACCCAAAACATGGTCAGAGGCTTATATCACACTTATTCCAAAAGAAGAGGCTGACCCACTGCAAATTAAGAACTATAGACCTATTTCCTTATTGAATGCAGATTATAAAATCTTTGCTTCAATTTTAGCAGAAAGACTTAAAAAATATTTAAATAATTTTATTCACCCAGATCAAAATGGATTTCTGCCAAAGAGACAAATCAGAGACAATATGAGAGTAATCCTGGATACTTTGGAATACTATGAGGCTCATCCTGAAAAGCAAATGGCTTTGATATTCCTAGATGCTCAAAAGGCATTTGACAACGTGAACTGGAGATTTATGTTATTACTGTTGGAACAGATGGGTTTTGCCAAAAAATTTATTCAAGCAATAGAAGCCATATACAATAAACAGACAGCAAAGGTAATGATGGAGGGGGAACTTACAGATTTTATTAATATAAGAAAAGGCACAAGACAAGGGTGTCCCCTATCTCCTTTGCTATTTGTGTTGACTTTGGAAGTGTTGAACAGAAATATTAGGGCTGATAAAAGCATAAAAGGAATGAAAATTAAGAAGGAAGAATTTAAACTACAAGCTTTTGCTGATGATTTAGCTTTTATTCTGGAAGACCCGTTAGAAACAGCTCCAAGGTTATTGGAAAAGATAGAGATATATGGTGAGATGGCTGGTTTGAAAATAAATAAAGATAAAACAAATATTTTGACAAAGAACATGCTATTGAGACAGAGAGAAGAACTGGCAGATCTTTTGAAAATCCAAGTTACAAATAAGGTTAAGTATCTGGGGATATATTTGACAGCAAGATGTAGCACATTAAAAGAGAATAACTATATTAAACTCAAACAACAGATAGCTACAGATTTAAAGAAGTGGGGAAACTTGCAATTGTCATTAATAGGGAGAATTTCAACAATCAAGATGAATATTTTACCCAGAATTCTATTTCTGTTTCAAACAATACCAATTAGGCTTGGAAAAGACTATTTTGAAGATTTAAATAAAATCATGTTGAAGTTTATATGGCAAGGTAAAAAAGCGAGAATAAAGCTAAAGCTTTTGCAAGACGCTAGAATTAGAGGAGGTTTTGGCCTGCCTAATTGGGAATTGTATTATTAAGCTGCAAGTTTGATGTGGGTCAAAGAATGGATAATATTAAGAAAGCATAGATTGTTGACATTAGAAGGGCATGATTTGCTGTTGGGCTGGCATGCTTTTTTATGGTATAAGGGAACTAAAACACAGGGTTATTTTAGAAGACATTATATATGGAAGTCTTTGTGGTTAAACTGGGAGAAGATAAAAAGACAGTGTTATTTGAAAATTCCAGTTTGGTTATCGACCACTGAAGCATTTTCCTATCCTATAATTTATAAGAAGGAACAAACAGTTAGATATGGGGAACTATTGGATGAAAAGGGTGAACTTAAATCGATTCAAAACTGAGAGGAATAAGGTATAAACATTCAAGGTACGATGAAGATTCTAAATCGGAGGGATTCTATGATAAACAGACGGATCTAGATAAGATCTTGATGAGTACTGATGAGACGGTGATTAAAAAATTATATGGTTATTTACTGGGAATTAAATTAGGGGAAGAACAAGTTAAAGAAACTATGATTGTTTGGGGGAAGAATTTTGGATATGGGATTGATCTAGAGAAATGGCAAAAATTGTGGTTTCAAAATTATAAAATGACAATGTCAATAGCATATAAAGAAAACTTGTATAAGATGTTTTACAGGTGGCACTTTCCCCCAACAAGAATAGCAAGAATGTTTAAGAACAAATCTGAAAAATGCTGGAAATGTCATCAGATACCCGGCTCATATTACCATATGTGGTGGACTTGTGAGGACGCTAGAAAATATTGGACTAAAATTCGCATGTGGTTGGAAAAAATGACAAAAAACACATAGACTTGAAACCAGAGATCTTATTGGGAATTTTACCTGATATATATAGTAAAGATTTGAAATACCTGATTGTAAATGTATTAACAGCAACTAGGATTGTATTTGCTAAAAATTGGAAGAATGAGAAAATATCATTACAGGAAGAAATTATTAAGAAAATATTGGAATGTGCTGAGATGAGTAGATCGACAATTGAAATTAGAGAGCAAGAGGAGAAACAATTTTATGAAATTTGGGGTCTTTTTTATCAATGGCTAGATGATAAAATATGATAATAGAATATTTAGAATGCTAGACAGTAAGGAATATCTATTTTGTTTTACTTGCCTTTGTTATTTGACATATTTATAAAGGGTTTTTTAGGATTGATTTGGTATGATTATATGATTTGTTACAGAATAAGCTGGTTAAAGTATTGTTATCTCATAAAGCATGAATGATTAAAAGTATAGTTAAAAATTTCTTTTTTTTTTAGTGATATTAGGATATATAAGTTTGGATTGACAATATGAGTTGTTATGTGACATAATTGTAATTGAGACTACAAAATGAATGCACAAAACTGATGAACCAACCGACACACTGGATGTACATATGAGAGTTGATGTTTTAATGTTTTGTTTGTCTTGTTTGTTTGTAGAAAATTAATAAAAATCTTTTTTTTTAAAAAAAGAAATAGTTCAAACACAAAGAGTCTCCAATCCACAACCAAGATACTCCGAACATCCACCAGGCTTGAGTGCAAGAACTTCTTTGCTTCCTGCAAAGAACTCTGGTTTCTCAGCTGGCTTTTATCTTCTCAGGAAGGGGCCATGACCTTGCAGCCTTACTCCCGAGTCTCCCGTGCTGCTGCAGCTGCTCTTTCCTTCAAGCAGCCCTGCACGCATGCACACTGGGCACAGGCTCCTCAGGGAACTCTTCATCACTGCTGCCAACCTCCACAATCTCCGAAGGCAGCACTCTACTCCCTGATGGTCCTGGCTCCATCCCTGCATCACACGCAGGCCCCTCATCCAAGTCCTCGCTCTCTGAGGCCTCAGCCGTCCTCACCTGCTGCCGGCGAACCACAACACTGACCGTTGCAGCATCTGTGTGATCACATGATCAAAATTTAGATGCTTGCCAACTGGCTCATATTTGTGTTGGTTGCAGTGCCTGGGGTCATGTGAACCTTTTATGACATTCTGACAAGCAAAGTCAATGAAGCCAGATTCACTTAACCATATTATTAACAGCTGATGATTCACTTAACAACTGTGGCAACAAAAGTGGTGAAGTGGGGCAAATCAAACTGTCTCACTTAACAACAGAAAGTTTGGGCTCAACTGTGGTCTTTAGTTGAGGACTACCAAAACATATGGTGTATTTTAAAATCCATGTGTCTTTGAAAGCTGCTGTGATAATCATATTTTCTTCACCCCGAATTTCCCTTCTATGCAATGTAAAAAAACAATACATTTCATAGATCAGACACCTGTTTCCACTAAATACAAGTATTCAGTTGTGCCTTATGTATAAAAATAGACATTTGTATAGACCAGGTGTCCCCAACCTTGGCAACTTGAAGACTTGGACTTCAACTCCCAGAATTCCTCAGCCAGCAAAGGAATTCTGGGAGCTGAAGTCCACCAGTCTTCAAGTTGCCAAGGTTGGAGACCCCTGGTATAAACAGTAATACTGCATTGTGTGTTATATGAAAGGGTCAAAAAGTATTGTGAGTGTTTTTCTAATTTGAAATCCTTGTCGCTTTATGGTCACAAGGAGGATCTTTTTAATATTAAAATTCAATGCCTTTCAAAGCTATGCCCATTTAAAATGATTCAGATAAATTGCTTTGCAACTTGCAAGGAGGCAGCATCTTTGTGCTTTTTTTTTTTTTTTTTAATAAAGTAGGCTGGCATCCTTTAGGCATCCACCATCTGTTCAGTCTTCCATTTTTGCCTACAAAAAAAAGCCAATATTTTAAGAAATACATTCATGAAAGTAATTGGAATTCAGATACAAATGTATGCAATAAAGTTGGGGGGGAAAAGCAGCTTTCATCACAGAGCAGCAGAGAATGATGTCCTTGCACAGATCCCAAACATTCCCTCCCACTCAATCTTTCTGAAGCCCTCATGACCCCAATGGATCTTTGGTTTTGCCTTGGAATTCTTGAATTACACAAATTGCTTTAGAAGAATAATAGGAGAGGCTTGTCATAAGCCATTGGAGTATTTGTAGACCAGGACTGACAACAGTTCATTTAGCGACCGAAGTTTCAACAGCAGTGAAAAAAGTTACTTATGACTTGCAGCATCCCCATGGTCACATGATCAAAATCCAGAGACAGTTATGAAAGTTGCAATGGCCTTTTGTGACCTGACAAAGTCAATGGGAAAGATTCACTTTAAACAACTGTGTTACTAATTTAATAACTGCAGTGATTTCCTTAACAACTGTAGCAGTTGATGGGAGAGATTCAGAGGTGTCATTAATCAGGTTCTGACCAGTTCTGGAGAACCGGTAGGAGAAATTTTGAATAGTTTGGAGAACCGGCAAATACCACCTTTGATTGGCCCACCTGACCCCCTCTATTCTCTGCCTCCCATTGAGTCCCAGCTGATCAGCTGGGTCTTGTTTGGTTGCCCTGAACAGGAGAACTGAGCTGGAAAGCAGGTCAGTGGGGTGGAGAGGAAATGGGATTTTGCAGTATCCTTTCCCTGCCACACCCATCAAGCCATACCCACCAAGCTACACCACACCCACCAAGCCACACCCACAGAACCAGTAGTAAAATTGCTTGAATCCCACCACTGGAGAGATTATTTTAGAGCTATTGACTTAAAGGAGAAGGAAGATACAGATGTGAGAATGTATGAAAATTGATAGAAATAACTCTTGAAATAAACTACTTTTACAAGGGAAGCACTCATTTCTCAACTCACACAAGGAGTTGGGGTTTGTTTGTTTTTTGGTACCTATTATTTAAGATTTAATTTTCCATTCAATTCACAGTCTGGGACTGATAAAAACATAACAGTTTAAGTCCTAAGACCGAAGAGCTGTTCAGGTAGCATCTGAATATATAGGCAGTTCCGAGTAAGGTGTTTTTTTTGAAAAGTCAAAATATTCAAGTCTAATATAACTTCAAAATTTCCATGGATCTAGGCAACCCTTTGGGCTCCTATTACTATTGGTAGAACCATTGATTTCTTCCTCCATAATCGCTTAACTTCAATTTGCACATCATGATATTTTGTTATTTTTTTTCTACCTGTTTCTCTTCAATTTGTGCATCACCTGGTATTGCAATATCAATGAATATCAATATCAATATCAATCAGACTTTTTCCTTTTCCACAGTAGTGTCAGCCATGTTGTGGACCAGGTATCTGTTTAGATCCCAAAGATCTTGACCTGTTCATTTTCAAGAACTTTGTCAACTTGGTGCAGTAATTTTTGCTGCATTCGAACCCAAATTTCTGGCAAAGCTTCCAAAGTATAATTTTGGCAACCCAATCATGACATTGTAGATAAGTGTTGGTGTCGGTGTTGCAATTTATTTATCCTGTCCCATTGAACACAGCCTGCCTTGGATTTAAAAAAAACATGAAGCGATTTACATGTCATTTCCTTGAGCAAGTTTATATGCTCTAATTTAAATTTTGCATTAGAGATGTGAGGAAAGGAAATCCAAATCCAAACAATTTATTTCAATAGCTTTAATATACAAACAAAACAACAACAACAGCAACCTACCAGTGTCTACTATACATGGAACAGTGGCTTTCAATCTATATATCTTCACGGTGGAAAATCAGAGGTCAAGTCAAATATGTTGAATGAAAAGGGTGTGATCAGATGCATCCAGTCATGTCCCAGAAAGACTATTCCCTCTAAACATCCAGGTATTTCAGAAATATATAGCTTTATATTAAAGATAAACAATTTAAGACTCCAGACAGCATCCTTGTTGCTTGAACTGACAAATCATCAAAGCTGTGCAATTCTTTCAGCAGCTGTGAAAGCTGCCTGATTTTAATATATAGCCAGCACAGTTTCAGCTCTTCTTCAGCTCTTCATCTGCTATTTTTAGTAATAGGAAGTCCGTTCGGTTAAGAATTCTGACTGTTAAGAACTGTAATCGTTCTTAATTCTTGATTTTGTTTGCAGGTAATATATCATCTATTGCAAATTCTGGTAATTCAGCTAAGGACCTTAAGATAGATTTGAACTAATTTGCAGAAGTGCCAAGGCTAACCCATTTTTCATGAATCCAATTCATGTTGTTTCTATACCTTTCCTCAAATATTGAGATAGCTAGTATTTTAAATAGACCCATAGAAAAGAAATCCTTCTAATATCTAGGGATTTTATTTTTAAAAAATCAACAAACTAATCATAATTTCACATCAATATGATTTTAAAAAAGTGAAATGAAAAAGTGGGATAAACATAGCTAAATATTCTTGCTTGAATTGCGAGAGTTAATGTGATGGTTGTTTCAAAATTAAATGCGTTTTTTTTTTTATTTCAAACTTTTTCAGGAGAAGTCCCAAATAAAATATGGCAAAGAAAAGGTTTTTTTTTTTTCTTATTTCAAAACTAATCAGTTAAGAATGAATGGAAATAGCATGCAAAATGTTTTTTTTTAAATTATGCTAACAGCAGCAGATTTGGGGCACGTCATTCCCTTTACATTGGAAAAGGAAGGAAGGAAAACTTTGCAATAGTCAGCATTCAGTTGTCTGCCTGTCTACCTGTTCACGAGCTGTTTCTTCGCTGTGTTTTCTCTCCATCAACTTTAAGGGAGTGGCCAGCTCACAAACAATAATAGAAACCACAAGAGCTGAAAAGAAAACATAGAAATCAACAACGAACCTCCAGCTCCACCAAATGCAAGCCATCCCCTCGCGTCCATATTAGACTTGAGATCTTCCCTGAGATCCAGCCTCACACTCCCTCAACATTTCCATGCAAAAGCAAAAATGACTTCAAAGCTTCATCTTGCCAGATCAAGGGTATGTGACAGGCAAGGATGAAGCTAGCTGAACTGCAAGATACTGACAGAAATAGGAATACAGATAGTCCTCAACTTACAACGATTCCTTTAGTGACCGTTCAAAGTGACAAAGGGCACTGAAAAAAGTCACTTAAGACAGCTTTTCAAACTTATGACGGTTGCAGCAACCCCATGGTCCTGCGATCAAAATTCAGACACTTGGCAACTGACTCATGTTTATGACAGTTGCAATGTCCTGGGTCATATGATCACCTTTTGCAACCTTACAAACAAAGTCAATGGGGAAGCTAGTTTCACTTAACCATGTTACTAACTTAAAAACTGCAGTGATTCACTTTACTGTGTCAAGAAAGTTCATAAAATGGGACAAAAGTCACTTAACAAATGGTTCTCAACAGAAATTGTGGGCTGAATTTGAGTCGTAAATCAAGGACTACCTCTACCCCAAATCTGTGGATACTTTATATTAAAGATGAAAAAAAACTCTGTAAAGCAGTGGTTCTCAAACTGGGTCATCCTTTCTAGATCATACCAGGTCATATTTTTCTAGGGAAAAATGAACAAATTTAAGTGGGTGCAAATTACATCACCCCTGCACATTAAAAAAACAACCTGATTTGGTGTGAAAATTGGCTCTATCTTTCTGACCCTATGGTGATCACATGAAATGATTTCTCTTTTTAAAGAATAACAGTACCATGTGGTTTTTTTAATTTGGCAAGAATATGTTCTATAAAAGGGAGAATTTTTCCCCCCTATCTTTTCCCCCAGTTTAAGATGCAGCGTGTTGGAGAATGTTCCTGGTGTTGCGAATCAATTGGGCTGTAAATGAATTGAAAGAAAAAGATTGCTGGTTTTAAAACATGGCTCTAAAACGTGTCTTGGGATTAGGATCTGGTTGGGTCAGGATATTCTCTTTCCCTCCCTCTCTCCCACTTGAACTGTTGTGTGCAGAAGAAAAATGAAGGTGTCTTCATGCAAACAGAAAGAATTGGCGGGTGGGGGTGATACGATGTGCACCAAAGGACAAAAACTACTGAAAGAGAGCTATTATAATGAATCTTGTTCAAGTGAGTGGTTGAACAGAGCTTCCGTACTAAGGGGCAGTCTATCAGCATGTTCGATAAAAAGGGAAAAATCTGATCCTTTGGCTTCCTTAAGAGCCGGATCCCTCAATACTGGTATTAGTCTAAAAGAGTCATGGGATTTGGATCTTTTCTATAAATACTTTTTTTTTTCCTGGCCTGAATTCCTGTATGAGAAATGATATCTGAAGTTAAAAACCTCAGGAGAGAATTTTATTTATTTATTTATTTGGTTTGTCAGGTGCTTACAAGATAACAGGTATAAGTAAAAACATAGTTATGAATACATGAATACATATAAGAAAAATAAAAGAAACAATAGGACAGGGACAGTAGGCACGGTGGTGTGCTTATGCACGCCCCCTACAGACCTCTTAGGAAAGGGGTGAGGTCAATAGTAGACAGTCTAAGGTTAAAGTTTTTGGGGTTTGGGGAAGAAACCACAGAGTCAGGTAGAGTATGCCAGACATTGACCACTCTGTTGCTGAAGTCGTATATCCTGCAATCAAGTTTGGTGCAGTTAACCTTGAGTTTGTATCTATTGTGTGCTCTTGCATTGTTATGGTTGAAGCTGAAGTATTCATTGACCGGTAGGACATTGCAATGTATGATTGTATATACTATACTTAGATCGGACTGAAGACGGCGTAGTTCTAGGTTTTCTAGATCTAGAATTTCAAGTCTGGTGACATAAGGTATTCTACAATGAGTAGAAGAGTGGGGAACTCTTCTTGTGAAATATTTCTGGACTTTCTCAACTGTCCTAATATCAGATATGTAATGTGGGTTCCAGACTGATGAGCTGTATTCGAGTATCAGTCTAGCAAATGTTTCTCTACTCTTTCTCTGTAGTTAAACTCAGCGCTGTCTTTAAAACAGCTTGGCCTGCAGAAAAAGGTATCTGCACCTAAGCAGAAAGAACCCAGGGAGTTGACTCCCAGCAGAGTTCACGCACACACACACACACACACACACAAGCAGCTTTGCAACACAACTGATTTTGACTGGAACAAGAGCTGCATCGGTGAGTCTTGCTCAGTCAGCAAGCTTAATGGCGCTTCTATATCTGTCTATATATAAAAGGCAGGCTACATACAAAGAGCTTTGGCTTCTGTGTTAAAAGATGAGAAAGAGGCAGTTTTAGAGATTTCTTAGGTTCCCAGAGATATGTGGCTGCCAAAAGTGTATGCAGAATAGGTGGAGCAGGTCACCTTTGGTAGGATCCCAGAGGCCTTCACCTCTATGGGATTTCAATTGGCTCTATGATTTCATCCAGGTCAAAGGTCACCAACTGTCAGTGAGCAAAGTCAAGATGTTTTCCAGGTCTTCAGAAGGCCTAGTTCTAAAGATTTTCTCCATATTTTTCTTTGGAGAGGGGGAAGGGAGGTTTGCTTATGTGTCAATAAGGAGGCAGGTTATAGAAGACATCCATGATCTGATCTTCAAAGTAGTGCAGAGGGAGCAATACATCTAGTCAATAAGTGAATAGCAAGGGGGAAAAAAAGTTTTTCCAAAAAACATTGTGGGTGAGAAGAGCCTTTACCTTGGGATGGGAAAACTGAGCGGGGTAAGATAGGGAAGGGAGGCCCTCAGGGCCGGACCCCCTTCAGAGAGATTTACGCCCAAGGAGCTTCTCTCTTTGCCCAAAGGCTCCCTCTGTCCCAGGCCCAGAGCAGGCGGAGTCTGGCAAAGAACTTTGAATCCATTCGGTCTCCTTTTCTTAGGCTCCTGAGAGTCCACAAATGCTGCAGAAATTCTTCCAGGGCTGCCTTGGAAGACGGAAGAGGAAGGCCAGGGGACCAAGTCCTTCAGAGTCCATCCTGGAGGACACACAGAGTCTTCCTGGCCTTAGAAAGACCAATGTGGAGCAGCAGAGTGAGGACACACTTGGGGCTGGAAGGGGATGGATTGGGGAAGGGAAGGAGCTCCTGTCGGAGGGGCCTGGAGGCATCTAGCAGAGGCACTTCTGCCTCTTCCTATCTTCTAGGTTGCACATAGGGGCTGGGCAGAACCAAATGGTCCCCTGTCCCTCTGAGCATCCCTCCTCTTGGAGCTTCTGACTCCACAAGTTGTTACGCTCCCGTCAGATTCTTCTGGGAACCTATTCTGGGAACCTACGTATTCCACACTGGAGGACACAAGGAGTCTTTCTGGCCAAAGAAAGACAAAAAAATATTATTGAGATGGAACACCAGTGGAGAAGCATGATGAGTACACACCCTCTGGGCTGGATGGGGACAATGAGAGGGAAAGGAATGGAGCTCCTTCAGGAGTGGACTCCTCATACATTTTTCTTTAGTGTTTCATAGACAGTGTATTGTCTGGATCAATTTACCTATGCAATATAATAATAATCATACTGGTCAAGATCATCATGATAATAACTGTCATTCCTGGCCCTGCCTTTCTGCCACCAAACAGGCATTAGGCTGCCACGGCTGAGCCTGGACAACTTATCCAAGTGCAGCTCCTACATTCATGGTAGCGATCACAAAACTGGCCTATTATTCATCCTGCAAAGCCTGCAGAGGCATTTTTCAAGACTTTGAGAGGCCGAAAAAGGCCTCTAACCAGCCGAAAAATCAGCTGTGAGGCACCCGTATGCGGAGTGAGGTAAGTTTGCCTGCGGCTCGTGTGCTGGCACAAATGGTTCACCTGCCATTGGTTCACCATCACGGGGTTATGGGATTACTGTCTTTGGATCAGTAGCGGCTGAGCCACCATGAACCAACCCAGGCACCTACCATCACTAATGATGAAGAGAAATCAACAAAATTCCACACTGGATTGGAGTATTATATGATATGGAAAATATTTTATCAACGGTTGGAGAATAAAAAATGAAAGTGTCCTCTGTTTTTGCCTGAGTTTGTTCTTTAGCCTCTACAAGGACATGGTCCCCTCACTCAACTTCCAGAGGGTCTGTAGGCCATATGAGATCCTACCTTATTTTCGGGCTGCCTCCATGATTTTCTCTGTGAGAAAATCATCATCATAATATTGACTATTATTACTTATTATCATTATTGTCCTTTTTATAAATACTATTTTTATTTTTATCATTATCATCATTATCATTAATATATATATATATATATATATATATATATATATATATATATATTCTTAAGTTTTATATATATATATAAATATAATATATATAAATATATATTAAATAATATTAATATTAATATATATATATTATTAATATTATTATATAATTAATATTAATATATATTAATAATATAAATAAGTGTGTGTGTGTGTATATATATATATATATATATATATATATATGCATTAAATTGGGGGGGGAAAGGAATTTGAAAATGAAGAGTAAAGCAGAATAGAAAATAAATTAAGATAGAGATATAAATAAGATGATAACTGTTAATACATGTATGATGAGAATAATGAGTTGTAATGTTAATAAGATATTGTTATCAGACGAGTTGTATGTTTAGCCGTTTGATGTATCTTAACTCTAAGTTTAGAGAAATAATATTGATGTGAATTTGAATGACATTGTAAATGGTGAGGATGTGGGCACAAAGGTGCTTTGTGTCCAGATGACACACTGCTTGGGAAAAAAAGAAGAAAAAATGTTTGTATTTTTTGAAACTGACAAATAAAAAACTTATTTTTTTAAAAAAAAGGCCAGGTCAGATGCTATGGCTCCTGGACATCTGTCGAAAAAGGGGCTACAGGTCAGTTGTTACTACTGGGGAACCAAGGCTTGCAATTGCAAAGCGATTGGAACAAAAGCACAAAACTTGCACCACCGAAGAAAATTAAGAAATGGTAATATTTGTGTGATGGGCCATGAGGAGAATTATTCCCCAAGACATCTTGGCAACAGCGTGAAGCATTTTTTTTCTATATCTTCCAACTCAATGAAGTCCAGCAGGCTTTTCCAGAAGTTCCCAGGGAAATCTGGAATGCTGCAACAACCTATGAAAATATCAATGAAGGTAACTTTATTGAGAACACTAAGGGGAATGGAGGAGGGCCTCAGTTCATAAAGTGACAGAAAATCAACCCCATGCTTGATTTATCTCTCCAAGGGTAATCCTCAATTTACGACTTGTTGCTATTTGACTGTTAAAAGTTACGACAGACTTGAAAAGAATTACTTTTGACTGTCCTTTTAGTTATCCCAGTCATACCAACTCTAAACTCATTTGATCACATTTTAAGTACCTGGCAATAAGCTCAGGTTTATGATCATTTGCAGCATCTGATGTTTACATGATCATGGTTTGAGGTGTGCTTTTGAGCAATGATTGTTTTTTGTTTTAGAGCAACATTTTTTTAAAAAATGGCAAAAAACAGCTACTAAATAATCTACATTTGGACTTAACTGCCATGTGATTCACTTAACAACTGTTGTAAAAATGTTTGTAAAATTGAATCCGGTCATGTGGTGTCTTGATTTAAAACTGCAATGACTTACTACCAAAATTTTGAGCTCAGTTATTGTCATCAGTTGAGGAAAACTACCATAGGTGGAAAACCTGTATGTGTTTTCTACCTATGTAGCAAACAGATTAAATTTCAATATCTCTTTGTCTTTCCAATGTTCTCTCTTTGCTTGGAGCTAGAAGGTCCCCTGCCATTTGTCAACTTCCCTCCTTAGTTTTTCTCACCTTTCATTTCCATGCAGGTGACCTAACAATAGAGGAGCTGTGACTTCCCACCCTCTGCCATTGATCCAACTATACAGTTACTCAAGGATGGATGAAAAGAATTTCCACTCTGTCTCAAGGAAAGGCCCTTCGTTTGTTCCATCTACAACTTACAGCAATGATTTGTAATAGTTGAATTTGCTCTGTTGTACTTTCTGACCTTATAGCAAATTCTGGTATTTGTGCTTCGAGATCATTGGAAGAATGGACTTCTCTACTATGAAGTTCTCTGTTGAGTTTCGAAGATGGCACTGAGATGGCGTGTGTTGTGTAGCAGATGTCAACTATGGTATAATCGGTTTTAATATGCTGCAGCAGGTTGGTAGTATGGAAGATTGGACTAAGAGATGGTTGAATTTCTGCACATGTGAGTTTTTCTTCTATCAAATATATGGTGATGCTGATTTTGCCATGTAATTTGTCTCTTCTTAGGCTGTGTAGCAGCTTGGACAGAATTCCATCTGGTGCCTGAATCTCGCCTGATTTTTTTGAACTGTCATCAGTTTTTTTGACTGTATTTCACCATAAGAAACAGAGATTATTTTTATGATTCCAAAAAAGAATAAGATCTTAATAAAGCTCAAGAATGCTTCTTAAAATTAACAGTACATTTTTAGGAGAAGACTTGACAAGGGTGTAAGAGAATCATACATCGGGTATTGCAAACTCAGATTTTTAAAAAACCATGCAAGAAGAGGACGACTACAAAAAAGCCATAGAAATATTGGAAGGGGGAGGTTGGAGGGGAGGGTGAAGAAGATGAAGAAGAGGCAGAGCCTTGAGTCAGAGTCAAGAGAGGACTCAGCTAGAATTGTTGTGTCCAAGTCCATCCCGCCTTGAATTCCATTAACTCTTATCTAGCATCAGTTTAATGCTGATTGTTAGCAGACTAGATTCTTGTTGATAGGCCTGAACAATAATTTTTTTGAATTTAACCTGTGGTCCTGATTCTTCAAGATTAACAGTACTTTTTCAAAAGTCATGTTCTTTCATCCTTTTCCTAAAATATTAAGTGAGATAGCTAATATCTTAAATATATCTATAGGAAGGAAATCCTTCAAATCTCTATGAATTAACATTATTAAAATATCAACCTTTTAATAATAATTTCATCCCAAGAGTGAAAAAATTAAAAAAAAGAAAGAAATGACAAAGTGGGATAAAAATATTTAAATATTCCGAGTTGAATTGTGGCAGTTAAAATGATGGCTCTTTCAAAATTAATTTTTGCTATTTCCAGCTCTTCCACTAGAAGTATCAAATTAAATTTGGCAAAGAAAAATTATTTTTTTAATTTCGGAAATAAACAGTGAAGAATTAATAGAAATAACAAATATAGACCTCAGAAACAAAGAGGATGAGGAGTTCCATTTTTATAAATATACTGTCAACATCAAATTTGAGGCATATCATTCCCTTTACATTGGAAAAGGAAGGAAGGAAAACTTTGCAATAGTCAGCATTCAGTTGTCTGCCTGTTCACGAGCTGTTTCTTCGCTGTGTTTTCTCTCCATCAACTTTAAGGGAGTGGCCAGCTCACAAACAATAATAGAAACCACAAGAGCTGAAAAGAAAACATAGAAATCAACAACGAACCTCCAGCTCCACCAAATGCAAGCCATCCCCTCGCGTCCATATTAGACTTGAGATCTTCCCTGAGATCCAGCCTCACACTCCCTCAACATTTCCATGCAAAAGCAAAAATGACTTCAAAGCTTCATCTTGCCAGATCAAGGGTATGTGACAGGCAAGGATGAAGCTAGCTGAACTGCAAGATACTGACAGAAATAGGAATACAGATAGTCCTCAACTTACAACGATTCCTTTAGTGACCGTTCAAAGTGACAAAGGGCACTGAAAAAAGTCACTTAAGACAGCTTTTCAAACTTATGACGGTTGCAGCAACCCCATGGTCCTGCGATCAAAATTCAGACACTTGGCAACTGACTCATGTTTATGACAGTTGCAATGTCCTGGGTCATATGATCACCTTTTGCAACCTTACAAGCAAAGTCAATGGGGAAGCTAGTTTCACTTAACCGTGTTACTAACTTAAAAACTGCAGTGATTCACTTAACAACTGTGACAAGAAAGCTGGTAGTCCATGCAAAAGCAAAATCATCTTCAAAGCTGGATCTTGCCAGATCAAGAATATGCCACAGTCAAGGGGTAGGTTAGCTGAAATATAAAAAAAAACCTACAGAAAGAGGAATACCTGAAACCTGTGGGGTACTATACAGAACATGAAAATCATTCTTGTCCCTATAAAAACTCAACCGGTGTTAAAATTGACTCCATTATTTTCTGAACGACTGGCTGAGGGTCACGTGAATTCATTCCTCATTTTAAACAATAACAGCACCATATTGCTTTTTATTTGGGAAAAATAGATTCTATGCAAATGGTAACTTCTCCACTCCCACCCCTCCAGGCTGGATTTAGGGTTTTTGCATGAGGGAGAATGCACCCTAGGGTTGAGTTGGAATGAAGAGGAAGAGATAGAAAGCGATTGCTGATCTTAAGACATGGCTCTATGTCTTGAGGAGGGATATTCTCTTTCTCTCTCTCTCTCTCTCTCTCTCTCTCTCTCTTGTAAATGGATTTTGCATGCAGAAGAAAAAGAAGGGTCTCTTCATCCAAGCAAAAAGAATGGAGAAGGCTGACCAGTGATGTGGACCACGGGGACACTGCCAGGAAAGCGACTGGAAGAGAGCAGTAATAAGTAGTTTTGTTCAAGCGGGTGCCTTAATTTAGTTTCCCTACTAAGGAGGAATCTATAGTGGGAGAGCTAGGGATCAAAAAAGTCGGATCCTTTGCCTTCCTTGAACTGGATCCTTCATCTTTGGAACATGTCTAAAAGAGGGTCATGTGATTTGAGGCCCAGCATCATGAAGCTACACCATATTTTGTGTAGAATGTGAATATGAACACCTTTTTTTTTCTGGCTTGGATTGCTGTATGAAAAAATAAGGCCTATAGTTAAAAACCTGGAGAGTATTTTAAGGACAGAGAGCTCTATTCTTAAATTCAAGACTTTCTAACAATTTTCTGGCATACAAAAAAAAAAAAGGTTTCTGCATGTAAACCAAAATAATAGAGGGAGCTGACCCTAGACACAGGGTTTGGGGAAAAAAAAACCCCAGCCTGTCATCTCCATGGGAATTCTATTGGCTTTATGATTCCATCTATCCAGGCTCAATTGTCACTGTCAGTTGTCAGTTAGTACAGAGAAAGATGTCTTCCAAATGTAAGTTGGTCTTCAGAAGGGCTGCTCTGGCACTTTTCTTAATGTTTTCTTCTTATTTGGGGGGGGGGGGGTTGTATGTGGGGAAGGAAGCAGACTGTAGAAGACAGCCATGATCTGATGTTCAAAGTTGTCCAGAGGGAGCAACACACCTGGTCACTATGTACAGCAAAGGAGAAAAAAAATATTCCTACTGATTTGTAAAAAGCATTGTGGTGAGAAGACCATTTGCCTGGGAATGGGGGGCTGAGGAGGGTAAGGCAGGGATGCCCTGAGGACTGGGCTCCTTCACAGAGAGTTATTCAAAAGGAACTTCTCTCTCTCTGCCCAAATGCTCTTTTCAGCTCAGAAATTGAGCAGAAGCCAAATCTTTTCTGAATCACTAAGAGCCCCTTCCTACTCAAGCTCTTCTGACCATTGCTGCCTTCTCTTGAAGCTTTCTGCCTTCTGGGAAACACCTCAAACAATTTGCCAAAGATCTTAAATTCACACTGGCCAAATTCACACCAGGCCAAAGAGTGCTATGAAGAAAATAATTTCCAATGGGAAGAAATTAATTATCTTAATATTGTGGTAGAGGAAAACAGGTATCTAACATCCAAGCAGAAATAAAAGTGTGAGCTGACCCAAGAGAGAGGGGTGAGGGTTGTAGGGACATCCACTGACAACATGCTTTGCAAAGTCATAGAATCTTGCTCAAGCAGCTAACTTTATGGAGCTTCCATGTTAAGAGGCAGTCTATATCCAAAGAGCTACTCCTCCCCAGCAATACGATGGAAAATAGTCTGTTTTGTGATTTTAGAGGATAAACTTCTCAAAGACTAACTAGCTTGACATGGCTGATATGCAGAAATGCTGAGCTAAAGGATGACAGCTACCGCCTCACAATGCTTAATGGTAAAGAGGTCTGGAGTCTCCATGGAAACTGTTCTGTCCCTAATTAGCATTCTTGAGATCCCCACGCTTTGGCCAAAGCGCGGGGCACTCTGATTGGTCAGGCGAGCCGCGCCGATTGGCTCGCTAAGAATCTCCCGCGATTGGTCCATTCGAATCGCGGGAGATTCAAAGCGGTGCCATTGGCCGCGGCCACCACGGCTAAAGGAATAAAAGCCGTGAGCTTTTTCCTTTGCGCCAGTTCGGTTCCAACTTTAAATAAAAGAGCATGATTTGAAGTCACCAACTCCTGGCATCATTTCGCGGACACAACAGAAACTTCTGTGTCCTCATCCATCTACCTCTGGATTTAACTCTCAGTTATTCCCTGTCCTCAGTGAGTGAAAAGTTCCCTTTCCAGAACTTCCAGTAAGTTGGATTTCTTAAGAGCTGCTGGACTCAAAGCAACCCTACTCATTTTGTAGCTAACCTCTCAGAGGATTGGGATGGTCCAGGACTGAAAACATCTATTAGTTGTCATCTTAGGAAAGGGAAACGGGGCAAATGTGTTCCAGAGCAGTTTTATCTTTTAATCTTTTGTGGTGCTAAAAGACTGAGTTGGTCCCTTTTCCAATTGATTAGGATCGCATAGCATCCTTAACTTCTGAATCAGGAAAAGCTTTTTAAATGTGATGAACTCGTATAGTTTTGGAACACACTGTGATTAAATTTACAGTTCATCCGAGAAATTTGATTTTTTTTTTTTTTTAACTTTGGCTTCTTTTCTATCACAGGGATGTTGTTATAGGATCTAGTGTTCACTTGAGTCAAACTAAGTCTGGCTTGAGTTCATTTTGCTTTCTTAGATTCCTTTTTCTGTGTTTTGGGATATTATTCACATGTTTCTCTTTTCTGAGGAGAAAAAAACAAGGAAGGCCAGAACAGCAAGTCTTCCAACATGTAAATTAGATGACACAAGCTGGCCTCCTGACAGAAGAATCAGATTTGTGATTGCGATGGAACTCCACAAAGTGGAGCAGGGTGGTGAGTACACCCTTTGGGTTGGGATGGGACTTTGAGAGGGAAAGTAAAGAGGTTTCTTCAGGCATGGACTCCTCCACATAGGAACCAAGGGACATGGCTGCTTGTTTCTAGGGGAGATTTGTCTGAGTACCATTATCTGTCTGCGAATCACCCATAATGGGGATGGAGGTGAATGGCTGATACCCCATTGCCAGTAGAGGAGTATTGATTAAGGGCTGGCTGAGTCTGAATGCCCACTGTCAGTTGGCTGTGGCTGGAGGGCCGGGGTGAAGGGGAAGCACATTGTTGTCCCATTCTGCTTCTGGGAACATTCAAATTTGCTCAGTGTTATCTATCTACATATTGGCAAATGGGGAGGGAGAATACAGAAAATGCAGTTTGCCTAACGCCCCTATAAGGCTTCTCATGGCCAAGAGAAGCTTCTCCAGCTCTGTGAACCACGAAAGCTTTTGAATAGACAGAATTGGGTCTCCGAGGAAAAGACCCCAAAAGACAGGGCTGATTTGGTGGTTTTTCCTTCATCAGGAGGAAACTTCAAAATTTGCTGAGGAACCTCTAACCTGTCTATACTTTCATCTATAGTGAATAGTGCTATATAGAAACTAAATTCCAATTGTAAGAAATTATCTTCATGGTCCGATAGAGGAAAAAAGTAAATGTTTAAGAAACAGAACCGTCTTCATGGACCCCAACAGGAGGCAGCCTGTCTAAGAGACCCAAGGACCAGCCAAAATCCCTGGAAAGAGATCTCTGAGAGGAAAAAAGCAAGACAGTCTATGCAGTAGGTATCCCTTGCAAGTGGAGGTTTCCATGGCTGGGACTTTCCCCCGGGTTTCAATACAATTCTCTTTTGTCCAAAGTCAGTGTGGTACAAAAAAATTTCTCGGGATGGAGAGAGTCTCGGGAAGGATTTCAAGTTTTCCTTCTAAAAAGAAGACCACTGGGGATCCTGGGAAAAGACACCCTTCCTGACTTATGGCCTGACTCTTTTCCTTTGCAAGCAGGAGCACCACATCATACAGGACTTCAGTCACTGCAATTGCAATCACTGCAATGTTTTGGCTGAAGAAGAGTGGACAAATGAGATTCCAGGTGCCCAGGAGCAACAGCCTTATAGTCTTGCTGTGATGGGAGGGAGGGAGGTGGTAATGGGTAGCAGTCAAAGGAAGATAGGAAGATGCTGGAGAGAGAGGGGAGAAAAGCTGGATTCTCAGAAGGGTTAGCAGAAGCTCATCTAGCCTGTCAGAGAAACAGAATGCACCTTTCAAAAACTGGCCCATGGGAAGGATCCTTAAGCTGGCAATAATTTTCCTTTGCCCTGAAAGACAAGTTGTACCAGAATAGCAGGTCAAAAGGGGCTGGGACAAAGAGGAGGAGCTGGAGAAGCCTGGTTGAACTTGAATTCTCTGCTTCTCTCCACTCTTGCTTCCTGCCAGGATCTCCTGGAAGACAATACTTTAAGCAGTTTTGCTGCTGGACTAGCTGACTTGCTGACAATATATGACATCAGGTAGTCTTTTATTTCTTTTGTGGTGGGTAAAAAAAATCTGTTTGCAGTACTCAGCGGGTAAGAAGGGAGAAGCCTTGGAGAATGTCACTCACACCCTGGTCACCTTGAAGGTTGATTAGTACAACACACCTCACTTTGGGCTGCCCTTGAATAGCACCCAGAAGCTTCAATTGGACCATAATCATTTGGGACTTTTTTCAACCGGGGTCATCAAATCAAAGAAAAGGTTTTTCCTCATGAGATGGAGAGAAGAGAGGGTAGTTTGACCTCCCCATTTCTCCTGGCAGTTGACCCATCTTATACTAACTCAGAGCACTTCATTTTTATTTTATTTTTTGAAGGTAAAAGCATAGAAGGAGATCGATGAATACTTAGCCCATGCAACCATTTGCATATCAAAACTCCTGTTAACCGTCCCACTATCCACAATAACTGGGTATTGTGAGGTCACACTTCGAGTGCCATAAGAATATGCCTTGTCACAAAAGTTGTTTTTCTCCAGGCAAGGATCTCTTCATAAAGATGCATATTCAACTGTAAGGTTTCAAGGCCAGAATTGCAGAGGAGAAGGAACCAGGATCTTTATAGGGATCTACAGTTCTTTGCTGGAGGCAACTCTTATGCATTCCATGGACTACAAAAAAAAAACAAACGAATCCTCATCAAAATATCACTTGAAGCCAAGATCACCAAACAGATGCTGAAAATACTCTGGTCGTGTCATGAGAGCTGACTCACTCGAAAAGTCATTCATGCTGGAATGATCAGTGGAAAAAGGAGAAGGGGCCAACCCAGCACACACACACCCCAGCTAGATAGTATAAAAGATGACACTGAGATGACCATAGCAGATCTGAAGGAGGCAGTGCAAGACAGAGAGGCATGGAAATTGGTGATCCATAGAGTGGTCGAAGGTCAGACATGACTGATTGGCTGATGATGACAGATTTCTTTGCTGAAATATCCATCTCAAAGCTTCCTCCTTCAAAGAGTCTGGATTTTAAGAATGCTGGAGTGATATTGGAGGGACAGGATGGCTCCAATTATTGTCAATTGCATGCCTATGCTTTGGCAATGACATTCTTCATTCTAGAAAATGAGCAAATTTCCTTTTTCAGTTCACTTTGAGCTACATGGGTGGAGATTGTTCTCTGTGGTGTTGTTGAACCAGCTCCTCTACTCTGGGAACCATCATCCCAGCATCAATGTAGGTTGCCAAGCTAAAGTACCCTTAATTGTAGGCTTTGAGTCCCTCTTTGCTCTTGGGACCTCATACAACCTCTCTCTTGGAACCAAAGAGCAGTTCTTTTTCCTCTCATTCCACTTGATGGTGGACTAAGAAATCCCTGGAATGGATGTCTTGCTGGTAATATTTGTGCTGATGGGCCAAGGGAACGAGAATTACTCTCCAAGACATCTTGGTAACAGTGTGAGGCACTTTTTTCTCGATCTTACAGTTTGATGAAGTCCAGCAGGCATTTCCAGAAGTTCTCAGGAAAATCTGCATGCTGCAAAGACATATACTTACATTAATGAAGGTAACTTTATTTAGAACATTAAATGGAGAGCATGAGGGTATTGGCATATGAAGAGACAGAAAAGCAACATTACAATTTGAATTCCCAATGGGGTGCGTAACTTACAAGCAGTCACTTAACAACTGTTCAACGTCACGACATACTTGAAAAAAGTTATTTATGACCTGTTTCAAAGTTACATCAGTCCCATCTCCTATGATCATATTTGGCAACCACCTGAAATTGATGACCAGTTGCAGCATACCATAGCGTCATCATGTTTTTGGGTTGTTTTTGTTGCACAAAAAATGGCAAAAACACACACTGCATACACTTTCTGGAAATTCAACCATGTGCTTTTATATAATATAGAGAACTCTCTGGGTGGATAAGTGGCAAATGGATCTTTTTAAAGGGGTTTGAAGGAGAATGGGAAATGGACTTATTACATTTAATTGGGGAACAATCTTATCTTTTTTTTTGGAGGGGGAGATAGATTGGCTTTGGAGGTTGGACTTACTGTATTCAATCAATTGATAAGAGATGAAATGAAGAAACAAAGGTAAATATTTGATCTGGGACAAATTAGGGTTAATATTTGGGAGAATTTGGGATTGGAGCCATGGTAAGTTTTCTATGAGTAGATGACAATAACAGTTTGTTAACAAAGGTTTTGGGATTTTGATTTTGTCTTTCTTTTGTTATAATTAATAATTATTATTTTTATAGTTTTATGTACTTATTGTTTTTCCTGTTAACTATTTTGTTATTAACATAGTGTCTAGATGACAGGTTAGCAATTTGTATTTAGTAGTTTAGTCATTTAAAATTATTTTGGCCTGTTTCCCAAGGGGTGAGAAATTAACACTGTTGTATTTATTAATCAGCATTCAACTTGAAAGGATAGTGTGTATATATACTGTATGTTAATCTTTTTTTCTTTTTGAAGACACTTTTTCTATTTAATGTTTTGTTTGTTGTTTTTTACTCTTTTGTTTTTGTTAATATTTTTGAAGGTTTCTATTTTAACTGTTATTGAATAAACTAAATATTATGGAAAAAAAATCCTGAGAACGGAGAGAGTCTCAGAAACATTTTAAGTTTCCCTTCTAGAAGAAAGAGCAATTGTGACCCTGGGAGAAGACATCACACAGACTCCCCTGACTTATCAGTGACTAGGAACAAGAGCCTGTATAGTCTTGTGATAGTAAATATGTGGGAGGATTTTTAAATGGTTGGCAAAAAGGAGGATAGGAAGATACTGGAGAGAGAGGGGCAAAGCTAACCCTGGTTTTCAAAAGGTTTAGCAGAAGCTCATCTAGTCTGTCAGAGAAACAGAATGCAGCTTTCAAAAACTGCCTAGGAGAAAGGTCCTTAACCTAGGGGTAATTTTCCTTTGCACTGAAAGACCAGATATAGCAGAATAGCAGGTCAAAAGGGACCAGGACAAAGAGGAAGAGCTGGAGAAGCCTGATTGAACTTGAATTCACTGCTTCTCTCTTCCTTCCTGCCGGGCTCCCCTGTAAGTCAATAATTTTAGCAGCTTCACTGTGGGACTAGCTATTTTGCTCACAGGTCAACCTTTGGCAATGGGTGAGGAAAATCTGTTCGCGGTACTAAGCAAGCAAGAACGAGTCGCCTTTCAGAGAGCCACTCACACCCTGGTTACCTTGCAGCTTGATGAGTACCATAACACCTCACACCTTGAATAAATACCACCCGGGTGGCTTAATTGGACCATGGGCATTTGGGACTTTTTCAGCTGGGGTCACCAAATCAAAGGAAAGGTTTTTCGCATGAGGGGGAGAGAAGAAAAGGTAGTTTGACCTCCTCATTTCTCCTGGCAGTTGGCCCATCTTATACTAGCTCAAAACACTTCGTTTTTATTTTGAAGGTAAAAGCTTTGAAGGAGATTGAAGAATACTTGACCAGTGCAAACACTGACAGTATCACATGTTAAAACTCTGTCCTACTGTGAACAATTACTGGATATTGTGAGGACACATATCAAGCATCATACGTTGTTGTCAAAAGTTTTTCTTCAGGCAGGGCTCTCTTCACAAAGACACATATTCAACTGTAATGTTCCAAGGCCAGAATTGCAGAGTGGGAGGGGAAGTGTTTGTAGGGACCTGGAGTTCTTTGCTAGGGACAACTTGGAACAAAAGGGCAGGGAGGCAGTTTTTTCCCCTCTTATTCTACTTGATGGTGGACTAAGGAATCTCTGGAATGATGCCTTACTGGTAATATTGGTGTTGATGGGCCAAGAGAAGGAGAATTACTCTTCAAGATACCTTGGCAACAGTGTGATACATTTCTATCTGTGTCTTCCAGCTCAACAAAGTCCAGCCGGCATGTCCAGCATTTACTAGTGAAATCTGGCATGTTGCAAACATACATGCTTTCATTAATTAAGGTAACTTTATGTAGAACATTAAACAGAGGGGATGAGAGTATAGGCGTATGAAGTGACCGAAAAACAGTCCCATGCTTTGTATCCTCGTTTGAGTCCAGGTAATCCACATTTTGAGAACCTCTGCTTTAGAGAGTTTTTTTTCAAGTTCCATACAGTACTCCACAGGTTTGGGATATTTCTATTTCTGATGGTTTCTTACATTTCAGCTAGTTTTTCCTTGGTCAGCTAGACATACCCTTGATCTGGCAAAATCAAGTTTTGATGTTAATTTTATTTTTGCACTGAAATCTTGAGATAGTACCAGGCTGGATCTCAGTGACGTTCTTAAGTCTAATATGGATGTGAGGAGACATCTTGTGTTGGGGGGACCTAGGAGATCTTTTGCTGGTTTTTATATTCTTTTTACAACTGTTATTGTTTTTACTATTGTTTGCAAACTATCCATTATCTTAAAGTCACCGGAGAGAAAACAAAGGGAAGAAATGGGCAATAAACAAATAGACATCCAGAGGGAAATAAATGCTAGCTACTGCAAAATTTTATTCCATCATTTTCCAATGCGAAGGGAATGATATGACTCAAATGTCGGCTGATAATACCAATTGGGATCATACCCTTTTTATTTGTCATTAACTAACCATTTTTCTTGAATTTTGCCTCATTGCCACTGTCTTCTACCTCTCTGCTTTAGTGCTTTTCTCAGTGTTTTTCCTGTTTTTTGGGGTATGGGAAGGAGGTTTGTGTGTGAGGGGAGAAAGACTCAGGCTATAGAAGGTATCTATGATCTGATGTTTAAAGTCCAGAGGGAGCAACAGACTCAGTTACTATGTACAGCAAAGGAGGAAAAAAAAGCTATTTATTCCTACTGGTCTCACAAAAGCATTGTGGTGGGAAGACCCTTTGCCCTGGGATGAGGAAACAGAGAGCTAAGGTAGGGAAGGGATGTCTTCAGGACTGAGATCCTTCATGGAGATTTATACAGAAGAAACTTCACTCTTTGCTCAAATACTCTCTTTGGCCCAGAGTTTGAGCAAAAGCTCAAAGAAGTTGGTTTTTTGGTTTTTTTTGAATCATTCAAAATCCTTTCCTACTGAATTCAGCTTCTCTGACTGCCCTGCCTTCTTCCTCTGAGGATGAGAAAATGTTCTCCAAAAGTAATGGCACTATCTCTGTGTTTCCTGTCAGATGGAGAAGAAGTTTGCTTTTGCCTTCATACTCAAGACGCTTTCTTCGGGCAATTTCCCACCTCAGAGCACCTCATTTTTATTTTGAAGGAAAGGGGGAGGCAATAAATCAGCCTCTGGTTAAGGAGGAGGTGCGGAGACTGACTACACAGGGCCTTCCACCTCTGACCTTTAAGCTCTGAGAGGGAGAGGGAGAGGGAGGGGGAGGAGCCTGCTAACTGTGTTCTTGTTTGCACCAACTGTCACTTTGGCTCAATGGTTGTTTCAGAAGTGGGGGGGGGGAGTTCTTTTGAAACTTCTTCATAGCCTCCTCTGTGAGAACTCAAATTTCGAACAGCTTTGCAAGAAGGGGAGGTCGACTACAATGAAGCCATGGCAGTTGGGGTCGGGGAGGCAAGTTGGAGAAAAGCGTGATGTAGGAAAAGAGGCAGAGCCTAGGGGCAAAATCAAGAGAGGAATCGGTCTGGAGTCTTTTAAGTTCCCTCAAGAGAGCCAAATCCACCCCCTCACCCTGAACTCTGTTAACTCTTATCTAGCAGCAATTTAATGCTAACTGTTAGTTGACTGGATTCTTGTACATAAGTGCGGAACAATAAACATTTTGAACTGAAACTTAACCCATGGCCCTTCTTCTTTGCCCCTGACAAGATACCTTATTCTGCCTTGATTTTCAATAAGACAAAGAGCATGTTTTAGAGGAGGAAAAAAAAGATTCTCAGCTCTGGTACTCTACAGATCTCTCAGACCACAATTTCCATTATCCCCAGGAAATAATGAATATTGATGGGGTTGGAAGAATTTTCTTGCTCCAGTTTCCTAAGCTCCATCATGAATAATCACAAATTTCAGCAGCTGAAAAATTACTTTAATCACAAACAGTGGTTAAAATAAATAAATAAATAATGACAAGCAGGCTTTAATCTTTAGATTTGCAGATTGAGGTGGTCCTGCCCTGGGCTTTGATCATGAGGGGTGTTAGGGATATACATTGGCTTTATATATTTGGATATTGCCCAGAGGAAATGAGAAATCTGGGAAGGAAGATGGCCCTCAGATATGGAGAATCCTTCCTAAATATGGAATTGTTATGAGGGTTGTGAATTCTCCTTATCTTGAGAGTATTCCACTTATTTGATGGAGCCTGTGAGATGCTCTTAATTAATTTTAACCCAAATGTAAACCAAGAGGGTTTTCTTTGCATGTTTATTTTAAGGCCTGCCAACAGCTCATAGTCTAACTTTTTTTTTTTCATATGTAGGATTATGTTTTTTCAATAGGAATAAAATGCAAAACAAAACATACATCTAACAGCGTGTACAACAACAAAAAGAAAAAAGAAAAAAATAAAAGGAAAAAAGATCCAAACATCCAATCTTAAACATACAAAAAGTTCACTCTGGCTGGATGTTAAAAAGAAAAATAAAAAACCTGAAAAATTCTCCTCATAATCTAACTTCTAACAATGGGAAGTTGAGCCCAACCCATCCAGAGGTGCATTAAGTGGGGAAAATTGATTGGCATATTGACAGATTAGTTGGTGACAGCAAATTCTATCTGTTCTTCATTGAAATGAAAATTTCCTTAATTTCCTTAGTTATCAATACAATAAAATGAAGAAAAACATAAGCATGGATTTTGTGGTATGTAATAGTCACATTTGTATAACACTGTAGATGATCTCAGATTTCCTTTAATAATCTTTTAAAAGGCACATATAACTAAACATAATAATACCTAGTTCTCTTTAATTATGGTTGATCAACTTTAATGAATATTATATCAATAAATTTTACCTGGGCTGTACTAAGCAACATATTGTTTATCCTTTTTTTTAAAAGTCACTTTCTATTAGCACTTTCTTTTTTTTTTTATTTTCAAAGATAGGAATTAATCTTTATTACCAACTCTGCTAAAAACCATTTTCATTTATAAGCCACAGTCTATTTTCAATGTATTGATTGCAACATGCTTAACAGTGAATGAAATTCTGATGTTAATAGTGATCTATTAGTGATTATAGTGATCTAGTGTCCTTCAAGCAAAGGCCACATAGCCATCTGTCTGAAATGTATTAATTTGGATTCCTGTGCTGAGCAGAGGGCTAAACTTAGTGAGCTCAATGCCTCCTTCTAATTCTGTGATTTTATTATAAGTGGAGACATTTTTATATTATATACAGCTGGATGTGCTGGGCTTTGTTCAGAATCCACAAATGAGATAGTCAATTCCCTTAAAGCCATGTCTGTTCTATTATTACTCCATGCAACCTCTGGCGCATTGTGCTGTATATAATATATAGTAGCAATTTATGCTTGGATGAGGAAACTTTTCTGCCAATCTAAAGTACTTCAAGTTCTAGCCCTCAAGTACTTTCCCATTAGGTATGCTGATCACTCTCATATAAACTAATAGGGACTTAATTTGACAATTTATTGATTAATGAGAAGGCCTCAATTGCCAGAGTCATATTGGACAAATCAGAATGTGAATCTGGAAGGGATAGGAACAGCAAAGAAATGATTTAAAAAAACACTAGAATAGTTAGGTTTCCAAGGATAGGATAAAATAGGAAAGTTAACATAGAAACAGTGAAAGAAAAAGATAGGATGGAAATGTCAGATAAGTGAATAATTATCCAGAAATAGAATATAGGAAATAATTAAACAGTTTGTTTTTAACATGTGTATGTGTGTGTAGCAAAAGTAAACACACATTAATTAGTTTGCTTTAATTGTTGTAATTTTAATGCATTTTTATATTTATAATTGTTCAATGCTTGTTTTATTTTGTTATAAACAACTCAAAGTTGCCTGATTGTGAGATAGGTGACAAATAAATATGATAAAGAAATAAAATAAATAATTCAGCTTGACCCATGCTGATTGCCATTGTGTCCTTTTTTTGATAGAGAATGAAAGTGGTTTGGTCTTACAGGATATTTTTCTCCTTTTCTCAATTTAACCCTGGAATTTCCAGGTGATCCCACTCCAGAAGCCTTAGCTTCTGAGATCAACTACTGTAAGATAAGCTAAGTGCTGCCACCTAGTGATGATAAATGTGAGAATGACATACCGAAGTCTTCAAAATTCATTAAATGTGCAATAAAGATAGAAAGCATGTATTAAAAAGCATCATAGGGAAAAACTGTGCAGATATTGAAATCATGCAGTGGGCTCTGAAAAAAAAGAAAAAAGTGATTTCTTCTTTTGAACCCTTTTGAAAGAAGTGATTGCCTTTTTCTCCAAGTGCAAAAATCTACTTTTTTAAAATCATAAAATTAGAAGATTTCATAGAGGAGAAACTACTCCACACCAGGCTTGAGAAAATCCAAACTGCTTTCCCAAAAACTTCATTCAGCTTTCATAATAGTGTGTGTTGTGATTTGAGATAGCAGTGCTCCTCTTCCGGAATGACATGGATGTTCCTGGCCAAACAATTCAATCAATTCCGAGATGACGAGGATATGTATCTTGTTTCTCTCAGCAAGGAATACAAACCTATACCTTCAGTGACTTCTGGGAGAGAAGAACACAAAACATATAAAATTGTTAATTAAAAGCACAGTTAAATCCAGTGACATTTAGGTAGAAAATATGTAGATTTAGAATACTTTGCTTGTAATTCTGTCTTTCTGGCAATCATTCTTTATGTAGAAACATGTAACTTTGAGAGGAAGATATTCTAATTTTTAATGTTAAAAAGCTGTTATTTGCAAATTTTGATTTATAGCCCATCATCTGTAAGTTGTAGCTCTGAAACAGCCTTAGACCTTAAAAGTCACCTGCTTTTCTAGAGAAAGGAAGAAATGTCAATCCTGTTATATGTAGGTTTGCATCTAATGTCAAGTTAATCCCAGAGATCTCATTGACTGCCAACTGTTTAAATACCAGGCCTTAATGGTCATTCAAGGCATTATGCAAAACAAAACACATTTTTCTTCTGTCATTGCCAAATTTTACAATGCCTGTCTGTCAGATTTGTCTAGTCACTGAGCCTTTCCTTGCCTACAAAAAGTGCTACAGTTTTGTGCCAGAAATTTTGGCGAGTTCTGTTGACAAATATATGGATTAATGTTTATCAGACTATCTGTCAGCCTCAAGATATTTTCCCCTTCTTGCCTATCTGCTAATATTTCATTATTTCTCTCGGCTGTCATGGCAACGGTGGGAGGGGGGACTTTATAGGGGAAGAGAGCTGGAGGTGTTTTCATTCCTTGCTGGGCTAGCAAGGGGAGGGGGGATTCTTGTCTTTAACTTTCCGTTTCCTAACTATCTTTTCCTCTTTTGCGCAACTGCGAACTTTTATCAAAATATGTCAAGGTCATTTGACAAGACGTCTCATCACCATCTGAAGATGACCACATGAGCCGTTTCAAAAGTTTTAATTGGAAGAATCATTTGAACTTTGGGGGGTGGGAGCAAACTTATTTCTTTGTATATGCATTCTACCCGCCAATTTCTCAGTTTCGGAATTGCTTTGTAGCTACCACTTTATTTCCCAGTAAAAGGATAACTTTGCTCTACCCCATGGAGTCTGAGTATTTCTTTCTTGGGATCTAAAAGGAGCGCATCCTGACATAATTCCGAAACTGAGAAATTGGCGGGTAGAATGCATATACAAAGAAATAAGTTTGCTCCCACCCCCCAAAGTTCAAATGATTCTTCCAATTAAAACTTTTGAAACGGCTCATGTGGTCATCTTCAGATGGTGATGAGACGTCTTGTCAAATGACCTTGACATATTTTGATAAAAGTTCGCAGTTGCGCAAAAGAGGAAAAGATAGTTAGGAAACGGAAAGTTAAAGACAAGAATCCCCCCTCCCCTTGCTAGCCCAGCAAGGAATGCAAACACCTCCAGCTCTCTTCCCCTATAAAGTCCCCCCTCCCACCGTTGCCATGACAGCCGAGAGAAATAATGAAATATTAGCAGATAGGCAAGAAGGGGAAAATATCTTGAGGCTGACATTCGGACCCCCTAGAAGAAGGACATAAGTCCCTGAAAGAAAAACAAAATAGTTACATGTTAACATTATGTACATTTCTATGGTTTATCAGGATATTTGGAAGGAAATTTCCATGGATTTTATAGTAGATCTACCTGAAAGTAGTGGACACACGGTCATTTGGGTAGTGACTGACTTGTTTTCCAAACAAGCCCATTTCATTCCTTGCTCAAAAATCCCTTCGGCGAAAACCTTAGCCAGACTCTTCATTCTTCATGTTTACCGATTGCATGGTGTACCTGAACGTGTAGTTTCTGATCGAGGAGTCCAATTTACCTCAAATTTCTGGAGGGAATTTCTGAAGTTAATAGGCTCCACCCAAAGCTTAAGCTCCGCCCACCATCCCCAAACTAATGGAGCCTGCGAGAGGACTAACGGAGTACTAGAGCAATACCTCCGATGCTACATAAATTTTCAACAAGACAATTGGGTGGATCTGTTACCTTTTGCAGAAGTGGCGTATAATAACTCTGTTCACAGTAGTACGGGGTTCACCCCTTTCAAAATAGCAACGGGGCAAGATTTTGTACCCATACCTGAACTGCCTGGTGAAAACCCAACTGTCCAGTCATTGGGTGATTGGATATCTCAGCTTCAACTTAATTGGCCAATTGTTCGCAAAGCTTTGGATGAGGCGCACCAATCTCATAAGAAATTTGCTGACAAAAAGCGAGCTCCACAGATGTCATATCAAGTGGGCGATAAAGTATTTCTTTCGACCAAGTATTTACAAACTACCCAAAAATCAAAGAAATTGGGTCCTAAATATGTAGGACCTTTCCCTATTGAGAGGATTATAAATCCTGTGACTGTCCAATTGATTTTACCAAAGACTCTTCGTCGTATTCATCCTGTTTTTCATGTTAGTTTGTTGAAACCAGAACGTACCTGTGCCTTGAGACCAATCCAATCTGCTCCCCCTGTGCCAATATTAATTGAGGGGGAACAACATTTCGAAATTAAAGAAATTCTGGACTCTAGAAAATGGAGGGGTCGTACCCAATACCTTGTAGCTTGGAAACATTTTCCTCCGTCCCATTCTGAGTGGGTAAATGAAAAGGACCTTAGGGCTCCTGAACTGTTAAAGAAATTTCATGCCAAATATCCTGATAAACCATAGAAATGTACATAATGTTAACATGTAACTATTTTGTTTTTCTTTCAGGGACTTATGTCCTTCTTCTAGGGGGTCCGAATGTCAGCCTCAAGATATTTTCCCCTTCTTGCCTATCTGCTAATATTTCATTATTTCTCTCGGCTGTCATGGCAACGGTGGGAGGGGGGACTTTATAGGGGAAGAGAGCTGGAGGTGTTTGCATTCCTTGCTGGGCTAGCAAGGGGAGGGGGGATTCTTGTCTTTAACTTTCCGTTTCCTAACTATCTTTTCCTCTTTTGCGCAACTGCGAACTTTTATCAAAATATGTCAAGGTCATTTGACAAGACGTCTCATCACCATCTGAAGATGACCACATGAGCCGTTTCAAAAGTTTTAATTGGAAGAATCATTTGAACTTTGGGGGGTGGGAGCAAACTTATTTCTTTGTATATGCATTCTACCCGCCAATTTCTCAGTTTCGGAATTGCTTTGTAGCTACCACTTTATTTCCCAGTAAAAGGATAACTTTGCTCTACCCCATGGAGTCTGAGTATTTCTTTCTTGGGATCTAAAAGGAGCGCATCCTGACACTATCTCTTTTTTGAACCTTGATTCCAATATAGATTATAATTAGAAGCTCATCCTCTTCATAGCCTACTGAAATGACAGTAGTTTAGGTTGATTTCTTGATACAGGTCACAAGCCAGTCATTTCAGATGAGTAGAGACTAAGGAAGGTAGCCTTGATGGACATATGAAGAAGCTGCTGCCTAACCAAAAGGGCTGAAACATTCTTATTTCAGTTCAGAACAACCAGACAACATTTGGAAGTGTCTCAGACACCTCCCTGATTCACAGGATTGGGGGGCAGTGTATAAGAAGGGGGGCGTATAAGAAGGGGTGTATAACAAGGAGGGGGAAATACAATGTCGGCAGTCTTACAAGATTCTTTATTATCTCAATAAAATCTCAGTAAAGATATTCCAATTTTCCTGTGATGTTGATTTCATGGTCTGATCTACAGTTGAGCTTGCAGTAATTTGTATTCTATCGATAAGCATAACAACAAATTACTTTGTTTTTATCAACATTTATTGATTGTGTAATATTCCTGCTTCACTGTTTTATAGCTCAGTTAGAACCTTTCCCAAGTTACAGCTAACTATGGGAAATATACTTCAGGCAGTTTTTTTTTCTCTAAAACAAGCAAAAAGCCCCAGAAAGGTAGATGGGTGTGACACTTCACCTACCATTTGTTCAGCATCACAGATAGATGACTACTGGGGTGGGGTTAATTTAGTCCCTAAAAAAGTTGAACTATGATCCCTTCTTCTTGCGCGCTTGCAGATCCATTCAGCTTTAGACAAAGGGAGAATCCAGTTCTTTCAAACTGAACTGTCCCTCATGTCTGCTAAGTCCCGGCACCAATTTTCTGATTTGGTGACTTAGATCAGCCTGAATAAGAAAGAAGTGACTGCTCAAGGATTGCCTAGTGAAATGGGAAAGAATTTAAGAAAAAGAGCGCTTCATGGTGCAACTCTCTCTGTGGGGGTTGCTCTTTTTGAACATGGGTTTAGCTCTCTTTTAAAACAGTTCTAAACCTATGTGCAAATGGAACAGGATGATCAGCTCTGATTCTGATACAAATGTTTTGCACCAGTGTAGTCAAAGGGAGCCTCAGTATCATCTGATACTGGCTCTCTTTGAATGCACCCACAAAAACACACACCAAACCCCCAGCCTTATTCTCATCCCATATTAAGTTAATGTGGGTGGTGAAGTTTTATGGACAGAGAGGCTAACAAATTAAGTCCACATTTGATGGTCAAGCTAACAAAGTCTAGTCTTCCAATGAATTTCACAAGATCATACTCACCCAGTGTGTGACGAATTCCCATCTTCTGGTTGTGTTAAAAATCATGCATTGCAACATTCTTCTCAGCTGCTGTGTACATTTTAATTTTTGTATTCGATTTAAATTTGTTTTAATTTATTTTACAATTGTTCACTGCTCAGAATCACTTATTGAGGGGGGCAACAATACAGAAGGAAGGGGGGAGGGAAGGGAGGAAGGTCACAAAATATTATTTTAACATAATAGAGTTTATTAAGAACACAAAGATTTAGTGGTTAAAGGCATCAGATTTGAAACCGGAAGACTGTGAGTTCTAGTCCTATCTTAAACACAAAGCCAGTTGGATAACCTTGGGCCGGTCCTTCTTTCTCAGCCCTTAGAAAAGGGCAATGGCAAGCCACTTCCAAAATATTACAAAGAAAATTGCAGGTACAGGCCCAGGCTGTCATCAGGAGCCAAGATTGAATTGAAGGCACAGCAAAACAAAACAAAGCAAACCCACATGATAATCTGGTTTAAATAAAAGGTTTAATCTCTGAAACAGGAAGGATGACTAAGGTCAATAAGGTTTCAGAGAAAACCATATTGAAGGAAACTGGGAGAAGCTTGATTTGAGCCATACAAAGTAAAACCAAACCATGATCCCCCTCAAATTACTGCTTCTTGAGATGGGCTAGATTTCTTCCTTGTTCTAGAAGATTTCATCCTACAACTCTTGGGGTGGAGAAACTTAGATTCCTTTCTTTCCTTTCCCACTGTCAGCTGCTGTTCTAAGGCAAAACAGGAGGGAAAAATGACCAAGTAGCAAACCCTTCCCTTACTATTCACAGTATCATTAAGGACAAGGGCTATTAGTCCTACTCTGGCATTTAGTCACTCATAAATTAAGGCATATCCCAGGATAATGTTGCAGGATCCAATGTGAATCAATCACTGAGACCAGAGGTTTAGTCTTCCATCCTAGGGGAACTTATTGTTCTGACCCAAGCTTCCCAAGATCATGAAGCAGACTCCTCGTCCCAATAAAACCCCTTTTATTTAGGTTAAAGTGAATTCATCTCCAGCAAAGTCCCAGCAAACAGTCTTTCATGAGATTTCACAACTACAGACCTTTGTCAGACTTGGAGAGTTGCCAGGCCAATATTTTCCAAATGCCATGCTGTAGCAAGAATTACTTGGCAAGAAGTCAGGAACAGATCTTCACTCTAATGAATTGAACAACTTGTTTCCTACAAATACCACTCCCCCTTTCCTCCTCTTTATTCCCTAGGGGAGGAGCCATTCACATCCTCCTAAGCCTTTACTCCCAAGTCGACTCTTGTTCCTTAACTGTTCCCTTCTCCTGGCAGCTCTGTGCATGCGTACACTAGGAACAGGCTCCAGCTATTCTTCTGCCCCACTGATCTCTGACTCCGAAGGCAGCTGATAACTGTCAGACGCCCTGGCCCCATCTCTGCCTCTGATGCGGAGCACTTGTCAGAGCCTTCCCCAGACTCCAGGAGTGGCCCATATTCCTCCCCAACTTCCTCACTGACCAAGTCTGGTGGGACACAACACTTATCTCTCTCCAGAATGTGTGCACAGAGCCAGCCATCAATACCCCAATTAACAACTAAAAGCCACACAGTACCTGACACCACATAAAAGCTATGTAGAGAATAGTCCATGCACACATTCGAGAGAGGGAGTGAGAGAGAGAGAGAGAGAGAGAAGTTCCCTGAGAATGGAAGCCATTGCTGTAGTTCACAGAATAAATATGGAAATATTTTCTTGAGACACTTTAACAATGTTGGGCTATAAAAATGTGTTATTTCTTTAGCTTATCGGAAATTACTACTGTTTCTGTGGTATGATATTTTATAACATATTAAACTTTCTTAAAAGATTTAGAAAACTTATATCGTGCCTTCTTGAAGCTTAGATAACTAGGTAGATATACGTTGGAATGATATGTACGTATTCTAATCTTTATTTCTAGGAGTTAATTTTGTATTAACTTTCCTTCTCATGTCACTGACAGTATAAACCATTTGGAGAATTATAGGATACCAATGTTTTAAATACACAAAATATGACATAATCTTGGATACTTAAGTGAAGGAAAGCTACACATATTTCCACCCTATTTAGTGTATAATTTCACATGCATTTATGGCTATATGAGTCTATTGCTATTAGGATTTTTATTAATCTCAGAAAGACGTGTGTCTGCAAAGGAGGGCGCATTAAAAAAAATCAAGATAAATGACTGCAACCATGCAATGAAAGCCCAGCCCTTTGGTAACATGTATTAAATGCAAAAGGCAATTTTAAAAAATATGCTTGATTTTTGGTTATATCTGCTATCTTGACTCTAAAGATCCTTCCAAGGCAATGTACTGTATCTTAAACCAACCCATTTCTGATCATCTTAGCAATTCTAGAACACTGTCTTAAATCACCTTTTTTGTGCTTCTTGATCAAGTAGCTTTGCATTTTTATTTTTATTTTAATTTTAAATCTTGAAACTTTGCTCTCCTTACCTTAATTCTTGACCTTTCATATAACAGAACACATTTTACAAACAAACAGGTGAATGACTACTAAAGTCAATGCCACAGAAAGATAATCGTGGAAAAACCGAAGGTAGATGAGGATGAATGAACTGAAACAAAGTATCACATCTGTACATACAGTACATATGTATATATTTTATGGGGTAGGACCCACCTCCATTTCCTAGACCAACACTAAGAATAGATATGTATAAAATCATGGGCCATTAATGGACCATTAATATTACCAGGCTAGAAACTAGAAGACCATGTGTTCTAGTCCCATTTTAAGAACAAAACCAGCTGGTGACTTTGGCTCAGTCCTTCTCTCTCATTCCTAGCAAACAGGCATTGGGAAAGAACTGAAAATTTTCCAAGAAAACTTCAGGGACTTCTTCGAACAGTCTCCAAGAATCAACACTGACTCAAAGGAGGAGAGGAGAGGAAAGGAAAGGAAAAGAAAAATATCATCAATTATAGTATCATGCCAAATAAATACTTCAAAGAAGCAGCATCTGTAGATCTGCACAGTAATAGACTGACGTTTCCTTAGGCTATAATGCAGTGCTTTGTCACACTGGCATCTTTCCTCTCATACCCCAGCAACAAAACTGTTAAGTCCTGGGCATGGGTGCAAGGAACGGAGACGAGACATCGAACGGTGACTTCAACTCTTTATTAACAAGAAAGAACAGAGCAAATACTTGGGCAGCAGCAGCTCTTTTATAGAGCTGGCTGCTGTCAAAACAACCAATGGTTTGAGTCTACCGCTTTTACAAGCGTCCAATCAGGGGCCCCCGTTAACAGCCAATCAGACTGGCCAAAGACGACCAATCACAACTCGCTATTTACGGGCCAATGAGAAGTGCAGGATTACAAGCCTGCTGTAAAGTAAAGCTGTTTAGGGTTATCTCGCTGCGTTGGCTTAGTCCATAACAAAAACTAAACTACATTATGAAAGTAGGACTTTCCAAGCAGGAAGAGAGCAGTAATTACTACTAAAATGTTTTCTTTTCATATCTTTACTGTGGCTACAGTATTTGGCTCTCTATTTGGTTCTCGGGATAACATAATGCATTTTCCCAGGTAGCATGTTTGATTCTGATCTCTCAGTAATCAAGAAAATTACAAAATTCGCATCTCCTTATCAAGTTTTACTTATTGACCAAATTGCTCTCTATAATGATTTTAATAGAATCATTCAGCTTTATATCTCTACCCCAGGCCCCTTGAGGAATGCCATGGCTGTCCTTATCCTAGTGACTGAAGGCTGTTGGGAATGGATGGGGCAAAACTCAAACCCAAGCAAGATAGAGTGGCTGTGGGCATGTGGACCTCCCAGAGACAAGGTTCTCTCATCTCTGATTCTGGATGGGGTTGCACCATTCGAAACAAATTTGGTACACAGTCTGTGGGTCCAGAGAAGGTGGCCACTGTCCTTAGGAGAGCCTTTGCACACCTCTGAGTGGTGTGCCAGTTGTGCCCATACCTGGATTAGAAGGCCCTGCTCACAATAACCGATACTCTTGTAACCTCCATATAAAACTCCTGTAACACACTCTACATGGGGCTGCCTTTGAAGATCATTTGGAAACTCCAATTGGTGCAGAATGTGGCCGCACAGATAGTAAATAGTGCCAGATATATGGCACACATAATGCCACTTCTGCATGAGCTGCATTGGTTACTGGGATGTTTTCAGATGCAATACAAGGTGTTGGAGGTTAGTTATAAAGTCTCTCTACCTGTCCAATTAAGTCAAGCAGAATGGGAATGCTGCAGATCCTGTCAGCTGGTGGAGACCAAAAGGTGAACTGCTCTTTGGAACATCCTCCTTTCAGAGATCAGAATGGCCCCAACCCTATTAGCCTTTCATAAGGCATTAAAAACCTAGCTATGTTTCTGACTTTGGTTTGCTGAATGTGCCAAGCCTGCCCCCGTTTCCAGACTATATTGCTAATGGGCCAAATATCTTGCTCTTGTGTATTTTGAATTGGATGTTTTTAATGTTTTTATTGTTTTAAAATGTTTTTTTTTTTAATTTTGCAATATTTTCTGAATTGTAATCTGTCCAGAGTCATTGACTGAAATGGGCGCCTCTAGAAATTGAACAGATAAATAAATAGTGATTTTAATTTTATTATATTTTTATTATATTTTACAACTCATATTTTGCTATTTGTCTTGAGTCTTGTATAGACAGATAAAATACAAATTTAATTTATAAACAATAAAAGGCTACAAAGACATGCTGCCACATTGAGGTTTAGGCAAGTCTGCAGTGAATGGGAAAGTTTTTCATTTTTATTTATTGGGATGCATATTGAAATTGGCTTACGGTTTCTTAAGAGCAGAGGAAAAAGGGGGAGAGAAAAAAACAATACTTTAAAAAAGAGAACAGATTTATATGTACACTAAAAATATTGCCTTAATACTGCTGCAAACAGGAAATGTTATGTTAGGCAAGCAAACTATTAAATTCTGTTCAAGCAATTTGTCCTCACATTTGCTGTGAAGCTGATTGCCTATGATTTAGATGGAAATGCAACTCTCACAGTCTCTACTACATCCAATTTTAAAAACTAAATTCTAGACTAGAGTGAAGAAAGCAGACCCAACCACATGCCTCAATAGTAAAGTTAAGTCAGTTGTGCTTCACAATTGGAAAATCACAGAGACAGCTACCTGTGGAGCAGTATTCATTAATAACTACTGTTATTAGTAATTCTAGTTGGATATTTACTGCCAGATTGCAGGAGAGATGCTTGTGAGATTTTTATTTATTTATTTCCAATGCCAGAATAATTTAGATGGCCTTTGGTGCATCACATCAAGTAGTGCTATAAGATTGTTTGGTCTGGCCTTTCTCATTGCTTTTGAGAAAAATATTAAAATAAGTAAACAAAATCTTCATTTGGAAAGTTCCAGCCATACAGAGTAACATGAAGAAGGTGTGGTCCAACTATGATGAAAGACCATGGATAGTGTTTAATGGAGAGGCTCACTTGCCTGGAAGGCCTGAATTCTTGATCATGGGTGAAGGAAGTGAAGAAAACACCATCATTGGAACAAAGACAAGTTATGGTTTCAGGACAAAGGCCCAGCTGGAATGTTGGGTGATGACAAGGTTTCCTACTGAGGGAAAGAGGTGATATGTGGGTGGCAGTGATGACATAAATTTGGAAAAATTGTTTACATGGGCTTGTCAGTTTGAAAGGAAGTAAGAGTGACTCATTGTTCTTTACACCCAGATTTTCACATGTGCACTGAAATGCCTGCAGCAAGATGGCCACAATGCCAATATCAAAGAATAGAGCCCTTATCCAGGGGTCTTCAAACTTGACAGCTTTAAGACTTGTGGACTTCAACTCCCAGAATTCCTCCTCTAGTCATGTTAGCTCAGGAATTCTGGGAGTTGAAGTCCACAAGTCTTAAACTTGACAAGTTTGAAGACTCTTGCCTTGTACAAATTGTCCTCACTTTGTGACTGCTCTGTTTAGCAATCATTCCACGTTATAGTGGTGCTCAAAAACAACTTTGCAACCAATCCTCACACTTATGACAATTGCAGTGTCCTCATGGCTGTGTGATTGAGATTCAAGCACTTTGCAACCAGTGGAGCTTTAGCACCTTCACAGTGTCCTGGGATCACCATTTGCATGCTTCCAACAAGCAAAGTGAATGGGCAAACCAGCAGTAAAATTGAAAGTCTAGGTCATGTTATGTCTTGCTTAACAAAGACAGGTGATTCACTTTATGACTAGTGGAAGTGAGGTAAGTCTGTCATGGTCACATGTCTTGCTTAATGATTGTCACATAACAACAGAATTGCTGGTCCCAATTGGCAAGGATCACCTGTACTCATACATAAGGGGAAAGGGAGTTGTTACGTTTTGAGCATGGGTGAGAAAGAATGGAGACAAGCCTCTGAACGGTGAACTTCAGCTCTTTATTTACATAGTGACTTCTTCAATTCAACAGCAGTAAAACCCGCCTTATATAGGCAAACCCTGTAACGTTTAACCAATAACGAGCTAGGAACGCTAGCTCTTATAACCAATAAGAACTCTCTGTTAAGGGCCAGTCGGATTCCCCGGAACGGGCCAATCCGGTCTGGCCGCTTAACAGCCAATCAGAAGTGCAGGGCCAGAACCCTGCACTTACTCCAAGCTCAATCACTTTATTAATCTTATTGCATACACAACAGGAGTGATGTTTTGATCACATAATCACCATTTTTAAAAAACTTTTTTGATATTAACCCACTCTGGAAATCCTTGCAGCAGGTCTTCCCATAGGTATTTCTTTTGCGGACAATTGCATTAGTATTTGGCTATAATAAAACAAAACTGTTTTATATTAAGAAATATGTTTTTAATTTCTATTTCAGGCTAATAATAGTTTAGCTTGATGTCTAAATCCTGACAAAAACTATGGCCTTGATTGTGGTTACCTTTAATTTAAGGTATGGTTTATGAATCTGATTTGTTTCAATAAAAGACAGTAAAGAACTGCTATAATGTTAGGATTCAAATGTGACACCACACTGCAATTAATAAAGCAGAATAAGAAATTTGTAGGTCTTTTATATCTTGAAGCTCAGGACCATTACAGTATCAATCATTTATCATTGATGGTTATGCTAAATCCAAACATTGATTTAATTATTACTGGAACTACAAAAGTTTGCTAAGTGCTAAGACAAAAAGATACATCAAGGCAACGTACTAAGCCAATCCAAAGAATATATTAAACTTCTTTTGAATCCTGCAATGTGGTTTTTTAAACAATGATACATGGCTGGCTTGTGTTGTGTAACCCAGCCCAATGTAATTTATCTTACAAACCATGGATTAGTACAAGGTGCAAACTAGATTTTGGTACCCTTGCAGTTTGCTTTATGAAACACTATAAGGCTTCCGCTGAAGGAAGTCTTGTGAATCTGGAACTAGATTTTCAAGGCATGGAGTTAACATGAGAACAAGTTCCGAGTGTCCCTGTTAAATCATGTTAAGTCATGTAAAGTCTAGCTACCTGGAAGGCTTCTTGGGTGGATCTGTGGGAAGGGTAGGGCACCCCTTTGCACAGGTTAAAAGGTGACTAATTCATCTTTCCCTCCTTCCCCTCTTTTTCTTTTCAAGTTTTTATTGGTTTTTAAAAACAAACATAAACAAACAAAACATAAAAACATCAAGCCATCTTCCATATCTATACATACGGTGTGCCGGTTGGTTTACAAATTGTTTTGTGCTTCCATTTCGTAGTCTTCAATTACAATTACATTGCATATAATCTCGTATTTTCAATCAAGAATTAAATACCTTAGTATCATTATTAATCAATCATTTGACTATACTTTTATTCATTCATGTTTTACAAGATAAGCATAATTTACTTAGTTTGTTTTATAACCGTTCATATTATCATCCCAAATCTATCCTAAAATCATTTTGTAGATATAATAAGAAAGAAGTACATCTTTATATATTTATTATTTTCTAAAGATCTACATATTTCATTACCATGTTTTATTGTCTAACCATTGATAGAATAGATCCCAAATTTTATAAAATTGTTTATCCTCTTGTTCTCTAATTTCAAATGTCAATCTACTCATTTCAGCACATTCCAATATTTTCTCAATGATTTTCTTGACAACTGTCACTAATAGGGAGAATTTCAACAATCAGGATGAATATATTACCCAGAATTTTATATTTGTTTCAAACAATTCCAGTTAGGCTTGGAAAAGATTACTTTGAAGATTTAAATGAAATTGTGTTGAAATATATATGGCAAGGTAAGAAAGCAAGAATAAAGTTAAAATTTTTGCAAGATGCTAGAATTAGAGGAGGATTTGGTTTGCCTAATTGGGAGTTGTATTATCAAGATACAAATCTGATGTGGGTTAAGGAATGGATAAAACTAAGAAATACTAGATTGTTGATTTTGTTGTTGGGGTGGCATGCTTTTTATGGTATAAAGGAACTAAAACACAGGGGTACTTTAGAAGACATTATATACGGGAGTCTCTGTGGTTAAACTGGGAGAAGATTAAAAGACAATGTTATTTGAAAATTCCAGTCTGGCTATCGACTATTGAAGCATTTTCTTATCCTATAATATACAAAAAGGAACAAACAGATATGGTGAAATATTGAATGAAAAGGGTGAACTCAAATCTATACAAAAACTAGAGGAACAAGATATAAAGATGAATTGGTTTTCATATGCGCAAATACATTCAAGGTATGATAAAGATTCTAAAATGGAAGGTCTATGATACATTGACTGACTTACATAAGATTTTGACAAGTACTGATGAAAGGGTGACTAAAAAATTGTATGGATATTTATTAGAAATTAAATTAGAAAAAGAACAAGTTAAAGAAACAATGATTGCTTGGGGGAAGAATTTTGGATATGGGATCGATCTAGAGAAATGGCAAAAATTGTGGTCTCAAAATTATAAAATGATAATGTCAACAGCATATAAAGAAAATTTGTAAAAGGTGTTTTACAGGTGGCATTTTCCTCCGACAAGAACAGCAAGAATGTTCAAGAATAAATCCGAAAAATGTTGGAAATATCATCAGACACCTGGCTCATATTACCATATGTGGTGGATGTTAAGTTTGAGCGTGGGTGAGAAAGAATGGAGACAAGTTTCTGAACGGTGAACTCCAGCTCTTTATTTACATTATAACTTGCTCATTTGAACAGCAATGAAACCTGCCTTATATAGGCAAACCTTGTAACGATTACCCAATAACGAGCTAGGAACGTTAGCTCTTGAACCAATAAGACATTTCTGTTAAGGGCCAATCGGATTCCCCAGAACGGGCCAATCCGGTCTGGCCGCTTAACAGCCAATTAGAAGTGCAGGGCCAGAACCCTGCACTTGACTCCAAGCTCATACTTTATTAGTTATATTACATACACAACAGTGGACTTGCATACACAACAGTGCTAAAAAATACTGGACTAAAATCCACAGGTGGTTGGAAAAAATGACAAAAAAACATACAGATTTGAAACCAGAGATATTTTGTTGGGAATTTTACCTGAAATATATAGTAAAGACTTGAAATATCTGACTGTAAATGTATTAACAGCGGCTAGGATTGTATTTGCCAAAAACTGGAAAAATGAAAAAACATCCCCTCTTTTATTTTTGATTACTTTTCTATGACTGCAAGCACACATCTTAAAACAGTAAAGCCATAAAGACACATCCTAACTCTAATTAAGAACATAATAGGATTTAAATATCATCCTGCCAAACAGATGGCAGGCAAAGCAGAGATATTAACAGCATGTTGGAGCAGCTTTCTGGAAGATGATAATAGAGGCCAATTGGAATTTTTTGGGTGGTGGTGGTGGGTGTTAGCCTAGTGATGAAGTGACCAAGAAAACCTGCTTCCAAGCTCCCAGCTCCTAAATTGAAAGTACTTGGCAGGAAGTTACAAAAGAATATTGAAAAAGTTGGGATAGTGGGTGCAACTATGCAATTGTGGCTAAATTGCTTTTAAAAAAATCTTCTTTGTACCCAGAGTATCCTCTTTTGAGTAGAATTCATAGTCCAAATAGACTTGAGGACAGGAAGAAACTGTCCCCATATGTTCCAGTCCTTCCCCTCTAAGACTTCTCCAAGTTAAAATCAACACCATAAACCTATCAGAAGCCAAAGCAGCTTTTACAGTGTAGGTGATCTGGCTTTTGTTGGTCAGGAGGTATGTCATTACTATGTGACTTCCTCTCCACTATGGCCTTAAGGATGCTTTGGGACACTCCTTCATTTGCAGTAATTGAAGGTATCCTTTCTAGCTAAAAAGCTGGCCACATTAGAAGCTTAGCCCAGTTCTAACCTAGCAACAATGAAGCCTTGCCTCAGTTTTGGCCTCCTCTCAGTACTGATAGCCAGTGGTGAGTAGCTCCTTCTTTGGTGATAGTGGAATAAATTAGTGGGGGTAATCAGATGTGGTACCTTTCTATTGTCCATTTTATGGATACACATGCACAGATGCTTGGAAAGATTGATACAAGTTATTTGTTTTTCTATAGAGATCTGATTTTCTTGAATTGGACAAGAGAATACCCAGTCAGATTCATGTTCCTTGGTTTAGAATACAGTAAAACCTCATATTAATGGATTAATTGGGTGGGGAGAATGTTCCTTATTCCTTTAAACTAGGGGTGTCACACTTGTGGCCTGCGGGTCTGATGCCTCACGCGCTGGCCAGGCCCACCGCCATTTTAGCAAAGAGGCAAAAAGTCATGATACGTCATGTGAAGACAGCATGATTCTGCGAGTTTGATACCCCTGCTTCAAACCTTGTAAATTGAAAATACATCATTGTAACAGTGCAAATGATGCAATTGAAGTAATTTAAACAATCTAGGAAATGACATCATTACATAGATGATGTAAATAAACAAATCACATTATTTGGGCCACTTATAGAAGGATTTTATTGTGCAAATGACCAGAAGATCTGGTCAAGATCCAACAAATCAGTTTTTCACAATGGCAAACCGTTTTTGAGAAACCTTGCTAAGAAAATGTAGGGACTTATCCAGGCAGTTTTCCAGAATCAAATAAGATTGAATAGAAAAAAAACAACAATATTTATATGACATGTAAGGGTAGAATCCTGCTCTTATGGTGTTTGCTGGCTCTCAAAAAATCTTCCTGTTTAGTCAGGCATTCTTTTTATTGAATGGCTAAGTTTTGATCTAGTGCCTTGTTTTATCTGCTGTACACCTTTCAGGTTTTATTGTTTCAAATATGATTTCTTACTGTTTGTAATTCATACTTGTTTTCAATCATCTAGCTGCCTTCAAGGAGTACATGAATATTTAAAAGCTGATATAGCCATTTCTGTAGCTGCATCATTAATAAATAAAATAATTGTACGTTCTTCATTTTCTGAAATCTTCTGGCATCTCACTGAATGACAGATTTATTTGGGCAAATTTGTCTGATCTATATAAGGTTCTGGGGATTTCACTTTCTTGCAAATCTGTTTGTATTATTTTTTTGGAAAGAGTATGTATAATGCAGCAAGTTTGTGAAATGACATAAGCATTCAGATAATTGTTTGATCTAAACAAAGAAATGTTTTGCTAATGAGGCTGAGCTAGTTTATGAACAGGTTTATGAACAAGTAATACATCTTGGCAGTCATGTGTTTCCATTTAACCCTGATCTCTGGCAAAAATCCAGAATAGCATTGCAGAATAATTATTTCATCTGCATGGAATAATTGCACTATACTTTTTTCACTCATCATATAAATGGTTCTTTACACATACAATTCATAACTCATTGTAGTTGGCAATGGAAATCAAAAATAGTATTTCTGGTTATGAACCCTAAAGGGACATTTCAGACTTCAGAATTAAGTAAATTTAATTATATATATGTACACACGCACACACATACCATATTTTTTTCTCTCTGCGTTCTCCAGGTATTGCTCTGAAATGTGAAGTTTGCATTGGTCAAGGTCACAACTGTTCCGGTAACATCGAAGTATGTCCTCCAGAACATGATTTTTGTGGTATTACTGCATTTGAAAGTGTATTGGGTAAGTAACATTGGAACATGGGTTTTCCTTTGTAACCAAAATTATACGTTGATTTCAGAATATTCACATATTTCTGCTCTGCTCTTATGTTCTGCTCTGATCTTACTTGATGAGTAAACTTATAAAGAGAATTTCCATGAAGAATTGTGTGTGGCTGACTAATTTGGCACAACAATTTTCAGTTGCATGTTAGAAAAATAAATCCTATGAATAAAACAATAAAAGTTGTTTGAAAATGGAACCATTGCAGCCATTTTAATTGATTAAAAAAAAAAAAAAAAAAGAATGGTTGTGGCTTCAAACAGAAGCCACACAACCACTTACCATTGGATACCTTCCAGCATGAAGAAGGGGGTTGGACTCAGTGATGGACCAAAATCAAACTGAAAAAGTTCAGCTGGTTAGCAGGCAATAAAACTTTAGCCATATTCTCATCATTTGGAGACCCTCTACAGCAGGGCTGTCAAACTCCTGCGGGGCAGGTATGTCACGCGCTGGCCACACCTATGCCCAGTTTAGTGGAGGGGAAAAAAGCTCCGATACGTCATGTGACATCGATGTGACGACATGAGCTTGACATCCCTGATCTACAGTTTTGCAGCCCTGATCCAGTAATCTTACTGCATAACCCCTCCCCACTCTGAAGCTATGAAACTACAATGGGACTTCTTGGTGGAGATTTATTTTTCTGTTATGCGCTTTGCCTGGGGAGAGTTGGGTATCCAAGAGAGTAAATGTTCCCTTGTAAAAGTTTAATAGTACTTTATTTGTCTACTTGTTTCATCTGTTTTAATGATTATTAAATTTATATGCCACATGACTCTGGGCAATTGTACATACCTGAGTCATTATGTTTATTTGTTTATTAGTAAACTTGGCTGGAAGGTGAAGAATAGCAATAGAAATAGTTCATAATAGTATTTTAACATTTGTTTATCTATTAAACAAATTTATATACCCGCCCATCTCACACACACACACACACACTGACTCTGGGCAGAAGACAATATTAAACATCCACAGTTAAAAATTCACAATTTAAGTCCCTACCCCATATCCAGAGGTTGGATTCAGCAGGTTCTGACCAGTTCTGGAGAACCGGTAGTGGAAATTTTGAGTAGTTCGGACAACCAGCAAATACCACCTCTGGAGATTTTACAGTATCCTTCCCCTGCCATGCCCACCAAGCCACAAAACCATGAGTAAACAAATTTGAATCCCACCACTGCCCATATCCCACCCCACCACCCACTTGACTGGCTCCAAATGGGATTCCCAAGTTTCCTAACAAAACCGTGTCTTCAGGCCCTGCAGAAAAGCAGGATGGGAGCCAATCTGATCTCAAGGGAAATGATATTCCAAAATCCAAGAGCCCTGCAGGAGAGACCCTTTTCCTGGATCCTACTAGGTATACGTTCTTAATAGTTGAGATCCACAATGTATCCTGCCTTCCTACTCTGGTAGATGTAGCTGGCCAGGTAGATGTAGCTGGAGTAAGACAATCCATCAAATTCCCTGACCTACAGTTTATATTGTTGATGTAGTCCAGGGGTGAGAAAACCTACAGGAGGGGAGTAATGTGGTGTGGGAACTCAAATAGGAGGTCCTTTAATCTAGCTAGCTAACACTAGGAGACTAGAGGTAGCCTTAAACAGATCCCACTCATAAATCAGATTAAATTATTTGAATCCCCTTTTATGTGTGTATTAGTCACAAGCATTTAGAGAAGGGGGTGGAAGGTTGTGGCAACAATACCACAACATTGCTTTGAATGGAAGTAGCAGATTTCTGGGGGTGCTCATGTGAAGAGAAGAACTTGGAGATCTTCTAGTCCAACTTTAGTTCTCCAAGAAAAATTCCTGAGGAGAAAGAATGGCTAAGAATATAAGGGCTGCTGATAAAACACACGTTTCAAACCTGGGATGATGGCTGCAGTGACCAAGCTTTGCCAACTGTGCTCCATCTCTGCCTGTATGGCCAATGGCAAGCAGGCTACAGATATTGTGAAATTGTGTCATTCTTGGTGCAATGATTAATGGGTGGTGGTGATTCTGTTCCCAAATTATGACCACTGCACTAGTTTATGGGTGTGTGATACATCAGTCATCAGTAAAGATCTTTCCTGGTTAGTGCTTTTCAAGGTGAAACATGTATTTACTGTAATTTTGAATAGGCTTTGCTACTTTTAGTGTGGGCATATTCTCATTACCTGCTAGAAAAGTCAATTTATTTTCCTCCCTGCAGAAGAACTTCAGGTTCAGGGGATTATTAAAAGCTGCGCTCCATCAAGTGTCTGTGAAGGTGGTTCTGCTCACATTAATCTGGGTAAAAAAGGAAGATCAAGGACGAGCGTTTTTTGCTGTAAGCACGATGCCTGCAATACAGATTTTCCAGTCAAATGTAGGTATCTATTCTGAGCTTTACTCCCTTGTGCTTTTGTACAAATGATTGCACTCAAGGAACATTTATTAAAAGCAGAATGGCCAAGTTAAGAGCAGGCTAAAAATAATAATAACTATGACCAGATAGTTTGATAAAAAGGAAGAAGTCAGCAGTGAAGATTTAGACCTCCCACACTCTACAAGGAATGGCCCCAATTCAAATCTGATTAAATAAATTTTAAAAAGAAATTGGGGAAATGCATCATTTCCATATTATTCATTTTAAGCCCAGGTGATCAGCAGACACAGACACACGTTGTTGGCTTGTGTACTTATAAACTTAAACTTAACTGTATACTTTTGGAAGGATTATTGCACAATCTTAAATATGTATTTAATCTAAAAAGTGAACTGGTTGCTCTCAAGGTGCCATGTCTTTCCATTTCCACATTAGCAGATGGAGCAGAGGAATGAGATGTAAAATGTTTTAATCTGGAAATGGCTATTCCAACCTCTTTGGAAGAGTTCTGAAAAACATTGTTTTGAATTGGAAACCCGTCTTTGAGGCTCTTGTCCTTCTGTCAAAGTTGGAACAAGAGAACAGGAAAATTGACAGCACAATAAACAGAAGAGAGGGAAGGCCATCCAAGGCCATTAAAAATGTCAGAAAATGCATTTCTTTTTTTAAGATAGTAAAAACAGAGACAGCATAAAAAGGACATTAAAAATGACTCACTAGATATATATAACAATATATAAATGGGTAATTCGCCTTGTGCACATTTATAACAATTCAGTGAACAGTCTAAAATGAAATAGCCTAAAGTTATCAATATAAGCAGTCAAACAAATCCTTTATAAGAAACATTCTTTCATTCACTGGGCCCACTTCTTAGGGACAAGAAAATTGCTAGAATGAACAAAAGAATTATGATTGATGAGGAACATGAATCTTAAAATGCTCTTTACATTTACTTCTATTGTGAGGGGGGGGGGAGAGATCTTAATAAAGATAGAACAGGGTACAAAATTGTTTAATCTTCTGTAATATCCCATCAACTGACTAATTGAAACAATTCATCTTGAGCTCAAAACAAGGAATCCCCCTCCCAAATATTTAATCCATAGAGATGTCATTGTCTTGTTTAATTATGCTGTTTGGTATAGTTTCCACAATTTTTCTATTTATTCAGTGCCAGAACTAGATACCAAGATCAATGGTCTTCGGTGCCCAGCCTGCTATGCTTCATTTCCTGATTCTTGTAAGGATGACACTGTTGATTGTGTTGGATCCGAGTCTCAGTGCATTAATTTGGCTGGATACATACATTTTGGTAATTCATTCAGCATTTTATATGGGTTCTTATGGGACTTGATAGTAGGCTGCATCTTAGAAAACTTCCATTTCTTTTAATTAAAATGTATACAGCATGGAGAACCTTATGTAAGGCATGAAAGCTTAGAAAATAATTGTTGTGTCTAACTTATCCAAATATTTATCCTATGGCAATTTTATGCAAAAAGTTTTCAAATAATCAAATTGTGTACTAAATTTCACTTAATTTCTTCCTCATGTCTTGTCTACGTCAGTTAGTCACTATGGTCAACAGTATTAAAAATCACCAAGAGATTTTTGTTATAGTTCCTTTGTCTCTCTCTTAATTCAGAGCATCTCTCAGGGCAATGAGGCTGTCTCTGAGCAAAGTCCATTTCTCAACCCAGTCTGTCGTTTATCTAGATCAGGGGTGTCAAATTCGCAGCCCAAAGGCCAGTTGCATCACATGCTGGCCATGCTCACTCCTTTAGTGAAGGGGAAAAAAGTTGAGATATGTCATGTGATGATGTGACCCCATGAGTTTGACATCCCTGATCTAGATAAACAATTTCTAGTAAGGATTCTGAGGTTGCAGAATCCATTGCCTTCACCATTCATGTGATAATAAATATCAGTCAATCTTTGTTAAACTCATCGGATTCAGGGATGTTGTGAAACTGGGAACTCTGGCTGTCAGTGTTAATCTCAGGAATCATTTGGCAGGACATAGTCCTTGAAGGCTCTTATATGCCAAGCCAAGGACAGGTCCAACAAGAAAATAATGGCATAGACTGATTCAGGCACTGACAATTTCCTTGAAAGATTAGCAGTAAAACTTGTTTGGAGATATAATTAGAAGATGCATGAAACACCCTGGATGTTTTTTAAGTATATTGCCAAAAGGAACATGAAGTTCAACACAAATCTAGGAAAGTTAGAGGTGAAGAACCACATCAGCAGCTCATGACATTGTGCAAGCATCTGAAATCTTAAGCTGGAAGGCAGCCTTTGGCCAGTGTTTCTCAACAATGGCATTTTAATATGTATGGACTTCAGCTCCCAGAATTCCCTGGCCAGTATGCTAGCTAGGGAATTATGGGAGCTGAAGTCCATAGTTGCCAAAGTTGAGAAACATTGCTTTAAGCTATTTACCTGGTATTTGGAATCTGAACTATGAATCCTGCAAAATACTCACAGGAACACGGCAGGCAGAAACGAATGTTGTGCTCATTCAGAGATACAGATGCATTAAGATCTTGTGCAGGGTGTGTGTTGTGGGGGAGGAGGTACATGGCTTTTTCTTGTGTTAAGATCCAATAACATGAGCAACGGAATGTTGCTGCCAGTCAAATGTTATCAGTAAAATAGATGAGAAAGCTTTCAGCAGTATGGAATGTACATTTATAAACAATAGGTTTTAGGTCTTTAAACAGTTGGGACATTTCTTACTAGTGGAAGCATTTTGCATCTTTGAATCTTCTTAATTTCTCAAATTTTCAGATAGATACTTAGCAGCACTCAGCTAACTTTGGTTTGCCTTCACAAGCTGAGCAAGACCACACATGGATAACATCTAGATTAGATACCTTCAGAATATCCCAGGGTTATAAAATATATGGGACAGGGATCAAAACAATCTCAGAAGGCTATGGCAAACTGCTTCCATGATGCTGCCAGGAAAATAACGTTAAGGCATTCCCTTGAAGTCAAACTTGAAAGAAACTTTGCTTTGGACTTGTTGCAGTTGATGAAACTTTCATTTAACATGCCAAGGCTGCATTTAAAATGGGTTTGTCAAAAACAGATCCCGCCAGACAAATCTTATTGCATTCTTTGACAATGTGGCAAAATTAGTGGAGCAATGAAATACTGTGGATATAATTTACTTGGACTTCAGTAAATTTGATAAAGTAGACTACAACCTACTACTTGATAAGATAGAAAAATGTGGATTGGACAGCATCACCACCAGATGGATTCGTAACTAGCTGAGCAACCACACTTAATGTGTCCTCCTCCTGGAACTCCTCTGGAACTGTATCTACATGGAGGGAAGGATGCAGTGGGGTACACAAGGCTCTGTCTTAGCCCAGTACTCTTCAATATCTTCATCAATGTTTAGAAGAGGGGATAGCAATGGAACTCTTCAAATTTGCAGACAACATTGAATTGGCAGGGATAGCCAACCCTCCAGAAGACAGGCTCAAAATAAAGACCTTGACAGACTTAGGGGGCCCTATCTAACAAAATGAACTTCAATGGTGAAAAATGTAAGGTTCTACATTTAGGCAAGAAAAACAGGTATAGAATAGGTGGTACCTGGCTCAATAATAGTAACTATGAGAGGGATCTTAGAGTCCTAGTGGATAATCACTTAAATATGAGCCAGCAGAATGTTGTAGCTGTCACAAAAGCCAGCACAGTCCTATTTCTTGACAGTTAGAAATTTCCTGGCAGTTAGAATAATGGAACAGCTTGCCTCCAGAAGTTGTGGTGCTCCAATACTGGAGGTTTTTAAGAAGAAATTGGACAACAATTGGTCTAAACTGGTATAGAGTTTCCTGCTTGAGCAGGGGGTTGGACTAGAAGACCTCCACGGTCCCTTCCAACTCTGTTAATCTGTTAAACATCCTTCTGATCATCCTTTCTATTTCCCATAGCGCTTCAGATCAATATTAGATGTGGAAGAATTTTCTTTTTCTGCAACTATTTTTCTGCAACTATTCTGGACAGTCTTGCTATTTACTGCAAAATATGTCAGTGCTCATTATAGTGGTCCAAAATCTGTGGGATCAAAAGAGCCTGGAGAGATTCTCAGTCCTCCGGATCCTGGGTGTCCCAAAGGTGCTTTTTTTTCAGGAGGCAACTAGATTCTCTTGCTTTTTCCTGGAAGATGTTTGGATGAGAAGCGAAATGTTTTCAAAGAAAAAAAACAAGAAAGTCCAGTTGCCTCCTGAAAAAAAAAAAAGCACCTTTGGGACAACCAGGAGGACTGAGAATCTCTACAGATTTTTAGCTATACAATTTGGGATGAAGATCCCTTTGAATGGTGTGGGAGTAGGAATGGATTTCCAGAGGAAAAATTGCAGATTACAGGAACCAGGAGCACCACTCAGGTGACCCTGAGGACACAGATAAACCTCCAAGTGCTTCAATGACCTTCTAAAAAGGATGAAAACGACCAGTTGTCTGCAAGGAATATAAATCCTTCCATTGCCCGCTATCCTGTCAGAGCTGAAAACGTTTCTTGAATGAGAAGCGAAACGTCTTCAAAGAAAACACCAAGTCCAGTTATCTCCTGAAAAAGTACCTTTGGGATGAACAAGAGTCCCCTTTTCTCTCTCTCTCTCTAGGCAAATGGCTGGCAAGTTTCCAAGTATGTTTTAGGCCCCTTCAGATAATTTATGAGAAATATTTTGAGTTTACAGAAGCAAAATGAATTAGCCGAGGCAGTACGGTTGATGTTGGGGGTTGATTTGTTGTCTGCAAAATGTTTGATGTTATTGCCTTCCCTTTATTACGTTGCTTTCTGCTTATTAGGTTGCGCAGGATTTGACTGTTGATTCTCTTTAATTTAAAATTTAAAATAAAGGATAGGAATCTTTCTCTCAAAACACAAGTTACAAATGCAGCAATTTGGTTCCATGGGAGAAAGAAGGCCATCTGGGAGAAGTGGGTGTAGACTAACAATATTTCTTTGGCCTTGAAGAAATGGGTTGATGTGTATTTGTTGCCCCCTTGTGGTTAACATGCATTTTGTCATTTTCTGTCTTTTTGTTTTTTTAAGACAAATTTTATTAATTTTTTCTGTCTTTGTAAAACACCAGAAGAATCATCCACAAAAGTTGCCATGAAGGGCTGCACTACCCATGATGTCTGCGATGCTACCATTGGAGGGGCAGCAACATTTAGCCAGGCCAGTTCAGCAATCACCAGCCTTGAATGCATGCCAGCCAGTAACATGGCCAGCAGCTCTCCTGGACCAACAGGACTCTTCTTTTTAGCCATGATGGGCTTCCTGAGGCTACAGCTTGGATCTTAACGAGCCAACTGTGTTTATGAGCAAATGATGCAGATGCTAAACCAAGGATTTTAATCTCTGGGTCTCTGGTATCACTGATTGAAAAATTCTGGAAGAGCTGAGCATTAAGGTCTAATCCATTAGCTTGCTGGGGGTGTGTGTGTGTTTTTTAAACCCAGCTTATAACATCTATTAAGGAAAGCGGTTATTTAACCACCAGTTCTGATTTGAATTGTTATCATGGTCATAGCAGTTGGTGTAATACTGACATATTGATGTGTTGCTCGAAAACTGAACTCATCGTTCATCTGTTAGGGTCATCTTTGATATAGCGTTTTTAGCCTTCTCATTCAATTTGATGTGAATTGAAAGGGCATGTAAAAAAAATAAATAAAGGATGGGGTGTTTTTTCAGGCAAGGTTGAAAAACTGGAATCCTTAATCTTAATTTTTCAAGCAGTCGAGAGAGTCCCATTCTGTACTGTACAATGCTCTCCGAAGCAGTATGCAACTTCCTGACCCTCAGTAAAATCCCAAGGGAAAATGTAATATAACAAGTGATGTCTCCAGAGCCTTTCTCAGCTCTGGAGAAAGCAGGGGGCACTTCAAGGAATGTCACCTTGCAGTGATAAATGCTTGAAGACTCTTCTACTGTAAGATCCTTTCCCCATGTTATTTTACTGCTGCTCTACACTTCGTGATGCATCCTAGAGTTGGAATTGACAAAGGGAGAGAGACATATGAAAGGACCATCTGATGGTACTCACAGCAGGATGACTATAAACCAAGGAATTTGAGGACTTTTGATTTCAGGTGGCAGTGGAACAATTCAAGAAAAGTGAGATCAAATGAAGCAGAGGCTCTTCAAAGAGAAGTTCTCTTCTTTGCTACTGCCCTTGAAACATTTGGATATGAGGACAATATGAGGACCCAAATTGTTGGGACCAATATGCTGACTCTGTAAACCGCTTTGAGAGGGCTGTAAAGCACTGTAAAGTGGTATATAAGTCTAAGTGCTGTTGCTATTTTTTGGGGGTAAATTTTATTGGTTTTTAAAAACAAACATAAACAAACAAAACATAAAAACATCAGACTTTCTTCCATAGATATACAAGCAGTGTGCCAGTTGGTTTACAATATTTTTGGTGCATCCATTTCGTAGTCTTCAGTTACAGTTACATTGCATTATAACTCATATTATCAATCAAAAAATTGAATACCCTAGTATCATTATTATCAATCATTTGACTATAGTTTTATTCATTCATATTTTACGAGATAACCATAATTTACTTAGTTTATTTTATAACAATTTTATAACAATTCATATTATCCTCCCAAATCTATCCTAAAAACATTTGGTAGGTATAATAAAAAAGAAGTACATCTTTATTATTTTCTAAAAATCTACATATTTCATTATTGTATTTTATTATCTAACCATTGATAGAAAAGGTCCCAAATTTTATAAAATTGTTTATCCTCTTGTTCTCTAATTTCAAATGTCAATCTATTCATTTCAGCACATTCCAATATTTTCTTAATGATTTCCTCCTGCGATGGTATTTTCTCATTTTTCCAGTTTTTAGCAAATACAATCCTAGCCACTGTTAATACATTTACAATCAGGTATTTTGAATTTTTGCTATATGTAAGTGCTATTGATATTTTGACGGGAGCAGGAGCAGAGCTGAAAGGAGCAGGACCTCAGCTGAGCTTAAACTTTCCAAAGCTTTTGATGTCATAAGAATAAAGGGGTGCACTGATCTGAAGTTGATGGTGGCTCATGTTTGAAGGAACTGGGAAAGAAAAGAGAATGTGGTAGAGAAACAGATGCCTTTTTGATGGAAGAACAGATTTCAGTTCAGAATTAGTATAAATGTTTATCCTTTCACAGAATCTATGGCAAATGTGAATTTGAAGAAATTTGAGTTGCTAGATGCTGAGGTGATCTTATGGCTATTGATATTAAGCCACAAACCTAATTCTTCATCATGTTCCCCTACTTATTGCAATAAATGAATATGTATAGTAATTGACATTAAACTAGGACAACCATTTGATTAAATGTTTGATTGAATTTGGCTTCTAACCTGTTTTTTTTTTTTATTCATTAAAGTTTAAAATCAATGAAAAAAACAAAACACAGGACATTGATTTATTTATTTCTTAAGCTTAAGTAGACAGCCTAAGGTTAAGGTTAAAATTTTGGGGCTTTGGGGAAGAAACCACATAGTCAGGTAGAGTATTCCAGGCATTGACCACTCTGTTGCTGAAGTCGTATTTCCTGCAATCAAGTTTGGTGCGGTTAACCTTGAGTTTGTATCTATTGTGTGCTCTTGTGTTGTTATGGTTGAAGCTGAAAGCATTCCTTAACCGGTAAGTCAATGTATCGCTCGTAATGTCTTCTACACATACATGTTAGTTAGTAATGAATTCAACTGCAATGCAATATTCATTTTGAGCCACTTCCGCCCAAGGGAGCTAACAGAAACCAGAATCTTATGTTGCAGCATGCACACAACTGGTTTGTTTCCAGATTCAGGACACGAAGTAGCCCAAACCTCGCTTCGATTGGAGTCACAAACGCACTCACCTATTTCCCCTGCCTCTCTCCTCCCCCCCGCCCCACAATTCTACGTGCTATGGTCGGCAAAGAGGATTATCCAATCAGAAATGGAAAGGCGGAGAATAGGGCGAGAATTGAACATTTGTGTGGCAGGTTTGATGTTTCCCCCGCCCCCGTGCCTTCTTTGCACCGCTTTTTCCGATTGGCCCGACTAAACCTTCTGTGGACACAAATCAGCCAATCAGACCTTGCAGATTGACCTCTCCTTCCTCCAAGCACTTTGATTTTTTTTTTTTTTCTCTTTCCCCCCTCCTCTCTGCGCGCCGAGTGGGAGAGTTTAGCAGACGCTGTAATTCGGGTAGGAAAGGTTTTGTTTGTTTGTTTGTTTGTTTTGTAATCTAAATACCGTTTGTCATTTTTCCTGTGCTATGAGTCCGGGTGGCTGCTCTAAGAAGTGAGGCTTCTAGGAGGCTAAAATTAAATTTGGAATCATAATAATTTACATCAATGCAGAGAAGAGATTCTTTCGAGATTTTACTTTGTCAACTCCGATCAGGCGATTTCAGCTGTTTTGAAACGACTGTGCTTTCTTTGGGGGATTTGCATTGCTTTCTGCACATGGTCAGAGGAGAAGATTTTTAAAAGCTTGCTTTTTGCACATTCTGAGCTTCATCTTACTGGAAACATAGGCCTCCCCCTCCCCCCCTTTTTCTTTTTTGTAAATTTTATTTGAGTTTTCACAAAAAGAAAATATAATTAAAACATCTTTTTTGAAAGCAGCATAATCCCGGTTTCCATTTCTTCGTACAGACACAAAGTCAGGTTCATGCTCATTTTTATGTTCTATTTCATATCTTATTACAATTTTACATTTTCTACATGGCTTCTCCCCTCTTTTAATTTCCTCAATTTTATTGTATTTATTTCATCTCAATTCAAATCATTATATTTATATTTTTTTTCTGTCCTGTTTCAATTGTCTATTATCTTTTCTCATTAAACAAAATTTCCCCTGTAGTTACTGATTGGAGTATGACACCTTTATATCTTTCCCCTAAAGTTATAACAATATAATACATAGCTTCCATTCTGATTCTGTTTGGCACATTCTTAAACTACACACAGTATTCTTTAAAAAAAGAAAAAGTTATAAATGTATCTAATTAAAACAACATTCCATTCCAATTCAATTCTATCATTAATATTAAAATTCATTAAAGTCTTAAGATTTTTCACGTTAGTTTTCAGTTAAATATTATACCTCTATGGGAACAATTATTAGTTTTCCATAATCAATTCCCCCCCTCTTCACTTATATTTTATAAAACATTGACTAATTAAGGTGTTCCCATTCCTTCCTAATTCAATTTTCTCATTTATTTTATTTCATTTACTTTATTCACAAACGTTTCACTAAATTACACTAGCCATTCTATCCCTCATTCTAATCATGTCGTTTCCAATTTTCTAAAGTTATTTCTATTTCAAATATAACAACACAATCTCATGTACCTTTACAGAATCCCCCCTCCCCTTTTTAATGTTACATTTTATACTTTTTTTTTTTTTTTGAGGACAGTATGCAAAATTTACAGCATTTTTCATTTTAAATAGCTTGATTTAGACTGGTATTTTTCAACTCTTTAGCAACTCTTACGGTGTGGACTCCCATAATTCCCCAGCCAGCTAGAGAATGGTATCTTAAATGTCATCCAGCTGGATAGGAACATTCTCAAATTCAGTGTTTTTCAAACTTGGCAGCTTCAAGCTGCTGCCTGGGGAATTTCTGGGAGTTGAAGTCCACAGCATGCTCAGATTATTTTATTCTTGCTAGATCTTTCAACACTGGGCTTTGATCTTGAAATTATTTTCTTCATCGGGATTTTATGGATTGCACCTAACTGATAAAAGAGCTCTGAGTGTAATTAAGAGTGATGTTAAGAGCAGCACTGGGTGGTATTTCAAGAGATTGAGAAAATTGTTCTTCTGTGCTTATTTAAGTCCTAAGAATTTGAAGATTAGAGAATCTAAAATTAAGACCTTTCATTATTAAAATACCTTCACAAATGGCTGTAGCTTCACATGTCCATGGATGAGTTCTGAGTACTGTTTGCCATAGGAAGGAGACTCAATCTGTAGACAAGTAGTTAATTCCAACTAATTCTAGCAGAGATGCCAGAGGTCATGGATTACAGCACTTTGGATCAACCGTTCTCTCTTAACTCCATTTTTCTCAGCTTCAGCAGCATTAAGATGTGTGGACTTCAATCCTCAGAAATTCTCCAGCCAGTTTGAGAATGTCTTCCAGCTGGATAGGAACATGCTCAAATTCAGTGTTTTTCCAGCTTGCCAGTTTCAAGATGGTCATGCTAGCTGAGGAATTCTGAGAGTTGAAGTTCACACATCCTGAAGTTAGCATTCAGCAACTTACTTTAGTTCCAGTTCAGAAACTTGTGCAATTATTGGGAAATATGGTTGTTTTAACCAAAGAACAGTAGCAAAACAAAGTAGAGCTGGAAATAGTGGTTTGATTTTTGCCTTACTTTGGTAAATCCTAGGTGATCGTTTATCCTTATCAAACTAACAATTATGAGTAGTTTGGATTTGAAAGGAGATGCTTTTAGTTCTCCCTCTGGAATGGTCTTGAAGGCTGGAAGAAGTTATGCTCTGTCTGAAGTTTAAATAGGCTTGTTCACATTGTGCTCAGCTACAGTTTAATGTTAAACTGAACCAGGATGAGGATTGCTCTATTAAAATTGGTGAGCAGTAGCATCACTTCAGACTGTCCTAAGCAAAATAACAATTGATGTCTTGATTCTGTTGGTTCCCTTTTTGATGCATGTTTTGTTTCTTGAATGAACCACATACCAGATATTTGAAACATTGTGTTCTCAAAGTGATGGCAACTGGAACAGCCTTGGTTTATGATGGTGAAATGATCAACCATAAGCTGCTTTGGGAAGAGTAAGTACAGCTTTTGTTGTTGTTTCATTTAAGAAACCTTTGCTTTGCACTAAAAGGGAATTGCAGATACAGGTTGTCCTTGAGTTACAATGGTAATTAGAACCAGGACCGCTTGGTGCAGGATGTGCAGAAGTTGGGGGAGAGGGTGCTGGGATGCAGATGTGTACATATGAGTACAGCAAGACCCAGGCAGGGAAGGAAGGCATAGCACAGTGTGCAAGAAGATAGGACCGTGATGGCGAACCTATGGTACACATGCCACAGGTGGCACACAGAGCCATTTGTGCAAGCATGCAATCCCCAGCCAAACTTTACGTGCACTGTGCATGGGTGCACCTCCCAGCTTATTTTTGGCCCCGTTTGAGGCCTTTTTCGGCCTCCCAGAGGCTCGTGAAGCCTCTGCAGCCTTTGGAGGCCGAAAAACAGGCCCCTTTTGTGACTTCAGGTACTTCTGGTTTCACTCCTTCTGGTATTTGGAGGCTGCAAAACGGCCCTGTTTTTTGGCCTCCAAAGGCCGCAGAGGCTTCCCTCAAGCCTCTGGGAGGCCGAAAAAGGCCTCAAACGGGGTGAAACATAAGCTAGGAGGCGCGCGCATGCGCAGTGCAGGTAAAGAGGCAGTGGGAGGGTGTTGCACGCACATGCGCAGGAGGTGGGGCACATTGCATTGTGGGGGCTGGCACGTGTGCGTGCCAGAGCAAGTAAAAAATTGATCAGTTAGCTATCAATTCCAAAGTTTCACAGAACTTTATTAATTGTGCCTCTCGTTTATCCCCACAGCTATGCTCCAGGAAAGATTTAATAATATACCTGTGGTTTTGAGAAGATGGAGACATTCCTTTTAGCACACCACAACAAAAAGGTTCGCCATCACTGAGATAGGGGGTGGGGACATGCCAAAGTGACTTGTGACATTCCTTCTGGCTTTCCTTGTGGGAGGCTGACAGGAAAAGTCACAAACTATGATCAGATGATTGCTGGACAGTGGTACCATTCAAGTAAGCCAATTGCACTCAGGCAGAAACTTCAATCATAAGTATCCCTCACAGAGTGTTCTTTCAACTTTGAACGGTTGCTGAGTAAATGATCTATAAATGAGGATTACCTGCACGCGTTTGATTCAGGGAAAAGAAAGAATGCCAAAATATTATAGAAAGGATATTTGAGTCCTGGGAAAGTAAAACAAAAGTTAAAACAATTCCAACTTGATCCTGTTAGGTATAAATTGGAAAAGAGAGTTTTGGCTGACTGTGGAGATTGTTATTAGTATCCTAACCACATTCAGATACATTCCAAGATTCCAAACAATTTCTATTTATTGATCTTGACAGACTAACACAATCTTGAAACCTGTCAGACCCTCTACTTCAATTTATATCTAACCTAATTAATATGATGTTTTGTGTTTCTCATAACTTTCTACTTCCCAACATATATTTGTTGCAGTTGCACGAACATAAAGAATGCAGCCTTTTGCATTGAGACAAAATAACCAGAGCAAGTAAAAAATTATGTTGCTTTTGGTGGTTAAGTGTATGTGATGATTTGAACATAGCTTATTTCATCTGCATTTAAATAACATGCCCTGAGATGTACTGCCTGCCTGTCCTTGACGAAAAAGGTTCCTGAACTTGGGCTACAAGGATCCTGTCATGGTTTTTCCTGGCAGGAATACAGAAATGGCTTGTCACTGCCTTCTTCTGGATTTCTCTTTTAGACATCTCGGTCTAGCTTAGAATTTTCTGGTTGTGGTGTCCCATCCAAATACAAACTAGATCTTCTGTTTCTTTCCCTAGCCTCGTAAGTATCACTTTCTGAAGTAACATCATAGTTGAAGAACATCTAACCTGAGATCCTGCCACTTAGGTTTCTTCTGGGGGGAGGAACACAATTTCTGCTGTTAGAAGAAACCAAGAATAAGAGTTTATTCTGACAGAACTTACAGACAGTTCTGAGACTTTTTCCCAATAATATTTATTTAGGCACATTGATCAGTTAGCTATCAAAGTTTCACAGAACTTTATTAATTGTGCCTCTCGTTTATCCCCACAGCTGTGCTCCAGGAAAGATTTAATAATATACCTGTGGTTCTGAGAAGATGGAGACATTCCTTTTTTTTTTTTAATCTATGCCAGGGTCTAAAGACTGAAAACCTTTGTATAAATAGACCCAGAGGATCAGATCTTTCTTCCTTGATTCTGTGACTAGCTAATAAAGACCAGGCCAGATTCTGTGCTGCAGTCTATAAGATTAGATCGAAGGGCAATATGGGACATTATTAATTGATTTCAATCTGTTCTTTTGTCCTGTTGCTGACTGGTGTGGTTGCATGATTTATGTTTATTGCACCACTGGAAAATATTATTTGTTCAGCAATTATAGATAAGGCTTTCTTGTACTCTGTTTATGATGCATGTTGTTGATGTACACACTCCTACTGAAAATGCTTATTTGTTTTATGATGCTAGTTTTTGCTTCTCATAAACATTAACAAAGGAACTCTTTATTCCAACCAGATGTGACCCTGCTGAGCTTTCTTTTCTTAAAAAAAAAAACAAATTTTATTAATTTTTAAAGACATACAAAACATAAATACACAGAAACACAAAACATAAAAGCATAAAAAATCTCTTTTTTGAAAATTGCTTAGTCCCGGGTTAAAACTCTTGGTACAGACATAAATTCAAATTCATATTCATTTTACATACCATTCCATATCTTACTAGCATTTTCAATTTTCTATATAACTTCTCCTCTCTTTTAAATTTTCTCAATTTTATTTTATTTATCTCCTCTCTATTCGAATCATAATATTTATTATTCTTTGTCTGTTCTATTTCCAGCTATCCATTTATCTTTCTTCTTTGAAGAAAACTTCTCCTGTACACTAATTGGAGTATGATACCTTTATCTCTTTCCCCTATATTTATAATACTTAATATAGAATACATAGCTTACATTGGGATTCTGTCTGGTACGTTCTAAAATTATACAGTATTATCAAAACCAATACAAATGTATTCATTAATATTGATATTTATTTATATCTTAAACATTTAGCACATTGCTTTTCAGTTAAATCACATACTTTTATGGGAGCACCTATTTTCCATAGTTATCCCCCCCCATCACATATTATAGATCATTATTTCATTACGATGTTCCCCCTTCTCCTACTTCAAATCTCTCATTTCACAAAAAGTTTCGCAAGGATAACATAGTCTAATCGTTAATATTAACAATCCTTTATATCTTAAACATTTTACCCATTTCAGTTAAATATCATGCCTTTGTGGGAACACTTATGCTTTCCAAAATTATTCTCCCCCCCCCACATCACATATGTTAAATCATTGTTTCATTAAAGTGCTCCCCTTTTCTTAACAAAAATTTCACTAAATTATACTTGTTAGGGATAACATTGTTTACCCTAACTGGTTTAGGTAAAATAATAAATATGTAATCATGGTTTGTTAGTTAAAGTGTCTGCAACTTTAACTGTAGGAATGTAATTAAGGGAGTGGTTGTAAAAGCACCATAAAAGAAGCGAGACAAAGGCAGCTCTCTCTCTCTGCCTTGATGATCCCTAATTACTGCATGGATTGAAGACTGCGTTTTTCCCTTACTGGAACGGGAGAGATAAAGGACAGTTGATTTATCAACTATGAGAAAAGACTGATTTATTGTAAGTGAACTGACATTGGATATTCTACACGGACTTTGCTAATTGAATATCCCTGAATGGACTGACTAAACGATACATGACTAATGGACTGTTATTTTGACTATGCTATAAACTCTAAATGGAATAAACTATTATTTTGATAGCACAAGCGTATCTGTTATTTTTACTGTATGTTAACAAACACACAAACTTATCTCATTTATCTGTGTGCCTATCTGACTAACGCTGCACATTCTGTTTAGCTTGTCTCCTTAACACTGGTTATGGGCCCAGGCTTAACACTGGTAATGGGCCCAGAGGCTGCAAAGTCAGTTTAACTAGGATAAAACAGATTTATGTAAAAAGTGAGAGTTTGTGTTGTTACACATTACAGTAAACAGACAGCTGTGTTTTATTAATTATAGTTTTATATCCATATAAAGAAAACATGGCACAAGTCAATCTACAAAGTTTGTCCCTTATATCCAAGCTGGATGGAACAAACTATGTATCATGGTCTATAAAATGTAGTCTACTTCTACGAAGAGAAGGTCTGTGGAACATAATTGAAAATCCACCAAACATAGAGGAATGGGATCCAGAGACTGAGGAAGATAGACAAAAGATAAAAGACTTTAAAAAGAAAAATGAACAAGCTCTTTGCATAATACAGTGCTTCTCAATTATTTTCTGTCATGCCCCCCCTAGTAAGAATAAAACATCTCGCGCCCCCGCGTGACTATAAATAGTATCATTTGTCTATAAAATTGTTATAAGTACACCTCTGCATAACATGCTCAGTGCAAACAAAACTCCTACACCACCGAGCGAATGCTCCCTGCGCACACTCTGCCAATGAGATCGCCACTGCCCCTTAATGTAGTGGAAGTGCAATTGCACTTTATTCTAGGACAGTAAAAAAATCAAAATAAAAAAGCATGTTCTCCGAGGTCAAACGCGCCCCCCTTGATGGAGCCTCGCACCCCCCCAGGGGGGCGCGCCCCACTATTTGAGAAGCACTGGCATAATAGGACTAACACTATCTGACCAGCAACTTGTTCATATCCGCGGAGAACAAACAGCTGTTGGGTGTTGGCAGAAGCTGAAGAAGATTTATGTCCGAGATAACGTTGGTGCTCACATAAATCTAACACGGAAGCTTTTCAGGATGCATCTCCAGACGAACGGTGATATGCTGAGTCATTTGAATTCTATAAAAAGCATTCTTCAAGAACTGCATGAGAAAGAGCTTATTTTCTCTGAATTACACCAAGTCTACATAATTCTATCATCACTAGATGTTGAAATTTTGCCTAAGGAAAGTTTAACTTTAACTGATATAACTGGCAGATTGATTGAAGAGGCAAGAAGAAGACTTGAAAGAGATCAGTTAAGGAGGGAGAAACCTCAAAAAGAAGATAATGAATCTCCTACTGCATACGCAATTAAAAAGTGTTTTAATTGTGGAGGAAGAAGACATTTGGCAAGATTTTGTAAAAAAGCAAAATGCCAGAACGCTGGCCAGAATACTAAAAGTCATCAAAAGATAAATAAAAATTTAGAGTTAGCCATGTATATTAACGGAGCTGTAAAAAATAATTTATGGGTGGTTGACAGTGGAGCATCCCACTGTATAACAAATGATAACAAAAATTTTATTAAAATGTCCCAGAGTACACAGCAGACATCGTTAGCCAATGGCTGGAAACTGAAAGCTAAAGGTCAAGGTATGGCATATTGTTCTTGCATAAAAGAGAATGTAAAAATGTTATATGTACCACAACTTAAGTTTAATTTAATTTCAATTAGAATTTTGGTTAAACTAGGATATGCAGTTACCTTTAGGGAAGATAACTGCATAATTGAGAAAGAAAGAAGATAAGAAAATTACTGCATCTTTAAGAGGTGAATTATATGTGTTAAATGATAATGGTTTAAAGGTGGCTAACACAGTTTATGATAATAAGAAACCTCATGATGAATGTATTCGCTTGTTACACCGACGGCTAGGGCGTTTAAATTTTAAAATGCTTAAGAGAACTGTTCAACTATCTAAAGGAATAAGTTTGAAACCTTGTAATAAGTATTTGCAATGTTATGCTTGTAATCAAAACAAAAACAAGGTCAAACCGGCTAATAGAGTTGATGGATTTACTACCAAAGAGCCTTTAGAGATAGTATTTGCTGATTTAATAGGTCCGAAAAAACCAAGTGTAGGAGGTGCTCGATACATATTAAGTATAATGGACCTCTATTCTAGATATGAGTTTTGCTATTTAATGAAGAGCAAAACTGAAATGTATCTAAATCTCTTTAATTGGATTAAATTTGCAGAAAGAAAAACTAAAAAGAAATTAGTAACTCTTATAACAGATAATGGTGCGGAATTTACAAATAATAAATTCCAGAATAGACTTAGAATGTTAGGTATTCAACATAAAAAATCTGCACCATATAGGCCACAACATAATGCCTTTATAGAGACGAGGCCAAACACTGCAGTCAATGGCACGTACTATGATGTCTGATTCAGGATTACCTGACAATTTGTGGGGAGAAGCAATAATGTGTGGTAATCATATATTAAATAATGTTGTTAATTCAACGACAGGTGAATTACCATTCACACTGTGGCATGGTACAAAACCTGATTTAAGTTACATGCACACATTTGGTGCACCAGCATGGGTGCATATCCCTTCACAACTCAGACACAAAGGACAGCATAGAGCTAAAAGATTATTTTTTGTAGGATATGAATCTGATCACAGATCTTATAGATTCTGGGAACCAGGTACATCTAGAGTTTACACCAGTGCTAGTGCTAAATTCCTAGAACATGTAGGATGGAATAGATTAGAGCAAGATTTAAATAACAAAGTAATTATTGAACCCTACAAAAGGCAAAAAGATCAGACTAGTTATAAGAAGAGTCCAATTAAAGAAGAAGTCCACGAAGAACAAATAGGACCAGAACAAGAGGAAACTGTTGATCAGGAAGAGATAGATAATCAAGAACAGTTAATAAATGAAAGTCCACCTGTAAGTCCTGTAATACCTAGACGTACTACACATGTAACTAGGCCACCTGATAGGTATCAAGCAAGTATAGTTTGCCAAGTAACTAAAGTTCCAACTAGTGTAGATGAACTTAAGATGTATCCTGCTAAGGATCAGGAGAATTGGCAAAAGGCAATGGAAAAAGAACTAAATTCATTAAAGGTAATGAAAGTATATGAAGATGCCAAATTACCTCCAGGAAAAAAATCCATTGGGTGCAAATGGATATTTAAAGTAAAAACTGGAAATGATGGGACTGTTTCCCATAAAGCTAGGTTGGTAGCTCAAGGATTTAATCAAACTGCATCTGATTACGATGAAGTTTTTGCACCAAGTCTTAAAGCAACATCTTTGAGAGCAGCATTAGTGTAGGCAGCTAAGAAAAACTATATCATTAACCATTTAGATGTAGAAACTGCTTATTTGCATGCACCACTGAAACACAATATATATTTACAAAAGCCAGTTATTATAAAAGACAATAAATTAAATAGTAATTATTGTTGGAAACTAAAAAGAAGTCTTTATGGATTGAAACAATCTGGCTACGAATGGAACCAATATATTGTGAAAGATTTAAACAATATAGGTTTTAAATCTGGTTTAGCAGATCCATGTGTGTTCGAAAGAGAAAATAATGGAACGGTGTCATTATTGTTATTATTTACAGATGATATTGCTTTGATAACTAAGACTAATAATGAAACTAATGAGATTATTTCATTATTAGCCAAAAAGATAAAATTAAAACATTTAGGTGAAATTAAAAAGTATCTAGGATTGACAATTAACAAAACAAAAAATGGATTTAAGATATCTCAAGAAGATAAAATTTGCCAATTAATTAAAACATATAAAATGGAACTTTGTAAACCGGCAAAGACTCCAGTGAGTCAGGAAGTTTGCAAAACTGATGATCAAAGTCCCAAATTTGATAAATCTATATATCAATCTTTCATTGGCAGCTTATCATATATAAGCAATTGGTCAAGGCTAGATATAGCTTATAGTGTAAATCAGCTGGCACGTTTTAATTCAGATCCACATCAATGTCATTGGCAATCATTAAAGAGAATTTTAAGATATCTTAAAGGAACAATGAACCATGCATTGTATATAGAACCAAAGGGTGATTTGAGTCTTAGTGCCTATGCAGAAAATCAACATCTGGATATTTGGTAAGACACTAATAGGGTGGAGGTCAATCAGACAACAGCATATCAGCTTGTCCACGATGGAAGCGGAATTTTCATGTCTGTCATTACTATGCACTGACTTTGTTAAGCCTGGAGACAAGCTGAACAGAACGTGCAGCATTAGTCAGATAGGCACACAGATAAATGAGTGAGATAAGCTTGTATGTTTGTTAACATACAGTAAAAATAACAGATACGCTTGTGCTATCAAAATATAGTTTATTCCATTTAGAGTTTATAGCATAGTCAAAATAACAGTCCTTTAGTCATGTATCATTTTAGTCAGTCCATTCAAGGATATTCAATTAGCAAAGTCCGTGTAGAATATCCTATGTCAGTTCACTTACAAATAAATCAGTCCTTTATCTCTCTCCCGTTCCAGTACGGAAATACTCAGTCTTCATCTAGTAATTAGGGATCATCAAGCCAGAGAAAGCAAGCTGACGTTCCTTGCTTCTTTTATGGTGCGTTCACAACCACTCCCTTAATTACAGTCCTACAGTTAAAGTTGCAGACACTTTAACTAACAAACTATGATTACATATTTATTATTTTACCTAAACCAGTTAGGGTAAACAATGTTATCCCTAACAGACTTAATTTTGTACAAACAGTTATTATTAGACATGGGTATAACTGTTAAAGATTCCATTATTGTGTACGAGGACAACCAAGCAGCCATAAAGTTAGCTACTAATATTGCTGTAAAAACTAGATCAAAGCATACTTAAATGTTAGAGAATCTGTAAAGAATGGGCTAATTAAATTGGAATGCTGCATGACGGAAGAAAACATTGCAGACCAATTTACAAAAGTTCAAGGAGTAGTCAGGTTTAAAGAAAGTTGTAACTACTATAATTTAAAAGTGTAAATAGTTATATTATTATTATTAACCTAAAAGGGGAGAATGTTAGGGATAACATTGTTTACCCTAACTGGTTTAGGTAAAATAATAAATATGTAATCATGGTTTGTTAATTAAAGTGTCTGTAACTTTAACTGTAAGAATGTAATTAAGGGAGTGGTTGTAAAAGCACCATAAAAGAAGCAAGGCACGGCAGCTCTCTCTCTCTGGCTTGATGATCCCTAATTACTGCATGGATTGAAGACTGCGTTTTTCCCTTACTGGAACGGGAGAGATAAAGGACAGTTGATTTATCAACTATGAGAAAAGACTGATTTATTGTAAGTGAACTGACATTGGATATTCTACATGGACTTTGCTAATTGAATATCCCTGAATGGACTGACTAAACGATACATGACTAATGGACTGTTATTTTGACTATGCTATAAACTCTAAATGGAATAAACTATATTTTGATAGTACAAGCGTATCTGTTATTTTTACTGTATGTTAACAAAAACACAAACTTATCTCACTCATTTATCTGTGTGCCTATCTGACTAACGCTGCACATTCTGTTTAGCTTGTCTCCTTAACCCTGGTTGGGGAACACAGGCTTAACAATACTAAATATTTTATCACATTTTAAATTGCATATTTCCAGTTTTCTATGGTTATTTCTAAGTACAAATGTAGAAATACAATCTTATGTACCTTTCTAGAATCCCTTTTTCAATAAAATTTATCCATTGTCTCTAAAAAACTTTTGCTTCTTTGCGTCTTGCTCCCAACCATTAAGGCTTCTCATACCTTCCTTTCTCCCTTGCTTCTTCTTCTCCTTGTCCTCTTTACCCCCTTGTCTCTCCACCTCCCTTTTATTCTGCTTTCCTCCTTTCTGTTGTTTCCTAACATAATATCCCCTTTTCACCTCATTCTTCTCTTTTTGGATTGTTTTTCCTGGTCTTAAAGTCTTCTTCTCCTTTTTCTCTTTCTTTTTTCCTTCCCTGGCCAAAGTCACTTGTTCATCAAAGATGGTTTCTTCTTTGTCCCCGTCATCCTTTTGCTCATTCAGCTTTACATAAGTACAAACCACCATTTCTAAAAATTGAAAAAGAGTGCCAAGGACATCTTTCCCTTCTTGCTTTTCTTTTTCATAGTTTTGGTATGCAAGTTTCAGTCCATCCACAAGTGATGCCATTGTGTAGAGAAAAAGTTTTTCCAAACAACCACCCAAGTGCTTTTAATCAGAAATAATTCTCAGAAGTTCCAAAATCACCAAACAGTCCAAACAAGCTGTTTCTTTTAAATACTTTCTCCTTTACTTTCTCTTTCTGGGGTTAAAGTTCAGTCACAAAGTTCCCTTTAAAATATATCTTTTAAAAGTCTTATTGATGTTTAATAACTCTTTAGAATTCTAGGCAATCTTCTCCTTATTTTCAAATTTTGCTCCAATTTTTTTTTCTTCTTCCTTCCCACTCACAGCCGAAAAGATTTTTTTTTCCCCTTTAAATGTTCAGAAATCCTTATCCCTTCAGCATTCAATTACCTCCAATGCAGGTTTTCGGATTTCTCTTATGATTCCATCCACTGTCACATTAGGAAGGAGAGTAAAATGAAAAAAAAAACTTTCCCTTTTAGGATATTCACCGCTTGTAACTCTCTCTGGAAACAATGTATCCTTAGCAGCCTTCAAGGTTCAAGGGCACTTTCCCTTGCCTTGTCCCGGTCGAAAGCCACTTTCATAATTCTTCCAACTTTCTCCCTCCTACATCAGCTTGTCTGGTTGCAGGTTTCTTCGTGGTGGCCATTGCTGACTGCCGCTCCTTCGCCTTGGGAAAAGGGGGTTCTGCCGGCTGGGGAGGGGGTCTGCGACGCCCCCAAGCCCCTGTCCAGATCCCCCCTGTCTTCAGCTGCCTCTATGGGGCAGCTATATCCCCCACGTCCAAACGGATCGGGAGAACCTTGGCGGCGAACGCAGCAGGGATCGTGCAGTATCGCGAATCCCTGCCGCTGCCGAAACCTTGCAAACCGGAAGTCCTCCTTCCTGCTCTTGACCCTGCTTAGCTTTCTTCAAGGTCAGTTAGGTACTGTGTCACCTGGTGTGATATCCTGTTGTTACAATGACATTTGATCCTTATATGATGTTGATTTCCCTGCAACTTGGGATTTTCTGCTCACCCCAAAAAAGTATTGGTGCCTTGTTCCCTGCTTAATACACTGCTAAAAAAAATAAAGGGAACACAAAAATAAGACATCCTAGATCTGAATGAATGAAATATTCTTATTAAATACTTTGTTCATTACATAGTTGAATGTGCTGACAACAAAATCACACAAAAATTACCAGTGGAAATCAAATTTAGCAACCTATGGAGGTCTGGATTTGGAGTTACACTCAAAGTGGAAAAAAAAAAACACTACAGGCTGATCCAACTTTGATGTAATGTCCTTAAAACAAGACAAAATGAGGCTCAATAGTGTGTGTGGCCTCCATGTACCTGTATGACCTCCCTACAATGCCTGGGCACGCTCCTAATGAGGTGGTGGATGGTCTCCTGAGGGATCTCCTCCCACACCCGGACTAAAGCATCCCCCAACTCCTGGACAATCTGGTGCAACGTGGCATTGGTGAATGGAGCGAGACATGATGTCCCAGATGTGCTCAATTGGATTCAGGTCTGGGGAACGGATGGACCAGTCCATAGCATCAATGCCTTCGTCTTGCAGGAACTTCTGACACACTCCAGCCACATGAGGTCTAGCATTGTCATGCATTAAGATGAACCCAGGGCCGACCGCACCAGCATATGGTCTCACAAGGGATCTGAGGATCTCATCTCGGTACTTAATGACAGTCAGGCTACCTCTGGTGAGCACACGGAGGGCTGTGCGGCCCCCTAAAGAAATACCACCCCACACCATTACTGATCCCCTGCCAAACCAGTCACGCTGGAGCATGTTGCAGTCAGCAGAACATTCTCCACGGCATCTCCAGATCCTGTCATGTCTGTCACGTGCTCAGTGTGAACCTGCTTTCATCTGTGAAGAGCACAGGGTGTCAGTGGCAAAGCTGCCAATATGGGTGTTCTCTGGCAAATGCCAAATGTCCACGGTGTTGGGCTGTAAGCACAACCCCCACCTGTGGATGTGGGTCCCTCATCCCACCCTCATGGAGTCTGTTTCTGACCGTTTGAGCAGCCACATGCACATTTGTGGCCCGCTGGAGGTCATTTTGCAGGGCTCTGGCAGTGCTCCTCCTGTCCCTCCTTCCACAAAGATGGAGGTAGCAGTCCTGATGCTGGGTTGTTGCCCTCCTACAGCCTCCTCCATGTCTCCTGATGTACTGGCCTGTCTCCTGGTAGCGCCTCCATGCTCTGGACACTACGCTGACAGACACAGCAAACCTTCTTGCCACAGCTCGCATTGATGTGCCATCCTGGATGAGCTGCACTAGCTGAGCCACTTGTGTGGGTTGTAGACTCCGTCTCATGCTACCGCTAGAGTGAAAGCACTGCCAGCATTCAAAAGTGACCAAACCATCAGCCAGAAAGCATAGGAACTGAGAAGTGGTCTGTGGTCACCACCTGCAGAACCACTCCTTTATTGGGGGTGTCTTGCTAACTGCCTGTGCTTTCCACCTGTTGTCTATTCCATTTGCACAACAGCATATGAAATTGATTGTCAATCAGTGTTGCTGCCTAAATGGACAGTTTAATTTCACAGAAGTGTGATTGACTTGGAGTTACATTGTGTTGATTAAGTGTTCACTTTATTTTTTTGAGCAGTGTATATATTTTTTATGTCAGCCAGGCTGGCTAGATGGTGCTTGTGTGCTATGATGCATGTGCAGTTTTTTCACATGCATGAAATATACTAATTGTTGAGGTAATTCCCCGTTAGGAGAATGAGTGCATACAGGGAGACGTATTTGAGAGGAGTGTTTGAATAATACACATACAGCACACGGATACTGTACAATAAATGTAGGTTTTTACTTTCAGAAATGTTAAGCAAAGTCCAAAATAGGCAGTCCAAAGTCATTTCACAGGTAAATCAGTCAGTTTTCAATCCAGGGATAATCCAAATATCAAAGTCCAGTGTCAAAAAACAGTTCAGTATCAGACTACATCAAATTCAGAAATATCAGTCAATTAGGACAAATGGAGGAATGGCAATATTTTCCAACAGAAGGAAACAGAGATACTCACTCAGACACTCTCTTCTGTGACTAAGACTAAAACAACCCAGCTTTCTGGCTCCATCTTATGGCCGTTTGAGAAACCACACCCAACTACAGTTTTGCATTTTCTTAAAGATACAGTTTTAAAATGTCTATCCTGGTTTATATATTTATAAATGTCTATCCTGGTTTATATATTTCTAACCCAAATACCTGTTAGGTGACTTATATTCCTAACACTAATGTCCAATACTTCTGTTTATTTTTATTTATTCTATTTCTATAGCCACGCCTATCAGTCAATGGAGCATCATGATCAGAAACCTACATCTTCTGTATGCTTGTGCATTGTTGCTGCATGTGCAAAAGGAGAGAGAGTTTGATATTGATACATACACCCTTGCTGTGGATACTTTTGCATGCTTCAAAAAGAAAATCTGGTCTCGATTCTGCTCAATGCATTGCAGTGTTTCTCAACCTTGACAACTTTAAGATGTGTTGACATCATGGCTGGGGAATTCTGGGAGTTGAAGTCCACACATCTTCAAGTTGCCAAGGTTTAGAAATACTGGTCTATTGTTATCATAGAATCATAAAACCATAGAGTTGGAAGGGATTTTGGCGTTCTTTTAGTCCAATCTCCTGTCTAAGACAAGAGTATCATGACAAAGTTAGTTGCCTTGCTCTTAACAACCAAGGTTGTTGGGAGGCTCTTTTGTATCATTCAAACCTCCAGTTTAAAAGGATTTTAGTTAATATCTGAGGTATTTCATGATCAATACTGTGTTAAAGAACACATTCCTTCCTTCAGTTTCTTTCTTTCTTTCTAGTAATAAAAAATATCGTTTTTCTTAGCTGCAACATAGATTTCTAATGATTTCACTGGGAATCTAAATTTTTAGCGCAGCCTGTAAGATTGAGGTCCCTGAACGGCTTTCTTCCTGCTATGGCCGCCTCCAGCACTATAACCTGATTGAAAGATGCATTTCGGTCTCTGCCAGAGAAGGAACTGAGAGTGAAATCATGCTGATTCACAGGTATGCTCCTAGTAGCAATAGCGATAGTACTTAGACTTATATACCACTTACAGTGCTTTACAGCCCACTCTAAGCGTTAAAGAGTCAGCGTATTGCCTCTCAACAATTTGGGTCCTCATTTTACCCACCTTGGAAGGATGGAAGGCTGAGTCAATCTTGAGCCTGGTGAGACTCAAACTGCCAAATTGCAGGCAGCTGGCAGTCAGCAGAAGTAGCCTGCAGTACTGCACTCTAACCACTGCACCACTACAGCTTTTAGTAATTAGATAGTTACCAAAAGCTAATAGTATTTTAATTTCAGGAAAATGTCCCTTTTGAACAGAGTGCAGGGGAAGAATTGGGCAAAAAGCAGCAAACTATATGTCAACTTATAGGTAAAGTAGCTTTTGCACTCCTGTGTAAGACTTTTACACGCTACTTCTACTGTATACACTTCATAAACCTCTCCCAGCATAGGCACAAAGAAATTTTCTTTCTCTCTTGTTTTATAATCTGGCCTTGTTAAGCATATGGGTCATTCATCTCATTATCCTGATAACTAGAAAAGGTCATTTGCTGGGCAAGTTGCAAAGAGGTAACATTTAATTCAGAAGTGGATTCTGTTGAGATCCTAGAAAGAATGTAGAGGAGAGCAACAAAATGATAAGGGGACTGAAGGCTCAACCATATGATGAACGGTTGGAGGAACTAGGTATGTCTTGTCTAACGATGATGATATAGTAGCAATCTTCCAGTACTTGACTGGCTGTCCAAGAGGAGAATCAATTCTCCAAAGTACTTGAGGTCAAGACAAGAAGTAACCAGAGGAAATTCATTAAAAAGAAATCCAACCTAGAATTAAGGAGAAATTTCCTTGACAATGAAAACGATCAGTGAAATAGCTTGCCTCTGGAAGCTGAGGATGCAGCATCACTGTTGGGTTCAAGAAGAGACTGGACAGCTATTTGTCCTGAATGATATAGGATCTCCTGCCATGGGGAGAGGTTGAACAAGAAGACCTCTAAGATTTCTTTCAACCCTATTATTCTAGATCTTATGTTCTTCAGCTAAACCTTGATTTCTGAATATTTAAATTACCCTTTCAATGAGTTTCCTCTTGGCTTCTAGGATCTCTTCCCTGCTTCCCTTAGCTATGGCTCCAGACCATCATCCTCTCTTTTAAGGGCTCCCAGCTTTTCCATTCCCCGCAGTTTCTTAGCATCAACATTGATGTAAATGTTGATAAGATACATCCACAAAAAAATGGGGAAAAGGGAATGTTTGAATAGAAAGGGGGGATGACATTAATTCTCTGTCTCTTGAACTTGGGAGGTTTAAACAAATAATTCCCTCAACCCTGTTCAACTATTGGGCAAAGTCTGCACTACTATTACTGTTAATCTTGTCATCATTCCTTATCACCCATCCCCTCCTACTTGTGACTGTATGACTGTAACTTTGTTGTTTATATTGACTGTTTCCTAGTACAATTTGATTGATTATTGTACCCTATGACTATCATTAAAGGGTTGTACCTTATGATTCTCAACTCCTGACAAATGTATCTTTTCTTTTATGTACACTGAGAACATTTGCACCAAGTCAAATTCCTTGTGTGTCCAATCACACTTGGCCAATAAAGAATTCTATTCTATTCCATTCTATTCCATTCCATTCCATATTTTCTATTCTGTTCTGTTCTGTTCTGTTCTGTTCTGTTCTGTTATGCTATGCTATGCTATGCTATGCTATGCTATGCTATGCTATGCTATGCTATGCTATGCTATGCTATGCTATGCTATGCTATGTTATGTTATGTTATGTTATGTTATGTTATGTTATGTTATGTTCTTGTTGTGCTGAACTGAGTCACAGTAAGGAATGAGGCATCACTAAGAGATGTTCTTTTGGATTATTGAGTTCAATGCATCCTAGACTTAGTGTTCTAAACTTTAAAAAAATCCGTCCCCCAAAAATGGGATTGCATTTTACATGGCAGCCATGTGAATATAGTTTTGGCCCAATATAGTTTTGGCTTAGGGGAAAAATCAGTAATAAGCCCAGTTTATATACATATCAGTTCAGCATCTTGTCTCAGATCTCCATTGGCTTTCTATAGATAGCTGTCCCGTCACTTTATCTGCAACCAGATTCATGATTAACAGAGTAATATTTGAAACTGGCTCACACCCTGTGTTATGTCTATGGGTGACACATATTTCTTTTTCAGTATGGATTACGTGGAAATTGTGAAGAGCACTGAGAAGATGGAAAAAGAAGGGCTCCAAAAAGTTTCTGCTGAATATGATGCTGTTTACTTTCATCAAGTATGGAGCCTAATCGAGTATTCTTCGTAGAAATCATGTTCCTTAGTTATAAACCTTTTTTTCCAAATCCTGCTATCCACCCAAAGAACTGTGGGGCTGCTATTCTTCAAAATTAAAACATTGTTTTTAACTCATGAATATTTCTAAAGGATCCAGGGACATTTAGGAAATGGGAGAGTCTTTGATCACATGGTTGCAACTGTCATTTTGACTTTTTGGCTTCCCTAATGGAAGGCCTGAAAAAGATCTATCACCACTAACCATTTCCTCACTTACAGTTTTTTTTTCCTGTATTTTTTAAAACCTCTACCCAAAATTATATAAGATGCTGAACACCACAGTCATTTTATTAATATTTGCAGAAGGAACCAAATTTTGCCCTTGTTAAATAAAATGGGTTTTTAATAGCCACCCTTAACTTTAAAATGTTTCCACAGGCTCATAGCTCTTACTTCCCTGAAACTAAATATATATTCATACATTTGTCCCTCTGAACAGGTAGAGGTTTTCTTATGGCCAAGATCCAAGCTTCCTCCAGACGTATTCTATCCATCTCCCCAGATTCTTACTTTCTTAGTTCTCCTACTCCTGAAAATATAAATTGGGAGGAAGTGACTGCTGGGTAATTCTTTGAATTACAGTTCTAATACCCAATGCCTGAATGAGGAGAAATTCAGTGTTGTACAGTGCCAACCTGTTCCCATCTCTCCAGCCTTCATTCCTTCATCTTGGAAACTGCAGTAGAGTCTTTGAATCATGAACTTGTTCTGTTCTTCAGACAACGTATCGTTGTGCCAAACTGGCTGTGGGAGCAACACTGCAACTGGTAGATGCTGTGTTGTCGGGAAAGACCCGTAATGGCTTGACTCTAATAAGGTAACCAAACTGAAATGTTCCCTAGGTAAATGTTCTATGGTACAGTTTATGGTTAACTGACTCTATCATGCTTGGTTGCAGGCCTCCAGGTCATCATAGTCAAAGAAGTGCAGCCAATGGATTTTGTATCTTCAATAATGTTGCTATTGCAGCAAAATATGCTCAAAGAAAATATGGCCTGCAAAGGTGGAGTATGTCTATTGAAAATCACAAATTCTTGAAGATCTTACCTTTTAATGAATGTCACTGTTGGTTCATGCAGAATCCTCATTGTTGACTGGGATGTGCATCATGGACAAGGAATTCAATATGCATTTGATGATGACCCAAGGTTCGTCAATTACTTGTTCAGCAAACCTGCATGATTTTTCAAAAAGTTTTTATTTTGGAAACGAATTAACAATGAACTTCAGTAGCAGACAGCAGGCCTCAAGATGTTTTGATACCTTTCACTACCCAATTATGTATCATTTTGGTTTTTAGACAAATTGTATTAATTTTACTGTAACCTATATCCAGCGTTGCCAGATTCAAAATGTAAAATTATCGTACCCGAGACTCCAAATTATCGTTTTTTTGAGAAAATTATCGTACATATAGCAAACTCTATATCTCACAGGAAGTACCAACTGTAGGCATATATCCATGTGGAAAATGTCCGAACTGAAGGCATGAAGCCACAAGATACGATCCCACAAAACTTACGATCAGCAATAAACTACGTCAATGGGCCTGACGCGCGCGACGACTAGCTGACTCGACTCGTACTCGTACTTGTACGTAGCTCGTGAGCGAGTGTGTATCACGTATGCACAAACTACACGCACGTACGCACACACACGTGATCTAGACTCGAAGTTGCATGAACCCACGAAAAGTACAGTCACGAGGCACAAAAAAGGGTCAAAGTAGGCCAACTATCTTCTTAAATTGCCAAACTGTAAAATTATCGTACATTTGACCTTTTTGGGAATTATTGATCGTACATCGTACAGAGGGCCAAATTATCGTACAAATACGATAATTATCGTACGTCTGGCAACACTGCCTATATCTTACAGTCTGTGTTTTTAACATTGTTGTAAAACTCCCTTCAGTGTTGAAGTGATAGATGAGGTCCTATTCAAAGATAAATAAAGATGAAAACAATTGATTAAAAGTACACATATTATTGTGAGATGCATTTACAAAATGGATGGCACTCACACCCACATTTTTGTGGGAAACTTTATTTTAGCGGCATCTTATAAACTACTCGGACTCTCTAACTATGCAAAATTAAACTCTTTGAGAACATCCTCTATTTGGATTAATTTCCAGAAAACTAAATAGTGAAAATTCATAGATTTCAGACTTAATTGATCTGTTCTGGAATAAGCACTGCTGCGAGTAGTTTGCTTGTTTGGTTAACTGCAACTTCATTAAATACTACTTTGTTTTTGTTAGTGTTGTCTATTTTTCCTGGCATCGGTTTGAATACCAGAAGTTTTGGCCTTGCCTCAGTGAGTCTAACTATGATGCAGTTGGTCAGGGGAAGGGAAGAGGATTCACCATAAATGTCCCTTGGAATCAGGTAAATCATGTTTAATAGCACTATAATACAAATAGATGCTAGCAGTCATGCATTTGATGCAGTTTTGTTTTTAATTCCATTTATATACCTAATATATGTATTTGCAGTCAGCTGAGAACTCATTTTGTAATTAGAATAGATTTGTGTTCTCATGTATAGCTGATGAATTATGCATAGGGAAGCATGGTTTCCACTGAAATACTGTACTTTAACAAAAAAACACTTCTTCATTTTCCGACTCTACTGTTTATAAAAAAATTATTTGTAACATGGACTTTTAAGACAAAGTTTTATTATTGTGGTAATATTTATGAAGGTGGCATTTGAGGCAAAAAAAAGTAAAAAGTAAAATACAGATTATATATTGCCAGATGAAACCTACTATAATACAATTTTTTTAATGTCCATATAATTTTCCTTCCTGGGGATTTAGAAAACGGTTTGCTGAATACAATTTAGAGTTTGTTGGAGAAGCACAATGCTCTCCAGAGATAATTTTCAGTAAGATATTTGGATTGACAAGCCTATATAATGGCAGTTGGGGAGGGGGGGTGTTGTTTGTTTGTTTTCTGTTTTAAGAGAACTGTTTTATTATGCTTGGCTTTGTAGGTTGGAATGGGAAATTCAGATTATTTGGCTGCATTTCTTCATGTCTTGCTTCCAATAGCTTTTGAGGTAACTTTTGAATTCTGTACCTTCTCCCCCCTCCCCCCAGTTATGGATGCTATTTCAAAGTAGAGTACAAATAGCAAAATACTTTTGTGTAGTATCAGAAATAATCTTCAGTTATTTAAAAGGAACAATTTCTTTTTTTAAAAAAAAAGGTTTAGGATTATCTGCAGGAAGAAGGCCCCCCAAACTAAGACAGCAGCTATACTACACTCTTGAATTTTTTGTTCCCTTTGGGAGCTCCCAAATTTTGTTGTTATGCTATAAATATCTGCATAAGGAGAGCTGCTAGGTTTTTTTTTTTTTTAAAAAAAGAGACTATGAGTCCTTTCACAAATGTTACAACTTCTGAGTGTTGTACGATTGTGTGACAGAACCAGTTCTCTGACATCTCTGTAATGGTGTGAAAGGAATAGCTCCAGAGATGCTACAGGTAGTCCTCAACTTACAACCACAATTGGGGCTACCATGTTTCTCATATAATAAGGCTGGGTCTTATTTTTTTTTGAGCCCCCCAAAAATGGCTAGGCTGTCTTTTTGGGGGCAACTTAATTTCCTCCCCTCCCCCTTGCATCTTTGGGCGGGTGGGCAGCGACGGCTTGGATGTTGACCTCAGCATTGGAGGGGTACTTCGTATCGGGGTCAACACAGGCAGCACCGTATCCAGGTGTGCAACAAAAGTACTTCCTAACGGCAAGCCCCCCCCACCATTCCCCCCCATTTCACATATTTTAATATAGGCCTTAATTTGGGGGGAGGGGCTTAATTTCATTTCATGCCTATAAAACATGCTGGGACTTCCTATTGGGGGAGGCCGTATTGTTGGAGAAACAGGGTAGAATTCCCATTAGTAAGCAAGGAAGTTGTTCAGTGAGCTGCATTTCATTTTATGGCCCGTTTTGCTATTAAGGGAATCATATGATCATTATCCTGCTTCCCCCATTGGCTTTGCTTGTCAATGAAGCAGGCTGGGAACATTGCAAATAGTGATCTACATGACCCCAGGATGGTACAACTATTGAAAACACATGCTGGTTGTTAAATTTTGATCACATGACCATGGGGATGTACAATGGCCATAGGAGCATAAATCACTTTTTTTTTTTAACCGCTGCTATAAAATAAATGGTTGTAACCTGTACCTTGGTCTTCACGTTTCCCTGTCTGTTTGAGATTCATGGTTTTAAAATCAATGGAAAATGGAAAATCCAGCAGCTCAAACTGCTAATGGGACCAAACTGGGCAAGAAACAAATGAGCAAGGAATTAAGAATGTGTGAGGTTTGATTAGACAATTTTGGTCCTGCATATCCTACATTGATCAATTGGAGGGATTATTTGCCTGCAAGTTCTTCCTAATAAAAAGGCAGCAAATCAGGGAACTTTTGTGGGTTGCTTTTAGTCATTGTTTTTCAGCTGTGTGGGGAATTCTGGGAATTTTGCACATTTTAAACTAGCTAGGGTTGAGAAACACTGCTCAAAGGTTTTATGAAAAGTTGGAAAGAGAACAGGAGATCAGAAATCAAATTTTGATTAATTTAAGAAAGTAGGTGGTTGGATATGCCTTGAAATGCTTATTGGAGAACCTGTGACCTTCCAGATGTTGATGAATTACAATTCACAGCATCTTTATATTGTGCACATTATACTATAAGATAAATTCTGCTTGTGTTGATTTTTTTTTTCCAACTGTAGTTTGATCCAGAACTTGTTTTGATTTCTGCTGGATATGACTCTGGAATAGGCGACCCAGAGGTAAGCTCTTTTCCAGAGACTGTTACTGCTTTTCTCTCTCTTTTCCCATGAAAACAGACCATTTTTTAAAAAATATATCTTTGTTTCTGTTTGTTTTGTTTCTAGGGGCAGATGAAAGCAACTCCAGAATGCTTTTCCCACCTTACCCATTTTCTAATGAATTTAGCTAATGGAAGGTTGTGTGCAATTTTAGAGGTATGGATTTTAATGCAATCTGATTTCCAATTTAATAAATGCTTTCAACTTTTTAATTAGAGGGAGTAAGGCTTTATCCCCATAAGGGATAAAAGTCAGACCTCAATGACGAACACTTTGCAGGAAGCAAAGCAGTTCAATTAGATTCCAAGTCTTTCTTGAAGCTCTGAGTGTTCTGGTCATTTTTTTTCTGTTTATTTCTTACTGTTATAATTAATTTGGATACTTCTGTTTTTGGCAGCATTCCATAGCACTGACAGGCATGTGCTTATCTGTTTAAGTTAGTTTGGGCTGTGAATGAAAATAATTCCCAGCGTTGCATTAAAATAGGTTTTGCTTTTAAAACAAGTTTGTGTTTAATTATGTTTGACAAAGCCTGGGTCAAAACAATCTCAGATGTTCACTGGTCTATGAATATAGGTAGTCCCCCACTTAGGACATATCGCTTAGCAACCAATCGAAGTTCCAAAGGACCTACCTGAGGGATACTTACAACCTGAATTTGAAGTTCCAATGGTTCCCCCCTCCCACCCACAGTCATGTGACCTCACTTTGTGTACTTGGCAACCAGGTCACAGAGAGCCATTCCAGAGATCATAAAAACATTCGAGGTTTTGGAATGTTGAGAAAATACTATGGCTTTTTATAGTTATATCACTTCTTTTTTTATGAAATGAGATTTTATTTTTTTTTGGGGGGGGGTACTTTTTTCCTGATATTTTTTATTTACTTCCAGACTTGAAATACAAAAGCAGAAAAAGAGAAAAAGAATATATAACAATAAAGACAAAAACCATGCATAAAACAGAATGTCAAAAATACACATTAAATATCCCCTTTCTATTTATTCTTATAAATAGGTTTCAGCAATAATAATTATTCCCTTCCTCTTGCAAAGCAGGTTGACAATTTATAACCTACCTCTATATTTGCAAAATTAGTATATAACATTTAAATATCACAAGTATAGACATCGATTAATAAACCAATTTGATCTACCATCTATTTATTATATAAAAAAGCAATTAACAGATAATTCGGACAACAAAGCTAAACTTCAAAGCACTCTGTTAACAATCTATTATTGTTTTTAACTCACAGAAAGTTCAGAAGCCTCTTCTAATCACCTATAAATGCATTACAACCGTTGTTTCTGAACCTTCCAGGATCAAATACATAGATTGATTTTTAATGGAAAAAACAATTCCTCCCAGCTTATCATCTTTACTTTTCTTTGTAAATGGAAAGTTTCCAAACAACTGCTTCTCATTCCTCAAAGACATAGGTCTCTCTTGAAAATATTTCCGTAACACTTCTTGTTCAGTACATTTTCCTACAAATTGGAATGCAATGTCTCTTGGCAGCTGTCTTCTTGTTGCATGTCATAAGATGCAATATTCAAAATCCTTACTTTATTGTTACTTTGATTTTAATATAGTCCAGATCTCTCTTATACTGAAGCTTTCACAGCAGAGTGCAAAGTTTCTTTACCAGGACAAAGAAAGTTAAATGTTCCATAGCAAAATAACCATTGATGAAGCCAAGATAAGAATTCCCACGATAAAGTAAATAGAAAAAAAGTGGAAAAATTTCCTGTCTTTTAAAGAAAAATAAAACCTTTCACAGCAAAGAGGGAAACCCTCACACTGTTGACTTCCTTGCAGAAAGTATTTTAAAATTCCAAAGTATAACAAAGGAAGTTGTATTCCAACAAAGGGAGTGTAAAGCACATCAGTATTCAGCTGGGCTATTAACCAGTAAACTTCAAAGCTTCAAAAAGTGATATTAAAAACAGGCATATCTAAAAAATACAGTAACAGGGAAAAGGTGGAGACATGATCCTCTGGCTGCTCTTAACAAGAATTGCAATCCTCTGGATTCTCTTCCCAAGCAAGTACACAGTCGTCCAAGGGTCAGTCTGAATCATTCCTAGTTGTTCTCCTTCAAATCTGGGAAGCCACTGCTAAAAAAACTGGCTTTGGCAACAAAATCAGCTGTTTGGAGGAGAAAAAAAGCACTCTGCCATTCATTTTCTGGGATTCTCATCCCCCCCTCCCCCCCGATAATTGAGATTTAGGTTGGCTTACACAGTTAGTCCTCAGTAACTGGGTTGGAATTTCTGTCAATAAACAATGGCAATCCTAAAGCAAGATGTCACGTGACTGTACTGCTTTAGCAATTGCAATTCTGGCACCGCTGGTTGCCATTGTTAAGCAAATCCTGTGCCATTGTTAAGCCCAATGTCATGTGGTTGCCATTTTCAACTTGCTGCCAGCTTGCCTGTTGACCTTGTAGGAAGCCAGCAGTGAAGATTCCAAATTGTGATCATAACTGCAATAGATTGTAACACCCTAATTGCAAGCTGATCCTTAATTTCCTGAATCATGATCATGTGACTGCATGAATGCTGTGACAGCTGGAACATTGAAGACTGGTTATCATATCGTTGAGGGCCACCATTAATTTGAATGATCACTTGAACAAGCCATCCTTAAGTCAGAGGTCTGCAAACTTGGCAACTTTAAGACTTGTGGCATAACTGACTGGAGAATTCTGGGGGTTGAAGTCCACAAGTCTTAAAGTTGCCAAGTTTGGGGGCCCCTGCCTTAAGTGAAGAAGATGTTTTCAATAGTGCTTGCATCAAGTGCTAGGAGACCAACATACGCTGGTGCCCTAGGAATTTTATTTTCTTTTTTTTTTTTTAAACAAATTTTATCAATTTTACAAAGAACACAAACAAAACTAAAAGATCTTTTCTGAAGGTTGTCTGATCCCGGGTTGAAACTCTTCACACAGACACAAATTCAAATATCATATTCACCCCATATATCCTTCCATATCTTATTATCATTTTCTTTTTTATATTATATATATATACCATTTTTATCAATTTTATATAAACAATGCACAAGGCATAACAGCTTATAAATTCTTTTCTAAGAAAAAATAATAAAAGAAGAAAACCAATAGAACATAACAATCCCAAATTATAGTATCAATACTTTGTCTATTTAACTTCATATCTTATCCCAACTTCTCCTTTTCATCCAAATTATTTCTTATTAATTAAAAAAATATACAACATCCAAAAAAAAAAAGCATAACAAAACCTTTATATATCCTTTCATATCTTATTACCATTTTCAATAATATTCTTTGTCTGTTCTATTTCCAACTATCCATTCATCTTTTTTCTTTTATCATACTTCTCCTATACACCAATTGGAGTAACGTCTATAACTCATTACCTTAACTTAAAAGTACTTCATATAACAATTTTTCTTGGGATTCTGTTTAAAAGATTCTAAAATTACACAATGAATTTTATACTCTAAATACACATATAAAAAACACAATCTTATGTACCCTCCAGAATCCCTCTTTTATCCTAAATTAGATTCACCCATTGTCTCTGAATAAACTTTTTTTCTTTATATCTTGCTTCCCCCCATTGAGGCTTCTCCTCCCCCCCTTTCTCTCTTGCTTATTCTTCTCCTTGCCCTTTTTACCCCTTTGTCTTTCCTCCTCCCTTTTCTTACTCCTTTTCCTTTGCTTTCTAACCTTGCCTCCACCTTTCCGCTCATTTTTCTCTTCTTTGGTTGTTTTTATAATTCTTAAAATCCCCTTTTTCTTATCCTTTTTCTCCTCCTTCCCAGAAAGAACCCATTGTTCATCAAAGATGGCTTCTTCTTCCTCTTCTTCTTTGTCCCAGTCCTTCTGCTGCGTAGTCAACTTTTCATAGGTACATAACGCCATTTCTAAGAATTGAATCAAAGTGCCCAAAGTATCTTCCTTTTTATATTTTTGATATTCAGTCTTTAGTTCATCCACAAGCGATGCCATTATGAAAAGAGAAACTTTTCCCAAAACAACCACAAGTATTTTTAATCAAAAATAATTCAAAAAAAGTTCCAAAAATTAATACTTTTCTTCCTTCTTCTCTTTCTCTTTCTGGGGTTAATGTTTAATCAAAGAGGTCCAATTACCATATACCTTTCTTTGGGATTCTAGGCAATCTCCTCCTTTTTCAGCTTCTGCTCCAATTTTTTTTCCTCTCCCTTCCCACTTGCAATATCAATTTTAAATAATCAGAAATCCATACCTCCAACAAGGGTTTTCCAATTTCTTAAGTTTTTCAATGTCCAAAAATCCTTTTGTCCCTTAGCTTCAACTCTCAAAACAATTCACTTTCACTTGTCCAATATGTCCAAACATTTCTGCTGTTTCCATGGGGTGGGAGAGTGAAGGAAAAAAAAAGTTCCCTTTAACAGCTTCTCCGCCGCTTTCGATCTTCTTAGGGATACAATGTATCCTCCAGCAATTCAAACAGCTCAGTTCCAACCAATTTGAAAGATGTTACTTGACCCGGCTCAGACAGCACTTTCACTCTTCTTACTTCCTCCAGCGCAATCTTACCCGGTTGCTGGCTTCTTCGTGGCGGCCATTGCTGACCGCCGCTCCACCGCCTTGGGAAAAAGGGGTTTTTCCGGAGAAGGAGGGAGTCTGCAACACCCCCAACCCCCTGTCCGACTCCCCTCTCTCTTCAGCTGTCCCTACAGGGCAGCCATATCCCCCTGACCCATCTGGATCGGGGGTACCTCGGCGGCTAGCACAGCAGGAATCGCGAGCTGTCGCGAATTCCTGCTGCCCCGAAGCCACGCGAAACCGGAAACCAGGAATTTTATTTTCTGATCATTTAACATGCGGATGTTGTTTGCTTAATCTTTGCTTGGAATTTCATATGCTCCTTTATACTTTATATCTGTTTTTATTTAGGGTGGATATCACTTACGGTCACTCTCTGAATCAGTCTGCATGACTCTAAAAGCTTTGCTTGGAGATCCTTTACCTCCTTTGTCTGGTGAAATGATGCCGTGCTTAAGGTGCTTGTATGGCAATGTTCATGTGTGTATGCATGTAATAACTAGAAAGATCTGCATTGACAAAAGGCCAGATTTAAACAAGACTGTGGATGTGACTATCTTACAAAGTTATTTCCATTAAAGGATTGTCAAAAAAGCCAAAATGGTGATCATGCAATTGAGGCTACCGTCTGAACCATTTTTTATTCCTCTGTGGACATGACTGTACATAGGATTCCACTATTTTGAGTCTGGCAACATTGCAAAGTACAGCATTTACTTAGGTTTTTACTTGTCTACCCAAGCCCTGCATTTAAATGCAGCTTTTAACAGTTTTATATATGCTGACTTGTAGCAGGCAAACCTGTGAAGATTTTCAGAGGAGAAATTGGATGTTAGATCTATAAAACGTGTTGCATTGTTCCATCATAAAATCATTGCTCAGTGAGGAAAATATATGTTCTTAATCTGTTCTTAATTGTAGGAAAACAATGGTGTAGCATTATGACATGGATAGGTTATAATATTAAAATATTATAATAATATATTTTTAAAGAGAATGTGTATCCCATTTGATCTTTTTAGTGCAAAGGAATCAATTCAGAATGTGAGAGCTGCACATAAGCCATATTGGAAGTGTTTGATATATGAAGGTAATGGCAAGAATCACCTTTTTTTTCTGATACACTGCTGCAGATCATGGAAAAATATTAAAATATTTCTAGATTTAGTTTACTGTCTATTCTTTTCTTAATTCACAGAAATCTCACTCATCAAGTTTAAATATTCCAAAGCAGATCCTTAACTAGAACAAGTTATCAAATTTCTATTTCAATTTAGAAGCAGTATTAAAAACTAGATTGGCTAGATTTTAACATTGCTAGGTGATAAAGTCACATAAATTGACAATATATTGACTAAATTAATTTAGTCAACATAAATTAACTTATATTGACTAAATTAATTTAGTCAACATAAATTAACAACTCGTCCTAAAGTTATTTCTTCTTTCTGAATGGCCAAATGAAAGATTGAAGATATAAAGGATGTCAGTGGCAAATTTAGCATGAATAATTATGACAGTATACTTGGTTGAAATAACTGCAGTTCGATTAATTTAAAAGAATATGAGTGTACTTACATGCGGTATCTGCCATCCCGCATCTGATGGGCGGCTCATGATAGGGAGCGAAGGGAAGAGAAACGACAGGAAGCGAGGTTTCCTCTTGATGAGCGCGCCCCAAATGTCTTGGCACACGCTCTTTTATTGTGCTTTTTTACAAGAAAATGATTTAATCAAAGCTCAAGTCAAACATGGTAATCTCATCAGGATGTGCATGTTTACAAAGCTGCATACTGGACAGATTATTTACAATGTGGATAAGCTTATTAATAACCGTCTAGCTCCTTGTCCCTTGTACGTGCCTTGCAAAGGTCACTGAAGAGACAGAAGTTAATGATTACACGTGAATGATACAATGTTGCAAACACATGAATGATACATAGTTGCAATGATACATAGTTGCAAACACATAGTTACAACACTTACAAATATGCTGCATGGACTTAAAGACTTAAAAATATCAACCAAAAGAAGTGTTTTTCAGAATGTGGAAGCATAAGCACAATGAGTTGCAATAAAGAGGTCCGAATGCGTTACTGGCCACAGCGCCAACGCCTGGTTTAGAGAAGTGGAAAAAAGTCCTGATATGACATGTGGCACCACTATGATGAAATGGGTTTTACACCCCTGCATTAATGGAACAACATCTTCTTTATTCTTATAGCAGTTGGGAAAAACCCAGTTGCTTTAATCAAGTATGGTGTTCCCTCTATTTTGAAACATTTCTTCCAGCTCATTTTCAAAGTAGACACAACCCGTCTAACTGACTTGTAGATCATAGTCCATAGCTCCAACAATAAGAGGATTGCTAAATATTATACACTAGGCAATAAAAATGTGAAAACTGTCTATTTTTAATATGCTTTAATAAAGCAATTATGTTCAAATGTTGAACTAAATGAATACTTTCTGAGCTAAATGCTTTCCCTCCCCCCAGAAATAGGTTCAGAGTTTTGAAAATTTTGCAGTACTCAAACCCCAAGTATAACTAGCATAAACAACTTTCCATAAGTTGGCTAGAATTTTGAGAGTTGTAATCCCAACAGATCTGGAAGCCACTGGCTTGAGGAAAACAAGAATAGTTTGTCTTCACTGTAGAGACAGGCTGTGTTCTGTTGTTGTTCCCAGATGTAACTCCAGTGCAAGATCTCAGTACCGTATCCTGTCAAGCGGAGGAAGTGGAGGTTACACAGACCAATGTGAAACTCCTGAATCCTCAAGAAGTTGGAGACGTCAGTGAAGTCATCGAAACAGATAGGTTTTTGGAGACGCATATGAAAAGCATTTTGTCTTTGAAACCTCCTATTAAAACAGCAGCCGCTGTTGACGAGGGTGGCCTACACCTGCTCCCACCAACTGTTCACATTCCAAAGGGACTGGATATGAAAGAGTTTGAAACTACTATCAGGTTAGTCCTACCGTTCACCAGCTCAAAAGAAGGTGTATCATGATACAACCAAATATTTAGTGTTCAGCTTTCCATGAAAAAGAATGTTCAGCCTCTCCAGTTTAAAAGGATAGATGGCAAAAAACTTGTCTGTGTAAAGTACAGGTACTCCTCTACTTACATCAGTTCATTTGGTGACGTTCAAAGTTACAATGGCGCTGAAAAAAGTGAGTTACGACCATTTTTCACACTTATGACATTTGCAGCTTCCCTATGGTCATGTGATCAAAATTCTGATGCTTGACAATTGGTTCCTATTTATGTGATCCTCTTTTGTGACCTGACAAGGAAAACCAATGGGGAAGGCAAGGTTCACTTAACAACAGTGTAATTAACTTAATATCTGCCATGATTCACTGAACAACTCTGGGAGGAAAGACTGTAAAATGAAGCAAAACTTACTTAACAAATGTTTCACTCAGCAACATAAATTTTGGGCCGAATTGTGGTCATAAGTCAATGGATGGAAACTGAACCAAGGGGAGATTTAACCTGGAAATAAAGAGAAACTTTCTGACAGTGAGAACAATCAACCAACGGAACAGAAGTTGCCCTCGGAAGTTGTGGGAGCGCCATCACTTGAGACTTTCAAGAAGAGATTGGACTCCCATCTGTCAGAAATAGTCCAACCCCCTGCTTGGGCAGGGGGTTGGACTAGATGACCTACAAGATCCCTTCCAACTCTGATTATCTGTCTAAGATTACCTGTAGAAGGTCAAATAGAAATGGTCTGTGATTATTTATTTATTTTGCAAAATTATAAGGCTGCCAAACTCACAAAGTGGTGTTTCCAGGTGTCTTATAACATTTAAATTTTCCCCATATTAAAAAAAAAACCCACCCTGCCCCACAATGATCCTCTGTTTACCCCAGAATTCAAAAGTCGTCTCTATGTTGCAAGAAGGAATTGCTATGAGTTAATTAATGTTGCAGTTAACATTCGTCCTGAATAATAGTGATATCATTTTTAATGTACAGTATAGAGTAATTTATAATATGGGTACCTTTTATATGTCTACTATGAAGTCATAAATTCCAAGCTCAGCATATTGTTGAAGCAGTACAATTGTTCCATGTGTTCTGGTGTATAACCATCATTCAAATATCTGTATTTCACAGTGCATTTGATGTGAAAAATATGAAAGAAGAAGCTCTAAAGTCACTCTTGCACATGCTGGCTGTCCTTAACAAAATCATTAAAAAGGAGGTAATGTTAATCATTTGGCAAAACTGGATTGATTCGATCTGACATATTTTCTTCTAGTTGGTTTTGAGGAGAACTAAACATATTTTTAAATCTCACAGCCATCCCTAAAGGGAAGTTTTACTTTAATTGAAGCTATGCCCTTTCTTTTTTGTCTGAAAATTCTCAGCTATCCAGATCACAGCTGTAATAAAAGTGGTTTTTATTTTGAAAAAAAAAAGCAACTGAACTGATTTTTTTGAGGAAAAACAAGACATTTCGCTTCCTATCCTGGAAACTTCACCAGTTGCATTGAATGCTGTGGAGATGGAAGGACAGTTATTGACAGTTGAGATTAGTTGGTGGGAGAGGGAATGATAGATTCTGACAGGATGGATTGGAGCGGGGCGGAAATGGAAAGATTGTGGGTTTTTTGTAATCAACTGGTCTTAACACTTTCTGAAAGCTGTTGTAGTTTCTTAGGGTTTTCTCTGTGACCTCAGGGTCATCTGAATCAGAGGTGTCTGCTGTCTTCAAAAAAATGATCCTTATCTTTCAAATGCAAGTAGACTGCTGAATATTGTCCTGATGGGTTATTTCTCCTACGTTGTTCCATGCATTTGTGAACTGTGTCAACTCGTAAATCCATCCTATGCCTCTTTCTGAGTTGCCATAAGAAGCGGGGGTGGAAAGGCCTGAGGGAATAGTGTGGCAGATGAAGGCCAGAAACGAATTCCACGCTTATCTTGTGGAGATTGTAGCCTAGGCTACTGGATCTTTTGCCCACGAAAATCCTTCATTGGAGAGTGTGATTGATGACACCCAGCCCTTGAATGTGTTTCATTGGATAATCTGATTTATGACACATGGGGGGGGGGGGGAAACAGGGTCATAAGTGATAGTAAATTACATGTCTCAGAGTTGGCTTAGTGGGTTAGTGCCTACATGTTGCTCCTAATAAATCTTTTGGATTCTTTTGAAGCTTGGCTCGAGGCTCATGATTTAAGTAGGGCAATAGTCAGAACCCTGACATGCTGTCAGAGACTGTTTAGACCAGTTGACTGCAAAGAAAACACAATCTTTCCATCACACCGCCACCATCCTGTCAGAACCTCTCATTCTCCCTTCCACCAACTAATCTCAACTGTCAATAACTGCCCTTCCTCTCCCACAGCATCCAATACAACTGATGAAGCTTTCAGGATAGAAAGCAAAACGTCTTGCTTTTCCTCAAAAAACAAAACAAAACAAAACAGTCCAGTTGCTTTTTCTTTTTTGTTCCAAAATAAAAAAACTTTTCTTATTTGGTCATTTTCCTGATTAGCATAGCATCTTAGATGTAGGTTGGGAGATATCACGTTATCTCTCTCAAGCAATTAGGACATAAATTCATTCTCTTTAAAGAGATATATCACACAAGTTCCATCTGCATGCTTACCTACCCAGTTATTATATGGATGGTTAACTCTTTATATTCTCCTAGAACAATCCATTATTAGCTCATTACACTAATGGCTGCATAATTTTTCTATTACTGCTAAGGTAAAAACCTGCATATATTCCCACCTTGGGCATTGTGTTGCAATGTAAATGCTAATGCTAGTAAAAACAATGCATTTTAGTTAACTCAGTAAACCTGTCAACTGTGTAGAGAGAAGAATAACTTGGGTTATAGAGATGTGAATAATTTTTCTGAAACCAGTAAATCACATTTATGCATAAATATTATGCATTTTTGCTAGAGCTGGAAAAGCTTGTTTTGATGTCAGTAGATGTCCTCAGGTAATCACAATGACAAACAACAATGGAAATCTTGGCTTTTGTACTTAAGTTCCATTGTGAGATATAAATCACAGAGCCGGCTGGACGACTTTGGGTCAGTCATGTTCTCTTAGTCCAATTCACCTCACAGGTTGGACAAAAATTGGTGTTGGAAAATAGGAGAAGGGAGTATTAAGTGTATTCACTGCCTTGATTTATTTTATAAAATCAGTAAAGGCAGGATAAAACAATCTAAGTAATAATTGTGGCATCATGATATGTATTTCATTATTTCCCTCTACCTTCCATATACTGTATACCTGTGACTTCTATACATGCCTGTACAAAATCACGTAAGAGTTTAAAGAGGCCCAGATAGGATGCAATCAGTCTCCATGCCAAATCAGACCATTTATTCATGCATAATCTTTGCCAGGATTAAAAGTTACTGAGTAGAAAACAACTTCAAGCCACCTAAGTCAATCTGAATACTTTTGTAAATTAAATGACAATAATTATATTTGCATAGTTGATATGCCCAAATGAATAGCAGAGAGGTGCTGCCAAATTATTAGTGTTTAGCTAATTAGTTAATCAAATTTCTTTTTGTTAGCAACATGCTTTTTAGAATTGGAGTCCTTCCATTTATGCTTGGAGAAGCCTAAGTTTCTTTCTATTTGTTCCATATCAAAATGTTTTCTTAATATTGGTTATTGAAATCAGAACATGAACGAATCCTGTAAATAGGCTATACATCCCTATTTGGTGCATTACTAAGATTTAACTGACACTTTAATTAAGGGAAAATATGTCATCAGACACTGGTGTTTGCTGGTAGCCTTTCCAATCCTTCTCCAGATGTAATAATGGCCAAGTTATTCCTTTTGTGGCAGAATAGAAACATTATCCAGACTTGTTAACATATATGCTTTTAAATGTTCAAATATTTGGTTTTGATATAAATTTTTCAATATTTGCAGAGACTTTATTTGTTCTTATAACTATACCAATCTAGACATGCATATGCAATGAATGTGTACATATAAGGAAATACAGCGATATAATCTTGACTGTAAGCAATATTAAATAGAATAGTAACTTTTTAATTATTATCATGTTATTTAGGTGATCAATGGGCTTGCAATTTCATCTACGCCTTCACTTTCTTCTGCCATTGCACTAGTACATTGCAGAAACCTGAAGGTACAAAAGTAGGTATATGTTCTGACCCAAACCTTGTTCCAAGTCAACAAACACCAAAGAGAGATAAAAGCAAAACTTCTTAATGTTTCTCTGGGAATTCCGTTAATTCACAGTTAAAAGGCTATTAAAACTAATTGTATCTAATAACAAGTCTTGCCAAGGTTGTGCAAGGCTGCCAAAAGCACTAGATTAAGTTGCCAAGAAATGTTCCAAACAAAAAGTCTTCCAACACAAACCAAGATAGTCCAAACTTCTACAAGGCTTGAAATGCCAAAACCTTCTTTGCTTCCTGCAAAGAACTCTGGTTTCTCAGCTGGCTTTTATCTCTTAAGGGAGGGGCCATTACCTTGTAGTCTTACTCGTGCTGCTACAGCTGATCTTTCCTATGAGCAGCCCTGCGTGCACATGCACTGGGCACAGGCTCCTCGGGGTTCTCTGCATCAGTGCTGCCAGCCTCCACAATCTCCGAAGGCAGCACTCCACTCCCTGATGGTCCTGGCCCCATCCCTGCATCATACACAGGCCCCTCATCTGAGTCCTCGCTGTCCGAGACCTCAGCCATCTGCACCTGCTGCTGGTGAACCACAACAGTATAAGAATGTTGTGCCTAATACTTTCTTGCACAGTTGTGTATGTAAAGGACAATGTAACTATTATTCAAAAAATGATTCAAAGACATAGGCGCTTTGAATGTCACATAAAGGCAACACTTCTCTACTATTCATTGAAATAGTTGATTTTTTTTTTTAACTATCTGCCTGATGCTGAAAAGAAATATGAATGTTTTTAGGAATCACACTAACTTTAATTAGCCATCCTCTGCAAACTAAGCACATTTTTTTTCAATGGGGTCCTTCGTGTTCTCTGCACTTAATGGTTTTCTTGCAGACTTTTCATTGCCAAATAGATGTGAGCTGGTTTGGCAGTGAAACATGTGTAAGAAAACCACCAAAGTCGGAGAGTATCAAGGACCCAGCAGAGCTATAAATATTCTTTTTTATCAACGCCTTTTCAAAGTGTGCACAACTTTATATATTGTGCCTTTTTTGCTAATGCTTTCAGTTCTTCTTAACATTGCCTTCTATTTAGGGACGTAGGAAAATTCTTGACAGATTTTGAAAAGCAATGAATCTGTTCTAACCTGGACTATTTTGAATACATATGTACTCCATATACAAAGTGAACAGTACTCATTTCTATATGAATAAATTCCATTTAACACAGTGGGGTTTATTTCTGGGTAGTTTATTCAGAATTGCACTGTGTACTGCAAAAACTTGATCCATTTTAAGAATACCGTGAATGTATATAACAAAGATGCAAAGCACTACATAGTTGTGGAGATAGAAAGGGACTAAAAAAGTATATCTAGGGGATGGATGGGATATGGTAAAAAGCAGAGGTTTGCTGCTACTGAATGAATACAGAATGCATTACTTTTATAGAAATAAATTAGACTGCATGTCCATGGTTCATAATAGCAATAGCACTAAGACTTATATGCCGCTTTACAGTGCTTTTCAGCTCTCTCTAAGTGTGTAGTCAGCATATTGCCCCCACCAATCTGGGTCCTCATTTTACTGACCTCGGAAGGATGGAAGGCTGAGTCAACCTTGAGCCTGGTGAGATTCGATCTGCCAAATTGCAGTCAGCTGGCAGTTAGCAGAAGTAGTCTGCAGTACTGCACTCTAACCACTGCTCCACCGAGGCTCATGATGCATAATATTAATTTATAGACTAGGAAACTTTTGCCATAGATGCTATATTCCTTTAATTGTTTTTTGTAGCTAGCATATTGTCAGAATTATACATACATATTTATAAAAGAGCTCTTTAATTTAGGTTTGGATTAGCAGTTCCTTCACTTAATGTTCAGGGTTTGTTATTTATACTGCAATTATAATGGTAGCTGGATATACATGGTTAATTTTGTTGGACTGTCAGCTATGCCAGTTTTTTAATGTAGTCCATGATCAGATTACCTTACCTAGACTAAGCTATTCATCACAAAATGTTTTCCACTGGTTAAGGCACCAGGCTATTCTAGTCACACCTTAGGCCAGTCAGTCTCTCTTGCCCAATATACCTCCTATGGTTGTTATTGCAAGAAAAAGAAAGATGTATTTGGTAAATTTACCATCTTGAGCTATTTATAAAAAATAACAGTAGATATAAATAAATAATCACACACATAAAACAGATCTTGAAATATTCTGTTTTGCAGAGTCCTGTATGTATTTGTTGGTGACATGGACATGAAAATTGAGTTGGATGATGAGTAAGTCTCAGTATTTCAACCTGTTTATTTAAATTTGTGCAGTTGGTTCTGAAAATGAAATTCTGCTGAGGTCAGTGGGGCTTTGTAAGAAAAATATGAAACTTTGAATCTATTTTATTTATTAGAATAATGTTACATCTAAAGCATGTATTTGATTATATTTCTTTACAGCTTGTATATTTCCCAGACTTGCTTCATTTTATTACTGTCAGGGTGGAAACTATTTTATAGAGATTATATTTATAGAACCTATTTTCTTTAATATTTTACAGCAAAGTCCTCTTAATCAATATTTGTGCTAAACATTCTGAACAAGTTAATACCAAACACAAAATCTCTCTCAATTGGAAAGAAGTAAGTGTGGCATTTTATGGTCTTTTTTATGACCCAGGTATGATTCATTGAGAATACAAGGGCATGAATTTTGAGTTGAACTATATATTTGCAATTTTCATTGATTTTTGAGTGTGGATGACATGCAAATATTTGAATATTGTGGTCCAACTGAGAATTCTTCCTGCTGGAAATGTATAGTTTGCTACCTAGAATCATCTAGAGTTGTGTGGGCTATAAATTTATCAACCAATCAATCAGTCTTGTAGCAAATCAATATATTTGGGATAAACTGAAGAACCGTTATGATGGAAGAAATTGACACAACATTTTTACAAACGTTGAAACTTTAGCACAATCTTTAACCCTTGTCTTCCCTGCATGAATTTAAAGGGTTAAAGATTGTGCTAAAGGACTGAGGATTGAGAAAAAGCACAATTGTAAAATTAGATAGATGGTTTTTTTTCCAACCACTGACTTCCACATATTTTGTATGGACATTTGAATCAAGGCTATCTGATTATATAAATCATCACATGAAAAGAGTTACTTGTTTGATCACTCTGAGTTCCAAGAACAACAAACGTTTGTTCATTCAGACTCGGGGTGGGCAACACAACACTCAAGATTTTATTAATGAAGTTCAGCAGCAAAATGGCCAAATTTCAGCAGCAAAATTTTGAGTTTATTTCCAGTATGAATGCACATAATTTGAATGTAGGAAGCCTCCAGTGTCTAAATGCCAGCAAGAAGCTAACCCCCTCCCCTCACAAAATCCAAAATACCTCTTGTGGTAAAGTCACAGTCAACAGAAGGTGAACACCTTCCTACCCATACCTCACACCCCACATAGATAAAAGTAAACATCAAGTTTCTGACCATTCATATACTTAATTATTGGGCTGGAAAGAATGGCATGTTGTTATGGCCCTATAGATCTCTCCGTTTTTTATCCTCTTACGCAAGTAATGTGTAATATGTAAATATAGTTTCTATATTGAGAAATTAAATGTAGTTTTAGATCAGGGGTGTCCAACCTTGGCAACTTTAAGACTTGTGGACTTCAACTCCCAGAATTCCTCAGCCAGCAAAGCTTAAAGTCTTAAAGTTGCCAAGGTTGGACACCCCTGTTTTAGATAATTTTAATAATGCTAACATTTATGACTAAATAAAAGTAAAATATTTTAATTTTTTGTTTATTTTTGGAAGGATCCTAAAACCAACAACTTCTTTTCTGCTACTTTTGGATTTATTCTTCCAGTTGCATACAGCTATCAGCCTAATTTAACCATTGTAATTATTGGACCAAACCAGAACCTTGGCAAAAATAGAATTTCTTTGCTTATTAGCTTACTGCAAGGATTAGCAGAATCTCAGATTCTCACTGTAATTCAGGTAAGGAGTACATAAATGGTTTTACAACAAAATAGTTTAATTTTTCAGAATAAAGGATCCACGGGAAATGTGTGATTAATTCCTTCTAGAACTGTTTAATGTTTCAGATTCTTTTGTTTTCCTGAAGCAAATACATGAAGAATCTAGTAAGGTGCTCTAGCATTTCAATGTTGGTTCTAAAAGGGAGTGAAAGGCAACTGAAAATTCAAAGAAAAGACGTGTTGTCTTTAAAATGGTTCAGACAATATTTTGAGTCTGTCTGCCAAAGCACCTTTTTGAAATTCAACCTGAAAAATTGCTCAGCTTTGCTTCTCTGTTTATCTATGCTCCTATGCCTGGATTCTAGGAAAATCTAAATGAGCCAAACAAATCAAACATGCATAACAATTACTGCAGGGATTCTTTAACTCTGCAGAATCAAGACATCTCTAAAATAATAAATGAACATATGTGAAACAACACCTCTCCCAAATACAATGAATGATTTCATTGTTGTTAGAATTTAACAAGAAAGAAATATGAAGCTTCCTATTAATCACTCAATTTTAATATATTTATCACCAAGGGTTCTCAAACTTTATAACATCACAAGTTTCCATTGTGAGACCGAGTTGATGCGGGCAAAGCAAGGAACAAAACTCGGAGCAAATTTTGTCAGGACATCATTGTCAAAAGCCATTCCACTTTGGGAAAACTTATAGCTATCATGTCTAGATAAGGAAGGGAAAAAAGGCTGAGAGCAACATTTTGCTGGTGCTTCTGTTTCATTGCTCTAGCCCAGGGGTGTCAAACTCTTATTTCATTGAGGGCTGCATCAGGGTTGTGTTTAACCTCAGGGGCTGGGGTGGGTGTGGCCAAGATGGGAGTGGCCAGCTTGACATCACTCATATTGGCATCTGTGGCAGCCCAAGTGCTCTGCCAGTGAAAACAGGCTCCTGAGCTCCACTGTTGGCCGCGACAGCCTCTTGCAATCCTCTTCCAGCGAAAAGGGACTTTTGTTTTCGCTGGCAAAGGGCTGCAGGTGACTGTCGCGGCCAAAAATGGGGCCTTGGAGGGCCATGTGCGGCCCTCCTGAGCTCGTTTTTGTTGGCCCCATGGGCCAGATCTAAGCACTCTGCGGGCCGGATTTGGCTCCCGGGCCTTGAGTTTGACACCGCTGCTCTAACCTGATTCCAGGTATGCATCCAAACTGCTCACTTCTCATCTAGGAAGCTTCTTCAGAAGAACAGAAGCAGCTTCTTGGATAACAAAACAAACATTTTCAAGGAAAAAAAACCAAAGCCTTTGGGACAATACAGACAGACACTTATGTAAGGATTCCCACCTCACAAATTGCTGAGAGTTTTTTCGGGAGTTCCACCTCACAGTTGAGGAAGCCTGATTTATTGTATTAAAGATAACTGACTCCTTATTGGATATATTCCCACATTACACTAAGCATGGTGTGATGACCCGAGGCATGGCACAAAGGCAACACAATCAGATAATAAGAGCCCCTTTATTAACTCCAATTTTGCCCCCAATGTCCAGGTTACCTTCTGGCTGGAGAAAAACTCTCCCAGGAACAGCGTTTGACTGCAGAGAATTAAATCCAAAACATGGTCAATATAAACTGTAACTATAAATCCAATCAATGCAAAATGAGGTAATTAGTTTGGCAGGGCAGGAGCAAGAATTCCAGACATGAAGGCATAGCAAAACTCACACGTTTGGGAAGATGCCAGGAACACAGATTGTCAGCTTTGAAATTCAGCTGTCACATTTTTTTTTAAGAGAGTTAGAGGAGTTGAAAGGTTCAAGGTTATTCTGTATGTCGTATTAAGAATTTCCAGTTGCAGTTAATTGATTTATGAAGTGTAGAAGTGGGAGGAGAGAAGGGAGGAGAGATGGTGGATTCTGTGTAATGCGCGAAAAAACTTTCACTTGGGAAATTGCTTTTGACATGCCAGTTCCTAATAAATCAATTGGAGAGATAACGTCTCGGTGTGATTGATATCATGGATACTTTCTGGATGCTTGACACAGATAGGCAAAGACAACATAGGATAAAGTCATGTTTGCTCCCAGAAACTGCCGCAGTCAACATTCAGTTCTTTTAAACTTTCATTCCTAGGTGTGGCTAATGAAGGGAATCAGGGCCCTTTCCTCCCCCATAAGCCACACAACCCACGTTGCTCTCTTCTCTGTTCCTCCCTTGTGTGCCCTAGGATGAAGAAGGGGTGGGCCTAGGTCTTCCTCTGAACTCCCTCTCCCTTGTTCTATCTCTCCCCTGCTCTGCTCACTTTGCCCTTCCCCAGTTTCCTCCACAGCCAACTGGAGCCACACTCCCACTTCCTGTTAGCTGTTCATCTTCTTCCTTGGATTCAGACTCTGACAGGGGTCACATGGCGTGTTTAATTGTGTCTTACCAAATAAATACAATTTATTTGGGTTTGCAGAACACGCCAAGCTATAAACCAAGGTTTATCAACCATAGAGGTCTAGTTATAAAATTCATTAAACCAAAACCAAGCAAGCCATATTATGCCTTAATAAAGTGATTCAAACACAGTCATTCAATAGAGTACAAATTCTCAGAAATAACTCTGCAAGCAATAAAATGTTTCTTTTTCTTTTTTGGAGACCTGTACACATTTATGCAAGTTTTTTACTTTATTTTTAAAGGATACTGAAGAAAAAATAATGCCAGATATAGCCAACATCTTAACAGGTGACTTTATACCCAACTTTGAGAACTTTGCACCAGATTTACAGGAGAATGTGGAAGTGATAAAAGAATTAAGAGTGCAATTTCAACAGGAATGGAAATTGCTTCAGTGTGCAGGTAACCAATCAGAGATGAATGAAAACAAAATGTAAATTTTTATTACATTTAAATATCTTACTGCCGAGCTTTGAATTACTTGAGGTTAGAGATTCTCAAGAGGAAAAAGCTGTGTTTTTGTTACAAAATCTGACTACTTTGTCTTTTTGTTTTGTGTAGCAAAGAACTTCAAAGATGAAAAGTAATCTTGATTTCAACAATCTCTTTTCTTCCACATGAAAACAAAACAAAAGATCAGAACAACATATGCTTTATGAATAAAAGGGCACAAAATATTCCTGAACTGATTTTTATATATATTTTTTATATTAAAAACTATCTTCCAGCCTGTTAACTTCAGAAATGCTGTTGGCTTTGCTATAACGACCTTTAAAAATTTTATATAGTAAAAATATATAAATATTTTATATGTACTGTATAAATGTATGAATATTGCATGAATACTGCATGAATGTGTGAATAGAAGGGAAACTCATCAAATTTGCAGATGACACAACACTAGAAAATACGCTCAAGATCCAGATTGATCTTGACAGATTTGAACTATCTAACAAAATGAAAAATAAAAATCCAAAAATCAGCTGCGCGCGGATGCACAGTGAAACTAAGCTGGGGTGATTACTTGTGGGCTGGCAGAGATGGCTCTGTATGCCACTTCTGGCACACGTGCCATAGGTTCGCCATCACGGATATAGGGTCTTCTGCTTGAGTAGGGGGTTGGACTAGAAAACCTCCAAGGTCCCTTCCAACTCTGCTACTTTGTTATTCTGTTATTTGGCTTGTTGTGTCCTTTTAGTCTTTACAAACTGTTAGGACAAACAAGGAGTTGTGATATACAGTGTGGCCCTGCTCTAAGTAGGCAGACACATGGAGCAGCCAATTAGCACTGTACAGCTCCACTTTTAATATGGAAAAGGAGGTTAGTATCTTCAGCTCAAGTCAGGAAAAGAAGATATAGGGATCACAAATTGGAGTTCATTTCTGTAAGCAATGTATGTTTATAAATTAAATCTGAATCATTTGTCAACTTAATGATTAAAGTCTATTTCTCATGTATGATTTTAGCAATGTTAAATAAACTTAATTACAAACTTACTATCTTCCATGTGTAAGAAATAACTTTAAAGTTTGATTTTTAAGATTATTAATACCCTAAATAATATTTAGGGGAAAGATATAAAGGCGTCATTCTTCAATCAGTGATTACAGGAGAAATTTTGTGTCAATGAGAAAATAGATAATTGAAACAGAACAGACAAAAGATATAAGCATAATTATTTAAATTAAGATGAAATAAATAAAATAGAATTAAGAGAGTGAAAAGAGGGGAGAAGCTATATCAAAAATGTAGAATGGTAAATAAGATATGAATTGGTATATAAAGTGAGCATGAATTTGAATTTATGTCTGCACAAAAAGATGTAACCCGGGACTAAGCTGCTTTCCAAAAAGAAGTTTTATGTTTTGTGTTTTGTATGTGCATGTTTTTTATTGAAAATTAATAAAATTCTTTTTTAAAAAAAGATTATTAATACCCTTGGGATGTTAGTGAAGTTTTAAATATTTCATCAATGACAAATAATTGGGGCAAGAAGCCGTATGTGTGTGTGTGTGGGGGGTCTGTTTTCTTATACAGCTCAGCAGGTCATGGCATCTGACTGATGTACCGTAGTCTGGAATTGAAAGTTAAATAGGATTGGCACTGGTTGTATTTGTAGAAACTGCAGGTTGGATTAAAGGAGGAAAGGAGTCCCTACAGATTTTATTCCGCTAATACCATAGTTGCCGATTGTAGGGGACGGTGCTCATCTCTGTTTCAAGGCCATTGAGTCAACACTCTCCAAAGACATTTCCATGATCATGTGGCCAGCCTGACATCACAGAGTCCTGTTATTGCAGGTTGGGCTAAGAAGTCAAAAAACATTCCCAGAGAAAGCCTTTATATTTCCAAGAATATAACACATACTGCATGTATGTGTTCATGCAATTACAGTACATGGACTCGTACTCAATTTTTGAAAAAAAAAAAAATGCTATAAAGACGTAGGAGATGTGCTGTGAACTGAATAAAAGTGAATCTGATTCTAGGGCCATCAGCTAGTTGTATTGAAGCTGGAACATAATTTGTACATGAAATTATACTGAATTAATTCAGGATTATCTACTATGCTGCACAAAACCACAGGTTGTATTCACGCAATCCCAACCTGAGCCAAGAACAAGATATACACATTAACCCAGTTTTAGATTTTCACCAATGTTTAAATTAACCAAAGATACAGGCCCCCAGTGGTGGGATTCAAATTTTTTTTACTAGCAGTTCTGTGGGTGTAGCTTGGTGGGTGTGGCAGAGGAAGGATAACTGTAAAATCTCCAGTCAGAGGTGGTATTTGCCGGTTCTCCAAGCTACTCCAAAATTTCCCCTACTGGTTCTCCAGAACGGGTCAGAACCTGCTGAATACCACCTCTGATACAGGCCAATCTAATCTAAGTATAACAAGCATCGTTATATAATATAATATAATGACAATGCTTGCTACCCTGTTTCTCCAACAATATGGCTTCCCCTAATAGGAAGTCCCAGCATGTTTTATAGGCATGAAGTGAAATTAAGCCCCTCCTCCCAAATTAAGGCCTATATTAAAACATGTGAAATGGGGGGGAATGGTGGTGGTGGGGGCTTGCTATAAGGAAGTACTTTTGTTGCACACCTGGATATGGTGCTGCCTGCGTTGACCCCGATACGAAGTGCCCCACCAACGCCGAGGTCAACATCCAGACCATCGCCGCCCGCCCGCCCGAAGATGCAAGGGGGGGGGAATTAAGTCACCCCCGAAAAGACGGCCTAGCCATTTTTTCACGGCTCAAAAAAAAAAAAAAAAAAGACCCGGCCTTATATGAGAAAAACGGTAATACTTAGATTAGATTTTATATATGTATAAAAAAGCCAGGTCTCATCTTGAGGAACTCAAATCCCCTTTCTTCATTAGTTAAGTGTGAAAATCTTAAGCCTCCTGCCTGCGTTTCCACCCCTTCGATACCAGAGACCCACCCGTGTAGCTTGTTCATGTCAATTGCTGTAGCCAATGTGCAGTGGGAGGTTGGCTGGATGTGGGATAGGGGGTTGTGTAGTGTCGGAAACCTACACAGTGACCAGGAAGGAAATCTGACCTTTAGCGTCGTATAGGGAGAGGCGGGTCCCATCCCTGAGGACCAGAAGAAGGGCCTTCTGCTTAGTGGCTCCCTCTCTCATTCCCCCAGAGATTAGAATGGCCCCCTCTAGCACTCTTTCGGAAGATCCTGAAGACCTGGTTCTGCCAGCAGGCCTGGGGAACTCAGAGCAGGATGAAGCCCATTTGCAGGGTGGAGTTGGGGGGTGATTTTTTTTCCCCCCAGATTTTGTTCTATTGTACTTTATTGATTTATTTGATTGTTTTAGTTTTTATTGTTTTTTTTCTTTTGTTTTAAATATGGTTTTACATTCTGTAAGCCGGTTGCCATGGGTGAATAGGCGGCAATATTCAATGAATAAATAAACAAATAAACAAATAAATAAAGACAGGGGTTTCCAACCTTGGCCACTTTAAGACTTGCTGGCTGAGGAATTCTGGGAGTTGAAGTCCACAAGTCTTCAAGAGGCCAAGGTTATCTGGTATATAGTGTGTATTAGGTATATAAAATCATACATTGCAAATGTCCTACCTGTCAATGAATACTTCAGCTTCAACCATAACAACACAAGAACAAACAATAGATACAAATTCAAGGTTAACAGCACCAAACTTGATTGCAGGAAATACGACTTCAGCAACAGAGTGGTCAATGTCTGGAATACTCTACCTGACTCTGTGGTTTCTTCCCCAAACCCCAAAAATTTTAACCTTAGACTGTCTACTTTTGACCTCACCCCTTTCCTAAGAGGTCTGTAGGGGGTGTGCATAAGCGCACCAATGTGCCTACCGTCCCTGTCCTATTGTTTCTTTTATTTTTCTTATATGTACCCATTTCATGTATTCATAACTGTGTATATACTTATACCTATTATCTTGTAAGCGATTGGCAAATCGAAAGAAAGAAAGAAAGAAAGAAAGAAAGAAAGAAAGAAAGAAAGAAAGAAAGAAAGAAAGAAAGAAAGAAAGAAAGAAAGAAAGAAAGAAAGAAAGACACATACATGCTAGCTTACTTGTAGCAGAATATCTTATGCCACCAGGCTTGAAATTTTAGACCTAGACAACCTAGAACTACGCCGCCTTTGTTCGATTTAAGTATAGTACATAAAATTATATATTGCAATGTCCTACCTATCAATGAACACTTCAGCTTCAACCACAACAACACAAGAGCACACAATAGATACAAAACTCAAGGTAAACCGCATCAAACTTGATTGCAGGAAATACGACTTCAGCAACAGTAGTCAATGTCTGAAATACTCTACCTGACTCTGTGGTGTTTTTTTTTCCCAAACCCCAAAAACTTTAACCTTAGACTGTCTACTTTTGACCTCACCCCTTTCCTAAGAGGTCTGTAGGGGGAGTGCATAAGCGCACCAACATGCCTACCGGTCCCTGTCCTATTGTTTCTTTTATTTTTTTATTTTTCTTAAATGTATCCATGTATTCATAACTATGTTTTTACTTATACCTATTGTAAGCAATTGACAAATCAAATAATAATAAATAATAAACAAATAAACAAACAGACAGACAGACAAATAAGTAAATAAGCAAATAAGTAAGCAAATAAGCAAATAAATAAATAAATAAATAAATAAAAGATAGATAGATAGATAGATAGATAGATAGATAGATAGATAGATAGATAGATAGATAGAGGAACACGAGCTGCCGCTTGAGGCGCGCGCGCGCGCTCTGCAGATGCCAACCAATCAGCTCCATGCGCCCGCCTCCCAGCCAGCCAATCGCCTCCCTTCTCCCCTCCACACTCCGCCTCGTCGAACGCGCCGTGGCCCGTTTCTTCCTCCCGGGCTGTCAGGGTGTGAGATCCTTGATCCTCAGCCAACCCGCCTGTAACGTGGCTCCCTTCTGCGCCTGCCTGGCTCCTCCCTCCTGTGGTTGCTCCGCCTCAATGTTGCTGTTACCTTCGTGTGTCCCGTTCCTCCCCCCCCCCCCCCCCGCGCGCGGTAGGTCGGCTTTTCTTTGAACTTTAGGCGTTGGAGAGGCGGGAGGTCTCGCTTCCCTGACTGGCGATGGGGAAGTGGGGGGGGGAGGGCCGGGGGGGCGGCACGAGATTTATTATTATTATTTATTTGGGAGAGGAGAGGAAATGGCGCCTTCTCGACTCGGCTACTCCAGGCTGGCCAAGTATCGGTTGAGCTCCGGCTTTCTTTGCCCTGCCCTAAGTTTTCAGTCGGCTCGGGCGGTGCTTTTTATCCACCAGAAGCGGCGGGAGACCCGGACGACCCATCTTTCCTGGGAGACTGGAACCGGGCCTCGCCGGGTTTCCTTTCCCTCCGACCCCGCTTAGCACCTCCCGCGTTTTGGTTTTGCACCCCCCTTTCCCAAATGGGCGGCTTCTAAGGAGACCGAACTGTAATACCCATCATCCCCAGCCAGCCTTGGGGCGTGCCGATGGCGCAGAGGAGAGGGCATTGCTGTGCATTGCTACTGATTTACCTAGGAAATCCTCCTCCGTCGCCTTGCTATGGTAGTCCCTTCCCTACAAGGGGAAAATAATCCGCGAGGTAGCCGTTGTATTCGTTGAAAAACATTAATTATTAATTAATTAATAACAGTCAAAATAATTTCCTTCTTCCGAACGTCAGGCGAATCCTTTTCATTTCTGACCATTCTTAGCAGTATTTTATACCTTCGCTTTTTGTTCGTCGACTAATTTTTTTTAGCATTTGTTTTTCAGCATCAATCTTGTGTTGTATCATTGCAAAATCTCTGCAATGCTCCTAATAATTCCTTCTGTTATAGTTTCATTCATCTCAAATCATTTTGTCATTTTTATTTTTAATCCCTTTTTATTTTTAATCCCCATTTTATTTTTAATCCCCTAAGCAAATAAATAAATAACTTTAGGCCATTTCATCCACTTACAAAACCTCTTTAATTTTCAGCAAAAAATGCTTCTTCAGCTTTTATTCTGACATCATCTTGTCTTTGGACGACCTTCAGTGTAGTCACCAATAGAAAGCATTTCAATTTTTTTTGCTACAGTTCTGTTTCTTTTCCAGTCTCTTTCACTTCATCATTGTACCAAGTTAACTGAATTTACATTTGCGTAGGGCACAAACTGGCATCTGATACTTTTTATTCTTGCAGATTTATTTTCACTCTAGTTTTGTTTACTTCTTTATCTTCCAATGTCCATTTCCCTCCCCCCCAGAGTAATTTTTGACAGTATCAAGTACTAGTCTGTCCCATATTCAAAACCTGTTATTAATTTGATATCCTTCATTTGTTCTAACAACTTTAATTATATCCTCTACAGTCAAATAATTCTTTTAGGGTTATAGTTATTCCTATGCCAGGTTATGGAATTTTTTTTTAAAAATATTAAAATTCAAAAGCAAGCATTAAAATTCAATCTAATGTAAAAGAAAAAAAGGGAGGGGGAATAACAGGTCAAGCAAAAAGTGATTAAAATACATTAATTATATAGCAAAAGTGATGAACCTTTTTCATTCTAGAGATAATAATATAATACAATCTCTCTAAGTTTAAATGAATAATACCAACTCTAAGTGATCGAACTGATTTGTGTTTTAGCCATTTATTTGAAAAAAAAACAGACCTTTATCTAAAATGATATTTCACCTTTCTCACTCATTCTTGGCGCTCTGAAAGGATCCAACCTCTTTTTTGATATTCCTTTGACTTTTTCCCACCCATCAAATCATATAATTTAATAAAATTCTCCTAGTTTGCATTCATTCATAATGGCTCTGATTCTACCATGGAATGTAACAGGCAACTATCACCATGGGTTTCTACTTTCATAGATGCCATTGATTCATGCCTTCAGAAAGACCTGTCTGATGCATTTTAGCCTTATGATTCATAATAATCTATTGATGGCTCCTCTGCTGGGTGTCAGGCTTCCAGGAATTCTACAGCTCTTCAGTTTGCATGGTCAATTATTTTTTTGCTTTTCCAATTGAATGTGTAGCTGTTGAGTATTTCCCATCTTTGTTCTTCATCACAGTTATGTATATTTCATTTTTTTTTTTTTGCTGTAGTTGGCATCCCATCTGCCCTAGATAGTGTTGGCTGTAAGCCCAAAAGTTGATTCTCTATTAAGTGTGTGTTCTTTCTTGGTAGGTTATGCGTTTAGTTTACACTGGATTCATCAGTATCGCCTTCACCCAGTTTGCATTGTTTTTATAGTTGATGTTTTTCCTAGAAATGTAAAATAAATAAGTGGCCGTTTGAAATAAATTACAGAAAATAGTGTCATAGCTTAATTAAAATAAGCAGAGACTACTCCAGGCTGTTACCAGGAATCACAAACTGACCCCAAATTGCGCACATGTAGTTCCTATACACATACAAAATGTGTCTAGGGTCTTTTTAAAAAAAATAGCAAGTTTTGATTACTAAATAGCAAGATTTGTGTACTAAAAGATTTAAAATAGATTGTTACTCTGAACCAAACCTTAATAATTACCTGAGCTGCTATGGCAGTGTTCTGTTTGCAACATTCTTGCTACTTGCTTTCTAATAGTGGGACATTGCCCAAGTCTTGGCTGTTAATTTTGTAATGCTTGCAGAGACAATCAGTAGCGACAGCATTAATTATGTTAATACTTTTTTTTTCTTTCACTTTTTCAGGAACACAAGTCACTGCTTGTTTGACTATCACTGCTGGATTCATTCTGAATTGATTGTGGATATCCATAACTGATGGGACCATGGAGAGTATTACAAAACTATTTGGTGACTTGTGCGAGGCTCACATAGTATCTGTGTCAACAAAGGTCCATTTGAACAAAAGAAAGAGTAGCAAAAAAATTTCAAGGAAAAGTCTCAAAAAGATTGCATATAATACTTTGTTTGCTAATCTTTTTCTGGATGAAACCCGCAAAGTTTCTCAATCAAGTTTTTCTAGACTCCCTGTGAAAAACAAAATGTTAATGCTGTCTTTCAATTTGAGAGTTGCTGGACTGAGCTTAGAAGCAGACAGGCTGGAGCAACTGGTAGAGGAATTAGAAAAGTCAACTTGCTTACCATTTACTGAAATTACTTCCATTTTGGATTTTCTGATTCAGCTTGCAGGAACTGGGCCTCCTCATTGTTCACCCCTCAAAAAGGATTATTTTGTGAATAACAAATACGTAGGAAGAAACACTAAATATCAAGGCTATGATTATTATGATGTTAGCATATTTGAAGCAGAGGTGCAGGCTTTTATTGCAAATGAAGAACTTCAATGTAATGATACAATTCAAAAGACCTTGCAAATTATGGAGGCAGCACCTGGTACAGGTCTTCCTATGGTAGAACTGTTTTCACAGAATTGTTCAATGGGGGACAGGTATGAGAGAGAAACTAGGGTCTCGCTCTTTGGTGCTCTCATTCACAGTCGTACATGTGATATGGACATCAAGTTGAATTTGCCACCAGTGCCTGACAATGCAGATCTGTCTGGACTTGCAATCAAGGTATAAGATTGTTTTCTTTTGTCTATGCCAATATTGGTCTTAATGAACTCGTGGGTATTTATACTTTCTCCATAGAATACAGATGACATTGCCTAAGAAGCACTTCTGTCTCCATTCACTCTACCTCTGCAATTCCACAATTATTACCTCATTGGAAGGACAAAGACAAAAATGTAGATTTTTCACTCTCATGCATCCCTCTGATCTGATGCTACTGTATATGTTTCCATCATGGTGTATAATGTGATTTATATAAATATACTCGAGAAGATCAGTGTTCCTTGCCCCTGTCTCAACATTACCAAATGTTTCCTGACCAGTAATATGCTTCTGACACATCAGCCAGTATTTCATGACAACTTAGGGTTCTAAAATGTTTTATTTCTTTCATTTATGGATATTATTTGTTCCTGTTTTAATGTTATAGTATAGCAATATTGTCTCATATGAGATATTTTTATAGAAAGTTGGATACAAACCAAACCTAAGTATTAATTTTTATTTGGACAATTCATTATAAGCTCTATTTTTATTAGAACAATCCCAAAACAGAATAGTTAAAAGTAATAATATAGGACCAGTAAAGGAGTATGTTTGTATTTGCAGGTTCCGCAAAGTATTGATCCTTCTGAAGATGAAGGATTCCAGTCAGCATCCAATCTCACTCCAGATTCTCAGTCAGAACCCAGTGTGACACCAGATCTTGATCTCTGGGAAGCAGCACTTACTTATGGACCGAGTAAACGGAGGTGCTGGGAAAGAATTGGATTGTAAGTATTTGACTTTATATTTTTAAAAAGTGCTTGTTAATGAGCTATTCTGTGGCAGTAGTGTGCTGTGATTAGTACAACAATGTTCCAAGTATTTTCATTAAGATTTCATACTACAGTTCAATTTGCAGAGTTACCTTGCTGATATACAACTAAAATCTATTCATTTGCAATGAATGGAAAACTGGAGAATGGCAGTCTTTGGATCCAAAATATCACGTTCACATCTAAGTTGTTCAGTTATGTTTCCCTCCTCTTTACATTTTTGATAGGAGCAAGAGACAGGAAATGTGTGGAATGGCACACCTAATAGTGTGGAGGCTATAGTAAAGGAAAACTGATAAACAATGTGCATATTTGCATTCCTTTGTATGATACATAATTGTTGATGAAAAGGAATGCATAGTAACAGAATTCAAAAAGTATAACTTTAAAAAAAACCTAGAAAAATGTTAAACTAATCAGCAATTTTTTTATTATCATAATTACTCGTGTAGTTCTGAAGAAAATTGTTCAGTGTTTTACAAATGTACAGAACATTTCGATCCAAATCCTTTAAAAGTTATTTTATATAAATGAGTTGACTTTCAACCTCCCCCACCCAAAAAAAGCAGAGGTTGACTGACATACAAATAAAATAAGAGTAATTTTCCAAAGAAATTAAAATTAGTTTATTTGTTCTTTTTTGTTAGACAGGTAATGCAACAGGTATTAAATAATATTTAATAAAAAGGTCTTTATTCAAAAGGCCATAATGCTTAGATGCCAGCAATTTGGAAATAGCTTGTAATCTACATCTCTTTATAACATGGTGGACACTTATGTATGATTCATAGCGTAGCTATACTGAAGGTCAAGCAGAAAAGAAAAATCATATTAGTTATACCGTATTTGCCGGCGTATAAGACGACTGGGCGTATAAGACGACCCCCCAACATTTCCACTCAAAATATAAAGTTTGATATATACTCGCCGTATAAGACTACCCCCTCTTCCGCACACCTTCCACTTTTGCACTTTTTTTTTTTTTTTGAGACACTTTTGTGCACCGTGGAAACGAATCCCGTGAAGCCGAAAGGAGCAGCCAGCCTTCAGGCCGATGTAGGCGGGCCTACTTCTCCCAGCTCCCAAGGAAACAAGGCGCTCAGCGGCCTCTGCTCGCACCGCCCGGCCTCTGCTCAGGCATCCGGCTGGGCTGTCAGGAGTTGTTACTGCTGGCGCGGGTCCGCGCAGCTCCAGTCCCGCGTTGCCTCGGGAAGGGAAAGGCAAAAAGGAAGAGCCGCGGTGGCGCTTTGCAACGGCGGGACTGGAGCTGCATGGAGCTGCGCCAGCGGTAACAACTCCTGACAGCCCCAGCTGGATACCTGAGCGGAGCCCGGCCGGTGCGAGCGGAGGCCGCTGAGCACCTCGTTTCCTTGGGAGCTGGGAGAAGGAGGCCCGCCTACATTAGCCTGAAGGCTGGCTGCTCCTTTCGGCTTCACGGGATTCGTTTCCACGGTGCGCAAAAGTGCCTCGGCCGCGGGCAGCCACAGTGCTTCCCAATTACTATTTGCCAGCGTATAAGACGACCCGGCGTATAAGACGACCCCCCACTTGGAGGCATGTTTTTCAGGGCAAAAAAGTCATCTTATACGCCGGCAAATACGGTACATGATTTTGTCAATGGTTTTATTGAGGCAAACTGGCTCTCAGTTTCAGAGGTAATTCAGATTTCTAGTTTTAACATTTTTGTGGTTTTTCCTGACAGTCCACCTGGGAAAAAAGAGGAGCCATATCTTTCAGAAGCTGGAAGAGAAGCCTTTGACAAATTTTGCAGACTTCGAGAACAAGAACTGCAACTTTTCAGCAGTACTAAATTTCAGTTTCCACAGCGTGTATTGGTAAAAGAACCAGAAATTGTTAAAGATGTGTTGAATGTTCTTATTGGGGTTGTATCGACTTCTTTCTCATTTAATCAGGTATAACATTTCTATACAATATATAATAGTTTTATTTTTAGTAGAAAAACCTAGATATGCATTTTTGCATTCTATTTTGCTGGACAGAGTAGCCTAAGAAAAGTATACCTTTCTCAATTTTGCAAAATCTATGAATGGTACTGTTTAATGCAAACGTTTCCGGTCCACTATTGGGCTGGGAGCCGTTTGGAACTGGACTGTGGAAGCGGGCATGCATTCCCCTACTGCTTGTGCAGAACCATCCCCTCTCCTCACCATTTCCGTGGCTCAGTTGTGAACAGGTTGTGGCCCCCTGCCCTAGAATCTAGATAGTAAAACCTTCTTATTGAATTAAAATACAGATTTACATTGCTTAAAAAATATTTAATTTTACAAGAAGCTTATATATTCTTACAATGTCAAGTTAGTATTTAGCATTGAGGTAATCTTTTCTTTAAAATATTACAGTATTCAGTAGACTTTTATTTTAAAAATTAATATAAAAATAGTACATTTAAATATTCATAATTGGATTTATGAGGACATACATTTGTTAGTAAAAATATTCTATGCTGTGCATTTTAGTCATTTCCTGTTACTGTTTTCCCAACTTTGTAGGCGGTTCAGATATTTGTAGTGAAACAAGGCATTTATGTATCTGGAACTTCACCTGAAAGTTTGAACTGCCTACTGTCAGAAGTGGCTGAATATGGAACTTATTACACACGGCTGAGCCGTTTTTCTGTTCAACCAGTTCTGGACTCATCATACAAAAAGGGGCTTGTATTTCAGGTAATGCACTTACAGTTATTATTAATTTGGTTGAATATATTCTTCTCGTTACCTGATATCTATTAGTAAAGTCTGGTGTGTCCTCTGTTTTGAAAGAAAAAAAATGCCCTTTGTTCTTTCTCCTATGCTGTTCAATTAAATCCCAGTTGTACAAAACTCTTCTTCACAAAGCACAGGGAGAATGAGGTGCTGAGAGCAACCTTGTTCATAACTGTTACATTTCACTTGGGATTTAACCTGGTTATGAGATTGAAGATGCGTTGGTCCCTCTTACAGAACCTGGATTGTAGTAGTACAGCCCTCTTAATCCTATTATATTTTTCATTAGTGTTTTAATATCATCAATCATAACATTCTTCTGGACACTTGTGATGTTACAGACAGAAGGTACTATTTTGTATGTCTTCTCTAATCTGAGCAGGTGATTCCAGTCAGTAGTTTTGAGCAATCAAGCTCTTTGTCTCTCCAGGATGCATGCTACATGGTTCCCTTCTCTCCCAATATCAGTGAGACCTATCCTTTGTTGCTTCTGGGTGAAGTATAATTAATTTGCTGATGACATTCACTTATATAATTCTGAGCCAAGTAGGAGAGGATGTAAATTTCTTTATAGGGTCTCTAGAGATCATAAGTCAATGGATGGGACAAAGCAAATTGCAATTGTGTCCCAGAGGATAGTGCTGCTGTTTGTACTGAAACCATCAGATCTCTGATGAGGCTTAGGATAGCTCTCTTGTGGACTAGATTTGCACTTTCCTGAAGAAACAGGTTCGTCATTCAGGAACTCTTCTGGATCCTTACCTTCCTGCTTGATAATCAGGCAGAGTATTTGACTAGAAGAAGCCTTTGCCAAGCTTTGGTATAACATTTGAGGTACTTTTTGGGTAAGGCACTGACAACAATGTCTCATGCCTTCATTAAGTTATAATCCTCATTAACAATGTAGCATTATTTCTGCATACAAAAACAGTTGCATATTCATGTCTTAGCCCAATATACCTAATAACTGATACAAATATTATACTGCATATCTATACGTAAAGACACGAAATAGCCAAGGGAGCATCCACATGTCTTTGTCTTATTCCCTGCTCAGCATTGTACCATTTATTATGCATTCTATTTATTCTCACAAATGCCTTCTATAATATACTGTTCTTGATTTACTTAGCAACCAACATACTTGTGCCAAAATTATATAATGTAACCTAAGACTAGGACCAGTCAGTTTTGGGATATTTTGGTTGTCACAAGGAATACAAAAGCCCAGTTCCATTCCATACTGCTTATGCTATTGTACACATTCAGGGGTCTCCAAGGCTAGAGTTTGCCTTAAAATTCAACATACATGCCTCACAAAGAAATAGATATATGTAGTCTGCAGAATATATTGTTCACTATGTTGGGTATAAATCGTTCTGATTGCCCACTGTTATATATTTGTAAGGGGATATAAATTAAACCAAGATTTGTTAGCTGTCATTATTTGGTTTTGACTCAGTGTATTGTAGTCCTCATGGTTTATACTGTAGGAATTGGCAATAATTCAATTGTGTCTCATTTATCAACTGTGATTAAGTAAGTCATAACTTAACATGATACATAAACAGGTTCATGCAGAGTATGTGTGCCACTAATGAACAAGGGTTTTTGTGTTTCAAAAGGTTTGTGTCTAGCTGTGGTGTGTGAAAAGACCCTTATCCTCTGAAAAAGATTAACGTATCCTATCTCCGTTTTCCAATTTAGTAAACTATGGGATATGTTATATTTTTAACTAAAAATAACCTTTCTTTTCGTTGTTGTTAGGCATTCACAAGTGGACTGAGGAAATACTTACACTACTACCGAGCGTGTGTTTTGTCCACTCCCCTGACTTTAACTCTTCTAACAATCAGCTTTCTCTTCCGAAAACTAGGACGACAGTTAAGGTAAGACTGTGGGATTAATGTAATAGGACAGAAATGGAAGATTGAACACTTTTCAACAGTGTCCCAAAGATAGTTCTGATGTCTTTATTTTAACACAGGGATCCTGAACCCCATCTGGCTGTGACCCGCTACCGGTCTGTGAGCCATTCAGAACCAGGCTGCAAAAGCAGCATGGGCACATCCCCACTTGCACAAGCAGCGGGTGAGCACATGTGCACAAGCTCCATTCACACAAGCAGCTGCTCGTGCAAAAACATCCCCTCTCCCCTCCCCCAGCCGCTTCACAAAGCCATAAAGGTTGGCGAACTCTGTTTTAACAGCTTACTGTAATTTAGTTGTAGTTGCTAAAATAAATTTAAAAATCTAGATTTAGAATTCCTTTAGACCTGTAACTAAAATAAATACTGACTGAATGCTGAATTGCTTTACCTTATTTCAGGGTTGTGTCCCGGAATATTTATATCTCCTCTTCATAGAAGCTAGCAGAAATCATTTCTAATGGGTTACCTATAGTGCTGTGTTCCTGAATTAAATATACAATTTTTATGATGTTTGTGACCCAGGTGGTTAAGGCAAGGCAGGCTTTAGAGAGTCCTTTATTGTCCTCAAGAAGTGTTCAACAAATGGCCCTCCAAATGGACTAGTAAGGCTCCAAATAACAGCCTGTATATTACCAGAAAAGTTCACAAGGCAAAGTCCAGGCATAAAACAAGTGTCAATCCTCAGGGCAAAGACAAGGTACACAACAAAGGCAGTTCTGAAAGGTCCTGGTTGTCCCCCATCCTCCTCCCCCCCCCCCGGAATTGAGTTCCGATTGGCCATGACAGATGCACTTAAGGCTAGAAAAGCATTAGGGAATGAAAAATGGAGACCTGACCCCTCATTTCTAATAAAGCTCTATTTAAAAAGCTGCTTCCTCGGTGTTGTGCACATACATTTATTTATGAAAGTAATGTCACATTGATTGGCAACAGTGTTGTTTTCATGGGACCAAATAGAAATGGTTGGCTAATGGCTCGTTCTGAGATCTCTTTTCAAAGTCCCAGACTAGCTAAGAACCACAGGATTCCTTGTGATCTCCCACCAAAGAACTAATGAAATCTGGCTCTTCCTAGGTTTTCAGGTTCAAACCTAGGGTAGGCAAGATAATCTTGCACACTTAGTTATTATTAATGGACTATTCAAAGAATTGAAATATAATTTATACAGTAATACAGTATATTAGATCAATGTAACATAATTAACATACTTAGATATTTGCTATGAATTGTTTTAATTGATTGTGATATTTTGATATGTATGGTATATTAAAATATTTAATTATATAAATTAAGTTAAAACATTGATTTAAATTAGATTTAATTCAAGACCTATAATAAAATATATATCTTTTTCTGAAAGTTTAGTCACACTTAACATATATTGCTTGAGAATTCTGAGTTAGATTCGAGAAGGCAAGATTTATTTATTTATTTAGATTTGTCAATCGCTTACAAGATAATAGGTATAAGTATATACAAAGTTATGAATACATGAAATGGGTATATATAAGAAAAATAAAAGAAACTATAGGACAAGGGACAGTAGGCATATTGGTACATTTATGCATGCCCCCTACAGACCTCTTAGGAAAGAGGTGAGGTCAAAAGTAGACAGTCTAAGGTTAAAGTTTTTGGGGTTTGAGGAAGAAACCACAGAGTCAGATAGAGTATTTCAGACATTGACCACTCTGTTGCTGAAGTCATATTTCCTGCAATCAAGTTTGATGTGGTTAACCTTGAGTTTGTATCTATTGTGTGCTCTTGGTTTGTTATGGTTGAAGCTGAAGTATTCATTGACAGGTAGGACATTTGCAATGTATGATTTTATATACCATACTTAGATCAGACCGAAGATGGCGTAATTCAAGGTTTTCTAGGTCTAGAATTTGAAGTCTGGTGGCATAAGGTATTCTACAATGAACAGAGGAGTGGAGAGCTCTTCTTGTGAAATATTTCTGGACTTTCTCTACTGTGTTAATATCAGATACATAATGTGGGTTCCAGACTGATGAGCTGTATTCGAGTATCGGTCTAGCAAATGTTTTGTATGCTGTAGTTAGTAGTGTGATATTACCAGAGAAAAAGCTACGTAGGATTAGGTTAACAACTCTTAATGCCTTTTGGCTATGTAGTTACAGTGGGCTCTAGCACTTAGATCATTTGAGATGAGTATTCCAAGGTCCTTTACAGATCATCAACAAGGTCTTGACTATTCAGCTTGTATTTTATTTTCTGATTTTTTTGCCAATATATAAGATAGAGCATTTATTTGTTGAGATTTGAAGTTGCCATTTGATTGACCATTCTGATACACAAAGATCCTTTTGAAGGGTAGCAGTATTGTCTGGGGTATTGAACAGCTTTACATCATCAGCAAAGAGAACGCAGTTGCTCTTGATATGATAACAGAGGTCATTTATGTAGGTTTGAAGAGAGTTGAACACTGCCTAGAACACTACCATTATTGACAGGTACAGAATTTGGTAGGACACTCCCAATTTTACCATTTGTTGTCTGTTTGACAGGAATGCTTCTATCCAGTTATGCAGGTGTCCAGAGATACCATAAGATTTTAGTTTTAGGAGTAGTTTGTCGTCTACCACTGAATCAAAGGCTTTACAGAAGTCAATGTAGATTGTGTCTATTGCTTTGCCCTGATCGAGTTGTGTAGTCCATATGTTTTTGCAGTGTAAGAGTTGCAGATTACAGGATATTTTTTTTCTGAAACCAAATTGTTTATTAGAGAGTAGGTTGTTCTCATTGTTTTGCCTTAATAAAAACTCGATTAATGAGTTTCATCATCTTCTGAGCCAAATATTGGAATAGCTCAGAGCTTATCTTGTCTGTCCCCTACCTTGGACAGTTTTAATATTCTGCAAGTGATTGTGCAACTGTGTAACTGATTTGTCTTTTTGATAAGGTATTTGGCTGAGCTCTGTGGCATAGGAACAACTGCTGTGGGAGCTGGTGGAGACACCAGTGCTTCCTTTCCAACTGTGAGTACATAAGTTTGTTTCTATTTCTAAGTCACAGCAAAAAATGTATATTTTTATTTATGGCTTGGTTGGAATAAATAGCTGCTATCAACAGGATTACAGGCCATGAATTTTAAATGATTTGATATGATTTCTATACTATTCAACTTGTAACATTTGTATTCATCAATGTTTGAAATAATATAACTGAGTGAAAAAATTATGTTATTTCCCCACCTATTAAAAGCTTAAATATGTATAACTACTAAAGCAGGCTTACTTGAGCAAGGAAGCAGCTGTCAACAGTATCTTTATCCAGTTGATTTCTTGGATAAAGCCAGGCAAATGAGTCTCAGCTGACAAAAATGTGAATTTTATGCTTTTTACACAAACTGTCTTGTATGTATTTCAGGGAGTTGAACTTCTTTCATATCTCTACCAAGAGACTCTTAATAACTGCAGCAGTGAGCATTATCCAGTTCTCCTGTCCCTACTGAAAACAAGCTGTGAGCCATACACGAGGTAGGAGCCATGCATGCATTATTACAGTGATCTGGCAAAATGATATGATGGATTTCTTAGAGTTCTCAGTTTAGGCATCCACAGGCACGTTTGAGGGGCATTGAAAGTGAGACACACAGATTTTCCCAGTTACAGTAACTGAATCATTTTAATAATCTGATGTGATAGCATATTATTCTTGCATACAACAGCCATTCTAGAATATTATTTTTAAAGGACATTCAGTGTTTTCTGCTTTAGGTTTATCCACGACTGGGTGTATAGTGGTGTATTCAGAGATGTCTATGGTGAATTCATGATTCAGGTGAATGAAGATTATCTTGGCTTCAGAGGTAAGCTTTCTTTGAAATATCATTTGTTAGATTCATGTCCCACGTTTTGTTCAGGAACTCAGGGCGACACAAGCAAGGCTGCCTCCACTCATTTTTCTCTGACACAAGAGTTATTGCTATAAGATATGTTGGACTGAGAGAGAAATGGAATTTAATGAGTGAAAAATATTTGCAACACAAATTCCATTCAAAGGAAGTTGCCTGGCTTATAAAAAACAAATGGATAATATTTGGGTTCTCACTACATTTTATTGCTTTAAAACCATGCCAAAATGATACACTTCAGAACTCTTTTTGATATATTATAATTCTTTATACTTAGACAAGCATTACTGGACCCATGGATATGTTTTGATTTCTAAAGAAGTAGAAGATTGTGTTCCTGTATTCTTGAAACATATTGCTAACGATGTATACATTTGTGGGAAAACTATAAACTTATTGAAGCTGTGTTGTCCCAGGGTAAGTATTAGAAGTTAATTATTTTGTTTAGTATATTTGATATCCTAACTCTAGGGTTATTTATATAATTTTAGAGGCTGTTTATACTGGCAGTTGTTACCATATTAAGTATGGTATTCATTCTTTGAATCCATGGCATTGTTTTTCTGCAATATTGAAATTGTTGAAGAGATTTGCTGAATTAATGTAGAAACTCTTCTTTTTTCCAGTTATATTCAATCATTAGAAGATCTCTGTTAAGAATTTTCTTTCTTTTGTACGCAAAGGATAGAGATTTTAGGGAATGCTTTTGATAGAATCATAGATTTCTAGAATGAATAGGGTCATTTTGTCCATATAATCCCACCTTCTACTCAGGGAAGGATTGGAAATTACAGCCCTTTCAAACAGATGATAATCAAACTCCCACCCAAACAGATTCACTGAAGGGCAGTCAACCACTAATTTTATTGCTGGATTGTTCTTTCTGCTCAGATTTTTCTCTCCTTAGGTTTATATGAAATCTTCTAATTTTCATCTTTTAGCTTGTCCTCTTTTTTTGTTCTGATTTTCTATGAAAATTTCTCTCCAGTATTTGAGAAATATTGTCATGCCTCCTAACTTCATGTTTTAATCACTGTTAATGTGCCCAGTTCACTTAGTCTCTGTTCTTAGAGCTTACTTTTGAACCTGCTAATTATAAAAAAAAAATTCAAATATTATAAAATCAGATGCCTGTTTATCTGATTTTTGTTTCCTTAATTTAAAAAAAGGGTTGTTTTGTCTGTTAAATGTTATTTTCAACCCATTTTTATATTTTTAGCATCCTTCATTAACGTCAACTCTTTCTGTTCTTGTGTTTCTCCCTACAACTCTGTGCTTACTACCTTCTTTCCATTACTTGTATATTGTCTTATTTGGGTGTACTTGGTACTGGCCTCTTCTGCTGTCCTTCACTGATCCTCCACACTGGAATTGCTTGCATTTGTGCTTATAATATCATTAGGAAACCCTACTCTTTTTGAGCCCTTTCTGATTAGTTTATCTTGCCATTGGAGCATACCAGTCATTCTTTCAGATTATCAAAATCTGGTTTTCTGAAGTCCACAATACATGCTTGGGTATATATCAGTTTAGTTTTTCTGAAAATTAAGAATTCTAACGTTAGGTAGTCATTTTCTTTCACGTCCCTTTCACCACTTCAGCTAAATTTCCCGTGTTGAGTAGCATCAAGTCACGGACAGCTGATTCTCTTACACCTTCCTTCAGCTTTTGAAGAAAAAAAAATGTCAGCAATACAAATCAGGAATTACTGGAAGGAATATCTTGGCAGACTTTGCCTTCTAATAGATATTGAAATAAGTCTGCCATGAATAGAGTTTCATCCCTTCCTGAGAGCTATGCTTCTATTTGAAAGGTGTTATCTTCATCTTTTCCTTGCTTCTAATAGTCTCTAAGCAGGGTTAATATTTATAATTCCTCTTCCCTGCTTTGTATGGCTTCTGTTTCCTTTTGAATAAATAGTGTAACTTGCTTTCTGGGTTACAAACATAGTTATTTCACTCAGCCTCTGTTGTACCTTCCACATTCTGTACTGAGAATTCAAACTCATGTTTATTTCCGTACTCCAAACATTAGTACTAACATTGAAGGGCATGAACATGATGAACTAATGTTTTCTTTGAGTGGCTTAAGAAACACAGTTGCTGCATTGCATAAATCTCTTTCTGTGGTCCTTCAGCATTTTTATTTCCGTTTTGCAGAGGGTTTGGATTCAAGCCTTTTGAACCTTGCAACGCTTTGTCCAAACACCTTTTTTTTTAAACCAATCCTTGTTAGGTGCCAACAATCCATTATCTAGATAACTCAGATTGCACAGTCCCAGAAAGCAGCTTTCTCCCATTCACTCCAGTTTCTTTCTTTCTTTCTTTATAACACTTTTGTTTCCATGACCAATCATGTTCAACATAGATGAAAGTTCTGGCTGTGTTTTGAAGTATTATTTATTCCCATATGTATCAGAAGGAGGTTATAATTGGCACTGGATTTGATAAGTCTTGTAAGTTGTTCTGTCCTATCCTTATCTTTGCTGCTGATGGCTCAAGAACTTCAGGCTGTTATAGTAAGGAATTGCCAGCTTCCGTGGCTATTCTTTTTGTCTTCTTACAAGGTCCAGTTGCATCCTCCAAGCTAGGCAACTTCAAGACTTGTGGACTTCAACTCCCAGAATTCCTGGCTGAGGAATTCTGGGAGTTGAAGTCCACAAGTCTCAAAGTTTCAATGTTTGGAGGCCCCTTCTCAATGTGTTTTAAGAATTTCGTGTCCTGTCTCCTTTTGTGCCATGATTTCCATGAAATCTTAGAGCTCTTATTTGCAGGTTCCTAAAAACTATTTTTTTTATAATGAGTGGTCAGAATATTTATCTCCTTCGTAGTAGAAACACTTGTTAAAAGTCTGCGGAGTTACAGAAGGAATAAAGCCCATCAGATTCAGAAAGTATAGGATTGTGTCCTTTAAAGAATGTAGGTGGCTAGTGAAAAATAAAAGGTGTCTAACTTAAAAGCAAAGTTGGTTTTAATATTTCTATTTTTGCAGCACTACATATGCTGGTCTGATATCCCTGTTCCTCGGATTTCTGTAACTTTCTCCCTTGATGAGTTAAAAGAGATTGAGAAAGATTGTGCAGTCTATGTTGGTCGAATGGAAAGAATTGCTCGCTATAGTACTATCAGCAAGGAAGAAAAGGTAAATATATTTAACAGAAGAATTTCAGAATGGAAATTATTCCATTCCATTGTCCAGGAGCTAGATAAAATCCAGGCAAGATTTTGGTTTCTGAGTGATAACATTTTGAATTGCAAATTTTCTAATTTATTTAATGTATGTCTCCTTTTATGATATAACATTTGGAAATTACAGTAAATCACATGGATTTTCTCTTAGGTTTTGCGCATGGAAATTGAGAAACAGAGGTTAATTGCTCATGCTCAAGAAGCAACTAGCAAAGCTCTCAAAGCCATTACTGGTAATTTATTTTTGTCTTTGCAGTCTAGTTGAGTTTCTTCTTTGTTTTTTCTTATAAAAATATGCATTTTAACCTTATTTTTAGATCAACAGATATCAGAAAAAATGGCACTGGATGTAAAAAAACGTGAACAATTCCAAAAGTTGAAAGAACAATTCGTGAAAGATCAAGAGGTATGTTTTTATTCATAAGAAATGTACATTTTCACTAGCAGCTCTGTTTGTGTGTGTGTGTGTGTGGGTGTGGGTGGGTGGATGGATGGATGGATATTGAATTAGTCTGAAAAAAATATACAGCTCAGTTTAAGGTCTTGGAAAATTATTCTGAAAATCTTTCTGAATATTTTGATAGCGTCGACGTACTCTGAAACAAGAAGAAATTGATGATGATTTTAGTTATGCTCGGGAACTCAGAGAGAGGGAGAAGAGACTGAAAGCTTTAGAAGAAGATTTAGAGAAAAGGGCAAGGTAAGCAAATCATAGTATTTCATGTTCAGACTTTTCAGTGATCAAGAGCAGATTTAGTTTAAAATTGACAAGAATGGTTTTGTATGTTAATACTAAAAATCTCTAAATCATGAATGCATAGCTTAAAAAGAGATGGTTTGAAATATGCAGAAATACAGATGCAGCACCTCTGCAGCGCTTAAATAGAAACAGAAGCAGTTGCTTTAATAAGTTGGTAGAGAGATGCTGCATTCCTGTTCTGAAACACCTCATCCAAATCACATCTGAAGCATTGTGTGGTCCTAATATGCCATATTTTTGTCTATGGAGCTGTCAAATGTAGTGATGAATTCAGCCAATCTAATGGATCATGCACCACTAATCAGAGTAAACAATTAAAAGAACACAATATACTTACCACAAGCTGACACAAAAGTACCAAATGAAATGTATTTTTACTAATAGTTCAGAACTATGATAGAGCAATATTAATCTTGCCATCTGATTGTGTAAGAAAGAGTATTGTGCCGAAGACCCACAACACATGGCATTTATGTTTTTTATTCTATAAATTCACTTATAGTTAGGGTAGATTTTTGGGGTAATTATTGTGTAAGCTTTGAACACTATAATTACATTACAGGCAACTTCATTAAATTGAATTGCATGAACATCTATCTTGCTCATTGATTTTGACCATTTGGGCTGTACTTATTTTGGAAGTAATGCAATTTGTATTAATCAACTTTGTTAGTTTTGTTCTGCTTTAATAGTATCTTTTCTCAGATACCAGTGTTATTTTTCTTTCTTTCCATTTAGACAAGAGTTAATTGACCATTATACTAAGCTGTCTGAAGATGCAGCTCGTAGAGAAAAAAAAGCTTTATGGAAAATTCAGAGGCATAAACTGGAAGCAGCCCGTCTCGATTTTCTGTTAAAAGATCAAAAAAATATTGAGGTACTGATATTTTTCTTTCTTTTCTTAAAAGCATATTGAACATACTTATTACAAACATTAATATTTCTATTTTATGTTTAGGACATGCTTGAAAAACTTCCTGGTGGGAAGTACAGGAAAAAAGTAAATATCATTCCAGAAGATCAAAGTCAACAGGTTATGCTGGCTGTAGGCCAAAGGAGAGATGCTCATCTTCAGGTTTGTACTTCCTTCTTCCATCTATGGCTCGGAGCCAGAGTTTAAAAGCTAGTAAAATATCTCATAAAAAGAGACAATTTATCATAGATCTCGAACTTGACAATAACCATTTCTACAACTATAAAAAGTATGCATTTAGCTCCATGTTATTAAAAAGCCATAGCTTTTCCTGTTCAAAAGTGTAAAAAGGTGATAAAGTTTCAATACTACAAAAGTTAAGATTAGTTTGGTACAGAAAACATAATCCTTTCAGGATGTACTTTATTATACTGGTACCATATTGCAGGGTATCCCTTTCAATGCTTTGCTCCAGCTCTAATGAGTTAATAGCATGTAATAGTATATCACAGTGGTGGCTAATCTTTTTCGGTTCCCAGCACCCAGAAAGCAATGCACCCGTAACTCCCCCATGCCCTGCGTATCTCTGCGCATGCACATGTGACCCTCATGCACCTCCCGCACACACCCTGCCCCATGCGCATGCATGCCAGATACCCGACGATCAGCTGCAGGGCGGGGAGCATACGTGCATGCGCATTGGGGCTCTTCCAGGCAACCTCTCGTATGCCGGCAGAAGCAGCTCTGTGCGTGCCATTTCTGGCACGCATGCCATAGGTTCACCATCACAGGTATATCATGTGTATATCGACATTTCCTGGAATTCAAGAAAGTCATTTTTATATACATATTAGCATGTTGGCCAATCACAACTGGTGTAGTTTAAACATAAATGCAGTATAGGAAATTATCTTACTTCTCCTTTTAGCCATGTTTATTCTATTCAGATTTCAAGTAGCTGTCCTGATTGCTGATTTAAGTTGCAGTCCCATGCACTGGGTTTTTCTTCATACATGTAGCCTACAATTAAATTAGCTATTGGTTTAAAGATGAACACGCCCTTTGATTAGTGCTTATATGTTTGTGGTAACCCAGATTATTTCCGCGGTAAATAAAACACTGTTGAGACCTTTGAGAAGTTTAGTGAAGACAGTAAGATGAGCTAGTAAAAACAATTGTAAAATAAAATTGTATGCAAGTAATTTCAGAAACGTCAAGTGAAAGAATAGAATTGAATATAAGTAACTGAATTTCAGATATATTGTTGTAATTATTTTCAATTTTTGCATACAGTCTGACCATCAGAAGATTATGGACGTGAAGAGAGATACAAAATCTGAATTGACAAATTATATTTCAAAGGACCAGTCATTGGAATTAACACAGCCCCTAAATGTGCAGCCTACAGACTGCTCTGAATCGGAAGAAGGAGAAGTTGCTTCTCAAACTGCCTGTGGTGATCAGATGGCAACACTTTCAAAGGGTATGTCTGAGCTTGGTCTGAACTTTGAAGATTTTTTGCCAAAACCTCAGGAAGAAATACTCCAAGCAACGCAACAGACAAACCTGTTGGATGAAGCTTTGGAAAGTATCACTTCAGAGCTGTCCTTAAGTGATCAAAGAAAGGAAAGTAACTCTCTGCCAAAAGAGGCTACAGAAGGGGAAACTGTCTTCCCTGCTTCTCTGGATGATGAATATGACTTTAGCACTGTTCTCAGACCTTCGATTTCACAAAGCCACATACAGGTTGGTGAAAATGTTTTCCACGTCGAAAGCAGGAGACCTCAGTGGAACATTCATGGCCACGTATCTGATGCGAGTATTAAAATTGGAGGCTACGTTCCTCATAATGAACTTTCCCAACCACATTCAAATCCACACGGACATTCCTCAGATGCACACATCAAGGTTGGAGAATATGCTTCTGAAGAACAGCCTCACCGGCCTCGCTGGAACATCCATGGTCATGTTTCCATAGCTCATATTCCTCTTGGAGGATACGCCTCTGAGGTAGAAGTCTCGAGACCCAAGTGGAACATTCACGGTCACGCTTCAGATGCTAATATAAAGATTGGTGAATATGTGCCAAATGTAGAAACCACGAGAACTCGATGGAACACTCAGGGGGACATTGTGGATACCAATATTTATACTGGGGAAAATGAAGGTCTATCTTCTCGACCTCGGTGGAATGTCCACGGCCATGCCTCTGAGTCACATTTTAAAATTGGAGAGCTGGTTTTGGATTCTGAGAGTTCAAAGCCTCGATGGAGCGCCTTTGGTCATGTATCACAGTCCAGTATTCAACTGGGGGAATGGACTCCTTCAACTGACAATGATCCAATACCTCATTTTAAATCAGGTTTTGGCCCTGCGTCAAGATGTACAGTACAGACATTTCTGTACAGTGGGGGATTCTCTGATGAAAAAGGAGAAGAACAAGAAACAAGACCACCTGACATTGGGTTGACCAACTTGGATAAAATACAAGAAGAAAGTTTCGGCGAAGGAGAACACGGTGAGTGACGTGTACCAATATATAATGATGTAGCTACTAAAGAAATCTGTTGAATTCAGATAGGTCAAATAGCTTGAATGGAAATCTTCTCAAGTTTTCTAAGCTCCGCTCTTATCCCACTTGTTGCTCTTTAATATGGTGGGCTACAATCCCCAACACTTTTCATAACTGAAGGGACCAGCCAGGAGGTCACTTGTTTGGAGAAGGTATGTAGCAAAATTAAAGATTTGTCAGGTACATTAAAATAATTAAAACTGGTCTGAATTAATATTTAAATCTTTAAAATGCCCCTCCTTATATAAAAATAAATGGAAGATGGATGGCATTTAATAGCTGAAAGCTGTTTATGCAACAAAAATAAGAAACCTCAGGTTATAAAACAACTTAAAAATGTTAAAATACTAAAACACAAAATTACAATATTATTAAGAACTATACTAAGCTGAACTAAGAGATATGGCTCCAAAAATATATTATCCTTGTGCTGCTTCTCTTTGATTATTGGGGGAGGTGAAGTTATATATGGCTAAAATATAAAATATTTATCTACTATAAATATATAATATAAAAACCGAATACAAAAAAAGACATTCGGTTTATGTATATGTATTTTATGTATTTCTTCTGTTCCCCCACATATTTTTTTTTTCATGTAGTCAGCCAAGATGATACTGAAGATCTTCAGTCTTTCCTGGTGAGAAGAATCTTTTGGTACTGTTTTAAAATGCCTAAAGGACTGTTGACTTTCCAATCACCATTTTGGCAGAAGCTCTGAAGGCTAAACCAACAAGGAAAAAAATATAGAGTAGTACTGTATTCTGTCTCATATTGCTGCTTTGGCTGCTTGCTGCTTAGCATTCTTTGCTTCACTGAGCAGATTTTGCTTAGCATATGCTAGCAATCAGTGTATAGCAATGGAGTCTGTTGTCTCCATAAGGAGCAGTCAACCAACAAAAAGAAAGGGAAGTGAGAATATTAATTATCTTCCACTGTCTCTTTTAGCACTAAAATGGGATTTTCTTCTTTTACAATTAGCTAGCTAGGGAATTAGCCATTTTAAGGAATGATTCAGAGACCATATGATGATATTAATGCTAATAAGTTTAATTGAAATGAATTGTTGTGGAAAACTAAGTTTTTAGTGGAAAACTGGAGAAATTTCTGTTTTTATTCCATTATATTTTTATATCGATTTGAATATTTTAGAATTGAGAAAAAATGAACATTGCATAAATACATTAATTGAAAAAAACATTTTAATATCAACATTTCTTTTTCATCAGGTAGAAGAACCTGAAAAATCAAACTCATTGAGTGTTGTGACTCAGCAAACTTCTGTCTCTGAGGTCATTGTGTCTGAAAATCAGGAAGGAGGAAGCACCAGTGTTGCTATATGGAAGAAAGAAGCAGATTACCTGCAAGCCTTATCTAATCAATATTGCCTGGAAAAATATCAGGATCAATATGAATTTATGTGTGAGTAGTTTCAATGCGAGATGCATTAAGACAGTGTAACTGAATGATATGATACAGCCTTTTAAAGAAGATAATTTTGAGTGTTGCTAACCTTTAACTCAGTAGCTCAAGGGTGAGGAGTTTATGATCTTTAGATCATAGCTATCCAAATATTTTGTGTTGCCTGAGCTGCATTGAATTAAGAGTGAATTTGTCTTGGGCCACATATAAAATACATAACACAGTATCGCTAAAGAAAATAACACAATAGTGTTAAAATTTTACAATCTTGTGAGGCTGCGTTACTAACTATTCAGGACTGCATGCTGCCATTGGATTGGTCAGGTTTGCTGTAGATGTTCTATATTAATGATCACTAACTTTGTTTAACCTAGGGAGAGTGAGTTTTAAAAATTCTTTTAAAAATTCGAATTTAATTTAATTCTAAAGGCTGCGAGAAAAGAGAGGCTCAGTAATAAGTCAAGGTTTAACATGCTTCTTTCTTCATTGTACTGTCACCACAGTACATAAAACTTCGGTGCATGATCTGTAAGTATTTTAGGGCCTGCAAAAATGTTCAACTCTCTTAATCTCTGACTAAGGTTGTGCAGAGCTGAATGTTATGAGAAATATACCGATTCTGGATGTTTTCCTGGAAGTTAATTATCTACTCTGGAAGCTCCATATAATGCTCCAAGCATAGTCCACCTCAAATTTTGTCTGGAACATTATAAACTGCTTCTGATTTAGATTTAATGTCTGGGGATGATCTGGAAGAGAAAAGGGTCAATCCTTGAAAATTTGATTTTGACTCTACCTGGCTGTTATTTATGACTACATCATACTAATATATTCATCAACATGTGGAAGATCACAAATTGTCCCTTTTACTGTAAAACTTTGGGGATTTAATTATTTTTCCTCAGTAATTTTGAACTCTAAATAAAAATATTTCTGTTGGGTAGAAATGGCAAAACTCTATTCTTGTAGCTTCATGGGTCACTAGAAATTGTTAACCAGGATTCCTATGCAAATATACATGTACAATGTACTAAGGAAATGTTTTTATTGGTGGTTAAAGCATGGGCTAAATTAGGTTTATGTGCACCTTTTTTCTTCCCATGATTAATAATCTAATTTACTGTAAATCCTTCTACTCTTTGTCATTTGTGATTCCATTCAGTTTTCAACTTTTGAACAGCATTTTATAAATACTTCCATTTATGGTTATTCAGGGGTAGGATTCAAATTTTTTAACAACCGGTTCTGTGGGCATGTCTTAGTTGATGGACGTGGCTTGGTGGTCATGTTATTGGCTGGGCGTGGCCAACTCAGTATCACTCACATTGAGGCACACATCTCCTCGCCTGGCCTCTCATGACTGTGGGGATGCTGCAACAGTCGTAAGTGTGAAAAATGGTCATAAGTCACTTTTTTCAGTGCCATTGTAACTTTGAATGGTCACGCCACACAAGCAAAGTACCAGCAAAGGAGGAAAAAAAACTCCACAGTTCTGTAAGCAACACCAGAATGTTTTCTTCCTGCCTTCCTTACAGGATTAGGCCAATAATTTCTTCTAACAACCGGTTCTCCGAACTGCTTAGAATGTTAACAGCCGGTTCTAGCGAATAGGTGCGAACTGGTAGAATCCCACCCCTGTGGTTATCTATATACTAAGTAGATGGTGAATGTAAACTACAAGTTGTTATATATTGGCTGTTCAGTTCATTGTATTTTACCTTTTGATAATCTTTAAAAATAATAATGTTTCACCTTAATTTTTTTTTATCTGTAATGCAGCTGAGCTTCCGGTTTCCCATCTCTTACATCACATGATCCCCAGATCCTACACTTTCCCTGTGGATCCCACAATACAATCAGCAACAGATGAAACAGCTGTACAACTAAGTGAGCTCTTATCACTTCCAGTACTGATGAAACGGTCCATCACTACCCCCTTAGTTTCTCAGTAAGTAGTAGTAGAACTATTTAATCAATATGTAAGAGTACTTTGTTCTGCTGTTCACATTGTTTTGTTAAGGACAAACAAATTATCATCTCCACTCCTTTTATTGAGTCAGTAGTATAGACAATTTAGTAATTACTGTAGAAACAATGTATATCATATATCATATAATAACTTTTATTTGATCTATAAATGTCATAGCATATTTCCTCATCAGTCTTTTCTTCATCAGGCCAAAGGAATTACATACAAATATGATGAAGAGTTAGGGTGAAAAACAAGGTGTATTTGAAAAGAACTTTTTATTTTCAACATACATGATACATCCTCACTTGAAAAGCAACCAAAGGATGTTGAACTATTCTAAGAAGTTCTTTTGTAGAAACTAACCATTAATTCTGTATACAGGATCAAAAAGGTCATTGTTTTTAATATACTTCACAACTTGATTTACGAGTCCATTTTACCTTAGTCTAGCTTATCGTGGTTTTGTTTCTTCCCTTTTATAATGAGCAGAGAATTTTAATTATTTTACATTTTAAAATTTGGACCATCTATTTCTTTTTTTCTAGTGTTTCCCTTGTGAACAAAGCCATTGTGGATTATTATTTTGTGGAATTGAATGTTGAGAAACATTTTGAAGCATTGAGGCATTTTTTGTTAATGGAAGATGGAGAGTTTGCTCAATCACTCAGCGATTTGCTTTTTGAAAAGGTATAGAATTATATCTATTTTTCAAGATGTAAAGTAATGATAGGTCAGAAAATAGCCATTTCATTAATCATATTTCCAATGATGGTCAAAAGCAAACAGCCACTCTTTGCATTATAGGAAACTCTGGCACAAGGAAATATTCTGGTAATAAACAACATGCTTAATTTCTGCTTATATCCTCCCTAGTAAATTCTCAGCCTCTAATATGCTATTTTCTCATTCAAGCTGGGAACAGGACAGACACCTGGTGAACTTCTGAATCCACTAGTCCTCAATTCCATCTTGAATAAGGCACTTCAGTACAGTCTTCATGGAGACAGTCATTTGGCTTCGAATCTCTCTTTTGCACTGAAATACCTTCCGGACATGTTCAAACCCAATGCTCCTGATGCCCTAACCTGCTTGGACCTACGATACAAGGTAAGTAAGATGCCCATGGAACTTTTCAACTTGTATTCTAAAGCAGGGGTCCCCAACCTGATCCATGGACCATCACCAGGCTGTGGAAGGCCAGAAACCGGACCGCAGAAACAAGTGAAGCCCTATCTGTGGGATGCAGGCAGCGCACAAAACCATGCCCCCTCCAGTCTGTGGAAAAACTTCTCTTCACAGAACCGGTCCCTGGTGCCCAAAAGGTTGCAGGCCGCTCTTCTAAAGCCATGATTGATTTAGTAATAGCAATAACACTTAGACTCATATACCACTTCATAATGCTTTATAGCCCTCTCTAAGCAGTTTTTACAGAGTCAGCATATTGCCCCCAATCTGGGCCCTCATTTTACTGACCTTGGAAGGATGAAAGGGTGAGTCAACCTTGAGCTAGTGAGACTCAAACTGCCTAATTGCAGTCAGTCAGCAGAAGTAGCCTGCAGTACTGCATTCTAACCACTGTGCCACCATGGCTCATGATTTATTAGAATAATTGATTCTGAATATTTCCTGATGCTATTTATAAATGCATATTTGTGTGCTTTTTAAGCTTTTATCTCAAAATGTTGCAAATGCAGTGATAATTATTTTCTTTTTCTTTTAGGTTGACTGGCCCTTAAATATTGTAATTACTGAAAACTGTATGAATAAATATAACAAGATATTCTCCTTCCTGCTACAGTTGAAACATATGGTATGGACTCTTAAAGATGTCTGGTTCCACTTAAAACGAACTGGTAAGACTTGATTTGCATTACTTCTGCCAAATATTTCTTTTTTTTCCCATTGAAATATTTTTTGAGTCTATTCTATTGATCATGTAATATTTTATTCAACATTATTATATTTTAGCAGTAATTCATTAACCTTAAATTATATTTATCCTTTTTTTTCTTTTAAATTGGGCTTCTAAAATACTGTTTCTCGTTTTTAAATAAATAACTATCTTTGGACCCTGTGATTGGTTGATTAAATATAATATTTGTTTTTCAGCATTAGTAAAACATGCATCGAACTCAGTCCAGTTTCGACAACTGCAGCTTTATAAGCATGAAATGCAGCATTTTGTTAAAGTTATTCAAGGTTATATTGCCAATCAGATTTTGCATGTCACTTGGTGTGAATTTGGGAATAAATTGTCTTCTGTGGGGAATTTGGAAGAAATTTACAGAACACATGCAGAATATCTCAACAAAGCAATCTTCCGGTAAGGAAGCTGTATAACTTGTCTGCTTATGTTGATCAATAGTTTCATAAAAGTAAAAAGTTGGATAATCATGAATATGACTTGGTCTGGGTTTACTGCTACTAGAACGTAGCAGACTAGATGCATTGTGCATTGATGAACCACAGAAAGTAGTTGCTTGCATGGCATTGCAGGAATAAGAGAATCTTATATAGGACTTCAACTACCAGAAAGAATTCATTTAAGATTGTTTAAAAAAAATCAGTCTATCTATGTTCTCAAGCTGGACTATAGCCACCCTAGTGCAGAACCATTTGTGGCTTCTCTTGGAAGTTTTTGTAAATAGTCTACAGCATTACTAGTTTTAAGAAAAGGAAATTGTTCACTAGTTTGATATTATTGTTTTGTTTATAAGTCCTAGAGCCTGTCAGATGATTAATTACAATAATTTATATCCTTTTAGGATAACAGGTCTCCCAAAATGGCTTATAATAAACGATAAATAAAAATCAAATAAATATAGTTAGAATCCTTTGCACATGTGGTTTCTTTCCCTAATCCCCTTTGTAATTGGTTGCTTACTGTAATAATGGCCCTATGAAGAGCAGGGAAGAGTCAAGATTCATGTCAACCTTTTAAGGCAATCCAGGGTCAGAACAGAATCCACACAAGTTTGACTGGAACTATAGTTTATTAAGAAAGGTTATAGCAAAACTTGTGGGGATCACCCAGGCCTTCTCTGGTTCTCAAAAGCAAAATTATTTTCCAGATATTGGAAAATATTTATAAAATGTAAATAAATTACAATTTTTTTATTTGTTAAAAATTTGGGGGTTTTCATAAACAAAAGGATGGTAATGGGGTTGGTATGCTTTTTTACATCATTCAATAATACTCTGAATCAATCAATTTTAATTCTGAATATGGTAAATGATAAATATATACAAAAGCTTTTTGGGGTTCTCTAATTTTTAAAAGTTGGGGTTCTGAGAGCAAAATGTTTAAGAAGCAGTGAACCAATTTGAGTTTCTTTTTAATATTTTCTTTGTTTTTAGACTTAAAGCATGTTCTTGTCACTATTGATGCATAGTTTTAAAATCTATTACAAAGTTAGAGGGATTGCATTGCTACCTGTCAGTTAATTTCACATTGGTGTGTGTTTAAAATATACCTTTTCTTTTTTCTTGATAGGGGACTATTGACCGAAAAGGCAGCCCCTGTGATGAATATAATTCACAGCATTTTTAGCCTCATTTTAAAGTTCCGTAGCCAGTTAATCTCTCAGACATGGAATTTTGATAGCAGCAAACATGTGGCTGTTCACCCTAATTTTGGATTAATGCAGCAGTCCTATAACACATTCAAATATTACTCTCATTTTCTGTTCAACGGTAAGACTTGCCATTTAATTTTTCTCTAAGGTTAATCTGAAAATCAAAATGAAACTCAAGCACAAGCATCATTGACTAATCTTTTTTAAGAGTACATTATGGTCTCTTTGAAATTAAGACTAGTTATTTTATCAGTTTTTCATAGAGCAAACCTTCAGGGACATGACAACATTCTGTATTTTAAGGGGTAGAAGAAAAACTTGCACTTCATTTCATATTAAACTAAAGCAGGGGTCTCCAACCTTGACAACTTTAAGCCTGGAGGACTTCAACTCCCAGAATTCCCCAGCCAGCTTTGCTGGCTGGGGAATTCTGGGAGTTGAAGTCCTCCAGGCTTAAAGTTGCAAGGTTGGAAACCCCTGAATTAAAGCATAGTTTAGTATCCAGATGGCGAAACCCATGACATCAGGTGCAGACTCAGCTGCAGTCTGCAGTGGCCTATCCACCTTATCTCGCTACTTAACCCCTCAAGTTGCAACAGTTTGCATAAAGGAAAGCAGATGGCAACAACACTAATCTCTTTCAGCAATCCTCTTGGTAATTGTTTGGTTCCTTATGATAGATATGCAGCAGGTTCACCCTCCCTTCGCCTCTAAATTAAGGATCATCTTTTTGCACAGTATGTATTTTTTTTTCTTCAGGCCTACTTTCACCCCCTAATTTTGAGCCTTTCTTCCTACCTTTTTATTCAGGATTTGAGTCCCACTGTTACAAGAGAAGCCAGCTGATGATTGCCATGCTTACTTGGTAACATCCCTCTTTATGCAGGATATCTAAAACAGTCTTAGAGGGCAGGCTGCTGGACAAGGTTCTCTGCAATTAAGTAAAACAGCTGGAAGAAATAATGAGAGTTTAGGATTGGATCATCCAATTGATGCACATTATTGCAAGGATTCATTCCAGGGGCACTTAGCTTTTTCCAATAAGAACATTTGGAAGAGGCCCAGTGACATTTCTCTTGCCATAAGCTGCTTCAGACCGACTGTGAAGATGCAGATTCAATTGATAGATTGACTTTTCTAAGTTTTCCCTCTTTTTCTCTCCTTTTCCCTGCAGTAGTAACAAAGCTTGTCAACAGAGGATACCAGCCTCACCTGGAAGATTTCTTACTAAGAATTAACTTCAACAACTATTACAAAGATAATTGAGCTTTTAAAATAGACTAACTGCTCTGGGCATTACAAGGAACCCAGGCCATTGGAAAGCTGCTGACCTCGGAAACTTTTCCACTTTAAACATTGATAGAGTAGAATGGTTCTACTGACACAGCAGGATGCTCCATTTTCCTCCCATAGCATGGCACCGGTTCATACTGCCTTCTCATGGAAGCATGTTTCCCATATTGGTGTGACATATCAAAGCGTGCATAGATGTAAATTTGTCAATGTGTAAATTCTTCCTTTAGCATTGTAAACGCTTCTCATGTAAATGTGTAATAAAGAGCAGGGCATAAATTTATTATTTTGTAATCAATATGCAGATGTTGAGAATAAAAAAAACAAACCTTCCTGACAATTACCTCTTTGTGGATAAATTTAATATGTATACAATCCAGAATCTGTTTGTTTAATTATGCTATAATGGCCTATGATTATAGATGCTGTGAAGATTTTTTAATAGATCTAATTAATCATTTCCCAATTTAGCTCCTACGCTCCTCACATTTTCCTCAGTGTTCTTATTGTATCCTTTGTTATTTTTTAATTTAGCATCAAGGCACACCAGAAGACATTCAGGGTCATTGGGATTTGGGCAAGCATATAAATTTTACTATTTGTTGTTTAGCAATGGGAGGGAGGAAGGAACTGTGCGGGATAGAAGAGAGATGGTAGAGTAGTGCAGGATGCAAAAGTGTGTATATTGCTTTAGTCCTTGACAATTTGACTGGCATATACCAAAACATTTAAGTTTACCTTATTCCATGGAGCTTTGTACGCTCAAGTATGTAGGTTCTGTATTACATTCAGATTCTTTGCAAGCTTACTTTGTGCTCTTACAGGACAATTTTTGAATGTGTTAAGGGGGACCAAGAAGGTGGAAATACTTGTTTAAGCAGTGTAAGGGTTCTTTACTTTCCAAAGGCAACTTCTGCCTTTTTCCAAAAATTCTCGCACTAGTTGGGATGTTGTCTTATTTCACTGTAGTTGCTCCTTTTCTAGTTGCTTCCAAGCTCAGGCAAAGCTCTTAAGATCCAGGCAGGATTCTCACCAGGATATGCTGCTCACCCGGGTTTATGGTCATGGCAGTTGACTGAAAGTCCTCTTATCTGCTTATAATAGCTACCAATCTCTAGACGTAGCCTCTGGTTCCCTAGTTTGCTTATCACCTTTCCTATACCCCAACCTATACCTCGGTGTTAGCATTTGCTTTGTAAGCTAAGGGCTTAGGTGAGGCGAAGCTGCTTCTGGACTACTACACATCCTTGAAAAAAATCTAGGTGCAACTCATCACAGTTGCATCACCATCTTGGATGCTTATGAATAAATATATGAATGTATAAGGGAAGTGGAGCTGGGATGTATTTCTGCCTAAAGGCATTTCTGCCTAAATGCGGCTGCTTTTCCAAAATGTGGACAACAATCCCACCTTTACTCTCTCGCAAGCATGTCTTTAAGTCAAAGATAGTTCAGTTCCTAGGATGACACTAAAAACAAAAATCTCCCAAGCTCTGTTTTGTAACAGTGTGCTATCTGTAGCAACACAAGTTTGACTTTTATGAATGTGCATAATTAATGCAACATCAAAACAAAAATAAATAGGGAACTGAATCTCTGTTCCGATTGCTAAAACATAATGTAAACGTTTTTAGAGTTGGAGATTTGGAATTAGGATATAATAACTAAGATAAAATGCATCTTTTTTATCCATGTGACTACTGGATCATTACTGTTTATTTTAGTACTAAATTAACTGCCCAAAATAAGCCAAACCAATGCAACAAATTAATGTTTGCCATCTCTTTAATATATTGGACTACACTAAATCTAGTTCTTCCTTGTTTTCAGTGGACATGATGACTGGAATAGTAACACCTAATAAATTATGCATGTACAATTGTAATGAAGTGTTCTAAATCTGTGATAACAGAAAATCCAATTCTACATTTCTCAAAAACATTTTTTACAATCATAATTCATAAACTTTGGAGCTACAGCTCAGAAATGCATTGTGCAAGATCTAATAGAAATCTAATAGATGGTAAGTAGCACCTCAGCTCTTCCAAGATTGTCACATTTATGGTTGGTATTTTCATGAACAAATTATATTAGGTAATAATAGATAACAGATAATCATAGTTGGAAGGGATTTGCAGGTCATCTAGTCCAACCCCCTGACAAATGGCAGTCCAATCTCTTCTTAAAAGTCAAGTGAGAACGCTTTCACAGCTTCCGAAGGCAACTTCTGTTCCATTGGTTGATTGTTCTCACTGTCAGAAAGTTTCTCCTTATTTCCAGATTAAATCTCTCCTTGTTCAGTTTCCATCCATTATTCCTTGTCTGGCCTATAGGCGCTTCAGAAAATAGCTTGACCCCTTCCTCCCTGTGGCAGCCCCTCAAATATTGGAAGACGGCTATCATGTCTCCCCTGGTGCTTCTCTTTACTAGACTAGTCAAGCCAAGCCCAGTTCCTGCCACCGTTTGTTGTATGTTTTAGCCTCCAATCCCCTAATCATCCTGGTTGCTCTTCTCTGTACTTTTTTTAACTTCTTTTTTATCATGTGGTGACCAAAACTGGATGTAGTACTCTAGGTGTGATCTTACTAAGGCTTTATAGAGTGGTATTAGTACTTCCCTTGCTCTTGACTGTATCCTTCTGTTAATGCAACTTAGGATTGCATTAGCTTTTTTGGCTGCTGCTGCACACTGCTGGCTCATATTTAGCTGGTTGTCCACTAAGACTCCAAGACTCTCACAGTTACTGCTATTGAGCCTGGTTTCACCCAGTCTATATGTGTACTTTTGGCTTTTCTTGTCTCACTGTAGGACTTCACTTTTCTCTATATTGAATTTCATTTTATTAGATGTGGCCCAGTGTTCTAGTCTGTCAAGATCCATCTGGATCTTGAGCCTATCTTCTTGGATGTTAGCTATTCCTGCCAGCTTAGTATCATCTGCAAATTTGATAAGTTCTCCTTCTATTCCCTCATCTAAGTCGTTAATGAAGATATTGAAGAATACTGGGCCTAAGACAGAACCTTGTGGCACCCCACTGCTTACTTCCCTCCATGTAGACTTAGACCCATTAAGGACTACTCGTTGAGTACAGTTTGCCAGCCAGTTGCGAATCCATCTAGTGGTGGTGCTATCTATTCCACTTTTTTCTAGCTTACTAAAAGTAGGTTGTGGTCTACTTTGTTGAATGCCTTGCTGAAATCTAAATATATTTTCTCCACAGTATTTTGCTGGACCATAAGAGTGTTTCTAATAAATTGTTTGGGAGGAGGATCAGCTTGGCAACATGAATTTTTGCTCAAATGAAAATGGACAGATCAAAAGTGTGAACTTAGAAAATGGCAGCAATTGTCTGACTTTCACACTAAGCAGAATCATACTTGGAAGACAGGTCATTATGAAAGGTCAGGCCTACAGACTAGAATGGAAAATCAAAAGCCAGAACAAAACCAGAAGAAAGCAATGATAAATCACTTCTGTATTGTTGCCAAGAGGTTTCTTGGATGTGTTGGCAAAACCACAAGGAGTTGACTAACTTTGCACAACCTTGAGAAATTTGAGATTTTGTACACTATTATGGGGCTCTTTAATAGAGAAAATAGTCAACAGAAAACCATATTATAGTTACTGCAGTACCTTTTTTCTAAACCACATGTTCTTCCCTCATCTTTTAAATATTTCTCCTTGTTCTCTCCTCTATGGAGTAATGGATAAATAACAGAAGGTGACTAGGTTATTGATGATGATCTACAGGGCAGTATTTTTCAACCTCAACCCTTTTAAGATGGGCAGACTTTACCTCTCAGAATTCTTGGCCAGCATTTCCAATTCTGCCCAGAGCAATGGAGCTCCAATAACCAGTAAAACCCATCTCTTAGCAGGCTTCCCAAATCATGATCTGCAGCAGCATTTCACATTTACTGCCATATTTAAGTGTCTTCAAAGAATCCTAACAGCAAGCCCTTCACTTGGGAAATAAGATTAATTCCATCCATTCAGACCCTTCAGCATAGGATCAGCTTAACTGCAGTGCCATCCAAAAACTAGATCTTAGTGGCACATCATTTCAAACATTTATTTCATCTCCTAATTTTATCCTAAAAAATAAAGAGACATTTGCTATAAACATGATCAAATTCATTTATTTTCAATTAATATAGCTCATGTCGACAGATTGCAGATTTTATGCACTGATGAAAATCATAGCACTCATTTAAAACACTTAAATTATGGAAACAACATTCACGTGGTGTATTTTTATTACTTTGCCAAAAACCCTGAAACCCAGAGCCAATACAATTACTTAATTTTATTCACATTTGTCCTATTTTGTAAACTAGTACCCAAAAGACTTAGAAACATAAGACCTTTTAATAGTGTAACTTAGTGACCTATTAATAATCATAGTATGACTTAAAGTCTTATTACTATCTTAATACAGGTGGTCCTTTACTTAGACCAGTTGGTTAGTGACTATTCAAAGATGGATCCACAAAAGGAGACTTACAATCTGGCTTTGAAGTTCTGACAGTTGCCCCAACCTTGCTGTTGTATGACCTCACATTTGAGCACTTGATAACACTGGTATATTTACAGCTGCTTGCAGAATCTTGCAGTCAGTTGACTAGATTTTATGAGAGTTTTGCCCAAAACTGGCATTTCTGGCTATAATGCCATAATGAACAATGGGTTTGCTTAACCAACTTGGCATTTGCTTACCAACTATGGTGTTTGCTTAATGACTGCAGCAGAAAAAAACGTAAAATAAGGCTGGATCCTGTGATTGACCCATTTTACAACCATCACAACTTACAACCATGATAGGCAGGCTCCATTATGGTTGTAACTCAAGGACCAACTGTAGTCTAGATTTTTGATTTTTCAGAATTTATCTGCTGTTTGTCAACCTTATCCACAGAAGCAAGAATTCTTGATTAATGCAAAAAGAGCATAGCTTTGATGTTCATCACATCGCAGCACCAATCAATGAAAACACGACAAAATGTCTTCTAACTGTAGCCATGGCCACCCACCCTTTTGAAATATATATTCTTCAGTTAGAGATGATATATTTTCATCCAGTTACTTTACTGAACAATCTTTAACTGAAATATATGAAATATATGCTAAATGCTATAGTCAAATGTAATCAAAATATAATCGGGCAGTAAACCCGAGATAGCAAAAGGTGGAAAAATGGAAGACTCTCCTGAGGTAGCAAATTTGAAACACAAAAAACACACAACCTATATAAAATGCAACATTGGAATGCGGAAGGCTTGTTCAAAATCAGTCATTTATATTTTTACTTACTACAGCAATATAGTTTAAAGATGTCACTCTGTGGCTATATTCCTTAAGTTAGAGGGCTAATGAATCACTCCTTAAGGACCCTTAAGGAGTAACAAAGCTAAATTCAGTTTGTTCATCTATTCAACAAGAAATTGGTGCCATTAAGTTTGAAAATCTATTTTGGGGGAGTAAATTGTTAAGTATTCCTCATTCATTGAACTGCATGCAGAAACCCAGAAAGTTGGATACAGCCCTGAACCAAAAACAAAAACATAATTTGCTGCATGGTTCCTAATTCACAAGGAAGTGGAGACAGTGACTTGGGTTTCTGGATATACATGTGGATATAGATTGTCCTCAACTCCATTGTAAAGTAGCTGTTGAAAATATTTGTCTGAATTTTATCTATTTGCTTTTTTACAGTGTGCAGTTTTACTAATTCCCTAAAGCTCTGAGATAATATTTTCACGATCAAGACACAGAGGTTCCCAATAAATGAACAATCTGCTTAAGTGAAACGCATCTTCAAAATAAAAGCAACTCACTTCTCGATGAAAGAATCAAAATATCCCTGCATAAGTGAAAATGAGAATCATAGAATAACAGAGTTGGAAGGGACCTTGGAGGTCATCTAGTCCAATCCCCTGCTTGAGCAGGAGAGTCTATTCTTAAAATTAAAATCTTAAAATTACAAACATAGCTCTGAAGTACTAGGTAGTTCATTTTCAGACAAAAATACATCCAGCATCTGGTTTTATATTTTTGTCTTCAAAAACACAGATTTCATTTGGATGTTCACCAGCCAGTATGCATAAAAATATAATAACATTTCCTGCTCAACAAAGAAGATAAAACTTCAACCTGCTAAGTTATAGTTAAGTTATGATATGAAGTGGGTGCCCGGATCATTGTCACAACTGATAAAATCAAGGTGGCTCAGGTGAGACATGAAAACATCCAAATGGTCTGTTCAGACTTAATAGCACTTCTACAGCACCTTGCTACTCTTTCCACTCCTGAGACTTCGCAAATTCTTGTGTGGAAAACTTTGGCAAGGCGGTTACGAAGATCATGTCACACAGAGCTCAGAAGCCCAAAGTGGAGGCTTGCTGCCATATGGAATTCTTTCCTGGGTTCCTGAGCTGCAGGTAGCAACAGCAGAAGCAGCTGCCATCCCACTTTCTTCCTCCTTCCTCTCCTCAGAGACCTCCAGGAAGCCTTCTGAATCTTCATATGGCCTTTCTAGGACTTTCAAGACTCTTCTCACCTGTAGAGAAAGGAAAGGAAAACAAGACACCAGCACAGGAATGTTCTTAATAGTGTCCTTTGGATCTAGAGCCCACACCCCACTCCTGCACATCTCACAAGAATTTGATGGGTTTTATTCCTTTTTGCAGAAAATCTACAATGATTTTTCTTGACCCTGAACTTGGGTGATGGAGATTAGTGGTTGTTCAATGTTATTGTTGCTTTGGTTTTAACCACTGATACATCACCCAGAATTCCTGCAATGAAGTGTGTGGGCAAAGAAAATAACCTATAAATATGGGGAAAACTGCTCACCTCTAGAAAGTCACCATTTTCTGCTGCTTCAATAGCCCTTTGAGCAATGTAGTTCCTCAATATGTATTTTGGATTGCTGGCATTCATAATTTTCAGACGCTCATCATTCCACGTGTCAGTATTGCTAATGTGTTCCATTTCCTTTTCTAGCCTAAGTCTGAAAACAGAATAAAAACGAGGGCCTGGATCAACACAGTTTGTTAAATATCTGAAATGATTCATTTAAAAGTGACTGATAAATAAAAGACAAGCACTTGAATATGTTTCAAAAGTATGCAATTCAGGATAAATCTCATAGTAAATATATAATATTAACAAAAGAAAAACTAAGAGTTATGTAATAGCATTAGACACAAACATTAATCTGCGTTTCACGGGACAATAACCTCACCTGTACTTCTGCAGCCAATTTGTCCAGGTTTTTTTATTTCTACTGATTAAATCGGAAGCTGTTAATTGCTGCAGCTTAGAGAACTGTTCTATTCGTTCCAATTCCTTATTGATATTAGATTTTGTTCCAAATAAGGCAAAGAGTTGTGGGTTAGACTGTGCTAACATCAGCATCATGGAAAGTTGTCTAGGAAAAAACACTTAAATCAATTTCATATTAACCTGTTATTAGGCATTATACTTGTCAAGAGTTCTTTCTTATCCTTCTAAAGCTGTGTTTGTCAAACTTGATAACTAAGACGTGTGAACTTAAATCCCAGAATTCCCCAGACAGAATGCTGTCTGAGGAAAACTAGAAGTTGAAGTCCAGAGGTGTTAAAATCAACAAGTTTGAAAAAATACTGTTTTAAAGGCATGTTTAAAAGTGGGCAGCTTTTCATAGATCACCTGTGCTTTTAACTCTATAACATAACAGGCTGTGTCATTTCAAGCTCCCCCCTCCCCAAAGATCCTTAAAATACATTATGAATGGAACCACAAAGCACGCCTTCCAATTAAGGGGAAAAAAGGTCATATACAGGTAAAACTCAAAAAATTAGAATATCGTGCAAAAGTTCATTTATTTCAGTAATGCACCTTAAAAGGTGAACTTAATATATGAGATAGACTCATTACATGCAAAGCAAGATAGTTCAAGCCATGATGTGTCATAATTGTGATGATTATGGCTTACAGCTCATGAAAACCCCAAATCCACAATCTCAGAAAATCAGAATATTATAACATGCAATCAATAAAACAAGGATTGTACATAGAACAATATTGGACCTCTGAAAAGTATAAGCATGCATATGTACTCAGTACTTGGTTTGGGCCCCTTTTGTAGCAATGACTGCCTCAATGCGGTATCGCATGGAAGCTATCATCCTGTGGCCTGCTGAGGTGTTATGGAAGACCAGGATGCTTCAGTAGCATCTTTCAGCATTTCTGCATTGTTCAGTCTCATGTCTCTCATCTTTCTCTTGGCAATGCTCCATAGATTCTCTATGGGGTTCAGGTCAGGCGTTTGCTGGCCAATCAAACACAGTAATCCCACGGTCATTGAACCAGGTTTTGGTGCTTTTGGCAGTGTGGGCAGGTGCCAAGTCCTGCTGGAAAATGAAGTCAGCATCCCCATAAAGCTTGTCTGCGGAAGGAAGCATGAAGTGCTCCAAAATCTCCTGGTAGATGGCTGCATTGACCCTAATGAAGCACAGTGAACCAACACTAGCAGATGACAACACAGACTGTGGAAACTTCACACTGGACTTCAAGCATCTTGCAGTGTGTGCCTCTCCATTCTTCCTCCAGACTCTGGGTCCTTGGTTTCCAAATGAGATGCAAAAGTTGCTCTCATCAGAAAAAAAGGACTTTGGACCACTGAGCAACAGACCAGTTCTGTTTTTATTTAGGCCAGGTAAGACGCTTCTGACATTGTGTTGCTCAGGAGCGGCTTGACAAGAGGAATACAACATTTGAAGCCCATGTCCAAGATCTGTCTGTGTGTGGTGACTCTTGATGCACTGACTCCAGCCTCAGTCCACTCCTTGTGAAAGTCCCCAACACTTTTGAATGGCCTTTTCCTGACAATCCACTCCAGGCTGCTGTCATCCCTGCTGCTTGTGCACCTTTTTCTTCCACACTTTTCCCTTCCACATAACTTCCTATTGATGTGCTTTGATGCAGCACTTTGGGAACATCCAACTTCTTTTGCAATTACCTTTTGAGGCTTTCCCTCCTTATGGAGGGTATCAGTGATGGTTTTCTGCACAACTGTCAGGTCAGCAGTCTTTCCCATGATTGCGATTCCTACTGAACCAGACTGAGAGACCATTTAAAGGCTCAGGAACCCTTTGCAGGTATTATGGCTTATTAGCTGATTAGAGTGGGACACTTTGAGCCTAGAATATTGAACCTTTTCACAATATTCTAATTTTATGAGATTGTGGATTTGGGATTTTCATGAGCTGTAAGCCATAATCATCTCCATTATGACAAATCCCGGCTTGAACTATCTTGCGTTGTATGGAATGAGTCTATCTCATATATTAAGTTCACCTTTTAAGTTGCATTTCTGAAATAAATGAACTTTTGCACGATATTCTAATTTTTCAAGTTTCACTTGTATAGCCAGAAAAAGCATGCTGAACACATCAAAAGGATCAGAACCATCAGCTTTCAACAACTTCCAAAATACCACTGGAGGGGAGCTGTAGGAATCTCTGGAAAGATAATGTTTTGGAGGGTCTCTGAATTAGTTGTCTAATTCATCTTTTTATTTTCCCTTCTCTATTGGTATTTTACTTACAGCAATTCCTTAATCCAGACATGTGTAACAAAAATGGAGATCTAGTGTCAGAGCTGCTCCACCACATCCTTGCACATGCTTATGAAAGGACATGTTTCATTATAAATTTGTAATCTTATCATATTTTATAATTTGCAATATTATAAATGTGTAATTTTTAGGTCCAAGAATCCTTGGAGTTAAATATGCCATTTAACCAAGTTTAAATTTAACTAATTAAATTACCATTCAATTAAATAAGTTGAGCCTTATTTTTATAAGATGGCAAACCACAGTATCTGCTCATTTCAACTCATAATTGCTTCTAGCAGCTAATAACTTAACATCTCCTTTTTAATTTCAATGTAGAAGAAAATGTTATTTCAGCCCCCTGGCCAAAGGTATAAGAACATTGTAACAGCAAGGTTGAACTTTAGCAGTCAATCTACATATTTAACTATTCCATAGCTATATTTTAATATACACAATTTAATTTGTCATCAATTAAATTATTCTCTCTCACAAAAACTGACACAGCATCATTACGCGCACGGCACAGTCTCATGGCTCAATATACCTGGGATCCATCTGAGGCTTATAGGCAACTTTCAATTCCTCCAATGACGCACATTGTTTTGAGATCTGATCCAGAAACTCTTCTAGGTTTAAAGGATCAAAATCCACAGGAAATGAGTTCAACAAGCGGAAAGTATTTGTAAAATCTGCACCTAAAGAGCAGATTAAACAAGAATGTTAATTTCAGCCATATAAGAAAGTCTCCTCTTTTTCTTTCAACTTTCTATAACTGAGTTCCAAGTATTTTTACAATTGTTAATATTTTAATATATCATAATTATCCAAATGTTCAAATTGATTTTCTTTTTTTAGTGTTCTTCAAGTGATTCGTACTCACCTGTGATGTGCATAGTCTCCAAGAGTTCCAAGACCAGCTTATGATCTTCATTTATCTGAAGCTGAATTAAACCTAGTTTCCTTCTCATGATTTGCAAATAATGCTTTTCAAATTCTGCATCGTATTCCTCCTCCAGAATGGGCATGCTGATTTCTAGTGGAAGTTCTGGGACTAAGGCTTCAGCAAATTTGGTTAGATTCCACTTACAAATCTCTGGTTGCCTATTATAAGCATATCGTCCTGAGTTATCAGATCCATTGCAAATGTGTTCAGGGTCGTATCTAGAAAAAATACAAGACATAAAATGTAAAATGATATCGGATAATAAGTGAACTGATCTCGATACGTGGCCCAGAATCATTAAATACTGCAGGAAGCATTTAGATATTTGAAGATAATATTCATCACTTTCAAAGATGTGTTAAATCAAATCCAAGACAGTTACAAACACAAACTTACAAACAACAGATAAAGATTGGAGGGGGAGGGAATCAGAGGATATAAGCTGGTATTACATTCATTTTAAACACTGTATCATCCAGTGTTTATCATCCAGATAGCATTGTTATTCTAAATAACAATTTCAACAATATTTATATGCTATATAGTCCTTCAGAATGGTCTACCATTAGGGACAAGATCTTTTTGTAGTTCATCTCTCTCCAACTTGAACTGGGTCTAGGACTGTGATGGCGAATCTATGACATGCATGCCGGAAGTGGCACGCAGAGCCATCTCTCCGGGCATGCCAATCATTTCCCATTGCTCTTCCGGTTTCCGGTGCACAGCTGGTCTTCATGTGTACGTGCATGCCAGAAACCGTAATCTCAGTTTCCCAAGGCACGCATGTGTGCTGGGGAGCTGCTCTTCCGGTTTCCGGTGCTCCCCATGCGCACTGACTCCTGCTTCAGCACTCGGTGCCAAAAAAGGTTCCCCAACACAGGTCTAGGATAACTTGCTGTGGCCAACTCACCAGGTCCAACTTGCCACAGACAATTCGCTGTGAGACAACTCACCATGGCCAACCCACTGTGCAGGACAACTTGCCACAGGACAAGAGTTACACTAATATTGAAGAAATGATGGAATGGAATAATTAAGGAAAGGATACTAAAGGAGGGACAAGATGAAAGGTGAATGACAAAATTAAAATATTTTTTAAATTATTTTAAATAATTCAATCAAATTGTTGAATTGTCCCATGGTACGTTCTTCCGCAGCGAGTTGGCCATGGTGAGTTGCCCTGTGGTGGGTTGGCCATGGTGAGTTGGCCACAGCAACTTGGCTGTAGTAAGTTGGCTGTGGCAGTTTGCAGGAAGGTAGTCTCATCTCTCCATCTTGTCAGAATGAGACTTCTATATACAAAATCAATCATGTACTAATTCTACGAATATTTAAACAAATCACATGGCAAGAAGACAATTTATCTGAAATAATAATTCAAAAATTCTTCCACTGTCTCTAAGAAAAAAATACTGGAACTAAATTATTGACCAAAATGGCAAAAGCGCATCAATACATTGTAAGCAACCCGATTGTAAGTACACTAACCTATCCATAAATCCAAAAGGTCCATAGTCAATTGTAAGTCCAAGCACACTCATATTATCTGTGTTGAGCACACCATGACAAAATCCAACACACTGCCATTCAGCAACCATCCTGGCTGTCCGTCTTGATACCTTGAAACATATACCAATAAATTGTCATGCTCCTTTCATCTACAAATTACAACTGTGTTGTAATGACATGGTAAACAAATGTGTATGTTAAAAGTTTTCTGTTCTAGCATTCATACAGTTTTACATTTCAGTATCTAATACAGCTTTTAATTTGGAAGATACTCTTCGTATAAGCCTCAGAGCAGAAAATGGGGCAGTGGGACCTTAATTTTTGCTGCCTGTGGAAGTTTAACTTCACTGGCCCTTAAATAATTTTCTCTTTTCATAGACTAACAAGTACTTCAAAAGTACCTTGGAGAGTCTGAATTTATACAATTAGCACAAAATAAACTTAAAATGAATGTTCCAGGAATGCTCTGTAATAAAAGAAAACACAGTAAACTAATATCTTCCTAAGATAACACAATAAATTTAGAGATTGAGAGATTGCATGATGCTATTTAAACAAGCTTGTGAATATGAATTTTTCCATTCAGCTTCCTACTCAAGGATAAGCAAATGAGAAAAATTAGCCTAAATTAACTATGGCATTAATAACGGACTATTGAATGCCTTTGAAGGAGAAGTGTAGATTAGCAATGAATACTTTAAATTGTCAGCTCTTACCTCTCGAAAGAAAGCAGCATTTCTCTGAACAATATTGTCAGGGTGTGTTTGTAGAATATCTGGATAGAATGTGCTGATCACATAATCAAGCATTTGAATTCTAATATCATTTCTATCAACACTGGGACCTTTACGTCCTGTAAATTCATCAGAAGATTTAAAAATTTCAAATGATCCAAACCTGTTTAAAATAGGAATTGCCAATTACCCCATCCATTCATAAGGTATTTTGACATTTCAGTATGATCTTTTTTCTCTGTAACTAATTTTTTAAAAAGCACACTTAACCATAAAATGAAAATAAACTGTTTTCTGATATAATTAATAATAAACTAATATTAATAACATCTATCTCAGGACCTTGAAAAGGACTTTATAGGTGGAAAAAATGCCAAATCCAGTATAAATATCTGGCTGACTGTGTGACCAAGCATATTCATCTCTAAATCTTCAGTCTTATATATATATATATAAAAATAGCTAAATAATAATTCAGAAATGAAACGAGTTATTGAGTTGCAAAAATGCATCTTCCAGATATTGGTCTAGCAAACAAAAGCTAGTCATACTAGTTTTGTGATCTCAGAAAACACTGAAGATGAACGTTTACAATATATCATGACACTATGCAAACATCTTCTGGACCTAATAAGAATTTATCCACATTCTGTTATAAAGAACATGTTTAATATCACACCCAACCAGAACAATTACCGAATAAATGTTGGTGCTATTCTTAGTACGATTGTACACTTTTCTTTTTTGGGATTTCCATCATAAAATATATCCCGAATAACTTCTGAATCCGATGTTACACATGTCCCTGCTCTGGTGGTTGGTATTCCTAGATGAAACATAGCTTCACTGCAAAGGAATTCTCTTATGCTGGATCTCAGAACTTTACGGCCATCTGCTTGTCTGAAAATAATACAATAATATGTGTAAATATGATGTAATTTCAAAACTCAACACTAAAAGTAGCACATAGGGCCAAAAATTATCCTAGATGTTAAAGAATCTTTGAAGGTTCAAGCAACCAAAATAAATTTGTTACTTTAAATATTTTCCAGCTCGAGTATTTCCAACCTAACAAGCATGACTGATTGGCTTTAGTATAATCCCAGCCTGAAATGTACAACTACAAAATGATCATTTCTGACATTTTAGAAACACAATTAAAAATAGAAAATGGGAGAAAAAGGAGTGAAACTTGGTAGATTAGAATCACAGACCTTCTTTAAAAAAATTGTTTCCCATATTACACCATTTTATAATGTTCAAAGCCTTTACTGTCATCGTACATCACATCATGTATTGTATACAACAAAATTGTAATTTGTTAACTTCGATGTTGCCTCAAAATATAGGTTTATCACTTAATATGACTAAACTCAATTTGGTTGAATGATTTATTTGGGATCCAATGACTAAATAAATCATTATTTGTACATTGCCCAGAATCTCTTTTTGAGGGAGACAAGTGATTTCTAAATTAGACAGATAGACAAAAGGCATTAGGGCTAGAAACTGGGAGACTATAAATTCTACCTCTGCCTTCAGCACAAAATCAGCTGGGTAACTCTCTGCCAGTCCCTCTCACACAGCCCTAGGAAGGAGGCAATGGGCAGCCTCTTCTAAAATCTTGCCCAGATTTTATTGGGGGGGGGAGAGACAAATGCATGCAAATTAGATCCTACTGCTTTGGGGGGAAAATTCTGAAGTTTGAATGAGAACTAAGATCATAAACCAGTTGGGGAATTGGGAATAAATCCAGAAAGGGATTTACTTCCACAGAGTCACATAGCCATCTGAATCCAACTTTTGTTTTGTTCAGTAATCTAAATTAAAACATCCCTAAGAGAATAAGTGCTTGACTCCATAATCAACTTCCATGCGGAGCTGGACTTTATGCAGAGTCCAGATAATAGTATCTGACCAAGGGCCTAGGCTGAGACAAGGAACCCAATCCAACCGGTATATACAGGATCCTAGAGCTGCAAGAGTTCTCAGAGGTCATCAAGCCCAACCCGCTGCATGCAGGTTACTGCCACTCACCAAAGCCCCAGGAGCTTCTGGCACTCAGCAGCTGGCAATTTCAGTTACCCAATTACACAGACAGACACACACACACAGAGAGAGACAGACAGACACACAGACACAGAGAGAGAAAGAGAGAGACAGAGACACACAGAGAGACAGACAGATATATAGAGACATAGAAACAGAGACAGATCCACACAAACAGACGAGAAAGAGATAGATAGATATAGATGATAGATATAGATAGATAGATAGGTAGAGATAGATAGATAGATAGAGAGAGAGAGAGAGAGAGAGAGAGAGAGAGAGAGAGAGAGAGAGAGAGAGAGAGAGATAGATAGATAGATAGATAGATAGATAGATAGATGATAGGTAGATAGATAGATAGATGGATGATAGGTAGATATAAATAGATAGTGAGAGAGAGAGAGAGAGAGAGAGATGGATGGATAAATAGAGATAGATAGATAGATAGATAGATAGATAGATAGATAGATAGATAGATAGATAGATAGATAGATAGATAGATGATAGGTAGATAGATAGGTAGAGATAGATAGATAGATAAGATAGATCGATAGACAGACAGACAGACAGATGATAGGTAGATAGATAGATAGATAGATAGATAGATAGATAGATAGATAGATAGATATAAATAGTTAAAGAGAGAGAGAGAGAGAGAGACAGACAGATATAGAGACACACCCAGACAGATCGACTGACCTACAGCAGCTCCTCCGCCTCTCTTTACCTGGAGAAAGGGGTGAGTCCGGCGCCCTTGAGCTGGATCTCCCAGCGCTCCCCTCGCGGGTTCAACACCTCCCCCAGGTACATGGCCGCGCCGTCGCCCAGCTGCCCCGCAAAGCTGCCAAACTGGTGGCCGCAGTAGCAGTGGGCGGCCGGCTCCGCTCCGGCCAGCAGCCGGTTCCCGCTGAAGCAGAGCGCGGCCTCCTCTTCCTCCTCCGGGCTCTGCGGTTCCCTCAGGCCCAGCAGAGCCAGCGCCGGCGCGGAGAAAGCCACCAGCCGCGGACCCCGCACTGGCGTGGGCAGAACCCGGGAAAAGCAGGAGCCCGAGACGGGCCGAGGGACGTTCTCCTCGCTCGGATCCAGCGGCAGAGCCCGCAGAGCCCGGTTGTCGAACCGCAGAGCGCTGAGCCACCGCGGGGCCGGCGTCGAGGACGAGGCGGCCGCCTCCATGCTGACGAGGCGAGTGGCCGCCGCCAACCAGCCGGGCAACGATCCCAAGCGACCGAAGCAGCGGCGTTTACAGCGCAGAGCGGCGGCCATCCATGATTTGCGCCGTCTCGGCCACCGTCGGCCGGATCGTCTTGTCACGCAGCTCTTCATCCCGCCCTCAGCTTCTCCATGCGGCCTATCCCAATTGGTTCGCCGAGACACGCCTCCGGCCGTTCATCCTATCACGGCACGGAGAGGCTTAGCCAATCCGAGGAAGGGATATGTTGAGACGCGCAACATAAACATAAAACGTCTCGATTTCAGGTTAACAGAGTTGGAAAGGGACCTTGTTGGTCATCTAGTCCAACCCTCCCCTCCCCCGCCCAAACAGGAGACCCTTGCCTGCCCCATTTCTGACAGGTGGCAGTCCAGTCTCTTCTTGAAAGCTTCCACGACTTCTGATGGCAAGCGGTTCCATTGGTTAATTGCTCTCCCCATCAGAAAATTTCTCCTTAATTTATCTGTCAGTTTTAGGTGTTTTCCTCAGTGCTGATTCCTGCCATCCACCCGCCAGGGCTAAGCCAAGATGCCAGTAAGGCAGAGAGGCTTAATAGCCCTGTAATAGTGGGTTAATCCAGGGTTTCTCAATCTTGGCAACTTTGTAAGATGTATGGACTTCCAAATTCCTAGAATTCCTCAGTCAATGTTGTGAATCAATAAATACTTAATAAAGATCATAAAAGAGCTTGAAGCAAAGTGCAGGGTTCAGGCCCTGCACTTCTGATTGGCCGATAATAGCGACATCAGATTGGTCCGTTCAGGAGAATCTGATTGGCTATTAACGAGCCTCTTCCATTGGTTAATGGAGCTAGGGCTCCCTGTGTTTTCATTGGTTAAATAAGTTAAGAGTTGCCTATATAAAGGGGCCCATCGTGGCCATCAGTTGAGCTGTTTTCACATGTAAATAAAGAGTTTGAAGTTCACTGTTTTACTGTAGGCTTGCCTCCATCCTTGCACCCATGCTCAGAACATGACAGTCAACATGCTGAGTAAAAACCATGGGGCTATCACATGTTCCCAGATGCAGCATAGACAGGCTTTGCATCGTTTTAAAAGATTTAAAATCTTATGTCCACAGCATGCGCTCTTAAGGTAATGCTTTATTCCCTTTTCCTAATTCTGCTTGTGCTCTGGATGCAAATTAGGATGGTTTTCGAGTGTTGGGGATGAAGATGCAACCAGATGTTGGAGCCTGTGCAGATCCCATTGACTGTTGCAGAAGATGCTTCCCCAAGAAAGGCTGCCTATGCCCAATTTTGCTTTAGGTTGCAGGAGAGGCTGGATCCTGGGCATCCCCAGAGGTATCCCTCTGAATAATGTAAGATTGCAGCTTTCCAAAGTGTTCATGAAGCCTTCTATTAGACTCATGGAAATAGGCAATCCATACAAACTATTGGAAACATAGACAATTGGGTGCCCTTTTTTATTTATTCGTTTGTTTAATTAATTTAGTCAAGCATGTGTTAGATAACAGGTATAACTATAAACATGATTATTAACACATGAAATGGATACGAATAAAAGGGAACATTAGGACAGGGAAGGTAGGCATGCTGGTGTGCTTAGGCACACCCCTACAGGCCTCTTAGGAAAGGGGTGAGGTCAACAGTATACAGTCTAAGGTTAGAGTTTTGGAGTTTGGGAAAGAAACCACAGAGTTAGGTCGTGTATTCCAGGCATTGACCACTGTTGCTGAAGTCGTATTTCCTGCAATCGACTTTGGTGCGGTTTACCTTAAGTTTGTATCTATTGTGTGCTCGTGAATTGTTGTGGTTGTTTTGAAAAAGCGCAAGATCTTTAAAACAAAAAGGCTCTAAAGAGTTTTCTCTAATCTGGAAAATGGGAAGAATCTATTTAAATTTATATTACATTACATTAAATTAATTATTTTAATTAAATATATTTAAATATTTTATTTAAATATATTAATTAAATTAAAATAAATTAAAATATATTAAATATATAAATGGGAAGACTTCTAAATGCACTTTTCAAAGCATCTACTTTCTATGGACATCTGGGCAGGGAAAAAAAAGATTATGTTAAGGGAAGTATAACTTGCAATCAAAGCTCCATACTCTGTTCATGTGTTGGGTTTCACAGACAAAGGGGTGGAATTTCTGTTATACCTGCCATCTTGGCTTCTGTGCTGAGCCCTGCACAGCCCCTTGATCCTACATTTAAATGGGGTGATTGAAAATGGGAGGGGAAATGAAACCAGGGGGTATTTATTTATTTATTTGTATGGCTGCCCATCTCAGCAAGTGACACTGGATGCAAAAATAAGTATGAGTATCTTGGCGACGTTTTGGCGAGGTCCCACTCGCCATCCTCAGGCTGGTGCTTTCAGCTTCGTGCCAGTGCAAGCAGTGAGATACTCTTAATCTTACACGGGAAAAGACCCGAACACACCTAGACCTACATACATACATATATATAATTAATAGTATGGATATTAATAGTAACTAAGGGACTATTATGGCTATATTGTTATACATTTTTATAATAGGTTAAACCGTTAAAGGGAGAAAATGGGGAAAGTGAATAAGTAAAGGGGTGGCAAGCTCGAATTGATAATAAAAGGGGGGAAACCTTTGAATGGAATAATTATATGTGGAAAAAACTGCAAATGTGACGGATGTAAGAAAATGTGTGTAATTATTATGGAAATTCAATGGAGAATATTGTTAAATAAGACAGGAGAATATTTAAAGACAAATGAAATAAGCTGTAATATGATGAGATTGTATAAAATAAGAGTAATGAATATAGAAAGTGAATAAGAATATGAATAATACTGTTAAATAGTGTATGAGATTATTTAAAGAAAAATGTAATAAGTAATAATATGATATGGATATGTAAGCTGGTATGTAATTATGGTCACATTTGTATTGAAATGTGAAAACCTGGAACCACATTGTTCCCCTAAAAGATAAAAAATAAAAAATTCATTCAAAAAAAAGAGAGAGCAGCGCATAGAAGCTACTTCAAAGACGAGGTACCCTCTATGCTTTTCAGTTTCTTGTTTCCTCAATCACGTTAGCATCATTGCTTGTCAGCTGTAAGAAAGCATGGAATGATACCCTGTTTCTCCAACAATACGGCCTCCCCCAATACGAAGTCCCAGCATGTTTCATAGGCATGAAATGAAATTAAGCCCCTCCCCCCAAATTAAGGCCTATATTAAAACAAGTGAAATGGGGGGGGAATGGGGGGGGCTTGCCGTTAGGAAGTACTTTTGTGGCACACCCAGATATAGTGCTGCCTGCGTTGACCCCGATACGAAGTGCCCCACCAACGCCGAGGTCAACATCCAAGCTGTCGCTGCCCGCCTGAAGATGCGGGGGGGGGGGAATTAAGTCACCCCCGAAAAGACGGCCTAGCCATTTTTTCGGGGCTAAAAAAAAAAAAAAAAAAAAGACCCGACCTTATTATATGAGAAACACGGTAGTTCAAAATATCGAAAGGCAACTAACTGCATTCCACAGGGATCTGCAGGTGGGGATCAAATGATTAAGGCAATATTGCACTGTCAGACCCTGTTGTGGGTATCACGACATTTTGTGCATATAGGAAAGAGGTAAGCTTGTTGAAAATGGTGCAACACTGCTTTTGTCATTTTCATAGAATTGGACCCTGTGCACACTGCTGCTGCTTGCTTAGTTCTGCATTAGAAAAATCAATTCCCAGTATTCTGCTCCTAAGCCAGCCTTTATCTTTCTTCAGTAACAATATTTTTCTTTTTCTTTTTTTTATCTTCCCTGCATTTTAACAGACAGTGCTATCAAAGCAGGTAAGAACTGACATTGGCTGTTATGCAAATGACTAAGAGGACCTGCAAAAGACAATCGAATTTGATGATACCTTAACAGTGTCCTGAGCTTTCTTTATTTTTGCTGCAAGTTTAATCCATTTCATCTCTGAGATCTAAATAGAAATAACCTCTCACTAATTGTAATCTAAATTACAGTATGTCTATTGCTTATTTAGAATACCTATATTTGTGATGGCAAGCATAATCCAACCGTCAGCAGGGTTATAGAAAGCCTATTCACATTTGTGAAATTGGGCGTTGGTTCTTACCTGATACGCCATTTCTCTTGAGCTGAGAGGATCGTCCAGAGAGTGGGTGGAGCTTCAGTCTCTGCTGTTGTAGGCTGAGCTTAATTTCTGAGGAACGCTCCACCTTCCATCACGTGGCTTGCCATCGCGTTCCCCAGTTTATGCGAAGACGAGAGGAAAAACAGGCATTCGTGCTCTCCTCTTGCTAGACTTAAAGTGCATTGGCCGAAACAAGACCCCGCCAGACGGTGAAAGGAAAAGGGAAGGGCTGGACAATCCTCTCAGCTCAAGAGAAATGGTGTGTCAGGTAAGAACCAACGCCCATTCTCCTTAGAGCTGTTCGGATCGTCCAGAGAGTGGGACATACCAAAGCTGGGGCCTGTCCTACGGGAGGGACACCGTCTTGTCTGTTGACTCTTCGGGATCCCTGAGCACCCTCTGAAGGTCCCTTCTCCCAAAAGAAGCCTCCGCAGCGGCATACCTATCAATTCTGTAGTGCCTAATGAAAGGCGACGGGGAGGCCCACGTTGCTGCCTGGCAAATGTCGAGTATAGGGGCCTGGGTAGCCCAGGCAGCTGATGTCGCCGCACTCCTGGTGGAGTGAGCCGTGATACCCCTGGGCACTTGGAGGGCCTGGGCCTGGTATGCCCTTGAAATGGCTGCCCTTATCCAATGGCCTATTGTGGTTGAGGGTACCTTGAGCCCCTGTGACTTTGGTTGAAAGGAAATAAACAGGGCCTCGGATTTGCGGAAAGTCTGAGTACGTTTAATATATATCCGCAAGGCCCGTCTGATGTCTAAGGTGTGCCATAGGCTCTCTCTTTCATGAGTTGGCCTGGGGCAAAAATTGGGGAGGATAAGCTCTTGAGCCCTGTGGAAAACCGAGTTAATTTTAGGTAAAAATGAAGGGTCAAGTCGGAGGACTACCCGGTCAGAATGGAAGATACACAGGTCTTTCCTGACTGACAGAGCAGCGATCTCTGAAATCCTCCGGGCTGATGTGATCGCCACCAGGAACACTACTTTGTAGGATAGGAACTGGAGAGAGACTGCTCTTAGGGGTTCAAAGGGTGACTTAGTGAGGGAAGTCAGGACTCTGTTGAGGTCCCAGGTTGGGTACCGGTGAAGGGACGGTGGTCGTAAGTTTGAGGCCCCTTTCAGAAAGGCACAGATGCGGGGATGGTGAGAGAGGGAACTAACACCCTCGCAGGAAATTACGGTGGATAGGGCTGCTACCTGACGCCTTAGTGTGTTGGGGGACAGTCCCTTACCGAGACCCTCCTGGAGAAAGTCGAGGATTTGGGCCACAGATGGGTTCGTTGGGTCAATGCGGAGATTGGCACACCATTTGCGGAAATTGTTCCAAGTGGCGTCGTAAATCCTTCTGGTGGAGGGACGCCTGGCTGCTAAGATGGTATTAATGACTTCAGTGGAGAAATTCTCCCTCTTCAGACGTTCCCGCTCAACCTCCAGACGGCTAGCTGTAGCCATTGGGGGTCTGGGTGAAGAAGGGGGCCTTGAGACAGAGAAATCCTGTCTGCTGGGATCCTCCGGGGGGGGGGGGGGCTATTGATTGGCTGCGGAGGTCTGCGAACCAGGAGCGACGGGGCCAATAAGGAGCTACCAGAAGCAATTCCGCCCTCTCGTGGAGGACCTTTTGTAGTACTCTGGGCACCAGTGCCAGAGGGGGGAAGGCGTAAAGAAGGCCTGAGGGCCACGGGCATCGAAGGACGTTGTGGTTCTCCGCCCCTAGGGACGGGAATCTGGAGATGAACCGTGGAAGTTGGGTATTGAGGGGGGAGGCAAACAAGTCTACCACTGGCAGGCCGAATATTGCTGTCGCCTCCCTGAACAGGGCTGGGTGGAGGTGCCACTCCGCCTGGTCTATGGTGGCCCTGCTCAACCAATCTGCCCGGGTGTTGTCGATGCCTGAAATGTGGTCTGCTCTGAGTGAGAGGAGGTGAGACTCTGCCCACCGACAGAGGCGCTCGGTCTCCCTCATTAGGCTTGAGGACTGAGTGCCTCCCTGCCTGTTGACATGAGCCTTTGCTGTTATATTGTCGGTGAGAATGAGGACGTGGCGGCCCTGAAGCTGAGGAAGGAAGCTGCGGAGGGCCAGGTGGATGGCGCGAAGCTCTAACCAGTTTATATTACACAGCCTCTCTGTCGATGACCATCTGCCCTAAGCTGTAAGGGAAAGAAGGTGGGTGCCCCATCCGGACAGACTGGCGTCTGTGGTGACGATGAGTCTTGGTGGCTCCTTGAGGGGGCAGCCCTTGTTGATCTTGCTCCACCAGAGGAGGGAGGTGAGAACCCTTGGCGAGACCTTGACCTTGCGCCTTGAGTTGCTTGACCCGGCCCTTTGATGCGGAAGTAGGAAACACTGGAGGGATCTAGAGTGGAAACGGGCCCAGGGAATAACGGAAATACAAGAGATCATCTTACCTAACAACTTGGTTAATTCGAGGAGAGAGACCTTCCTAAGTCGTCTGATGAGCTTGACTGATTGTTGGATGCTGAGTATTCTTTCCGGAGAGATGAACACCCTCCCTTTGACTGTGTCTATTATAGTCCCCAGGTGGGGTAGCCTAGTGGAAGGGGCCAGTTGGCTTTTCTTCCAATTTATGAGGAACCCGTGTTCCTGGAGGGAGATGAGGGTAGTATGGGTGTCCCTGGTGGCCTGTTCCCTGGAAGGGAAGAGGATGAGAATACCATCCAGGTAACAGTGGAGCCGCACCGGGATGGTTCTGAGGCGGGCAACCAGAGCGGCCAGGACCTTGGTAAAGGTCCTGGGGGCCGAGAGGACCACGTATTGGAAGTGTAGGTTATTATAGCTGAAACGCAGAAACTTGGAGTGGGAGGGTCATATTGGGATGTGTAAATATGCCTTGGAGAGGTCGATGGATGACAACCAGTCTCCCTGCTGAACTCCCAAGAGGATGGATTGCAGTGTGTTCATTTTGAATCTGCGGTATACCAGGTGGCGGTTTAACTGCTTTAAGTCCAAAATAGCCCTCCATCCCCCCGAGTGTTTGGGCACCACGAATAAGTGTGAGTAGAAGCCCTGTCCCCTCTGGGATAGAGGAACTGGCTGGATGGCCTGAATGTCCAGTAGGTGCTGAATTGCCGAATCCATGAGGTTGCGTTTGGTGTGGTTCTTGGAGAGGGGACATGTAATGTAGAAATCAGGGGGGTTAGAGAGGATCTCGAAGGCAAGGCCAAACCTGACGGTATCCCTGACCCAAGCGTCCGAAGTGGATGAGTCCCACCAACTGGCGAAGGCTTTAAGTCGCCCACCAATGGGGATGAGGTCCGGTGGCCTATCTGGAGCGCCAGAAGAGCCTGCTGCTGGAGCCACGAAAAGGCCTCTTGGTTTCCGCCTCTCCTGTGTCTATTGAAGGGGTCAGACCTGTCCTGGGGCTGTCCCTAACCAAAGGAGGGGGGCCTTTGGTACCTGGGAGGGAAGGGGGGTTGGGGATAGGGACGAAAGGGAGCCCTCCGAAAGGGCTGCAGAGATCTGGGATCTGACTTCCGGGTGAGGGAAGGGAGAAATTTCTTTTTATTCCTTCCCTCGACAAGGAGAGTATCCAGGGAAGGTCCGAATAGCTTATTTCCCACGAGGGGGGCAGAAGCTGGTTTCATCTTATTCTTGAGATCCGCCTGCCAGTGTCTTAGCCAGAGCAGGTGGCGGGCCGAGATGTGGGAGGAAATGGCGCAGGAGGAGAATTTTACTGAGTGAAAAGTGGCGTCTGCTGAGAACTCCGCTGCGGCCGTAATCTTGGCGATGTGCTGATGGGCGCGGATATTGGAGGTCGGGACATGTTGCTTAAGCTGGCGAAGCCAGCAAATGGATGATCTGATGAAGAAGGAAGCGGCCGTAGCCGCCCTAATCACCCATGTGTCCGACTGGTGAGCTCGCTGCAATGCCAGCTCCGACCGCTTCTCTTCTGGCCTGAGGGCCTCTAAAGGGTCGCTGAGGGCAGAGGAAGAGGTCAGGCCTACGACGGGCTCATCAACCTCTGGGGTGCTCAGCAGGCTGGAGAGCTCCGGGTCAAGGTTGAAGAACCTTTTATCATGGGCCAAAGGGGCCAGGGGGGGCAATTGAGGAGGCCAGTTGCTTGGACACCAGGTCCAGAAATATGGGGGGGGGGTTGGGATGACCTCGGCCTCCACCACCGGTTGTCTAAACATGGAGTCCTCAGGCCCTTCCAGAACCAAGAGGATGGGATCAGAGGGGCTCTGGGCAGTTAGGCCCGAGATGTTCCTGGCTTTGTAGAGGAGGGATTTGAATAGCTGGGGCTTGAAGAGCCCGACAAAAGCGGGTTGGTCCGGGGTGAGTCCTTCGTCCTCGGACATTTCCGCCTCTGATGGATCTGAGTCCGGAAGGGGTTCATTATGTTGTAAGGACCCCAGGTCAAATTATTCCTCCTCCTCGAAACTTCCGGTTTGCGTGGCTTCGGGGCAGCAGGAATTCGCGACAGCTCGTGATTCCTGCTGTGCTAGCCGTCGAGGTACCCCCGATCCAGATGGGTCAGGGGGATATGGCTGCCCTGTAGGGACAGCTGAAGAGAGAGGGGAGTCGGATAGGGAGGTGGGGGTATCGCAGACCCCCCCCTTCTCCGGGAAAACCCCTTTTTCCCAAGGCGGTGGAGCGGCGGTCAGCAATGGCCGCCACGAAGAAGCCAGCAACCGGGTAAGAACTGTGCTGGAGGAAGTGTGAAGAGTGAAAGTTCTGTCTGAGCCGGGTCAAGTAACACCTTTTAAATTGCCTGGAATTGAGCTGCTTGAATTGCTGGAGGATACATTCTATCCCTAAGAAGAGCGAAAAGCGGCAGAGAAGCTGTTAAAGGGAATTTTTTTTTTTTTTACTCTCCCACCCCACGGAAAAAGCAGAAATATTTGGATATATTAGACATTGAAAGTGGATTGCTTTGAAAGTTGAAGCTAAGAGACAAAGGGATTTTTGGACATTGAAAAATTTAAGAAATTGGAAAATCTCTGCTGGAGGTATGGTTTTTTTGATTATTTAAAATTGTCATTGCAAGTGGGAAGGGAGAAAAAATTGGAGCAGAAGCTGAAAAAGGAGGAGATTGTCTAGAACGTCTTTGTGGATCCCAAAAGAAGATATATCGTAATAGGACCTCTTTGATTAAAAATTAATTCAGAAAGAAAAAGAGAAGAAGGAAGAAAAGTATTAACTTTTGGAACTTTTTTTTTAATTGCTTTTGATTGTCTTTGATTAAAAATACTTGTGGTTGTTTTGGAAAAAGTTTCCCTTTTTATAATGGCATCGTCTGTGGATGAACTAGAGATTGAATATCAAAAATATAAAAAAGAAGATACTTTGGGCGCTTTGTTTCAATTCTTAGAAATGGCGTTATGTTCTTTTGAAAAGTTGATTACGCAGCAGAAGGACTGGGACAAGGAAGAAGAGGAAGAAGAAGCCATCTTTGATGAACAATGGGTCCCTTCCGGAGAGGAGGAGAAAAAGGATAAGAAAAAGGGGATTTTAAGAATTATAAAAACAACCAAAAGAGAGAAAAAGGAGCGAAAAGATGGAGGCAAGGTTAGAAAGCAAAGGAAAAGGAGCAAGAAAAGCGAAGAGAAAAAGCAAAGGGGTAGAAAGGGCAAGGAGAAGAATAAGCAAGAGAGAAAGGGGGGGAGGAGAAGCCTTAATGGGGGGAAGCAAGACTTAAAGAAAAAAAGTTTATTTAGAGACAATGGGTGAATTTAATTTAGATTAAAAGAGGGATTCTGGAGGGTATATAAGAGTGTGTTTTTATATGTATATTTAGAATATAAAATTTATTATGTAATTTTAGAATCTTTTAAACAGAATCCCAAGAAAGATTGCTATATGTAGTATTTCTAAGTTAGGGTAATGAGTTATAGATGTTACTCCAATTGGTGTACAGGAGAAGTATAGTAAAAGAAAAAAAAGATGAATGGATAATTGGAAATAGAACAGACAAAGAATGTTGTTGAAAATGGTAATAAGATATGGAAGGATATATATGCTTTTTTTTTTTTTTTTGGATTTTGTATATTGATAAAAGGCAATAAAATTTTAATTAATAAATAATTTGGATGGAAAAGAGAAGTAGGGACAAGATATGAAGTTAATATTATATGAAATATTGATATTATAATCTGGAAATGTTATGCCTTATTGGTCTTTTTTTATTATTTTTTCTTAGAAAAGAATTTATAAGCTGCTATGCCTTGATTCTTTGTGCATTGTTTTTATAAAACTGATAAAAATGGTTTTTTTATATATATATATAAAAAAGAAAATGATAATAAGATATGGAAGGAGATATGGGTTGAATATGATGTTTGAATTTGTGTCTGTGTAAAGAGTTTTAACCCGGGAACAGACAACCTTCAAAAAAGATCTTTTAGTTTTGTTTATGTTTTGTGTTTGTATGTTTGTGTATTGTGGTTATGGTAAAACTAACAAAATTTGTTTTTTATAAAAAAAAAAAAAGGAAAAAAGAATCAATAAAACCTTGGAGGAATGTTAGACGAGAATAATTTAAACAAGCCAGAAAGAAAAGAATATGATGACTATAAAATGGATAAATATGGAAGAGAAATGAAATTGAATAGGAGTAAAGAGAAATAATGAGAAATTTGCTGAAAGATATTTGTGTGTCCATATGGAGATGGGATAAATTGGAATTATGCTGTATAAAAATAATGTTTTGTTTGACTTGTAAGGATTTACAATGTTAAGAGGTTTTATGTGTTTATGTATTTAATGGTTAATGATGTGTTGTTTTATCTTTAAAATTAATAAAAATTTGTTTCAAAAAAAAAAAAAATTATTCCTCCTCCTCCTCCCTGCACAAATCTAGGTCCCCTTCCGCCTTCTCCTCGTCCTCCTTCACTGTCCTCCCCTGGAGGGGCACCTGATCATGAAACGGTTGCAGCATGAGAGGGAATGATCTTACAGATTCGGTGGCCTGCAGAGGCAACCCCGGTCTAGCCATCTGCTGCATTCCTTCTGCAATTCCCTGTCAGATAGCCATCTCCATCCAGGCTCTGAGCTGCTCCGGAACTGCCTGAATGAGAGGTTCCTCCTGGCACAGGCCGGCGGCCGTGGGTGTGAAAGTAGCCTCTGGAGTTCGCCTGGCTGGTGTTCCCGGGGCCTGATGCCCTTGAGAGGGCGAGCTGTGCCTGGATAGGGAGAAAAAGGCTGCAGGAGGGGGGGTAAGAGCGGAGGTGGAAGGAGTGGCTGGTGCTGGAGGTACTGAGCCTGTCTGTCTGGTGCGTTTGTCTATCTCTTTTTCTAGCACCTTGTGTCGTCTTAAGGCGTCCTTTTGTGAGGCTTTGATGGGCTCCTTAACCTGACTGCGCAGGTGGTGGGTCTTTGCTTTGGCCTTTAAGGAAGGACCTTTTGAAGGATTGCTTTCTGCCATTTTAGATAGTTAAGAAAGAGGATCAAATATGAGGCAGTTGGCACGCCTAGGGGTTGACCTACAACGAAGGCTGGGAGCCCTAGGAATTTCTTTTACACCCCCCCCGTTTATTATTTGCTTGTAATTAATCTGTTTGTCTCACTTGTTGTTATTCTCTGTATTTTTGCTCCGTATATAAATGATTTCTCCCCCCCCCCTTTTTTTTTGGTAAGCTTAGACCTACTCGAGCCTCTTAAGTTTTCTGATTTAATAACTTTTGAAGATTTTTATTTTATTTTATTTATTTTATTTTATTTATTTTATTTGTTTTGTTTTTTTTTTGTTTGTTTTTTTTGTTTTGTTTTGTTTTGTTTTGAAGGGCTGATCAGGATGATCAAAGGACAACAGGAGCCTTAAGGGCGAAGCCGGGCCTAAACCAGACTGCCGACCCAGGCGGAACTGGGCGGAAGTGGTGGGAATAAACCACGGCCGCTACAGCTGGCTGCGGGGAAAGCCAACAAAAGAAGGTGGGAACAGAAGCCTCCAACTGAAACAGTACAATTTTATTTCCTCAGCAGGCCTGCCGGTGCTGCTGTTTTAAATAGGCACGCTGCAGAGATCAGAAAGATAAGGTAAAACAAAATGGTGCCTGGCCACGAGGCGTCGCTCAAAATGGCAGCCACCACTACTTGGGCTTGCAAGGGCCCTTCTGCAGCGACCAGGAGGATCCCCAGGGACACTCCAAGGATCCCAGGGGAAGGACAAACAGAAAGAGACTAGCAAACGTTCAAACGATATAAAAAACGGAGTTCGGTGGGGCGGGGAAACGGAATGAAACGGAGCGTTTTAAATGAACTAAAGCAGCAGAAAGGCAATAGGAAAGAGTGGGGGGGGCAGCTTGAAATTTTGCTGGCCTACCCCCTGGCACCCCCTGGGGGGAGGACCTCCCAGGGAACTCTACTAAATAAGAAGGACCAACTGCGCAGGGCTAAGGGAAAAAAACACAATGAAGGGTTATATACAACCTGAAATGAAGCAAAAGACGAATCAAATTGGAATTTTCCTGAAACGGCCAAGAGCACATACAAAACACTGCCTACTCTGCACGAGGGCTGAGCATAAACTGGGGAACGCAATGGCAAGCCACGTGATGGAAGGTGGAGCGTTCCTCAGAAATTAAGCTCAGCCTACAACAGCAGAGACTGAAGCTCCACCCACTCTCTGGGTGATCTGAACAGCTCTAAGGAGAACATCATACTATAGTCAGCGATATGGATGGTCTCCGTATTCCATGCAGACACACAGAAAATATGTTGCTTTCAAAACTTCTTACGTAACAGCAAATCTGTCCAAAGGGACTTTTAAGTGCTGCAACACAAAAGCTGAACAATCTTGACTTGTAATGGCTTATGGTGTCACTCTCTCATTCAGTGAAAAACTGGAAAAATGTATTGGTTTTATATAACAGTTATTTCCACACTCCCTTATTTTGTTACACAGTTTTTTACCATTATTTTACAATGTACACAACCAACATTTCTATAAGTTTCCTTTTATGCTGGATATATAGGATATATTTAACCAATACTGAAACAGCTAGGGATGAATGAGGAATTCAAGATAATGACTACCCATGGTATCTATTCATATATGCTGTAGAATTCTGGGATATACATCAACAAATACCCAATACATTTTTTTAAAAATAAAACACAATTTATTGGTAAAGATGAGATACCTGCATACAGGTAGCTTTTATTTATTTTTGGCAAGTGGAAATACATACAGCACAACGTGCCTCAAGTTCATCGTTTAAGCATGAATCCATTCAAGTTAAGGCTTGTGTTTGCCATGTATCTTTTTTAAATCTTTTGTAATAATTTTCCAATTACAAATACTTCCAAGTAAACATTTAATTTACCAGATGTGGAAAACACAGAATAAAAATCCTATCCATGTTTATTGTGAATTAATTCCCACTAAACCTAATGGGAGTTATTTTTCAGTCTCTAGAGAACTGTGCTTGAAAATTGAAAATATTATATAAACTGTTCAATGAACTAAGGTGTAATACTCTATAGTTCCTCCCTTCAGCTTTCTAATTCCTCAAAAGGTAGAATAATTTTCACAGAATTTCCTTGTAAACATTTGATTCAACTTAAGTGTTAAAAGTTAAAGGAAACTGTAAGAATTAATATAATCCCTGTAGTTTATTAAACACTGCTTGTACATGATACCTTTAACTGTAATTTTTTTCTAGCCATGATCAAAAAAAGCAGTATGAAGAATAGTGACACAATCTTTGCACGCGTGTTGATTTGTATCTTTAAAAAAATCCCCCATCATTTCATGAATCAGACTCTATGCTTGTTCTGACAGATTTATTATGAGGGGAATATATATCGTTAAGGCTGTTTCTCTCTCCCTCCTCCTCCCCCCAATTGTACAATTACGGTACTTTGATTCTTGAATTCAGATCCCATATTATGGATCCATATTTTTCAACTTGTTGGTTGGGGATTTTGGGAGTGGAAATCTCACGACTGATTACAAGTGATTGGCAAAATCCCAAAACAAATGGATTCTAATGCAATTCAATAGCAAGATCAGGTTGTTGTTTCTGCAAGTATAGCAGCATACAGTGTCATTTATATACATATAAAAAAAACAAATTAAACTTCAGTTAGCAGTATTTGTTCCCCTTGCTGCTGGGGAGTGCAGCCCATTGGACTTTGGTTGGTATACCAATACTCCTATTGAATTAAAAAAAAGATGTCTTGAAGTCCCAAGATAGTTTTTTTGGTCTGACCTATGATGACATTTGTCTACTGCAAGTTCAGCAGTAAGAAAACGAAGGCCACGGACTCCAAGGGAAGCATTAAGCAAAGGCCTGGCCCTTATAGCCAATCGTACTTAAGTCCAAGTTTTTCAGCGGGACCTCAGCACTCCTCTCTGTTCCAGATTATGCTAAGAAAACAGACAGGAGCCTAGGAAACTTTCAAAAAAAGCAGGTTTCCAACAGCCCTCAGTTGAAGGTTTCGATTCTCATGTTTGCTGTGTTAAATAGGCAGTCAGAACACAGTTGTTACGGGTAGTCCTTGTTTAGTGACCACAATTGGGACCAACAACTTGGTTGTTAAGGAAAGCAAGTTGCTAAACGAAACCACAACTGTGCTTATGTTCTTACTTTAGCACTTCTTTACTTTACCGTCATAAATGCAAGAGTATGGACTTTTTGCATCGTAATTATCACTAAGCAAGACAATCACTAAATGAGATCCACTTGTAATTTCAATCACTAATTGTGCACTTTTATCCATCTTCCCAAAAGGTGAGGAGAGAAGAAACTAAGGGTTTGGGGTTTTTCCCCCCCCAAATTCACACAAGATGTAATCCTAACAATTTGTTTTCAGTGGGCTAAATGTTATGATCATTATGATCTGTAGAGAGGACAAAAATACACAATCCTAATTCTAATAGTATTTAAATATACATGAGAGGTTTTTTTTTTAAATGTGATGTTAAAAAGTTCAATTAGTTGAAAAGTACCCATAATGTAATGTTAGCAAAATCCTGACAATTTAAAAACACTAATATTTGTTAAAATAACATTCCATTTAGTCTTTTAATCGGTATTTTATTACATTCACATGGAATTGTGATAATAGCTCGCATGGTATTCAAGAAATGAAGGATAAATTCTACATAAAGAGCTGTTCCAGATTTTTTTTCCCAAAAAGGAGGAATGAAAGGAATGAAAAAGTCTACAGTATAGATGTATAATTTTCTCAGTAATTTTGAAACACTGATATTCACACCAACAGGAACTGAGAGTCCTGTAAATATAGGTTTTCTAACAAAAAACTGAAATAAAGGGAGGGGGGAGCAGATAGGCTGCAGCTAAACTTTTCATTTAAGGAAAAAGAAAAAAAAAAGATTGTTATAGAGGCCTAAAAGCAAAAGCATGATCCAACCAAGTTTCTGCACTCCTGAATGGGAATTGGAATTTTAAAGTGCTTAATTTTGGCTGAATTACGTCTGCTTAGTAATGCTAAAGGCAACTTTTAAAGTAAGTAAGGCTTTCAAAAGATAACAATTTTATCAACAATAGCCAGCATTTTTTGTGATATACCAAAAGTTTATTCAGGTTTTGTTTTTGGTTTTTTTGTCCTTTAAAAAAGCCACTATGTATAAAAGATTTCCAGTAAGAAGGGATCCTTCTAAAGATTTCATTGCTGGGCTCTGGGAAGTATAACTCAATATTACTGATAATGAAAACGCACACATCATCGTATGGGCCACTGTGCTTCCTAATTAGAATGCAATCCACATAATTGTTTTTCTGCTCTTTTGACAGAAAATCAAGGGTCACATCAAACTCAGCATTTCTCCTGTGCAAGCTACAGTGATGAGAAGAACTGTATGGGTTCTTGCAAAAGTTTCATTCATTTTTAGGGTGCTTGTTGGAAGTTACCAGTGGATCGTACTGGGCTTTTATTATATTATTTCATCATTATAAATATGCTACATACACATATTAATATAATATATGTGTACATATTCTAGGTACCTTATATTGGCATATATGTTTATGCCACATATTTCATGAGATTGATAGGAAAACACTTAATTGTATAGATCACAGCTGGTGTAGCACTTAATGCCAATCCAATGCTTATCTGGTAACTTGGCATCACAACAGACTTTAGGACAAAAACTTTCTTGCCTTATTTTCCAGTTTCTTTGTGCATTCCATTTTGTCCCAACCAGATGCAGAGTCTCCCAAATCAATGCTGAGATTTTACGTCTATCAGTTTCTGAAGATACTTCTGTGCAATGGGCACAGAAAGGATAAACCGAACTATCCTGTGTCCCATCCGATAGCAGCCGTAGCCCACCAGTCCAAATATTGTAGCCTTTATAACAAACTTTAGGATTTTACTGGACGTGGATGGAGGAGGCACACTAAAACAAGGAGACATGGAGAAAACAAAGTTACTATCCAAATAGATTATCAGAAAAAGGACCGATTGTTATTCGCATCAAATAGTATCATAGCTTCCATTAATTTCATAGGCTTTCATAGATTGAATCCTCTATGTCGGTGGTTCTCAACCTTTTCTTCACCGCGGACTCCCTTTAAATACCTTTTGTGGCCATAGATCACGGCCAGGGACTCTCAGGACTTAACTCAAGATTAAATCATAATATTTTGTTGTGACCTGTTGGCAGCCGGCCCCTCCAGCAGCCAAATCAGATGAGGAGGCAGTGTGGAGTCAGGACCAACCTGAGAGTCTGAGGGGGAAGAGGGAATAGAGCTGTCAGAGATTGAGACAGGTGCAGTGTGTAGAATCAACAGCCTCCAGGTTCTGAGGCTGTTGATGAAGATGATGATGATGAGGTCAAGTGCCTGACATGCAGCTGCGCAAAATGCAGAGGAGAGGAGAGCAGTGGAAAGCCATGGGCTGATCCTTGGGACGGAAGAGCTACCGCTGCTAGTGAAGCTCTATTTTCCTACTTAGGTAGGAAACCCTACACCACTTTCAGATAAATGCTTATCCAATCTCTTCTTAAAAACCTCCAGTGTGGGACAATTCACAACTTCTGGAGACAAGCTGTTCCACTGATTAATTGTCCTAATTATCAGGGAAATTTCTCCTTAGTTCTAGGTTGCTTCTCTCCTTAGTTATAACAGTGCCAAGATTGACATAGGCCATCAAAAGTATTCTGACGTTTCAGCTGGTGCAGAGCACAGTGGTGCTTATGTGTGCTCTTAGAAGGGTCATATTACACCTCTGCTCTACAACTGGCTCCCAGTTTCAAGGTGTTGGTTTTAACCTTTAAATCCCTGCACGCCATACGGCTGGGACATTTGAGGGACTGCGTATCCTCAGTTAGATCAGCCTGGTCCATTAGATCTGGCAGAGAGAGGATGCTACAGAGAACATCTGCCAGGGATCAACATATGGCAGGTTCCAGGAGATAAGCTTTGTCTGCTGTGCCATGATTCGCCTTATTGAACATTACCTCCACCCAATTGTACATTAGGTCAAGCTCCATCTTTGTAGTGTTACGGAAGTCCACAAAGAGTCAGTTATGCCATCAGGTTTTGGGGTCCCTAGGAACCAGAGACTATTGAGGTGAATGTTCTCCCTCTCTCCCTCTCTCTCTCTCTCCCTCCCTCCCTCCCTGCCTCTCTCTCTCTGCTTAGGGTTTGTGTTTAGTTTTTAATACTGATTTTTCTATTTTTAAAAGTATGTTTTTATATATGTATTTTTTTTTAATGACTGTTGCAGAGGTCTCCAAACTTGGCCACTTGTAAGACTTGTGGACTTCAACTCCCAAAATTCCTCAGCCAACAAAGCTTAAAGTTGCCACGTTTGGGGACCCCTGGACTGTTGTATGCCAGCCAGAGTCACTTTTCGTGAGACGGGCAGCTATATGGACCCAATTAATAAATCAATACATCTGTAAATCTACAAGCAGGGACCCTTCTGGCAAATTCAGAGAATCCTTCTCAGGAATTCTGGGACCTTCGCTTTAACTGCTTACTAAATGATTGAATTGGCTTCTGATTTGGTTGTATTGTGTATAGCCCAGTCAACATAAGTTAGTAACATGGTTTTTAAAATAAATCTGGCTTCCCTTGACATTGCTTGTCAGAAGTTTGCAGAAGGTGATCACATGACTGGGACACTGCCACCAACATAAATCCATGGCAGTTGTTAAGCACCTGAATTTTGATCATGTGGCCACAGGGATGCTCCAACTGTCATAAGTGTGAAAAATGTTCATAGCTCACTTTTTTCAATGCTTTTGCAACTTTGAACAGCCACTAGATCAGGGGTGTCCAACCTTGGCAACTTTAAGACTTGTGGACTTCAACTCCCAGAATTCCTCAGCCAGCTTTGCTGGAATTCTGGGAGTTGAAGTCCACAAGTCTTAAAGTTGCTAAGGTTAAACACCCCTGCACTAGATGAATGTTTATAAGTTAAGGACTGCTTGAACCTATATTTACATCTCAGTATCTACAGGTCACACAGGTTTTTGTCAGCAGGGAGTCCTTCTGTTTCAAGATCCCATTCCTACTGCTGTTTTCACCATTTGTTTCATCTAGAAAATTGCTTAAAAGGCAGTGTAACAAATATACTGGGTTTTGATATATTTCCTATATTTCCTATGCTAAAGCCGTTTTAGCACGATAGCGTGATAACTGCATCTGTAGTATTGTAATTTGTACCTATGTCTATTCATTTGCTTTTTTATTTTTATCCTTGCCTCAAGGTAACCGCAGCCATTGTAACTTATAAAAAAAAAATATAACAAAACCCACCCGAGAGAATTACCTCATTATTTCCTGGATATTCAAATCGGTGTTCCAGTTCTTTTCAATCCCTGGTACATGACCCATGCCGACCACCCCAACTACAACAGAAGGGACGCATTGTCTAGGTTCAGCTAGGGTGGAGAGCAAAAGAAACAATAATTGGCAATACCAATGTTAAATCACTTACACCAGGGGTCCCCAACCACCGGGCCCCGGACCAGTACCAGTCCGTGGAACATTTTCTATCGGGCCGCCGGTTTGCTGGGCGCCGCCATCTTGTTTTGATGAGAAAGTGCTTCCGGTGAGCTTTTCTGGTTGGAAAGCGGCATTTGGGTCCTGAAGGAATCCTCGCACCTTAGTTTCATCGAAAGGGTGTGTGGCTTTGAACAAAACTAAGGCGCGAGGATTCTTTCAGCACCCAAGGCAAGGTGAGCCAAGCGACCGTCCCGAAGCCATCCTGAAGCCCATCGACAAAGGTACAAAGGAGGAGTTGAAGGTGGCGGGGAGAAGCGGGGGATGTCTGGCTGGCCGGTCGCTCGGCTCGCCTTGCCATGCGTGCTGATGCCAGTACCGGGCCGCGGATCATTTTGTGATGCCAGTACCGGGCCGTGACACAAAAAAGGTTGGGGGCCACTGACTTACACTACTGTTTTAGAGATTCAAACGGATGCATTATTTCGCACAAGTCAACAGGGCCAACAGCAAAGGATCTTGGGAGTTGTAGTTGAGCCTCAGGAAAGGCTCCTTTGTTTACAGAAAATGAAAACAAGTCTCCCTGATACCAGTTTTGAAGGACAGGTCATCTGCCTGCAAAACACAAACTGTAGCATTCAGCTTCTATTATTTTCCTCCATCTATGATCGATAAGCATTCCAAAATAGAAGAAGGAAAAAAGAGGGGAAAGAAGATATGGAGGAATATGGTTTTCACCCATAATTGCATCTGATTATAATCTTGCTTGAAGAAGTAAGCAGTAACCGGGTAGCAAATTTTTGGATCACTGAGTTAATTTACTGTCCTAAATCGGAAGTCATTGTTTGTTCAACCAAGGGTCGAAGCTAAATATATAAAACATTCAACTCAAACTTGAGATGAAGACAATAACTGGGTTGATTCACTAGACTTAAACTAGAATGTCAGTTGATTATTTGTACTTAGTGCAATGTATTAATCCAACCACTGTAAACAATGGTTCATGACTTAGCAATATATGGTTTGAAAACCATAGTTTAGCATGATGCGCAAAACCATTCATTGACACATCCATGAAACGAGATGCAGCTTTGAAGTTTCTAGATTATATATAGACATGGGGATGCTCTTAGAGTTGCTTCAGATCTGACTGTCCAATTATGATTCTTAAAATGATAAGTTATTAAATATGTGAATAATCACATAATGATTTTAAATTTAAATTTAAGTTTATTGCTTCTTGGCCTTTTTGACTAAGATCAAGAATGTAAACTTAAATTACATTTTGATTTAATCAACTCTGACAATCTTGACAAAAGATCAAAATTGCTAGCTAAGGAAGTTTTTAATGCACTCCATAATTTAACCTCTTAGCTTAAGCTGACTCAACTGTTAGATGTCAAATGCAGATTGGTTAGCCTTCCTGAGAAACAACACAGCATAAGAGCTGCTACCCCTGTATAATGTATATTTTGGGCTCATGCACTTCAGCATACCTTCAGAAGCACGAGGTAGTTCTGTCCTTTTTGCAGCTTGCTTCAGCATATAGGTCAAATAAATATCTCTTTCTGAAACAATTGTTCGGTGAAGATCTGGAAATTCTCCAATCATTTCTGCCATCATCTGCTCTAGTAAATCCTTTTGTTTGCATTTCTCCACATCATCTTTACTGAAACAAAAATGTCTCAATGTCTTCATTATGTTCTCAAAGTGAAAAAAAAAAAGAGAGAATGGAAACTGGAAACTAAAACAGTTACAATGAAATGGTAGCTAATTGAGAAATTAATGACAAGTACACAAGTAGGAATCAATCACAGACATTAGAACAGGTTGAGATGACATATTAGTAAACTTCCTTTTTTAAAAGGATTACTGCTACATTGCAAATTCACTTTCCTTAGACAATAGAAGATATGCATTTAATAAGCAATACTTAACCACCTGGAATGGAGCACTATGACAGTGTTTTCCCTTTACAGTTTGAAAAAAAAAAATCTGCATAACTAATGTCAAAAAGAAATGAGTAAACTGCTTTGGATGTTACCTAGAGGCTTCTGAGAAAAAAAAAAACCTATGGATTATGATGGATTATATCAAATGAAAAATTACTGATTAATATGTTTGAGGTCAGAAATATGACATTATTGTTTATTAATCATTAAAAAGAAGTCGTAGATGTTCCATCACTGGAGGGCTTTCAAAAAGAGACCGGATAACCATTTGTCTGAAATGGTACAAGGTCCCTTCCAACTCTGTTATTCCGTATTCCAATTATTTCAGGTACAAACCTTAAATACCTTGACAAGTAGGTTTCTACAACAATATATATATATATATATATATATATATATATATATATATATATATATATATATATATATATATATATGTATATGTATATGTATATGTATATGTATATGTATATGTATATGTATATGTATATGTATATGTATATGTATATGTATATGTATATGTATATATATATAATTCTATCTAAAATGGTATCAAAATTATACTATTTTATATCAATAACTGTTTTCTCACTGATGTAACTAAGCTATTTATTTTTTTTGAAAAAGGAGTTCAGAGTTCACTTCCTACTTACAAAATATTAATTACAAAGTAATGCTATATAAAATACTGAGGAAAAAATCTGGTGTTCTAACTACGGTTAGTACAATATCAACTTCAATCCCAAAATATGCCAACTCTACACTTTTTTAATGGACTCATCATCTACCACAGGATGTAAAAGATAACAAATGATTTCTATAACATTCAACTCAAGCAAAATTGTAAACTTATGTGAAATGGCTGGTGTAGAAATTTGATAGATAGATCAAATCTATTAGCACTTAGACTTATATATCACTCCACAGGGGTTTAGAGCATTCTGAGTGATTTACAAATGTGAGCATATTGCCCTCAACAATCTGGCTCCTCATTTTACTGACCTTGGGAAAGATTTCTATAAATTATGTATGTAGTTTTTCTACACAGTCCACTTTTAAATGTTCTCCTTACATTGGAATTGTGATATTTGTGTTGTTTATTTTTCTGGTGCTGTTTGTTAATAGAATTACTTTTTAAAAAGGGGATTTAGAAATGTCAAATTTCACATTAAGTACAGGTAGTCCTCAAGTTAAAACCACAATTGAGTCCACAATTTCTGTTGCTAAGGGAGATAGTTGTTAAATGAGTTCTGGCCCATTTTACAACCTTTTTGCCAGAGTTGTTAAGTGAATCACTGCAGTTGTGAAGGTAGGAACATGGTTGTGAAGTCAGTCTGGCTTCCTCACTGACTATGGTTGTGAGAAGGTTGCCAAATCACATGAGCTTAGGACACTTCAGCTGTCATAAATATGAATCAGTTGTCAGCCATCCAAAATTTTAAGCAAGTGACCATGGGCATGCTGAAACTATTGTGTGAAAAATGACCATAAGTCACTTTCATTGTAACTTTGGAATGGTGATCAATGAATGCAGGACTCCTTGTAGTAATTAAGGGCAACGCAATGACCAGATGATGAAAGAAATACTGTCATTTGCTTTTGAAGACTTGATCTTGCAAGACTCCTTCCCGTTCAACTAGTGTCCAATACAATCTGGGCATCACAACGGTAGAAAAAGGGCGTTGGGACTTACCTGATACGCCCGTTCTCTGTGAGCTGTGAGGAGCATCCAGAAGTGGGAGGTGCTTCAGTCTCTTCTGGAAAGGCGGGGCTTAAAACTCCAGGACGCTCCTCCTCCTCCATGGGACACCTCCCCAGCGTCCCCCAGTTTTGCGAAGATTGAGTGCCAAAGTCCGGAACTCATCACATAATCTGGATCCCTGACTGGAATGGAACCCCACCAGATGGAAAGAAATGGGTAGGGCTGGATGCTCTTCACAGCTCACAGAGAACGGGCGTATCAGGTAAGCACCAACGCCCTTTCTCCCATGAGCTGTTCAGAGCATCCAGAAGTGGGACATACCAAAGCTTGGCCTGTCCTTAGGGAGGGACTCCGTCTGGATCGAAATCCACTCCTAAACTCTGTGGACCCACTGCAGGACTCTTCTGCCAAATGAAGCGTCCGCTGAGGCATAGACATCAATTTTATAATTTTTGACAAAGGGAGATGGTGAAGCCCAAGTTGCCGCTCTGCAAATTGTAGGGAGTGATATCCCTCAATGATAAACAGTATCTAAGGGTCCCCAACAACGGAAACCTCCAAGCGAGAACTTTCTGGATCCCTGGTCCCCAACAAGGGAAACCAGCTATACAGGATCTGAGGTGGATTCTTTCCTGTCAAAACAAAATGTCCTGCTGTTTAAAATGGCTCTTGCGGCTTCACTCCAAAGAAATGATCCAAAGGCAATTGCAAGGAAATTCCTGTTTAATGACTAGCCTGCTTATGCAATGTCAGCCAGACAAGGGAAAGCTAAACCCAGGGAAAACGAAGTGGGAAGGTACTGCCCCGGTCCCTATAAAGGGAAACCAGCGGGGAATGGCGCCTGTGATATTTAGGCGTGAACTTGAGCCAGCCATTGAAAAAGCGGGAAGCCAGAATCTCCGCTGCTAATGTCTGAGAAGTCTAATGAGCCGCTATTGCTGAGGCTCTAACTTGCGAGTTAAATGCTCCTGTCAGACGAAACGGCAAGGTGAAATGAGCCGGGGCTGCGAGCGCTCCGCTACAATTGCAGAGAAGACGATCGGAAAGTTATATAAGGTAATTGCCTGAGACACTCACCTCAGGCTGCCTGCAGAGTGGCAGGCTCCGCTAGTTACAAAGAAACTGTTTTTAAACTGATCGAGGCAACCTAATAGAGGCTCAAGCCTGAAAAAAGCCAAATTAAATGGGGAAGATTTTTACAAGCCGAAATAACCCAAGAGCAAACCTGAATCAGAAAACCGTTCCAGTCAGGGAGTGCACAACCTCCTACCACGAAGGCTGAGCTAAAACTGGGGGACGCTGGGGAGGTGTCCCGTGGAGGAGGAGGAGCGTCCCGGAGTTTTAAGCCCAGCCTTTCCAGAAGAGACTGAAGCACCTCCCACTTCTGGATGCTCTGAACAGCTCATGGGAGAAATGTTCTTTAACTATGGTGGTAGCAATAGAACCTGAATTTATGTAATACCTTCCTGCAAGAGAAACAACCTTTTGAATAACCATTGTGCATATTCTTTGCATGCAGTGGAAATCTGGCTCAGGAGCAAGTTAGACCAGAACAGTTGGCAACAACATAGTTGTAAGCAAACTTAGTAGGTATTTCTATTTCCAAGAACGGGCAACAGAAAATTAATAAAACAGCTGTTACCTTAGTATGCTCAGAGAGCGAGTGGGAAGTGTGGATGACTAAAAGTACAACAAAACATATTCTAATTATAAGGTGTCATTTCTTTGGAAAGACGTTCAGCCTTGCTTGGCTGTTACGTTTATGTCGCATAAGTTACAACAGAAGACTTGGTACAGCTGAGATACCCAAAAGAAGACCACTAGGCGCAACTCCTTAGTCATTAGACATTATTTCACATTATTCCCATATCAGCACAGGGGAATGGTGCGTTGGCCTAGAGGTGGGAATCTTGCCTCAAAATCAGGAGACTGTGAGTTCAATCCTATCTATTAGATTCTACCTAATCTATCTGCTGAACAAAACTCCGCATTGAAAACAGGAAGGGCATCTGGCCATTAAAACACCCTGCTAGCTCCATTCAGTTGCCCAGACTCCAACCTGCAAGGGATTATGGGGTTATTCAATGAAGATGAGGAGGATTCCCATATCATCAGCACAACCAAGATAGTATCCAATGGGAGATATGTTCATCCATAAACTACAGTTCCTTTCATGTTCTTCTAAAAAGGAATTGACTGAAATTAAATTATTCATTAGGTGCCAATGTCTAATATCTTTTATAAGATTTTTTTTGAGCAACTAAGGCAAAACTTCAATTTTTTTCATGGTCGTGGTCATTCTGAAAAGATCCAAAGACTAACAATTTTTCTGCGACTCTATTTTTAGTTTAACTTCTATGCATTGCATTCTTCTTTCGAGTTCAACCTACCCTTTTAATTTCAAGGAGACACATAAAATGAATAAAATAAACTGTTCTAATTTGGAAATCTTGGCTGAAATTTCTGGCTTTCTCAACTATATTTCCCCATACTTTCTCAACTATATTCTCAACTATATTTTTTTTATAATTAGATCATACAAATTAGCTAATTGTGCCCTTGACTGCAGAATATTTTGAAATGCTGAAATACAGTGTATTGTACTGCTTTGAGTTAAATTTTAAATGCAGAATTTTTTTTCCCTTGAAGTAAAAACAAGAAAGGTAACTTGTTAATCTTGGCAATGATCTCCACAATTACCGGTAGTTAAAAGATAATTCAGGCATACAATAGTTTCTATTTGTCTAGCAGCATTCCACTACTTCAACTTTCCTTAAGATTGTGGCAGAATAGTAATCCTCAGACAGGCTGCTCTGAAAAAAATATTTTCTCTGACTGCAACATTCTCTCACATGCTGAATTTTTAACAATGCTGTCATCCACCACAGCAATTCTTTATTTATATTCTGAAGTTCCGCTTATTGGGTGAACTTTGCTATTCATGTTGTAATATGTCTTTTTTCACATAGTATATGTTTTATCCTCTGAACTGTTATATTTTTCCTGTGAGTTGCTATATAAACCAGTAGTCGCCAACCGGTGGGCCGAGAGATAATTTTGGTGGGCCGCAGAGAAATCTCACCCCCAAACACCCCCAAAGCAATTAATCCAGGCTGTGCAGAAACACAAGGCTGCGCCACCCACATGGCCCGCGGGAACCGTCCCCGCCCACTCACTCCCTACCCGGCACACTACCCTTTCAATGCATTTACCAATGTTTGCACAAGCATCTAGTACCCCTTGAGAAGTATGCAGTCTGTTCACGAATTGCCTACCTGATTGGATCAGACAGGAAACAGAGGCCCCAAGCAAGCTTTATTTTTTGCCAGATAGAAAGTGCAGCAATGGCTCTCTTGAATGTGACTGGAATAGGTCTATCTCCAAGGTGAAACTTGCAGAAAGGCACTTTACTCGCCTAGAACAGGAGTCAGATTAGTGCTGCATAAGTTTTTAACAGCAAAGATAACACAATAATACTGACATCAATGTCTTTGTTCATTTTTACCTTTGTTCATCAGTAAAGACAAGCTGCCCATTGGAAGATCCGGTCATGATTCAAATAATAATAATAATAATAATAATAATAATAATAATAATAATAATAATAATAATAATAATAATAATAATAATAATAATAACAATAACAACAACAACAACAACAACAACAACAACAATAACAACAACAACAATAACAACAACAACAACAAATAATAATAATAATAATAATTATTATTTGTATTTTTGGTTGTATGGAATACCGAAGCTAACCACAACCCAGGTGCAAGAGAAAGCTTTTGATATATGTGGCTTCCTGGCAGTAAAACAACAACCAGATTTTTGAAAATAAACTTCTGGGGGGGTTTAAGGCCCTGGGCAAATGAAAAGACTGAATGGGTCTTGAATGAGAAACTGGTGGGAGGAAGGAGGGTGGTTGCAATTAAAAACTCCTTTTTGCAAGTAAAATCATTTCCGACTTTCCAAATTGCTAAAATGGTTTAGATTTCAGTCAGCAGAAGGTGACTTTAAAAAGTGCAGATATATTTTGTTTTTATGCTATACAGACTGAAGAAGCAGCTAGACTGGGAACTTAAAATATGTGGGATCAACCAGACCAGGAGGATTCATTTCATCCATTGAGCGAATCTGGAACACTTTTTGGATTCTGGCTGCCAATATTATCCCTGAGAATTTAGTAAGGCAACACCACTGATCGAATTAAATGAACTGAACGTTGCCCATATTTATCTCTTTCATTTTAGTTATCATCCATCAAATAGATTCAAGGGTTCAATTTTCACCAACATTTTAGACAAATTCCCGCTAAGCTTAAATGTTCGAGAAAGGCTTTAATCTACAAATAAAGGTAAAGGTTCCCCTCGCACATATGTGCTAAGCGTTTCTGACTCTAGGGGGCAGTGCTCATCTCCCTTACAAAGCCGAAGAGCCAGCGCTGTCCAAAGATGTCTCCATGGTCATGTGGCCGGCATGACTAAATGGCGAAGACGCACAGAACGCTGTAACCTTCCCACCAAAGTGGTCCCTATTTTTCTACTTGCATTTTTTTACATGCTTTTGCACTGCTAGGTTGGCAGAAGCTGGGACAAGTAACGGGAGCTCACTCGTTATGCGACGCTAGGGATTCGAACCGCCGACCTGATCACCAAATACACAGAAATAATACTGGCATGAAGAGAAACATGTCTTCAGAGCAAACAAGTGGGCCCAAGTGTGATCTAACAACAGTGCTTCTAAATCTCAGCAACTTTAAGATGGACAGATAGTTCTCAACTTACAACCATTTGTTTACTGACAGTTCAAAGTTATGAAAAAAGTAACTTATGATCCATCCTTAGAGTTATGACCATGGCACCACCTACACGGTCATGTGATCAATGTTAGGGTGCTTGTACCTGGCTCACATTTACAGTGGTTGCAGCATTTGGGGGGGTTATGTGATTATGATTTGTGACTTTCCGAATTGAATTCTGACAAGCAAAATCAATTGAGAAAGTCTAATTCATTTAAGGACAGTGTGATTCTCTTAACTGTATGATTTAACAGCTGCGGTGTTTTGCTTAAAGACTGTGTTAAAAATGATCATAAAATCAGATCCGATCATGTGATGACTCACTTTGTTACCCCTTGGGATTTCAATTCCCAGAATTCCCTAGCAAGCACACTGCTAGAGATAAGACTTTGCTAACATTGAGAAACATTGAGCATCAGAGTTCTATGCTAATGTATGCCAGAATACAGCTTATCTTCATTTTATGACCACAATTGAGCCCAAAATTTCTGTTGCTAAATGAAACATTTGTTAAATGAGTTTTACCTCATTTTACGACTTTTCTTGTCATAGCTGTTAAGTGAATCACTATACTTGTTAAGCTAGTAACATGGTTGTTAGGTGAATCTGGCTTCTCCATTGACTTTGCCAGCATTATAAATAGGAGTCATTTGCCAAGCATTAAGAGCTGTGGTGGTGCAGTGGTTAGAGTGCTGCAGACTACTACTGCTGACTGCCAGCTGCCTGCAATATGGCAGTTCGAATTTCACCAGGCTCAAAGTTGACTCAGCCTTCCATCCTTCCGAGGTAGGTAAAATGAGGGCCCAGATTGTCGGGGACAATATGCTGACTTTGTAAACTGCTTAGAGAGGGCTGTAAAAAGCAGTATATAAGTCTAAGTGCTACTGCTATTGCTATGTGAATTTTGATCACGTGACCATGGGAATGCTGCAATAGTTATAACTGTGTAAAACGGTCATAAGTCACTTTTTTCAGTGTCGTTGAAATGAACTAAATGAACTGTTGTAAGTTGAGGACCAACTGTATTTTGAAACCTCTTTTCAAATTCCTTGGCTACATTAGCGCTGAGATTGAAACCCATAACAGAGAAGCACAGACTTTAATGGGGTTCTGGGACCAACTCACCGCAGCCAATTCACTGCGGGACAACTGGCTGCAGGACTATTCAACGCTGTATTAATCACATCCTTTTGACCACGTTTTCATTGAAATTGCTGTAACTTGTCTATTTCCGGATTGACTTTCTTCATTTTGTTACTTTTGGTCATAGTTTGGTTGAAATGAACTTTTGTATTTGTAGTGAGTTGCTCCATGGCAAGTTGGATGCTGAGAGTTGTCTCATTCTGTTTGATGGATATTTTTTTTAAAAAAAAAAATGGTTTTTTAAAAAAAGAATTTCTTCCCATTTTTAAACAATAGAAATTGGCCCAGGAGAATCTGATGAAATAAATGGATATCTCCTTTCTTTTTTTTTTTAAGCTGCCAGTCTTTTGCAATTCATAATATTGCCTCAGGGGGAAAAAAAAGTATTGTTATTTTTTATTTTAAGCTCACCTCTTTGAAAGCTTCCCTGAATTCACCTCCAGGAGCCATTCCTAATTGTTCTGTGATATGTGCAGATACTTTCAGCAGCAGCATTTGCATCAATCCAGACATGAGCCCATTCTGACATGAGGAAGGAAGAGACATCATTAAAATGGACGTGAATTGAATAGAAGAAATGACAAATATAACTCCATCAACACTCTTGTGAAAGCAGGAAAATAGCTATTCTACAACTTGGAGCTGGCTTTCTACCAAATTTCCTACAAACATATAAAGTGTGTGTGTGTGTGTGTGTACACGTATGCACACCCACACATGCACAGAGCTATTGCAGTGGTAATAATGGTGAGCGAAGAGCACAGTGACAAGTTCTAGTCTTACCTTTGTTATAGAAGTTGGCTCTTTCAGCTCTTAACAGGGAAGCTAAAAACCATCTACCTACCAGCCACCACTGGACTAATATGATAGCTTATGTTATTTATTTGATTTCTATAGCTGCCCATTTCATCCAGTGATTCTGGGCAGCATCCATCACAAAACATAAAAACAGTTCAAACAGTACAAAATAAATACAAATGGCACCAAGTAAAACTATTACTGTGCATGGCAATACAACCAGGAAATGGGCCCCTTAACACAAGGGTCTCAGGCCCTCAGGCCCTCAGTCCATGAACCAGCACCGGTCCGTGGCATGCCAGAAACCAGGCCACACAAACAGGCAAAGCTGCCAGTTGGATGCTGGCAGCATGTGAAAGCACGCCCCTTCCGGTCCACAGAAAAAACTCTCCACAGAACCAGCCCCCAGTGCCCAAAAGGTTGGGGGGCTGCTACCTTAACACACATAAGGCCCAGGCCCACACACACACACACAACCAAATCTTCACAGTCTTGCTAAAGGCAAGCAGGGTTGGGGTCCTCCTGATACCCGAAGGGAGAATATTCCATAGGAGAGGGGCTATGGAAGTCAGGGGTGGGCTGCTGGGGGCGTGCAGGGGTTCGGGAGAGCCCCTAAGATTCTGTGCAGTTTGGAGAACCCTCCCAAATCCCACTCCTGGCTGACCCCACCCACCCACCCTGCACCTCCTCTCCCCTCCCAGGAGTCCCCACGCGGCTTCTTTTGGATGTAGGTAAATGCAGGGGGTGTGCAGAGGCTTGGGGAGGGTGAAAAACAGGCCTCCTGGAAGTTTGGGAAGGCGGAAATGGGCCCCTTTCTGGCTTCCAGAGAGCCTCCAGAGCCAGGGGAGGCCATTTTCACCGATCTGGAGGCTCAAGGAAAGCCCCTGGAGCCTAGGGAGGGAAAAAACACACATCCCCGCCATGGTGCAGGAAGTCAACTAGGCCAGTGGCCCCCAACCTTTTTTGTACCACGGCCCAGTACAAAATGTAAATAACGATCCACAGACCGGTCCTGGCATCAGCACGCACGACCAAGGCAAGGCGAGCCGAGCGACCAGCCAGCCAGCCGTCCCCCGCTTCTCCCCACCACCTTCAACTCCTCCTTAGTACCTTCTCGCGGTCGATAGGCTTTTCAGGCTCTTTCTTAATCTCCTCCTGAGTAACACGAGACTCCACCGCCTTCGGGACGGCTCTTCATTTGAAGCCGCCCCCCACTTCGATGAAACTAAGGCGCGAGGATTCCTTCAGCACCCAAACGCCGCTTTCCAACTGACGACCGACAAGCTCACCTGGAAGCACTTTCTCAAGCGCCGCCGAAACAAGATGGCAGCGCCCAAGCAAAATAGGCGGCCCGGTACAAAATGATCCATGGACCGGTACCGGTCCAGGGCCTGGTGGTTGGGAACCCCTGAACTAGGCCATGCCCACTATGGCTATGCCCACTCAGCAACCGGGCAGAGAACCCATTGCTAAAAAATTTTTGAAGTCCACCCCGATGGCAGGGAATGAATGCAAGTCTCCAGGTTCTTGCTCCCTGACATTCCGTTGCTAACAGGACCTGCAACACCCCCCACCTACCTGACTGAATGGGAGGGTAGAAACAACCAGGAAGGGACAGTTCCTAAGGTAACATGGCTCCAAGCCATGAAGGCTTTCCAGCTGACCAGACTATCCATGGCCTATGCGGTCGTTGTTTCTTTAACTAAACAGAATGACCGTGAGTGGCCCCGGGGGGAGGGGGAAGCAGTGCTAGCAGTGGCAACTTCTAACTTCCAGTCAGCTTCCCCATTGACTCTGCTGGTGGAACTCAGGCAGAAAACCTTCCTTCCTTCGTTCCCTTCCCCTTCACAGCAGACAGGGGTTGAGAGATTGGCTGAGAAACTGTTACGACACATGGAAAGATTATGAACTGCAGCAACAGCGTAGCATCAGCCTATCGTACTGAACCAATTTCCCCAAAGTTCATTCCTTTGGAAGTCCTGGGTCATGGATTTTGGACACATTCTATAAGTTATCCCATTTGAGGTATGTTGATTAAAAAGCTGTTGCCTCCTGACGCGCCATTTTACCCAGTTAAAAGGTCATAACAATGAGAATGCTAGTAATATATAGATAACAAGAGCCTAAATTGCATCTGGAAATACTGGTAAAACATTGGAGCTCAGTAAGCAATTGTCTTACAATATGTCAAATATCTAAGACCCTTTACTTCCTGTGAAGCTTCTGAATGCTCTTCAAGGGCAGCCCCATGCCGGTACGTTGTAGTAGTCAATACAAGAGCTAACGAAACCATGAATGACTTATGAACAAAGTCTTCCAATCCAGCAAAGCTTCAACTGGCATATCACTCTAATGTGGCGCAAAGACCCTCCTGTATATGATCCATAACCTTCAGTATAACCTTCAGTACACTGATTCAGACTAATAATTATATGCATATAACCCAAAAGCTACTAAAAACTCTACTCATCTGTTAATTTCCTGCCTGAAGAATCAAAAGAGAAGAAAATAGTTCTAAAAATATCTGACTTGTTCTAGCATAATAATGTTTATTGTTTCAACCTTCTTGTCAGGGAACAGTAAGAGTAATTCCTTAAATAAATCAGCAATTGAACAGTCCAACGCAACACATAGTTTGTTTTCCTGCTACTTAAAACAAAAAGAGGTTTGTTTGTTTTTAATTACTGATTTTCCCCTCTAAAAACAATTATGTAGCATTCTGCTTCTTTGCTAATAATGGTATGATCTTAGTTGAATTCCTTTGCCATCAGACTGTACTTTTACGTCAAGACAGAATTTCTAAATGTCATGGGTGCATGTTTCTGTTGCTGTTATGGTTAATCTTCAATTCGATTCACAATCCGGGACTGGTAAAAAATTAACAATGCATTGTTGTTGTGATTGTTATTAGCATATGGCATTGTTACAAGAGCCAGCAGATCACAATGCAGTTTACAGAGTAATTAGTTTGGCTTGCCAAGATACCAGACCCGTGGTAGGACATGCTTCTGCATTTTTGCCAAGATGCTCCACAGGAGGGCAAGCTGGCTTCACACCAGACAGAAGGGAAGGCCCAATCCCCCCTCCCTTTCAAGAACTGCCCTCACAAATGGACTGCAAACGGGAAGGTTCAAACCTGTGATCTGCCTGCTTGCAGAGAGTACCAACTCGTCTCCCCACCAAAATGGTACCTATCTATCTACTTGCACAGAACATGCTTTCAAACTGTTAGGTTGACAGACACTGAAGCAAGTGACAGGAGCTTATTCTGCCACACAGTACTAGGGCTTGCAATGCCGGAGCGGAGACACCTCCAGAGTCATTAAGTCACAGCCACCTCACCTCCCTTTGGTGCATGTTAGCATACATACACAAAGACTGAACAAAGTTCTACATTGCCAGGTTGTAGGAACTAAAACATTCAGAGAATAGCACTGCAGACCATACTAACGTTTCAAACAGCTTCCCCTAAAATAATGTCATTGTTATATATTTTATCAGATTTTTTTTAAAAAAAACCAGAGTTCTTTATTGACAGAAGAACTCTACCCTGTCCCCCTCCCAAAAGAAAAAGAGATTATATTTCCTATTTCCAAAGGTAGATTAGAAAATCATTCTGCTTTAGGTACATCATTTTGTAGACATTGCTGTAACTTCTAAATGTTGCAATATTTGCAGTATGCACAGGAAACAGAAATTTTTCTTTAGGGTGAGTCACAGGTTACTGATCCCTCATTCTCTGCTCATACTCAGTAAGGAAGAAATAGAAGTGTTTAGAATGTGAAGTCCAGTCTGCCAAGAATATTATCAAAAACTTATCACATGTCTTGGTTCTCTATCTGCACATTGTTAGAAGTTGCACCAAATAATCACATTTCAAAATGTTGATTTATTAGATTGTCCTTCCAAAAAGATTTAACGTAACTAAATTTTCATTTTTAAAAAAATCTTCTTGAGTTGCATTTGGGGCTCTCTTCCTTAAACTATTTTGAGCCACAGTGGATCAGTGGTTAGAGTGCTGTACTGCAGGCTCCTTCTGCTGACAGCCAGCTCCCTGCAATTTGGCAGGTCGAATCTCACCAGGCTCAAGGTTGACTCAGCCTTCCATCCTTCCGAGGTGGGTAAAATGAGGACCCAGATTGTTGGGGGCAATATGCTAACTATGTATATTGCTTATAGAGGGCTGTAAAGCTCCGTAAAGCGGTATATAAATATAAGTGCTATTGCTATTTAGGTTATGTATTTGAAGGCTATGTGAACTGTTAAAGAGTTCAAGGTTCTTCAGAGGGTTTGAGGGTACAAGCATAGCTTCTGTGTGCAACTTCCTTTAAAGCATCAGCATTTTTCTCCCATGATCAAAATGGCTGCTGAGCAATTCTGCAGGAGCCCTATTTATTATACCCCTGCATACTCTAGAGAGTATTTCCTTCTCCACGACTACAAACTCGTCTTTCCTCTTCTCTCTGCTCCTTGTTTTACTTCCAACCTCTTCCAACCTATGCAATGACTCATTTCAACAATAAAAAAACAGACACAATGTCCAGAGTGTGGCTGAGCAGAAGAGTCATATTAGCTCTTTCACACAATGCTGCAATTCACCTCCATACCCCTTCTGAAAAGCAGGGACCACAAAGAAGTGATTGTTAGATGAAAGCTCTTGGGTTGACCCCAAACTTAAGGTTAGAAACACCTGGGTGAGGGGTATTCAACCTTGGCAACTTTAAGATCTGTGGACTGTGATGACCCGGAGTGTAGCACAAATGTAACAAAACCTTTAATGCCTCCAGCCTGGCCCCCATTCAATAATTCTCAGTTGGAAATAAAACGTACTCAAAAAACAGTCTTCAAAAGAAAACAATACAGTCCAAACTTAATGAGCAGATAGAGATGAAATAAACCAAACAAACTACAGTGACGAATTTCCGCAATCGAACTGGAGAAGTAATTACAAACTTCAAGGAGATAACAAGGCACAGTCTGTTGGAAGGACACCAACCAAGATAACTTCACCCCAAAATAACACACACTTTGCTTCTGGCAACTGTGTTGTAATCGTCTCTTATATACTAGTCTCCCCAGCTGCAACCAATGAGAAGGATCATGGCTGCCTCCTCTCTCGCAAACCAAGTTGTTGCCTTCTCCGTTCCTCCCTGAGTGTCCTAGAATGTAGAGGGGAGGGGCCTGGTTCTTCCTCTGACTGCCCAGCTGGTCTCTGCCCTTCCCCAGCCTCCTCCACAACCTCCGGAGCCACACCGCCACTCCCTGTTGGTTGTTCCTCCTCTCCCTCAGAGTCCGACTCTACAAAGGGCATGACACAGATTATGGGAGTTGAAATCCAGCAGTCTTAAAAGTTACCAAGGTTGGACAGCCATGACTTAGATTTTTTAAAAAATGGTTTTGACCCTTTTCTGAAGGAATTTCAGAAAAAGTTGGAAAATTTAAACTTACACAAGTTTACGCTTGTATTCACAGCTGTGCTCTATTGCTATACACCTATGGAAAAAGCTACAAAAAACGCTGATGTCATATGATATACTTAACACCAGCCTCAGTGGCAGCTGACTATAGAAGTAGGAAAGTTATGATTTGAATCTCTTTGTGAAGAATTATCTCACAGACCCAAAACAAGTAGACTTTATCACCGAGGAACACATACCTGCTTTATAGCTTGCTGAAGCTTCTCCAGATTAATTTCTTTGGCTTCCTTTAGCAAAGTTCTTTCATCCATTTTTAACATAGAAACTCTATACTGGCACAGCTCAACAACAACCACATCAGGCTGAACCTCCTGTATTGTCTGCAAGAGATGGATTCAGGCTCAAACCTACAGACAAAATTAAAAAGAACCAACCTGCAACCTTCTATACTAGAGTGCTGAATAGCCTCATCAGATATCTCCTTTAAGGCACAGTATAAAGTATAGTAAGTGTTTCTGTTCTGTTTTGAAAATTTTACAAGTTTAAAGTAGCTTCCAGTGTTGGAGCATTCACAACTAAATGTAACTACATTATTAAAATGACTTAAAAATAATCTTTTTTAAAAAGAACTTTTAGATGCTCGCCTTTCTAGAATTCTTATAGAAGTTAACAAAAGAGATAGAAGGCAACCCTTCTTTTAATGTAAAGAAAGGATTTTTTTTTTTTACATCAGGACTTTTGTCCTAAGGTTTCACATACTCCATTCTTCCTTTAAAGCTTCAGAGTTGTATTAAAGCCACAAAAAGATCCTCAAACTATATACTCATAGATTACGTATTCATGTTACAAAAATGATTTGATAGAAACTTGAAACAAAGGTACATTCTCTTCAACCATAAAGAAATTCTTTTTCTTTTTACAAAACTATGAATTTTACAGTACTATGGAAGATTTCATAGAAGATCATCTGTTAAAGAAAAATCCACTGCAAATATCAATAATTACCTTTACTACATCTTTTTTGCTGCTATCGCTGAAGTGGGCCGTGCCAACAACATAAACTTTGGAGCCCTCTTCAGTTGCAAATTCCGTCACAGTGCTTGGAAGGCTGGGTTTCTTTTGTCTCTTCTTCATCTTCATCTCCAGAAGTATCTTTAAGGCATCTGCATCAGCTTTGTGTATAAAAACAGTGACATTCATTCCAAATATTCATTGGCTAACCCTTTACAATCCTACCATCTATGCAATGGAAGTGACTAGACTAGGTTAAGTTTGCTGGACTACTTTTACTAGATTAACCTCCATTTTGGGTTGTGAACTTTGGGGACAAAAAACAGGAAGGTTTCAGAATGTATACCTAAAACCTTTCCATGCCATTCACCCTTTTTGTGTGGCATTTTGAATCTATTTGCAAAAGCCTTAGCATCCTCTCCTGTTGCTTTGGTGCTATCAAAAAAAAAAAAGCTGGGTTAAGGGATTCCAGCTGATTATTTGAAGGCATAAACAGTTCACAGATGTAACACAGTTTTATACAATCCAATTTTGTTGCATGTCAACAAGTCATACCAAAGACAAGATGATTCACATTTGTCATTCTCTATTCCAAATCACTAAATGGGAGAGAGTTGCTGTTTGCACAGGCAATTTTTCATATAACACTCAACAATTTAAATATCATCAAACAACTTAAGCAGCCTGCCCACAAGAATTAACTTGTTTTACTCTAGTCATTAAATCAGAAAGCAGAACACCAAGAGTTATCTGTAATATAAGATCTCTGTTCAGGAGGACATTATAACTATAAAAATCCTGTTTATATCAGTGTTTCCTCTAAATGCAAAAACTGGCAAATAATTGCTAATTTGTCATCCTCTGAACTACCTGGCTCTTAAATATTTATTTATTTATTTTGTCAAGCAATTATAACAGGTATAAGTATAAACATAGTTATGGATACATGAAATGGATACATATAAGAAAAATAAAAGAAACAATGGACAGGGACGGTAGGCACGTTGGTGCGCTTATGCACTCCCCCTACAGACCTCTTAGGAAAGGGGTGAAGTCAATAGTAGACAGTCTAAGGTTAAAGTTTTTGGGCTTTGGGGAAGAAACCACAGATACGCAGAATCAGCAGTGCTCCATCACAACTCTAACCCAATTTTGGAATTAACCCTTACAGTCATTACTATACTAGACCTGCCAGTTTAAAAATTCATTGTTGATGAAACTGTCATTATTTCATTCATTTTTTTAGGTACAAATATTCTATTTCATCAAAATATAGTAGATTAAAAAGCCCGGTTACCAAAAGCAACAGCTCCAAAGACAAAGCAAAGCTAATAGGAACCGCTGTCCATTAAATCCTATTTTTTTAGTAGCTTCCTGCTAACACATTATTTTAAGTGCCTTTAAATTAACCTTTAAATTACTTTAAGCAAATAATAATACAAAGGTCTCAGACAATCCTGCAATAACAGGTTTATTTTTTTTCACCAAAGGAAGTTATAAAAATGTATCAGTAATATGTTGTGCACACAGAAATTTCCCAAACATATAACTTTACAAGAACAAAATGTGGTTCTTTCTACCCTTGTCTAATATGCCATCTTTTATGATACATATATAAGTTAATCCAAAGTAGAAGTCTTTTTAACACGGAGTTGTCAAAGTCACATCATCATGGTGGCTTCATGTGACATATGGGAACTTTTTCCCTCTTCGCTAAACTAGGTGTGGTCATGGCCACTATGTGACATATCCAGCCCGCAAGTTGTGAGTTTGACAGCCCTGTTCTAACACATCAAGCTCTGACTCTTTAGGCTACAGCAGTTGTAAACAAGACTTAACTTTCTCTGAGAAGCCCTAACTCTAATCAAAATGGCTTTGAAAAAAAACTATGAAGCAAACCAGCTTTCCCACAGGATAAAACATACAAATATTGGATGCGATATCTGAAGCATCTTCTGGCCCGTCGCCTTCTGCATTAGGTAAAGGCTCCGGTTCGGCAGCAATCTGTATGGAATAAAAATAAAGAATGCAGGACGAATTTTTAAAAATTATTTTTTTACATTCCAGTTTACACCACTCAAATACATTCACTATTGACACTGGTTGTCAGTTAAGGAACAAGTCAACTTACAACTTCAATTATTTTACTGCTTGGAAACAGGCTGTAATTGAAAAGTACAGGCAATTCCAAGTATATGGATAGTTTACAATGAACTTACAAGTTACAATTAACTGACCTAAATTTAAGGTTGCGCTCAGTGGTGGGATTCAAAATTTTTTACTACCGGTTCTGTGGGAATGGTTTCGTGGTGTGGCTTGGTGGGCGTGGCAGAGGAAGGATACTGCAAAATCCCCATTTCCTCCCCACTCCTGGGGGAAGGTTACTGCAAAATCCATATTCCCTCCCCACTCCATTAACCTGCTTTCCAGCTCCGTTCTCCTATGCAGGGCAACCAAAGAAGACCCAGCCAATCAGCTGGGACTTGGGAGGCAGAGAATAGATGGGGGTAGGGACATTCAGAAGTGGTATTTATCGGTTCTCTGAACTAAAAATTTCTGTTACTGGTTCTCCAGAACTGGTCAGAACCTGCTGAATATCACCTTTGGTTGCGCTAGTCATTAAGAGATCACATGATTGTGGCTTTTTTCTCATGGTTGTTAAATGAACACAGTGGTTGTTAAAGCAAACCCATTGTGTACAGTAGGTATTTTTTTTTTGCCAGAAACCAGAAGAAGTAGGCCAGCCACCACATAGACTCCTGCTTCACATGGTTGCAGGTGCCGCAGCCACGAAGTGAGACAGGTATTGGAGGCTTAGATGGCCTGGCTGCAAGGGCCCTAAGGTAAGCCTTTATGGGGCACATGGGGAAGCTCCACCACCACCCCGCCTCATGCCACAGCACCACCCCATCCCTCGGCCTCCTGTTCTGTTGCGGCTGTAAATTAGCAGGAGAAGTGGGCTGACGGTGCCTGAGTTGACAAGCTGTCTTTTATCTCATAGCAGTAGTTGTTAAGCAAACCCACTGTGTACAGTGGGTATTTTTTTTTGTCAGAAGCCAGAAGTAAATGCCAATGTTATGGCAAAAAAATGCCATAAATCATGGTCATGTGGCCAATGGGACTCTGCCAATGGCTATAAACATGGGCTGATTGCCAAGTGCCATGAATGCAATCACATGACTATGGGGCATGCAGCCATTCTAGCTTTGAAAATAAATCACACATCACTCTGAGGAGATTAACTGAAAACTTGAACAGTCCTAAGTGACTAGTTGTAAGTTGAGGATTACCTGTATAGTACCTACCTGAAAGTAACAATACTGTAACATGTTAATTAAGAGTTAGCCATAAATGTGCATATGGCAATGGAGGCAGGCGAGTTTTTTTTTCTTCCTTTTAGAGGTGAATGTTTTTAAAAGGATGGTTCTCAACCTTCCATGTAAATGCATTTTGGGCTATTTGCCACCAAAAGATTCATTAGATGGAAATCAAGTACACCCTGCCCTCTCCATGTGAAACAACAGGCTATTTCCTTAAGGCAAGTCAGTGATAAAGTAGCTGTATTAAGCGAGGTCTGCTAAAAAAAATAAGATTTATACCCATTTTTTTATTCAAATGAATGCTCAAGGTTTACCAATAAAAAAAATATTTGAGAATGGCAGTATATAATCCTACAGGTCTCAGGGTGGAAGGAAGATCTCTTGGGGGTTTCTGCTGTCATAGTGTGTACTTTGGTAATTTATAGTGCCCTGCAGGGCAAGTATGCACAAGAGTGTAGCTTCTGATACCTGATTTTCAGGGCCTAATAGATGGATAGATGGATTAGATCAGTCAATCAGTCATCTGTCTAACCTAGCCTTTCCCCCACTTCAATGCCTTTGAGTCTGCCTGCTGGGAGTTATGACAGTTGAAGTTCCCCACATCTGGAGTTTATCAGGTTAGCTTGCATCTTCTGCTTGTACATTGCACCCATTGCAAACATCTGCTAAACATACCACCAGAAGTATTTTTCCTAGTTACATAACATATTGTAATTTGCAAACTTACCTCTTGCTGTTGATCCCCCTTCATCGCTGGAATGTCCCTTATTCTTACCAATCAAATGAGACCTACAGAAGAGAAAAGAGAAGTTCTCAGGACACTGTTTTGACAACATTTAAAGTATCTAGTCAAAACCTACCAGCTCAAGCCACTAATCAGAGCTAATCATAAACGTCTGCTTAACAGGCAGTAACCAAAGCTGAAATCCTTCGGCAGGCAGCTCTTTCAGGCAACTCCCAGAGATGAGAGGGAGGCTTAAATCCAAGCAGAAAGCAGAGAGGCGGCACACAAAGGTAAAGAGCTCAGGGTGTCTCAACCATGTAAGGCAGCTGTCTCAAACTCAATTTATCTGGGGCCGCTGGAGGCGGAGTCTGGGTGAGGCTGGGCCGCATAAGGGATTCCACAAAAAACGTTGTTAAAAAATATCCTCAAATGCCACACTAATATTATACTTTCATATCACGGTGGGGGCCACAAGATATCGTCCTGCGGGCTGCAATTGGCCCACGGGCCGCGAGAATGAGACCTCTGATGTAAGGGAAGCTCAGCATAGGCCATGCATACATTTCTCTTCACTCAGGGGCTGAAAATCCTGTCTGGATTTCAGCAGGGAAGATTTTCAGCTCCTGAATAGAAAGGAACATGGTAAGGAGCACAAGATGCTCAGAGGAGTGAGATCAATCCTGGGAAACTTGGTAAAGGTTGCACAGGAGTGTCTCTTCACTTTCCATTCAGAAATTCTGGCCTGGATTTTGGCAAGGAGCTCCAGATTTGAGCCTCCCAGGGTTTTCCTCTCCCGAAAGGCTCCTTATCTGGGATTCTGTCCACTTCAAATGCTATGATATCATTTAACGAGTGTAACCTGGAGTGCTGGCTTTGCAGTTATTGAATAAAGCAGTCATGTGGGCATCTCCTTGTTCAATGACCAAGATTCTGGTCTCCACTGTGGCTGTAAATCAAAGGACCACCTATATTATCATTATTATTTTTTTATAATTTTAGCCTTCCTGTGGAATTGGTTTCATAGTTTGGCCTAACCAGTAGGGCCGACATCTACTTTCTTCCCCCAAATCAAATTCTCAAGTTGAAATCACAGGGTATAACAGAATCTTCTCCACACATAAGGCTATTTTCTCACAAAAAAAATGTGCAAGGCATAAACTACAAATGCATCTGCTGAAATAGCTGTAGTCCACGAAAGCCTAAGTCACCTTAAATGTGTTAGTCTTCAGGTGTTGCAAAATTATTTTCTTTCTTTCTGCCAAGCAACAAATTTCTTTCAAAGTTAAAAACTTGGAAAGTGCTCAAAGAAATTAACAACGTATTTATTTCTGCAAGTCCTTTAAAGCCAAGCTATTTATCACAAGAGACCATGATAGCTTACTGCTATCATACAATTGGTGTCAGTGTTGTGGTGGGGTAGAGTTCATGAATGGAAGAAAAAAAATGGATATGGACAGCAAATCCACACTTTCAACTCCCATTGTATTCAGTGCAATGCTACTTCCCGCTCTTTTATTCAGGTGACTTAACAGTGCATTGGGAGTCGAGGATAGTTAGCCTAGTAAACACTAAAATTGTACACGCTCCTTCTATGTAATTTTTTGGCATATGAGCCAAAAAGTTTGAATCTGACTGAATTACAAATAGCTGCAATATAGTCATTAGAATGGAGTTTAGAACATGGAGAAAATGTATCCTTCGAGAATAATTATACCTTAAAGATTGTGTATGAAAGTTGCATCAGGAAGAACTTTTTCCAAGATTAAAAAAGTATCAGATACTTTTATCTAGTACTGGTACTAATACTAGTAATACTAATTGTACACAACAAATTTAAACAATACCACTGATAGCACATCAAATGTCCAAACTCATTTGTAAGATGATGGTGCCAGAGTAGAAATTAACAATACAGAAGAAACAGACACAGCTCTTTATACATTTAATTTTCTCATTTAATTACCAACTTAACATTTATACTCATACTTAAATCAGAAATGTTACTGAATGCCCCTTTGCTGAAAGGCATAACATTATGAATAATTCTATTTTTAGATCTGCTCTGTTCCAAATTTAATTTCTAATGTCCCGGAACTTACTGAATAAATCTGTACAAAGGAACCCAAGTTGTAAACAATAAATTGCAAACAATAATTTGCACACGTGAGTTAAGTGTAACTAGGACCTGGCTAAGAAAGAAGCTTAAATTTTCACTACAGATTTGACTAATTTCAGCCCTCTGAATTTCACTTTGTTCATGTTTCGGTACACCCACTCTTTTATTTATTTGGTTTTTATGGATCTAAAAAGTGCTATTTAATAAGTACTTGATGGAAGAAGTTAAGTTATTAACTGTGGCTTGCAAATATGACAGACGGAAGTATAATTTTAGCTAACTAATTCACATTTATGCCAGTAAGTTCTCCACTTATTACCACAATTGAACTCAAAATTTCTGTTATTGAGACATTTGTTAAGTGAGTTTTGCCCCATTTCACGATCTTTCTTGCCACAGTTTTTAAGTGAATAATTGCAGTTGATAAGTTAATAACATAGTTAAGTGAATCTTTCTTCCCCATTATTTTGCATGTTGAAAGGTTGCAAAAGGTGATCATATGACCTTAGGACACAGTAACAGTCATAACTATGAACCAGTTGTCAAGCATCTGAATTTTGATCACATAGGGATGCCATAAGGTTGCAAGTTTGAAAAATGGTCATAAATCAATTTTTTTCAGTGCCGTTGTAATTTTGAACAGTCGCTAAATGAATTGTTGTAAGTAGAGGACTATCTGTACTGTGATCTTCAATTGCACTCTGTTGCAACTATAGAAAATCAGTCAGTATGTGATCATCCACCACTGGCTTTTTAAGGCTGGACATCTTTGAAAGTAGCAATCTGCTGTTCTGTTTATTTATAAATATACTATAGAGAGTATAAATCCCTAACTGTACTTAGTCCCTAATAAACTATGTAATAAAATCAAATTTAACTCATGCCTCTTCAATAAAAAAAATACAATAAAACTATTTAAAGAATCATTACATCATATTGCTAAAAAGCAGAAAACTGTTGCAAAATTCAGTTAAACTTGAACAATTTCCATGAATTCGTCCTAGTATTTGCATATTTGCCATTCTAATATGATATGATATTTTTATTTTAACACCACAGTCCAACATGATCCAATTGTCTATCTGCAAGTTTGGTTTTAGCACCATTTGTCTTTGCATAAAATATCCACGCTACAGTTACCATATGTTTGCTCTTTATGAAACAGGACTCTTTCCAATTGTTAATTATCTCCCAATATTTGTCAGCAAATTAAAGTTTCTTATTTGATACTGACATTTTCAACAATAAGAATACTTCTCATTCATCTTAGTCATCTTAGTTATAATTTTAATGTCTGACCAAGTGTGAGTCAACTTTTTTTTTTGAATATATGAAACCAGAGAAAATCCAATTTTCTCATCTCCACAGAAATATCTGAATCTACTTAACATTTTTAATTTATTCACATTTGATTTTTTTGTTTTAAAACAACCTATACAAATTTCTTTTTATTATTCCTTTTTCAGACTCTGACCTAGTCCAGTACAGCTGATTAGCTTTAACATATTTCAGTTGAGTTTGAAATGTTTCAAAACATGGATAATGAGATATCTAACTTTCTCTAAGTCACCACATTGATTTATCTTAGAAAAGGATTATATTGTTTTAAATTTTCAAATGTTAAAAATGTAATTGCCCTAAGAAACATTCTGGTATAACTGATCTAGGAACATATTCAAGTTTACTCTCAGACACTGAAATTCACCTTTGGGACACCTTTGTGGGGGAAAAGGAAGAAAATTGTGTTTTCAGACTGTGAGTTCCAGGAGGAAATACATCTCTAACAAATGAATGGGTAAACAAGGGTCTCCAACCTTAGCAACTTTAAGACTTGTGGAACTGGGAGTTGAAATCTACAGGTCTTAAAGTTGCTAAGGTTGGAGACCCCAGATTAAATAAATGCTATCCCCATTGATAAAGGTGATAATAATTGGCATAATATATTTCTATAAAAATCTCACATTCCCAATCAATTTGAAATCAGTTTGGTACTTGAGATTCTATTGCTCTTTTACCAACCACTGAAATAGAAGACTATTTGAAAACAAGGGTTTTCAAAACAAAGTGAAATATTCTCTAAATAATTATTTTTTAACTAAACTTAGTAGCATACTATTCTCAGAGGTGGAGACCCTTTGAGAACTATATGCAACAAAATTTCATTTTAATGTATGCCGATTAGTGTACATTCAAAATGACAATAAAGTTAGTCTAAATCTAAGCTTTCTACAAAAATAATCTCATTGCTTTGGAATTGATCAAGTTAAATCAAATAAAACAGAAGCAGATCAGCTGCTGATATTTTTGATCAATGAAAGCAATAATGGTATACTCTTTTGTTATTATAGGCCTCAAAATGCTAACTTGCTTCGACTTTCTTTTATTTTACTATATAGCCAAAGGATAAGATCTCAGTGCACATTCCACTTCATTGACAGGAACATTCAGCTTTTAAATCAATTTTCTGAGGCATTGAGTCATCCCAAAGCATAAAAAAAAAAACGTTGACAGCTATACTATTTATTCTGGAGTCAAAACAGTGAGTCCTCACGAGCCCAAAGTTCACATTAAGAATGCTGGAATTTGTACCCTGTCAAACTAGCTCATCTTCCAGGAGTTTATGCAATCATTGCTGTGTTTTCCAGTCACCATGAAACCTGTTAAGACTACAATTCAACTTAAGTAACTTTTAAGTTACTTAAGAACTGTTACTTCATAAAATACTAAACTCACCAGATGCACAAGAAGGAACTAAATACTTCATTTTGATAATGCATAGTTTAGAGTCAATTCGGATTCCTTAAATGCAGGGAGGAAAAAACATGTATATTTGATGTGTTAAAATGATCTTTCCCAACTTGGTATTGTTCAGGTATTTGGGATTACAAGTTCCTTTAATGCCAAGATGACTACTGGTCAGACAAATGGGAGGTGTAGTTCTCACAAATCTGGAGAACGTAAGATTGGAGAAAGAACATTGCAAATGTACCCCATACAACACAAATGAATTTCCAGGTGTGGTAATAGACTAACAAAATAAGCACCCCTTTTTCCCAATTCTTAAGCCAAAGACTTTGGTACCTCTTTTATAAATTTTGAACCTTTTTCAAAAGTTCATATACTACTAAACGCTTAAACAGGCCGACTGCAAACTATCTACTTCCAGGTAAAGTTCCAGTGGTTCCAGTTGATGCACATCTCTGCAATGAGGGGATAAATGTGTTTTCTGTCTTTTAGTAACTTCTACTAACAAATCAAAAAAGGTTATTACAGCCACTTTCACAGACTGGGAGTGACTATTACAATCACTTCACAATTATAGGACATGTTTAGCAAGTACCTCTGTAAAATATTCTTTCCACAGCAACATTTTCTAATTAACTGAACACTTAAATGAGTTTCATGTATCAACCCTTTCCAAATATAGTCAATTACATGGTGACCTATTAATGTTCAGTAATTTACACTGGATAATATACAGTCTACTGTATTATCAATCAATGTATATAAATTTAGCCACAAAAAAGCAAAGGTTGAAATATATATGGTAAACTTTGAGCACAACAAAGGAAAGTCAAACCCTGGAATTAGATCATATGGCGTTGCCTTCTAGTCCTGTTGACTTGTATCTAACATTGTTTTAAGCTACTGTATCTTACTTTTAGTATAACATTCATGAAATAGAACATGGGCATATAAACACACACACACAAAAAATATGCATCCATATTAAAATGCCACATTGAAAATGATATAGTATTTATATATTATCATGCCACTGCATCAATTACCCAAATAATTCCAAAACAAGCCCCTGTTATTAATAACTTTTCCCTGTTATTAATGGAAAAGTTATTTTAGTAAGGAGATGAGATCTTGTATTTTTTTGGAACATATTAATAACAATATGAATTTAAATGCCTATTGTTCTCTTCAAATCTGAATTTTGCTCCAATTCAGTTTCTGGCAGCATGGTGTCTTTCTTCATGAAAAGTGCAATTTACTAAACGGCAAAAGGAATTACATCATTCTAACCCAAACTACCAATGCCTGCGAGCCATCTCAATTGCTTTTCCAGTTTCTACAAAAAATGACACCTATTTGGGGAGAGCTCAGAATAGGCAGGTAAGGTCCCTTTTTTTTTTTTTACACTGTGACACCTTACAATATTGACATTTTCTATCTCTGGGAGTGGGGGGGGGGGGGGAGAGAAGAAGAAGAAGAAGAGGAGGAAAAGTTTTAATTCTATCAAAACTCCCCAGCGCCATATGTCACTGGCAGGAGATTCCTTTGCACAACTTTCCAATTTAGGCTGCCTCGTGGGAAAAAGCCCTGAAGAGACTTTTTACCTAGATAAGTTGGGAGATGTTAGTAAGGGGGCGGGGGGGGGGGGGCGGGAGGAAACAAGTTTAAAGGTACGACAAAGCAGGCATCCCCTCACAAATAATACACAATAAAGCGAAGCCCGCTTCTTCAAGAAACTTCCACCAGGATTTATTTTTTTATTTTTATTTTAAATATCCATTGCACACCTCTCCCCCTCCCTTGGCCATTTGGCCATTGTGGAGAAAGGACGGAGGGGAAGAGGGGGGGGGGGGTGCCTGAAAATTAAACAGATAATTGTCCCCCTCTTTGCACAGCCTTGCCCACGACATGCCGGAGACACAACCAGGAGAGGCTTCGGCCAACTCCGTACAGCTCCAAGCAACACAAAAAATAATAATAATAAAAAAAATTAAGCAGGAAATACTAACTACCTCGCCCCTTTACTTACTTTCCAAGCTATGCCGCTCCCCGACAGGGAGAAACCTGGTGCGTACGAACCACCAGCTGAAACTCAAAGCGGTTCCGGGACCCAACTTAGAGAAGAAAAAAGTCCCCCAAGGGAAAACGAGTCCTCCGGGGACTCGGCGGCAGATTAGCCTGACAACACGTTGCTTTAGTCATTCATATGGGAGGTGGAGAGATTTTGACGGCGGGGGGGGGGGGGAGCTCTGTTTGTGTGTGTGTGTGTATGTGTGGAGGGAAAGTGCGCTGCTGTGCATTCTGGTCGCTGTAGTTCACGCCTGGCTTCCTGCTCCTATCCCCTGCAACGGCAAAGGGCGGAGATTTAGAACCGGCCAACAACTACAACTCCCGAGGTGCCGAGCAAGGCGCATGCGCTTGGCTCTCGGTGCGGAGAGTGGTCAGCTTTGGCGGTTGGAGTTTCTCGGGGGGGGGGGGGGAGGAATTTTCTGCGTGCGTTCTGCGAGCTTATGGTTTGACCGTTGGCTTCAATCCGTACAGCGGCCCCATCTCTGATTTGAAGGAGCTTTTCTCGGCTCTCAAACGGCTGTAAAAGGATTGTTGGGGAAAGAGAAGCGTGTTCTTAGGCTTAGCGCCTTGAAGACGTGTGGACTTCAACTCCCAGAATTCCCCAAGCAAAAGCTTCTGGCTGAAGGATTCTGGGGGGTTGAAAGCCACGTATCTTAAACTTGTTAAGGCAGGAGTCCCCAAACTTGGCAACTTTAAGCCGTGTGGACTGGCTGAGGAATTCTGGGAGTTGAAGTCCACACGGCTTAAAGTTGCCAAGTTTGGGGACCTCTGGGATAAGGCGATACTGGGATAAAACAACGGAGAATTGTGATACTTCCAGGGCTGCCAACCTTGAGTGATAGTTCGGAGTGAGACACTGCGAGGGAGCGGAGCGACCGAGGGGGGGATGGTGTGGAAGGGGGGTGTCCCCCCTTCCACGGTAGGGAGCTTTGACAATTTTACATTTTAAATGGTGCAATCTGATGCATACTTTAGTCATGATTTGGACATATACATACATACATACATGCAAGCAGCACCAATGTACTTGAACCGGATTTGTAAGATATTAATAATGCAGTTCACTGACCATGAATAATTGAAGTTCCTGACTTGTAACTGCAGTATTCTACCTCAACTGACTTTATTAGCTTAGTGATGTACTATAGACCACTATAGGATGAATTCAATGTGCAACAAAAAGACAAAAAACCCGAAACAACTACAGAGATAATGCAAATACATCAATGGGTATTCTTCTTTCTGTATCAAATACCATACTACATGCCAATATCAAATGCTGTAGTCTCAGTCTTTAATTATATACTAACTTGTTGACTGAAATAGGGGTTCATAATTTCAGACATGTATAAACTAAACATTTAATCGAATAATGAGTGCTTCATATAAATATACATATTGTTAACTGTAAAACTCATCTACTGTATACCTGCTTCCTATGATTTTATTCCTAATTAGAAGAACCTAAAAATAAGTCAGATACAGCAGAGGGCTTTGTGGCGCCAAGTGTGGCGTCTGTGGCATATTGCCTACCCCTACAGTGGCAAAGGTGCTTAAAATGCAAAGCATTTTTGTCAGTGAGCCCTGTGCCATATGTGCTGGGCTAGAGCCACCTTGGGCCTGCCAAGGGTTAGATAGGTGCAGGCTTTCCAGGAACAAAATGCAGCGATGGCCCCAATCACCACCTTCCTGTCTGGCAGCTTCCCAAGATTCAAAACTCTTGCCAGCAGAAAGGTGGCCATCACGACAGCCTTTTGTCCCTCAAGTTCCTCAACCCACGGCTAAATAACGTGGTTGGTGGATTGTTGAGCCCCGGCCCTACCGGTGACCCATTGAGGCTGTCGAGCCCGCTCGGGAAGCAGTCAGTCACCTTACTAGCCCAGCTAGCCCTGTGGATGATACCTAGTTTGGGTAACGAAACGTGGGTGCAAGACGACACGCAAACTCAGAGAGCACCAAGGAGCCCTAACTTTCCGTCCCCCGCCCCCGCCGCAGTCTCCTTAAACTGGGCTTCTCGGAAAGAGGTTTCCATGGGGCTTGCTGACTCTTATCGAAAGGAACGGGATTCAGAAATAAAACTTCTGCTAGCAAACGCGTGCGAGAAACCTGGCCTGCTTAAGACTGCCCCCCTTCCCTTGAAGAGGGAAGCGGTTCGTGGGCACCTTGGCTCCCCCCGCCCCGCCCCGGCTGCTCCTCCTTTCTAGGGGAGGTGACTTGTTGAATTTAAAACCTGAAGGGCGAACTTCACATCTGGCGCTCTTTCTTCAAGCAGGTGCGCCGGCACAGGCGGGGAGACCGCGGCATCTGGAGCCGCGCGGGTGTCCCACGCCGGGAAAGAGGCGGAGCGCCTCCTCGTTGCCTTTCGTTCCGCTCCTCCTCGCCTTGGATTTGCAGCGGGAGGCTCCCCTTCTCTCTCTCTCTCTCTTTCCCAGAGCGACAGCACCGACGAGGACGAGGAGGAGGAGGAGGAGGAGGAGGAGGCGGCGGCTCCGGGGAGCGCCCGCCTCCTTCGCTGCCGAGCGCGGTGCACACGGGGCATGGAGCCTGCCTGAGCCAGTCCGCGGGGCAGCTGCTGCTGCAGCACAACATGGAGGCGGCAGCGAGCGCCCCGGGCGGGAAGAAGCCTCCTGCTCTTCGCTTTCCTGAAGCGATTTGCTAATGATCGGCATCGTGACAATTACGGGACACCGGCAGAAGGATTAAGGCGGGAAAAGAGGTGCGGTGGGGTGGCTGGGCAGGGCGGGGTGGCTGGGCAGGGCGGGGCGGCGCTGGGAGCTCATCCTTCTCCTAAGCTAAGGGGAATATTCGGAATATAATCAGAGAATGTAGGGATATTTTTGTACATTCCATGATTTTGGGGGTTTAGCGTGAGATTTTATTTATCAGAGTGAGACAGTCAAAATTGGTTGAATTGCGTGAGTCTCATGCTGATTGCGTGAGAGTTGGCAGCCATGTACTTCTGCTCCTTGGTCTCCCCTATATTTTGTTCAATCAGTGGGAGTTTGTCTTGCAAAATTCTGGACAACCACTGGAAAAGAGAGAAAGTCTATACAGAAAGGCTATAACTTTCTGTATCTCTTTTGCTTTTTTTTTTTTTTTAGCCCTCCTGGATTTTTGCAGGTCAGATCTGGAAGCGATAGGTTTTGTTCTTGTTGACATAGATGGTTGGGATTTTCTGTATCCAACAGGAAATGCTGGTATGCCAGATAAAATGCAATCCTAGGCTCAGATTCCATTGAGCTAAGCCTGCTAAGCCATTTGGGGAATTTAAAGCCCCAAAAAGGAGTCTTATGTAGATCCAAGACTTAAGACATACATGGTGACAAAGGACTTCCACTTATCACTAAACTACTGAGAGATTTCTGTATTTATGTCCTTTGGGAGGAAGAAGGAGTGACATCAACAGAGAGGCCAGACAGAAATGGGATGTGAGAGATGCAACACAGCTGCTTAGGTTCCTGTAAGACAAGCTGTCTCAGCATGCCCCGAAGACTGGAATTTCCCCCATCCTGCCCCCACTTTCTTTCAAAACTACATCTAAATATGGTGGTGCTACAGTTTTAGGTGCATTTGTTGTTTTCTCCTTCCATTTGCGGTTTTGAGGGAACTCTCGCAAGTGATAGTCTTGATGGCCAATCCGCCCACACTAGAAGCCAGACAAAAAAAACAGAGCTGCAGTCACCCATCATTGTACAATTCTTGTGAGTGCCATGTAAAACCCAGAAGCTAAAGCTTCTGGGTTTTACATGGCACTCACAAGAATTGTTGGAAAACTTGGTGTAAATGCTTTGCTTTGCAGCATGCTTAGCTTGTTTATTTATTTATTTATTTTAATTAAAAAGCTTTTGAAAGCTTGCATTAGGTAAGTTTCTGGGGAGGTGACAAGAAATACCACATCAGGGACAATGTCATTTCCAAGCATTAAGTGGAATGATAACAAATATTGACATCCCATTTTAATGCATATCATTCCAGTGATTTCTTGCAGCATAAAATCAGTGGTGGTGTTTTAATAACAAGGACAAGCTAAAGAACTCACAGCATAGCAAGGTGCAAATGAAGATCTCTGCAGTTCAAAACAGATGCTGGTTGCAGAGAATGGTAAGATGGGAAGGAATGTGAGGAATGATAAAGCAAAAAGAGACGTGAATTCAAACAGCTCTGATGTCTGGCAATCCTATTTTCTTAATGGGAGACTCCCTTGATCTTTGCCCCCAGCCCCCCCCCCCCCAGCAAGGAACTCTGAGATTACCCAGGTTTTGTGGCTCCCCGAGTTTCCTGTGGGAAATGGGTTTCTCTCCCTCCCTCTCTTTTCTGTTTTTTGTGTTTTACCTTCTCAGGCCAGGCGAGGAGTGACTGAGAGGGGAGGGCGAGGGGAGGGGCCAGCCAGTGGTACGATCACCCAACAGGGAGCCATAGCAGAGGCCCCAAAGAGCCGCATGCAGCTCCAGAGCTGCGGGCTGCTGACACCTGAGCTAGAGCAACATGCAGAATTAAGACAAGACATTTGGGACAGAATTGGAACCAAGGATTAAGAATGCTGGATAAAGCATGGATTACTGATGGTAGAGAAAATCAAGAAGAGAAACAAGAGTTATGAGAGCGACCACATGCCAAACTGGTGGAATGAAATGCTTCTTGTCCTAATCCCTGGGCGATCATTTTAGGGATCTGGAAACATGCTGAGTGTCCATATGAAAAGAGAGATATACTGCTCAACAGCCTCTAAAATTCTAGGATAATAAAAAAAAGGCCCTGAAGACCTGATTCGCCAAACAGCTTGAGGTCCCAACAGGGGAGCGTCATATGGGAGGTGATGGATGAATTAAGAGGCAATGCCACCTCTCCCCCTCTCCTTGCAGCCTGTTCCTTCCCCCACACATTTTTTTACTATACTTTTTATTGTAATTTCCATTTTTATTGTTTTAGAAATATTTTAAAGCTGTAAGCTGCCCAGAGCCTCTTCAAAATGAGATGAGAGGCAAATAAATGTAATAAAGAAATGATAAAATAAAAGCAGGCCCTCTACTAATTACACATTTCATGGGGCTATGTTGGTATTAAAAAAAAAAAAGACTATATTTTAAGGTTGAATTGTGGAATCCTCTCTGAGGGTTGTTGGCAAGGCAAGCTGAGAGCCATCAAAGACTCCAGACACAAAACAAAAACTTCTGCAAATATTGTTTGAACCTAGAAAGGACATTACCTCTCCCTTTGTACATTTATAAAAGAGCTACAGGTAGTCCCCATCTTATGATCAATCACTTAGCAGCCATTCAAAGTTATGACACCCCCCCCCCCCCAAAAAGATACTTAAACCTTGATTCAAAGTTTAGATGTCTGGGCCTTCTCTGCAACACATGATCACAACAACTGGTTCCACATAAGGGGTCTCCAACCATGGCTACAGCTGGCTGAGGAATTCTGGGAGTTGAACTCCACAAGTCTTCAAGTTGCCAAGGTTGGAGACCTCTGTGTTGACCTCTTATGTCTCTGTATACTTTTCTTAGCCAAGGACAAATTCACATTAAAAACAAAAATATCTTTTCAGTGAACAACATATTTTGGGTCATCACCTTTACATACAAATATGACAGCAATTATACATTCATATATGCATACTTAGTTTTCCATTCCAAATTTTCAATAAGGAGAAAAACAAACACATTAATTCTAGCCTCTTTCATTAATCTCAATCGAAACATCTTTTTGTTTCATTTCAATTATTTCAAATATAATCCTTTAATATTTATTTTAAAAATAAAGATACCGTAAACAATATGTATTTTAATAATAATAATAATAATAATAAGAATAAATTACCAATGTCTCTCCTTGCTTTTAATAATCTATATTAACTTATTAATTTAGTTGGTTCTTTAGTCTGTCATATTTCCTTTCCATTACACATTCTTTTTATAAATTCTAGATTAATACAAATTTTAACACTAGAGAAAAAAAAAACAAGTATAGGTTTCACCCCTTTTACTGCTTTGAGTGTGACACCTCAGTGGTTAAAATGTACCTTTATTCCCTCATCTTGATTCCCAATAAACCATTATTTTAAAGAAGTTACAATAATAATCATTACATCTTTTCATTTGGATTCCGCAGCATATTCCCCCCCCTTAATTTTTAATAAAAGTTATCAGTATCTATATTACCCTATTTTCTAAATATTTTTAATTGCAGAAATATTTTTATTACCCCTTGTCACCCTGCAGAATCCCCTTTTTAATTCATCAACCATTATCTCTGAAAAAACAATTTCTTTTCAACGTTTTACTATTTCCGTATTTCTTTATTTCATGCACCTGTTTCTTACTGCTTCTCCTCCCCCTCTTTTCCCCATATCTTTTCTCATTCCAGTTATATCCCTCTCTTTCTTTATATTTTCCTTTCCCCTTTTCTGCTGGGTCTTTCTGCCTTTCCCGACTTCACAGGTATTCCCTTTGATTGCCTTCTTAAATCTCAACTTTTTAACCTTCCTTCTTTCCCCACTTCTTTGTAGTGTTCTTTGTGTTAATTGTCTATTTAAAATGTCTTCTCCTTGAATCGACTCCTCCTCCTCTGAAGCTCTTTTTTCTTGTTCTTCAATCGCCATTTCCATTTTTTTCTAACACAGAACAAAGTGATTCACCTCTTTCCTGTAGTAATTCTCTCATATTTTTAAGTTCCATTTTTAATTCCCATGAGATATCATCATTACACACTCTTGTATTTTATGATCGTTAAAGTCCACGAAAAAACCACTTTTACTTTCCTTCTTTCTTTCAATTTTTTAAAGTTCTCAATTATTCCAGCCCAGGGTTTATACCAAAAACATCAATCATTCCCACAGTCAGTCTTTCCTTGCTTTTTTCTTTATTTTGGTTCTGCTTTCACTTTCTAAGATTCTTACTTTGTTTCAATATTTCTTTAATGTTATATCCACACAAGTTCATTCAGAAACAGGATGCTTTCCCTTTTGTTTGAGCTCAAGTTTTTATCAAAAGGTGGCACTCTCCATTATACAAAGTCTTCACCTTTTCCCCCTATTTTTTTGTTTAGGGTTTTTCGAACCTCAATATTCCAGCACAGTCCAGTCTCCAATTTGTAAACTTTATTATTATTATTTTTTGACAATCTTAAGTCCAGCTTTATTTTATGCCTGTTTATTGCCAAAATATTTTCGTCCAATTTAGTTAAATCTTTAGTTCTGGCTTCTTCCTTTCCCGGTCCGAAGCCCTGCTTAGCTGTCAAAAACATTTTCTTATTTTTTTCCCTGTCCCTTTGTAATTTTGCCGCTCACGTTTCTTTTCTTAAAAAGAAAAAGAACTGGTTGTTGACCGCTGCTCTAGATCAGGGGTGTCAAACCGGGATGCGTCACTTGCAGGCCACGCCCACTGCAGCTCCACAAATGCAAAAAGTGTTGCGAAATGTCACATGACAGCAATGTGATAGCATGAGTTTGACACCCGTGCACCAGATCAAACCAAAGCAGAAACTGTATTTCATTAATTAGTTTTATAGAGAAACATGTTGAAAACTAAGGAGGCTGTGGTGCAATCCAAAAGATAGGTGATTCAGAATAGGCGTGGGCTTGCATGTTACATCAAAAGTTCTTTACCACATTTCCCCCTCTGAATCTGGATTGCAGCACACCCCTAGAAATCAACACTGCTGGCTTTCAAGAGTACAGTAAATGCTTTGTAATAAATTAGCCGCTAGAAGGAGCTCACATATTCTTTTTTTTAACCTTTCACAAATACAGCCAACTGGATACATTTCAATCTAGAGCTTGAACTGCATACGGTATCTTCCATGCAACAGTTTAAAAAACAGAAATTGCAATATTACAAATCATCTTCAGTAATTTTTATTAGAAGAGTATGAAATCAGCAATTGCAATTGATTTAATTTAGCTAATTCAAGAGTGGGACGTAAAAAGCTTTCTTAATGTATGGAATAGTTTAGGATTGTCATTCTGGTGACCATATCTAACTGAAGTTAAGACTTCTACATTTTGAAAGGCTGGTTATTATGACCTTCTCTGTAATTAAAAACCCTCATTTTCAATCCTGATCTTATATATCCTACCATGAAGGGGTTCTGCCTGGTGGAAAGTCAATCAGCTAGTCTCACTCCAAATCACATAAATGGGAAACCAGAGGATCTAAGCCAGAGGTGGGCAAACTACGGTCCGCGGGCCACATCCGGCCCGTTGGTCTGTCCAATCCGGCCCGCCCTGCCCTGAAAAAAAAATTGCTGGGCGTGGTGTATTGCCCTGCACCGCGTGGCCCCCAAAGCTGCAAAACAGTGTGGAGCGCTCTTGGAGTAGGAAGAAAAGAAGAACTTTGCAAAGGCCTCGGGTGAGAGTTTGAAATCACCTTTGAGAGCGACCTCTCCGAAGGTGAGTCCCCACCGATCCTGCTTTTTTTCCGGGGCTTCCAGGCTGAAACTTTGCACAGGCAAAGTTTGCAGGCGGGAGAGTCTCCCCACCGAGGAAAGGGAAGGGTTCCGCCCAGCGGGCGGGCGGGTGGGCTGCTTGGAGGAGGCGACCCGGCGGCGCTCCGTGTTTCCCCTCCACTGCGCTGTGCAAAGTTTCAGCCTGGAAGCCCTTTCGGCTTCCTTTTAACTCGCAGGTGCTCGCGCCTGGCCCCGAGCCGCGCGGCAGAGGGAAGCCCAGCGGGTGGGCGGGCTGCTTGAAGGAGGCGACCTGGCCGCGCTCCAGGCTTCCCTCTGCCGTGCGGCTTGGGGCCAGGTGCGAGCGCCTGCGAGTTAAAAGGAAGCCGAAAGGGCTTCCAGGCTTAAACTTTGCACAGGCAAAGTTTGCAGGTGGGAGCGTCTTCCTGCTGAGGAAAGGGAAGGGTTCCGCCCAGTGGGCGGGTGGGCGGAGGAGGCGATCTGCCGGCGCTCCGTGTTTCCCCTCCACCACGCTGTGCAAAGTTTCAGCTTGGAAGCCCTTTTGGCTTCCTTTTAACTCGCGGGCGCTCACGCCTGGCCCCGAGCCGCGCGGCGGAGGGAAGCCCAGCGGGTGGGCGGGCTGCTTGAAGGAGGCGACCCGGCCGCGCTCCAGGCTTCCCTCCGCCATGCGGCTTGGGGCCAGGCGCGAGCGCCCGTGAGTTAAAAGGAAGCCGAAAGGGCTTCCAGGCTTAAACTTTGCACAGCGTGGTGGAGGGGAAACACGGAGCGCCACTGGGTCGCCTCCTCCAAGCAGCCCGCCCGCCCGCCAGGCAGAACCCTTCCCACTCATCCCTTGGGTGTCTGCCTCGTTCCTCTCTCAGTTGCTCTCTCGCCCAGAAAAGAGAAAAAGAGGCGAATAGTTATTATTCTCAGCTGAAACAACCAGAAACGAAGGCAGGCAGGCAGAACGGAGCACTGGCTTGAACCGTGGGTGGCTGTGTGGGGGTGAATGGGCACTTCGGAGGAGCTGCACTAACAGGAAGCCACCCTGCCGGCTTCTTTGAAGCAGTTTCTTCCTGGGCTGGTGGAGGAGCGAGAGAGCGACTGAGAGAGGAACGAGGCAGACACCCGAGGGATGAGCGGAAAGGGTTCTGCCTGGCGGGCAGGCTGCTTGGAGGAGGCGACCTGGCGGCGCTCCGGGTTTCCCCTCCACCATGCAGCTTGGGGCTAGGCGCGAGCGCCCGAGAGGAAAAAGCAAGCTGCAAGTTGCTGGGAAGTTGCTCGGGTGCTGGGAGCCGCTGTCGTGGTGAGCGGCTCATCAAGCACATATGCGAGGAGGAGGGCTTTTAAAGTGCCACCCGAGCAGGACCGCCGAGCCGGGAAATGGAGCACCAAGGCACGGCAAGGCTCCACCAGCAGCGGCCGAGCTTTAGGTGGGCTTGGATGCCCCTGAGCGCGGTTTGCTGTTTGTTCTCTCCTGGGACTCGCGTTTGGAAAGCGTGGAAAGTAGTAGCAGGAGCAGCCGCGGTGTTACTTTTTCATATATATATATATATATATATATATATATATATATATATATATATATATATGTTTTCTTAAGTTTTCGCGGGTACTTACATGTCTGGCATTCAGCTTTGTTCGGGTATTTTCCCACGTGGTGCTTTTAAAGTTGTAGCAACGTTTCAGCAGAATCTCATCTGCCATCATCAGGCTTCTGTATGGTGTTTGTCTGTGAGTCAGACTTTTGCAGTGGTTTCAGATTTAAATTTGGGGCAGCCTATTGCTGTGTCAGAATGGTTTTTTCTTCCTCCTGATTGGTTGAGAGTCTTGGTCTGTGTTTATTGGTCTTGGAGTTTGCTGTGTTCTGCTACTGATACAAAAAAAAAAAAAAAAACAGACAGAAGATATCAGTAGCAGAACACAGCAAACTCCAAGACCAATAAACACAGACCAAGACTCTCAACCAATCAGGAGGAAGAAAAAACCATTTTGACACAGCAATAGGCTGCCCCAAATTTAAATCTGAAACCACTGCAAAAGTCTGACTCACAAACAAACACCATACAGAAGCCTGATGATGGCAGATGAGATTCTGCTGAAACGTTGCTACAACTTTAAAAGCACCACGTGGGAAAATACCCGAACAAAGCTGAATGCCAGATATATATATATATATATATATATATATATATATATATATATATATATATATATATATATATATATATATATATATATATAATATATAATATATAATATAATATATAATATATATATAATATATATATATATATATATTATAAAGGGCCCATTATTGGTTCGGCCCTCGAACACAGATCTGATTTTCCATGTGGCCCCCGACAGAAATTAATTGCCCACCCCTAATCTAAGCCATTAGAACTAGTAAAATAAGGGTCTCCTTTAACACCTGCTATAAATATTTGGATGATTTATATCAATTTAGCATGTTAATTCTTAGGGAGATTGTTTTGTTTTATTTTGTTTGAATTTGTTTTGGTATTTATAATAACTAATTTTTATGTCTACATGTTATTATATTGCTGTAAATTACTGTCTTTTAATTTTTTTGTGTGTATTTTTCAAAATTACATTTTTTAAAGTGTAACACTTGATGACTACATGAATATATTTCTGCAGTTTCATTACCACCGTCAAGAAATATTGCTGGTTCTAATTGCTTTCCAAGAACTGCCACGCATAGAACATATGCTTACAATAGAGCTAAAAAAAAGTTATATCAAACCGAATTATTATTTAATTTTTCTTAATTGAATTATACGGTATACTGATAGATTTTATAAGGTCTAGTGTCTTTACTTTCTGTATTGTAAAGTGGTTATTTATTTGGTATTCTTTCCATCAGAGACAGAGCTGCCTTCTAATATATGTCTGTTTTGTGTTTTTTTTATAAATTCAATTAATAAATATTAATTTTGCATCAAACCTGCTTTGGATGAGCATGTTTAGGGTTACCGTATCTGGGCTGTAGAAGGCAGGATAATAAGTGGAAGGCAGGAAAGGGAAACAGAAGGGGGAAAAAAAATCTTGCTTCCATTCAATAGTCATCTGGATTTTTGTGGCTATGTACATCCTGAACTCCAAACAATCCTACTCTCAACATCTTTGGAAATTTGGCTTTTGTCTCAGGCTTTGCAGTAGGGTGGTTGTTGGTTTTTATACAGAGATTAGAAATGATTTTTCTTTTCCTGGACATACATTTTTTTAAATTGTTCTTTTTTAAAGTGTAAGTTGTCTGAGGTCATCTAGTTGCCGGGGTCTCCAATCTTAGCAACTTTAAGACTAGTGGACTTCAACTCCCAGAATTCCTCAGCCAGCGGTCCACTAGTCTTAAAGTTGCCAAGGTTGGAGACCTCTGAATTCGAGAGCAAGGCAGCCTCCAAATTTAACAAATACATACATGAATAAAATAACCCAAATATCTATGGTTTATTCAAAGAAATTGTACCTGTAGTTAAACAAATAGTGACATTAGTCACCTGCTTACTCAGCTGTTATTCTCATTATGTTCAGTTAGGCCTAATCCATAGGTGAGTGGGTACAATATTTCATTTTGTGTGATAAAAGTATCCTCATTAGCAAAGGAAACAATGATAAATTAAAAATGCAAATCTATTGAAAAGCAATCCAAGTGCTCCCATAACAACTCAACCTTCCACACGAAGAGCTGTATAAGAATAGTATTCAGGTAAACACAAAGTGCAATGACCTAAGATTTCAGAAAACAGGAAACAGACCACCTATACAACATCTTCCAACAAAATGGATACCTGAGGCAACTTTGTCAAAAAGTGCCCGACTCGACCCAATGTAGCACCATCAGCATAAGCTATGAAAAGGACATTGCCATATATAAAAAAAAAACATTTCAAAAACCACCCACAAACCACATGACGTTATCGTAGCACACATGTTAACTAATACCCTCCAAAATATCTTAAGCAAACCAAAAGATCAGTAAGCCCAGAAGAAAAAAAGCAGAAGTCGTCTACAACATGCAGTGTAAGAAGTATAAATCAACCTCGGGTCCTGCTGACTGACCCAGATTGGAGTACAAGGACTACAACAGCCACCATGTAAGACAGGCAGGCAGAAGTTGAGCCAAGTACATCCATAAATACCAATTAGCAGTCAGAAGACAAGGCACAACACCTTGACAAACGTCTACTAGAGTTTCAATTGGAACACTGCAGGCACTGTAGATCTAATCCAAAAGTTCTAGGCAATTCCTGGCAATTTGGGATTCTAGTAAAGCAGACCTCAATAGCCATATGGAGATAAACCATACAGTATTTACACACCATTCATAAAGAGACAATAAAAAACTAAGAAGGTAACAAAAGGTCCAGAACATATCCTGTCCAGTCCACCAGCCAATATCCAGATAAGTAGGGATTAACACTAGACAAACAAGCAGACAGAAAACAATGCCCTAAGCAAGTAACTCCTAAGGAGAAAACCACAACATGATAGGGCAAATTATTATATATAAATGGAGCAAACCCCACACTCATCAGTACTAATAATGTTATCTAGTTGGGTAATGTCTGCAAGCAACCAAGCTCAGAGACCACCAAGGACTCCACAGTAATCTTTTCAACCATTATGAACAGACTTCAATCGTACAACTTTCTCAATCACATTAATGGTTTTTTTCCCCTCTAGTTAATTGTAACTTTTAGAAGCAATAGAAATAACACTTAGAACCAAGGTTTCTTAACTTAACCTAATATAAAAATAGAACAGGAAACATTTTGTCTCTCCAATATTCTTGTATCTCAAATATTTTAAAGCAAATATTTCAAAATACTGTCAGTTTCCATTGTTTCTCCAAAATAAACCAAGCCTTGTAACACATTCTTCTCACAGAGTAAAATGTAGAGGCCAACCAGTGTATTGTGTTTAGCTTAAAGCAAGTTACATGTAAATTATTAATCCACATAGATTTCTTGTCTTTCCTATGAATAGGACAAATGACTGATCTCAAATACAGATTGACAGAAATTTTCCAATCACTTTATGTATTTTATAACAGTTAGAGGCATTTTATTACTTTATTTTAAAACCACTAACCATGTGATGGAAAAATGAGGAAAGCAATCTGTCCACAATCCATGGGTGACCTTAATGAAACATTTAATCATGAATCAGTACTTTAAGCTTCATGAACCCAAATATCAAAATCAAGCAATTTGGCATAAACTGAAAATATAAAATCATATTTTTATCTTAAAATGTATGTTAAACTTCAGCTTTATAAGTCAGAGAACGCAAGAGTTGCTTTTTCACATATTTTCAAGGTGTACTTATTTAATGGGCAAATTAATCTTGCTGTTTAATATTCCCTTTGATATGAATTTCTATTTAGATTAGTTTTTATGGCTAATAACTTTCAATTTAAATAGTTGACTAGATCAGGGGTTGCCAACCATTTGGACCTCAGGGACCACCAAACTCATAATTTTAAATCCCAGAGACCACTAACCGGTTCTGTAGGCTTGGCCTAAATTGTGGGTGTGGCTTGATGGTCATGTGACTGGCTGGGCATGGTTTGTATGTAAATATTATAAATATTTATATAAATATTGAATTTTCATAAAAAAGAGAAACTTTTACCCAAAATCAGGCAAAGCAGGCAGGCAAATTGAGTTGCTCATAAAATCACAGATTCATTCAGAAATCTATCTATCTGCCATTGGCTAGCTCAGTCTGTCACATAAAATTTGCTTGCAAGCAACCTCATGAAATTTACTAGCAAGCAAACTCACAAAATTAACTCACAACACACCATCCATGTAAATCTTGAACTTTTTCTAAAAAAAGAGTAACTTTTACCCAAAATCAGGCAAAGCAGGCAAGCAGATTGAGTTGCTCACAGAATCATTCAGTGATCTATCTATCTGCCATCAGCTAGCTCAGTCTCTCAAGTTTGCTTGCCATGAGTCTGCACTGAATAATAGAACCTTCAGTCCTAAGGGAGGTTTGGCTGTGCTTAAAAGGAGAGCCGAAATCTAAAGACTAGCTAGAAAGCAAGAAATCCACCCATTTCCTGTGTTCTGTCCCCTCATTAGCATTCTTGAGATCCCCGCGCTTTGATTGGCCAAAGCGCGGGGCACTCTGATTGGCTAGGCGAGCCGCGCCGATTGGCTCGCTAGGAATCTCCCGCGATTGGTCTATTCGAATCGCGGGAGATTCAAAGTGGTGCCATTGGCCGCGGCCGCCGCGGCTAAAGAAATAAAAGCCACGAAGTTTCTCAATAGCCCCAGTTCTGTTCCCACATCAATAAAAGAGCTTGATACAAAGTCACCGACTCCTGGCATCATTTCCGAAGACACAACACTGGCGACGAGGGTGGGATTCTGATCCTGAACCGAAGCACGTGTCCGACAGAAGCCAGACGAAACTCCACGATGGCGAAAATCGCACCCCCCGCACCCTTCAACCCCGCCAGCGAGGACTGGGAATCGTACTCCGACAGATTCCGCATGTTCCTCGAGTGCAGCGACCTGAAGGACGCCACCGGCCACATGAAGCGAGCCGTCTTCCTGACCCACTGCGGGACCGAAGTATTTAAGTGGCCAAAGCACTCGCCAAACCCGCCGACGTGACCGCGATGGACTGGGACGTCCTCGAGCCAATACTTCGGTGGCACTATGCCCCAGAGGTGCCCATCCTCATCCGACGACATGAGTTCCACCGTCGGGACCAATGGTCGGGTGAGAGTTTCAGCGACTTTGTCGCCAAACTACGGCGCCTAGGGGGCTGTGCGAATTCGACAACCTGAATGACGCCCTGCGAGACCGAATCGTGCTCGGCCTGTGGGACCCCGTCATCCAGAGTCGGCTGATGGCCAAGGGCAACATCACCCTTGCAGATACCCTCACCGAAGCCGCAGCCGCCGAAGCGACCTGAACATCTGCCGACCGCATGCGCCGACCGAACGCTGGGGATCGCAGCGGGAACAACCACCCTGCAAGGTCGGCCAAGACCCAACCCGAGACGACCACCCACCAGGGCGACTTCCACTCGGCATCGGGCACTTCCAATGAGGAGGAGGAAATTCACCGTCTCCAGGTAGGCTGCGACCCACGGAACTGGCGGGGTCGTAAGTCGAGGACCAACTGTGCCAGTTGCGGAGGCGACCACCCCAGGTCCGAATGCCGGTTTTTCGAGTCAATCTGCCGGCATTGCGACAAGAAGGGACACATCGCCCGCGTCTGCCGTCTCAAAAAGAACTGCAGCTTGCCACGATGGGACCAGAGCGAACGGAGGTGAGAAAGCACACCACCCCGGACCAGAGATCGCCCCTCTGACAACCGATGGGACCGGAACGGACGATCCCTACGAGGCGGCGAGACCCGGCGAAGAGAGGAGACCCATCAGACGGTCACCATTGGCCACGCCACAACCAATGACACCCGGAAGGTCTACGTGGAGGTAGGCATCGAAGGCGAGCCATGTAAAATGGAGGTGGACTCCAGGTCCTATCTCTCCATGATAGCATGGCATGAAATAAAGCGCTTGGTGCCTACCATCCAAAGAAAAGGCCTAGACAGCCAGAGACTAATCGTAAAAGACTACCAGGGAAACCGCATCCCTGTAGTCGGAACCGGACAGTTCAACGTAACGTACAAAGGGCATACCGAAAGGCTTCCCCTGACCATCATCGATTGCGACTGCCCAAGCCTACTGGGACTGCAATGGTTCGCCCCGCTCGGCATCGCAGTCACGGGAATCGACCACATCATCGACGACAGCTGGGAGCAACAACTAGCCCGGGAATTCCAAGAGGTCTTCGACGGAAACCTAGGCAAGTACCGAGGGCCCCTTTTGTCATTCAGCCTAGACCCAAACGTCCCCCCAAAACGCCTGAAACCAAGGCGGGTGCCATTTGCACTTAAACCCAAGATAGATGAGCAAATTGACAAGCTCGTCAAGCAAGGGGTCCTACAACTAATAGACCACGCCCAGTGGGAGACCCCCATAGTCACCCCGATCAAGCCCGATGGGTCGGTGAGAATCTGTGGGGACTATAAGGCCACCCTAAATGGCGCATTGCAACAAAGCGCCTACCCCGTCCCAGTAGTGCAACACCTGCTGCATTCACTGGGAGGGGGCAAGGTTTTTGCCAAACTCGACCTCGCCCAGGCATACCAACAGTTGCCAGTCGACGAGGAAACGGCAGAAGCGCAAACCATAGTCACCCACCGGGGGGCATTTAAATGCAACTGGCTCCAATTCGGAGTCAGCGTAGCACCTGGAATATTCCAAAGCCTAATGGAAAGGCTATTACAAGGCATCAAGGGGGTGGTACCTTACTTCGACGACGTCTTAGTGTCGGCAACCAACCAAGCCGAACTAGAGGGTCACCTAAGGGAGGTCCTAACCAAATTCAAAGAGACCGGGCTCAAGGTAAAGAGGGAGAAATGCCAATTATACACGGAATGAGTAGAATTCCTAGGATATCTCCTAGACCGTCACGGCATTCACCCCACAAACCAAAAAATCAAGGCCATCAAAGAAGCCCCCACACCCAAGTCGAAGACGGAGCTGCAGGCATTCCTGGGGCTACTGAACTTCTATAATGTTTTCCTGCCCCAAAAGGCGACGGCGGCGGAGCCTTTGCATAGGCTCTTGGACAAGGCGGCGACCTGGACCTGTGGGAAACGCGAGCAAGCCACCTTCCCGAGAACAAAGGACCTCCTCACTTCGGATGCCGTCGTTATACAGTACAACGAGACCCTACCTCTGGCCGTCACATGCGACGCATCACCCTTCGGCATCAGCGCTGTCCTCAGCCATACTCTCCCCGACGGAAAAGAAGCACCCATCGCGTTCTTTTCAAGGACCCTCACCAAACCGGAGCGGAACTACAGCCAGCTGGACAAAGAGGCTCTGGCTATCGTCGCCGCAGTAAAAAGATTCCACGAGTATCTCTACGGCCGGACATTCACCATCATAACCGACCACAAACCGCTGCTGGGAATCCTTGCAGGGAACCGGGCCACCCTGAACATTCTGTCTCCCCGAATGACAAGGTGGTCCGAATTCCTGGCGGCCTACAATTACGGACTCATACACAGACCGGGTAAGACGATCTCCCATGCGGACGCCTTAAGCCGCTCGCTGCTACCGGAACCTGACACCGACCCAGCAACCATGGCGACCACCCTCAGTATAGAGACTCTACCCAACCTACCCATAACCGCGTCAGACATTGCCCGAGAAACTAATAAAGACAAACGTCTGGCGCGGATGCTGCATTGGGTAGAGAAAGGGTGGCCGGAAAGGGACAATGACGAGTCTGTTAAGACATTCCGGAACCGGCAAACGGAACTCTCGTTATTAAAAGGGTGCATACTATGGGGGGATAGGGTGGTCATTCCAGAAAAACTACAAGGGAAGGTTCTGGAACTGCTACACGAGGGGCACCCGGGCATCGTTAGGACTAAAGCCCTGGCCAGAAGTTACGCTTGGTGGCCAGGGATGGACAAACAGATTGAGACCTGGGTAGCGTAGGTACCAACGATGCCAGGAAACTAGGCCAAGCCCACCCACAGCACCCGTCCTAGAGTGGGAAACCCCAAGGGGACCTTGGTCTAGGATCCACATAGATTTCGCCGGGCCCACAAAAGGACACACCTTCCTGATAACAGTAGACGCTTACTCCAACTGGCTGGAGGTAAGCAACATGAGAACAACAACCACGGAGGCCGTGACCAAGGAACTCGGCAAACTCTTTGCAACACACGGCCTCCCAGACGTCGTTGTTTCCGACAACGGGCCCCAATTCACCTCGCTAGAATTTGAAAAATTCCTAGCGGAAAGGGGCATCTGACACGCGCTGACAGCACCGGCGCATCCGGCGGCGAACGTAGGGCGGAACGGATGGTGCAATTCACAAAGAAAACCATCCGGAAAATAGACCACGGGGAGATCCGGGATAAAATAAATAAATTACTCTTCACCCAACACATAACCCCAAATACCACAACGAATAAGAGCCCAGCCGAACTGTTAATGGGGAAGAAATTAAGGTCCCCACTCGACAGATTACACCCCACGTATAACCCAGAGAAGCCCCCAGACTCAACCAGCAAACACCGAACCTTCGCACCAGGCGACCCCATGTACGCAAAAAACCTAACGGGAGACCCGTTATGGGTACCGGCCGTCATCACACAAATAACAGGCCCACACTCGTACCGGCTACAAACAACAGACGGACGAGCATGGAAACGCCACATCGACCAATTAAGATCGAGGACGACCACCCAACAGACCACCGACGCACAAGCAGGCAAAACCAATCCCCACAACACAAACCAAGGGGGGAGGGAATACCCAGAGGACCAAAACCAAAGAAGAATAAACCAACCATACTTACCGGAAAGCAGCCAGCACAAAACCTCGCCAGGAAGAGACAGCCAGGCCAGCTCGACCGACCCGGGGAGACCGAGCGGGAGCAGCGAAACCCGCAGCTCAACCAACCCGGGAAGCCCAGGAGGGAGCTACGGAGAGCGGCCCGGCCCGACCGACCAGCCGGTTCCCACGACGGCATCCGGAGAAGCAGAGACCCCGACCGAATCGGCCGGGATCCAACCTACAACTGAGCTGCGCAGGTCCAGTTGGCTAAGACAGAGCCCCGCCTACCTACGGGACTACGCAACGTAAGGACTAAACCAAGAGGGGAGGGGTGTTCTGTCCCCTCATTAGCATTCTTGAGATCCCCGTGCTTTGATTGGCCAAAGCGCGGGGCACTCTGATTGGCTAGGCGAGCCGCGCCGATTGGCTCGCTAGGAATCTTCTGCGATTGGTCTATTCGAATCGCGGGAGATTCAAAGCGGTGCCATTGGCCGCGGCCGCGGCGGCTAAAGAAATAAAAGCCACGAAGTTTCTCAATAGCCCCAGTTCGGTTCCCACATCAATAAAAGAGCTTGATACAAAGTCACCGACTCCTGGCATCATTTCCGAAGACACAACATCCTGCTTCCTAGCTAATCTAAATTTCCTGGCACAGCTGAACAGATGATGGTTGGAAAAAGGAAAAAATAGCAATTTAGCAGGCATGTTTGCCAGGTAAGGCGTGAGTGGGCGGGGAGGGTTCCCGCGGGCCATGTGGGCGGCGCAGCCTTGTGTTTCTGTGCAGTCTGGATTAATTGCTTTGGGGGGTGCTCTGGGGGTGAGATTTCTCTGCGGCCCTCCAAAATTTTCTCGGCCATGGCCCACCAGTTGTCAACCACTGCGCTAGATTTCTTTTAGTCCTGAGTTTAAATCTCACAATTTGGGAGTTAAATTTCATGTTCTAATACTATGTAACATATAGCTTTAGCAACTACAGGTAGTCCTCAACTTACAATAAGTTGCTTAGGACCATTTGAAGTTACAATGGACTTTCCTAGGGTTCTTATGACCCAGTTCTGAATTCTGACAGCTACTCCTCCTTGCAGTCATGTCAGGGGTCGGGCAACACATTCATTCTGGACTGAATAATAACTCGGGACTTGCTGTGTAACTTCTAAACACTTTTTCTTGAATTAATGCATAATAAAGGAAATTCTTGCTAAGGTTGGTTGCAAAGTCCACATTCATCTCCATCAACAGTGCCTTGTATTTTAAAAGAGTTGATGTTTTTCAGATTGTGGCATGTCACAGAAATATTTTGAGCACATTTTGAGTTGAAAAGCAGAATGCCATGCTGGGGTGTTACGTTGCTGGTAAAGAGTATATTGAAAAATGATGGATTCAGCTTTGCAGTGGGGGAAAAGCATATTTTATTTAAATAGAATCTTATATTCTGGGGTGAGGGGATCAAGGGAAAGCACCATCAGCTTGCTAAATAAGTAAATCAGGGCTCTCATGGAGACTGATTTTTCTGTCTGGCAGTTCAGCAAGAAGCAATCTTTGGTGTTTAAAACCTTCCTAGCATCGGGAAACCAGAGAACCATGACAAACCAATTAGCAACTTGGACATCAAGGTGGGGCATGTAACAGGAGAAACAGGAACAGGAGCCCTTGAGTGACAATTTGAGAGGCAGGCAGTTAGAAACGGCTTATACTGCAAGCCCAAGGTTGAATCAGTCCAGCGACATAGTTGATCAGGGAAACAACCCAGCTGCGTTTGTGTTGCGCTGATGGCAGACAACTCTACAGACTTAGCAAGCTTGCATTTTGGATTCTGACCAGGTTGAACCAATTGCTAGCTCTTTTTTTTTCCCCTACTCTGTGAGAACGGCCCTAAAACATAGCAGCAATATTCTCCAGCACGTTTTTTCCAACAAGAACATCTTGCTGTAGTATTATCAGCATTCCTCAAGAATCTCTGGTGAGGCAACCAAGACTGTCCAGTTGACAAGGTGGAGAATAAAGCGGGAGCTCAGGAGCATCCCGTGACAGCATACAAGGAGCACTATCTGAGATCAATAGCTAGAAGCACCTGAGAAATCTTTCTCTCATCATCCAAAAGGTATCATGGCACTCCTCAAACTTTTTCTCATGGCTTTCAGCTTTGTCTTCTGGGCAGCTGGTCTAATTATGCTCATCATTGGTATCTGGGCCAAGATTTCATTAGGTACCTACCTGATGCTGTCAACCAATCAATACCCTCCCAACCCCTTCATTTTGTTGGCTGCTGGCATCACTATCATCGTGTGGGGCTTTCTGGGTTGCTTTAGTGCTGCCACGGAACATCGTTGCCTCCTGCGCACTTATGGGGGTTTCCAGCTGGCTGTCTTGGCGGCAGGACTGATGGCAGGGCTGTCTAGCTTGTTTTATCGTGAAAATATCGCCGAGGGTTTCCAGAATGGACTGCAAGAAGCCATCAATTCCTACACCAAGGATGAGGAAAAAGCAGAGGCCCTGGATTTCATTCAGCGCAACCTGAATTGCTGCGGCATAGAGAGTTACCGTGACTGGTTTTCCTCACCCTGGTCGGTGGAGCAACAGCAACCTAATGGCTCAGTGCCCATCAGCTGTTGCAGGGCCCGAAAAGGTTGCTTGCATGCTCCACTCCCTTCCGATGCCAGAGGTATTTACCACAATGGATGCTTCAGAAAGGTGCATGACTTTGTCAGCTACAATATGTTCTACATCGCCTCAGCTGCACTCGGACTGGCCATCATGCAAGTTTTGGGGATCATCCTTTCTTGCCTCCTGGCTGCACGTATCCTACCACAGGCAGAATCATCCGCAGGGACCACCCCACAATGAAGATGGAGCCCCGAGAGCCTTCCTTCTTCCAAGGCACTGTAGCCTTCTTCCATAAACTTCACTTTGCAAGACCAAATTCTCCCACATCTGTTGGTTTGTTGCATATCAGACTCTTGTAGAATCCTTTGCTCCATCTACCATAGCATTCCTGATTCTTCAGTGGTTCATTCTCCTTATTCGCCATTCTTTTTATCCATGTCACCATGGCAAGAAACTACTTAATGTTTTTCCTTGCTCTCCTTTCTCATAAGATAGAACAATGCTGTTCTGTCTTCCAGAACTTTGTTTCCAATTAGCTTCCATTTTAATACCTTTAAGCAACCGGAATTGGCAGCCCTTCTTTAATTCATCTGGGGATTTTTTTGGCTCACTTCACAGATAATTAAACTGTAAAGCTGTTTTCGGTTGGATGCCTTTTAAAAACTACTTTTTCTATCAACAGTGTTAGGAAGAACAAAACCTCCTTTTTTTTCTTGTGTTAGCCAATGAAACTTTTGTGATAACAGGTTGCTGGAGAAGGGGAGTGGAGAGAATTGAGAAGATAACACAGATTAAGTTAGAAGTTAGTCCCAGTATTATGATAGGAATGTGGGGGAGGGATTGTAACTTATTATAATTCAATCATAGTATATGGTAATGTTTCTTGAAAAAAAATAAAGTTACATGCACTTCAGCCTAGATACAGGACCTGTTATTTCAATAGAGTTTATTCTGAAGAAAATCCATTGGATTGCAACCTAAATGACAACCCTCATGCGCTCATGAAAAGTCTCTTTGACATCGTGTTATAGGTCTTAAATTCAGTTCCTCCTTTAAATGGTATTCTGCCAAGTAATTTATCCACATTTTTAAAAGATGTAGTTATAGGGCTTAGGAGATTTAAGCTAGGTGCTCTAGTCTAGACTGCCTACCTGGTACCTAATATTTTATTTTAAGCTGATATCAGCATACATTAAGTACTGTATGTGACCATTACAGAATTTAAAAACTTCAACTGTAATTTTGGATTTTTAATTAGCAAGGAAACACATTTCCCTATTTAGTAATGTTATATCATCAGAGTTTTCTTTGTATTTCTTCACAGCTTTTCTTTCCATTGCTTTTCTTTCTATTGCCTTTCCTTGTAAAGCATATTCATCATCATAATGGGATGGACAGAGAAAACTTTTGGCGGCCTACTAATAATATGGATAATTTGGCTATCTCATCTTTGGCACATGTTTTTCTTGAGGTTAACTCTTCAAAGTTAAACTACTCATGTGATATGTCATTTGCAATTCTTTCCATAAGAGCTAATAAGTAGCTGTGGGCATTAAAGTTGCTGATCTTGACAGAAATAAATGAAGTTAAATTCTTTATCCTGGAAATTTTCACAAAAAGAAAAGTGTGTGTTGTCTTCCAGACTAAGATCTTGCTATCTAAGACAGAAAAAGAGAAGTTTAGTCACTATCCTTTCTTGTTTTGTTATTTAGAGGAATTATTCTGTTTGATTCAGTTTCTTTTAAATTACAAATTGCCAGAGAAATCAATGGGTAATAATTTCTCAATGACTGATATGGCTACATTTATGTCTGACTTTTCAAGTGGTCTGATTGTCACAGACTTTCGTATTCTGTTCAGTACCCAGGAACTTATCTTTAGTCAATGCTGGCTGAGGAATTTTGGGAGTTGAAATCCACACATTTTACAGTGGTCAAGTTTGTAAAAAAAAAAAAGTTTAAACAGCTTCAGGATAACAGTATTACATTTCTAATCATTAAAATGACTGCCTAATAAAATAAATAAATCTCTCTAATGCTTGCAAACTGAAATGATCAAGCTGAAGAAGGAAAGCCAAAAAGTATAGCAGTATAATTCAGTGAAAGTATAGCATATGAATTGTCTGGTTTTTAAATTTCATGTGTAGTTATGAAAAGTGAGCTTAGCTTACAAATACATTTGAAGGAATTATGGTAATGTTTATAATATTACATTTTTATTTGTAATTAGTCTAGGGGTAGGCAGCTTGACATATTCTATTGTGTATGTCTAGTAAGTAAATAACCGTGATATAACAGTTCCTAACATTTATCATATATGGCAATTTTAAAAAATTTGAATTTCCTTTCTATTTCTATATTTCTACAATTGTGTATTTTTTGTTGTAACACAAGAAACAATGCACTTTTAAAAGAAATCAGCAATTTTTGCAAAGGGATTCTTTATGCTTGGAAAATAAATTCATCCCTGCAAATTGCAACTGTATTTAAAAATGACTTGTTCTCTCTCTCCCGCTATCCCGCTGTCCCTCTCTCTCTCTCTTTGTGTGTGTTAAGTCTGGAGCATGGGTGCGAATGATGGAGACGAGCCGGTAAAAACAGTGAACTTCAAACTCTTTATTTACATATTGTGACAGCTCAAACTGGAGTGCTGCTATAGCCTTCCTTATATAGGCAACTTATTAACTATTCAACCAACAGCAAACCTGGAGCGCTAGCTCCATTAACCAATGGGAATGGCCTGTTAATGGCCAATCAGATGCTCCTGAATGGACCAATCTGATCCTGCCATTAACAGCCAATCAGAAGTGCGGACTAGAACCCTGCAGTTGACTTCAAGCTCAAGATAACTTTATTGGTATTATTCATTCACAACAACCCTTTCCCCCGGCTTCTGCCCACGGGGCACGGTTACATAGTCCTTAAGGTAGGACGGCTGTTTTATTAGTCTTTTCGATTTTCGCAAAGCGCCTGGTGGTTGGTTGCACTTCTGCTGAGGTAGATCGTTGTTTAACGGTAGGGGTGCCTCTGGTTCTGAGTTCGCGTTCCCGTCGTCACCAATATCACTGGCCACTCCCTGAGGTGAACTCACTCCGGTCCCTGGTTCCTGTTCCTGCGTTTCAGTCCCATTATCGGTTTCTTCAAAAAGGTTTCCCTCTAATTGCAATTCGCTTTCCTCTGTATCTCCCCCCCTCAGTTTGGTCATAAGGGAGTTCGGAAGTGCGCGACGGTAGTCGCGATCGTAGTTGATCTATGTGGCGCTTCCAAAGTCTGTCATCAGGGCACTGAACGAGGTATGATCTTGGGCCGTTTACGCGGATTACGGTCGCTTCTACCCACAGCGGATCGCCCGATAAGTTTTTAGTGAATACTAAATCGCCTACCTGGAAGGTATAGCATCGGCCGCTGGATCTGAGTGGTTTTTCCGGTTCGTAGGCTGGGTGTAACCGATCGAGGTGGGAGCGGAACTTTCGTCCCATTAGCAGCTCAGCGGGAGTTTTGTTGGTGACGCTGTGAGGTGTGATGTGCTGTAGGAAAAGGATCCAGTTGATTTTCTCGTCGATGTTGTCGTAGTCAATCTTTTGGAGAGTCTTTTTGATGAATTGTACCATGCGCTCAGCCCTACCATTGGCAGCAGGGTGTGCAGGTGAAGTGAGCGCATGTCGGATACCGCGGTCAGCCAGGTACTGCTCAAAAGACAGTGCGGTAAACTGGGGCCCGTTGTCAGATACCAGAACGTCTGGTAATCCGTGGGTTGCAAACAGTCTTTCCAGTCTTTTGATGACCGCGTCAGTGGTTGTGTTGCTCATTCAGTGAATCTCGAGCCAATTCGAGTAGGCGTCGATGGTTAGCAAAAACGTGTGGCCTTTGGTCGGCCCGGCAAAGTCCAGATGGATGCAGGACCAGGGTTCCCGCGGCGTCTCCCATTCAGTTGGGGTTGCCTTTGGTGGAGCGTTGCTTACTTCTTGGCATCTCCTGCAAGTTTTAACCCACGATTCGATTTGTCTGTCGATGCCTGGCTACCATGCATAGCTTTGTGCGAGGCCCTTCATGCGCACGATGCCAGGGTGGCCATCGTGCAAGGTTCTTAGCAATGTCTGTTGGAGTCATTCTGGGATAACGACTCTATCGCCCCAGATGACACAGCCCTTCTACGAGAACAATTCTGTTTGACGACTTTTGAATGGTGCAAAGTTGTCTGGTACTTGGTCCAATGGACATCCGCGTTCCACCCATGTGAGGACTCGTGCTAAGATGGGGTTGCATTTTGTTTCTCTCACGATGTCATGGGCCGTTAATGGCGGCGTGTGGAGTGTCTCGATCTGCAACGCTGTCATCGTTGGTGCAGGATCGTTGATAGTTTCAGGGAGCAGTATATGGCTCAGCGCGTCGGCGTGGGGAATGGCTTTACTGGGACCATATTGTAGCCGATAATTGTAGGCAGCCACGAATTCTGACCAGCGGGTCATTCTGGGAGAAAGTATGTAGGGAGTTGGTTTGTCCCCAGCGATGATCCCCAGCAATGGTTTGTGGTCAGTTACAATGGTGAAAACCCGGCCGTACACGTACTCATGAAATCTTTTAACAGCTGATACGATCGCCAGGGCTTCTTTATCGATCTGGCTGTAATTTCGCTCGGTTTTCGAGAGCGTCTTTGAGAAGTAAGCAACAGGGGCTTCGTTACCGTTAGGTAACACATGGCTCAAACTGGCGCCCACTCCAAAAGACGATGCATCACATGTAATGTTTATTGGCAAAGTCTCATTGTACTGCATTAGTATGGCGTCCGAAGTCAGTAGTTTTTTCACATTACGGAACGCCTGCTCTTCTTTGTGACCCCATACCCAAATTGATTTTTTATCTAATAGACGATGTAAAGGTTCAGCGACAGTTGCCTTGTGCGGCAAGAATACATTATAAAAATTGATGAGGCCTAAGAATGCCTGGAGGTCGGTCTTGTTCTGGGGTCTGGGAGCATTTTTTATTGTTCTCAATTTGCTTTCGGTAGGGTGAATACCCTGACTGTCAATTAAATACCCTAAAAATTCAACATGATCGGTACACAGTTTGCACTTATTTCTTTTGACTTTCAAGCCTGCTTCCTGGAATTTTCGTAATACCAGTCTTAAACGCTCCTATAAGATTTTTGGAGTGGGGGTGGCAATGAGCACATCGTCAAAATAGGGGACAACGCCCTTGATCCCCTGCAATAGTCTCTCCATTAGGCTCTGAAAGATCCCCGGGGCCACACTGACTCCGAATTGAAGCCGCGTGCATTTAAAGGCACCTCGGTGTGTTACGATAGTCTGTGCCTGTGCCGTTTTTTGTCAACCGTTTTTTGTTGCTGATAAGCCTGAGCTAAGTCTAGTTTAGCAAAGACTTTTCCGCCCCCCAGGGAATGGAGGAGATGTTGTACCACCGGCACCGGATATGGGTTCTGTTGCAGGGCGTGGTTAAGAGTGGCTCGGTAGTCCCCACAAATTCTAATGGAGCCGTCCGGCTTAATTGGTGTCACAATCAGCGTTTCCCATGGGGAGTGTTCAGTTGGCTTTAACACTCCCTGGGCAATCAACTTATCAAGCTGCTCGTCGATTTTTGGCTTTAGAGCGAACGGAACTCGATGAGGCTTAAGGCGGATGGAGCTATCTTTGGATTAAGGCTAAAGGATATTGGGGTCCCCTTGTACTCGCCTAGCTTTTCCTCGAAGACGTCCCTGAATTCGTGGGCGAGGTCTTCCTCCCAGTCACTGCCGCCGATTCAGTTAATGCCAGCCACTTCAATGCCAAGTGGTGCGAACCATTGCAGGCCTAACAGACTAGGCTGGTCCTTATCGATCACCGTCAGTGGTAAGTACGCCGTGCGGTTCTTGAATGCAACCCGGACTCGACTGGATCCTGCGACTGGAATTTGGTTCCCTTGGTAGTCCTTTAACACGAGCCATTGGAATTGAAGGTCTTGGTGCCGGATAGTGGGGATGAGTTGCTTGAGGGTCTTCCATGAGACCATTGAAAGAGACGACCCCAAGTCAACTTCCATTTGGCAAGGCCGATTTTCAATGTTCAAGTTGACCTGAATTTTCTTAGCGTCTAGTGAAGAGGCATGGCCAAATAGTGAGTGTTTGGTGGGCCTCTTCCCATCTCGCTAGATGATTCACGGGTCAGTTTCTGTAGGAGTGGTTTACTGGTTCTCGCCTTACAGGGCGATTCCCTGTCGATTGGCGGAGATTAGTTCCTTTTGAGGTCTGGCTGGGTCCGAGGAGGCTTCTGCAGACCCATCCGATGTGGCCTCGTTTCCTGCACTCGTGGCAGAGCGAGTCGCGGAATTTGCAATCGGAGCGGTAATGGTTGGCCCCGCAGCCAGCGCACGGTTGCTGGGACTTCGGGTATCATTCCCATTTGGACCTCAGGTGATGGACTTCTTCTTCGTCGCTGTCTGACGACAAAGAGAAGTCCTCATGGTGGGCCGTCGGTAGCTGCCCTTCTGCGTTAGGTGAAACTTCGCCGGCCGGTGGGTGTGCTGGAGCGCGATTTCGGCGTAGTTGGGCAGCCGACTTCTTGGTTGCCTCCGCTGCTGTAGCTTCAGCTATGGCGTCTTTAAGGGTGACGTCGCCCTTTGCCATTATTTTGCTCTGTACGTTTAGAGTGTCTAGCCCGAGGACTACTCAGTCTCTCAAGGCCTCTTCTAGGTCGGTGAAATCGCAAAGGCCTCCCAAGTTCCGGAGGTCTGCAACGAAATCGGCGATGCTTTCTCTTTTCTGCTGGTTTCTTTGATAGAACTTGTGTCGTCTTATGAGCGTTGGAACGGTTGGTGCATAGTGGGCCCTTAGTTGCGGTTCGAGGACGTCCCAGTCCATGGCCTTCGCTTCCGCCGGTTTCGCGAATGCCTTAGCTATTTTGAATACCGTCGGGCCGCAGTGCGTTAGGAATACCGCCCGTTTCTTCCCGGGTTTGGCATCTTTCAGATTATTCGTTTCCAAAAACATTTGAAAACGATCCATGTAGGACTCCCAGTCCTCTTGAGCTGGATCGAACGGAGCGGGTGGTACTACGCCGCCGGACATGGTTCCTCCATTGTGCGCTTCAGCCACGTGCTTAGTTGTCTTAGTTGGCTCTGATGTCATCCAATCCCATCCTCATCACCAGTGTTAAGTCTGGAGCATGGGTGCGAATGATGGAGATGAGCCGGTAAAAACAGTGAACTTCAAACTCTTTGTTTACATATTGTGACAGCTCAAACTGGAGGGCTGCTATAGCCTTCCTTATATAGGCAACTTATTAACTGTTCAACCAATAGCAAACCTGGAGCGCTAGCTCCATTAATCAATAGGAATGGCCTGTTAATGGCCAATCAGATGCTCCTGAACGGACCAATCCGATCCTGCCATTAACAGCCAATCAGAAGTGCAGGGCCAGCACCCTTGCACTTGACTTCAAGCTCAAGATACTTTATTGGTATTATTCATTCATAACAGTGTGTACGTGTGCGTTCACACATGTACGTTTGTTAGATCCCCATTCTTCCTGACTTGGTGAAAGTCTCCAGACAGTGACCTGCAGGTGAGCCCAGGTGATCCATACCATGGTGCGGTATCTGCCATCCCGCATCTGATGGATGGCTCATGATAGGGAGCGAAGGGAAGAGAAACGACAGGAAGCGAGGTTTCCTCTTGATGAGCGCGCCCCGAATGTCTTGGCACACGCTCTTTTATTGTGCTTTTTTACAAGAAAATGATTTAATCAAAGCTCAAGTCAAACATGGTAATCTCATCAGGATGTGCATGTTTACAAAGCTGCATACCAGACAGATTAGTTACAATGTGGATAAGCTTATTAACAACCGTCTAACTCCTTGTCCCTTGTACGTGCCTTGCAAAGGTCACTGAAGAGACAGAAGTTAATGATTACACGTGAATGATACAATGTTGCAAACACATGAATGATACATAGTTGCAATGATACATAGTTGCAATGATACATAGTTACAACATCTCCTCTGTTTTTATTATTTATGACGAGTCTTCTTCCTCGTCCGAGAAGACAGGAACCATTTTTATGAAATGTTCGCCGTCCCCGTCATCTAGGCAAGAGTGCGACCCGTCAGCGTCAGGGTTGTCCAAGGAGCGGTAACTCAGCAATGACATTTTTTTGTCCGGTGTTGAGGATATAACATGAGCTTGCAATAGCACATTAACATCAGCAGTTATGGAGGATAATTAATTTTTTAAAAAATTGCAATATTCTATAAAAACAACAAGGTCCTATAATACATATCAATATAATGATTATTAATGATCCTGCCAATGCAGTTAAAAAGGTATAAACCATGGCGAAATAGAAAACAAGCCCCCCCCCTGCTATCAGCATAAAGACAACATTCTTCTTTAAGCGCAGCACACAATCCCCCTTGTTTTAAAAAATAACAGATCTAAGCCTCTACGATTTTGCAACAGGGGGTATTCCATGGGTACCTGTAGGGATATAAAATCATCAGAGTTATACACACAAGCCATACTTGAATGCAAAATGATTTGGATTTAACAATTTCATCCCCATGGATACATGCCATGAAACCGGTGTAACAAGTCCAAACAAAATTATTGCCAGGGATAAAATACATTCCTTTCAGGCGTGATGTTAAAGTTCCTCCTGAAGTGGTGTAGATTGCAGAATATCCCCTGGTTGTGTGGGTGCGTCTGCCAAATCGAATTGAAGTGGTGGGTAGAAGTCTTCTATGCGAGAAAAATTGGTTGTAGAACTTAAACGAACTCCTTGAAAGTCAGTTATAGTCCAAGCAATATTATATCTTCTATGAGGCTTTTGCAGATCGTCATGGACAGTTCTTTTGAAGCGTCGTTTGTTGACAGGATCAGAGTTCGGGTATATAAAAACATCACAAGCAGGAGAGAGGCTTATGGACAAGTTAGTTGTAGAACATTTACGAGATGAGGAGGGAATTCAATTAGTAGAAAAAGGATAATAATTACAATAATGACAATAAAGATTAATTTGGTAATTCATCAAGGATGTTAGTTGGGGTGGGGAAACCCATAATACAATATAAGGACATTTAGGTCCCCCTATGTTTTAGATTGAATAGAGGAAAAGATTTTAAGGTTCCTTTCCATAGGAAGAATAAAGAAGGAACAAAAGAGCGAGTGGTAGAGTGTTCTTTAAATAAAACAGAAGTGACAGAGTGAAAACTACGGGTAGTATTTTCATGACGTACCCACATGGAGCAAGTATAATAGCCTTCTGTTAATGAAATGGTTTTAACACGAATAGTCTTTTGACAAGAAGCATAGGTTTTGTTGAAGTAAGGTAGAAATTGCAAAGAAGATATAGGCAAGAATATCAGGAAGAGTTTTAAGATACAGATGTAGCAGAGGAATTCCCATGATAGGGTCTAACTGCCCTACCAGGGATCCAGCAAGTGGTTTTGTCTGGCAGTAAGATCGCAGCGTAGCCTCGTCCCCAAGTGAGAAGCTCAGCGGGACCCTGCCAGGCAGGATCTGGCAATCTGCGATAATATACCAGAGGTCTGTTAGGCGGGGGTGAGGGGGAGGAAAAATGACGCAAAGCAGCAGAAGTGGGAGGAATGCCAGTCAGACTGAGAAAGTTTAAAGTGTAAAGACAAATGTTAAGAGAATTTTGCAATGCTGCGAGGTTTGGGGTTTTTTCCCGCAACGAATATCAATCAAGAGCACGTTTCAGAGATACGTTCGCTCGTTCCACAATAGCCTGCCCCTGGCTGTTGTAGGGAATCCCAAACTTGTGGGTTACATCCCATCTGTTACAGAAGTCCTGGAACGCAGAATAGGCAGGTCCATTGTCAGTTTTGATTTCTTTTGGACATCCCAGCGAGGCAAAGGTACGAATTGAATGATTGATGACATGTTTTACAGTTTTTCCCCTTTGAGGGGTAGCCAGAATAAACCCTGAATATGTATCTATGGAAACGTGCAAATATTTCCAAGGGGCAAAAGGTGGATACTGAGTTACATCCATTTGCCAAATTTCACAAGCTTTTAATCCTCTAGGATTTACTCCTATGGGAATGGAATGTCCTTGCTTACTACATGTGGGGCATTGTTGAATAATGGCAGCAGCTTCTGCCTGAGTTAGAGCAAATTGAAAAGTTATCATAACTTGGCGGGGGAGATTCAAACACACTCCCTGCTTCTATTTTATAATGGACTTTTAAAGCCTCCATAATTTTCCTCCAAGTGACCAAAATGCCAATAGGTGCACGAGGAGGACTATGGAGATGTTCACCAATTTTTTTGCCAAGTGGAAATTTTTAAGGACCCTTCCTCTGAATAATTGGGACAATGTTGCCACACATAAGCCAATAATGTAGCAATAGGTTTCATTTTTACAGACGAGCCCTTTAAATTAGCAGAATATTTAGAAGAAGAAGTGACTAACTCCCTCAATTCCTTCAGATGCTGCGTCTGTTGTTGAGAAAAGTTTCCACCCATACTTACAAAAGTCGAGACCGTGTTTCAGATCCGATGACATGCAATTCGCTTCAGGCCTGGCGATGCACAGCTCCCATCGAGCTGATAAGATATGGGCGCGTCGCAACGTATCCCCCTTAGGGAATCACGTCGGGGTCACCAGAATGCGGTATCTGCCATCCCGCATCTGATGGGCGGCTCATGATAGGGAGCGAAGGGAAGAGAAATGACAGGAAGCGAGATTTCCTCTTGATGAGCGCGCCCCGAATGTCTTGGCACACGCTCTTTTATTGTGCTTTTTTACAAGAAAATGATTTAATCAAAGCTCAAGTCAAACATGGTAATCTCATCAGGATGTGCATGTTTACAAAGCTGCATACCGGACAGATTATTTACAATGTGGATAAGGTTATTAACAACCGTCTACTCCTTGTCCCTTGTACGTGCCTTGCAAAGGTCACTGAAGAGACAGAAGTTAATGATTACACGTGAATGATACAATGTTGCAAACACATGAATGATACATAGTTGCAATGATACATAGTTGCAATGATACATAGTTACAACACCATGGAAAGGGGTGTTCCTAGCTTGGTCTGTCTCCTTCTCAAGAAATCATTATTGGACCCAACCTGTCTGGATAATTTTTGTCCCTTGTACATGGGTGGTTCTGGGCAGCTGACCACGTGGAGTTGAGAGTGGGGGAGTATTTATACCCTCTTTTGGACTTTGCACTTGAACTTCCTGTTCCTGTGCAAGAACGAGTATTCTATTGGCTGTTGTCAGACTCTCATGGGGCCATGTACAAATCCTAAGAGTTTGTCTGAGCTAAGTTTGGTTGAAGTTTGAACTGCTGGGGGTGGTGCAGCTGAGATGATGCAATGAAAGGGCTTTGGGCAATTCATACTGTGGCTGAGGAATAATCCTACCTTTGTTGGATCTTGGGTGAGGCATTTGCTTATGAATAGAGCTATCTATCTCTTTATCTCTTAAGTGCTGACATCTGTGGAGGGCTATTAAGAAAGGTGCTTTCCAACAGCACATTTCTCCATTTCTCATCCAGGGAAAAAATAACATTCTGCCTTTTTAATATTTCTCAAAATAGTTCATTCTTTTAGGAGAGGGGTGGGTACTAACTTCCTGCACTCATATTGTCAACTGAATTGTTTAATACCTCTCTCTATGTATACCTAATATAGCTATGAGCTAATTAAGTGATAGCAAAGACATCAGGTTTGTCTACGTTGGATGCCTCCCGATTGCTTCTTCAGTGAGTTAACCACGTGAAGAGGCAAACAAATCTCATGCCTATTAAGACAAAGAATCTTTTTCTCTCCCAGTCACCCTTTCTTTGAGGTTTGTGAAACTGAGAATAGTACAGTCAATGTCCAATGTGTGCATGCTCTGTGCATTGGCTAGATCACTGCTGAATCAACCTTTTGAAAAAGGAAAAGAAAGTGGCACCAGTCTCTCAGACCCAAAAGAGGACTGCAGTGTGTGAAAAAGTTATGGACTGAAGTGAAAGAGGTGATTCCCCAGGGAACTGGCAGAACCAGTCAGAGCAACAGGAGCCCCAGTAAGAAGCCTGTCCTTACTGGTTGGCTTCCCAATGGATATCAACACACTCTACATTGTCCATACACAGTCCGTGAGCCAAAATCAGAGGTGGAATTCAGCAGGTTCTGACCAGTTCTGGAGAACCGGTAGCAGAAATTTTGAGTAGTTCAGAGAACCAGCAAATACCACCTCTGACTGGCCTTGCCCTCATCTGTCTCCAGAGTCACAGCTGATTGGCTGACTCGTCTTTTGTTGCCCTGCACGGGAGAATGGAGCTGTAAAGCAGGTTAGTTGGATGGGGAGGTAATGGGGATTTTGCAGTATCCTTCCCCTGACACGCCCATCAAGCCACACTACACCCACCAAGCCATGCCTACCACTGAAAATGGGATGTGGAGAGAAATAATATTTCAGGAGGGTAAATGAAAAACATTCCTAGGACCAAAAAAAAAAAAAAATCGAGACAGCAAACTTTGGAGAGAGAACTTAGAAATTCATACCACAATACTATGAAAAATATTCAACATTGAAGATAATGGCTAAATCATACAATTTTCTAATTCAGCATCCTGTTCCTGATATTACCAGCCTGCATAGTCCAATACAAAAAGCATTAAAATTCTCTACTGCCAGACCTAAATTGTTGCCATGAAGTAAATACATCCGGAAAATTTTAATGAGCTGTATTTGTGCTAAGGCAGAGAATCTGGGTAAATATGCTCCAAATAAATGGCAATCCATGAGTTGCAAAATACAAATTGCATATGGCTTCTTCTCTTCCATCCTGTAAAGCCATATTAGGCTGTTCAGAATTTTTCTTCTCCTGCACCATTCCTTTTACAGCCTCATATACATAACCTTTCCAGAAGAAGTTCATCTACCCAATGATTTCAATGGATCTGCTAAGCATATTTTGTAGATGGATATATAGCAGAATCTCTGGATGCCCTATAGCAAGACACCATGGTTCTTGCAACGTTTTACTATTTTTCCATTCAATTAAAAACAAAGGAACTTTCGGTAACTGGTGCAAGCATTTGGGTACTGTGTTCTGCTATTGGAGAATATGATTGGATCCCATACACCACTAAGCCCTGGTATGCTTTAATGATTTTGTTGAAGAAGCCATAAATATGTTGACAGACCACAGCATGAGAAGCCAAGCTTAAATGTACCACACAGTGGGTTACAATGATGTGTGAACCTTTTTACATTCCATTCACCATGAAGCATTTGGTGAGAAGTGAGGGGGAACAATCAAATTATGTATCAGCAGAAAAAAGCAAACGGGATGGAAGAAAAAATAACTTAACCAATTTATTCCCTTTCCAAACCATTCCCAGATTTTTAATGTTCTTGTTACGTCTGAAGCATGGGTGCGAAAGATGGAGACAAGCCAGTAGAAACAGTGAACTTCAAACTCTTTATTTACATGATGTGACAGCTCAGCTCAAAGGCTGTCCAAGCCTTACTTATATAGGCAACTCATTAACTGCTTAACCAATAGCGAACCTGGAGCGCTAGCTCCTTTTAACCAATAGGAATGGTCTGTTAGTGGCCAATCGGATGCTTCCAAATGGGCCAATCCGATCGGGCCATCAACAGCCAATTGGAAGTGCAGGGCCAGAACCCTGCACTAGACTTCAAGCTCAATGATAACTTTATTGGTATTATGCATTCACAACAGTTCTGACATTAACAGCCACATTAGAATTTTCCATTCTCTTTAATTCTGTTCTCTCCTTAATTAGCATTCTTGAGATCCCCGCGCTTTGATTGGCCAAAGCGCGGGGCTCTCCGATTGGTCAGGCGAGCCGCGCCGATTGGCTCGCTGAGAATCTCCCGCGATTGGTCCGTTCGGATCGCGGGAGATTCAAAGCGGTGCCATTGGCCGCGGCCGCCGTGGCTAAAGGAATAAAAGCCGCGGGCTTTTTCCTTTACGCCAGTTCGGTTCCAACTTTCAATAAAAGAGCTTGAATTGAAGTCACCGACTCTTGGCATCATTTCACGGACACAACACTGGCAACGAAGGTGGGATCCAGACCCTGAACCGAACCACGTGTCCGACGGAAGCCAGACGAACCACCGCGATGGCGAAAATTGCACCACCCGCACCCTTCAACCCCGCCACCGAGGACTGGGAATCGTACTCCGACCGATTCCACATGTTCCTTGAGTGCAGCGACCTGAAGGACGCCACCGGCCCCATGAAGCGTGCCGTCTTCCTGACCCACTGCGGGACCGAGGTCTTCAAGATGGCCAAGGCGCTTGCCAAACCCGCCGATGCGACCGCGATGGACTGGGACGTCCTCGAGCCAATACTTCGGCGGCACTATGCTCCAGAGGTACCCATCCTGATCCGACGCAACGAATTCTACCATCGGGACCAGAGGTCGGGTGAGAGTTTCAGCGACTTTGTCGCCGAGCTGCGGCACGTAGGGAGGCTCTGCGAATTCGACAACCTGAACGACGCCCTGCGAGACCGAATCGTGCTCGGTTTGTGGGACCCCGTCCTCCAGAGCCGGCTGATGGCCAAGGGCAACATCAGCCTAGCAGACACCCTCACTGCAGCTGCCGAAGCAACCCGAACTTCCGCCAACCGCATGCGCAGACCGAACACTGGGGACCGCAGCGGAAACAACAACCTGGCGAGGTCGACCGAGGCCCAACCCAAGACGACCACCCACCAGGGCGACTTCCACTTGGCATCGGGCACTTCAGATGACGAGGAGGACTTCCATCGCCTCCAGACAGGCCGCGACCCACGGAACCGGCGGGGTCGTAAGTCGAGGACCAACTGTGCCAGTTGCGGCGGTGACCACCCCAGGTCGGAATGCCAGTTTTTCAAATCGATCTGCCGGCATTGCGACAAGAAGGGACACATCGCCCGTGTCTGCTGCCTAAAGAAGAATCGCAGCCCGGCACGATGGGACCAGAGCGACCGGAGGAGAGAGAGCACACCACCCCGGACCAGAGATCGCCCGTCGGACAACAGATGGGACCGGAACGGACGATCCCTGCGAGGCAGCGATAACCGGCAAAGAGAGGAGACCCATCAGACGGTCACCATCGGCCACGCCATCACCAATGACGCCCGGAAGGTCCACGTGGAGGTAGGCATCGAGGGCCAGCCATGCAAAATGGAGGTGGACTCCGTCCTACCTCTCCATGATTGCATGGCATGAAATAAAGCGCTTGGTGCCTACCCTCCAAAGGAGGAACCTAGACAGCCAGAGACTCATTGTAAAGGACTACCAGGAAAACCGCAGTAGTTGGAACCAAACACTTCAACATCACCTACAAAGGGCACACCGAAAGACTCCCCCTGACAATCATCGACCGCGACCGCCCAAGCCTACTGGGACTACAATGGTTCGCCCCGCTCAACATCGCACTCACGGGAGTCGACCACGTCACCGACGACAGCTGGGAGCAGCAACTGGCCCGGGAATTCCAAGAGGTCTTTGACGGAAACCTAGGCAAGTACCGAGGGCCCCTTATATCTTTCAACCTAGACCCAAACGTCCCCCCAAAACGCCTGAAACCAAGGCGGGTGCCATTCGCACTGAAACCCAAGATAGACGAGCAAATTGACAAGCTCGTCAAGCAAGGGGTCCTACAGCCCATAGACCATGCCCGGTGGGAGACCCCCATAGTCACCCCGATCAAGCCCGATGGGTCGGTGAGGATCTGTGGGGACTATAAGGCCACCCTAAATGGCGCGCTACAACAAAGCGCCTACCCCGTCCCAGTAGTGCAACACCTACTGCACTCACTGGGAGGGGGCAAGGTTTTCGCCAAGCTCAACCTCACCCAGGCCTACCAACAGTTGCCAGTCGACGAGCAAACGGCGGAAGCGCAAACCATAGTCACCCACCGGGGGGCATTCAAATGCAACCGACTCCAATTCGGAGTCAGCGTGGCACTGGGCATATTCCAAAGCCTAATGGAAAGACTATTGCAAGGCATCAAGGGGGTGGTACCTTACTTCGACGACGTCCTAGTGTCGGCAGCCAACCAAGCCGAACTAGAGGGTCGCCTAAGGGAGGTCCTAACCAAATTTAAAGAGACCGGGCGGAAAGTCAAGAGGGAGAAATGCCAGCTATGCATGGAATGAGTAGAATTCCTAGGATACCTCCTAGACCGTCACAGCATTCACCCCACAAACCAAAAAATCAAGGCCATCAAAGAAGCCCCCACACCCAAGTCAAAGACGGAGCTACAGGCGTTCCTAGGGCTACTGAACTTTTACAATGTTTTCCTGCCCCAAAAGGCGACGGCGGCGGAGCCCTTGCATAGGCTCCTGGACAAGGCGGCGACCTGGACTTGGGGGAAACGCGAGCAAGCCGCCTTCCAAAAAACGAAGGACCTCCTCACTTCGGACGCCATCCTCATACAATATAACGAGACCCTACCTCTGGCCGTCACATGCGACGCATCACCCTTCGGCGTCGGCGCTGTCCTCAGCCATACCCTCCCTGACGGAAAAGAAGCGCCCATCGCGTTCTTTTCGAGGACCCTCACCAAACCAGAGCGGAACTGTAGCCAACTGGACAAAGAGGCTCTGGCTATCGTTGCCGCCGTAAAACGATTCCACGAGTATCTCTACAGCCGGACTTTCACCATCATAACCGACCACAAGCCGCTGCTGGGAATCCTTGCAGGAAACCGGGCCACCCCGAACATTCTGTCTCCCCGAATGACAAGGTGGTCCGAGTTCCTGGCAGCCTACAACTACGGACTCATACACAGACCGGGTAAGACGATCTCCCATGCAGACGCCTTAAGCCGCTCGCCGCTACCGGAACCTGACACCGACCCAGCACCCACGACGACCACCCTCAGCATAGAGACTCTACCCAACCTGCCCATAACCACGTCAGACATTGCCCGAGAGACAAATAAAGACAAACGTCTGGCACGGGTGTTGCATTGGGTAGAGAAAGGGTGGCCGGAAAGGGACAATGACGAGTCCGTCAAAACGTTCCGAAACCACCAAACGGAACTCTCTTTATTAAAAGGGTGCATACTATGGGGAGATAGGGTGGTCATTCCAGAAAAGCTACAAGGGAAGGTTCTGGAACTGCTACACGAGGGGCACCCTGGCATCGTTAGGACTAAAGCCCTGGCCAGAAGTTACGCTTGGTGGCCAGGGATGGACAAACAAATAGAGGCCTGGGTAGCTAGGTGCCAACGATGCCAGGAAACTAGGCCAAGCCCACCCACAGCACCCGTCCTAGAGTGGGAAACCCCAAGGGGACCATGGTCTAGGATTCACATAGACTTCGCCGGGCCCACAAAAGGACACACCTTCCTCATAACAGTTGACGCTTACTCCAACTGGCTGGAGGTAAGCAACATGAAGACGACAACCACAGAGGCCGTGATCAAGGAACTCTGCAAACTCTTTGCAACACACGGCCTCCCAGACGTCGTCGTCTCCGACAACGGGCCCCAATTCACCTCGCTGGAATTCGAAAAATTCCTAGCGGAAAGGGGCATCCGCCACGCGCTGACAGCACTGGTGCACCCGGCGGCGAATGGTAGGGCGGAACGGATGGTCCAATTCACTAAGAAGACCATCCGGAAAATAGACCACGGGGAGATCCAGGAGAAAATAAACAAACTACTCTTCACCCAACACATAACCCCAAATACCACAACGAATAAGAGCCCAGCCGAACTATTAATGGGCAGGAAACTAAGGTCCCCACTCGACAGGTTACACCCCACGTATAACCCGGAGAAGCCCCCAGACTCAAACAGCAAACCGAACCTTCGCACCCGGCGACCCCATATACGCAAGAAACCTGACGGGAGACCCACTATGGATACCAGCCGTCATCACACAAACAACAGGCCCACACTCGTACCGGCTACAAACAGCAGACGGACGAGCGTGGAAACGCCACATCGACCAACTAAGGTCGAGGACTACCAACCAACAAACCACCGACGCACAAACAGGTGAAACCAACCCCCACAACACAAACCAAGGGGGGAGGGAATACCCAGGGGACCAAAACCAAAGAAGAATAAACCAGCCGTACTTACCGGAAAGCAGCCATCACGACCCCTCGCCAGGAAGAGACAGCCAGGCCAGCTCGACCGACCCGGAAGGACCGAGCAGGAGCGGCGAAACCCGCAGCTCAACCAACCCGGGAGGCCCAGGAGGGAGCTACGGAGAGCGGCCCGGCCCGATCAACCAGCCGGTTCCCACGACGGCAGCAGGAGCAGCAGAGATCCCGACCGAACCGGCCGGGATCCAGCCTACAACTGAGCTGCGCAGGTCCAGTAGGCTCAGACAGAGCCCTGCCTACCTACGTGACTACGCGACGTAAGGACTGAACCAAGAGGGGAGGGGTGTTCTGTCCTTAATTAGCATTCTTGAGATCCCCGCGCTTTGATTGGCCAAAGCGCGGGGCTCTCCAATTGGTCAGGTGAGCCGCGCCGATTGGCTCGCTGAGAATCTCCCGCGATTGGTCCGTTCGGATCGCGGGAGATTCAAAGTGGTGCCATTGGCCGCGGCCGCCGCGGCTAAAGGAATAAAAGCTGCGATCTTTTTCCTTTACGCCAGTTCGGTTCCAACTTTCAATAAAAGAGCTTGAATTGAAGTCACCGACTCCTGGCATCATTTCGCGGACACAACAAATTCAGTTTGAATTAAAAAGGGATAAGTGGTGTGGGGTTTTGTTTTTTTGGAAAGGCCAATCTTCCTCAGAAATGTCTAGTCTAATTATCACTTCTGCCTTTCTGTGTATAGAATATGTGCTAATGCAGTTTCAAGTGGGCTTCAGAAAAGATGGAATTGAAAGCCTGTTAATCAAACTACTGAAATGCATCAGTGTTGAAATTCACTACATTAAGACTTTTTGTGACAACATTCAGGGGATCATGGTTCTGCCCCCTCATCTCCAATATGGTTGCATGCAGGGGTGTGCTTCAAAAAATTTAGCAACTGGTTCTCTTCCTGGTTGCTGGGTGGGCGTGGCCATAGTAGGCATAGTTTAGTCGGCCTCCTGCACCACCCTGGTCTGGGAGCGAAAATGGGCTGTGGGGAGGGGGGGCGTTTTCAACCTCCCCGGACTCCGGAGGCTTTCCTTGATCCTCTGGGAGAGGGAAAATGGCCTCCCTGGGTTCTGGAGGCTCTCTGGAGGTCGGAAACAGGCCTTCTGGAACTTCTGGTAGGCCCATTTTTTGCCCTTCCCGAGCCTCTACGCTTACCTACGATCCAAAACAGGCCGTGTGGGGACTCTTGGGAGGGGCGGGCAGGGCAAGCTGGGGTGAGATTTGCCAGTTCACTGAACTTGCCATAAAATTAGATATCGGTTCACCCAAACCAGTGTGAACTGGTAGCAGCCCACTCCTGCTTACATATTATGCTGCTTTCTCTTCCCCCACTTTTTCAGAAGTATACTTGTATTTATGCATACCAGATACTGGACTCTTACAAAATTTCTTCCAACAGCAAGATTCATTTTGATCTTTGCATGGTTCATTTCTAAGCACAAAAGCCAGATCAAATTATCCCAAAAAATGGTGCAATTAAAAATAAAATAAAAGCAGCACTCACTCAAAAATTTTTTAAAAATGTGGCACGTTTTTGCAATCATGGGGATCAAATCCAGGTGCAATGCGTGTAAAAATGGGATAAGACTTGTAACTCATGTCTATGTTTACCATTTTCACCCCTGACCAATGGGAGGTTTCATGTTTGTATATGAAATGTAGTATATGACTATATGTCATAACCATCTTGAAAACTTCCAAACCTTCTGTGTTTCCTCTCATTTAATTCTGGAGTAATAGCAAGACATACATAGATACAATTAAAGTAGAATCATTTTGTTAGTAGACAAAATGTAGTAAAAGCATTACTATCATGATCATCCAGTCTGGTCTTTCAAGCCATAGGCTCTATGTTTCAAAACTCTTTAAATGTTTATATAATATGAGTTTAAAAAATAGGCCTGCATGTGGTCCATTGCTTAAATTGTCTTCTGGACAGAACTCAGATTTGATTGTAGATGAAAATCAGTGGTTTGATTTCCCACCACTGGGGTGGGGAACAACAAAAGCTAAACTTTTGTGCACACATTCTGGAGAGAGAGAAGTTCCTGATGTTCTTTTGGGCTCCAGTACAAGCCTAAAAGCTTGGAAGAATAAACCAAAACGTAAAACCACCGAACTGGTAGTTACACCTCGGATCCCACCCCTGCAGTAGATGTTACGTTATTGTAGTTGTTAAGTTTGAGCATGGGCGAGAAAGAATGGAGACAAGTTTCTGAACGGTGAACTTCAGCTCTTTATTTACATCGTGACTTGCTCTCTTAACATCAGTAAAACCCGCCTTATATAGGAAAACCTTGTAACGTTTAACCAATAACAAGCTAGGAACGCTTTTATAACCAATAAGAACTCTCTGTTAAGGGCCAATCGGATTCCCCGGAACGGGCCAATCCGGTCCGGCCGCTTAACAGCCAATCAGAAGTGCAGGGCCAGGGACTTCCGGTTTCGCGTGGCTTCGGGGCAGCAGGAATTCGCGACAGCTCGCGATTCCTGCTGTGCTAGCCGTCGAGGTACCCCCGATCCAGATGGGTCAGGGGGATATGGCTGCCCTGTAGGGACAGCTGAAGAGAGAGGGGAGTCGGATAGGGAGGTGGGGGTGTCGCAGACCCCCCCCTTCTCCAGAAAAACCCCTTTTTCCCAAGGCGGTGGAGCGGCGGTCAGCAATGGCCGCCACGAAGAAGCCAGCAACCGGGTAAGAACTGTGCTGGAGGAAGTGTGAAGAGTGAAAGTTCTGTCTGAGCCGGGTCAAGTAACACCTTTTAAATTGCCTGGAATTGAGCTGCTTGAATTGCTGGAGGATACATTGTATCCCTAAGAAGAGCGAAAAGCGGCGGAGAAGCTGTTAAAGGGAACTTTTTTTTTTTTTTACTCTCCCACCCCACGGAAATAGCAGAAATATTTGGATATATTAGACATTGAAAGTGGATTGCTTTGAAAGTTGAAGCTAAGAGACAAAGGGATTTTTGGACATTGAAAAATTTAAGAAATTGGAAAATCTTTGCTGGAGGTATGGATTTCTGATTATTTAAAATTGTCATTGCAAGTGGGAAGGGAGAAAAAAAAATTGGAGCAGAAGCTGAAAAAGGAGGAGATTGTCTAGAACGTCTTTGTGGATCCCAAAGGAAGATATATGGTAATTGGACCTCTTTGATTAAAAATTAATCCAGAAAGAGAAAGAGAAGAAGGAAGAAAAGTATTAACTTTTGGAACTTTTTTTTTTTTTAATTGCTTTTGATTGTCTTTGATTAAAAATACTTGTGGTTGTTTTGGAAAAAGTTTCCCTTTTTATAATGGCATTGTTTGTGGATGAACTAGAGATTGAATATCAAAAATATAAAAAAGAAGATACTTTGGGCACTTTGTTTCAATTCTTAGAAATGGCGTTATGTTCTGTTGAAAAGTTGATTACGCAGAAGAAGGACTAGGACAAGGAAGAAGAGGAAGAAGAAGCCATCTTTGATGAACAATGGGTCCCTTCCGGAGAGGAGGAGAAAAAGGATAAGAAAAAGGGGATTTTAAGAATTATAAAAACAACCAAAAGAGAGAAAAATGAGCGAAAAGATGGAGGCAAGGTTAGAAAGCAAAGGAAAAGGAGTAAGAAAAGCGAAGGGAAAAAGCAAAGGGGTAGAAAGGGCAAGGAGAAGAATAAGCAAGAGAGAAAGGGGGGGAGGAGAAGCCTTAATGGGGGGAAGCAAGACCTAAAGAAAAAAAGTTTATTTAGAGACAATGGGTGAATTTAATTTAGATTAAAAGAGGGATTCTGGAGGGTATATAAGAGTGTGTTTTTATATGTATATTTAGAATATAAAATTTATTATGTAATTTTAGAATCTTTTAAACAGAATCCCAAGAAAGATTGCTATATGTAGTATTTCTAAGTTAGGGTAATGAGTTATAGATGTTACTCCAATTGGTGTACAGGAGAAGTATAGTAAAAGAAAAAAAAGATGAATGGATAATTGGAAATAGAACAGACAAAGAATGTTGTTGAAAATGGTAATAAGATATGGAAGGATATATATGCTTTTTTTTTTTTTGGATTTTGTATATTGATAAAAGGCAATAAAATTTTAATTAATAAATAATTTGGATGGAAAGGAGAAGTAGGGACAAGATATGAAGTTAATATTATATGAAATATTGATATTATAATCTGGAAATGTTATGCCTTATTGGTCTTTTATTATTATTTTTTCTTAGAAAAGAATTTATAAGCTGCTATGCCTTGATTCTTTGTGCATTGTTTTTATAAAACTGATAAAAATGGTTTTTATATATATATATAAAAAAGAAAATGATAATAAGATATGGAAGGAGATATGGGTTGAATATGATGTTTGAATTTGTGTCTGTGTGAAGAGTTTTAACCCGGGAACAGACAACCTTCAGAAAAGATCTTTTAGTTTTGTTTATGTTTTGTGTTTGTATGTTTGTGTATTGTGCTTATGGTAAAACTAACAAAATTTGTTTTTTATAAAAAAAAAGGAAAAAAGAATCAATAAAACCTTGGAGGAATGTTAGATGAGAATAATTTAAACAAGCCAGAAAGAAAAGAATATGATGACTATAAAATGGATAAATATGGAAGAGAAATGAAATTGAATAGGAGTAAAGAGAAATAATGAGAAATTTGCTGAAAGATATTTGTGTGTCCATATGGAGATAGGATAAATTGGAATTATGCTGTATAAAAATAATGTTTTGTTTGACTTGTAAGGATCTACAATGTTAAGAGGTTTTATGTGTTTATGTATTTAATGGTTAATGATGTATTGTTTTATCTTTAAAATTAATAAAAATTTGTTTCAAAAAAAAAGAAGTGCAGGGCCAGAACCCTGCACTTACTCCAAGCTCACACTTTATTAATTATATTGCATACACAACAGTAATGGTCTACATCCACGAATGTCCAGGTTGCTGCATTTTGCACCAGCCATAATGTTTGGTTTGTGATCGTTTTGAAATGTCTTAAATCACTTTTGCACAATCCAGGGACATTTCACTCTGAAAATTTCAACCCTGAAGCTGCTGTGTCGAGTATTTGGACAAATATCAGAGCAACAGAAGTCAAACTAAGTCTGAGCTATTGCTTTTATCTGAATGATAGAGAAGTGTATCAAGGGGAAACTGACAGCTATATCTCTGGCAGGTGGGAGAAGATTGTTCACAGCTCTTGGTTTTCTCTCTTGCTTTGTAAACTGCTGGTATTTTTTTTTTTAAAAAAAATTTATTTTCTGTGGAGAAGCTACAACTCATGCACAGTAGGCGGAACTGTGCAAGTAACAGTGCACTCCCATGCTTCACACCCAAATGCAGCTAAGGCATGTGAAATTACATAAATAAAAATATTGCTAATACCATGTTGGTTTGATTAATCCCCTGGATTTTGTTGGCCACCTGTGCCTTCGGCACACCAGACACCTAATTATTCAGCAGGTTCTGGCCAGTTCTGGAGAACCGGTAGTGGAAATTTTGAGTAGTTTGGAGAACTGGCAAAGACCACCTCTGACTGGCTCTCCATCTCTTCTCTGCTTCCCATCAATTCCCAGCTAATCCGCTGGGTATTCTTTGGTTGCCCTGCACAGGAAAACGGAGCTGGAAATCAGGTTAGTGGGGTGGGGAGAGAATGGGGATTTTACAGCATCCTTCCCCTGCCATGTCCACCAAGCCACACTCACCAAGCCATGCCCACAGAACCAGTAGTAAAAATTTTTGAAACCCACCACTGTGGCATACCTTTGTGTCCTGTAGCATTAAAAAAAATGCAAAGCCTTTATTACTTAGCCTGTTTTTTAAAACTTTGGGGATGCAGTTTGTCCACATTTTTTGTGAGATGCTATAATATCCTGCAATTCACAAATTTAAGAAGCACCAGCAGTTATGGAGCATCTACCAGAGCTTTACAGCTTATATCAAAATGACAAAAGCAGCATTATGCTGTTCCAGGGCAAGCTATACCAGGGGTGGGATTCTACTGGTTCTGTCCACCTCTATAGTACCAGTAGTTCTGAAGAGCAGCAGAGAACCAGCTCTATGTCTGCTGGTGTTTTGGCCCACCCACCTGCCCGGGCTCTTACCTGACCTTTATTTCCTGCTTTTTCAACCATAGCTGCTTTGTACGACACAGCTGCAGTTGAAAAATCAGGAAAAAAGGGCTTTTCCAACCACTGCGCACCTGCACGCAGCACTGCTCAGCTGTCTGGGCAGCTCAGCAGGTTGTAAATTGCACTCGCGCGACACAGAGCAACAGAACCAGTAGTCAGACCCCATCCCTGAGCTACACCCTTCTTGCACGTACACATGGCATCATAATGCATAATGTTAAGAGGGAACGGGGCCTGCATTGCAATGTCATAACACTGTCCCCTCCGTTGCCTCTTCCTGCAGATACCATAATTAGCAGTCTCTTTCATTTTATCACCAGGATATCATCTCTGAATTACGAGAAAGTGGCAGCCCCAAAAAGGGAAGTTAAAAAGAAAGAAAGAAAGAAAGAGAGAGAGAGAGAGAGAGAGAGAGAGAGAGAGAGAGAGACAGACAGACAGAGAGACAGAGAGAAAGAAAGAAAGAAAGAAAGAAAGAAAGAAAGAAGGAAGGAAGGAAGGAAGGAAGGAAAGAAAGAAAGAAAGAAAGAAAGAAAGAAAGAAAGAAAGAAAGAAAGAGAAAGAAAGAAGGAAGGAAGGAAGGAAGGAAGGAAGGAGGAAGGAAGGAAGGAAGGAAGGAAGGAAGGAAGGAAGGAAGGAAGGAAGGAAAGAAAGAAAGAAAGAAAGAAAGAAAGAAAGAAAGAAAGAAAGAAAGAAAGAAAGACAAGCATTTCAAATAGGTGCTTCATTTTACTGAGTGGGTTGTTGTGAATTAATAAAAGTGCTTGAATAAAGATTATTAAAACCTTAAAGTGAAGTGCAGGGTTCTGGCCCTGCACTTCTGATTGGCCGATAATAGTGACATCGGATTGATCCATTCAGGAGAATCTGATTGGCTATTAATGAGCCTCTTTCATTGGTTAAAGGAGCTAACGCTTCCTGTGTTTTCATTGGCTAAGTACTCAAAAGCTTGCCTGGCCGTTGTGGCCGTAATTCTGAGCTGTTGCACCATGTTAAATAAAGAGTTGAAGTTCACTGTTCATCTACTCGTCTCCACTTCTTGCGCCCATGCGCAGAACATAGCATGGGTGGTTTTCAGTGCCTACAGAAAAATAAAATGGCCACAGGGATGGGGTTGTTAATTGAAAGAATACTAAAAATAAAATTTATGACTGACTGGCTTGCTGGTTTCGCGTTAGACTAGAAGAGCTACTAATTGAAAGAAATGTTAGAGACTGCAGCATTTCCCAAAGAGGAAGAGGAAGATTTCCCCCCAAATAATTATCTCTGCATGGAGTAGGTGAGGGTTTAGAAAGCTACCGAGCACTATTAAAAATAAGGAAGGGAGCCAATGAACAAATGACTATGAACATTGTTGTTACAAATCTTAGGTGCTTTGAATTGTTATTTTCTGGTATAAAATAAAGGAAAATCATTCCTTGGGGAGGAGGGGATGTTGTTTGCCTGATGTCAGCCCTTTGAAGTAGGCCAGATCAGGAAACAACTCTTACATTTTTTTGTTTCACACAGTTAAAATTTTCTTAGACATTGCAGCCACCTAAATACAGTATCTTTATCTAAGTAACTTTAGGGACACAGTGGCTAAGATGATGAGCTCATCGATCAGAAAGGCCGACAGTTTGGTGGTTCGAAATCCCAGCATCGTGTAATGGAGTGAGCTCCTGTTACTTATCCCAGCTTCTGCCAACCAAGCAGTTTGAAAGCATGTAAAAATGCAAGTAGAAAAATAGGGGCCCCTTTCGTGAAAGGTAACAGTGTTCTGTGCACCTTCTGCATTGAGTCATGTTGGCCACATGACCATGGAGACGTCTTCAGACAGCGCTGCCTCTTCGGCTTTGTAACGGACATGAGCACCGCCCCCTAAGAGCTGGAAACAACTAGCACGTATGTGCGAGGGGAACCTTTACCTTTTAAGTATCTTTATGAATGAAGTTTATGACAAAGCATTGTGCAAGTACCTGTCCTCTTGCCTGCTGTGTAAATAATTCTTTGGATGAAGGACAATAGACATCTGCCTAAAGCCCTTCAGATTGCATCACAACAGCAACTTCATTAAACAATGTGCTTCTTTCTAAGATTAATCACACTGTGCATAACTTTATCCGACAGGAAGCCAAAGCTTTTCTTAATCAAAAAGAATCAGAGCGGTCTGTCCCCAAAAAGAAAACATTTTGTGCAGATTTTAAAATGAGAAATAGTATAAAATACAAAAGATTAGATCTTGGCTTCAGTGTGCTCAGAAAAGATTTCTTCAAATCATCGGGGTAAGAAAAACATTACTACACTGTGCTCAATGTGTGTGTGTGTGTGTTTGTGTGTACTTTTGAGTCAGTGTTGACTCCAGGCAACAGTGCAACAATATGCAGTTTTCTTTGCAATGTTTTTCAGGAGTGGTTTGCTTGTTGTCTGCTTCCTAGGGTTGAGAGAGAATGATTGGCGCAATGTCACCCAACTGGTTTTGTGCCTAAGGCAGGACTAGAATTCACAGTCTCCCGGTTTTTAGCCTGATCTCTTAACCCAGTGACCCCCAACTTTTTTTGTGACACAGCCCGGTACCGGCATCACAAAATGATCCGCGGCCCGGTACCAGCATCAGCACGCATGGCAAGGCAAGCCGAGCGACCGGCCAGCCAGCCGTCCCCCGCTTCTTCCCGCCACCTTCAACTCCTCCTTTGTACCTTTGTCGATGGGCTTCGGGACAGCTTCAGGACGGTCGCTCGGCTCGCCTTGCCTTGGGTGCTGAAAGAATCCCCACGCCTTAGTTTTGTTCGAAGCTGCCCCCCCTTCAATGAAACTAAGGCGCGAGGATTCCTTCAGGATGCAAATGCCGCTTTCCAACTGGAAAAGCTCACCGGAAGCACTTTCTCATCAAAACAAGATGGCGGCGCCCAGCAAACCGGCGGCCCATTTGAAAATATCCAGGACCCGGTGGTTGAGGACCCCTGTTAACCGCTACACCCAATTGTCTTTCTGAGCTCAACGTTAAGCAAAATACATATGTTGCTTAACAATAGTAATTGGGGAAGGAATTTCCATTGCTAAGCAATACGGTTGCATGATCATGCTTTTTGGTGATAGCAATTCTGGCAATCCCCCTGATTACCATTACTAAGTGAATCATCACAAATTATTTAGCAAGGACCTCACCTGACCATGGCTTCCCCATTGCCTTTGCTTGTGGAAAGCTGGAAGGAAAGTCACAGATTGTAGGATCACAGAACCTTGTGGCAGTTGGAAATCCATGCTGATTGACAAGGGCCCGGATCACGATCACATGACTTGTGGCCTCTGCGATGGACACTGTTGTGAATGAATAAATGTGTTAATAAAAATTATTAAGAGTTTGAAGTAAAGTGCAGGGTTCTGGCCCTGCACTTCTGATTGGCCGTTAACAGCGACATCAGATTGGTCCGTTCAGATAAATCTGATTGGCTGTTAACGAGCCTCTTTCATTGGTTAAACGGAGCTAGCGTTCCCTGGTTTTCATTGGTTAAAGGCTGAATGGCCTGCCTATATAAAGGGGGCCATTGCAGCCATTGTTTAGAGCTGTTACACCATGATAATAAAGAGTTCTGAAGTTCACCATTTCACCGGCTCATCTCCATTCTTAGCGCCCATACTCAGAACATAACACTGGCGATGAAGGTGGGATGTGGAGACATCAGAGCTGACTGAATAATGAAGAACGATAACCGAGCACGTGGTTGAAACACACAACGGCGGAACCATGTCCGGCGGCGTCATACCACCCGCTCCACTTGACCCAGCACAAGAAGACTGGGACTCCTATATGGATCGCTTCCAAATGTTCTTAGAAACCAACAATTTGAAGGATGCCACTACCGGAAAGAAACGGGCGGTATTCCTAACGCATTGTGGGCTGACCGTATTCAAGATGGCCAAGGCACTAGCGAAACCAGCAGAAGTCAAGTCTATGGACTGGGACGTCCTCGAACCCCTACTGAGAGCCCACTATGCACCGATCATGCCAACACTCGTTAGACGGCATGAATTTTACCAGAGAAGTCAGCAGAAGGGCGAAAGTGTTGCTGATTTCATAGCTGATCTCTGGAATGTGGGAGGCCCATGTAGGTTTGCCGACCTCGAAGAAGCACTGCGAGACAGAATAGTTCTGGGACTAGATGCACCACACATCCAAAGCAAGTTGATGGCGAAAGGCAACATCGGCCTTGCCGATGCTATTAATGAAGCTACTGCAGCAGAAGCAACCAGGAAGTCGGTTGCCCGAATGCGCTGCAACTGCGCTCACCAACCGACCCATGAAATCTCATCCAAGTCAGAAGGGCAGCTACAAACGGCCCACCACGAGGATCTCTCTTTGTCGTCAGACAGCGACGAAGAAGAGGTCCATCGACTGCGGTCTGAACGAAACCAACGCCAGAGATCTCAGCACTCATGCGCTGGTTGTGGGGCAAGCCACCTCCGATCAGAATGTAAATTCCTCGACACGCTCTGCCATGTGTGCAGGAAACGAGGCCATATTGGACGGGTCTGTAGAAGTAACTTAGGACCCAGCCAGCCCTCGAAGGAGGTTAACTATCGCCAACCGACAGGAAGTTGTCTTGTAAGGTGAGAACCCATGAACCACCAATGGAACAACCACTCCTACAGAAACAAAAACCTAAACTACCCCACGAAGCGAAAAGAGGCTCACCAAACTATCACGATCGGTCAAGCCTCCTCTCTTGATGCCAAGAATATCCGAGTGCAAGTGGCCATTGAAAACCAGCCCTGCCTGATGGAAGTCGACTCAGGATCGTCCCTCTCGATGGTTTCCTGGAAGACCATCAAGCAACTCATCCCTACTGTCCGGCGACAAGACCTCCGATTCCAAAGACTCATACTCAAAGACTATCAAGGGAATCGAATTCCAGTCGTAGGATCCAGCCGAGTCCAGGTATCGTTCAAGAACCGCACAGCATTCCTACCCCTGACTGTCATTGACAAGGATCGGCCTAGCCTGTTAGGTCTCCAATGGTTCGCTCCACTTGGAATTGAAGTAGCCGGCATTCACTGAAACTGCAGCAGCGACTGGGAAGAGGACCTCGTCCAAGAATTCCAGGATGTCTTTGTAGAAAAACTAGGCGAGTACAAGGGGACCCCGATATCATTTAACCTCAATCCCAAAATAGCTCCCATCCGCCTTAAGCCTCGTCGAGTTCCATTTGCCCTTAAACCAAAGATCAACGAGCAGCTTGATAAATTAATAGCCCAGGGTGTGTTAGAACCAACCAATCACTCTCCCTAGGAGACCCCAATCGTAACACCCATTAAGCCGGATGGATCAATAAGAATTTGTGGGCACTACCGAGCCACCCTGAACCATACCCTTCAACAAAACGCGTATCTGGTACCGGTGGTGCAGCACCTCCTCCATTCCCTGGGGAGCGGAAAAGTCTTCGCTAAACTAGACTTAGCCCAGGCAAACCAACAACTGCCAGTAGACAAAAAGACGACAGAGGTCCAAATGATCGTTATGCACCGAGGTGCATTTAAATGTAACCGACTCCAATTTAGAGTAAGCGTAGCCCCGGGAATCTTTCAAAGTTTGATGGAAAGACTATTACAAGGGATAAAAGCCATTGTCCTATATTTTGATGATGTGTTAATCACTGCCCCGACTCCACAAATATTAAAGGATCGCCTGAGGTTGGTTCTACAGAGGTTCAAAGACGCAGGTCTTAAAGTTAAGAAAAACAAGTGTAAACTGTGTACGGATCATGTCGAATTTTTAGGGTATTTAATTGATAGTCATGGCATTCACCCTACCAATAGCAAACTGAGGGCAATCAAGAATGCCCCAAAACCCTGAAATAAGGCCGACCTCCAGGCATTTCTAGGCCTTATCAATTTTATAACGTTTTTCTGCCGCACAAAGCAACCGTAGTCGAACCCCTTCATCGCTTATTAGATAAAAAAGCAATCTGGGTATGGGGACATAGAAAAGAGCAGGCGTTTCGAAATGTAAAAAAATTATTGACTTCTGACGCTGTACTAATGCAGTACAATGAGACTTTGCCGTTAATGATCACGTGTGATGCATCGCCTTTCGGAGTAGGCGCCATTTTGAGCCACATTTTGCCAAACGGTAGCGAAGCCCCTGTTGCCTATTTCTCAAAGACGTTTTCAAAATCAGAACGCAATTACAGTCAGATTGATAAAGAAGCCCTTGCTATTGTGTCTGCTGTCAAGAGATTTCATGATTACATGTACGGCCGAGCCTTTACTACAGTGACTGACTACAAACCTTTGCTGGGAGTAATAGTGGGAGATAGGCCAACCTCTGATATATTATCTCCCAAAATGACTCGCTAGTCAGAATTCTTGGCTGCCTGTAATTATCGGCTGCAACACTGCCCGGGGAAGGCCATTCCCCCCGCCGACACATTGAGCCAAGCACCACTTCCAGAGACCATTGATGACCCCGCGCCTACAGTGACAACGTTACAGATCGAGAAGAGCAGGCATTTCGTAATGTAAAAAAATTATTGACTTCTGACACTGTGCTGATGCAGTACAACGAGACTTTGCCTTTAACGATCATGTGTGATGCATCACCTTTCAGAGTGGGCGCCATATTGAGCCACGTTTTGCCAAACGGTAGCGAAGCCCCTGTTGCTTATTTCTCAAAGACGCTTTCAAAAACAGAATGCAATTACAGTCAAAGTGATAAAGAAGTCCTTGCTATTGTGTCTGCTGTCAAGAGATTTCATGAATATGTATACGGCCGAGCCTTTACTATAGTGACTGACCACAAATCTTTGCTGGGAATAATAGCAGGAGATAAGCCAACCCCTTATATATTATCCCCCAGAATGATTCGCTGGTCAGAATTCTTGGCTGCCTATAATTATAAGTTGCAACACCGCCCGGGGAAGGCCATTCCCCTCGCTGACGCATTAAGCCGTGCACCACTTCCGGAGACCATTGATGACCCCGCTCCGACAGTGATAACCTTGCAGATCGAGACACTTTGAACACCGCCATTAACAGCCTGAGATATTGTGATAGAAACGAAGCGCGACCCCATCTTAGCACGAGTCCTAGTTGGGTCGAGTGCGGATGGCCATTGGACCAGATACCTGATGACTACGCCCCATTCAAGAGTCGACAAATGGAACTGTTTTCACAGAAGGGCTGCATTATCTGGGGAGATAGAGTCGTTGTCCCAGAGTGGCTACAACGAGCAGTACTAAGAACCTTGCACGATGGCCACCCCGGCATCATGCGCATGAAAGCCCTCGCACATAGCTACGCGTGGTGGCCGGGCATCGACAAGCAGATCAAGACATGGGTCAAAGCTTGTCACAAATGCCAGGAAGTAAGCAATGCCCTACCGAAAGTAACCCCAACAGAATGGGAAACACTGAGGGGTCATCAAGAAACTGGACAGATTAAACAAAAAAAATTGGAGCAGAAGTGGAAAAAGGAGGAGATTGCCTAGAATCTCAAAGAAAGATATAAGGTAATTGGACCTCTTTGATTAAACAGTAACCCCAGAAAAAGAAATAGAAGAAAGAAGAAAAATATAAACTTTTGGAACTTTTTTTGAATTATTTTTGATTAAAAATACTTGGGTGGTTGTTTTGGGGAAAGTTTCTCTTTTCAGGATGGCATTGCTTGTGGATGAACTAAAGACTGAATATCAAAAACATAAAAAGGAAGAACAAGATGGAAAAGATACTTTGGGCACTTTATTTCAATTTTTAGAAATGGCCTTATGAAAAATTGATTACGCAGCAGAATGACTGGGACAAAGAAGAAGAGGAACAAGAAGCCATCTTTGATGAACAATGGGTTTTTTTCCGGGGAGGAGGAGAAAGAGGATAAGAAAAAGGGGATTTTAAGATTTGAAAAAACAACCAAAAAAGAGAAAAATGAGAGGAAAGGTGGATGCAAGATTAGAAAGCAAAGGAAAGGGAGTAAGAAAAGGGAGGAGGAGAGACAAAGGGGTAAAAAGGGCAAGGAGAAGAATAAGCAAGAGAGAAAGGGGGGGAGGAGAAGCCTTAATGATGGGAAGCAAGATCTAAAGAAAAAAAGTTTATTCAGAGACAATGGGTGAATTTAATTAAGGACAAAAGGGGGATTCTGGAAGGTATATAAGATTGTGTTTTTATATGTGTATTTAGAGTATAAAATTTACTGTGTAATTTTAGAATCTACTAAACAGAATCCCAAGATAAATTATATTAAGTGTTATATGAAGTACTTTTAAGTTAGGGTAATGAGTTAAAGACGTTACTCCAATTGGTATATAGGAGAAGTATAGTAAAAGAAAAAAGATGAATGGATAGTTGGAAATAGAAGAGACAAAGAATGTTATTGAAAATGGTAATAAGATATGGAAGGATATATAAAGGTTTTGTTATGGTTTTTTTTTTGTATATTGATAAAAGGCAATAAAATTTTAATTAACAAGAAATAATTTGGATGAAAAGGAGAAGCTGGGATAAGATATGAAGTTAAATAGATAAAGTAAATATTGATATTATAATTTGGAATCATTATGTTCTATTGGTTTTCTTCTTTAATTATTATTTTTTTTTTTTAGAAAAGAATTTATAAGCTGTTAGGCCTTGATTGTTTGTGCACTGTTTTTGTAAAATTGATAAAATTGGTTTATAAAAAAAGAAAAGAAAATGATAATAAGATATGGAAGGATATATAAAGTGAATATGATGTTTGAATTTGTGTCTGTGTGAAGAGTTTCAACCCGGGATCAGGCAGCCTTCAGAAAAGATGTTTTAGTTTTGTTTATGTTTTGTGTTTTGTATGTTTATGAAAGGCAATAAAATTTTAATAAGCAAGAAATATAATTTGGATAAAAGGAGAAGTCTGGATAAGATATGAAGTTAAATAGATAATGTAAATATTGATATTACAATTTGGAGTTATTTTATATGTTCTATTGGCTTTCTTCTTTAATTATTATTATTATTATTTTAGAAAAGATTTTTCAAATTGTTATGCCTGGATTGTGTATTGTTTTTTGTAAAATTAATAAAATTTGTTCTAAAAAAAAAAAGAAAAAGAAAAAAAGTGATTTAAAAAAAAAAATAATAAAAAAAGAAACTGGACAGACTATTTACAACACACAGATTACCAGACATTCTGGTATCCGACAACGGGCCCCAATTTACCGCGCTGTCCTTTGAACAGTACCTGGCGGACCGCGGTATTCGCCATGCGCTGACTTCGCTGGCGCATCCTGCGGCCAATGGAAGGGCCGAGTGCATGGTACAATTCGTCAAGAAAACTTTACATAAAATGGACTATGACAATATTGAAGAAAAGATTAACCGGATACTTCTTTTGCAGCATATCACTCCGCGCAGCGTCACCAACAAAACTCCTGCCGAGTTACTAATGGGGCGGAAGCTCCACTCCCGCCTCGACCGGCTGCACCCATCGTACGAACCTGAGAAACCACACGGATCCAGCGGGCGATGTCGTAATTTCCAGGTAGGCGACTTGGTATTCGCTAGGAACTTTTCGGGCGATCCGTTGTGGGTCGAGGCAACTGTAATCCAAGTAACCGGCCCCCGATCGTATGACATGAAATGTCGCGATAATAGAATATGGAAGCGCCATATTGATCAGCTGCGCTCAAGATTGCAATCAGGGATCTCCGAGTCCCCTGAATTCCAAACTGAGGGGGGAGGAGATATGGAGGAAGATGAACTCAAAATAGCAGAAAGCTTTAATGAAAGAAATGACAGCGCAGTGGGAACAGGTGAAGAAGAATCAGGGATAGGGGTGAGCTCGCCTCATGGAGATGCTGAAAACGTTAGCGACAACGAAGAGTCAAATACAGAACTGGAAGCACCCTCTTCACCAGATAACGTCCTACCTCAACAAGACTGCAGCCAAATACCGAGTGCACAACGAAAATCAAATAGACTAACAAAACAACCGGCCTACCTCAAGGACTACGTAACCACACCCTTAAATGGAACCTGGGGGAAAGGGGCGTTGTAAATGAATAAATGTGTTGATAAAAGTTATTAAGAGCTTGAAGTCAATTGCAGGGTTCTGGCCCTGCACTTCTGATTGGCCGTTAACAGCAATGTTGTGAATGAATAAATGTGTTAATAAAGTTATCAAGAGGTTGAAGTCAAGTGCAGGGTTCTGGCCCTGCACTTCTGATTGGCCGTTAATGGCGATATCAGATTGGTCCGTTCAGGTGAATCTGATTGGCCATTAAAGAGCCTCTCTCATTGGTTAATGGAGCTAGCGCTCCCTGGTTTTCATTGGTTGAATATCTAATAAGTTGCCTATATAAAGAGGGCCGTAGCAGCCATTGAGCTGAGCTGTCATATCATGTAAATAAAGAGTTTTGAAGTTCACCATTTCACCGGCTCGTCTCCATTCTTCGCGCCCACGCTCAGAACTTAACACTGGCGACGAGGGTGGGATGTGGAGACGTCAGAGCTGACTGAACAATGAAGAACGATAACCGAGCAAGTGGCTGAAACGCACAACGGCGGAACCATGTCCGGTGGCATCATACCACCCACTCCATTCGACTCAGCACAAGAAGACTGGGACTCTTATATGGATTGTTTCCAAATGTTCTTGGAAACCAACAATTTGAAGGATGCCACTACCGGGAAGAAATGGGCAGTATTCCTAACGCATTGCAGGCCGACCCTATTCAAGATGGCCAAGGCACTAGTGAAACCGGCAGAAGTAAAGTCTATGGACTGGGACATCCTCGAACCCCTACTGAGAGCCCACTATGCACTGATCGTGCCAACACTCGTTAGACGGCATGAATTTTACCAGAGAAGTCAACAGAAGGGTGAAAGTGTTGCTGACTTCATAGCTGATCTCCAAAATCTGGGAGGCCTATGTGGGTTTGCCGACCTTGAAGAAGCCCTGAGAGCCCCGAGTAATTTTGGGATTAGAATCACCACACACGCAGAGTAAGCTGATGGCAAAAGGTGACATTAGCCTTACAGAGGCCATCACTGAAGCTACTGCAGCAGAAGCAACCAGGAAGTCGGTGGTCCGGATGCACCACAACCGCGCCCCGATTCACCAACCGACCCGCGAAATCTCACCCAAATCAGAAGGGCAGCTTTTAATGGCCCACCACGAGGACCTCTCTTCATCCTCACAACAGTGACAAAGAAGAGGTCAATCGACTTCGGTCCGAACGGGACCAACGCCAGAGATCTCAGTACCAATGCACTGGTTGTGGGGCAAGCCACCCCCGATCAGAATGCAAATTCCTCGACGTGCTCTGCCATGTGTGTGGGAAACGAGGCCATATCGGACGGGTCTGTAGAAGCCAAACAGGACCCAGCCAGCCCTCGAGGGGGGTTAACTATCGCCAACTGACAGGAAGCTGTCCTCTAAGGCGAGAACCAGTGAACCATCAATCGAACAACCACTCCTACAGAAACAAAACCCTAAACCACCCCACGAAGCAAGAAGAGGCTCACCAAACTATCATGATTGGTCACGCCTCCTCTCTGGATGCCAAGAAGATCCGAGTTAAAGTGGCCATCAAAAACCAGCCCTGCCTGATGGAAGTCGATTCAGGATCGTCCCTCTCGATGGTTTCCTGGAAGACCCTCAAGCAACTCATCCCTACTGTCCAGCGACAATTTCAAAGACTCATACTCAAAGACTATCAAGGGAATCGAATTCCAGTCGTAGGATCCAGTCAAGTCCGGGTATCGTTCAAGAACAGCACAGCATTCCTACCCCTGACTGTGATCAACAAGGACCGGCCTAGCCTGTTAGGCCTCCAATGGTTCGCTCCACTTAGAATTGAAGTGGCAGGCATTCACCGAATTGGTAGCAGCAACTGGGAAGAGGACACCGTCCAAGAATTCAAGGACGTCTTTACAGAAAAACTAGGTGAGTACAAGGGGACCCCGATATCATTTAACCTCAATCCCAAAATAGCTTCCATCTGCCTTAAGCCTCGTCGAGTTCCATTTGCCCTTAAACCAAAGATCGACGAGCAGCTTGATAAATTAATAGCCCAGGGTGTGTTAGAACCAACCGATCATTCTCCCTGGGAGACCCCAATCGTAACACCCATTAAGCCGGATGGATCAAGAAGAATTTGTGGGGACTACCGAGCCACCCTGAGCCACGCCCTTCAACAAAATGTGTATCCGGTACCGGTGGTGCAGCACCTCCTCCATTCCCTGGGGAGCGGAAAAGTCTTCGCTAAACTAGACTTAGCCCAGGCATACCAACAACTGCCAGTAGACAAAAAACGGCAGAGACACAGACAATCGTTGCGCACTGAGGTGCCTTTAAATGTAACCGACTCCAATTCGGAGTGAGCGTAGCCCCGGGAATCTTTCAAAGTTTGATGGAAAGACTATTACAAGGGATAAAAGGTGTTGTCCCATACTTTGATGATGTGTTAATCGCTGCCCCTACCCTGAAAATTTTATGGGATCGCCTGAGGTTGGTTCTCCAGAGATTCAAAGACGCAGGTCTTAAAGTTAAGAAAAACAAGTGTAAACTGTGTACGGATCGTGTCGAATTTTTAGGGTATTTAATTGATAGTCATGGCATTCACCCTACCAATAGCAAACTGAGGGCAATCAAGAATGCCCCAAAACCCCGAAATAAGGCCGACCTCCAGGCATTTCTAGGCCTTATCAATTTTTATAACATTTTTCTGCCGCACAAAGTAACCGTAGTCGAACCCCTTCATCGCTTATTAGACAAAAAAGCAATCTGGGTATGGGGACATAGAAAAGAGCAGGTGTTTCGAAATGTAAAAAAATTATTGACTTCTGACGCTGTACTAATGCAGTACAATGAGACTTTGCCGTTAATGATCACGTGTGATGCATCGCCTTTCGGAGTAAGCGCCATTTTGAGCCACATTTTGCCAAATGGTAGCGAAGCCCCTGTTGCCTATTTCTCAAAGACGCTTTCAAAAGCAGAACGCAATTACAGTCGGATTGATAAAGAAGCCCTTGCTATTGTGTCTGCTGTCAAGAGATTTCATGATTACATGTACGGCCGAGCCTTTACTATAGTGACTGACTACAAACCTTTGCTGGGAGTAATAGTGGGAGATAGGCCAACCCCTGATATATTATCTCCCAAAATGACTCGCTAGTCAGAATTCTTGGCTGCCTATAATTATCGGCTGCAACACCGCCCGGGGAAGGGCATTCCCCCTGCCGACGCATTGAGCCGAGCACCACTTCCAGAGACCATTGATGACCCCGCGCCTACAGTGACAACGTTACAGATTGAGGCACTTCGAACACCGCCATTAACAGCCTGAGATATCGCGAAGGAAACGAAACGCGACCCCACCTTAGCACGAGTCCTCAGTTGGGTCAAACGCGGATGGCCATTGGACCAGATACCTGATGACTACGCCCCATTCAAGACTTGACAAATGGAATTGTTTTCACAGAAGGGCTGCATTATCTGGGGAGATAGAGTCGTTGTCCCAGAGTGGCTACAATGAGCGGTACTAAGAACCTTGCACGATGGCCACCTGGATCCAGCGGGCGATGCCGTACCTTTCAGGTAGGCGACTTGGTATTCGCTAAGAACTTGTCGGGTGATCCATTGTGGGTCGAGGCGACTGTGGTCCGAGTAACCAGCCCTAGATCGTACTTCGTGAAATGTCACGATAATAGACTATGTAAGCGCCATATTGATCAACTACGATCAAGGCTGCAGTCAGGGATCTCCGAATCCCCTGATGCCCAAACTGAGGGGGGAGGAGATACAGAGGAAGATGAATTTGAAATAGCAGAAAACTTTAATGAAAGAAACGACAGCAAAACGGAAACACATGAAGAAGAATCAGGGATGGGAGTGGGCTCGCCTCATGATGATACCGAAGATGTTAGTGACAATGGAAATTCGAACTCAGAGTCAGGGGCACCCCTTTCACCAGACAACACCCTACCTCAACAAGATTGCAGCCAAATACCGGGTGCACAACGAAAATCAAATAGACTAACAAAACAACCAGCCTACCTCAAGGACTACATAACCGTACCCCGTAAACGGAACCTGGAGGGAAGGGGTGTTGTGAATGAATAAATGTATTAATAAAGTTATCAGGAGCTTGAAGTCAAGTGCCGGGTTCTGGGCCTGCACTTCTGATTGGCCGTTAATGGTGATATCATATTGGTCCGTTCAGGTGAATCTGATTGGCCATTAATGAGCCTCTCTCATTGGTTAACGGAGCTAGCGCTCCCTGGTTTTCATTGGTTGAATATCTAATAAGTTGCCTATATAAGGAAGGCCGTAGCAGCCATTGAGCTGAGCTGTCACACCATGTAAATAAACAGTTTTGAAGTTCACCGTTTCACCAGCTCATCTCCATTCTTCGCGCCCACGCTCAGAACTTAACAACTTAACAAGCGGATTGGTCCGTTCAGGTAAATCTGATTGGCTGTTAACGAGCCTGTTTCATTGGTTAAACGGAGCTAGCGCTCCCTGGTTTTCATTGGTTAAAGGCTGAACGGCCTGCCTACATAAAGGGGGCCATTGCAGCCATTGTTTAGAGCTGTTACACCATGATAATAAAGAGTTCTGAAGTTCACCGTTTCACCGGCTCGTCTCCATTCTTAGCGCCCACGCTCAGAACATAACAGACACAAGTGTCAAAAGATCAGTCACTGAACAGGTGCTGCTAGCCAAGCACTACCTGTACTCTAAAATGTAAAGATTCCTTTCAATCGAGCCCATTTCCTGGTGATTACCTGGACATATTCATATAGTTTTCTTGGCATCTCATACTTCTCAGTATTCTTTGCATAGCTCACACCATTTGTTTTTCCATCAGTTCGGCTTGCTCTTGTGAAAAACCAATTTCTAAAGGCCATCAAATGTCACTGGGAAAGGGTTTCAATAGATCCTATTCACTGGATTTCTTTTAGACTCCTGGCTATGGCTCAGCTCAGAGTATCTGACAATGCCACCATTCACATTTAATTCCTCTTTTAATTTGCTGGCCAGACTGTGTTTCCTTTGAAAGTCAAAGTGGAAGAGATTATAGGACCCACAGAAATAGGAAACCACTTCAATTTTTTTTTTCCAGAAAAAGCCACCAGCATTACCATCATCAGAACAGTTCTTAATCCAAGCTTACAGAACTAAACAATGAACAGGATTCCTCCCCAAAGCAAGGGTTACATAACTCAAGGAGCCTTGAGCTCTATTCCCGAGTCCTTATGCAATATGCCATCTATTTATTCTTTGCATATACTTTGTTTTTGTTGTAGTCCAATATGTTACAAATACATTATTACCAATTTAAAATGCTTTCTTATTTACAAAATCAACACCAATAGAAACTTGCTTGCAAAGACAGTATGACTTTGAAAAAAACCCAACAGGAAAATGGTTCTCTTGCTGCCTGTAATCATTTTATTTTTGACAGAAATAACCTATACTAGCTTGATACCCGTGCTTTGTTATGAAACTATGTGGTCAGGCTTAGTTTTGGGAGAGGAAAATAAGGGGGAAAAATTCTGCCTCTGCCTACCAGCATCCATCAGTATTCATCTGGTAAGCTTCCTGTCAGTGTGTGAGAGAGTTGAGGGCTGTTTGGAAACTGAAGCAGTATTTTATGTGTGAGCAAGAAGGAGACAGCAACGAGGCTTAGCTCAACTGTTCTGTACTAAAGCTGCTTGGTGCTGTGAAACTAAAACGGAAACTCCTTTCCGTTTGTGTTTTGCATTTGGAATAGATTTCTTTCCAGGTGGGGAAGGGGAGTAGAACTCCTTAGCATCAGAGCATGTTGATAATAATATAGGAAATACTAATGCTCTGATGGTTATTTCGAAAAATTCTTTTTTAGTGAGCACCAAAAAGCCAAGAGTGCCAAATTTCAAGTTTGTAGGCTTTACAGTTCTGGAGATTTTGTGATGATGTGTGACACTTTAGCAATGTGCCCCCTTTTCTCACAGGAACGACAGATGGCATCTAGGAACCTGCATTCTGATCATGGGTGGTTTCCCCCGCATCCTGCACATTGGAAATTGGATTTACGACCCCGCTGGTCTCGCTGTTCGTGCTCTGACTTGAGTCTGTTGACTTCTTCCTCCTCACTATCTGATGTAGAATCGATGTCCTTGTGGTGGGTGGATGATGTGTATTCCTCTGAGGTGGTGGCTGGGTCGCTAAGTGGTTGACGGCTGGCCCCATTTGCTCGGCGCATTTGTGCTGCTGATTTGCAAGTGGCTTCAGCTGCAGTAGCATCGGCTATTGCATCTGCGAGGGTGATGTCTCCCTTTGCCATAATGTTGCTTTGAACAGTGGGGTCCCTTAGACCAAGGACAATTCGATCTCTCATGGCTTCCTCTAGGTTTACAAAACCACATAATCCACCCAAATTCTGTAGGTCAGCTACAAAGTCCTCGATGTTCTCATCTTCACGTTGGTCCCTCTGGTAGAATTTGTGTCTTCTGATGAGGGTTGGAACTGCTGGGGCGTAATGGGCGCTCAGGATGGGAGCCAGGGTATCCCAGTCCATTGTTTTGACTTCAGCTGGTTTGGCAAGTGCCTTTGCCATTCTAAAAATGGCGGGTCCGCAATGTGTTAGGAAAACCGCCCTTTTTTTGCTCGATATGGCATCCTTCAAATTGTTAGATTCCAGGAACATTTGGAACCTTTCCATATATGAGTCCCAGTTTTCGCTAGCTGGGTCAAATGGAGCGGGTGGTATAGCGCTGCTGGCCATTCTGCCGTTCTCTGTGCGTCTTCAGCCACGTGCTCTGAATAATCTGCAAGTGCTCAGTCAGCTCTATCGTCTCCGCATCCCATCCTCATCGCCAATGTTAAGTCTGGGAAGATGGGCGCAATAATGGAGACGAGACCTCGGCTAGTAACTTCAACTCTTTAATAGTGACTTCAGATCGGAGGTGAAAAGCCTAGCAGCAGCAGCTCCTTTTATAGAGCTGGCTGCTGCTAAAGCATCCAATGACAGAGATTTGAGCTTGCCGCGCTTGGAGCGACCAATTGCGGCAGCCCGCTTACCAGCCAATCGGATCAGCTCTAAATGACCAATCACGACCCACTGTTCACAGACCAATCAGAAGTGTAGGATTACGAGCCTGCTAGTTTGGAACAGATTTTCTAGCTAAAATGAGAAGGGGCTGTATTACAGAACATAATAAAGCTTGGAAATTAACTTTGCAAAACCTTTCACGCAGTTCTCTTGATGCACTCAATTCTTCTGTGATAACATGTAAGAAGTTATGCACTTACAGTCAGGTTACTTACTAGTGCCAACTAGTATATCCTTGGCTAGAAGAATAAATCATTTAGTGGCCAGAGGTTTTTATTTTTTAAAAAACCCCATCTTTGAAATCCTGTGTTGTAAGGCAGCTGCTTGTCTGAATTCTAAAGTCCAGAGCATTTTAGCTTCTCCATTTTGTGTTATTTTGTCTATTTTGTGGTTATTATCCTAAAGTTTCAGAGCAAAGATTTCAGTACACTTTTCAAAAGCTAGCCTGGTCAACCCACCACAGGAGAAGTCACCAGGAAAATATTCCCTTGTGGAACTGCCTTCAGTTGGTCTGCATCAATTCACTAGCCATAGAATTGCTCATGTAAGACAGATCAGTAAAGCTGTTGCATTCATAAAATCTCCCCACAAAAGACAAAAAGGAAGATAACAGCAGGGAAGAATGTTCTGAGAAGTTTTTCTAAGCAGTCCTTCATAAGGTAGATTATGGTAACATTGACACAGCTATTAAATTTAATGAGCAATTAAACCAACATTAATAATAATAGGATATTTGGTGCAGAGCTCTTAGTCCTTAATTGTAAAACACTCTTGGAAGCTAGCTACTCACATATACCTCGGTGCAAAGTAATCAGGGTATTCAGGAAAGGAGATTTTCTACGTGGAAAGTAGAAAGTAGTGTTTCCAGTCAGAGTTCACTTATTTCATTGGTTTAAAACCAGCTTCAGACTCAAGGACTCTGAGGTGTGTAGATGACCAATGGCAACCTAGAGAAAGCAAAAATAGAATACAGCCTACAATAAAACAGAATGGGGAGAGAAGAAATGAGAAGGATGGTTGTTGTTTTTTCCAGGTCGAAATTTAATTCACAATGTTGCCTCTCCCTGAAGTGCTTAAAAGGACAGCCTCACAAATGGTCCTTGACTTATGACTTCAGTGGAGCCCAAAATTTCCATTGCTAACCAAAATTCAGTGAGTTTTGTGACTTTCTTGCCACCGTTGTTAAGTGATTCATGACAGTTGTTAAATGGATCATTCCGTGTTTAAGCAAATCTTGGTTTTCCTCATTGATTTTGCTGGCTGGGAAGCTTCCAAATGGGATGGTGCAACTCCCATAAAGAGGTGCCAGTTGCCCAGCTTCTGGATTTTGATCATATCATGCTGGGGGTGCTGCAGTGGTTGTAAGTGTGAAAACTGGTCATAAGTCAAAAAATTTTCAGAGCCATTGTAACTTCGAGCAGTCACTAAATGAATGCCCAGGGACTACCTGTATTTCTTCAGAATATGTGTCATCCAATATGAGTTTAAATCAGTATTATTTTTTTAATCATGGAGGTTCTATTATGTATATATGCAAGGATGCATGGATGTATGTGTAAAGGGGGAAAAAGAAGCACCTAAAATATTAAATTGAACCTTTAAATAAAGGGGGGGAAGGGAGGATTAAAATAATTAGATAGTATTTTATGCCCTCTAGTGGAGATTACCAAAAAGAGGATTAAGAGTCTTCTGTATAGCTTGGAGCCGAAGGGTGAATCATCAGAACTGAGATAACTTGAAAGAAGTTTGAAATGCAAAGAAGCCCTGAAACTGAGCCAGCTCTTAGTGACTGCCTCATATAATTTATTTGGCAGTGTTTATAAAAGTGGGGTTTTTTTCCCCCCCACTACTGCTTTCTTTGCTTTCCTTACCAATGATGTAAAGTGACAGATTTTTCTTAATTTGGGAAAAGGTTTATGTGGAATAACTTGGTTATATAGGTGCAGGAAAGCAAGGATACACACCTCTTAACAATCATATACAAATAAACTGTTAAGGAAAAAAATTATGGTTGCTTTTGCTGACCAAATCTTGCAGTCTTATACATTTGCATCCCCCCCTCCCTCATATATGTGTGTGTGTGTGTATGTGTGTGTGTGTGTGTGATGTGTGTACTTTTTTTCTTTAGTAGACACTTTCCACAAGGCTTTTAAATATTCACACGCAAAATTAAAAAATGCCAGATATAGCACCCTACACTATAAATCTAAAATTTCACTACTGCAAAGCAATCCACTCATGTCTGATTAAATAAAAAAAATACATAAAATACATTTGCACACTAGGCAGTAATTTAACCTGGGAAATTTCTGCTGAGGGATGAAAGTGAAGTATTTGACCTGGGCAATTTATGCATGACAACAAGCTTCAGGGCAATGATCTAAAGCAGAAGAGGAAATCTAAATATAATATGGGTAACTTCCCATAAATATTAATAAGAATATATTAAAGTGAGTTTCATTTTAGGGTTTCCCTTCTGTGTGATTCTTTTTCTAGTGTGTGTTTTTTGGTGCATTTCAAAATTGTGTTTTATGTATGTTTGGATAAGGCCATTTAAATAGTGAGAAATGAAAAGGAATGATTTAATAGCAGCTGTGCCACCATCTCTGATACAGAAGTCCATGTGGGATTACATGTAATTAATTTAAAAGGTGATTACTGTTATGTATGTACCATAGTTAATAAAGTATGAGCTTGAGGTAAAGTGCAGGGTTCTGGCCCTGCACTTCTGATTGGCTGTTAGGCGGCCAGATCGGATTGGCTAGTTCTTAGGAATCCGATTGGCCCTTAACAGAGGATTATTATTGGTTTAAAGTATTTGCGTTCATAGCTCGCTATTGGACAATTCTCACAAAGGTTGCCGATATAAGGCAGGGTTCACTATTGTTGTTTTGAGAAGTCACTATGCTAATAAAGAGCTGAAAGTCACTATTCAGAGGCTGTCTCCATTTACTCCGACCCATGTCCAAGTATATAACACTGGCGATGAGGGTGGGATTTGGAGACATCTGAACCTAAGAAGTCAGGAAGCAAGACCGAGCACGTGGAAGACGACGCCAACAACGGAACCATGTCCAGCAGCATCATACCACCCGCTCCGTTCAATCCAAACCAAGAGGATTGGGAATCCTACATGGATCACTTCCAAATGTTTCTTGAGATGAATAATTTGAAGGACGCCACACCAGCAAAAAAGCGGGCACTGTTCCTGACGCACTGCGGCCCGGCTGTTTTTAAAATGGCAAAAGCACTCGCCAAACCTCGAGAAGTGAAAGCCATGAGCTGGGACGACCTCGAACCCATCCTAAGAGATCATTACGCGCCAACCATGCCTACACTCGTGAGACGCCACGAGTTTTATCAAAGGAACCAGCGAAAAGGAGAGAGCGTGGCCGATTTCGTGGCAGACATCCGAAATTTAGGAGGCCTCTGCGGGTTCGCCGATTTAGAAGAAGCACTGAGAGACCGAGAAATTCTGGGATTAGATGTGCTAGGCGTGCAGAGCAAGCTGATGGCAAAAGGCGACATCAGCCTTGCTGACGCCATCGCCGAAGCCATGGCTGCGGAGGCGACCAAAAAGTTGGCTGCACAATTACGGCGAAGCCGCACTTCGGCAACACAACCGACCGGCGAAATCTTACCCAACTCAGAAGGGCAGCTCATTACGACGCACCACGAGGACCTCTCTTCATCGTCAGACAGCGACGAAGAAGGGGTCCATCGAATGCGGTCCGACCGGGATCCTCGCCCTAAGCCCTTACGCCCTTGCGCTGGCTGTGGAGCAAACCATGCCAGGGCCGAATGCAAATTCCGCGACGCACTCTGCCATGAGTGCGGGAAACGAGGCCACATCAGCCGGGTCTGCCGCAGCTTACCAGGACCCATCCAGGCCTCAAAAGGGGCCAACTATCGCCAATCGACAGGAAACCGTCCTGTAAGGCAAGAATCAGTAAACCACTCCTACAGAAATCGCGCTTTGCAAAAAGAAGAGGCTCACCATACTATCACTATAGGTCACGCCTCAGTCATGGACACTAAGAAAATTCAAGTCATGGTAGCCATCGAGAACCAGCCTTGCCACATTGAGGTCGACTCGGGATTGTCCCTCTCGATGGTGTCTTGGAAGACACTCAAGCAACTTATCCCCACAATCCAACGCCAAGACCTCCAATTTCAACGCCTCATCCTCAAGGACTACCAAGGAAATCAAATCCCTGTGGTTGGGTCCTGCCAAGTCCGAGTCTCCTTCAAAAAACATACAGCGTACTTACCTCTAACGATCATCGACAGAGATAGGTCTAGTCTATTAGGCCTCCAATGGTTCGTGCCACTAGGCATCGAGGTGGCCGGCGTGAACCGAGTCGGTGGTTGTGAGTGGGAGGAAGACCTTGTTTCTGAGTTCAGTGACGTCTTCGTGGACCGTTTAGGCAAGTATAAGGGGACCCCAATCTCATTTAGTTTAGATCCAAAAGTAGCCCCAATTCGCTTGAAGCCCTGTCGAGTTCCATTCGCTCTTAAAGCTAAGATCGACAAACAACTCAATAAGTTAATTGCTCAAGGGGTGTTGAAGCCCATCGATCATTCTCCATGGGAAACCCCTATTGTAACGCCCATTAAGCCAGATGGGTCAATCCGAATTTGTGGGGACTACCAGGCCACTTTAAACCACGCCCTACAGCAGAATGCGTATCCAGTTCCGGTGGTGCAGCACCTCCTCCACTCCTTGGGGGACGGAAAGGTTTTCGCTAAATTAGATTTAGCTCAAGCTAATCAACAACTACCAGTGGATGAAAAGACGGCTCAGGCCCAAACAATTGTAATGCACAGAGGTGCTTTTAAATGTACTTGATTGCAATTTGGGGTTAGTGTAGCCCCAGGGATATTCCAAAGCCTCATGGAAAGGTTGTTACAGGGAATCAAGGGCGTGGTTCTGTATTTTGATGATGTATTAATTGCAGCCCCTACCAAAAAAATCTTGCAGGATCGTTTGAAAAGTGTTCTTAAAAAATTCCAAGAGGCAGGACTTAAGGTGAAAAAAAACAAATGTCACTTATATACTGACAGTGTTGAGTTTCTAGGGTATCGGATTGATAGCCAGGGCATCCACCCTACCGAAAGTAAATTAAAGGCAATAAAAAATGCCCCCAGGCCACGTAACAAGACCGATCTCCAGGCATTCTTAGGCCTCATTAATTTTTATAATGTATTTTTACCGCATAAGGTGACTGTTGCTGAACCGTTACACTGGTTATTAGATAAAAAAGCATTATGGGTTTGGGGTTACCAGGAAGAACAAGCATTCCGGAATGTTAAAAAATTGCTCACATCTGACTCTGTACTTATGCAGTATAACGAGACTTTACCATTAGTTATAACCTGCGATACCTCGCCTTTCGGGGTGGGCGCCATTTTGAGTCATGTACTGCCTAATGGGAACGAAGCCCCTGTTGCATACTTTTCGAAGACTCTTTCACATGCAGAGCGGAACTATGGACAAATTGATAAAGAAGCTCTCGCAATTGTTGCAGCTGTAAAGAAATTTCATGAATATGTGTATGGAAGGACATTCACCATTATAACTGACCACAAACTGTTACTAGGGATAATAGCCGGGAACAAGCCAACCCCCTACATATTATCCCCTAGAATGACCCGATGGTCAGAATTCCTCACTGCTTATAATTATCGCCTTCAATATCGCCCGGGGAAAGCCATTCCCCACGCCGACGCATTAAGCCGAGCACTGCTTCCAGAGACTCTCGACGATCCGGCACCAACGGCAACCACGTTGCAGATCGAAACACTCAACTCGCCACCTATGACCGCCCGAGACATCGCGAGAGAAACCAAACGAGACCACACCCTAGCTCGAGTCCTAGGCTGGGTAGAACGCGGATGGCCATTGGACCAAGTCCCAGATGACTTCGCGCCATTTAAAGCAAGACAGACTGAACTTTTTTCACAAAAAGGCTGTGTCATCTGGGGCGATAGAGTCGTTGTCCCAGAACGACTCCGGAAGACGCTACTACAAACCCTGCACGAGGGCCACCCCGGCATCGTGAGAATGAAAGCACTCGCACGAAGCTATGCATGGTGGCCGGGCATGGACTGGCAAATCAAGCAGTGGGTCAAAGCGTGTACCAGTTGCCAACAAGTCAGCAACGCCCCACCAAAAGCCATGCCTACTGAATGGGAAACGCCACGTGAACCCTGGTCCAGAATCCACCTGGATTTCGCGGGGCCAACCAAAGGATATACCTTCCTGCTGACAGTCGACGCATATTCCAATTGTTTAGAAGTTCATCGTATGACGGCCACAACTTCTGAGGCAGTGATTAAGATCCTAAATAGACTCTTTGCAACCCACGGATTGCCTGATGTCCTGGTGTCCGATAACGGGCCACAGTTCACGGCATTGATGTTCGAGCAGTACCTCGCTGACCGCGGCATCCGCCATGCGCTCACCTCGCCTGCGCACCCTGCGACCAATGGCCGAGAGGAACGCATGGTCCAATTTGTTAAAAAGACTTTGCAAAAAATGGACTATGACAATATCGATGACAAAGTCAACCAAATTCTCTTTTTGTAACACATAACTCCACATAGCGTCACCGGCAGAACTCCCACAGAACTACTGATGGGACGAAGACCCTGTTCCCACCTCGACCGGTTGCACCCTGCTTACGAACTGGAAAAGCCAATAGGATCCAGTGGCCGCTGTCGCACGTTCCAGGTAGGAGACCGCGTTTACGCACGGAACTTATCAGGCGACCCGTTATGGATAGAGGCAACAGTAGTACGAGTGACCGGCCCCAAATCCTACGTAGTGAAATGCTGTGACAATAGACTGTGGAAACGGCATATCGACCAATTACGGTCACGACTCATAACGGCCAGTCAACAACTCCCCCATGACAAAACCGAGGGGGGGGAGGTACAGAAGAAGAAGATGACGTTCCAGGGAACCTGCTTGAAGAGAGCGACGAATCAAGTGAGACTCAGGAAATGGAGCAGGAAGGAGAATTGTTTGCACCACAAGAAATTGCACCTGAGCAAGAAGCAGAGACACTGCCAAACAACAACCTACCTCAACAGGATTGCAATCAACCAGTCCAATGAAAATCCGAAAGACTTAAAAGACAACCATCCTACTTAAAGGATTCTATAACTACACCATAATTACGAAGCCAGGGGGAAGGGGTGTTATGTATGTACCATAGTTAATCAAGTATGAGCTTGAGGTTAAGTGCAGGGTTCTGGCGCTGCACTTCTGATTGGCTGTTAGGCGGCCAGATCGGATTGGCTAGTTCTTAGGAATCCGATTGGCCCTTAACAGAGGATTATTATTGGTTTAAAGTACTTGCGTTCATAGCTCGCTATTGGACAATTCTCACAAAGGTTGCCTATATAAGGCAGGGTTCACTGTTGTTGTTTTGAGAAGTCACTATGCTAATAAAGAGCTGAAAGTCACTATTCAGAGGCTGTCTCCATTTACTCCGACCCATGTCCAAGTACATAACAATTACAGTATATCTGAGAAAAGGGAGGATTTTATCAAAAATTGCAGCTTACAGGGGCATACTGCTGTAATAAAAATAAACCTTGCTTTAATGAAGGAAATAAATAAAGCATCACTTTGTGAAACTGTTTGAAATATGAGAATTTCAGTAATAAATTATGGGAGGTTTTTTTGGCTTCATCAAATGTAAATCGAAATGTTTGTCGCTTAAAATCTGCATAAAGCCAGTATTAACATACAACATAATGAAGAGATATGTAAACAATAAAGACTTTTAAACCTCTTTCTTGGGAATATCAGTGATGCAACTATCTCACCAAAAAGGCACATTTATAAAATTATCCCCGTCAGGCAATGAAAAGGATTTAGAAATTCTCTGTAATTCTAGTGATGACGAGCTATTAATAGACTGATTCATTGGTGCTGGATTTCAGTACTGAAATTAAAATGTAGAGCTATAGGATGACTGCTTGTAGAGTCACTCTTCATTTATGTCTTATGTGGCTCAAAAACCTTTCTATAATAATGAAATGTATATATTTCCTGCAGGTTCATGCCCTGCCTAAATGAAGCAGGTTTATTAATCTAGTCTCATAAGAATTTGGAAGGGTGAAGTTCAGTGGAATGAAGCCAGTTCCATGCTTTATTCTAGATGCTCTGTTCAATTTACTGGCCAACACTATATAGACTGTTGAAAAGATTATTTTGGTTAGCATAGGTTAATTACATGGTAGCATACAGAATAAGAGTCCATTCTATCAATATGTGCTGCAACTACAGTCTTTTATTACTGGTATCCAAAGACAAAACAAGACATAATTATTCACAACTTCCAACTTTTTATAAGATTAAGATTTAAATATTTTTTTTAAAAAAATACAGATTCTTGACAGAAAAGGACTACCATAAAATCCAGGGTGTCATCTTTGGCAGATCTTCCAGTGGAAATTATAGCTTATGTAGCCAATATATGGAAAGAAGTCATTTCTTCATACACAAGATTAAGTCATTTTGGTCTCCTTAATGAATAATAGGAAATCCAATTTTATGAGATAGTGCAAATTTAAATATTGCATTTTTAAAAACTAGCTGAAGTTTCCCATCATTATTCAAATGATGAAAACACCTCTGAAACATATTTTTGGTGTTTGATTCCAAAGTACAAAGATAAGCCTTGTGTATGTGAGTTTCTGTTAAACATAAAATTAAAATTAAACGCTTTCATTCTTCCTCTGTGAACTGAGACTGAATCTTCATAATTGTCCCCAAGGTTTCTAACATACACAGTGAACGGGTCAGTTGAAACTCATAGTGGATTCCTGGAAAGCATTAACCCTATTTATAGGTTAGTAAATCTGGACCAAGCACATGTCAACTACTCAAAGATATTGGTGGAAAATGGGGAAACATCAGCTTTCATATGAGCTAAATCTGATATTCATTCACTCACTATATAATTTCTACCTCAAAAAAAAAAACTGGACAGCAAACAGAAGTGTTTGTGACCAAAGGTTCTACTGTGCATGCAAATGAATATATGAGGCAGCAGTATCATTTATTTATCAAAATGCATGGCAGCTGGCTTCTTATTGCTGCTAGTTTTCTGTCATGTTTCCAACTGGTATTCTGAAAAGGTCAGTTCAGGGAAGGGACTTGTGGGCAGAATTCTGTCCTAGGGTTTGAATGTAACCTTCAAAAAATTCTTATCTATCTTATACAAGAACCTATCATAAAGTGAATTATGTTGACCATTATTGGCCCTTAAATGGTATGAATGTATTTCTCATGCTCTTGGATGCCTTCTTTCTACTGAGCCATGGCCTAAACAAAGTCTGTTTGTTCCAGCTGTGTCAATGTAACAACAGTCCAAGCTGTCATTGGACTAGGAATTCACCACAGCTTTTCTTTCATCTATGCTTCTATCAATAATCCCTTGAGACTAAATGGGTAAATGTCTAAAGACAAAAAATATGTACTGATTTTTTTCTTTTTAGTAGAGCAGAATGCGATCTTCCCTCTTGCAATAAAAAGTTAGAATTCAAAAGAAAACAACAGTACCATGACTGAGTCTAAGAATTAATTATTGTGTGGTTTTAGGAATATCTGATGCTGGAAAAGATAGAAGACTTCTGTAGAGCCTCTTATATTTTGTCCTATCGTCCAATTAACTGGTAGATCTTCCTCATATCAATGAATGACTATTCAGCAATAGTTGGGTATTCTGTCTCGTTACACACAAAGAATGCGATGTGGTTCTGTCCAGTTTATGGTCAATAAGAAAAATAGTTATAGAAGCATTTAAAATATGCTAGACCACAAGTCTCTCCCACTGAAAGACTTGACAAAAGTGACTTGTAAAAGGGGGATTCAGTGGAAAGAAAGTTAGAAGTTTGGAAAAGTACGGAGCACCATTAATCTACAGTGGTACCTTGGTACTCATTGTTAAATGGTTCCAGGAGTGCAATGAGTACAAAAAACAATGAGTACCAAAAGACCTCCTCACCTCACCTATCCCGTGACCTCTTTTGAGGTCGTTGGGGCGCCTGCGAAGATTTAACCACCACGCTTCTCCATCCGTCTCTGTCCTCCATTGCTCTCTGGGATGCTGCCAGGTTCAAGCCTGTCCAATCATGGATATCATCCTCCCATCTCCTTCGTTGTCTTCCCCGTTTGCGGCTTCCTCTTACCGTCCCTTGCATGATGGTCTTTGCGAGGCCAGTAGAGCGAGACACGTGTCCGTACCATCTCAATTTCCGTTTCTTGACGACAGTAAGAAGGTTGTCGTGTGGTCCTATTGCCTGTTGTATTTTATTTAAGACCTCTTCATTTGTCACATGGTCTGTGTAGTGGATGCCAAGGATCTTTCGGTAGCATCTCATTTCTGTTGCAAGGATTCTTCTTTGTAAATCCGCATTGAGTGTCCAGGTTTCGCAGGCATATAAAAAGATTGATATTGCGAGGGAGCGCATTAGGTGGATCCTTGAGCGCAGACTGATGTTCTTATCTTTCCAAATAGTTTGGAGCTTCGAAAGCACAGCTGTTGTTTGTGCTATCCTTGCCATTACTTCTGGTTTTGAGCCTTCATCGGAAATGATGGACCCAAGATATTTGAAATTTTTTACTGTCTCTAGGGGTGTTCCGCTGACTCTGATGTCTGAGGAGATACCTTGGGTACTGTTCGTCATCAGCTTGGTTTTCTCGGCATTGATCTCCATGCCGTACGCTGAAGCCGCTTTATCTAAGTGTTGGACAAGGCTCAATAGTTCATCCTCATTTCCTGCCAGGCCATCGATGTCATCTGCGAATCGCAGGTTGGTGATGGTTCTACCACCGATGGAAACTGTGCCTTCGTGGTCTTCCAAGGCATCTTCCATGATCCGTTCGAGGAATACATTAAACAGTGTGGGGGAAAGCAAACATCCTTGACGCACTCCTACACTCGTCCGGAACCAGTTACCTTTGCTGCCATTCAGGAGGACGGCGCTTGTGGCTTTCTCATAAAGTTGTTCTATCACTCTGACAAGGTTATCGTTGATGTTATATTTCCTCATGGTAGACCACAAGGCTGCATGCCACACCCTGTCGAAAGCCTTTTTGAAATCAACGAAAACGTGGTATAAGTCCTGTTGGTGTTGGAGATATTTCTCACAGATCACTCTCAAGTTGAATATTTGCTCAATAGTGCTCCGTCCTGCTCTGAAACCCGCTTGTTCTTCTGCAAAAGACATTTTCCCATAAAGAATAATGTATTGAATCACAAGGCAGCCGACACCGACAAATTCTACCTTGTTTGTTGAGTACCAAACAAATGATCAATACTAGGACAAAATTTTCGCATCAGAATGCATTGAGTACCAAATTCAATAAGTTTCAAAGCATTGAGTAGTAAGATACTACTGTATATTACTACAGTGTATGAGAACCACCATAGCCTGAGATTAGACCTTCCTTTCAATTGTCAATTTTCTTAGGGAAAATACTTTGATTTTAGAAATCTCATCATGCGATCTTTCAACTTTCTCAGCTTGCCTTCTTAAATCGACTATTATTTATAGATACCACCCATCTCCCTGATTAGGTGGTTTACAGAACATAAAAAGATAAATAGAAAAGCAATTAAATGTTTAAAACCATGCAAGAAATCAGAACCAGGAGAAAGGGTGAGATCTTCTTACCCCATCAACCACCTCCAGCAGTGAGTGCCCACCCACTTGAGGCCCCAAGTCAACTGGCAGAGCCAAGTTTTGATACCCTTCTGGATGGCCAGAAGGATTGGAGCAGTTCTCACCTCCAATGGTAGAGTGTTCCATTAGACCAAGTGTGGTGGCTTTCTTATGTAATCAAGCTAAAAGATGCTAGGAGATATGCAATGGTACCAGGTGCCAATCTGAGATGGTATAGCAAAGGCAGCTAATGGTAGGCAGAGTAGATCAGGATCACAAGATCAAGGGATTGCAAGAGGTAGGATCAGAGGTGAAACCAATTAGTTCTGTTTATCACTCATCTGAAAAGTTTCTAAAAATCACTTAAGCAACGCTTAATTACATGTTGTCTGTTTAAATTGAGAAAATGTACCTATTTACAGTTTCCACAAGCAGTCATTCTGACTCTGTATTTCTGTCACTCTCTAAACAAGAACTTTGACCTAGAATTTTCAGGAATATACTTATCAAGCTTTTGAAACAAAACTTTGCCAACAAAACAAGGTTTTTTCCCCCTCTACTTCCACCCTCTTTTTTCCTTTTTATCATTTTTTTTAAATATATACCTAAAGGCAAGTTCTGTTCCACCATTGATACTTTAAGCCTCTTTGTTATGCTTGCTTGAGTATAAAATAGAGTAAAAGTACTAAAAGAAAAAATAGATCAAACAAAAGTGAACCCTGGAAAGCTTTTCCAACCCTTGGCATTCAGAGCAGATCAAAGCTTTTAAAGGGAGAGAGGAAGAGAAGTCCGCATTGCAACACAAAACAATAGTTGGTATTTACAAAAGCTATCTGTTGAATAATAAAGGCAAAGTGAATTTAAGATTTTTTAAAAATCAGTCTGTTGGACCCATTTTTTCTTAGGTGATACCTGAACAGCATGATTCCCCATCTGTAGTAAAGAGGCAAGCAATGTGTAAGTTTCTGACTGCAAAATGGTGCAAAATGGGAGGAGCGACTTATGTATTCAACATCAATTCATTATAGTCCCACAATTTTTTCCGACTCCCCAAACTGAGCAATACAAAATGCAGTAGAAAATGCCTCAAGACAAGCAATGTTTCTGTCCTGAATGCAAAGTTGTTATTCCATTATTCATAAAGGGTGGTGAAACAGGAAAGGTGACAGAGCAAACAAGTCGATAAAGTTGTCACTGTATCACATTGCTTAGTGAAAAGAACAACTGCTAGAAGAGTTTATGTAAGGGTCTCGCAGCCTGGCATCCATTTTGTCTCAGCAGTGAAAGCTGGCTGCCATACATTTAATGAAGTCTGATCTTCCTGTCTATTTAATTACCTTCAGACAATTATTTTGAGCAAGTCTATTCAAGGTACATGTTTATTAGATGTAAGAGAGCAGAAAGCCTTCAGAAAAACTGGTGTGTGGGGAGGCAAAACTTTTTTGATGCCAAATGCTAAAACAGATATCAGGACAAGATTCAGGGTAGAACTTCATACTTAAAAATGGTATTGCTTGCTGTTTTTAAAAATCAAGCTTTTTGGTGCCTGAAGAAGAAAATGTGTGATGTCGCGATCAGAAAAACTGGTGCCTGGTGAGGCAAATTTTTTTGGATGCCAAATGTGAAAACGGATGCCAGGAGGATATTTGGGGTATAATTCCATATTTTAAAATGGTATTGCTTGCTTTTTTAAAAAATCAAGGTTTTTGATACCTGAAGAAGAAAACACGTGATGCCGCGGTCAGAAAAACTGGTGCCTGGGGAGGCAAATTCTTTTCATGCCAAATACTAAAACGGATGCCAGGACATGATTCGGGAAAGAATTCCATACTAAAAAATGGTATTGCTTGGTTTTTTTCAAAAATCAAGGTTTTTGATGCCTGAAGAAGAAAACACGTGATGCCGCGGTCAGAAAAACTGGTGCCTGGGGAGGAAAAAATTTTTGGATGCCAAATGCTAGAACGGATGCCAGGACGAGATTTGTGGTAGAATTCAATACTTAAAAATGGTATTGCTTGCTGTTTTTAAAAATATAGTTTATTGGTACCTGAAAAGAAAAGGCATGATCCCACGGTCAGAAAAACTGCTGCCTAGGGAGTAAACTTTTTTTTATGCCAAATGCTAAAATGAATATCAGGACAAGATTCGGGGTAGAATTCCATACTTAAAAATGGTATTGCTTGCTGTTTTTAAAAATCAAGCTTTTTGGTGCCTGAAGAAGAAAACGACTGATACCGTGGTCAGAAAAACTGGTTCCTTGTGAGGCAAATTTTTTTTTGATGCCAAATGCAAAAATGGATGCCAGGAAAAGATTCGGGGTAAAATTCGATACTTAAAAAAGGTATTGCTTGCTGTTTTTAAAAATCAAGCTTTTTAGTGCCTGAAGAAAAAAAAGGGTGATGCCGCGGTCAGAAAAACTGGAGCCTAGGAAGGCAAAAATTTTTTGATGAGAAATGCTAAAACGGATGCCAAGACAAGATTCGAGGTAGAATTCCATACTTAAAAATGATATTGCTTGCTTTTTTAAAAAATCAAGCTTTTAATGCGTAAAACCACGGTCAGAAAAACTGGTGCCTTGGGAGGCAAAATTTTTTTGATACCAAATGTTAAAGCGAATGTAAGGAGGAGATTCAAAGTATAATTCCATTCTTAAAAATGGTATTGCTTGCTGTTTTTAAGAATCAAGCTTTTTAGTGCCTGAAGAAGAAAATGCGTGATGCCGTGGTCATTAAAACTGGAGCCTGGAGAGGCAAAAAAATTTTTATGCCAAATGCTAAAACGGATGCCAGGACAAGATTCAGGGTAGAATTCCATACTTAAAAATGGTATTGCTTGCTGTTTTTAAAAATCAAACTTTTTGGTGCCTGAAGAAGAAAAATTGTGATGCTGCGGTCAGAAAAACTGGAGCCTAGGGAGGCAAAAAATTTTTGATGACAAATGCTAAAACGGATGCCAAGATGAGATTCGAGGTAGAATTCCATACTTAAAAATGATATTGCTTTTTTTTAAAAAAAATCAACCTTTTAAGGCGTAAAACCACGGTCAGAAAAACTGGTGCCTGGGGAGGCAAAAATTTTTTGTTGCCAAATGTTAAAGTGGATGCCAGGACAAGATTCAGGGTAGAATTCCATACTTAAAAATGGTATTGCTTGCTGTTTTTAAAAATCAAGCTTTTTGGTGCCTGAAGAACAGAAACGCGTGATCCTGCGGTCAGAAAAACTGGTGCTTGGGGAGGGAAATTATTTGTGATGCCAAATGCTAAAATGGATGCCAGGACAAGATTCGGAGTAGAATTCCATACATAAAAATGGTATTGTTTTCTTTTTTAAAAAATCAAGCTTTTTGGTGCCTGAAGAAGAAAACGTTTGATTCCGCGGTCAGAAAAACTGGTGTCTGGGGAGGCAAATTTTCTTGGATGTCAAATGCGAAAATGGATGCCAGGTCGAGATTCGGTGTAGAATTCCATACTTAAAAATGGTATTGCTTGCTTTTTTAAAAAATCAAGCTTTTAACGCGTAATACCACGGTTAGAAAAACTGATGCCTGGGGAGGCAAAAAATTTTTGCTGTTAAAGTGGATGCCAGGATGAGATTCTGGGTAGAATTCCATACTTAAAATAGGTATTGCTTGCTGTTTCCAAAAATCAACCTTTTAGTGCCTGAAGTAGAAAACACGTGATACCGCGGTCAGAAAAATTGGTGCCTGGGGAGGCAAAAATTTTTTGATGTCAAATGCACAAAGGGAAGCCAGGATGAGATTCAGGGTAGAATTCCATACTTAAAAATGGTATTGCTTGCTATTTTTAAAAATGAAGCTTTTTGGTGCCTGAAGAAAAAAAAGGGTGATGCCACGGTCAGAAAAACTGGAGCCTAGGAAGGCAAAAATTTTTTGATGAGAAATGCTAAAACGGATGCCAAGACGAGATTCGAGGTACAATTCCATACATAAAAATGGTATTGTTTTCTTTTTTAAAAAATCAAGCTTTTTGGTACCTGAAGAAGAAAACGTTTGATTCCGCGGTCAGAAAAACTGATGCCTGGGGAGGCAAATTTTTTTTGATGCCAAATGTTAAAGTGGATGCCAGGAGGAGATTCGAGGTATAATTCCATACTTAAAAATGGTATTGCTTGCTGTTTTTAAAAATCAAGCTTTTTGGTGCCTGAAGAACAGAAACGCATGATCCCGCGGTCAGAATAACTGGTGCCTGGGGAAGGAAATTCTTTTTGATGCCAAATGCTAAAACGGATGCCAGGACGAGATTCGGAGTATAATTCCATACTTAAAAATGGTATTGTTTTCTTTTTTAAAAAATCAAGCTTTTTGGTGCCTGAAGAAGAAAACATTTGATTCCGCGGTCAAAAAAACTGGTGTCTGGGGAGGCAAATATTTTTTGATGCCAAATGCTAAAACGGATGCCAGGATCAGATTCGGAGTATAATACTTAAAAATGGTATTGCTTGCTGTTTTTAAAAATCAAGCTTTTTAGTGCCTGAAGAAAAAAAAGGGAGATGCCGCGGTCAGAAAAACTGGACCCTAGGGAGGCAAAAAATTTTTGATGACATATGCTAAAACGGATGCCAAAACAAGATTCGAGGTAAAATTCCATACTTAAAAATGGTATTGCTTGCTATTTTAAAAAATCAAGCTTTTAACGCGTAAAACCACGGTCAGAAAAACTGGTGTCTGGGGAGGCAAATTTTTTTTGGTGCCAAATGCGAAAATGGATGCCAGGATGAGATTCTGGGTAGAATTCCATACTTAAAATAGGTATTGCTTGCTGTTTCCAAAAATCAACCTTTTAGTGCCTGAAGAAGAAAACATGTGATGCCGCGGTCAGAAAAATTGGTGCCTGGGGAGGCAAATTTTTTTTTATGTCAAATGCACAAAGGGATGCCAGGATGAGATTCGGGGTACAATTCCATACTTAAAAATGGTATTGCTTGCTATTTTTAAAAATCAAGCTTTTTGGTGCCTGAAGAAGAAAAAGTGTGATGCTGTGGTCAGAAAAACTGGAGCCTAGGGAGGCAAAAAATTTTTGATGACAAATGCTAAAACGGATGCCAAGACGAGATTCGGGATAGAATTCCATACTAAAAAATGGTATTGCTTGCTGTTTTAAAAAATCAAGCTTTTTGGTGCCTGAAGAAGAAAACGCGTGATGCCGCGGTCAGAAAAACTGGTGCCTTGTGAGGCAAATTTCTTTTTATGCCAAATGTGAATATGGATGCCAGAATGAGATTTGGGGAAGAATTTCATGCGAAAAAATGGTATTGCTTGCTTTTTTAAAAAATCAAGCTTTTTGGTGCCTGAAGAAGAAAACACATGATCCCTCGGTTAGAAAAACTGGCCCCTGGGGAAGCAAATTTTTTTCATGCCAAATGCTGAAACGGATATCAGGACGAGATTCGGGGTAGAATTCCATACTTAAAAATGGTATTGCTTTCTGTTTTCAAAAATCAAGCTTGCCTGAAGAAGAAAACGCATGATACCCCAGTAAGAAAAACTGGTGAGGCAAATTTTGCCTTGTGAGGCAAATTTTTTTTGATGCCAAATGCAAAAACGGATATCAGGATGAGATTCCAGGTAGAATTCCATACTTAAAAATGGTATTGCTTGCTGTTTATAAAAATCAAGCTTTTTGGTGCCTGAAGAAGAAACCGCGGGATCCCGTGGGCACAAGAAATGGTGCCTTGGGAGGTAACAATTTTTTTATGCCAAATGCTAAAACGGATGCCAGGAAGAGATTCGGGGTAGAATTCCATACTTAAAAATGGTATTGCTTGCTGCTTTTAAAAATCAAGCTTTTTGGTGCCTGAAGAAGAAAACATGTGATCCCACGGTCAAAAAAACTGGTGCCTGGGGAGGCAAATTTCTTTTAATGCCAAATGCGAAAACGGATGCCAGGATGAGATTCGGGGCAGAATTCCATACGTAAAAATGTTATTGCTTGATTTTTTTAAAAAATCAAGATTTTTGGTACCTGAAGAAGAAAACGCGTGATGCCACGACCAGAAAAACTGTTCCCTTGTGAAGCAAATTTCTTTTTATGCTCAATGAAAAAACGGATGCCAGGATGAAATTTGGGGAAGAATTCCATCCATAAAAATGGTATTGCTTGCTGTTTTAAAAATCAAGCTTTTTGGTGCCTGAAGAAGAAAACGTTTGATTCCGCGGTCAGAAAAACTGGTGTCTGGGGAGGCAAATTTTCTTGGATGTCAAATGCGAAAATGGATGCCAGATCGAGATTTGGTGTAGAATTCCATACTTAAAAATGGTATTGCTTGCTTTTTTAAAAAATCAAGCTTTTAACGCGTAATACCACGGTTAGAAAAACTGATGCCTGGGGAGGCAAAAAATTTTTGATGCCAAATGTTAAAGTGGATGCCAGGAGGAGATTCCAGCTATAATTCCATATTTAAAAATGGTATTGCTTGCTCTTTTTAAAAATCAAGCTTTTTGGTGCCTGAAGAACAGAAACGCATGATCCCGCGGTCAGAAAAACTAGTGCCTGGGGAAGGAAATTCTTTTTGATGCCAAATGCTAAAACGGATGCCAGGACGAGATCTGGAGTATAATTCCATACTTAAAAATGGTATTGTTTTCTTTTTTAAGAAATCAAGCTTTTTGGTGCCTGAAGAAGAAAACGTTTGATTCCGCGGTCAAAAAAACTGGTGTCTGGGGAGGCAAATATTTTTTGATGCCAAATGCTAAAACGGATGCCAGGATCAGATTCGGAGTATAATTCCATACTTAAAAATGGTATTGCTTGCTGTTTTTAAAAATCAATCTTTTTAGTGCCTGAAGAAAAAAAAGGGTGATGCCGCGGTCAGAAAAACTGGAGCCTAGGGAGGCAAATTTTTTTTGATGACATATGCTAAAACGGAAGCCAAGACAAGATTCGAGGTAAAATTCCATACTTAAAAATGGTATTGCTTGCTATTTTAAAAAATCAAGCTTTTAACGCGTAAAACCACGGTCAGAAAAACTGGTGTCTGGGGAGGCAAATTTTTTTTGGTGCCAAATGCGAAAATGGATGCCAGGATGAGATTCTGGGTAGAATTCCACACTTAAAATAGGTATTGCTTGCTGTTTCCAAAAATCAACCTTTTAGTGCCTGAAGTAGAAAACACGTGATACCGCGGTCAGAAAAATTGGTGCCTGGGGAGGCAAAATTTTTTTGATGTCAAATGCACAAAGGGATGCCAGGATGAGATTCAGGGTAGAATTCCATACTTAAAAATGGTATTGCTTGCTATTTTTAAAAATGAAGCTTTTTGGTGCCTGAAGAAAAAAAAGGGTGATGCCGCGGTCAGAAAAACTGGAGCCTAGGAAGGCAAAATTTTTTTGATGAGAAATGCTAAAACGGATGCCAAGACAAGATTCGAGGTAGAATTCCATACTTAAAAATGATATTGCTTGCTTTTTTAAAAAATCAAGCTTTTAACGTGTAAAACCACGGTCAGAAAAACTGGTGCCTTGGGAGGCAAAATTTTTTTGATACCAAATGCTAAAGCGGATGTCAGGAGGAGATTCAAAGTGTAATTCCATTCTTAAAAATGGTATTGCTTGCTGTTTTTAAGAATCAAGCTTTTTAGTGCCTGAAGAAGAAAATGCGTGATGCCGTGGTCATTAAAACTGGAGCCTGGAGAGGCAAAAAAAATTTTATGCCAAATGCTAAAACGGATGCCAGGACAAGATTCAGGGTAGAATTCCATACTTAAAAATGGTATTGCTTGCTGTTTTTAAAAATCAAACTTTTTGGTGCCTGAAGAAGAAAAATTGTGATGCTGCGGTCAGAAAAACTGGAGCCTAGGGAGGCAAAATTTTTTTGATGACAAATGCTAAAACGGATGCCAAGATGAGATTCGAGGTAGAATTCCATACTTAAAAATGATATTGCTTTTTTTAAAAAAAAATCAACCTTTTAAGGCGTAAAACCACGGTCAGAAAAACTGGTGCCTGGGGAGGCAAAAATTTTTTGTTGCCAAATGTTAAAGTGGATGCCAGGACAAGATTCAGGGTAGAATTCCATACTTAAAAATGGTATTGCTTGCTGTTTTTAAAAATCAAGCTTTTTGGTGCCTGAAGAACAGAAACGAGTGATCCTGCGGTCAGAAAAACTGGTGTCTGGGGAGGGAAATTATTTGTGATGCCAAATGCTAAAATGGATGCCAGGACAAGATTCGGAGTAGAATTCCATACATAAAAATGGTATTGTTTTCTTTTTTAAAAAATCAAGCTTTTTGGTGCCTGAAGAAGAAAACGTTTGATTCCGCGGTCAGAAAAACTGGTGTCTGGGGAGGCAAATTTTCTTGGATGTCAAATGCGAAAATGGATGCCAGGTCGAGATTCGGTGTAGAATTCCATACTTAAAAATGGTATTGCTTGCTTTTTTAAAAAATCAAGCTTTTAACGCGTAATACCACGGTTAGAAAAACTGATGCCTGGGGAGGCAAAAATTTTTTGATGTTAAAGTGGATGCCAGGATGAGATTCTGGGTAGAATTCCATACTTAAAATAGGTATTGCTTGCTGTTTCCAAAAATCAACCTTTTAGTGCCTGAAGAAGAAAACATGTGATGCCGCGGGCAGAAAAATTGGTGCCTGGGGAGGCAAATTTTTTTTGATGTCAAATGCACAAAGGGATGCCAGGATGAGATTCGGGGTACAATTCCATACTTAAAAATGGTATTGCTTGCTATTTTTAAAAATCAAGCTTTTTGGTGCCTGAAGAAGAAAAAGTGTGATGCTGTGGTCAGAAAAACTGGAGCCTAGGGAGGCAAAAATTTTTTGATGACAAATGCTAAAACGGATGCCAAGACGAGATTCGGGATAGAATTCCATACTAAAAAATGGTATTGCTTGCTGTTTTAAAAAATCAAGCTTTTTGGTGCCTGAAGAAGAAAACGCGTGATGCCGCGGTCAGAAAAAGTGGTGCCTTGTGAGGCAAATTTCTTTTTATGCCAAATGTGAATATGGATGCCAGAATGAGATTTGGGGAAGAATTTCATGCGAAAAAATGGTATTGCTTGCTTTTTTAAAAAATCAAGCTTTTTGGTGCCTGAAGAAGAAAACGCATGATCCCTCGGTTAGAAAAACTGGCCCCTGGGGAAGCAAATTTTTTTCATGCCAAATGCTGAAACGGATATCAGGACGAGATTCGGGGTAGAATTCCATACTTAAAAATGGTATTGCTTTCTGTTTTCAAAAATCAAGCTTGCCTGAAGAAGAAAACGCATGATACCCCAGTAAGAAAAACTGGTGAGGCAAATTTTGCCTTGTGAGGCAAATTTTTTTTGATGCCAAATGCAAAAACGGATATCAGGATGAGATTCCAGGTAGAATTCCATACTTAAAAATGGTATTTTTTGCTGTTTATAAAAATCAAGCTTTTTGGTGCCTGAAGAAGAAACCGCGGGATCCCGTGGGCACAAGAAATGGTGCCTTGGGAGGTAACAATTTTTTTATACCAAATGCTAAAACGGATGCCAGGAAGAGATTCGGGGTAGAATTCCATACTTAAAAATGGTATTGCTTGCTGCTTTTAAAAATCAAGCTTTTTGGTGCCTGAAGAAGAAAACATGTGATCCCACGGTCAAAAAAACTGGTGCCTTGTGAGGCAATTTTTTTTTGATGCCAAAAGCAAAAATGGATGCCAGGATAAGATTCGGGGTAGAATTCCATACTTAAAAATGGTATTGCTTGCTGTTTTTAAAAATCAAGCTTTTTGATGCCTGAAGAAGAAAACGGGTAATACCGCGGTTAAAAAAATGGATATCTGGGGAGGCAAACTTCTTTTTATGCCAAATGTGAAAACGGATGCCAGGATGAGATTCGCGGCAGAATTCCATACGTAAAAATGTTATTGCTTCCTTCTTTTAAAATAATCAAGCTTTTTGGTGCCTGAAGAAGAAAACGCGTTATCCCGCGGTCAGAAAAACTGGTGCCTGGAGAAGCAAAATCTTTTTGATGCCAAATGCTAAATCGGATATAAGGATGAGATTCCGGGTAGAATTCCATACTTAAAAATGGTATTGCTTGCTGTTTATAGAAATCAAGCTTTTTGGTGCCTGAAGAAGAATACGCATGATTCCATGGTCAGAAAAACTGGTGCCTGGGGAGGCAAATTTCTTTTAATGCCAAATGTGAAAACGGATGCCAGGATGAGATTCGGGGCAGAATTCCATACGTAAAAATGTTATTGCTTGATTTTTTTAAAAAATCAAGATTTTTGGTACCTGAAGAAGAAAACGCGTGATGCCACGACCAGAAAAACTGTTCCCTTGTGAAGCAAATTTCTTTTTATGCTCAATGAAAAAACGGATGCCAGGATGAAATTTGGGGAAGAATTCCATCCATAAAAATGGTATTGCTTGCTGTTTTAAAAATCAAGCTTTTTGTGCCTGAAGAAGAAAACGTTTGATTCCGCGGTCAGAAAAACTGGTGTCTGGGGAGGCAAATTTTCTTGGATGTCAAATGCGAAAATGGATGCCAGATCGAGATTTGGTGTAGAATTCCATACTTAAAAATGGTATTGCTTGCTTTTTTAAAAAATCAAGCTTTTAACGCGTAATACCATGGTTAGAAAAACTGATGCCTGGGGAGGCAAAAATTTTTTGATGCCAAATGTTAAAGTGGATGCCAGGAGGAGATTCCAGGTATAATTCCATATTTAAAAATGGTATTGCTTGCTCTTTTTAAAAATCAAGCTTTTTGGTGCCTGAAGAACAGAAACGCATGATCCCGCGGTCAGAAAAACTAGTGCCTGGGGAAGGAAATTCTTTTTGATGCCAAATGCTAAAACGGATGCCAGGACGAGATTTGGAGTATAATTCCATACTTAAAAATGGTATTGTTTTCTTTTTTAAGAAATCAAGCTTTTTGGTGCCTGAAGAAGAAAACGTTTGATTCCGCGGTCAAAAAAACTGGTGTCTGGGGAGGCAAATATTTTTTGATGCCAAATGCTAAAACGGATGCCAGGATCAGATTCGGAGTATAATTCCATACTTAAAAATGGTATTGCTTGCTGTTTTTAAAAATCAAGCTTTTTAGTGCCTGAAGAAAAAAAAGGGTGATGCCGCGGTCAGAAAAACTGGAGCCTAGGGAGGCAAATTTTTTTTGATGACATATGCTAAAACGGAAGCCAAGACAAGATTCGAGGTAAAATTCCATACTTAAAAATGGTATTGCTTGCTATTTTAAAAAATCAAGCTTTTAACGCGTAAAACCACGGTCAGAAAAACTGGTGTCTGGGGAGGCAAATTTTTTTTGGTGCCAAATGCGAAAATGGATGCCAGGATGAGATTCTGGGTAGAATTCCACACTTAAAATAGGTATTGCTTGCTGTTTCCAAAAATCAACCTTTTAGTGCCTGAAGTAGAAAACACGTGATACCGCGGTCAGAAAAATTGGTGCCTGGGGAGGCAAAATTTTTTTGATGTCAAATGCACAAAGGGAAGCCAGGATGAGATTCAGGGTAGAATTCCATACTTAAAAATGGTATTGCTTGCTATTTTTAAAAATGAAGCTTTTTGGTGCCTGAAGAAAAAAAAGGGTGATGCCGCGGTCAGAAAAACTGGAGCCTGGGAAGGCAAAAATTTTTTGATGAGAAATGCTAAAACGGATGCCAAGACAAGATTCGAGGTAGAATTCCATACTTAAAAATGATATTGCTTGCTTTTTTAAAAAATCAAGCTTTTAACGCGTAAAACCACGGTCAGAAAAACTGGTGTCTGGGGAGGCAAATTTTTTTTGGTGCCAAATGCGAAAATGGATGCCAGGATGAGATTCTGGGTAGAATTCCACACTTAAAATAGGTATTGCTTGCTGTTTCCAAAAATCAACCTTTTAGTGCCTGAAGTAGAAAACACGTGATACCGCGGTCAGAAAAATTGGTGCCTGGGGAGGCAAATTTTTTTGATGTCAAATGCACAAAGGGAAGCCAGGATGAGATTCAGGGTAGAATTCCATACTTAAAAATGGTATTGCTTGCTATTTTTAAAAATGAAGCTTTTTGGTGCCTGAAGAAAAAAAAGGGTGATGCCGTGGTCAGAAAAACTGGAGCCTGGGAAGGCAAAAAATTTTTGATGAGAAATGCTAAAACGGATGCCAAGACGAGATTCGAGGTACAATTCCATACATAAAAATGGTATTGTTTTCTTTTTTAAAAAATCAAGCTTTTTGGTACCTGAAGAAGAAAACGTTTGATTCCGCGGTCAGAAAAACTGATGCCTGGGGAGGCAAAAATTTTTTGATGCCAAATGTTAAAGTGGATGCCAGGAGGAGATTCGAGGTATAATTCCATACTTAAAAATGGTATTGCTTGCTGTTTTTAAAAATCAAGCTTTTTGGTGCCTGAAGAACAGAAACGCATGATCCCGCGGTCAGAATAACTGGTGCCTGGGGAAGGAAATTCTTTTTGATGCCAAATGCTAAAACGGATGCCAGGACGAGATTCGGAGTATAATTCCATACTTAAAAATGGTATTGTTTTCTTTTTTAAAAAATCAAGCTTTTTGGTGCCTGAAGAAGAAAACATTTGATTCCGCGGTCAAAAAAACTGGTGTCTGGGGAGGCAAATATTTTTTGATGCCAAATGCTAAAACGGATGCCAGGATCAGATTCGGAGTATAATACTTAAAAATGGTATTGCTTGCTGTTTTTAAAAATCAAGCTTTTTAGTGCCTGAAGAAAAAAAAGGGAGATGCCGCAGTCAGAAAAACTGGACCCTAGGGAGGCAAAAATTTTTTGATGACATATGCTAAAACGGATGCCAAAACAAGATTCGAGGTAAAATTCCATACTTAAAAATGGTATTGCTTGCTATTTTAAAAAATCAAGCTTTTAACGCGTAAAACCACGGTCAGAAAAACTGGTGTCTGGGGAGGCAAATTTTTTTTGGTGCCAAATGCGAAAATGGATGCCAGGATGAGATTCTGGGTAGAATTCCATACTTAAAATAGGTATTGCTTGCTGTTTCCAAAAATCAACCTTTTAGTGCCTGAAGAAGAAAACATGTGATGCCGCGGTCAGAAAAATTGGTGCCTGGGGAGGCAAATTTTTTTTGATGTCAAATGCACAAAGGGATGCCAGGATGAGATTCGGGGTACAATTCCATACTTAAAAATGGTATTGCTTGCTATTTTTAAAAATCAAGCTTTTTGGTGCCTGAAGAAGAAAAAGTGTGATGCTGTGGTCAGAAAAACTGGAGCCCAGGGAGGCAAAAAATTTTTGATGACAAATGCTAAAACGGATGCCAAGACGAGATTCGGGATAGAATTCCATACTAAAAAATGGTATTGCTTGCTGTTTTAAAAAATCAAGCTTTTTGGTGCCTGAAGAAGAAAACGCGTGATGCCGCGGTCAGAAAAACTGGTGCCTTGTGAGGCAAATTTCTTTTTATGCCAAATGTGAATATGGATGCCAGAATGAGATTTGGGGAAGAATTTCATGCGAAAAAATGGTATTGCTTGCTTTTTTAAAAAATCAAGCTTTTTGGTGCCTGAAGAAGAAAACGCATGATCCCTCGGTTAGAAAAACTGGCCCCTGGGGAAGCAAATTTTTTTCATGCCAAATGCTGAAACGGATATCAGGACGAGATTCGGGGTAGAATTCCATACTTAAAAATGGTATTGCTTTCTGTTTTCAAAAATCAAGCTTGCCTGAAGAAGAAAACGCATGATACCCCAGTAAGAAAAACTGGTGAGGCAAATTTTGCCTTGTGAGGCAAATTTTTTTTGATGCCAAATGCAAAAACGGATATCAGGATGAGATTCCAGGTAGAATTCCATACTTAAAAATGGTATTGCTTGCTGTTTATAAAAATCAAGCTTTCTGGTGCCTGAAGAAGAAACCGCGGGATCCCGTGGGCACAAGAAATGGTGCCTTGGGAGGTAACAATTTTTTTATGCCAAATGCTAAAACGGATGCCAGGAAGAGATTCGGGGTAGAATTCCATACTTAAAAATGGTATTGCTTGCTGCTTTTAAAAATCAAGCTTTTTGGTGCCTGAAGAAGAAAACATGTGATCCCACGGTCAAAAAAACTGGTGCCTTGTGAGGCAATTTTTTTTTGATGCCAAAAGCAAAAATGGATGCCAGGATAAGATTCGGGGTAGAATTCCATACTTAAAAATGGTATTGCTTGCTGTTTTTAAAAATCAAGCTTTTTGATGCCTGAAGAAGAAAACGGGTAATACTGCGGTTAAAAAAATGGATATCTGGGGAGGCAAACTTCTTTTTATGCCAAATGTGAAAACGGATGCCAGGATGAGATTCGCGGCAGAATTCCATACGTAAAAATGTTATTGCTTCCTTCTTTTAAAATAATCAAGCTTTTTGGTGCCTGAAGAAGAAAACGCGTTATCCCGCGGTCAGAAAAACTGGTGCCTGGAGAAGCAAAATCTTTTTGATGCCAAATGCTAAATCGGATATAAGGATGAGATTCCGGGTAGAATTCCATACTTAAAAATGGTATTGCTTGCTGTTTATAGAAATCAAGCTTTTTGGTGCCTGAAGAAGAATACGCATGATTCCATGGTCAGAAAAACTGGTGCCTGGGGAGGCAAATTTCTTTTAATGCCAAATGCGAAAACGGATGCCAGGATGAGATTCGGGGCAGAATTCCATACGTAAAAATGTTATTGCTTGATTTTTTTAAAAAATCAAGATTTTTGGTACCTGAAGAAGAAAACGCGTGATGCCACGACCAGAAAAACTGTTCCCTTGTGAAGCAAATTTCTTTTTATGCTCAATGAAAAAACGGATGCCAGGATGAAATTTGGGGAAGAATTCCATCCATAAAAATGGTATTGCTTGCTGTTTTTAAAAATCAAGCTTTTTGGTGCCTGAAGAAGAAAATGCATGATCCCGCGGTCAGAAAAAATGGTCCCTGGGGAAGCAATTTTTTTTTATGCCAAATGCAAAAATAGACATCAGGACGAGATTCGGGGTAGAATTCCATACTTAAAAATGGTATTGCTTTCTGTTTTCAAAACTCAAGCTTTTTGGTGCCTGAAGAAGAAAACGCATGATACCGTGGTAAGAAAAACTGGTGAGGCAAATTTTGCCTTGTGAGGCAATTTTTTTTTGATGCCAAATGCAAAAACGGATGCCAGGACGAGATTCAGGGTAGAATTCCATTCTTAAAAATGGTATTGCTTGCTGTTTTTAAAAATCAAGCTTTTTAGTGCCTGAAGAAGAAAATGTGTGATGCCATGGTCAGAAAAACTGGAGCCTGGGGAGGCAAAAATTTTTTTATGCCAAATGCTAAAACGGATGCCAGGACAAGATTCAGGGTAGAATTCCATACTTAAAAATGGTATTGCTTGCTGTTTTTAAAAATCAAGCTTTTTGGTGCCTCAAGAAGAAAAAGGGTGATGCTGCGGTCAGAAAAACTGGAGCCTAGGGAAGCAAAAATTTTTTGATGACAAATGCTAAAACGGATGCCAAGACGAGATTCGAGGTAGAATTCCATACTTAAAAATGATATTGCTTGCTTTTTTAAAAAATCAAGCTTTTAATGCGTAAAACCACGGTCAGAAAAACTGGAGCCCAGGGAGGCAAATTTTTTTTGATGACAAATGCTAAAAAGGAGGCCAGGATGAGATTCAGGGTAGAATTCCATACTTAAAAATGGTATTGCTTGCTGTTTTTAAAAATCAAGCTTTTTGGTGCCAGAACAACAGAAACGCGTGATCCCGCGGTCAGAAAAATTGGTGCCTGGGGAGGGAAATTATTTGTTATGCCAAATGCTAAAATGGATGCCAGGACAAGATTCGGAGTAGAATTCCATACATAAAAATGGTATTGTTTTCTTTTTTAAAAAATCAAGCTTTTTTGGTGCTTGAGGAAGAAAATGCGTGATGCCGCGGTCAGAAGAACTGTAGCCTGGGGAGGAAAATTTTTTTGATGCCAAATGCTAAAACGGATGCCAGGACAAGATTCAGGGTAGAATTCCATATTTAAAAATGATATTGCTTGCTTTTTTAAAAAATCAAGCTTTTAACACGTAAAACCACGGTCAGAAAAACTGATGCCTGGGGAGGCAAAATTTTTTTGATGCTAAATGTTGAGTGGATGCCAGGAGGAGATTCGAGGTATAATTCCATACTTAAAAATGGTATTGCTTGCTTCTTTTAAATGTCAAGCTTTTTGGTGCCTGAAGAACAGAAACGCATGATCCCGCGGTCAGAAAAACTGGTGCCTGGGGAAGGAAATTTTTTTTGATGCCAAATGCGAAAACAGATGCATGGATGAGATTCGGGGAAGAATTCCATACTTAAAAATGGTATTGCTTGCTGTTTTCAAAAATCAACCTTTTAGTGTCTGAAGAAGAAAACACGTGATGCTGTGGTCAGAAAAATTGGTGCCTTGTGAGGCAAAAATTTTTTGATGCCAAATGCTAAAACGGATGCCAAGAGGAGATTCAGGGTAGAATTCCATACTTAAAAATGATATTGCTTGCTTTTTAAAAAAATCAAGCTTTTAACGCATAATACTACGGTCAGAAAAACTGGTGCCTAGGAAGGCAAAAAATTCTACCCTGAATCTTGTCCTGGCAACCGTTTTTGCATTTGGGATCAAAAACAATGTGCCTCCCCAGGCACCACTTTTTCTGACCCTGGAATCATGCGTTTTCTTCTTTAGGCACCAAAAAGCTTCATTTTTAAAAACAGCAAGCAATACCATTTTTAAGTATACAATTCTACCCGGAATCTTGTCCTGGCATCCATTCTTGAATTTGGGATAAAAAAAAATGTGCCTCCCCAGGCACCAATTTTTCTGACCCCGGCATCATGCGTTTTCTTCTTAAGGCACCAAAAAGATTGATTTTTAAAAACAGCAAGCAATACCATTTTTAAGTATGGAATTCTACCCCAAATCTCGTCCTGGCAACCGTTTTTGCATTTGGGATCAAAAAAAATTTGCCTCCCCAGGCACCACTTTTTCTGACCCCAGCCTCATGCGTTTTCTTCTTCAGGCACCAAAAAGCTTGATTTTTTAAAAAAGCAAGCAATACCATTTTTTAGTATGGAATTCTACCCTTAATCTCATCCTGGCATCCGTTTTTGCATTTGACATCAAAAAAAATTTACTTCCCCAGGCACCAATTTTTCTGACCCCGGCATCATGCGTTTTCTTCTTCAGGCACCAAAAGGCTTGATTTTTAGAAACAACAAGCAATACCATTTTTAAGTATGGAATTCTACCCCGAATCTCATCCTGACAACCGTTTTTGCATTTGGGATAAAAAAAAATGTGCCTCCCCAGGAACCACTTTTTCTGACCCCGGCATCACGCGTTTTCTACCCTGAATCTCCTCCTGGCACCAGTTTTTCTGACCCCGGCATCATGCCTTTTCTTCTTCAGGCACAAAAAGCTTGATTTTTAAAAACAGCAAGCAATACCATTTTTAAGAATGGAATTCTACCCAGAATCTCATCCTGGCATCCATTTTTGCATTTAGGATCAAAACAAATTTGCCTCCCAGGCACCAGTTTTTCTTACCCCGGCATCATGCCTTTTCTTCTTGAGGCACCAAAAAGCTTGATTTTTAAGAACAGCAAGCAATACCATTTTTAAGTATGGAATTCTACACAGAATCTCATCCTTGCCTCCGTTTTTGCATTTGGGATCAAAAAAAATTTGCCTCCCCGGGCACCATTTCTTCTTACCCCGGCATCACGCGTTTTCTACCCTGAATCTCATTCTGACACCAGTTTTCTTAAGCCCGGCATCAGTCGTTTTCTTCTTCAGGCACAAAAAGCTTGATTTTTAAAAACAGCAAGCAATACTATTTTTAAGTATGGAATTTTTCCCCGAATCTCATCTTGGCATCCATTTTTGCATTTGGCATCAAAAATTTTTTGCCTCCCCCGGCACCAGTTTTTCTGACCACAGGATCACGCGTTTGCTACTTCAGGCACCAAAAAGCTTGATTTTTTTTAAAAAGCAAGCAATACCATTTTAAAGTATGGAATTCTTCCCCGAATCTCATCCTGGCATCCGTTTTCACATTTGACATCCAAAAAAATTTGCCTCCCCAGGCACCAGTTTTTCTGACCGCGGAATCACCTGTGTTCTTCTTCAGGCACCAAAAAGCTTGATTTTTTAAAAAAGCAAGCAATACCATTTTTTAGTATGGAATTCTACCCTTAATCTCATCCTGGCATCCGTTTTTGCATTTGGCATAAAAAAAAATTTGCCTCACAAGGCACCAGTTTTTCTGAGTGGTTAAGATCTGGATATAACGAAACGGGGTATGTAGAATGCAGAAAATGAGATTCTTTATACAACCTGTAGAAATCTTTTAAAAACCTGTTATTGTTTTAACTTGCTGTACCAAAAGTCACTATGGCCACTTTCCCAAATGGCTGTGTCACGAAGTAAGCCAGGAACTTTTGCTTATAAAGCAAATCTTTTATCATAATTCTGTGATCAATAAGAGAGAGCAATTGACTTATTAATATTGATGAACATTGATAAATCAGTGTTAAGTTTAAGCATTATTAATATTAATATTCAGATTGATATTGATACAGAACCATTTTAGTATGCTTGTTATAATAGAAATGAACAAATAATCAGATTCATGACTCTAAAGGGCAAATGATTGATTTTGTATGACTCAAGAAAGGCAAAGGAACTGCAAAAATCAGAAGAGGTTGATGTTGGAAGAAAATCTGATCCGGTTCCAAACTGGGAGAAAGATGCTAGAAATAAAATGGAGGTTTGTTTGCAAGGAAAAATCTCTGTTTATTTGGTTTCCCTGAAACTCTTTTTTTACAGCAGCATGTTTCTGATGCGACTGACCAATCAGCTGGGTGAGCGGAGGGTTTTTTATATTGTTCATTTATAGGGTCCTGGAATTTTGTGATTGAGATGTTCCAGAGGGTTGTGCAATATAGCGAGCCTTGTGTCTTTTGCTATTCTACTGTTGGTAAATGCTATTATGTCCTCCAGCCTTCTGTGGGAGCTGTGGCTGAAGGCATCTTGTTTATGAATAGATTGGCCCAGTCTTTCTGAACGGAATCACAATCTGCATTCCTGAAGGCCAGCCTCTTCAAGCTTCTTGGTTTGAAGCTGTTTTCCTATGGCAGGAAGACTGGGGATGCTTTCTGCCTTTGTTAAGATTTTTCTCCATTTCTCCTTTGGGGGAAATATAATATTCTGCCTCTTTTAATATTCCCCCAAATATTCCATTCTCTGGGGGAGGGTTGTACTTCCCGCAGGTCCAGGGCAATGGACAATAGTGAACTGCTTGGAGGAAAGATATTGTAAGGATTTCTTTTCAGGTTTCTGAAATACACCAGTTACATTGGGGGGGGGGGATAAAAGATTCTTACTATTGAAGCATTACAATGTTATTTTTCTTATCTATCTCAAAACTAACAAATGGCTTCAGATTTGCACAGATGTCGCACCATAGTGCCTACAATAGAAGAAGCAATCATATTAATGTCAAGAAACTTTTGACACCGAAAAAGGAATTTTTCTCTGACTCTTTGGCTTGTTTCTTATTGAAAGTGCATATTATTATTCAGCTGGAACTAAAAATAAAACAGCAACAAGAGTATTTACTTTCAATCTGTCTGTCAAAAGCATGCTAGTGGAAAAGGGTAATTCTAATTTCATGCAAGAAAACACCCTGAATATTGACATCAATGTTTACAAAACACAGTGCTAGCAAAACAATTTTTGTCTTTTGTGTTAAAACAGCAGAATAAAAATATTTCAGTAGAATAACTCTTGGAACTAATGCAAATAATCCAGTCTTGGGTTTTTTGTTTTTTTTTGAAAAAGTTTTTATTAATTTTCTACAAACAAACAAGACAAACAAAACATAAAAACATCAACTCTTATATGTACATCCAGTGTGTCAGTTGGTTCATCATTTTTGTGCATTCATTCTGTAGTCTCAATGACAATTATATTACATAACAACTCATATTGTCAATCCAAACTTATATATCCTAATATCACTAAAAAAAGAAGTTTTTGACTATATTTTTAATCATTCATGCTTAATGAGCTAACAATACTTTAAACCAGTTTACTCTATAACAAATCATCTAGTCATATCAAATCAATCCTAAAAAATCCTTTATAAATATAATAGCAAATAGCAAAATAATAGCAAAATAAAGATATTCCTTACTATCTAGCATTCTAAATATTCTATTATCGTATTTTATCATCTAGCCATTTATAAAAAAGATCCCAAATTTCATAAAATTGTTTATCCTCTTGCTCTCTAATTTCAAATGTCAATCTGCTCATCTCAGCACATTCCAATATTTTCTTAATAATTTCTTCCTGTAATGGTATTTTCTCATTCTTCCAATTTTTAGCAAATACAATCCTGGCCGCTGTTAATACATTTACAATCAGGTATTTCAAATCTTTACTATATATATCAGGTAAAATTCCCAGTAAGAAGATATCTGGTTTCAAATCTATATGTTTCTTTATCATTTTTTCCAACCACATGCGAATTATAGTCCAATATTTTCTAGCATCCTCACAAGTCCACCACATATGGTAATACGAACCGGGTATCTGATGACATTTCCAGCATTTTTCAGATTTGTTCTTAAACATTCTTGCTATTCTTGTCGGAGGAAAGTGCCACCTGTAAAACATCTTATACAAGTTTTCTTTATATGCTGTTGACATTGTCATTTTATAATTTTGAGACCACAATTTCTGCCATTTCTCTAAATCAATCCCATATCCAAAATTCTTCCCCCAAACAATCATAGTTTCTTTGACTTGTTCTTCCTCTAATTTCATTCCCAGTAAATAACCATATAGTTTTTTAATCACCTTCTCATCAGTACCCATCAAGATCTTATCTAAATCAGTCTGTTTATCATAAAATCCCTCCGTTTTAGAATCTTCATCATACCTTGAGTGTATTTGTGCATATGAAAACCAATTCATCCTTATACCTTGTTCCTCTAAGTTTTGGATCGATTTAAGTTCACCCTTTTCATCCAAAAGTTCCCCATATCTAACTGTTTGTTCCTTCTTGTAGATTATAGGATAAGAAAATGCTTCAATGGTCGATAACCAAACTGGAATTTTCAAATAACATTGTCTTTTTATCTTCTCCCAATTTAACCACAAAGACTCCCGTACATAATGTCTTCTAAAATAACCCTGTGTTTTAGTTCCTTTATACCATAAAAAAGCATGCCAACCCAACAGCAAGTCATGCCCTTCTAATGTCAACAACCTATGTTTCCTTAATGTTATCCATTCTTTGACCCACATCAAACTTGCAGCTTGATAATACAATTCCCAATTAGGCAGACCAAAACCTCCTCTAATTCTAGCATCTTGCAAAAGCTTTAGCTTTATTCTCGCTTTTTTACCTTGCCATATAAACTTCAACATAATTTTATTTAAATCTTCAAAATAGTCTTTTCCAAGCCTAATTGGTATTGTTTGAAACAAAAATAAAATTCTAGGTAAGATATTCATCTTAATTGTTGAAATTCTCCCTATTAATGACAATTGCAAGTTTTCCCACTTCTTCAAATCTGTAGTTATCTGTTGTTTAAGTTTAATATAATTATTCTCCTTTAATGTGCTACATCTTGTTGTCAAATATATCCCCAGATACTTAACCTTATTTGTAACTTGAATTTTCAAAAGATCTGCCAATTCTTCTCTCTGTCTCAATAGCATATTCTTTGTCAAAATCTTTGTTTTGTCTTTATTTATTTTCAAACCAGCCACCTCTCCATATGCCTCTATCCTTTCCAGTAACTTTGGAGCTGTTTCTAGCGGATCTTCCAAAATAAAAGCTAAGTCATCAGCAAAAGCTTGTAGCTTAAATTCTTCCTTCTTAATTTTCATTCCTTTTATGCTTTTATCATCCCTAATATTTCTATTCAACACTTCCAAGGTCAACACAAATAGCAAAGGAGATAGGGGGCATCCTTGTCTTGTGCCTTTCCTTATATTAATAAAATCTGTAAGTTCCCCCTCCATCATTACCCTTGCTGTCTGTTTATTATATATAGCTTCTATTGCTTGAATAAATTTTTTAGCGAAACCCATCTGCTCCAATAATAATAACATAAATCTCCAGTTCACGTTATCAAATGCTTTTTGAGCATCTAGGAATATCAAAGCCATTTGCTTTTCAGGATGAGCCTCATAGTATTCCAAGGTGTCCAGGATTACTCTCATATTGTCTCTAATTTGTCTCTTTGGCAGAAATCCATTTTGATCTGAGTGAATAAAATTATTTAAATATTTTTTAAGTCTTTCTGCTAAGATTGAAGCAAAGATTTTATAGTCTGCATTCAATAAAGAAATAGGTCTATAGTTCTTAATTTGCAATGGGTCAGTCTCTTCCTTTGGTATGAGTGTAATATAAGCCTCTGACCATGTTTTAGGTATCATCCTTTTCAACATAACTTCATTCATAACTTCTAACAATGGGATGCTCAATAATTCTTGAAATGTTTTATAAAATTCTACTGGAAGCCCATCTGGACCCGGAGCTTTCCCATTATTTTGTCTCTTAAATGCTTCATTTAGTTCCATCATTGTTATATTGCTTTCTAGCATTTCTTCAGTCTCTTTAGGTATCTTTGGTAAATTAGCTTCCTGTAAATACTGTTTGACTTTTTCTTCGTCAATATTTTCCTGTTTATATAATTGCCCATAAAAATCTCGAATAATTTCTTTTTTCTCCTTATTCCCATAACAAACTTGGCCTTGTTCATCTATTAACTTCAATATTTTTCTTGATTCCTTCTCTTTTCTCAATTTATATGCTAGCCATCTACCTGGTTTATTTGCATCTTCAAAATAATTCTGTTTAGAGTTTCTAATTTTCTGTGCCAGTTCTTCTTTCTCTATTAATTTCATTTTATGTTTGATTACATCCAGCTTCAATTTAATATCCTTTTTCTGTGGCATTTTCTGTAATTCTTTTTCAAGAATTTTATACTCATCTTCCAAGGCCTTAGAAGCTTGCCTTTTCCTAATATTCTTTTTTCTTGTATAATCTATTATCAAACCTCTAGCGTATGCCTCCATTGTATCCCAAAGATTCTGCGTTGAAGTATCTTCTTTTTTATTTTCTCTGAAGAAAAAAGCCAATTCCTTCTCCATCCATTGTGTAAAATCTTTCTCCTTTAAAATAGTATTATTTAATGTCCATCTCGATCTTTTTTTTGTCCCTTCCATTTAATTGTCATTGGGCTATGATCTGCCCAGGTACTTGTTTCAATATTTGTTTCTTTAATATTAGATATTAGTTCTGTTGAGATCCAAATCATATCTAATCTGGACCATGATAAATGTCTATTTGAATAAAAAGTATATTGTTTAGCTTTAACATTTCTTTCTCTCCAAATATCTTTTAAAGTTAATTCATCTGTCATTTTAAAAAAGGACCTTGGGAGAGCCTTTCTATTTTGCTTTGTTGTTGTTGCTATATAGTCCAGTTTATTGTCCACAATTCCATTAAAATCTCCCATCATAATTATATTAACATAGTCCAGTCCAATTATTTTCATATGTAGCTTTTTATAAAACTCTTCTTGTTTATCATTCGGAGCATAAATTGCAATCAAGAGTATTTTTATATTATTGTCCATTATTTCTACCATTAATACTCTTCCATCTTCATCCGTGTAAATCAATTTTGCTGGAATAGCCTCTTTAATGTATAAAACCACACCTCTTTTCTTACATTGAGTCAAAGAGGTAAATATTTTCCCTAATTTTGGCTGTAATAACAATTGTTCATGTTGTTTTTTAATGTGAACTTCTTGTAAACAAATTATATCAAATTTTAATTTCTCTAATTTATGAAAAGTTTTCCTTCTTTTAACAGCTGAATTAAGTCCATTTATATTCATTGTAATCAGTTTTTTTTCCTCCATGATTATGCTTTATATTTAGGTCTAACAGCTCTCGTGGATCTCACTTCACGCTGTTCTTTATTATCCATCTGTCCCCCTGCTGCTCCTTTCTCTTTTTCAGTCTCCAGTTGTTCATCTTGAAACTCAATTGATAAAGCCTCTTTCTCTGCTTCCTCTCTTCTTCCTCCAAAGAATTCTGCATGAAAAAGTTCTGCTTTCTCAATTGAATCAATTCTATATCTTTGCTCTTGCCACCCAAACACTAGTCCTTCTGGAATCAGCCATCTATAATTCACTTCATTTTCCAATAGTATTTTGGTCAGAAATCGATATTCTCTTCTCATCTCTCTCACTCTTCTGGGTATTTGTTTTAAAACCACAACCTCTTTACCCTTGTATTTCAGTGTTTTCTCTCTTACTACTTGTAATATTTGCGTTTTAATGGATTTTTTAGTAAATCTAATATGGACTTCCCTGGGTAATTAATTTCTCATCGCATATCTTGTATAGACTCGATATATCTCATCTATTCCATCCATCATCTTTTCCTCTGTAATTTCCAAAACATCTGCCAAAATTTCTATCATTACCGCTGCCAAATTTTCTCCTTTTTCCTCTTCTGTATTTTGAAATCTGAGGTAAAATTCTGACCTTTCCATCTCCCACCTCAACATCCCACCTTTTTCTTGTTCAACCGCTGTTAGTCTGCTGTCAATATTTCCAATCTTCTTCTCTCTTTGTTTTCCTTCTTCCTCAATTTTTTGGAATCTCTCCTCATACTTAACCATCATTTGTTTAATATTTTCCACTTTTTCATCAGTCTTCTCTATTCTTTGTTCAATATTTTCTGCTCTTTGTTCAATATTTTCTGCTCTTTGTTCAATCTTTTCTATTCTTTGTTCAATATTTTCTGTTCTTTGTTCAATATTTCCTGTTCTTTGTTCAATGATATCTGATTTTGTCTTGAGATCTTGGATTCCTTGCATAATCATCTGTAAAGTTATTTTTTCTTGTTCCTTATCTTGCTTCAACATTGTCTGAATTAAACGTTGTCCTCCAACTGGTGGGGAAGCAGAGGTAGAAGCAGAAATGCCAGATGGTATTGGTTTCCTGCTCATTTCAATGTTTCCAAAACTTCAAATTCTTCTTGACTTTTAATCCAACTGGTAGAGCAGCCAATTATAATCCAAAATGGAGAACTCCAATAGTAAAAAACACGAAACCAAAGAAGAAACAGGAAAAAAGGAAGAAGAAAGAAGAAAGATCTTCAGGTTCTTCTAGACCCTAATCCAATTACGAGATAGTCCACCATAAAAAAGGAAAAAATAGAAAGGAGAAAACAAACACATCCAAAAATAATAATATTGATTAAGAGCAAAAGAAAAAGGAAAAAAGAAAAAGCAAAAAGAGAAAAAACAAAAAAAAACCAAAAAGTTCCTTCAGATTCTTCACACCTTAATCCAATTAAAAAGTCTCAATAATCCAAAAAAAAGAAAAAAAAAAAAACCTCCAAAAACATAAATATGAAAAGCAAAAAAGTCCCAATAAAAAAGAAAAGAAAAATAAAAAAGAAAAAACTCTGAGGCTTTCCCTTTAAAATAAAAGGCAAAAATAAAAATATTACTAAAATTAAAATTTAGAAAAAGGCTAGCGAATGGGGTATATATAAGAAAACACACTGCACTTTGTTATTTATCCAAGGCTCTTGTTTTGACTCTCTTCTCCAGCAGAGAGCCAAACCTCAAGTATTGTTGATAACAGTCCAGGAAAGCACCTGCAATAATATTTTGCTGTGCTCTCCCTCTATCTTATCACATTAAAAAGTCCTTGAGATGAGGTCTTTTTGCAATTCTCTCCAATTCACATAAAGATACTTTCAAGCCTCTAGTTGGCAGTGTTACAAAGTTTCTTAATGCTCCTTCTCCCCACCCGCCAGAAAAAAGGAATAATATATACGGAAAAAAAAGAAAAAATAGCCAAAGGGAGCCTCTATCCTAAAGAAAGTTAAAAAATCAAAGGAAGCGTAAAATCAAAGGGAGCATAAAAATATATATAAGAGAAAATTCAATCCGGTTACCTACAAAGTCACAGTAAAATCTTTCCCAAAAAGTATAAAGAAAAGAGAAAAAAAAAACCCAAGCCTCAATTTGACATCACTTTAAAAAAAAACGCCGCTCAAAACAATTTCAGTCAAAAAAAAATCTCACAGCTTTCTTCTTTATATCGGATGAACTTTCCAACCTTAGCGAATTTACAGCACAAAAGAGTTTTTCTCACCCAGCCGACACACTTCACTCCAATCACTTTCTTTCCGGAGCTGTCCCGACTTCAGCAGCTATGGAGGCTGCCTCTCCGCCGCCAGCAAAAGGGCTTCTTCCGGATCAAACCAGAGATTTTGCGATATCTCTGGGATCCTGGAACAATGCCCTTCACGATCACCGTCTCTACGGGACGGTTTAGGTCCGTTAGGACCGACCAGGGGCGAAAATATCGGCTACGATCTCAGAGCCCCGAGATCGCAGCTGTATCGCCGGAACGAAGCTCCGCCTTCTCCCAGTCTTGGGTTTTGTTTCATGTGGTTTGTAGATTTTGCTTCTGAACCACAGAAATGTCAGAGAAGGTCAACAGCTGAAGTAAATATAAGCTGGACTTCAAACATGTAACTTGCTATTTGCAACTATACAAATCATCCAGTTTTAATGATTCTTTCAGACTTCAGATGGAGTCTACAAGCTGAAGCATTTCCTGATCCCCAAATTTATCTGCATTTGTTTAAGGGATAAATTCTCCAAAGAGATTTCTGATTGTAAGAATTTTTTTTCCAGTTGAAGGAAAAGAAGGTTTCCATTTTTACACAAAGGACTTGTTTGCTTGTCTCCCTGCATTTCACATTTTCATTCCAATTGGTTGCCAGAGAAAATTATTCAATAATCTGATTTTAAAAAGAAGTAGAATTGCATAGTTGATATCATATGGAACTACCAACATAGTTAAGACTGTAATTATTTTCAAACTTTGAGGAAAACCCTTAAGGGTTTTGCAGACCAAGCTGTAAAAATTGAGATATTCACTATATGGCAGCTAAAATACGCTGAGGGGGGGGGGGGACTTTTTACTACTGTGTCACAATCAACCAGGCCTTTGATAATGGTGCCTTTATTCACTATGTTAATCTGAATTTTATTTCTCTAAAGAGCTTTGCTGCCCTAGGTTTTTTTTTTTTTTGCTTAGAATAATTGGATTATAGTAATTAACCACAAGGTATCAGATCACTCTGCCAGAATAACTAGATTGTATTCAGCCCATCCAAAACAAAGAGGGACTGTTTGCTTAATCAGCAACATTTTTCCCTTACCACAATACCACACCTTTTGAGGTAGTCCTGGCAAGATATTCCTCTTTCTTGAAAACAAATCTTTCATTTATCAGTACATTTGCTAAATATTCTCTTCTTGACATCAAGCAGCGTTTCTTTCTACTCTAAGATGGCATTCATATTTCCTACATGCTGAGAAATGGAAGAAAACAGCTTGGAATGAATTAAATGACATTTAAATCACAACTTAGTGTATAAAATGCTTTAAAGTGTAATTTGCGATTAACTTTATATATATACATATATTTTTTCTTAAGTTTTCGCGGGTACTTACATGTATGGCATTCAGCTTTGTTCGAGTATTTTCCCATGTCATAGTAGTGGTGCTTTTAAAGTTGTAGCAATGTTTCAGCAGAATCTCATCTGCCATCATCAGGCTTCTGTATAGTGTTCGTCTGTGAGTTAGACTTTTAAGTGGTTTCAGATTTAAATTTGGGGCAGCCTATTGCTGTGCCAGAATGGTTCTCGCAGGTATTTGTATGTGGATCTTTGGTTATTCGGGTTTTCTCCCGCGTAAGATTGGAAGTATCTAGGCAACGTTTCGATGAAGTCTCATTCATCATCTTCAGGCTTGGTCTTCAGCTCTGTGCTTCTCAGAGTGATGTGAGTTTGCAGCTGCTTCTCTCCTTTTAACTGCTAGTGGGGATGTGACTTGATTGGGTGGGGGATATACCAATGACAACACACCCCCACCCAATCAGAACACAGCCAAGCCCCCACCCAATCAAGTCACACCTCCACTAGCAGTTAAAAGGAAGAAGCAGCTGCAAGCTCACATCACTCTGAGAAGCACAGAGATGAAGACCAAGCCTGAAGATGATGAATGAGACTTCATTGAAACATTGCCTAGATACTTCCAAACTTACGTGGGAGAAAACCCGAATAACCAAAGATCCATATATATATGGATATATATATATATATATATATTGCATCCCGAGATAGAAGTTCAGAAGAAAGAGAGGTTGCTCTTCGGGAAAAGTTTTTTAAAAAACTTTTCCCCGAAGAGCAACCTCTCTTTCTTCTGAATATATATATATATATAAATATAAATACCCGAACAAAGCTGAATGCCAGATATATATATCTGGCATTCAGCTTTGTTCGGGTATTTTCCCACGTCATAATAGTGGTGCTTTTAAAGTTGTAGCAACGTTTCAGCAGAATCTCATCTGCCATCATCAGGCTTCTGTATAGTGTTTGTCTGTCAGACAAACACTATACAGAAGCCTGATGATGGCAGATGAGATTCTGCTGAAACGTTGCTACAACTTGAAAAGCACCACTATTATGTCATGGGAAAATACCCGAACAAAGCGGAATGCCAAGAAAACCCGAATAACGAAAGATCCACATACAAATACCCGCGAAAACCTCAGAAAACATATATATATATATATATATATCTGGCATTCAGCTTATTCTTAAGTTTAAGCGGGTACTTACATGTCTGGCATTCAGCTTTGTTCGGGTATTTTCCCACGTCATGGTAGTGGTGCTTTTAAATTTGTAGCAACGTTTCAGCAGAATCTCATCTGCCATCATCAGGCTTCTGTATAGTGTTCGTCTGTGAGTTAGACTTTTACAGTGGTTTCAGATTTAAATTTGGGGCAGCCTATTGCTGTGACAGAATGGTTTTTTCTTCATCCTGATTGGTTGAGAGTCTTGAAGTTTGCTGTGCTCTGCTTCTAATATCTTCTGTCTGTTTTTTTTGGCTCTTTTTGTATCTTGATTGGCTGGCAACATTGTGTTACTTTATTGGAGGCCTTTAGTGCAGCTTGGCTTCGGGTAAATGGACGGCTATCATTAGTTAGGAAGCTGGGTTTCATCTGGGTGCCTGGTTGGGGTGTGTTTGAGCTGGAGGTATCAGGGGGGATCTGTTTGTGCCCAGGTGTTTGTCTGGCTTGTGGTGTGGAGATTTTTTTGTTTGTGAGTGCAGGCTTCCAAATGATTGACAGCCTGGTGGAATCATCTCTTCTGTTCATGCTTTCTGGTCTTTTTTCAATCTCTATGGCTTCTCTGATGATTCTGTGGCTGGGATTTTCTACAGTGGCTAGGGTTTTGGTGCCATTGAAGTTGATGTTATGACCTGTGGCTTCCATGTGTTGGACGAGTGAGGAAGTGTGTTCCAGCTTTTTGACTGCATTTTTGTGTTCATCCAGGCAGGTGCTTATTCTTCTATTGGTCTGTCCAATGTATGTGGCCGGGCATGATGCACAGGGGACTTCCTATATGCCTTGGTTTTCCAGGTCAATTTTGTCTTTTGGGTTCCTGAGGATGGCTGCTATTTTTCTGTCTGTTTTGAAGGCAGTCTTGATGTGGTGTCTGTATAGAATCTTACTAATTTTGTCTGTAGTGCCTCTTATGTAGGGCAGGACAGCTGTACCATGGGTCTGTTCATCTTCTGGGTCTCTATTATGTCTCAGTGTGTTTTTGTGGATCAAGTTGGTGATTTTGCTTTTGTGGAAGCCGTTGGCTGTCAATATTTTAGTCAGGTTGCATAGTTCAGTCTTAATGTGTGTCCTGTCTGCCAGGCGTTTGGTTCTAGTAATTAGTGTTTTAGCCACGGAGTTTATCTGTGCTGGGTGGTGGTGGGATTGGGCGTTGAGGTAGCGGTTGGTGTGTGTTTTCTTCTGGTATATGGTGTGTCCTAGTGTGCCATCTGTTTTGTTGTAGATTAGTACATCTAGGAATGGTAGTTGTTTGTTTGTTTCTGTTTCCATGGTGAACTTGATTTTGGGGTGTGCGCTGTTCAGGTGTGTTAGGAAATTGTTTAGGTTTTCTTGTCCATGGGGCCAAATCACGAATGTGTCATCGATATATCTTAACTATAGTTTGGGTTTGAGGATGGCATTGGCCAGAACTCTGCATTCGAATTCTTCCATGAGCAGGTTTGCAATCACAGACATTAAGACTGAACTACCAACACATGGAAGCCACAGGTCATAGCATCAACTTCAATGGCACCAAAACCCTAGCCACCATAGAAAATCCCAGCCACAGAATCATCAGAGAAGCCATAGAGATTGAAAAAAGACCAGAAAGCATGAACAGAAGAGATGATTCCACCAGGCTGTCAATCATTTGGAAGCCTGCACTCACAAACAAACAAAATCTCCACACCACAAACCAGGCAAACACCTAGGTGCAAACAGATCCCCCCTGATACCTCCATCTCAAACACACCCCAACCAGGCACCCAGATGAAACCCAGCTTCCTAACTAATGATAGCCGTCCATTTACCCGAAGCCAAGCTGCACTAAAGGCCTCCAATAAAGTAACACAATGTTGCCAGCCAATCAAGATACAAAAAGAGCCAAAAAAAACAGACAGAAGATATTAGAAGCAGAACACAGCAAACTCCAAGACCAATAAACACAGACCAAGACTCTCAACCAATCAGGATGAAGAAAAAACCATTCTGTCACAGCAATAGGCTGCCCCAAATTTAAATCTGAAACCACTGTAAAAGTCTAACTCACAGACGAACACTATACAGAAGCCTGAAGATGGCAGATGAGATTCTGCTGAAACGTTGCTGCAAATTTAAAAGCACCACTACTATGACGTGGGAAAATACCCGAACAAAGCTGAATGCCAGACATGTAAGTGCCCGCGAAAACTTAAGGAAACAAATATCAAACCTCTACGGGGAGGGAATAAACAAACAGATCAAAACCTATGAGAAACTGGAAATTAAAAGAGCAGGAATACTATGTGACCTCCAATTCCTACGCAGCTGCAGAGACAACAAAACTACACCAACCTGCTTCAAATTAACATTTCATCAAAGCACAGCAGCCACTAAACGTATCCTGAAAAGAACTGAAATGGCTCTACTAAGGAACGAGCTCCACAGTGAGAGATTCCAATTAGATCAGTTAAACAGAGATTTGCTAGCACTACACCTGGAATTGAGCAGTAAAATCCACCCTCTACTCTGGGACAAGATAAAACAACTTACAACTTGGAGAGCTGAATCTGCAAACATTTACAAACAGGAAAAGCTCTTGAAAAAATTAAAGAAATTAGAACATGACAAGAAAACCCCCAACAACTCACAACAACACCTGAAACAATTAGTGTACAATGTTTCCAACAGAGAACTCACCAAAACAGAAACAGAAGTCCTAACCAAAGGATTCAATTATGCTATAGCACCCCAAAAAATCCCCACAGAATCCATCATATGTGCAGTAGAATCCAGCCTAACTAAATTAAATACAGATGAAGCTGATAAAATAAGACACCAAGTCACCAACATCCTATGCACAAGCAAACCACCCAAAAGCAACTTGCAGCAAAATGAAATTAAAGCGCTACAAACCCTGAAAAGAGACAGCAGCATAATCATCCTCCCAGCAGATAAAGGGAATGCCACTGTAGTAATGGACAGAAAAGACTATGAAACTAAATTGACAGACCTACTCCAAGACTCCACATACAAACCCATAAACACAGACCCAACCACATATCTGGAAAAATTAACCAAGAAGGAAATTATAACCAGCCACATAAACAAAGAGATCCAATACACGATCATACCCAGAGAGAAATCTTTCAGATGCCCCAAACTATACGGCCTCCCAAAAATACACAAAGAAGGCATACCTCTCAGACCCATAGTCAGCTCCAGAGGAGCACCACTATAAAACCTAGCTAAACACCTAGCAAAAGAGCTACAGCCCCATGCTGAAACAGCAGCTTCTCATGTACAAAACTCATACCACTTCTTGGAAATGATCAAAGATCTACACGTGGAGCAAGAAGATCTGCTTGTAAGTTTTGACGTGGTTTCACTATTCACTCAAGTCCCGATAAAAGAGACCCTTGAAATCATCAAAAATAAATACCAACCAGCTAAACACCTCATGGAACTAACAGAACACTGCTTAACCAACACATATTTCATATACAAAGGACAAAGATACAAACAAATTGAAGGAGCCCCCATGGGATCACCACTGTCACCTGTCATTGCAAACCTGTTCATGCAAGAATTCGAATCCAGAGCCCTGGCCAATGCCATCCTCAGACCCAAACTATGGTTAAGATATATCGATGACACATTCGTGATTTGGCCCCATGGACAAGAAAACCTAAACAATTTCCTAACACACCTAAACAGCGCACACCCCAAAATCAAGTTCACCATGGAAACAGAAACAAACAAACAACTACTATTCCTAGATGGTAATCTACAAGAAAACAGATGGCACACTAGGACACACCATATACCAGAAGAAAACACACACCAACCGCTACCTCAACCCCCAATCCCACCACCACCCAGCACAGATAAACTCCGTGGCTAAAACACTAATTACTAGAACCAAACGCCTGGCAGACAGGACACACATTAAGACTGAACTATGCAACCTGACTAAAATATTGACAGCCAACGGCTTCCACAAAAGCAAAATCACCAACTTGATCCACAAAAACACACTGAGACATAATAGAGACCCAGAAGATGAACAGACCTATGGAACAGCTGTCCTGCCCTACATAAGAGGCACTACAGACAAAATTAGTAAGATTCTATACAGACACTACATCAAGACTGCCTTCAAAACAGACAGAAAAATAGCAGCCATCCTCAGGAACCCCAAAGACAAAATTGACCTGGAAAACCAAGGCATATATGAAGTCCCCTGTGCATCATGCCCGGCCACATACATTGGACAGACCAATAGTAGAATAAGCACCGGCCTGGATGAACACAAAAATGCAGTCAAAAAGCTGGAACACACTTCCTCACTAGTCCAACACATGGAAGCCACAGGTCATAACATCAACTTCAATGGCACCAAAACCCTAGCCACCATAGAAAATCCCAGCCACAGAATCATCAGAGAAGCCATAGAGATTGAAAAAAGACCAGAAAGCATGAACAGAAGAGATGATTCCACCAGGCTGTCAATCATTTGGAAGCCTGCACTCACAAACAAAAAAATCTCCACACCACAAGCCAGACAAACACCTGGGCACAAACAGATCCCCCCTGATACCTCCAGCTCAAACACACCCCAACCAGGCACCCAGATGAAACCTAGCTTCCTAACGAATGATAGCCGTCCATTTACCCGAAGCCAAGCTGCACTAAAGGCCTCCAATAAAGTAACACAATGTTGCCAGTCAATCAAGATACAAAAAGAGCCCCCTTCCCAAAAAAAACAGACAGAAGATATTAGAAGCAGAACACAGCAAACTCCAAGACCAATAAACACAGACCAAGACTCTCAACCAATCAGGATGAAGAAAAAAAAAAAACATTCTGACACAGCAATAGGCTGCCCCAAATTTAAATCTGAAACCACTGTAAAAGTCTGACTCACAGACAAACACTATACAGAAGCCTGATGATGGCAGATGAGATTCTGCTGAAACGTTGCTACAACTTTAAAAGCACCACTACTATGATATGGGAAAATACCCGAACAAAGCTGAATGCCAGACATGTAAGTGCCCGCGAAAACTTAAGAATGAATATATAACTTAAGAATATATATATATATATATATATGTATGTATGTATATATATATATATATATATATATATATATATATATATATATATATATATATATATCGATGAAGTCTCATTCATCATCTTCAGGCTTGGTCTTCAGCTCTGTGCTTCTCAGAGTGATATGAGCTTGCAGCTGCTTCTTCCTTTTAACTGCTCCTGGGGGTGTGACTTGATTGGCTGGGGGCTTGGCTGTGTTCTGATTGGATGGGGGGGTGTTCTCATTGGTTGGGGGTTTGGCTGTGTTCTGATTGGTTGGGGGGTTGGCTGTGTTCTGATTGGCTGGAGGCGTGTTCTGTTCAGGTGGGGGCTTGATTGTGCTCAGGTTAGTCTTAGTTGCTGGAGGGTTTGAGCTGGTGAGCTGTGATCTTGCTATTTGGCTTCGAGTTCGTGGTCGTGCTGCATCTTCATGGTGGGGGTCAGTTCGCTTCATGTATGGCTCAGAGGGGTTTGAGGTGGGTAGTGATGCAGCTGCAGTGCGGCTTCTGGTCCGTGGTCGTGTTTCATCTTCTGTGTGGGTGTGAGTCTGCTTTCTACGTGGAAGTGTGGTGGTGGCATCTTGTGTGGCTCTCAGGGGTGTGGGTCTGGTGTCATTCTTCATGTTAGGTACGCGTCTGTTCATGAGGGCGGGTTTCCAAATGGCTGGTAGGCGGGAGGCATCATCTCGTTTATTCATGCTATGTGGGCGTTTTTCTATCTCTATGGCTTCTCTGATGATTCTGCTGCTGAAGTGTTCGGTTTTGGCAATAGTTCTGGTATTTTTAAAGTCAATCTCATGTCCTGTGGCTTTGAGGTGTTGGACCAGGGAAGAGGTCGGTTCTTCCTTTTTGATTGAGTTCTTATGTTCTTCAATGCGTGCACCTATTCTTCTGTTAGTCTGTCCAATGTATGTGGTGGGGCAGGCAGTGCAAGGGATTTCGTATACTCCTTGATTTTCTAACTCGATTCTGTCCTTAGGGTTTCTTAGGAGGGTGGATATCTTTCTGTTTGTGCAGAATGCTGTCTTAATGTTGTGTTTTTGGAGGATCTTGCTGATTTTGTCCGTAGTGCCTTTTATATATGGGAGGAGGGCTTTGCCATTCTCTTGTTCTTTGTCTTGGATTTTGGCTGGGGTTTCTTTTTGGATTAGGTGGGTGATCTTCTTTCTTTGGAATCCATTGGCTGTCAGCACACCGGTGAGAGTGTGTAGTTCAGTCTCTAGGTGTTGTTCATCGGCTAAGCATTTTGTTCTGGAGATGAGTGTCTCAGCTACGGAATTGATCTGTGCTGGGTGGTGGTGTGAGAGTGCGTGTAGATAGCGGTTTGTATGTGTTTTCTTCTGGTAGATGGTGTGTCCTAGGGAGCCATTGGATTTTTTGTATACCAAGACATCTAGGAAGGGAAGTTGGTTGTTAGCTTCTGTTTCCATGGTGAATTGTATTTTGGGGTGTTGGCTGTTGAGGTGTGTGAGGAAGTTGTTCAGTTTTTCTTTCCCGTGTGGCCAGATTATGAAGGTGTCATCTACGTATCTGAGCCAGAGTTTGGGTTTGTGATCATATTTTTTTAGAGCTTGTGTTTCAAAGTGTTCCATGTAGAGGTTAGCGATGACAGGTGAGAGGGGTGATCCCATGGGTGCTCCTTCTATTTGTTTGTATTTTTGTCCGTTGTAGGTGAAGTATGTATTGGATAGGCAGTGGTTGGTCAGATCTAGGATGTGCTTGGGGGGGGTTGTATTTGTTTTGGATGGCTGTCAAGGCTTCTTTTATTGGCACTTGGGTGAAGAGGGATATGACATCGAAGCTCACTAGTAGGTCACTGGGTTGTAAGTTTTGTTTCTTTATGATTTTGATGAACTGGAATGAGTTTCTTACGTGTGAGTTGATGGATTCTGCATAGGGCTGTAGTTGTTTGGCGAGAAATTTGGCTAGGTTTTGTAGAGGTGAGCCTATGGAGCTGACTATTGGTCTAAGTGGGGTTCCTTCTTTGTGTATCTTGGGGAGACCATAAAGTTTAGGGCATCTGGATGATTTCTCTCTGGGTATGATTCTTTGCTGGATTTCTTCACTGATGGGGGAGGCTTTTATTTTGGATCTGGTGGTTTTTTTCTAGGTAGGTGGTGGGGTCTGTCTTTAGGGGTTTGTATGTGGGGTCTTGGAGTAGGTTGGTTAACTTGGATTGGTAGTCAGATGTGTTCATAACCACTGTCGCGTTTCCCTTGTCTGCTGGTAGGATTATTATGCTGGTGTCTTCTTTCAGGTTAAGTAGTGCAGTTTGTTCTTCTTTGGATAAGTTGCTTTTGGGTGGTTTGCTAGTGCAGAGGATGTTGGTGATTTCGAGTCTGATTCTATTAGCATCATCAGGGTTGGTTTTGGTCAGGCTGGTTTCAACTCCGCATATGATGGTTTCTGTGGGGATGTGTTTGGGAGCGACAGCAAAGTTGAATCCTTTAGAAAGGACCTTGGTTTCGGCTTCGGTGAGGATCTTGTCTGAGATGTTGTGCACTGTTTGTTTCATGTGTGGCTGTGAGTGGGGAGGAGTTGGTTTCTGGCATTGTTGTAGTTTTCTGAGTTTGTTGGTGTGTGTGTCTGTCTTGAGGGTGGTTTGTGTTTCGGCTCTCCAGACAGCGAGCTGTTTGGATTTGTCCCAAAGTAAGGGGTGAATCTTGTTGCTGAGTCTGAGGTGAAGTGTGAGGAGATCTTTGTTGATTTGGTCTAGGAGAAATCTTTTTGTGTGAAGTTCATTTCTAATTAGGGCCAATTCTGTTCTTTTTAGGATGCGTTTGGTGGCTGCTGTGTTGGTGTGGAATTTCAATTGGAAGCTTGTGGGAATTAAATTTTGATCTCGGCAGTTGCATAGGAATGCGAGGTCACATAAAATGGAAGCTCTTTGGACTTCAAGTTTTTCATAAGTCCTGGTCAGATGGTGGGTTTCCTCCCCGTAGAGGTGCAATATTTGTTTTCTGAGGTTCTCGCGGGTATTTGTATGTGGATCTTTGGTTATTCGGGTTTTCTCCCGCGTAAGATTGGAAGTATCTAGGCAACGTTTCGATGAAGTCTCATTCATCATCTTCAGGCTTGGTCTTCAGTTCTGTGCTTCTCAGAGTGATGTGAGCTTGCAGCTGCTTCTTCCTTTTAACTGCTCCTGGGGGTGTGACTTGATTGGCTGGGGGCTTGGCTGTGTTCTGATTGGATGGGGGGGTGTTCTCATTGGTTGGGGGTTTGGCTGTGTTCTGATTGGTTGGGGGGTTGGCTGTGTTCTGATTGGCTGGAGGCGTGTTCTGTTCAGGTGGGGGCTTGATTGTGCTCAGGTTAGTCTTAGTTGCTGGAGGGTTTGAGCTGGTGAGCTGTGATCTTGCTATTTGGCTTCGAGTTCGTGGTCCACACTTCCACGTAGAAAGCAGACTCACACCCACACAGAAGATGAAACACGACCACGGACCAGAAGCCGCACTGCAGCTGCATCACTACCCACCTCAAACCCCTCTGAGCCATACATGAAGCGAACTGACCCCCACCATGAAGATGCAGCACGACCACGAACTCGAAGCCAAATAGCAAGATCACAGCTCACCAGCTCAAACCCTCCAGCAACTAAGACTAACCTGAGCACAATCAAGCCCCCACCTGAACAGAACACGCCTCCAGCCAATCAGAACACAGTCAACCCCCCAACCAATCAGAACACAGCCAAACCCCCAACCAATGAGAACACCCCCCCATCCAATCAGAACACAGCCAAGCCCCCAGCCAATCAAGTCACACCCCCAGGAGCAGTTAAAAGGAAGAAGCAGCTGCAAGCTCACATCACTCTGAGAAGCACAGAGCTGAAGACCAAGCCTGAAGATGATGAATGAGACTTCATCGAAACGTTGCCTAGATACTTCCAATCTTACGCGGGAGAAAACCCGAATAACCAAAGATCCACATACAAATACCCGCGAGAACCTCAGAAAACATATATATATATATATATATATATATATATGGAATATATAACTTAAGAAGGCTTAAAAAATACCTAAATAACTTTATTCACTCTGATCAGAATGGATTTTTACCAAAGAGACAGATTAAAGACAATATGAGGGTAATCCTGGACACATTGGAATATTATGAGGCGCACCCGGAAAAACAAATGGCTTTGATATTCTTAGATGCCCAAAAGGCATTTGATAATGTGAACTGGAGATTTATGTTATTACTATTGGAACAGATGGGCTTTGCTAGAAAATTTATCCAAGCAATAGAAGCCGTATATTGTAAGCAAACGGCAAAAGTAATGATACATGGAGAATTCACAGACTCTATTAATATTAAAAAAGGTACAAGACAAAGATGCCCATTACCTCCTTTGTTATTTGTATTGACCTTGGAAATTTTAAATAGAAATATTAGAGAGGATATAAACATAAAAGGAATGAAAGTCAAAAAGGAGGAATTCAAATTGCAAGCCTTTGCGGATGATTTGGTCTTTATTTTGGAAGACCCTTTAGAGACAGCTCTAAAACTATTGGAAAAGATAGAGACGTATGGTGAGATGGCTGGTTTAAAAATAAATAAAGACAAAACAAAGATTCTGACAAAAAACATGTTATTAAGACAAAGAGAAGAGCTGGCAGATTTATTGAAAGTTCAAGTTACGAACAAAGTTAAATATTTGGGGATATATTTGACGTCAAGATGTACTACGTTAAAAGAGAATAATTATATTAAGCTTAAACAACAAATAGCAACCGACCTGAAAAAATGGGAAAACCTACAATTGTCATTGATAGGTAGAATTTCAACAATCAAGATGAATATTTTACCCAGAATTTTATATTTGTTTCAAACAATACCAATTAGGTCAAGCAAGGATTTCTTCGAAGAACGAAATAAAATTGTGTTGAAGTATATATGGCAAGGCAAGAAAGCGAGAATAAAATTAAAACTTTTACAGGATGCTAGACTTAGAGGAGGATTTGGCCTTCCTAATTGGGAGTGGTATTATCAAGCTGCAAACTTAATGTGGGTTAAAGAATAGATAACGTTAAGAAAGACTAGATTGTTGACATTAGAAGGTCATGATTTATTATTGGGTTGGCATGCTTTTTTATGGTATAAGGGAACTAAATCACAGGGTTATTTTAGAAGGCATTATATACGGGAATCGTTATGGTTGAATTGGGAGAAAACTAAGAAACAATGTTATTTGAAAATTCCAGTTTGGTTATCAACTATTGAAGCTTTTTTGTATCCTATAACATATAAGAAGGTACAAACAGTTAGATATGGGGAAATATTGGATGAAAAGGGTGAACTTAAAACGATGCAAAATTTAGAAGAACAAGGTATAAAGATGAATTGGTTTTCATATGCGCAAATACATGCAAGGTATCTTAATGATTCTAAAACAGAAGGATTTTATGATAAATTGACTGACTTAGATAGGATTTTGACAGGTACTGATGAAAAAGTGATTAAAAAACTATATAGTTATTTGTTGGAAATTAAATTAGAGGAAGAACAAGTTAAAGAAACAATGATTGCCTGGGAGAAGAATTTTGGATATGGGATTGATTTAGAGAAATGGCAAAAATTGTGGTCACAAAATTATAAAATGACAATGTCAACAGCATATAAAGAAAATTTGTATAAGATGTTTTACAGGTGGCACTTTTCCCCGACAAGAATAGCAAGAATGTTCAAGAATAAATCTGAAAAGTGCTGGAAATGTCATCAGATATCTGGCTCATATTACCATATGTGGTGGACTTGTGAGGAGGCCAGGAAATATTGGATTAGAATTCGCATATGGCTGGAAAAAATGATAAAGAAACACATAGATTTGAAACCAGAGATTTTTTTATTGGGAATCGTACCTGATATATATAACAAAAATTTAAAGTATCTGATTGTAAATGTATTAACAGCAGCTAGGATTGTATTTGCTAAACATTGGAAGAGTGAGAAAATACCATTAGAGGAAGAAATTATTAAGAAAATATTGGAATGTGCTGAAATGAGTAGATTGACATTTGAAATTAGAGAACAAGAAGATAAACAATTTTATGAAGTTTGGGATCTTTTTTATCAATGGTAGATAATACAATATGATAATAGAATATTTAGAAATTTAGGAAATAATGAATATATAATTTTTCTTGGTTTTGATAATTTTTAAGAATATTTTATGAAGATAGATTTGGTATGATTTCATGATTTGTCATAAAATAATTTAACTTAATTATAGTTATCTCGCTTAAGTATGAATTAGTAAAATTATAGTCAAATGATTGTTCAATAATGATATTGGGATATTTTATTGATGAGTGATAATGTGAGTTATTATGTAATATAATTATTCTGATGACTATGAAATGGATGCACAAAGGGGAGTGGTAAACCAACCGATACACTGTAATTTTATGAAGAATGTTATTATTTTTTCATTTTTTTTTAATGTTATGTTTTATGTCTTATATGTTTTTTGTCTGTTGTTAAAATCAATAAAACTTTTACCAAAAAAAAAAAAAAGAATATATATATATATATATTCCTCCAATATTCCAATAAATAACAATTGAAAATGAGAGACTGAATTATATTAATATTTAATATGTAATGCAAGTTAAGGATGACTCATTAGTAATCATTCATATGAATCCCATATTAAACAAGCAGCTTTCATTCAACATCTTTATTTTATATCCAGAATTCAAATTTGAGGAAAAGGATTTTTGGTGATTAATCTTGCAATATTCCCAGATCACAATTAAAAATCATACTGTAGTAGCTTGTTGCATAATTATTGGTCCTTTGTTATAAATGTATTTCCCAATAAAATACAGAGGTTTGCTGAAGCCATAATCTGACATTTCCCGAAATATTTTTAATCTTTATTCTCATATTTCTCTCTCTCTGTCAAATTCTCAATTAACATTGCTTTAATTCTTGATATACTTTTTTAATTGAACATTTCCCATTTTCTGGCAATATTATTGTTAGCAATAAGAATCCATGGTTACAAGTTCACAATTTAAATTTATAGCACGATACAATAAAAAATAAAGCAGGATTATTGAGAGAAATGTTCATACTATCAAATAAAGTGGAAAGAAAAAAGAGAGAGAAAGCCTGCTAGAATAATTTTTTTTTTTTAAACAAATTTTATTAATTTTACAAAAAAAAAACAATACACAATCCAGGCATATCAACTTGAAGAATCTTTTCTAAAAAATAATAATAATAATAATTAAAGAAGAAAGCCAATAGAACATAACTCCAAATTGTAATATCAATATTTACATTATCTATTTAACTTCATATCTTATCCAAACTTCTCCTTTTATCCAAATTATATTTCTAGCTTATTAAAATTTTATTGCCTTTCATAAACATACAAAACACAAAACATAAACAAAACTAAAACATCTTTTCTGAAGGCTGCCTGATCCCGGGTTGAAACTCTTCACACAGACACAAATTCAAACATCATATTCACTTTATATATCCTTCCATATCTTATTGTCATTTTCTTTTTTATATATATAAATCAATTTTATCAGTTTTACAAAAACAGTGTGTAAACAATCAAGGCATAACAGCTTATAAATTCTTTCCTAAAAAAATAATAATAATTAAAGAACAAACCAATACTTTATCTATTTAACTTCATATCTTATTCCAGCTTCTCCTTTTCATCCAAATTATTTCTTATTGATTAAAATGTTATTGCCTTTTATCAATATACAAAAAAAAAAATAACAAAACCTTTATATATCCTTCCAAATCTTATTTCCATTTTCAATAACATTCTTTGTCTGTTCTATTTCCAACTATCCATTCATCTTTTTTCTTTTACTATACTTCTCCTATACACTAACTGGAGTGACACCTTTAACTCATTACCCTAACTTAAAAATACTTCATATAACAATTTTTCTTGGGATTCTGTTTAAAAGATTCTAAAATTACACAATAAATTTTATACTCTAAATACACATATAAAAAACACAATCTTATGTACCCTCCAGAATCCCTCTTTTATCCTAAATTAAATTCACCCATTGTCTCTGAATAAACTTTTTTTCTTTAGATCTTGCTTCCCCTCATTGAGGCTTCTCCTCCCCCCCCTTTCTCTCTTGCTTATTCTTCTCCTTGCCCTTTTTACCCCTTTGTCTTTCCTCCTCCCTTTTCTTACTCCCTTTCCTTTGCTTCCTAACCTTGCCTCCACCTTTCCGCTCATTTTTCTCTTCTTTGGTTGTTTTTATAATTCTTAAAGTCCCCTTTTTCTTATCCTTTTTCTCCTCCTCCCTGGAAAGAACCCATTGTTCATCAAAGATGGCTTCTTCTTCTTCTTTGTCCCCGTCCTTCTGCTGCGTAATCAACTTTTCATAAGTACATAACGCCATTTCTAAGAATTGAAACAAACTGCCCAAAGTATCTTCTTTTTTATATTTTTGATATTCAGTCTTTAGTTCATCCACAAGCGATGCCATCATGAAAAAAGAAACTTTTCCCAAAACAACCACAAATATTTTTAATCAAGAATAATTAAAAAAAAAAAAAATTCCAAAAATTAATACTTTTCTTCCTTCTTCTCTTTCTCTTTCTGGGGTTAATGTTTAATCAAAGAGGTCCAATTACCATATACCTTTCTTTGGGATTCTAGGCAATCTCCTCCTTTTTCAGCTTCTGCTCCAATTTTTTTTCCTCTCCCTTCCCACTTGCAATATCAATTTTAAATAATCAGAAATCCATACCTCCAACAAGGGTTTTCCAATTTCTTAAGTTTTTCAATGTCAAAAAACCCTTTTGTCTCTTAACTTCAATTCTCAAAACAATTCACTTTCAATGTCCAGTATATCCAAACATATCTGCTGTTTCCATGGGGTGGGAGAGTGAAGAAAAAAAAAAAAGTTCCCTTTAACAGCTTCTCCACCGCTTTCGATCTTCTTAGGGATACAATGTATCCTCCAGCAATTCAGACAGCTCAGTTCCAGCCAATTGGCAAGATGTTACTTGACCCGGCTCAGACAGCACTTTCACTCCTTACTTCCTCCAGCGCAATCTTACCCGGTTGCTGGCTTCTTCGTGGCGGCCATTGCTGACCGCCGCTCCACCGCCTTGGGAAAAAGGGGTTTTTCTGGAGGGGGAGGGGGTCTGCGACACCCCCAACCCCCTGTCCGACTCCCCTCTCTCTTCAGCTGTCCCTACAGGGCAGCCATATCCCCCTGATCCATCTGGATCGGGGGTACCTCGGCGGCTAGCACAGCAGGAATCGCGAGCTGTCGCGAATTCCTGCTGCCCTGAAGCCACGCGGAACCGGAAACCCTGCTAGAATAATTTTTGAGCTCCTAGTCTGGCACTCACCACTGCAAACGATTATGACTGATGTTCATTAAATGAATCACAAGTGGATTTCCATATTTTGGTTTCAGAGGGCTTTATGGCAGAATAGAAATGCTTTTCTATTATGTGCTATTACAGTGTATTATTATATAATTCAACCACTCTTTCCTTTCTAAACCACATTCTTTCCTTTCTAAACCACATTCTTCTTTGCTGCTGGCTTTTAGGGACTCTGTCTCTTACTGCACCTGATGAGACTTTGGTCAAATGGCATGATAGAGAGAGTTTTAATGATGTATATAGTTAAAAAAAGACATCCTGCACAGAACTGCACATTGTCAGGGGTTGCTATCCTTATTGAGTAATTAGGGCCATTTGTCTTGTTGTAAACTACTATTTAATGCCAATTTCAATTCCTTTAAATGAGATCCCCCACCCAATAAGTTTAAGACCATTTATGCACTAACCCACCAACATATACCTTGTCCTATTGTTTCTTTTATATATATTTTTAATTTTTCTTATATGTATCCATGTATTCATAACTATGTTTTTACTTATACCTATTATCTTGTAAGCAATTGACAAATAAAAATAAAATAAAATAAATATAATATGATATGTATTTAGAATTTATTTGATTTGTCAATTGCTTACAAGATACAGGTATAAGAATAAATATAGTTTTGAATACATGAGATAGATACTTATAAGAAAAATAAAAAGAAACAATAGGACAGGGACAGTAGGCACGATTGGTGTGCTTATGCACACCCCCTAAAGGCCTTTTAGGAAGGGGGTGAGGTCAATAGTAGATAGTTTAAAGTTTTGGGGTTTGGGAAAGAAACCACAGAGTCAGGTAGAGTATTCCGAACATTGACTACTCTGTTGCTGAAGTCGTATTTTCTGCAGTCAAGTTTGGTACAGTTAACCTTGAGTTTGTACCTATTGTGTGCTCTTGTATTGTTATGATTGAAGCTGAAGTATTCATTTGCAGGTAGGACATTGCAATGTATGATTTTATATACTACATTTAGATCGGACCGGAGACGGCATAGTTCTAGATTTTCTAGGTCTAGAGTTTCAAGTCTAGTGGCATAAGGTATTCTGCAATGAGTAGAGGAGCGGAGAACTCTTCTTGTGAAATATTTCTGGACTTTTTCAATTGTGTTAATATCATATACATGATATGGGTTCCAGACTGATGAGCTGTATTCAAGTATAGGTCTAGCAAATGTTTTGTATGCTCTAGTTAGTGTGATATTACCAGAGAAGAAGCTACATAGGATTAGGTTAACAACTCTTAATGCCGTTTTGGCTATGTAGTTACAGTGGGCTCTAGCACTTATATCATTAGAGATAAGTACTCTAATGTCCTTGATAAAGTTTGGATCCTCAACAAGGTCTTGACTATTTAGCTTGTATTTTATTTTCTGATTTTTTCTGCCAATATGTAAGATAGAGCATTTATTTGTTGAGATTTGAAGTTGCCATTTGATTTACCATTCTGATACATAGTCAAGGTCTTTTTGGAGGGTAGCAGGATTGTCTGTGGTGTTGAATAGCTTTACATCATCAGCAAAGAGAACGCAGTTGCTCTTAATATGGTCACAGAGGTATATGTAAATGTGCTTACTGGATTTGCTTCTTCTGGGTAGGTCAAGGTGTCCACAAGATACTCAAAAGTGACATAGTGGTGGACACCATTAAGTTTTTGTGCAAAACTAGTTCAGAATTGCTCTGCGATCACAAATTGCACATGAAAAGAAGTGCATTGTGAAAAATAACTCTTTTCCTTGAATTTATAATCCTCTCCAGAATGAGAATAAGAACTTAGTCAACTAAAATTATGTGTGTGTTTTCAAAATGATTCAGAAAAAGCAGTGGGGCATGTATTTAAATGGAAAGAGGGTGGATGTACAGACATGGTGTAAGCTCTGCCCCTTTTCTATAGGTTTGATTTGCAATGCTTTATTGCAGAGGTCTCCAAACTTGGCAACTTTAAGACTTGTGGACTTCAACTCCCAGAATTCCTCAGCCAGAGGAATTCTGGGAGTTGAAGTCCACAAGTCTTAATGTTGCCAAGTTTGGAGACTCCCTGCTGTATTGGCTCTCTTGCTTATTTTGAATCCTTTCAGAGGCACCATTTACTTGGATGTCTGCAGACAAAAAGAAATATGACCACGAGTGCAAAACCTCCATCCCACTTTTTAATGCGCACATTAAAAAGATGTGGCATTACATGGTCTGTTGTGTCTGTGCAGGTGCGGACAAGTAATCGCCCACCGTGACTAACGTGGGAGATTCAAATAAACTGATTGGGTAACAGCATGGCAGGCACCCCCTATATAAGGGCTGCCCACCAGCTATAACAGCTGTTGTTGTGTGTGTTCCATACTTAACAATAAACCATTGTTGTGGATCCCTGTCTCTGGATCTTCATTCCAGCAGACCTAACATGGTCATAACTGCCATGTTGGCTTTTTTTTATTACCCCTGTAGATATGCTCTCCTCTTCTAAATCATTGTTAAATTGTGTCTGGTTCTAATATTAATATAATTTGAATGCAAACTGAAAGTACACATGTATATAACAATATACACTGCTCAAAAATATAAAGGGAACACTTAAACAACATAACTCCAAGTCAATCACATTTCTGTGAAATCAAACTGTCCACTTAGGTAGCAACACTGATTAACAATCAATTTCACATGCTGTTGTGCAAAATGGAATAGACAAGAGGTGGAAAGCATAGGCAGTTAGCAAGACATCCCCAATAAAGGAGTGGTTCTGCAGGGGTTGACCACAGACCACTTCTCAGTTCCTATGCTTTCTGGATGATGGTTTGGTCACTTTTGAATCCTGGTGGTGCTTTCACTCTAGTGGTAGCATGAGATGGAGTCTGCAACCCACACAAGTGGCACAGGTAGTGCAGCTCATCCAGGATGGCACATCAATGCGAGCTGTGCCAAGAAGGTTTGCTGTGTCTGTCAGTATAGTGTCCAGAGCATGTAGGCACTACCAGGAGACAGGCCAGTACATAAGGAGATGTGGAGGAGGCTGTAGGAGGACAACAACCCAGCATCAGGACTGCTACCTCCACCTTTGTGCAAGGAGGGACAGGAGGAGCACTGCCAGAGCCCTGCAAAATGACCTCCAGCGGGCCACAAATGTGCATGAGGCTGCTCAAATGGTCAGAAACAGTGCGGTCAGAAACAGACTCCCATGAGGGTGGTATGAGGGCCCGACGTCCACAGGTGGGGGTTGTGCTTACAGCCCAATACCGTGAAGGGCGCTTGGCATTTGCCAGAGAAGATTGGCAACTTCGCCACTGGCGCCCTGTGCTCTTCACAGATGAAAACAGGTTCACATTGAGTGCATGTGACAGATGTGACTGGGTCTGGAGACACCATGGAGAAAGTTCTGCTGCCTGCAACATCCTCCAACATGACCGGTTTGACAGTGGGTCAGTAATGGTGTGGGGTGGCATTTCTTTAGGAGGCCGCACAGCCCTCCATGTGCTTGCCAGAGGTAGCCTGACTGCCATTAGGTACCGAGATGAGATCCTCAGACCCCTTGTGAGACCATATGCTGGTGTGGTTGACCCTGGGTTCCTCCTAATGCAAGACAATGCTAGACCTCATGTGGCTGGAGTGTGTCAGCAGTTTCTGCAAGACGAAGGCATTGATGCTATGGACTGGCCCACCCATTCCCCAGACCTGAATCCAATTGAGCACATCTGGGACATCATGTCTCTCTCCATCCACCAATGCCACATTGCACCACAGACTGTCCAGGAGTTGGGGGATGCTTTAGTCCGGGTGTGGGAGGAGATCCCTCAAGAGACCATCCACCACCTCATCAGGAGCATGCCCAGGCATTGTAAGGAGGTCATACAGGCACGTGGAGGCCACACACACTACTGAGCCTCATTTTGACATGTTTTAAGGACATTACATCAAAGTTGGATCAGCCTGTAGTGTTTTTTTCCACTTTAATTTTGAGTGTAACTCCAAATCCAGACCTCCATGGGTTGCTAAATTTGATTTCCATTGATAATTTTTGTGGATTTTGTTGTCAGCACATTCAATTATGTAATGAACAAAGTATTTAATAAGAATATTTCATTCATTCAGATCTAGGATGTCTTATTTTTGTGTTCCCTTTATTTTTTTTGAGGAGTGTATTTTACCAACCCAACTGACTTTAATATTTCTCTTTTAAAAATGCTCTCTGTTCAACCTGTTTGTTACTTAACTAATATTTATGCCTATGGAAACACTACAGTTGTAAAAATCAACCATCTGCATTAAAGCTACTCCTGGACCATCAAACTATTCTTAGGCTAGTCATCTATGCTAAACTACTCTCATCAATGTGCCTCAAGAGTTGTATGTTTCTTCTTTTTTAAATAAACAAATCAAAACATCATAAATCAACATATGAGAACTAATTAAAAGTGACTATTTGCAGAAGCTATTATTAAACAAAGCTTGATAGGGCACTGAATTCAATTACAATTTATTCAGCCCCATCTGGCATCCTTTATTAAATACTTCTTGATCTGTAGTCATAGCTGATAATTTAACATTTAAAAATTGACATGCTAATTGAGGATTCAAAGAAAACTACACTCAAGTGACATAATAAAAATAAAACTGTTTTGATGGTGTATTATAAAATTCATATTTGTTTATAAAAAGCAGAGTTAGATGAAAATGTTTCATTTTCTTATTAGTTTTGCTGCCTTTTGTTGTTACTTGGCAATGTCATGCTTGTTTTGCTGTTGGTTAAAACTTGAAGATATGTGGACTTCATCTCTCAGAATTCCCCAGTCAGCTGTGCTAGCTGGGGAATTCTGGGAGTTGAAGTCCATTCATCTTCAATCTACCAAGCTTGAAAAACATTAGGCTGAAGCAGGGCTGTCAAACTCCTAGCCCACAGGCCAGATGCATCATGCACTGACCACACCCATGCCTGGTTTAGTGAAGTGGGGGGGAAAGTCCCAATATGTCTGTTAGGAATAACAAGGTTACCTAACTTAGTTTGGGTAAAATAATATATATAAACTATGATTGTAAGTTAAAGTGTGTGTCACTTTAACTGCAAAGCATGTAATTTTGGGTGCGGTTATAAAACCGCCATAAGAGGGAGCAAGAGAGCTCACTGTACTCCTGGCTTACTGAATTGCTTGCTGACAATGATGGATTGATGGTTCCCTGCTGCTGTTGCTTTTGCTGAAGAGAGAAAGGAGGTTTGAACTTCTTCATATCTCTATTGTGAGAAGATTTATTATTTGTAAGTTTACTGACCTCTTTTTCGACACTGGACTTTGCAACTGAATAATCCCTGGACGGACTGAATTAGTGAATATGGACTGTTTTGACTATGCTAAAACTCTTGCTGGAATAAACTATTTAACTAGCACAGTGTATCTGAGTGTAAGCTACAAAAATGTTTATCTCAAATATTTTGCCTCCCTGCCTGACTGCGGTGCAGATTCTGCTAGGGTGTATCCCTAACAATGTCACATGATGCCATCGTGACATGAGTTTGACACCACTGGACTAAAGCATTGTTCTACAATTTTTTTGCATCATGTTGCAAAGAGCACTGTCCTGAAGCTGTGGAGATGTGATGCTGTGTATGTGTCCAAAGTTTATTGTGGGATATTCTGACTAGTTTGACTATTACTATTCCTTATTCATTAACTAGTTTTGGCATGCAAACAACTTTTTAAGGCACAAGAGAGATTGTGTTGTCATCCAGATGTTTTGGACTTAACTTCTACTGCCACTATCCAAGGATAATATGAGAGCATCAGAATATCTATTGCTTCTTTGTATAACTGTGTGTCCAAACACAGTGCTGGGCCAGATGGATTCATTCATATTGCATTAATTAGGCTGGCTGAAAGGTTATTCCTTAGTCAGTTTTATATATTGACTCAGAGAAAGTGTTAATCCCAAATGCATTTCTGTGCTATTTCAAAATACCCTCCCCCCCCCCACACACACTGGAGTTAAAATAGTAACAATTGGGGACAGCCAAAGTTTAATAAGATGTCTCAGGAAATATCCACTGTGCTATATAATATCCAGGCCATATGAATGGTGGCCTTTATTCTATATGTGTTCTGACCCAAACCTGCTTCCAAGGAAGCAAACACGAGACAAAGGTAACAGTACAACTTTTTAATGTTTCTTTTCAAATCCCGTTCCTTCACAGGCTGCTTCAAACCAGTTAGCACCGATAAGAAAGAGCCTTGCCAAGGTTTTGCAAGGCTGCCAAGAGCAACAGATAAAGTTACTAAGCAGTAATTCCAACACAAAGAATCTCCAAACACTAACTCAGATATTCCTAACATCCACCAGACTCGAGTGTAAAACTACTTTGCCTTCTGCAAAGAGCTGCCATTTCTCAAATGGCTTTTATCTCCTCAGGGAGGGGCCATTACTTTGTAGCCTTACTCCCGGGTCACCCGTGCTGCTGCAGCTGCTCTTTCCTTCGAGCAGCCCTGCAAGCACGTGCACTGGGCACGAGTTCCTCAGGGACCTCTTCATGGCTGGTGCCAATCTCTATAATCTCCAAAGGCAGCATTCCAGTCCCTGATGGTCCTGGCCCCATCCCTGCACCACACACAGGCCCCTCATCTGAGTCATTGGTTGCCGAGCCCTCAGCCATCCATACATGCTGCCGGCGAACCACAACAGCATGTTAAATATTTTGGGGGCTTATCTGGAAGTTGTGAATCGAATCCAAGTCGCATACGCCTATAGGCAAACTCATGGCAAACAAGGATGAGAGGAAAATTCATAGACTATGTTAGTGGTGGTGAACCTACGACACCCAAAGATGCCATGTTGTTTTGGGTGACGTGCCAATGTTTACCCACACTTAGCAACAATTTATTCTCAAAAGCATGCCCCGTTACCACATAGTATTCAGAGGTTGCAGAGGCTGTGAAAAAACCTTCCCTGAAGCTGCTTCAAGAATGAAGGTTTCATATGACTGGGACCAGACTTAGGGAAGGCTCTGGAGCTGTCAAGAGAAAGACAAAACCGCCTGAAGCATTTGCACTGTTTGGCAGATGCTGGGCAGTGCTGGCCCAGGGGGGCAATTGCACCATTCCCCAAGGCTCTATCTCCTCAGGGAACAGGGCGAGGTGGCCATTTTGAGTGGCCTGGGCCTCTGCGGCTGAGTGCCGCTTTTTGGGGTCACCTAGATTAGAGGTTGTGGGATAGTGGCACTGAGACAGAGAATTGTTTCTCATGTATGTGTGTGTGTGTGCACGGGTGTGAGTGAATGAAAAACACACCAGCAGAGCAGTGGTGGGATTCAAAAACTTTACTACCAGTTCTGTGGGTATGGCTTGGTGAGTGTAGCAGGGGAAGGATACTGTAAAATCTCTTTTCCCTCCCCACCCCACTAACCTGCTTTCCAGCTCTGTTCTCCTGTGCAGAGCAACAAAAGAAGACCCAGCCAATCAGTTGGGACTCGGGAGGCGGAGAATAGATGGGGGTGGGGCCAGTCAGAGGTGGTATTTGCTGGTTGTCCAAACTACTCAAAATTTCCGCTACCAGTTCTCCGGAACAGGTCAGAACCTGCTGAATACCACCTTTGCAGCGGAGTCAACTTAGTCATTTTCTGCATTTTTGAGACTCTGAGGCCAAAAAAATTACTGTCATTCTACTTTACTAATTTTTTATTAGTGATCTTTCTCAAGACAGGCTGCTCCTGAAATACCAGCCAACTTTGACTCAACTGGGCCTAATCAGGTCTAGCATCCTCCGCCTGTTACTCTTGAGTATTTATTTGTTGATTTGATTTGTAGCTGCCTGACCTCAGAGTGGGTCAGATTGGGTCACACTATACTAAGGAGAATGAAAACAACATAGTAAGAACAGAGATACAACGAAAACAAAAATAGAAAGGAAGAAAAAGAACAAGATGGTGAATCCAGCAGACAATCCAAAGTGTCCCACAGAATCTAGCAGGGCCTGCAGTCGCCAATATCTGGGAAAACAGCCGTCTTCCAGGCTTTCTAAAATGCCCTCAGAGTGGGAGGCATTTGGATCCCATTTAAGTTGACATAGCAGAGTGTTGGCGAACCTTTTCGGTACCGAGTGCTGAAACGGGAACATGCGCATGCATGGGGGAGCACCAGAAACCGGAAGAGCAACTCCACAGTGCGTACGCACCAGAAACCAAAACAGCAATTCCCTGGTGCACACATACCCGTCGGCCACCTGGGTTTCTGGTTGCTGGTGCACATGCATGCATGAAAACCAACTGGCCAGTGTGTAAGCACATGCCAGAAACTGAAAGATCAGTTTCCAGTGCACGCAGACGCGACAGGAAGCTGCTCTTCTGGTTTCTGGCAATCCCGCCCATGTGAAGGCCACCAGAACCCAGAACAGGTGCTGGCTGGTGTGCCTGGAGAGATGGCTCTGCGTGCCACTTCTGGCACACGTACCATAAATTCACCATCATGGACATAGCACAATATATTAAGGATCTAGAAGACACATGAGTAGATATACCGTGTATGACTTATCTAAACATTTATTTTTCTAAGATCAAGCATACTTACACATTTTAAGGCTGGAACAAATATAGAAACATCTATGTTTAAGCTGTAATTATTCTAAAATTCTGAAGAAAGTGATGCGTAGTTGCTGACACTTTCCTTCTGATGAGAACTGGAAACAGTCAAAAACTAAAAATAGATAAGATCAAGAGCATTCTATGACAATTAGATTTTATGTCCCCAAGTTATGTAGAATAAAGGAGTAATAGTTTATTTTAAAAGTTCCCTGTTAAAAAAATATATCAGCTTTGTCACCAGAGGGAGCCAAGAACAGTTTTTTTAACTTGATTGTTAGAATTTAATAGAAGTTCAATTCCAGTTAACTCTTGTTTATTAGTTATTGCAGTAAAACTGGCTGTTGTGGTAAACATAATCATTGCAATTTTGCATGCCCTGAGAAGTTATTATATCTGGATAATAAGAAAATATTTGCAAAAGAAGGCTTTCTTTTTGTATCTTAATGAGATCCAGGTTAGAACTGACCTCAGTTGAACTAATCTCACCTCTTGATGTAATGCTAGAACATTCAAGAATTCTCCTGAATCCTGACATAGAACCATCTATGCTTTGGATAAGCACTTCATTAGTAAGAATAAAATCAACTATATTTGATTTTTTTTTTTGCATTATCAGGAAATTTCCTTCTAATGCAGGGGTGGCAAACTACGGCCCGCGGGCCACATCCGGCCCATTGGTCTGTCCAATCCGGCCTGCCCCTGCCCTGAAAAAAAATTGCTGGGCGTGGCATATTGCCCTGCGCCACGTGGCCCCCAAAGCTGCAAAACAGTGCGGAGCGCTCTTGGAGTAGGAAGAAAAGAAGAACTTTGCAAAGGCCTCAGCTGAGAGTTTGAAATCACCTTTGAGAACGACCTCTCCGAAGGTGAGTCCCCGCCGATCCCGCTTTTTTTCTGGGGCTTCCAGGCTGAAACTTTGCACAGGCAAAGTTTGCAGGCGGGAGAGTCTTCCCGCCGAGGAAAGGGAAGGGTTCCGCCCAGCGGGCAGGTGGGCGGGCTGCTTGGAGGAGGCGACCTGGCCGCGCTCCAGGCTTCCCTCCGCTGCGCGGCTTGGGGCCAGGCGCGAGTGCCCACGAGTTAAAAGGAAGCCGAAAGGGCTTCCAGGCTTAAACTTTGCACAGCGCAGTGGAGGGGAAACACGGAGCGCTGCCGGGTCGCCTCCTCCAAGCAGGCCGCCCGCCCGCCGGGCAGAACCCTTCCTACTCATCCCTTGGGTGTCTGCCTCGTTCCTCTCTCAGTCGCTCTCTCGCTCCTCCACCAGCCCAGAAAAGAAAGAGAAAAAGAGGCGAATAGTTATTATTCTCAGCCGAAACAACCAGAAACGAAGGCAGGCAGGCAGAACGGAGCACTGGCTTGAACCATGGGTGGCTGTGTGGGGGTGAACGGGCACTTCGGAGGAGCTGCGCTAACAGGAAGCCACCCTGCCGGCTTCTTTGAAGCAGTTTCTTCCTGGGCTGGTGGAGGAGCGAGAGACCAAACTGAGAGAGGAACGAGACAGACACCCGAGGGATGAGCGGGAAGGGTTCTGCCTGGCGGGCGGGCTGCTTGGAGGAGGCGACTCGGCGGCGCTCCGGGTTTCCCCTCCACCGTGCGGCTTGGGGCCAGGTGCGAGCGCCCAAGAGGAAAAAGCAAGCTGCAAGTTGCTGGGAAGTTGCTCGGGTGCTGGGAGCCGCTGTCGTAGTGAGTGGCTCATCGGGCACGTATGCGAGGAGGAGGGCTTTTAAAGTGTCACCTGAGCAGGACCGCTGAGCCGGGAAATGGGGCACCAAGGCAGGGCAAGGCTCCACCAGCAGCGGCCGAGCTTTAGGTGGGCTTGGATGCCCCTGAGCGCGGTTTGCTGCTTGTTCTCTCCTGGGACTCGCATTTGGAAAGCGTGGAAAGTAGTAGCAGGAGCTATTGGTTCGGCCCTCGAACACAGATCTGATTTTCCATGTGGCCCCCGACAGAAATTAATTGCCCAACCCTGTTCTAATGTCTCCTCAAATTTAACATTTGGACTTGTTGATTTGACTCCTTCCTTGTTGAGGTTTGTCTGTTTAATCTGGATTCCCACTGAATTCATTAAATTTTATTTCTGGTTATACTTGAATTTTAAATGAAATCCAGTTATGAATTAAACTAGTGGTGTTGATTAATGCTAGTTCAGTTCAGTTGCAAAAATTTGTGCACCTTATTTCTAGATTATTGTGCATAAGATTGTACACCTATTCCTTACTAAAATAACACCACTACCTCCTTTGCTGGATAAGAATCTACCTAAGCTCAGTTTTGAAGCAGCGGAGGGTGAAATTCTAACTTTAATTACGATATTATGGGCTGAGGCATGAGCTTATATAAAATACCTAGCCTTGTAGGTCTGATCAAAAATGAGAGGTCCAAAGTTATCTATGACAGAAAATAGACTTGAAAAACTAGAGTCACCTCTAGATGAGGTGGGTGGCACATAAATCTAAACAAACAAATAAACAAAACTATACCACAATGGACTTGCAATTAAAATAGCGTGAAGCTTTATTTATACACACTAAATTTATACACACTAAATGAGAATGTGTATTAATTATATGTGTATGTAAAGCCCAGTTTAGTTGGAGCAATTACATCAATTTACAATAATAACAGAAAGGTTAGCAGGGTTGGGGCCATAGAAAGTCGAAGTAGGGGAGATGGTATGGTATCCCATAGGACAAATACCATGACAAATGAATGTACTACCTAGGTCTCATGACATTCCATTATTTAATGAAAATGATACCCAAATTATTTTTCAGATACGTTGATTTATAGATTTTGACGTCTTTCTTAATACATTAAAGTCAAGAGGAGTTTTGCTGTTGATTTCAACAAGAATAAAAATGTACACCCTGGATTTATGATATGCACTGGATTTATGATATTCCCAGTCCTTCCAATTTTAACTGTCTTACATAGTATTAGAAATATAATCATCAGGCACATGCTAAAGCTGATCCAAAATGCCAGTTGGGGAAATGTGAACAACCCTCACCTTCTCTTTCACCCACAGAAGTGAAGGCAACCAGCAACTAAATCTTAGCTCAACATGTACTCTACTACATTTGAATGCCATAGAATTCCTGGAAAATGCAGGGAAGACTGAGCAAGTGGCCCAACAGAAGGAACCAAACAGCAGATTTCCCCAATTCAGCCTCCACACCATTTCCTACTTAAACCCTTCCAAACAGAAGCACATCTTTGTGGGGTCCATCTCTCAGATAATGAAGCTGAGGGAAGGATGGTAGCTTTTCAAGTCAGGAATGAGTAAGACTTTTTATTCAGATAATGAATTCTGCTGAATGACTCTCCACTGAGGCGAACTCACCTTAGAATATTTTTTATGCCGTTGTCTTTTTTTTTCTTGCATGGAGACTCCAAGAAATGTTTAAGACTTCCCCCAGAGCTCCGAAACATGTTGAGGGCAGTTTTATTGAAAAAGAACACCAATAGAGGAAAAATGTGGAAACAGGCATGTTTGTTCTTGAGGTAAAGTGTAACACTAGAAAACAATTTTGGGGGCTGCCCGAAAACCAGTGTTTGAGTATTTCAGGAGATATCTAGAAAGCATCCATGTAATGGCATAGAATAATAGAATTGGAAGGGACCTCGTAGGTAATCTCGTCCAACCCTCAACTCAAGCAGGAGATCCAATACCATTTCTGACAAGATGGCCGTCCAGTCTCATATCAGAGCAGAATGTCAGAGCAGAGGCACCTTCAGAATCAGGATGGTTGAAATAAGCTTCATGATGCTGCTCCACTTTTCAGATAAAGGCTTGGGAAAACTTAACTATGTTCTGAGGTCATTGTGAGATCAGCTTACATCCATTACCCTGGAAGGATGGGAAGAAAAAGCTCTAAAGTTTAAATTCTAGAGCACGGGTGTCAAACTCGTGGCGTCACGTTGCTGTCATGTGACGTATTGCGATGTTTCTTCCCTCCGTGGAACTGGGATGGGCGTGGTCTATGTGTGACGTATCTGGCCCGCGGTACACCAGTTTGACACCCCTGCAAGAGGATATTTATAGCTATCTAACCAGGACTTAACTTTTCTGCACTGTAGTATACTATCGATGACTGGGTGGGTTTCATTCTTATCTACAGTAATGCATATCTTAGTGCTTTTCATTTGATTGTCAGTTCAATCCTTTAAATAATTTCACTGGAATTTGGCAGAGAATATCGCACAGTATTTTGAATTTGCTTTTTAGAAAATATGCTAAAACTTTCTAAGAGACCAATGTTTTGAGGCCCAAGAAATTAACTGGAGATGCTACGTTCTCTGGATCAACTTTTCTGGGCACTTTTAAAATCATGTTTGCATCATGCCCAGCACCATTTGTAATAAACCTTATTACTAACTAATATATAGAGCTTTTAAATATCTGATTATGTGCCATAAGCTGACCACATAGATTTTCTCCACGACAATCTGTCCCTAACCTGGTCCTTCAGAGCTGCTTACTGTATTATATAAGTGCTATTATAAATATTATTTATAAAATCTAACAACCATTTTGAATACAGAACAGTCAACTTTAAGTGTATTGAGAATATTTATTTGCTTTCAGTGCTATTTTCAATAAATACTATGTCATATTTATGTCTGAGGTAAAATAAATTAACAATCAAGAATCTAAACCTATAAATTTATGCAGCATTGTTTCATAACCATCAAACAGAAACATTATATTTCCTTCCACGTTACTTCAGTAGTATTAAAAACTTGTGTTTTGTTGGAAATTGGTAAAGAATGGTTATTGTGTGCTAATTTTTCCAATATGCTTTTTGAAAATCACACTAGAGCTATTCTTACGAACTTCACATCAAAATTACAGGAAGAAATATGCCATAAGGATGCACTTTAGGCCAAGCAAGGTAAACATTGTATGAAAACAACAATGCTTACTACATTCTTATTATCTCTTTAATGTATAGTCTGGAATAGCAAAGTGCTGGCAGGTATGTTGCTTCATCTTTAACAAATACGCCATTAAAACTGAGTTTTGACAGTGTACAAGTTTGTGGTTTTAGCTTTAAATGCTACGCCTATGCTTAAAGCCCAGGAAGTCATAAAGTGATCTGCTACATTAGACTTCACCCCCTGACAGCTTAACACAGGCATGTGCTTAGTGGAAATTGCTGAAGCAGAAGCTGGCCTGTAGTACCTACATTGGAGGAAAAAAGAAGAATAAAATCATATGGAGATAACCCTCCCCCCCCCTTTTTTTTGCCACAATGATAGTTATTATCAATTGAGCTGGATTGTCTTTTCTTCCATTTTTGCTTAGGATGGGCTCATACAAAAGGCATTTGAGGAGAGATAAAACAAAGTCAAAATGGCAAAAGCAGAAATAAAGTCTTGCCCTTGTATATGTGCAATATAAATTTGTGTTCAAGAAGAGTGGGGTTTCAATTGTGTTATGCAACCATCATCTTGATTTCTATTGACACCAATCCCTCCCCTCTTAAGATGTACCACTGGATGATACCTGCCTTGTGAAAGGTCCAAGCCAAAAAAATCAATACGGGTTATTTAGGAGGTCTTCTATTTAAAGCCCACTTTTCTTCTACTTGTGGTTGAGAATTCCCCTGAATATCAGCAGCGCTTAGCTTTAGGTTGCTAATCTTTTCTTCCTCTTTTGAGATACATCATTTTGATTACTAATAGGTCTTCCCTTGAGCACTTTTAAAGACAATACAGATCCCCTTAGTACAAAAGATGGGAAGAGAAGCAAATAAATTGCTTTTTGAAGGATGCTGAACAGCAAGGAGGTGGGAAGACAGCAGTGGTTAAGTATTTGCAAAAAGCAAACAACAATAAATGCATTTTCAAACATTTCAAATATGTTGGGACAGGGTTGTATCATACTCCATTAAACTGGCAGCTTTTGATATGGTGATCAGTTTGTAAGTCTAGAAGTTACTGTCAACTCAAACTAGCAAATTTCAGTAGTTAATTTCATTATCTAATTCCAGGATGAACTTAATCTATATGGAGCCATAGCAATTACAAATTTGAATCCCAGTTAATAATGTCAAAATTTGATTAGAATTTATACACAAAGCAATCTTATACTTCCTATCAACTTCTGGCTTTTCAGGGTAAGAACTGAAATTAATAGGCTTTTATTAAATTTCATACAGAAAGACTTTTGTTTTATTTCTTTTAAAAGGGGGAAGTTATTCTAAAACAAACTCTTCATCATCCAATTCAAGTTATGTATCATGGAAAGCCTGCCTAGAACTTGCACATTTAGCTATTTGAACTTCTACCATGGACAACATTTCTCAAGTTGAAGGAGAAATTTCTCCAAACATTCTTGGATGGAGCTCACTAGCCGGAGTGGCAGTAAACTGGGTTTAACTTTGCAACTTCCATACGACTTCATCCCTACCTTGGTTTGGGGACAATGGGACAGCCAAGTTCTTTCTCTCTCTGAAGGAACTTCTGAAACATCACTTCATTGATTGCATTAATTTTCCGAGAAAAAATGCTTTGGTTTGTATTACATTATGCTTTTGCATGTTTGAGCCAGCTTTTCTTTCCTTAGCAGTATTCCAAGATACAACTATTGGAATAAATCATCACATGGTAGATGTGTCAAAAGTGTGTATTTGGCTTGTGTTATGCTGTAGTGTAGGCAAGTCCTTAAAAAGATATAAACATCCATCATCTAAAATGGCAAATTAACTGATGTAATATTTTAGCAGCGCTATTTGAATACTCTTCACATCTGTAAAGCTTTATCATAAAGTTTTTAACCTGGTTTTATAAACCTCATTCGATTAACAAAAATATGCAGCAATAGGCTACCCTCTTCCCACACTCTGGAAAGAGTATCTGATTCAAAAACTCTCATTCACAATAAAATAGGCAATAAAAAAATAAACTCTTAATTTTCATCATCTCTTGGCACATACAAACATAGTAATGATTAAGATCGAGCTCCTGATTTCTTCTTTATGCTAATGTCAGGGATGGGAGGGAGCCATGGATACCCGTGAAACACATTTTCATCATTTAAAAAAATTATCATTAAAAAAAAAATCTTAGAGACAAACCACAATTTTAACACCTGCTTTTTTTTTTAAAATGGAAGAATAAATATCCTACACATTTATGTCTGTTGCTACTTTACATAGTGAGCTGGAACTTCAAGGCTGTATGTGCTTTAAGAAACACAGTGTGACATGCATTCAAGCACTTCAAATATTTTGGATAGTTGTAGTAATCCAAAGTGAATTCTTCAAGCTACAGCTAATGTTTCTTGTGCTTTATTGCATGTGTTTCCAAGCATAGAATAATTTGATTGGTTTGTTATTATTGTCATATTTTGCAAGCGATTGACATTAGCCAAGACACTACCCTGAATAACCGATGTGGAGTATTGCAAACCCTGGGGTTTATATGTCAGCACTCCATGCTCATGCAGTAGTTTGTGGGAGAATAAGGTTCGTACTGATGTAGGTGGAACATCAGGTTCAAACTTTGATCAACAGCAGTTCTGGATTGTGGGTCAATATTCTGCACTATTCACTAATTCACTATTGCCAAAGGTTCATCAAAAGTGGCCAGCATGATTTGTTTTGTGGAAGGCATAGAAATGATGTCTCCGCTTTCTGCTGGAGAATGAATTCTGTTGTCTAAAGAATCTTCTATAAGACTTGAGCCTTCTTCTTCAGGATCTTCATACAGTGTATTGATGTGCAGAAGAGGATGCACAGGGTGGCAATTCAGGGCAGGCCCTGACTCTACTACCTTATTAGTCTGGGGCAGAGAGGCTTTCGTTGCAGCACCAGAAGTCGCTATATGGTTATGAGTACAGGTGAGGAAAACGCCAGTTGCAGGCACTGTCCTGCAGATGTCATGAGAATAAAGGGACTTGTTTCCAGGAAGGGAAGAATCTGAAAGAGAAGCAAAACACTTATTTATTTAACTAATTCACATCTTTTCCCTAAATTGAAAAAAAAAAAAAAAAGGATTATGTGGGATCTCTTAATTTTATTTCCACAATAGCAATTCAGCTCATTTAATTTTGTTGTATGAGGTGCAATGACAATAAAGTAAAGCAAACTAAACTAAACTTGTTAGATTGGATGAGCGCACCCGGCCAAAAGGCAGCTAATGAGGTTGGAGGATAAGGAAGGGCCTGAATGCGGATATCTTTCTTCCTTCCAAGTCCTGTTTCAAAAGAGGCTTAATTTAGAAGAGAGCCACTGTAGTATAATAGTGTAAGTTTTGAACTCATTCAGGTTATATTCTATCTTCAGTCATTAGGTGACTTTGAGATGGGCATTCTCTCTTAGCCCACTATATGTCTTAGGACTGATACTTGTAATATGCATATAGAATGCATACCATTTAAAAACAACCACCACCACAATTTGTCAGCTAAAAAATACTTCTTTGGTCTTTTTAGTTGCCAGCAGAAAGGGAGTGGGGGAAAGTAGTGCATTCCTTAAATGCTTCAGATAATCGCTTTGGCAGCCAAAGCTTCTGGCCCGCAAAATTATTCCTGGAGAGCATGATTGATGACTCTTGGCTATGGATGTGTCTCATTGGAGAATATACATCCAGGGGGTGGGGGGGGAAGACCAGGGTCAAGGGTGAAATGAATGATGTGTCAGAATCAGCTGCAACCGGGAAACGCTGACATAACTCCTAATAAATCAATCTTTTTTCCTCTGAGATGCAGCTGGAGACTTATGATTTGAATGGGAGTGCATGTTGGAGTCCTGACACAATTATTGTATTTTGTTTTATACTCAAGCCCATGCTATACATAGCTTTAAATGTGATTATGTGCTTGTTATATAAGTTTTATACAATCCCAGTTAGAGAGGGATCAAAATTAACTACAAAACACCTTAACTCAAAACTGAAATTCCGGACCTGCTACAAAAATATGCAATTTGTCCTCAAATCAGTCTCAAATGTGAACAACAATTTTTTTTTGAAAAGGGTCCAAGGAATAAATCCTGGAAACTATAGGATGGTCAGTTTAGAATGTATCCGATGGAAACTGATTTTTTTTAAAAGGTAACCAAAGGGGGCGGGGGAATGCTAACAAGCCTATATGAAAAGAAAACATGAGAGTCTCCACATTTTTCATGCTTTTGAGAATACAAAGATGCTCATAGGTTGAGATGATCCTGTTAGCAAATGAATATTTAAATTTTCAGATGCATGGCATGGCTAGATAAGTAACTTTATTGCAAGCTACAATAAAGCCATATTGATGTGCTAATTGCATATTGATGATATTGAGAGTGGGCAAAATTCCCCTTTTACACCCCAAACAGTTTAAACTTGTTTGCTTATTTTCAGCTTCATGGCCTTGAAGTTGAGCAGTTATTGGCTGTTGTCATAACAGTATTTCAGCTCAGAACTACCTGTTCTTGGTTTAGCTTCCACCAAGCTAGTCTATTTTACATATAGTACTATTCAATATTAATTTTGAAGTGATCGATAAGGATGTCTGAAAGTAGCTGTTTCCTGCTTGAGAGCCACCCAAAAGGATCTGAATGCCCAACATGAAAAAAACAAAACACAAACATGAAGGACAAAACTGAGCTTTGGAGTGATTCTGGTGAACTTTGTTCATGATCTTCATCAGGTTCATGGACAGATGGAAAGAAAAAAGGAATTCTAAGGGAAATCCTCCTCTAAAGCTGGTTATTTGTATTGGGAACATCAATGAAGAATCACTTCCACACACTTATATACCTCAAATACCAGCTTCAGAAAAGGCATTTTCTTTAGATCTGCTGAGGGAATTACTACTTACTAGTAATCTACTGAAATTGCAATTTCATTACAATGACAGAATTCCATGTATATTTTACATAAAGATATACTTATCTTGTCCAACCTGTCCTTCACAGAAGTCCTATCACATCTTTACTGATCTTCATGAATGAGTTTGTTCCCTACTTATAGCCATAGGATAAATTCTGGAAAATTTCATGGATTCATTTTTTGTGAATGCAGTTGTAGTCTAAAATACTACAGCAAAAGATAGCTCTTCAGGAAAATTCACTTTCATTTGAGTGATTGTGTTAAAGTTTATAGCGCGATTCAAGAATTTTTAGAAAACACTGCATTTTTTAAAGAAGTAGTGAGGAACCTCTGAATGCTGGACTACATTGAAAAAAAAATACCCAGAAGAGTAAATATTTAATACATGAGAAATTGTGATATCCTAATCAATGATATGAGACCATCACAATCAAACTGTTAAAAAAGATGATGTAGATTATTAAAAAAAATGAAGAAAACAAAGCTTTTAAGATAAGAAGGCAGCATAAATTACTTACCAAAGTAGCTTCATTGAAGCTAATGTGGTTAGTTAACATTCTGTGCTTCAACTATAAGGACAAAACTTCAGGGAAGCTTCAAAACTATATTAATTTACAGAATCAAATTGCTTTAAGTATGTACAATACTCTTTTCAGAAGATGTTTAAGGGAAGTCAAGGATTACTCTTAAATTTCATGAGTATTTAATATAGCATCACTATATTTTATGGGTGTTTTTTGAAATCCTACAAAGGAAATATTGCAAGCAATATTATCAAGTTATTAGAAAATTAGATCAATAGAAGCCAGAAGTCAAATTTCTTCTTTGTCCCAGTGTCAGGTCCCATAGATCCCTATTGGGACACTGCCATTCCAATGGGGAGGAGATCCTATGATAGATGAACATCACAGAACATCCTATGATGCTGCTGTAGGCATTACATGCCAAAACAATTGGACAAAGGGACAGTTTCCCCTCACCTTATTCCATCATTCTGCTGAACACTTCATCCTCACTGCACTGTCTTATTTCTAAGTATATTTACCAATGTTATATGGCTGTAGTATTATTATCCTTCTCATCTTCTCTACTAGACCCTCTTATTGTTTTCATTATGATGATTACTATCCTGTTGCTTTGCATGTACATTGAGAACTTCTACATTGAAGACAAATTCCTTGTGTGTCTAATCACACTTGGCCAAATAAAGTATTCTATTCTGTTCTATTCTATTCTGCTCTATTCTATTCTATTCTATTCTATTCTATTCTATTCTATTCTATTCCCTCTCCTATAGTCCATGTTAATATCTGACATTTATTGTGATTTTGTTCCAATTCTTATGTTTTAAATTGCAGGAAACTGCCCCCAAGAAATTTAGATTTCATGAGAAAGATTTTATGAGGGGAAAAAAGTGGCACAAGGCCTTTTTTTTTCCTGAACTACACCAATGCTAGAAATATACTTATAAAAATTGAAGATTCACGAATGGCTCATACATAATAAGCTTAAAAACACGATTCTTGCTGATAAATGTCATGTTAGCAAACAGCCCATTTATGGTGTGGCAGCCACACTATGTGATTAATATTTCAGTTTGTATCAGTCATCTTTTCCAGTGCCTGATGAATGATTTCCAGCAGAGGCTATAGCTATCATGCAAGATGTCAACAGTATGGAAAAAGGAACCAATCACATGTCAAACTTTCAGAAATAAGGAGCAATTATGTTAGCTGCAACTGCAATGGAAAAAGTAGCTAAAAATATCTCCATACCTTTGAGAGAAGAAGTGACACGAACTATGGCTTTGTCTTCTTGGTTTAAAAATCCAGTCTCTTGACTTTTGGATATTGCCATAGAGTTACTGGATGGAATTTCTTGCTTGGGTTTCTTATTACTCAATATGTATGGATGAACATCTAAAGAAAAGTGACGTGTATGTTTCTTTTCATTACCTGTGGTGGACAGAGTATTAGATTCGGTTTTGCGAACAGGGGATGGTTGGATAGGTTTTGAGTTGGTCTCCAACAAAGGTGCAATCAAACTATCAGCTGCTGTTTTCCGACGTACTGGCTTTGGCTTCTCAGGTTTGCTGTTCTCAGCCTTCATGGTGGCTAGCTGCTCCTTGAATGGCTGAGGAAGGGGATTGGAACCCGGGATCCACTTCATCTTCTTCCGAGGACGCTTGATGATTAGTGGCTCACTAGGGTCAAGGCTTGTAGGGTTAATGCTGGGGTCTATTGTTTGTATTCCAGAATCACGTACGGTTGGGGTAACATCATGGTTAGACTGGGCTAGAGCTGCAAGCAACTGACGCACGACGTTGTCATACATTAGATCACTTTCGTTGGTAATGAAATCCAAGCGGTTTAGAGACTTGATGTGATCACGATTTTCATTGCAAAACATAGCCAGGATATTAATATCACAGAACTGAGATTTCTGCCACTGTTTCTTGGTCTTTATGCCAACCTTGTTCAGCTTGTCAAATATGAAATTGGACTTGCGGACAATGAAAAGGTGGATTAAATTGATGAGAATGATCAGGTTCATGAAACAAAGGAGGACAATGTCCACTCCAGCAATTATGCGTTGCAGCTGAACGGAAGGCAGCTTGCAATTCACCCGTATGAGCAATTTGGAATTGCCGGTTTTGTCGGGAGGTTCTCCAAGAGCACATGTAAATTCATTTTGTTTCTGTGTAGCGTAATAGGTGGACAAGTACGTGATGGGGATGATGCTTAAAAATATGATGAAGAGGTGCCTTGCCAAGTAAAGTTTGGCTAGGAAATTGCTACGCCCTCTGCGTTCCAGATATTTCTCAAACAGGTTTTGCTCAGGGCTTTTTTCCTTCTCTGCATTCTCAATGATTTCTCTTCTTTCGCGTTCTGTTATCCCTGGACCTTTTGACTGGATTTGTTTTTCGATTTTTGGTGCCCGGCCTTCAGCTGCCCGGTGATAGCAGTTATCTATCTCCTGGAGCAAAAAGTTAAGTTCAGAAGTCAGTCTGGTGGAAGCCAAGAATTCCCACCCAAGGGCTGGAATGTACATAATGCCGGCAAAAGCCAGCAAAGCATATGGAAGAAATTTATGCTCAAACAAGGAAGGCCAGTGGCTGGCATTTACACCTGGCAATGCATCTCTTAGCTCTGTCCAACAGTATCCTCTGGCATACAAGGCTTGATCCCGGGTGAAGTTGTGGGGTGTGTAACAGTATATGGGCTCCTCTGTATAACAGAGAGAAAAGTCACTGCTGTGCATTTAATGTACAAAAGGAGCTCTGCAAAATAAATATATTCATGAGCTACTGTATATCAGTTTTTGTTTACAGTATATTCAGCATGACATTAAACAACCCTGTTCTCTTAGGAGTTTAAAAACTGCCTCCCCAAGGCATGAGGTCAATGCAGAAAAATCTATATAGTCAATATACAGCGACACCTGAAGTGGGAATGACAAATTACATTTGGAAAAATGGTTTTGGAGATATTTTTTTCATACTAATCAATCAAATTTGGACAGCAAAATCAATAGGATAGTGCCACTAGTAATAACTGGGGGCTTATCCTTGGAAATAAGTATTTCCCATAAGGCCCTTAAGTTCACCTCTGCATTTTGAATATTGAAAAGAACAGCTATCCTTTTGAAAACTCTGATTTGTCATTTCTTTTTAAGAGATGGGAAGCAATCTAAAAGTGAATTGGTGGTGGTTTTCCCTCCTCACACCACTGAAAGTTGGGAAGGATCAGCTGTGAATGTGTTATATTTTCTGCTGAGCTCTTGAGAAATTTTGGCTTCATAACAGTATATTTAAAAAGTGCAAAAATTGCAGTTGCGTAGGTTGAACATACCTCAGAATTGGTTTTTTTTACTGCAACGAAATAGTTATAGGACAAAATGGATGTTTTAAACCAAGGGTCTTCAAACTTGGCAAGTTTAAGACATATGGACTTCCACTCCCAGAATTCCTGACCTAACATGACTGAAGGAGGAATTCTGGGAGTGGGAGTCCACAAGTCTTAAAGCTATCAAATTTGAAGACCCCTGTTTTAAACTCTAAACCCTCCACCCCATAACGATAGTGACCAGAATTGCAAGCTTTGATTAAATTTTTGGTAAATGGGGGCAAAGAAATGAAGCAGGTCATTTCAACAGAAAATCTGGTAATTATGATTATCAGTAGGAGTCCCCAGATGAAACATTTCCTAGGTTCCTTCTCTTAAATGTTGTCATCTAGTGGGATGTAGGAAAAATGTTTTCTCCATAGTGACACCTGCCTTATGGAACCACCTCTTCTCTGAGATCTATACTCAGCTTTCTAGAAGGCTGTGAAGGCCTGGCATTGTCCCCAGCAATTGCGGAATTATTAGCAATAGTAATAGCACTTAGACATACCACTTCATAGTGCTTTACAGCCCTCTAAACAGTTTACCAATCTGGCTCCTCCTTTTACCAACCTCAGAAGGATAGAAGACCGAGTCAACTTTGAGCTGCTCACAATTGAACTCCTGGAGTGATCAGTGAGTTAGCCTGCAGTACTGCATTCTGACCACTGAGCCACCATAGCTCAGTGGTGATTTTAGGGTGATGGAAAGTCTGCTTTTTTTCAAATATAAGCCACCTAAGGCTGTTGTGTTTAATACTGTATATGTGGGGATATAAATATTTTAAATAAACAAATAAAGATTTAATTTTCTAAGCACATGTCAATATAGGACCATTTCTGTAATACGGATTCATTTACAAATATATTAATAAGGAATATGTTACCATCTTAAATACAGGAGGCATATTCAATTCCCATCTCATAGATATACTCAAAATAATTGAATACACATTAATAATTGCAACCGGGATGGATATTTTGAGGCAGAAGCTCTCTGCTTTAAGTTTGAGAACATTTCCTATTCAGTATGGGCTGTTTTGATCATTTTGGAAGTGTTTTAAACTCAGAACTGAACTGTTATAAGCTTAAAATGTTTTCCAAACGATTGGAGCAGCTAACAAAACAGGGCATTTTAAATTCAAAAGTAATTTAATTCTGAATGTTTTATAGACCATTAAACTTCCATTCAATAGAGAAAGATGAAATATTGTGGACTTCAAAGGTACAGTTGAAAATACCTCCTCATAATCAATGTCCCATATTATAATGAAAGGAATATTGCAGGGTTTAATCAAACCCTGTCATAATAAAGGCAGTTTTGAGACGTTGCAAAATTACTGTTTAGCATGGAAATAATAAAAATGGAACCAGGAGACTGAAATTTAATTTGCCCCCAAAGCCTACAATATGCTACTAAATGAATGTTTTGCATTTGAATGTTGCCAGTTACAATTTTGCAAATATTTTCTTTTAAATTTTCTAAAGAAAAAAAATTATTGCCAATGTTATGTCCTGAATTGGAATACTCGAAATCCCCGAGCCTTGATTGGCTAAGGCGCGGGGATTTCTGATTGGCCAGGCGAGCCGCGCTGACTGGCCCGATTGAAGTCTCCCGCGATTGGTGCAAACCAAGAGCGGGAGACTTGAATCGCTGCCATTGGCCGCGGCCGCCGCTGCGAAAGGTATAAAAGCCGCGGGCTTTTTGCCTTTCGCTGGTTCGGTTCTCCCATTGTTAATAAAGAGCTTTGAATGAAAGTCACCGACTCTGAGCGTCTTTTGCGGACACGACACTGGCGACGAAGGTGGGATCTCGCCCCTGAACCGAACCCCGTGTCCACCCAAGAACCAGCTCCAGCGCAGAGATGGCGAAGATAGCACCGCCCGCCCCCTTCAACCCCGCCGCCGAGGATTGGGAATCGTACTCGGATCGGTTCCGGATGTACCTGGAATGCGCCGGAATGAAGGACGCCCCGGGCCCGCTTAAACGCGCCTTCTTCCTTACGCACTGCGGACCAGAGGTCTTCCAGATGGCCAAAGCATTGGCCAAGCCGGCAGACGCAACCGCCATGGACTGGGACGTCCTCGAACCTATACTGCGGCGCCATTACGCCCCCGAAGTCCCCATCCTGATACGGCGCAACGAGTTCTACCGCCGAAACCAGAAACCAGACGAAAAATTGAGCGACTTCGTCGCAGAGCTACGGCGCCTAGGAGGACTCTGCGAGTTCGAAGGTCTGAACAGTCTCATAAGAGACCGCTTCGTACTCGGCTTATGGGATCCTACACTCCAGAGCCGACTTATGGCCAAAGGCGACATCAGCCTAGCCGATGCCCTTACCGCAGCCGCAGCCGCTGAAGCAACCCGCACGTCGGCAGACAGCATGCGAAGATCTGACGCGAAGGGCGGAAACAACAACCCGGCAAGGTCGGCCAACACAAGAAACGAAGCAACCGCACACTACGGTGAATACCAATCAACCTCCAGCACGTCGGAAGACGAGGAGGACATACATCGCGTGCAGACGGGACACGGCGACCAACGAAGTCGAAAAGGTCGTAGGTCGAGGACCAACTGCGCCGGGTGCGGCGGCGATCACCCCAGGTCAGAATGCCGATTTTTTGACTCTATCTGTAGGCATTGTGAACGACGGGGTCACATCGCCCGAGTTTGCCGCCAAAAGAAGACCCGCAGCCCGCCCAAATGGGAACAGCACGACAGACGGAGAGAAAGCTCCCCGCCCAGAACCAGAGAGCGCCAGCCAGACGGTCGGTGGGACCGCACTCAACGATCTCAAAGAAGCGGCGACGGTCGGCGAAAAGAAGAAACCCACCAGACGGTGACCATCGGCCACGCCATCTCCGACGGCGCCAGAAAGGTACACGTAGAAGTCCATATTGAAGGCCAGCCATGCAAAATGGAAGTGGACTCCGGGTCCTACCTTTCCATGATTGCATGGCGCGAAATCAAAAGACTGGTGCCTACACTACAAAAAAGAAACGTGCATGCCCAAAATATCATCATTAAAGACTACCAAGGGAATCGCGTCCCGGTAGTGGGCACCAAGAACTTCAATATAACTTACAAAGGCCACACCGAACAACTGCCACTCACAATCGTCGATCGCGACCGCCCAAGCCTACTGGGTTTACAATGGTTCGCCCCGCTTAACATCGCGCTGACAGGTGTCAACCACGTCACCATCGAAGCTTGGGAACAGCGGCTAGCCCAGGAGTTCCAGGAGGTCTTCGATGGAGGCTTGGGCAAGTACCAGGGGCCCCTTATCTCGTTTGACCTAGACCCAGGGGTTCCCCCTAAGCGGCTTAAACCTAGAAGGGTACCATTCGCCTTAAAGCCTAAAATTGACGAGCAGATCGACAAGCTCGTCAAACAAGGGGTATTGCAACCGATAGACCATGCCAGATGGGAAACCCCTATAGTGACCCCAGTAAAGCCAGACGGGTCCGTGAGAATCTGCGGGGACTATAAGGCCACCCTAAATGGCGCGTTGCAACAAAGCGCCTACCCAGTCCCAATAGTGCAACATTTACTGCACTCACTGGGAGGGGGCAAAGTCTTTGCCAAGCTCGACCTCGCCCAGGCATATCAGCAGCTACCTGTGGACGAGAAAACGGCGGAAGCCCAAACAATCGTGACCCATCGGGGGGCTTTCAAGTGTAACCGGCTCCAATTTGGAGTCAGCGTGGCACCAGGCATCTTTCAGAGCCTGATGGAACGTTTGCTACAGGGCATCAAGGGGGTGGTGCCCTATTTCGATGACGTATTAGTGGCGGCGCCAAACGAAGCCGAATTAGAAAACCGACTCAGACAAGTCTTAACAAAATTTAAAGAAACAGGACTTAAAGTCAAACGAGAAAAATGCCAACTATGTACAAAGCAAGTAGAGTTTTTGGGCTATCTCCTAGACCGGCATGGCATTCACCCTACGACTAAAAAAGTGAAAGCCATCAAGGAAGCCCCCACCCCAAAGTCCAAAACGGAACTACAAGCGTTCCTAGGCTTACTAAATTTTTATAATGTTTTCCTACCTCAAAAGGCAACGGCGGCGGAACCTTTACATAGACTCCTAGACAAGAAGGCAGCCTGGACTTGGGGGAGACGAGAGCAAGCCGCCTTTCAAAAAACCAAAGACCTCCTCACCTCCGACGCCGTCCTGATGCAATTCAGCGAAACCTTGCCCTTAGCTTCACTTGCGACGCATCACCCTTCGGCGTCGGCGCTGTCCTCAGCCACACCCTCCCAGACCAGAGAGAAGCACCCATCGCTTTTTTCTCCAGGACTCTGACTAAACCGGAACGGAACTATAGCCAGCTGGACAAAGAAGCTTTGGCTATAGTTGCCGCCGTTAAACGTTTTCACGAATACCTGTATGGCCGCCCGTTCACCATCGTGACGGATCATAAGCCATTGCTGGGCATCCTCGCTGGAAACCGAGCCACGCCAAACATCTTGTCACCCCGGATGACAAGATGGTCCGAATTCCTGGCAGCCTACAGTTACGAACTGTTACACAAGCCAGGTAAGAAAATTTCGCACGCGGACGCTTTAAGCCGCTCGCCTTTACCTGACTCTGAACCTGACCCAGCACCAACAACAAACACCCTAAGTATCGAGAGTTTACCTATTACCGCATCAGACATTGCCAGAGAAACCGTTAAGGACAGGCGTCTGGCGCGAATCTTACACTGGTTAGAAAAAGGCTGGCCGGAGAAAGACAGTGACGAGACTTTTAAAACATTCCGTCAGCGCCAGACTGAACTTTCACTACTAAGAGGGTGTATTCTGTGGGGTGACCGGGTGGTAATTCCGGACAGATTGCAAGAGAGGGTATTGGAGATGCTACATGAGGGTCATCCTGGCATCGTCAGGACTAAAGCCCTGGCCAGGAGTTACGCTTGGTGGCCGGGGATGGACAAGCAAATTGAAGCATGGGTCGCCAAATGCCACCGATGCCAGGAGACCAGATCCAGCCCACCCGCAGCACCTATCCGGGACTGGGAAACACCACGGGGGCCCTGGTCCAGAATCCATCTAGACTTTGCTGGCCCCACAAATGGGCATACTTTTCTAATCACAGTTGACGCGTACTCCAATTGGTTGGAAGTAAGCGACATGAAATCCACTACCACAGAGGCCGTCGTTAAAGAACTGTGTAAACTGTTTTCCACACACGGCCTCCCAGACGTCGTCGTCTCAGACAACGAGCCCCAGTTCACTTCCATCGATTTTGAACGGTTCCTGGCGGAGAGGGGTATCCGCCACGCATTAACAGCACCGGCGCATCCGGCGGCAAACGGTAGGGCGGAACGGATGGTCCAGTTTACGAAAAAGACCCTCCGGAAAATGGACCACGGGGAGATCAGCGACAAAATCAACCGACTGCTCTTCATACAGCACATCACTCCCAATACCACAACTAACAAGAGCCCTGCAGAGCTTCTAATGGGCAGAAAGCTGAGGTCCCCACTCGACAGATTGCACCCGACCTATAACCCGGAGCGGCCCCCAGACTCCAGCTCCAGGTACCGGACATTTGACCCAGGTGACTTTGTCTATGCAAAGAACATGACGGGGGACCCCCTATGGATCCCAGCCGTCATAACTCAAGTCACTGGTCCACGGTCGTACCGGCTCCAAACCATCGATGGGCGAGCCTGGAAACGACATATCGACCAGCTCAGGTCACGAACAGCGACTGACCTCAACCCCCAAGACACGAACCAAGGGGGGAGGGAATACCCGGAGAGACAATCGCAGGAAAAAATAAACCAAAAATACTCACCGGAACACAGCCATCGCGAGTCCCATCCGGAGAAGAACCACCTGGCCAGCTCTACCGACTCGGAGAAGCCAAGCGGGAGCGGCGAAATCCGTAGCTCAACCGACCCGGTAGGCCCAGGCGGGAGCCACGGCGAAAGAACCGGCCCGATCATCCAGCCGGTTCGCACAGAGGCAGGAGCAGCCAAAAAGATGACCGCTCCGGCCGAGTTACAGCATGCAAGTGAGTTGCGCAGGTCAACTAGGACTCGATGGAGCCCCGCCTACCTGCGTGACTACACCACGTGATGGACCATACCAAGAGGGGAGGGGTGTTATGTCCTGAATTGGAATACTCGAAATCCCCGAGCCTTGATTGGCTAAGGCGCGGGGATTTCTGATTGGCCAGGCGAGCCGCGCTGATTGGCCCGATTGAAGTCTCCCGCGATTGGTGCAAACCAAGAGCGGGAGACTTGAATCGCTGCCATTGGCCGTGGCCGCCGCTGCGAAAGGTATAAAAGCCGCGGGCTTTTTGCCTTTCGCTGGTTCGGTTCTCCCATTGTTAATAAAGAGCTTTGAATGAAAGTCACCGACTCTGAGCGTCTTTTGCGGACACGACAGCCAAAGTATGTACAGTGGCATAATTGGGAGCCAGATATCTGTTTGGTTGAGTCTGTTTTGAATCAGATACTCCTTAGCTGACTACATTTCAGCATCCTGAAAAGAAACTTCAAATAACACCATCACTAGTAACTTTTGGAACTTCAGTGAGACTGCTCAGTCTATATATGGTATTGATCACAAATCCATGAAATGGCATCTTATGAAAATCAATAAAATTATGTCTTACAAAATTCAATACCTTCTTTTATAAAAAAAAATACAGTCAAAAGTGTTATAAAGAAATACATTCTATGATTTCCAGAAAGTCTACCACAAAATACTTTTGGGGATTGAGTGTGTTAATGACATACACATATTCATTGCTTCCTGAAAATATAAATCTTGCATAATCTAGGTAATAGATTTAAGGATCATGTTCAAGATTATCATTCAGTACTAAGTCATAGCAAGCCTTTGCAAAACATATTGTAGGTAAATGAATGCAATCTATAGAAACGCATCTTGTACCCTACAGTAATTCACTTGTATTCAAAATCCCATCAATTGGGTTGAGGTCAGGTCTAATATAGCAGTAAATTTCTTTAATTCCACGAAGATATGGTAGGAATTACTAAATTGCCTCATTAATTTTTATGGTTCTAATCTTAAACTAGACTAAAATGGAGAGTAGATTCTTATTTAGCAGGTAATTTTTTTGTCAAAATGATGCAAATGGCATATTGTCATCATCCAAGTTTGATAGGGACACAGGTTGTCATGCTAAAGACACGGGACTTCTGCAATAGCACAAGGCTGCCATTTATCCCTCTCCTGCAGGTCTCTTTTAATCTATATAGTGTTACTTTTCATGTTTTTAGACAATATTTGCTAATAGCAGTAGCATTTAGACTTAGTGCTTCATAGCCCTCTCTAAGCAGTTTACAGAGTCAGCTTATTGCCCCCAACAATTTGGGTCTTCATTTTACCCACCTTGGAAGTATGGAAGGCTGAGTCAAACTTGAGCCTGATGAGATTTAAACTGCCAAATTGCAGGCAGCCGGCAGTCAGCAGAAGTAGTCTGCAGTACTGCGCTCTAACTACTGTGCCACTGCAGCTCATATTTTTTATAGAATTAAAAATTAAACAAGAAAAGCAAAATTTGAGAGACTGAAACAGCAATAAAAACATCTGGCACATCTGATAAGTGCCATATAAGTAAATTCCAACTGTAAAGCAAATCTCTTATTTTGATTTTCTGTTAAATAGTGAAAAGCAGGCTAATTTTTAAAAAATCAATGAATTAAAAACCTTCAGCTTTCAACCATTCATTGTTACTGGTATGGAGCAGCCTACTTACCTGGGTTCTAAAGGACATTTTAATTTAAACAGCAAATTTCAATTACAACTGTTAATGAGTGGTGGTAGTGGTTTTTTTTTTTTGGTAGTGCCCAAAAAAAACCCCTCCAAGCTATTCTTTTCTGCTCCAATAAAATGTACCTGGGCAAAATGTGATAGTAATACCTCACATTTTGTTGGTGTAATTTTGTATATAAAATGAGACCATAGTCTACAACGTGTCCCTACTTTGTGAATGTAGCAATGACATTTTGCTGCTAAGTATCCATAGAGTACGAAGTTAGAAATTCAAAACTTATACAGGTTCCATGTACAACAATCACACTGATTCAAATCCATTTTCAACCTTTAGTATTTCCACTAAGTTTTGGCACCATCCTCTAGTTCCCTGGATTGAGTACTAAATTTATCTGTAAAGCAAAGCACAGGCAACTGAAACAGCTGATTTAATTATTGATTGCCCCTACTTGGACTTCCGTTCCTTTCCTGCTGTTTTCTGAGATTGTAAGCTCCTCACTCTTTGCACACAGATAATGTAATACTACACTGATCTTAATAATTCCCTGATATTAATGGAACACAACCTATAAAGGCAAGGCAGAAAATTGTGAAGAGTCTGGATTTTTATTCATGCAGGAACGAACTGTATACACAGCCTTACTAACTTTATTTGATGCAAATAAAAACATGAATCGATAAATAAAGAAAATATAATAGGCTAATCAATGCCAAGGTATTTTACTGATGATTTCTATTGTTCAGAATAGTCCCATTCCTTATTTTTAATAAATTGAGCAACTATATTTTGTCCTCCCCCCCCCTTTTGGTAAAACCATGCTCTCTATTCTCTCAATGTTTATACTTCTGCGCATTTGTGCACCCAGGGGTGTCTGCAGGAAGAGTCAAAGAAATCAAGATAATGATTGGGTCATAAAGGGATGGAAATTTGACCACAGTCACAGTCACAGTCACCATGGTTGGTTGGTTGTTTTTGTTTGATACCCTCCTCCCAAAGAGATGCCTCTGTACTAATCCCAATCTAGTTGTCTTAGAATTCTTAGAAGGGTCAGCAAGTTTCCTTACATAGGTACTGTTGATTGTGAGTTATTGTTAGTTTTATTTTCCCTTTCACACACTCTCTCTGTAGCTTTTAAGTTACATTACATTAATTTACATATGAATGTTGGCTTTTCTTCCTTACTTCTGATTATCTTCCTTAATATATTTAATGTGGAAATGATAGCTGGTTTTTGATTGTAAATAAATGTTATATTTAATATGATTACATCTTTAGGATAAAGCTTTCAGGCACACCAGGAAAAGCAAGAATTAATTATGATATATTTACAAGCAAATAAGTTGGGCAGTTTTTTTTTAACATTAACTGGATTGATCTCAAGTTGCTTGAAGCAGAATTTACTCCAATATAGTCAAGTTTTTACAGTTTTTATGGCTTATGTTGCAGCAGCTGGCAGCACTAAGGCTGCCTTGGCCAATTCTTTTTTTTTTTTTTAAAGCTAAACTGGGTTTCTCCTGATTAGTACTTGGATGAGAATCAAGGAAATCCCCTGATTGAACAAAATCTGGGAATGAAATGACAACTACACTAGCATAGCCATGAAGTCTCACTGAGAGATGAAATGGATTTTTTTTAAGAAATAGTATTTATATGGCAAAAATCCAGAGTAAACATTTACTAGGTTTAAACATATACTCTAGCAATAATACTGAACGTGGGCATGATTTGACCATTGCAGTAGAAGACATGATCATGAACATAAAGGTTCTGCATGCAAATAAGATACTTCATGTATGCCCCCATTGCTCCAAACAATAACACTCTGTTGTTTATCATTCACTTCTAGTGGTCGTGCAGAAATGCTCCTGTTAGATGATGACTGTAATATACCACATGGTTATTGCAATCACAGCTCTCCCAGCCATCTTAGCCAAATGCAGTTCACAAAAATAAGAGTACAACCTGGCACATGAATTATTATTATTTATTTAATGAAAAGTAGCTATTCCTTTGTTATTGCAAATATATTTTTTTAAATTCCCAGATCCTCTTCCTTCTGAAAAATAAATTAAAAGTTGGTTAATACAGTTTAAATAATGTTTGCATTGGTCCACTACAAAACCTATCTCTGAATAAAATGTGAGCTCATGACTTTATATATCATAGAGCAGATCTTCTTGCATGGTTGTTATTAAATAAGTAGATAAAGTGAAGGATTTTAATGATCATCCCCTGATGGCATAAACATAATTAATAGTGGTTAGATTTTTTGGGGGGAGGTGGAAACAATGATGTGATTAGTCCCTTGGACTTGAGAATCACTCCCTGGATTCAGGCATGAAACTGTCTGAGTGAATATTGGTGCGTTGAGTTGCTTGATATCTTCCTAGTTAGAACCAGAGAGTTTAAGTACTAGAAGGGATGCTGGACATTATGTAGTCCAATTCCCCACCTAATGCAGGAATCCATTACTGTATTCTTAACCGATTGGACATATAGCTTCTGTTTAAACATCTTTTGGGAAGGAGAGTCTATTACCTCTCAAAGAAGTCCATTCGTTTTAGAAGAATTATTATTATTATTATTATTATTATTATTATTATTATTATTATTATTATTATTATTATTATTATTATTATTATTATTATTTCCCCTGTAGGTTCAACTGAAAGTCAGCTATGATAGACTATCTAATAGACCTTAGGAAAACCCAGGAAGAAGACTGTTACAGAGACCCTTAACCCAGGACAAGGAGAAAATATGAGAACCAACTCTATCTTAATTATGCTAGATCAAAGTTAAGCAGAAAACTGCATTCACTTGGAGATTCTGTTGGAGCACCCTAAAGGCAATACATTTTTTTTGAGAAACCTAGGACATCCTTTTTTCCTAAGTTGGCCAGCCTCACACAACTTGACATCAGATTCGCTGTACTTTAAATACATTGTTTCTTGCTCTGTTTTCTAGAATAATCCTGAACAGTTATGTCCTGTCTTTACCTAGTTATTTGAAGATAATTGTATCTCTTTACAGTTTTTTCTCCTGCAAATTAATCATACCCACTGCCTCCAACTGTTTCTTTTAGGTTTTTCTGCAAGGACCAAAAACAATTGTGGATGCTTTTCTTTGGACATGTTTCATGTTCTTTCTAAAGCACCATGCTCAGAATTGGATGTACCACTCAATGCACTAAAGAGTCAATTAAACAGAGAGGAACTATGACTTTTCATAATCTTCAACTATGATCTTTTCTTGTTACTCTAGGATTCTTGTAGAATCTACCTTCAACTTTTTCCTAAGCTTCTAAGAAGCCAAGCTTGTTTTTCCATGCCACCTGTAGAAAAGAAGAAAAAAATACTTTTATCTATGGTCAAAATGGAACTAGCCTTTAGCAAGCTGTTAAGAAACTCTACTTTTTACCAACAATCCTCTTCCTTGTTCCTTATAGTAGCAAGGTAAGTTATCAAATGCCACTGACACGCCTGTATTGCTTGTTTATCCTATGTCCCCAGCTCAAATGTTCTGAATCATCCATTGTCTACTGATTTAAACATGAATTACAATTAACCACTCTGATCTCATGGTCTGTAGTATTGATTTTTCTCTTATTCCAGGCTTTCCCTAAAAGCCTGAAATTGGCCAACTTCACACATTATTAAAAACTAGAGTTGCTTGTTAATTGTGAAGAAGCAATGTGCTTGCACATGCAGCCTACCTGCGCTGCTTCTTCATCTGCATGATCAGGTACTAATAATTCAAACATCATAGTCTAGTATGACATCTACCTTTGAAATCCTAGTTAGTTACTCTCCAAATAATAGAGGACTATAAATTAGAACTTACTGGGTTGGGCAAGTTTATGGTTTTGGCATGCTTAGAAAAAAATTAGACTTCTGGATTTGGCAATCACTTTCCAGTTAGTTTTACCCATTGTATGAAATGACAAATGCCTATTTATGTAAACAGGCAGCCCATTCATTGGTAAATAATGTGCCAAATCTGTCAATATCTGGTCCAACTCCAGTACTGTCTATGGATCAGAAGTGACTGTACTCCATAGCTCAAATATGTCCTTTTGCAAGTTAGACTCAGACCCAATCCAGCTTCCAGACAGCCAGTCTGCCTCTATTCTTATAACTGCATCCTCTAGTCCAGGGGTATCAAACTCAGTTTCATTGAGGGCCATATCAAGGTTGTGTTTGACCTTGTGGGGGGCAGGTTGGCATGGCCAGCGCAATGTCATTTGTATTGGGAGCACCTGTGGTGGCCCAAGCTCTATGCAGCGAAAACGGAGCTTGAAAGGGCTGCAAGTGGCCCTCCCAAGTAAAGGGTTGCAGGAGCTCTGTTTTCGCTGGCAGAGGCACCGCAGGTCAGTCTTTCACTGTTTCCAGGGCAGCCTCATGGTCCAGATCTAAGCACCTTATGGGCTGAATCTGGATAGAGATAGAGAGATAAAGATAGAGATAGATGTGTGTGTGTGTGTGTGTGTGTACTCCTCTGAAAAATGAAATAGCAAACTATTCCCATGCACATTGCAGCCAATAAACTATGTAAAAGACAAAGATCCTATCTCATGTATTTTTCTTTCCATATGCTAGTGGAAAGGTAGAAGAGACATCCTACTCTAAAGGGGGTAGTCCATAACAAAGTTAAACAAAAAAGACATTAGAGAATGCCGTCGAACTAGAATTCTGGAATATAAGATTTCTATTAGCTAATATTTGCGGCTACTCTGAGGCAATGCCTCCAAACACCAGAAAAACAGGTAATTTCTATTTGGAATTCAATAACCTAAAAGAGCAGCACATGGAATAACACTTTGGAAATGTGTTGATCATAATATCTGGGATAGCCACTGACAGGTGGGGATTATTCATTCTTTTTTGGCTGGAGCCAAGGGGAGGGAAAGAGTGAAATCTGTACAGCACAAAGATAGATTGTTCTTACACCAGAAAAAGGGACAGAAAGTAGGCCCTGCAAAAATCCAATAGAATTAAGACACAACCAGTTAAACCTACTGCCGTCATAAAGCATCCCCCACTCCATACCCAATACCAGCCCTTAGAGACCCCCAGATTATTTGAGGCCAAATATTTTAGGGCTTTGGTTTTTTTTAGTTTGGGAGATTTGAAGGATTTTGAAAAGACAAATAAATTCTATAATACTAGCAAGACCTTAAGACACCCAAAGTACCTGTAAAATCCCAAACCTAATTCCAAATCTCACCAAATTGGGCTATTTTTTTTTATTTTGTTCTTTAAGGGGTTTAAGAAACAATATACCTCACAAATTTAATTCTTTTTTTCACATGAGAACAACAACAAACCCCTGGGTTTCAAAATATTAATCCTACCCACTCTCGTGGCTTCCTGACATCATTGGCCATGCTTCCTTTTGACACCAAAGAAAGGGGAAAGAATATGGTCCTTCAGGCCAAAGAAAGTCTCACTCAGATCTTCCTTGGGAATAGGAATCGACTACAGAGTTAATGCTATGAAACTTGTATATTTATAAAAACACTTTATGTCATGGAAATACCATAGTCTCCAGTATCATAGAATTTAGGCCCTTCTGTGTGATCCTCTATGTTCAATACAGAAACTCAAATTAAAGCATTACTGAGAAATAACTGTCCAGCATCTGCTTGAGCATGTCCAGGAAAAGGTTTCATCACCTCTTCTATTGCTGAACAGATTCTACAGTTTAACTGCTTTTATACATTGAGATTAATGTTTGATCTCACACGGTTCAATTTTCAGAGAGTTATTCTCTGTTGAAGAGACAGGGCAGAATCCTGGACCCCCTCTGCATTATCTCTTTCCAAATTAATCAGGATGGAAAAGAGATCAAGATGGGAATGTATGGGGAACATGGCTTTTAGAATTATTTCTAACCTCATTACTTGTGAGAGCCCTAGTGGCTTCTTTGTTTTCTTCTTTCTGAATAATGAATATATTCCCTCAAATTTTCCTAGAAGGACTTACCGTATATACTCGAGTATAAGTCGACCTGAATATAAGCCGAGGCACCTAATTTTACCACAAAAAAACTGGGAAAACTTATTGGCTCGAGTATAAGCCGAGGGTGGGAAATGCAGCAGCTACTGGCAAATTTCAAAAATAAAAATAGATACTAATAAAATTACATTAATTGAGGCATCAGTAGATTAAATGTTTTTGAATATTTATTTCAAAGAAAAACAGATTAATCAATTTGGGAAACGATCTCACTATCATGAAAGGTTTAATTGATTCACTAACCCAAAAGAAGATGACGATGACAGTGGGAGGCAAGAGTCACTCTCTCCCTTGCAAGAAAAAAGCAAGAGACGTTCTTATGATCTCTCTCTCTCTCTCTCTCTCTCCCCGTAATACAGTCAAGCCCTTTCTAGCACGTGCGATCTGCCGCCGCCGCTTTGCACCCTGCAAATGCAAAATCCCAGGGTTTTTGCATTTGCAAGGTGCAAAGCGGTGGGGGCGGATCCCGCGTGCTGGAAATGGCTTGACTGTATTACGGGGAGAGAGAGAGATATCATAAGAACGGCTCTTGCTTTTTTCTTGCAAAGGGAGAGAGTGACTCCTGCCTCCCACTGTCATCGACATCTTCTTTTGGATTAGTGAATCAATTAATTTGGGAAATGATCTCACTATTATGAAAGTCAGTGTTCTCTGCCAGTGGGGCATTTGGAAGAAAATGCCCCGCGGCTTATCCACGCGCGTGTAAGGGGAATCAGAAATCCCCGCGTTCAATGCCTAGCACAGCAGAAGAGAAAACGCAGCTGCGAGCAAATACTAGGAAAACCTGATTGATCAGAAGGAAGGAGGCAAAAGAGGGAGGGGTGGTGGTGGACGGAAGTCCCACTCTTATTTGTGAAACACTTGGTCGGCAGCGCTTAAAGTCAACATCCTCACTCCCACCTACCCAAAGCCACGAAGTCCCCCAATTGCGCAGCCCAGAATCGCCCTCCCCTCGGGGCAGCAACGACGCCCGTTATTTCCCGAGATGAAGCTCCACCATGCAATGAAAGCGCCCTGGCTCTAGGCTCGCGGGTTCAGAAAACAACGCGAGGCGAGGTCGCTTCGGCTCCGCTCAGCTTCGTTTCCTAACTGCTTTCAGTCCGCTCGGGAGGAGGGGGAGGAGGTGGTGGCGGCACTTGCATTGTTTTCTGAGCTCTAGGCCACCACCTCCTCCCCCTCCTCCCGAGCGGACTGAAAGCAGCTAGGAAACGAAGCTCAGTGGAGCCGAAGCGACCTCGCCTCGCGTTGTTTTCTGAGCTCTAGGCTCCGCTCAGCTTCGTTTCCTAGCTGCTTTCAGTCCACTCGGGAGGAGGGGGAGGAGGTGGTGGCGGCAGCTTGTGTTGTTTTCTGAGCCTAGAGCCAGGGCGCTTTCATTGCACGGTGGAGCTTCTTGTCTCGGGAAACACCAGGCGTCGTTGCTGCCCCCTGAGGGGAGGGCAATTCTGGGATGCGCGATTGGGGGACTTCGTCGCTTTGGGTGGGTGGGTGGATGGGAGCGAGGATGGACGGAGTCCATGAAGTGGGGCTTGCCTGCAGGAAAGCGGCTGCCCAGCTCCGGAGCTCCACACCATTTTTTTTTTCAGAGGGGAATCTGACTCAAGTATAAGCCAAGGGCGGTTTTTCCAGCACAAAGAATGGGCTGAAAAACTCAGCTTATACTCGAGTATATACGGTAATTTATAGTTTTTTTGTAGTTATGCCATATTGTTGAATTTAGATATAATTTGTGATCAACTAAAATTCCAAAGCATTATTCTTATATACTATCACCATGTCAGGTATATTGCACATTTGATTTCTCTTCCCTAATATATACATTTTTCTTAGGTACCTATCAGTCCATCAAAATAATCTTCAATCTCGTTTTTTAGGAACTTTCACTGATTTTGTATTTCACTCTTTTCATTAACTTAATTCAATTGTTTTTATTATTGGTGTGAGAAATAATCGTGAGTTACTGAAACTTGCTTTTTTGAAGTTCTGGGTATATATTTGACTACCTTCAACCTTCCCTCCAAATCAAGATTTATAATATTTAACGGCTATTTTAAATTTATTTTTTGGAAATTATCACTTTTTGTTTTGCTGGACAGTCTATAGTAGACCCCACAAACAATACTGCTTTTATTCATTTTTTTAAAAAATTTTTAACCCAGGAGCCCCAAGTTAATATTAAACTTTTGTAAACATCTAGCTTTTTAAACATAGACAATTCTTCCTTTGTATTGGTTTTGTTCCTTTAGAAAAGTGATATCCTATTATTTTATTCCAACCATGAAGATCATCTGTCCATATTATGCTTCTTAAATATTTGTCTTTCAGCAATCAGCATATACCGTATATACTCGAGTATAAGCCAAGTTTTTCAGCACATTTTTTGTGCTGAAAAAAAACCCCTCGGCTTATACTCGAGTCAGATTCCCCTCTGAAAAAAAAATGGTGTGGAGCTCCGAAGCTGGGCAGCCGCTTCCCTGCTTCCGTGTTTCCTTTGCAACTTTTAAGCATGGGAGGGGGAAGCTTTTCTGAGCTCTAGGCTGAAAAAGCAACGCGAGCGGAGGTCGCTCCACTCAGTTTCATTTCCTCAGCTCCAGCTGCTTTCAGTCCACTCGGGAGGAGGGGGAGGAGGAGGGGGAGGCTTTTCTGAGCTCTAGGCTGAGAAAGCAACGCAAGCCGAGGTCGCTCCACTCAGTTTCATTTCCTCAGCTCCAGCTGCTTTCAGTCCACTCGGGAGGAGGGGGAGGAGGGGGAGAAAGAGAGAGAGAGATATCATAAGAACGGCTCTTGGTTTTTTCTTGCAACTCCTGCCTACTACTGTCATCATCATCATCTTTTGGGTTAGTGAATCAATCAAACCTTTCATGATAGTGAGATCGTTTCCCAAATTTCCCTTAAATCAGGGAAGAAATCAGAAACAAACCTTTGGGCTGAGAATAAGCTTGTTCCTATGATGCCATTTTTGTTCACTTCAGTGTGAAAAGTGTGAAAAAACACACTTCTTTTTCTTCATCTTCTTGTTCCCTATTTACTGGTCTCTTTCAAAGAGGAAATTGTGAACATCAAACTTATTCTCAACTGTCCTAGTGAAAGTTTTTATTGGCATCTATTTTTATTTTTGAAATTTACCAGTAGCTGCTGCATTTCCCACCCTCGACTTATACTCGAGTCAATAAGTTTTCCTAGTTTTTTGTGGTTAAATTAGGTGCCTCAGCTTATATTCAGGTCGACTTATACTCGAGTATATACGGTAATCTTATCTTCACGCATTCTCATATTCACATGATCAAAATTCAAGTGTTTGGCAACTAGTATGTACTTATAATGGCTGCAGTAGCACAGGCTTGTTATTTGTGATCTTTCCAGAGGGCTTCCATTAGGCAAAGTCAATGGGAAAAGCCAGATTCACTTAATAATGGCAAAAAAGTCATAAAGTTGAGCATGACTTGCTTAATGATTGAATAGTTTAGCGATGGAAGTTCTGGTCCCAATTGTGGTTGTAAGTTAAGGACTACCAGTATTTAGGTATGTTCAAGATATGAACATATTTAGGTATGTTCAAGGTATGCTAGATATAGTAGCAGAATTTTAGATTTAACCAGGATAACTTCATACACATATGTTCTTCCAAAAAACTTGAACTTTAAGTAAAAGAAGCTGAAAGACCTATCTTTCATGTATGCAAAAACATCTGTGTAATTCTTTGCATTTCTATTTGTGTTAAGAATGTGGGGATACAGATGCACTAAATTGAAGTGGTTTTGTCATACTTCTGCTGATGCTGTTATTGCCCAAAGAGGCATGATGATAGAAAATTTAAATTATGGTGTGGAAAATGTTTTGAATGCAAAATGTCCTGTTTTGAATGAGAGACAATTGTTTTTAGAATGAAATGTGCTCTTTTGATCACTTAGGATCACTTAGTTTTTCAAGTTCAAAAGTTTTTCAAATTCAAAACAGACTTTTCAAACCTCAAAATCAGGAGTACCAAACTGGAAACAATATGAACTTGAGTGTTTGTAATCAATGCTTTAAATTTTGAATGAGAACATTTGGATCTTTTCAGATTTATTTGCTAAGAAAAATAAACACAGGATTTAAGAACCATAAATATTGGCAGATTAAGTATGTTCAAGTTACAATCGTCCTGATTTTTTCTTTGTGGGACAAGTAGATTGGCTGTGGTTTTCTATCCCCTTTTTGAAACAAACAAACAAACAAACAAGCCAGCAGTTGCATAGACCGACAATCTAATTTTAGCATATCAAAGCTAGAGCTTTCATTTGGTGTGGCATCAGCTCACTCTGATCATGTTGCTATCCTTTCTCTTCTTTCATTTTTTCAGACTAAATTGATGCTGCACCATTAACCGCAACCTTCCTCTTGTTCAAACAGCAAATCATCTCAACCAAGACTGAGAAGGAACACTGCATGATATTTGAAGGTATTTTAGAAATAGGCACAGGTTATTAGACCTCACTTAAATGAATGTTGAAAAGCAGTGTCTGGAAACCAATATCAAAGTCAGTATAGTACACATGACTGATAAACACTGAAGCTGCAAAAATAAATCTGTCTCTCACTGAACGAGGTAATTGTTAACCAAGGACTACCTATAAAAGAAGACCAATAAAGTTGACTGATCAGACGTATCACTTACTGGTTGTCTTCACTATTTTCTTCATGAGAATGGAAACTGCTAAGAGATACAAAAACAGCATTCATGAGCTTTCTTTGCCGTAATTAGGCCATTTCAAATACAGCTAGTCCTTGACTTATGACCACAATGGAGCCTAAAATGTCTGTTGATAAACGAGGCACTTGTTAAATGAGCTTTTGTTCCATTTTATAACTTTTATTGCCACAGTTGGTAAGAGAATCATTGCAGTTGTTAAATTCATAACCTGTTAAATGAATCTGGCTTCCCCTTTGAGTTTGCTTATCAGAAGGTTGCAAAAGGAGATCACATCACTTTGGGATCCAGCAACAATCACAGATATGAACTAGTTGTCAAGCGTCTGAATTTTCATCACATGATTATGGGGATGCTGCAAAGGTCATAACTGTGAAAAATGGTCATACGTCACTTTTTTCAGTACCGTTGAGTGGTTGTATAATTTGAGGGCTATCTGTACATGCAATAGGAAAATAGAAGGCAAAATATGCAAACTGATCAAAGTACAGCTTCTTGAATTTGTCCACTTTGTAAAAAAAAAAAAAAGACAAAATTAGAACACATTTGGGGAAAATGATCTATATTTAAAAAGTCGCATGCTTATGCAATCTTTTCTAGATATCCAACACAGGATTACAATTTAACATTATGTAAGTGGTTTCATTTTAATATCTATCCTTCTGTTTCCTTTGAACGCTGTAATTCCAAAATTACTTACCAATGGCAGAAATAATAATAATCCGTCCTTTCACTTGGATGATGCAGCTGCTAGGAAATGAAACCTTGCTTTAAAACATGAATAATTTACCATAATGAGCCCTACAAGTCCAGACAAAATTGGATAGAAACGGAAGTAAGTAGATAAAATGTGAGATTTTAATAGTCTCATACCCAAGCTCAACTATTTTTTTCTCTAAAGGAAAAATGGTAAAAGTCTGGCAAAGTTGCCAAATCTCATGAGATTTCAACTGAGAACTGTAACATCTCGTGACAATAGGTAGTTGTGGTCTCTGTATGCCTTTTCTACATCAGAAAAAATAACCCTTTTTGTTGATTTAGGGAGTAATTATTTTTTAAGACAGTCCTGACCTATCCTTACAGCAACGTGCCCACTCCCGTATACTATGCACAGAACTCAAAAATCGTCTCAACGCATCTCTCCCTGACTCCATTACCTCAGTAAGAGACTATCATGTTTACCAATCTGATCGTGAAATCCGTAGAGGAGGTGGTGTTGCTATATTTTATAAAAAGTCCTTACAACTAAAAAACATCCAAGTTACCCCAGAGCTTGCCCTTCCTGAAACCATTATCTGTGAACTGACTTTAAATATTACATTTCGGTTCTTATTATGTTACAGAGCCCCTGATTATGACTTTGAACATGTAAACAAGCTAAATACACAACTAACCTGGGCAGCATCTTGCCCACATGCTTATATCTTTCTTGGTGACTTCAATCTATCTCACATTAACTGGCCCTTAAATGAATGTACAACTGAACCCATACGTGCAACCTTCTACAATGCTGTAACAAATCTGGGACTGGAACAACTAGTAACCAACAATACTAGGCTTAACAACTGCCTTGATCTCATCTTCTGCAATAGTTTGAATTCAATTTACGGAATACAAATTAAAGAACCCTTTTCCAACAGTGACCACAACATGATTGACTTTTGTCTCAACATACATCCACACAAAAATCATCAAATGATGTGATCCCCAATTATAACTTCAAAAAAGGCAACTATGATCTTATAATCAACAGTCTCTCTTCCCTTGATTGGCAATTTCTATTGACTGGATGCAATACTGTTGAAGATCATTACAACATATTCTTACTAGAAATCAAAAGAGTCATCAAACTATATGTACCAATAACAACTCCCAAAACCAGGAAAAACAGATTACCTATAACAATAAGGAAGCTTCAATCCAAAAAGAGATTACTTTGGTGAAAAAACAAATCTGGTCATGTTGCCAACTTCAAAAGCTGATACAAAAATTTATGCCACCAGATAAAAACTGAATGCACTAATTATCACATTAAACAAGAGGAAAACCTTCTACACACAAATTCCACCCGTGCTTTATACAATTTTGTAAACAATAAACTAAAAGACTCAAGGTCCATCCCACCCCTGAAAGGACCTAATGGCAAAGACTGCAATGACGACACCATCAAAGCCAACCTCTTTAACACATTCTTTGGCTCAGTATTTGTAAACAACAATGGATCAAGCCCAGTATTTCCTAGTCGAACCACAGACAACTACAATGATCTAATACATATCGATTTTACAGAAGACATTGTTGAAAAAGCCCTGCACAATCTAAAACCATCTCTATCTATTGGACCGGACAGAATATGTGCCTACTTCTTAAAAAAGCCATCCACTGCCATAGCCAAACCTCTAAGCATAATCTTTGAAAAATCTTTCAGGACCAGCTCCTTGCCAAAACCTATGGTCACAAGCCACAGTCATCCCCATCTTCTCCAGACAGATCCCAGCCTAGCTGAAAATTACAGACCAATCTCTTTATGCTGCGTCACCTGTAAAGTCATGGAATCAATTCTTAATTAATCCATCATCCTCCACTTAGAAACAAACAACCTACTCTCTAATAAACAATTTGGTTTTAGGAAAAAACTATCCTGTAGTCTGCAACTCTTACACTGCAAAAACATAGGGACTACACAACTCGACCAGGGCAAAGCAATAGACGCAATTGACATTGACTTCTGTAAAGCCTTTGATTCAGTAGTACACGACAAACTACTCCTAAAACTAAAATCTTATGGTATCTCTGGACACCTGCATAACTGTATAGAAGCATTCCTGTCAAACAGACAACAAATAGTCAAAATTGGGAGCGTCCTATCAAATTCTGTACCTGTCAACAGTGGTGTCCCCCAAGGTAGTGTTCTAGGACCATCTCTCTTCATACTCTACATAAATGACCTCTGTGATCATATTAAGAGCAACTGTGTTCTCTTTGCTGATGATGTAAAGCTATTCAACACCACAGACAATACTACTACCCTCCAAAAAGACCTTGACTATGTATCAGAATGGTAAATCAAATGGCAACTTCAAATCTCAACAAATAAATGCTCTGCCTTACATATTGGCAAAAAAAATCAGAAGATAAAATGCAAGGTAAATAATCAAGAGCTTGTTGAGGATGCAAACTTTGTCAAGGACCTTAGAGTACTCATCTCTAATGATATAAGTGCTAGAGCCCACTGTAACTACATAGCCAAAAAGGCATTAAGTGTTGTTAATCTAATCCTACGTAGCTTCTTCTCTGGTAATATCACATTACTAACTAGAGCATACAAAACATTTGCTAGACCTATACTTGAATACAGCTCATCAGTCTGGAACCCATATCATGTATATGATATTAACACAATTGAAAAAGTCCAGAAATATTTCACAAGAAGAGTTCTCCGCTCCTCTACTCATTGCAGAATACCTTATGCCACTAGACTTGAAACTCTAGACCTAGAAAATCTAGAACTACGCCGTCTCCGGTCCGATCTAAATGTAGTATATAAAATCATACATTGCAATGTCCTACCTGCAAATGAATACTTCAGCTTCAATCATAACAATACAAGAGCACACAATAGATACAAACTCAAGGTTAATCGCACCAAACTTGATTGCAGGAAATACGACTTCAGCAACAGAGTGGTCAATGTTTGGAATATTCTACCTGACTGTGGTTTCTTCCCCAAACCCCAAAAACTTTAACCTTAGACTGTCTACTATTGACCTCACCCCCTTACTAAAAGGCCTGTAGGGGGTGGGCATAAGCGCATCAATCGTTCCTACCGTCCCTGTCCTATTGTTTCTTTTTATTTTTCTTATAAGTATCTATCTCATGTATTTGAAACTATGTTTATTCTTATACCTGTATCTTTTAAGCGATTGACAAATCAAATAAATACTAAAAATACTTAATTATTAAAGTTGCTTCTTAAGGCCATTCTCCAATTTTTTTTTGTTGCTACTTTAACACGCCCTAATTCCTCAAAGGCTGACATAAGAGTTGGGTTTTCTCTGCATCAAAGTAAAAAAAAAATCTCTTTCTCTAAAACATGTTCAAGTTCCAGATGTTCTAGAACTGCACCTCCCCAAATTCCCAATTGAGTTTGTCCGTGAGTGACTGAAATAATTATTAAGTTTAATAAGAGATAAAGGCAACTTGTAAGATACTCTCTAATCAAAACTTAACTTGTTCTGGACTGTGCCTTTGTTTTCTCCTTTCCTCTTAAAAAACCCAACAAGCAAAAATGGGCACATTATATCTGACACCAAACAAAACAAAACAAAACAAAACAGCTTGTCAGTACTTACATAATCCTGCCTAGAGCCTTTCTGCAAAAGAATTCACCAATAAAACAAAATATTACAATGAGCTAACTGAGAAATTAAATATCAGTTCCATGAAATATTGGGAACTTTTAATAAATCATTCCAGTATTTAAGGAATCCTGGAATAAACCCCCAATTTTTCTACTAATCCTTTAACTATCCACTAATTTTAAGGATTTTGTCTTTAATCTGAATATTTTATAGCTTCTGTTTTAATTGTTGTAAATTCCTTTGGATACTTGTGAAAAAAGATAGGTTATAGACTGATTGATTGAATCAATCAATCAATCTGCTAGTGGCTTGTCTATAGTCTGAAAAATCTTAGCAACTGGGTCTGTGTGCATGCGCACGCAGCATTCAAAAAATACCATTTGAACCTCTACAGCCCCGGTAAGTAAAACAGCTGAAGCGCATGAAATCCACTGTGCCGCACGAATCAGCTGAGCTGAAAAAGATGGAAATATGGGTCAGGATAGGGCGGAGGTGGGTGGGCAGGGCCGGCTGATTGTTGGAACTACTGGTTTGCTAGAACCGGTCCAAACTGGCAGCAGCCCACCATGCTTACAAATACTTCATAACTCCCAAGTTCCTCTCAAACAGACAGAGCAAAAATTGGTGATGTTTGCACTGTAGGCGGCTGCAGCCAATTTATAGGGCAAAACTGTGTGATTTGAGTCACTGTAAGAGCTCAGGCATCCATTTCCTTCATTAACAACAATGGAATCCCCAATTTCAAAACTGGACCTTGCCCTGGCATATTTTGAATGTGGCTTTCAACATGTTAAGCCGAGTGTGACTCTCAGCCCAACAGAAATAGTACATTTCTGTCCCATCATGATTCTTCACTGATTTGGCACTATAGAAACAAATGAACAAACCAAATCTGAGCCATTGAGATCAAATTATAGTCTTTTGTAGACAGCCAGTCAGTCACAATCTGGGCCTCTATTTCAACTACCTTTGTGTGGCAGGCTGCCTGACACTTTTTTTAACAGCTTGCAGCCTAGAATTTAGCTCAGTTACATGCCTGCAAATGATTAAAATGAGGAAAAAAATAGGAAGGAGGGAGGGAGAGGGAGAAAAGGGCTATAAATGAACAGTTTCATTGTGCAGTCACTTCAGACTCACAACTTCAGTAGATTAATCACACAAATCCATCCAATCTAAGTGTAAATATCATGAAAATGTCTAGAATAAAATTTAGCTAAAAAGTGTGGTTGTTTATCCTATGATCTAAGTTTGGACATTGTACAAAATTTAATCACAGCCCCTGTCAAAAGGTTTATATATATATTTAAAAAATGTATCTATAGCTCACAGTAATGTAGATAGATCACAGTGTGATCAGTAAGCTGACTTGTGGTACATAAAAATTCCCACTGTTGCAAGCACTAGTATTCTACATTATGGCATGGAAATTTCAAAAACTCAAAGTAGTTTTTAAACATGATCTTTAGCAGAACCCAGAGGCATCTCGCAGAACCCTAAATCGAGAAAGGGTGATACTTTGGAGTATCATGAAAGAGTTTAAGGCCTCTGTTAAAAAAAGGGGAGGCTACAATATGTTCATTTTTACAAGAGTTGTTGCTTAGCAATAAATATGGGATAACTGCATGTTGGCTGGTAACATAAAAGTAACAAGCCTTTACAATTTCTATACTATTGTATTTCTGTCGAAAACCAAGGCACTTCTGGGTTGAAAGGATTAGTCGGTGACATCACTATTGCCCAGGGGATGCATGAGAAGGCTCCTTTCATGTCCCTGGTATTTTCCCACCAAAGTGGTACCTATTTATCTACTTGCATTTGCATGCTTCTGAACTATCTGAAATGGTATAAGGTCTTGGACTAGAAGACTTCAAGATCCCTTCCAGTTCTATTTTGATTGACTGATTGATTGCTAGTTGAGCAGGAACTCGGATAAATTGGTGGGAGATCATTCCATCATGTGGCTCATACTCTTGGGTTTTGAACTGCCCAGCTGTAGACCTCTTAATGGTCTTTTGACTCAGCGCTGTCTTAGCCACTGTGCCCTCCTAATTTCTATGGATAACATTCTTTTCCCATGCAAATTTTGTTTGATCAGATGTGAGCTGATTACATTAACGTAGAGAACCCCCTGAGAAATTCACAAAAATAAAAAATACAAATTTCAAGAACATAACATGGAAATAAGTATCTGTTTTTGAAGTAATTGTAATAGTAATTAGACCAGTATGGAGTGGGGTATGATAACTTAAGGATCTGTCACAAAGGAAAGGGGATTAATTTATTATTCCAAGCATCAGGGGCAGGGCAAGAATGGGTGGAAGCTTGTTAAAAAGAGATTGAATCTAGAAATAAGGATAATTTTTCTGACAGAGAGAAAAATTAATCAATGGAATATTTTGCCTCCCAGAGTGGTGGGTGCTCCATCCTTGGAGGTTTTCAAGAGTATACTGTATAACCATTTGAGTGGGATTGTATAAAATCTTCTGACTTGAGCACAGGGTTGGACCAACAGAAATTAGCCCTAGAATTTACTACTTCTGGCTATTACACAGCCCAATATAAATACCCCAATAAGTTAAGATTACTAAACTAAATGGCTTCACTAGATATCTAAACAACATAGTGGTTAGGTAGATTTCAAAAGCCAATATGATTTATTTTCTAATGGCTGTGAAATAGACAAATAAATAGGTCAATCAAGCTAAAATCATAAAGTATTTAAATGCCTCATACTGATTTATGTAACATCTACTTAGAACTGTGGGAATAAACTTTGACTTCAGTATTGGGTAATGATTAGTCTAAGACCTTATACATACATGTCTGCCTAAGAGTCACTGAGATAAGCAGGGAAATTAAAAACAAACACCAGGAACAATTAAGCAGCTCAGACAATTGTAAACAGTTCTGTGTGCTATATCTAATTATTGTAATCCACAATGTGAATGCTTACTATGTACGAAATTCTCAATAAAAGGGAGCACTAGAATTTGCTCTGGGCTCCCATCCCGAGTACACCAGCCTCTGTGTCTCATTCTTTCCATGGGAGACCACCACAAGAACATTCTTATAAAACATTTTTTAAAATGAAAGTTCACCATACATAGAATTCCAGGTTAGTCTGAGGTTTTATAGCACCAGTTCAATATGACAAAGTCAGTATGGAATTAGATACTTTTCATTTATTTAACAGACCACACACGTTATCCTTCTGGTGGCCTTATGTCAATCTCCAAGGGAAATTGTATATAGAAGGTACAACTAAGGCAGAGATTACTATACAGTAATAACTTCAAGGAAGAAGCAAGACTCATACCAGCACTCAACTTCTCATTTATATTACAACCTTTTTTTTTTAGGATACTACAAGTAAACATGTCTATCCCTCTTGGAAAAGAAATCATGCCAGATGCCTGGAGAACAGACTAATATATAAATATAATATATGGCTATATCTTCTGCTCAAGATATAAATGCAGTATCTTCTACGGCTATAGATCTACTACTGTATTACAAATGAAAAGGATCAGGATACCTGGGCAATTATCTATTTACCTCTTGCCAAGTCAAAACTGAAAACACTCTTGAATGCCTTTAAGCAGTCTTTCCAAACCAGACATCTTCCAGAATTCCCAGTATAAGAATGGTCAGAACTCCCAGTCAAAGACCTTTCTTGCTGGGGAATGCTGAGCACTGCAGTCCTCCACATCTGGAAAGGAGCCAGGTTGGGGAAAGATATCTTTGGCCATGCAAGAAGACACTTCCTAGCAAGTCTTACAAATGTCAACAGCAGACCAATTATAAATACTGCAGCCTCCGTGAAAACAATAATTACCGTAAATCATCATGCTAAATCAGATCTTAAGGAAATTATTTGTGGCAACCTATGTAGAGTTTTCATCACTCCAAACAGGCACCGGAGAAGCCATTTTATTAGCTGTCTACCTTGCCAAAACGGCTATACATATATAGTAAAATAAAATTCCCTTCTCACCCTTAGGGGTGTTCTGTATATATAAAAACAGATAAACGAAGATCATTAGACTAGCATTCTAACAGGCCAAATCCAAGACACCAATGAGTTGGAAATACAGCAAGAAATGAAATAAACAACAGAATCAATGACTATTCCATCAGCACATAATGCATCATTTATTTTAGCTCGTGCAGAGCACATGGGCTATCATGCATTTGCTTCCTTCAGAGATCTCATCTGGCCTTAGAATGAAAGCTAGCTGGGTGACTTTGGGCCGGTCATCTCCTTCAGCCCAACTCATTTCATTAATATGGTTGTTCTAGGGAGCAGAATGCTTCATCCTCCCTTCCAATATTTCATTACCATATATTACGTGTGACACACACAAGCACATGACAGCAGTTTCCCCGCCATTCTCACACTCAGCTCCAGTCATGAATGAAGCAGACATAAGCCATTCTTAACTGTGAAGGTTGTCATTAAATCTCTTTCTTCCTCTTATTCCCACACTGCCTAAAGGCAGCCTTGAGGTGAATAAAATATGTTTTGTCCCCTATTATCTTGGAGGAAAGTCAGTAACTAGAAGTAACTTGGGAGACAGCAATAAGAATAGGATAGGAATTGACAAGAGACAGTTCCATGTGGACACCCTACCAAGGAGAGGTGGAGGACCATAACTCAGGAGAAAGGAGTGTTTTCCTAAACGCATCCTCTGTTTTGCCTTTCTATCCTCCATATGCAACATTGGGCATCAAAAGTGTTAAGACGGTAGCCACAACCATCTAATCAAATTCCACCCCTTTTTTTACAAGCATCATCTTGACTTTTTTGGATGGTCACCATGTTGACTTTTGAGTTGCTGTGGCCACCCAAGCCCCAATTTTCTTGTCTTGCCTTTTCAGTTGCAACTTTACCCTAGCCATTATCCTTATTGACAATCCAAATATAATGTTCACATGTGGCTTTTGCATGTCCAAGGCATTTAATACACCAAAGTAGCTGGTCATCTTGATAAAACAAGATTGACTGATGAAATTCAATCAAGGGAGGACCTTCTCATGTACAACTTGGGGTAGGTCTATAGCAGGAGTCAGCAACCTTAAACACTCAAAGAACTATTTGGACCAATTTCCTAAAGAAAAGAAAATACCAGGGGCCACAAAGATCTTAATCGGAAGCCCCCTTCCCCCCATTTAATTCTGGAGCTGACCCAGAAGTCCGGTTCCCCTACCATAGCGTCTCCTCCTAGCATGGTGTTTTTTTTCGTCTACCTGTCTTAACCGAAAGACCTATCAATTGTGGAGCCGACTGGAAAACCTGCCCCTTGCCATAGTCTCCTCCTGGCATGCTGCATTCACCCCTCCCCCTGCCAACCAGCTCTTCTCAAAATTGTGGCTCCGATTGGCGACAGGGAACCACAGAAGAGGGATGAAAGAGCCGTATGCGGCTCTGGAACCACAGGTTGCTGACCTCTGTGTTGGGTGTACCCATCTTTCCTCACTCACTGATTTACAGGGCATCCAGACAATATATCATCCACCTGTGACCCCTTCTGTCTTCTGCCACTTTTTCTTCCATCTTTCTGACATACATGGGGGAAAGAGTGTTAAGGAAGGAACTGGCCCCATCAACACACAATGGCTTTTCTTCTATAGGGCCAGGATTTGCCTGCCTGAAGGCAATCCTTTGGACTTGACCCTTCTTCCATTCTCTTCAATTCCTTGGATATACAATTGACACTCAACTTGCAAGCATTTGTTTAAAGACCGTTCAAAGTTACAACGGCACCCCCCCAAAAAGTGACTTACGGTCATTTATCACACACTTATGACCACTGCAAGCATCCTCATGGTCACGTGATCAAAATTCAGATGCTTGGTAATTGTCTCATCTTTACGATGGTTTTGTGTCCCAGGGTTACGTGACCATCTTTTTGTGACCTTCTGACATGCAAAATCAATGGGGAAGCCAGATTCCTTTAACAACCATGTTACTAACTTAACAACCGCAGCGACTCACTTAACAACTGCGGCAAGAAAGGTCATAAAATGGGAGAAAACTTACATAAAACTGTCTCGCTTAGCAACAGGAGGTTTGAGCTCAATTGTGATCATAAGTCGAGGACTACCTGTATGGTTTGTTATACAGCGGGGGGGGGGGGGGGTCCCCAACCACAGGCAGTGGACTGGTACCGGTTCATGGCCTGTTGGGAACCAGGCTTTGGAAGTAGCGGGCGAGTGCGCCAAGCTTCATTTGCTCATGCGCGGGATCTGGACCGCACATGCGAAAACATCCCTTTTCCCCCTGCCACTGCCAGTCTATAGAACCAGAAAAGTTGCAGACTGCTGTTCTACCCCTTGTTCAGTGGGTGGGATTCAAAAATTTTTACTACCGGTTCTGTGGGCGTGCGTGGTGGGCGTGGCTTGGCGGGTGTGACGAGGAGGAGACTGTACAATCTCCATTCCCACCCCACTCCAGGGGGAAGGTAACCGCCGGTTCTCCGAACTACTCAAAATTCCCGCTACCTGTAGTTCTCCAGAACTGGTCAGAACCTGAATACCACCACCTCTGCCCTTGTTCCTGGGAAGCCTATTGGACCTTGTTCTATCTGCAGTGCTCTTGCTGCAGTGCCACAACCTCACAACTCCGGAATGGGATACGGTTAAGTGCTTTTTTAGGGGCCTCCTTCTGCTTAGGATCCACCCCTTTAAACAACTATCTGGCAGGCAGAATTTCAAGAGGTGAAGCTGGCCTCCTTCTGCTTAGGATCCACCCCTTTAAACAACTATCTGGCAGGCAGAATTTCAACAGGTGAATCCGGTCCCGGTCCTAGCCCATCAACCTGTTGGATTCCTTCCCCCCCCCTCCCGCCCCGGCCACCCTGTCCTTGAAAGCAGCCGAGCCAGTCTCCGTCCCCCAGCCTGCCCCTTACCGGCGAAGTTCTTGGTGAAGACCAGCGTGACCAGGAGAATCGGGATGAGGACGGTGCCGATGGTGACCACGCGGTCGAAAGGCAGCTCGAGCTTCAGCTGCAGGAGGAGCGCGGCCAGCGAGCCCGCCTTCTCGTCTTGCTGTCCGGGCAGGATCAACTCCTTCAGCTTCTCCCCAGCCAGCAGCGCCGTTGCCATGTCCGGATGATTTTCGATGATGTGTTGCATAAGCGGCGGCGGCGGCGGCGGGTCGGAGGGCACTCACCGGGGCTCCCAAGTAAGCCGGGGCAACGGCGCCGTCGCCTCCCGCCGGAGAAGAGCCGGAGCCCGGGGTGGTGGTGGGCTCAGCCTGCGGGGGGAGGAGACAAATGAATGTGGCTGGGGCTGAGGAGGAAGAGGAGGCACCATGTTCTTTTGGCGAGGCAGCGCGATCTCTATTGAGACTGCGGCACCGAGGCCGGGAAGGTTTCCTGAACACCCCGCCTTCCTTCCCGTCTCTTTCCCTTCGGTAAAACCGGGCCTGAGACGACGGCGAGGCTGGAGCCAAACGGCCAGTTGCCAAGCCGGCCTACAGCCCAGGAAAGGTCTGCCGCAAGCAAGGCGACCGGGGTGGGTGGATGGAGGAGGAAGGCCACCCTCTTCCCCTCACCAACTGAGAGGGAAGAGGTTTCAAACGGGGATCCCGAGCAAAGCCCAAGCGGGCGTTTTGCTGAGGTAAAAAGGGCGAGAGCGGTAAGAAAGAAAGAAATATGGGGTCGGGGGTGGGGGAAAGGAGGCTTACTGAGGACCTGGAGTCGCCCTTAGTTACCTTGTGAAGTTTGAGGGGGCCAGGGAGGCTCTCCCGGTCCTCGGAGGGAGCGAAAAGCCGGCGCGCGAAAGCCCCGGTAGGCATGAAATTGACGGATGCTGCGGCAGCGGGAGAGAAAGGATCGCCGGCCAAGAATTTCTCCTCTTGGTCCAAAAGGGAGCCTGTCCCGCCACCCAGCGTGGAGTCGCCTTCCCCTCTCCTCGGATGAAACAAACGAACCCACAAAACAACAACAACCCTGTGAGGACGGCCGATTTCTTTGGAGCTCAAAGTTATGGCGGCGCAGACGCGGAATTTCCCCTCAGAGGCAGCGCGCGGAGCTCAGCCAGGCAAGCGAGGGAGGCTGTTGCTGCTGCTCCTGCGGCACTCGTGGCGGGAAGGATGCCCGGAGGCGCGTTTAGTCCCGGCAGACGGTGGCGGCGAGAGGTCCTTTAAGGTCTTCGCCTCCACATCTGGAATTCGCCTCGCCTAGCAGCCCGCGGGAGGCGGGGCTGGCGGCTTTGCAACCGGGCCGGGCGGCGGAACCGGGAGGGGGCGGCAACGGTCGCCTTGCACCACAGCAGCAGCTTGCCGAGTCACTCGACGCACCCCCCGCTGCTGGGTTCATTGCGGCGGGACGGCAAGGAAAGGTCGGGCCCGGTCCTGCGGCTGCGGCTCAACTGTGGTCGCGGCGGCGGCGGCGGCCGCGGCCAAGCGCTTTCCTCAAAAGGATTGATTTCCATTCCCACGACCTGCCTCCCGCACCCCCCTGATTTTGGAAGCTGGAGGGGGGAAAAAGGCGTGGAAGGAAGGAAAATGCAGCGCCCGACGGCTGTGAAACCTCGTTAGAGCAAATGCAGCTGGCGACTTGCTATTTTTTTTCCCCTCAGGTTGCCCTGTTCTCTCTCTCTCTCTCTCTCTCTCTCTCTCTCTCCCCCCCCCCCGCTCGAGTTCCTCTCATTACTGGCGCGCTACTTCATTCAGTTCTTCTGCAGCTTCACCCAGAAATTAATTCCAGCCTTCGATGGCATTCAGGCGCATGCGCCAAATGAGCGGTTCGAACCTCTGGTCTAGGGCTTCTTGGAATAGATTTAGATGCAAAAAAAAAAAAGCATTGCTGGATATTCCTCTCTGGCAAATGTTGCCTGAAACTTAAGGCAGAATCCAGGCACTGTAGGGCATACGGGCCAGTGCTCAAGGTTTAAAGAAATAGGCCGGATTAAATTACAATACAACCAAAATGGGTTTTAAACTCTTATTATCTCTAGAATGGATTGGCCCATCCATTAAACCAGGACAGTTAGGATTGGTTATTGGCTTAGTTAATGTGAATAGACTCTTTGCTCTACTCCAGCTCGGAGCGTCTGCTTTCTGTCCCCCCCCCCCCCCCCCCCGCTTTTCCTATGCAAAGACAGCCCCACGCAGCCCAAGAGCATCGCACAAAAGGTTTTGTTGGTACACTCCAGCTCTTTTAAACTGGTTTTTGTCACTTTTTCACAATGCAAATCCAGCTCCATGTAGCCCAGCAGTGACATACCTCATAAACAGATTGGGGGTGGGTGGGGGGAAAACAATGCCAAAGGTCAGCTGGGGTGGTGGAGCACAGGTAGCAGGGACCAAACGGACAGATGGGAGACTGGCCAATGGGAAGAATTGCAGCACTGTTAGATGGCAAATGCGGGTGGGCTGCAAGAGCCAGAATTTTGATCACATGACCGTGGGGGGGGGGGCGCTACAGTGGTTGTAACTTTGGGCATGGGCCGAAAGTCCCTTTGTTCATTACCACCGTAAATTTGAACAGTTGCTGAACAAATGTTGCAAAGTGAGGACTACGTGTACATGTATTGCAAAGGTGGATCTTTTGCTGGACTGATTTGTGGCTACCTTCTTGACTTAATTCAGTGGTGGTATGCTACCAGTTCAGCCTGGTTGGACCCAAAAAAGCCTCAGATGATCAGCTAAGAGGAGGAAAAAAACCCTCATTAGCTTTGGAGAAAGAAAAGCGCAGGATCAGCCCTCCCACCCATCCCTGCACTTTTCTCTTCATTATCCTCTCTGCTGGTGTGTGGAAAGCTACGCATGCGCGTTAGGTACGGGCACGTTAGGTGCATGCATGTTGCGTGCACGATCAGCAAACCAGTACTGGAACGGCTGACTGAATTGATCCGCTTCCCGTGGACATCTCTGTACCACAAACACTTAAGAGGCATGACCCACTCAAAATAAATGTATGAATATTTCAGTTAAAAATACATTTATGGTTATCACTTCAGGAAGGTTAGCAAACCACTTCTACAGCTCTGGGACTACACCCACCTTCAGTCTGAAGCAGCCTTAAAAAAAGAGGATCTGGCACATGCAAGCGGATCAGTGAGAGAATGGATGAAGGACAGCTATAGGGATTTTGAGCAGCTGAGACATTAAACCCCATAGAAATTATGTGGCAGGACTGGAAATAAACAGTTAATGTCAGGAGACTCAAATATTATTGAGTTGAATGGGCCAAAAATTCTTATACCTGGATATAAAACACCAGTTAAAGAAAACATTTTAATTTATAGTTATTTCAGCTAAAAGTCATGTAGCTAGTTTAAGAATTTTAAGAGTGGAACTATTTTGTCAAACACACATTACAAATTAGATGACTGTGAAGTAATTTTTTTACGGTACTACAATTGTATCATATATCATGCATTTGTATTTCCACTATGGTAATTTTCTCTGCTTCAGAATAAACTGTTTTGTGCAATCATTTATGTTCAAAGCATTCATGTTCAATGAACTTCTTGTACTGATAAAAACACAACTCATGTAACTAACTCTACTGTATGGACGTTAGCTATCTTGTTTTCTTTGTGACAAATATGTTCTGAAATGTTTTTTCAGTGTAATACCAATAGCTGCAGTCTTGGGACTTCCCATGTAATTTCCATATAAAACCTGCTTCATTTTTTGGAAATTAACTGAGATAGGCTTGGTGTTCACATTAGAGACAGAGCTGAACACAATTCTTTAAATTCTACATAATCATTAGATCCACTTATTCTTCAAATTACAACTTTTAATTGTTCTGAAAAGCCATAAATTACATTCCACAGTGTGATGTATTAAGGCAATTCCAGTGTTGGAGTTTCATTTGGTCCATCATCCCAGGCATATTTGGAGGTGGTTCTAGTTTTAGATTCTTGCTTTTGTTATCCATTATGACTAGACTACATCTTTTTAATTATGGAATATTATGTCATTTGGTGTTGTATTCCAAAATAATGATACACCAAAGTGCTGTATCTATCATATTTTGCATTATACATCTTTTATAGTGCATATTCCCTAGATTGAGATTCTTCATACTTATATGAAATTCTAATCTATGAGAACTTGATGAGGTTCTACAAGAGACTAAGAGCAAAATGGAAAAGTTCATTCAAACACAGCCAAATTCTCTACCAGGAAACTGCTGATTTCTGCGTTGTAGCAGCGTCAGTATCAATGGAAGTCATTGCTTCAGAAGATCATCTTTTCAGAAAGAGAAACCCAGGCCTACTGCTGCTGTTAGTCATGAGGTCCACAGCTTGATGTGCCTCTGATTCTTCCTCAGCTGATTCATAAAAACCAGGTCATACTGGCTAGGTGTCAGGTATTCTACCTTCAGCATACTTTGCTGGCATCCTGCCATAAAATGTGTGTGTGGGGGAGAGAGATTAGGATTGGTCAAGGGTGGATGGCCAGGGGGAGAGGAAAAAACACAGGCTTTGTGAGGAAATATTCAGATCCAGCTTTGCTAATAACTGCTTGACTTTAGTAAATCTTTCATTTCAAAAATGGAGTTGAGCTTTGGTGGGATTCATTTTTTTTTACTACCGGATCTAGGAGCGTGGCTTGGTGGGCATAGCAGAGAAAGGATCCTGTAAAATCTCCAGTCAGAGGTGGTATTTGCTGGTTGTCCAAACTACTCAAAATTTCTGCTACCAGTTCTCCAGAACTGGTCAGAACCTGCTGAATCCAACCTCTGGAGTTGAGGATCTTTCCTAAATGTTCAGATTGGGACAAGGGATTTGGGAAACCCTCTTGGATTCATACTTTTACTCTTTCTTTTGCTAACAGGAAAATGTGTGTAAGGAAAATGCAGCAACATCTACTATTTATAATATTTTGCATAGGAGATTATAATTGTACAATCCTAATTTAAAATTCTTAATTTCTCTGTTGAACCTGTAGTTTCCTAACATTTCTAGCAACATTAAGTAAGTTACTGGTAATGATAGATCCCCCCCACCCGTAAAATCTGAATCTCTTGATAATTTAATGCATAAGTTAACTACTATTCCAGTAAAACCATAGCAGAACATCTATACTTTAAAGTGATGGTAAAAAGACAATATATTATCTCCTGTGTCACTGAATGATGCATATATGGTTATTAAGGGGGAATTGCTTAGGTAACATAAAGACTTACCCAAGAACAAAATCTGCACCACTTTGCATGAATGTTACATGAATAAATCAGAATGTAATCCAGTGTCTAGAACTTGTAGTGCTGGATCTTCATATATAGGTTCCATCCAGGACATTTAGTTGCCTCTTTTCAAACCTTTGAAACCATTCTTGTAAGAAACCATAATTGTCCACACTAGTGGTGGGGTTCATTTATTTTTTTTACTACCGGTTCTGTGGGCGTGGCTTGGTGGGTGTGGCAGGGGAAGGATACTGTAAAATCTCCAGTCAGAGGTGGTATTTGCTGGTTCTCCGAACTACTCAAAATTTCCGCTACTGGTTCTCCAGAACTGGTCACAACCTGCTGAATCCAACACTGGTCCACATCATAGCTGGCCAATGGGGAAAAACAGAAATTGGCCTCCAAATTCTATCTCCTTCTTGTCAGTTAATCTATACTGATGGAACAAAAACAAAAACAGATGACTGCAATTCCTAGAGGGAATGAGGAAACCATCTGCCCCTAAGGGAGACCATGAAGTTCCAAGTGTCTCAAATGGCCAAACAGTAGCTTTCTGACTTGAGACTGGACACTGAGGTCCCACATCAGAGGTGGTATTCAGCAGCTTCTGACCAGTTCTGAACTGGTAGGGAAATTTTGCGTAGTTCGGAGAACTGGCAAATACCACCTCTGGTTGGCCCCACCCCATCCTCCCAAGTCCCAGTTGATCAGCTGGGTCTTCTTTTGTTGCCCTGCCCAGGAGAACGGAGCTGGAAAGCAGGTTAGCGGGGTGGGAAGAGAACAGGATTTGCAATAACCTTCCCCTGCCATGCCCACAGAATTGGTAGCATTTTTTTTGAATCCTACCACTGTCCCACATTTATAGTAATTATTCTCCTTCTGATAGCTAGGAAGCAGTGGGTGTGGCTTCACTAACTGCAGCCAATCAATGTTGGGAAAGTATTTTGCATGACTAAATTTAAATCTTGATTATGGTGTTGCTTCACTACATAATTTTCTGGAAGAACCAGGAAGGCAAAGTTACTTGCTCCATTCACTTCTTCCCTTAATATGGTTGAGTATCCTATGCTAGGTTGCTAATTTTAGGCACGTAAAACTTAAAACTGCCTTGAATTATTTTAGAAGAGGACAATTATTGTCTTAAAAGAGGATAGTCATGTGTGCTTGACTACATTGCATATAATACGGTGATAACTAACCCACCCCAGGGCTTAGAAAAAAATAATCATTGCAGGTAAGTCAATGATTACTGGTTATAATGCCTCTATATTTCTTGCCAGGTCTGAATATCAGTTGCTAAGGAACCTGGGATGAAAAGAGCTGTTGCATTCCTATCCTACTGTGGGTTTCCTTTAGACATCTGTTGGATGCTGTGGGAAGCCCCTTTGTTAGTTTATCTTGAGTGTGTTTTTAGATTCTAAGTGTCTTCAGCTGGAGGTCTTTCATGGTTGTGCTCTGAATGCATCATGTACAAAGGCAGGCCCACAGAGGGGGAGACATAAATAATTTAAGGAAAGTTATTTCACTTGAGTTTCTTTCATATTTGGAAATAGATGGTAACAGGGCAAAAATCCTGTTACAGAGAGAAGACATCAAATTACACCGGACTGATACTACATAGGTGGTGAAATTTCCATTTGTCAGAAATGGTCTATGGGTTGGTGTATGTAGCCCAGAAATAAAACGTTGGATTGCACAGCAATGAACATGAGCCAAATATGGAAAAGCAAGGATATCTGCCTGGAAACCAGGGTGGATAAAATCAATTAAAAATAATTAAAAGAATCAGATTAAAAATTGGATTTATTTTTATCAAATTTATTTTAATAAAATGCTTTTAGAGTAAAAAAAATCTATCTAATTTTGGATGAAATGGAGCTTAGTTATGTAGCACGAGGCTGTATATTCTGCAATATTGGGACTTAACAGCAGGTCAGAGGAAGAGCTGCTGAGGAACAGAGATGAAATTTAGATCAGTCCGCTCTATTGTGTTCCCTATCGTTATCTATGGCTGTGAAAGTTGGACTTTAAACAAGCAAGACAGGAAGAAAATCAACTCGTTTGAGCTGTGGTGGTAGATGAGGCTCCTGTGTATTCCTTAAGACAGCAAAGGTAAGGAACAAGCATGTACCAGACAGAGTGCATAACACTTGACATATTACTCAAAGGAAAAAAAAATCACAAAATTGTTTCTTGTTTATTTGACCATATCCTGCGTGGGAATTCACTGGAGAAAGCAATTATATTGGGAAGAGTTAGCAATAAAGCAGGCAGGTTGTCAAAAAATACGCAGGCTGTTTTTTTAGATCTTGAATTCTCCATTTTCTTTCCCTCTTTTCCCTTTTCTTCATCAACTAAAATTATTTGTCCATTAAAGATGGCTTCTTCTTCATCCCAGCTTTCTTGTTGCATTTCCTGATAGGTAGAAATCGCCATTTCTAAGAAGTGAAAAACAAATCCAGAAAAGCCCTTGCCTTCTTGTTCCTCTTTTAGCTTTTTAAATTCCATTTTCAATTCTTCCACAGATAACATCATTGTGAGATATATATATTTTTAAACAATCTAAATGTTTTTAGTCTTTCAAAAAATAGTTTACAAAAGTCCCAAAGTCATCAAGCAATCCAAATCAACACAAACTGTTTCATTTAGCACTTTCTTCTTTTAATACTTTTTCTTCCTGGGGTAGAGTTCAATTACACAATTCCAAAATGATTTTTTAGAAGTCTTATTGCAGTTAATCTCTGATCTTATAAACTCCAAGCAGCTTCCTCCAGTAGAATCTTAATATAAAATCATTTACCTCTCCCTTCCCACTTATAGCAAAAAGATTTTGATTTTTAAATATCAACGTTCAGAAATCTTTAATGTCCCCTTGGCTTTAATTTTCAAAATTAGTTACCTTCTGTTGCCAAAGCGGCTGTTTCCGGTTTTCCATTGCTATCATCGTAGGGAAGGAGAGTGAAGAAAAAAAAACTTTACCTTTTTACTTTCATCCGCAGCTTTTTACGATCTTCTTGGGAAACAATGTATCCTTTAGAGAGCTAGATTTCCAGGGTGTTCAGATGTTACTTATTGTCCCGGTTCAGCCAAAAACTTTCACTTTTTCAACTTCCTCCTGCACAAACTTGTCCGGCTGAGAAGTTCTTTGTGGTGGCCATTGCTGACCGCCGCTCTACCGCCTTTGGAAAAGGGAGTTTAGCCGGCTGAGGAAGGGGGTTGCGATGCCCCCGGACCCCTGCCCGGATCTCCCCTGTCTTCAGTTATCCCTACAGGATAACTATAGCCTCCAAATCCAGCTGGATCGGAGGCACTCCAGCAGCGAGCACAGCAGGGATCGTGCACAAACACGAATTCCTGCCACCTCCGAAGCCTGACAAACCAGAACTCTAAAAAACCAAGGAAGGGAAAAATAAGGTGAAAAATCGATATAATATCAGAAAGCAACAGAAAAGAGGAATACAACAGAGAGGGGAGATTAAAAGGATGGAGATTGAGAGATTGGGGGGGGGGGTAAAAAGGCTAGATTCGACAAGAAAGGAAGGGAAAAAGGGAAGAGAAGTTATAAAGGCTTAAAACAAGATGTTAAAGAACAGGGGTTTTTTTTAGAGACAAAGGGTAAACTACAATTTAAAAAGAGATTCTGCAAAAGCACACAAGATTGTATCGTAGTATTTGTATTTGAAATAGAGTTAAAAAATTGGAATATTATATGTGTTAATAGAATATTGTAGGGAATGTGTAAAATGTCTAAGATTTAATAATACAGTTTAATTAATTAATTTATTATGGAACATTGTTTTTACTATACTATAAGCTTATTACATTTTTTATTTTAAAATGTTACATAGAATGTACTAAGCAGAATCAGAATGGAAATTATGTATTATTTTAAGTGTTAAATTTGGGGGAAAGATAGAAAGGCGTCATACTTCAACCACTGATTACAGGAAAAATTTTGTATTAAAGAGAAAAGAAAGACAATTGAAAAAGAACGGACAAAAGATACAAGTATAATGATTTAAACTGAGATGAAGTAAATAAAATAGAATCAAGAGAGTGAAAAGAGGGGAGAAGATATATAGAAAATATAGAATGTTAAATTAAGATTGAAATAGTATATAAGGTGAGCATGAATTTGATTTATGTCTGTAGAAAAAGATGTAACCCGGGGTTAAGTCGCTTTCTAAAAAGAAGTTTTATGTTTTCATGTTACGTGTTTTGTTTGTTTGTTTATTGAGAATTAAGAATGTTGGATGAGAACATATGAAATCGTAAAAAAGACAGATGAAAGTATAAATTTAATAAATAAAATTGAATAGAAGTAAAGGGAAAAATAGTGAGAAGTTGGAAAAAGTAATAAGATAAAGTTGAATACATAAGATGCATATTAAATTGTGTTTGTATGGAAATGTGATAATTTGAAACTATGCTGTACTTAAATAAGATGTTTTATTTGCTTTGTTAAAAGATGCTTTATGTTCTCACATTTTATGTTTTGTTTGTTTGTGTATTGTCTTTGAAAATTAATAAAATCTGTTTTAAAAAAAAATACTGGAGGCTGGACTCCATCGAAGCTGACATGAGCCACAACATAGAAAAAAAAAATCAAATAAGTAGTGCAAGGATCAGAAGACGTGGACTGACGCGCAGAATCATCAAGAATCGGATGTGACTGAATGGGTAACATCATCATCTTGCTTGCTATTCTACTTTCTGACCAAAGTAACACAGGAACATCATGGCAAAGTGTTCCTTTAAATATAAAGACTATCCCAAACTGAACTGAACTTTGACAATTCACTAGTAGAAGTATGGGAGCAATTTGCCACTAACTTGTTCCAAGTCATCCCCACACTTTCTCCTTTAGACCATAGCACTACGTATTCTTCCGTTCAAGCACTAATCGAGTCAAGCAGTCCAACTCTGCTTCATTTTTGTTCTGAGATCATTTCAAGTTGGCCATACACTTTTATCTAGCTGGGAAACTACTGTCGAGATATAGATCCGCTAGCAATATTTATGTGAAATTGAAGGATCTCAGAACAGGCTAAGTCTGGTTTGCCATGAAGAAAATAAGATGTAGTACTTTATTGTTCATTCTTAATAACTACAGGGCAAAAGATACATGAAAAATGCTTTAATAATATTTATCGTTATGGCATAAAAAATACAGCAACAATGAAACCATAATTATAACTCAATAAGCCCTCTGTTTTATAGTATATTCTTTTAAGCAACCAAGAAAACAAATTTTTGTGTATTTTTTTAAAGGAAATAAAGTCACAGTCTGGAAAAGTGGTCTGGAGGTACTTCTATTTAACTGCACCTGCAGATTAACAAAATAAAACAAGAAATAAACCACAAGAATTGGAGAAATAATGTTTCAGTCCAAACAGTTAATCCAGTATCCTGGAAATGATACCTATAACTAAAGGCAACATATGCAATATTTGTTTTACTAGCCAACATTGATTTAATCATAAATGTTTAGACAGTGTCATGCATTCCAAAGTAATTGTTTTTCTGCAACTGTGAGACTCCATCTATACATTTGCACATAAAGCATTGAAAGAGCTCTAATTAACAGGGGAACCGCCAGGAAATAATAAAGGAAACAAAGACATTGTCTTAAGATTAAGGATGTATTCTAATGCGAGAATAAGAACTTAGGCATTGATGGTTGTCCTGAAGTGCAAAGAGATTGATCTTGGGGTTGTCCACCAATTATGAAAAAAATTATAATTATTTGCTGAAGTCTCTATTTGTGAGTGGTGCAAATCGACTATCTGATCAAAGTAGTTATTTCTAGCAGACAGATTGACAGAGTAAATATGGAGCACACCAATGCCATATATGCACTATGAAAGGAAAAAGTGGGACCTTATGTAACCGTATTGATTAATTACAGCATTGTCTGAAACAATTTGAACAATATGATATCAGAGGAAATCTTCAAAGACTCTGAATATCTATTCTAATTCTTGATATCCTGCAATACTTCCAGTATGAATCATTAGATATGAGGAGGTGAGGAGGTAAAAAGTGTAGTCCTCATATAGCAATGAAGACCTGCATCAGGGAAAGCACAAAGTTACATCGTCAATGAGAATTAACTATCAGGGAAGGGACTCCACAATCTAGGTGGGATAGAAAGATGAGAGCTGTATGACATCTGAACCCAAGGGGACAATGCACAGGTAGGTGGAAGATGACACAGGTCATCACTCTTTCTGCCAGGAAGATACTATATGCAAGAATCTCTATCATACACTGTCTTGCAGTTTTAGTATCAATTATATTTTTTTTAAAAAAATTCCAGCCTTCCTCTAATAACATTAAATATCTTCAAGAACTAGAGGTAGTAAGAAATTTTTTTTTTTTAAAAAAAACAGCTGACCTTGAATCTAAAGTCATGTAAAATGTGTTATTTGCTAAGAAAGCTAACTACACTATGACCCATCTTGCCAAGAAAACTGCAGAGACAAATTCAGGCAGTTGCCAGGAATCAACACTTGACCTGAAGGTATTGAAACAAGACTAAATATATATCAAAATAAAGTAAGAGGAGGTGAAGGAAAGAAAATATTTTAGGAAAATTGAAAACTCTGAGAATGGATACATTATGGTTTCTTGTGGTCAAAACAAATTAAGGTGGCTCAGCATAAAGCAAGACTAATGCATCATATGTACCCCTATGAAGAATTATGAAAGGTCTAGAAAATTGTGAATGGATTGTGCATAGGTGCATTGGATATCCCAAGGAAGTACAAAATCCTATAAAAACATGACACCACTACAAACTGTAACCCTATGTATCTCAGTTCACATATGCAAGAAGATTTGGGAGTGTAGACCACCTTCTCTGTCCTAATAGAGCAGAGATGTCAAACTCATGTCATCACATGACGTATCATGACTTTTTTCCCCTTTGCTAAACCGGGCATAGGTGTGGCCAGAGTGTGATGCATCCAGCCCCCCGGGACATGAGTTTGACAGCCCTGTAATAGAGCTTTACTCACTCTTTCTGATGGTCTCCAATATAGATCTCTAGAGAACACACAAAATAAAAGCCTTAAATTATTATTTAATGATTCATCCATGACCACTTATTTCTTCATCAGTAATGTTGAAAATACACTCACTTTGTCTGATTTTCAAATTCTTGAGGCAAGTCACAGCCAATGTAAACATCATTCATTAGACTGTACTCCAACAGAGCATTAAAGCAGGGATCCTGCCCAAAGGATAAGAGGATTATAAAAGTTGTTCAACCTACTGTACCACAAAATAGCCATAGATATTTCTCTGGTTTATATTCCTTACTATTAGCAGGCTTAAATAAGAATACATTTAGGACATTATATGCAGCTGATTTTCACGTAACACTGTGTTGCTAGGATACTTAACATGGCAGTGTAGGAGCTGAGCTGTAGCAAGCGTAGTCTAACTTCTTATAATTTATATGTAACTAAATCCTGTTAAAAGTCTTTACAGGCTTTTAGAACATTTATAATTTCACCGAGATAAATTACATGTTTCCTGGGTTTTTTTTTTTTGAAAGACTTGATTTGGCAACTATCCAAGAAGTTCAGCAGAACAGTTAATAAAGGTTGCTATAACTAGAAAGTAGTGTTTCAAGATCTGAACTAGCATTTGAAAGCCATAAAGGCAATATGAAAAGATTATTTGTTCATCTCTATAGCACTATTGTTCTCTTAATTATGAAAAGTTAGAAGAAGCAAAATACAACAAAACATACTATTTAAAATTATATTAGTGTGAATTAGCACTAAACAGACAAATGGGGATCATGGCATGGAAGACTGCTGCTGCAACTGACAGCTGAACATGTCAATTAGTATTCGTTGTACACACAAAAAATATTATTAATTAAATTTATATGCTGCTCATCGCACTGTTGCAAAACTAATTGCAATACAATCTACTAACATAGTACCACATTTAGTGATAACAATGCATAGTATTGTTGCTTTTGGGGGGAAGGGAAAGTTTGTTATTAAAAATGGCATTACGTTTGATTAAAGATTTGATTATAGATTACTATATATGACATATGTTGATATCAACACTTTGTGACAACAAACATTTTTTACAGGAGAAGGCAAAAGTTTACAACTTCAGAAGTGAGGTGTTTGAGATCATTTGTGATAGCATATGTTTCTACAAGTAAACAGGAGTTCAAATGTTAACTTCCTTTGGCTCCCTGCTGTATTTTCATTTAATGAAGTTCAGACTGAGTTCACCATATTTCAGATCTCTTTTCTGCATTTAAGGATTAACGTATTTCTAAGAAAGGCTGAGATGAATCACTAACACATAACTTTTTCCCTGAACTTTAAACTAGAAATGGAGACAGGCAGCTACCAATATCTCAATGAAATTATTCTATTAATGTAATTAAATGAACATGAATTAGATAATAAGAAATTCTTACTTTGGCAAGCACATGAGGATTTCCCACAACAATGAGCAAAGCCTTGGGTCTGGTAATTGCTACATTAAAGCGCTTTGAATTAGCAAGAAAACCTAAAAAGGGCCTTTCATCGGTAAGTAGAGTTTCATTTGACCGAACCTGGAATGTAAGCACCAACCCTTTAATTCCCCCAAATATGTATAGTACTGCAAACAATTTCATAACCTGAAGTTGAATATAGCATAGTGATTAAAATGGTGGACCAGAATTAGGAGAGTTCAAGTCAATTCTGTCTTCAACCATGAAAACTCACTGGGTGAATTTCAGCTGGTTAGAATAGAAGAATAGAATAGAAATTATTTATTGGCCAAGTGTGACTGGACACACAAGGAATTTGTCTTGGTGCAAATGCTCTCAGTGTACATAAAATATACATTCATCAAGAATCATAAGGTACAACACTTAATAATAGTCGTAGGGTACAAATAAGCAATCAAATCATACTAGGAAACAGTCAATATAAATCGTAAGGATACAAGTGACAATGTTACAGTCATATAGTCACAAGTGGAAAGGGATGGGTGATAAGGAGTGATGAGAAGGTTAACAGTAATAGTGCAGACTTTGTAAATAGTTGGACAGTGTTGAGGGAATTATTTGTTTAGCAGAGTGATGGTGTTCTGGAAAAAACTCCTTGTGTCCAGTTGTTCTGGTGTGCAATGCTCTATAGTATCATTTTGAGAGTAGGAGTTGAAACAGTTTATGTCCGGGATGTGACTCTCTCTCTCAGTCCATCCTTCTAACACCAAGATGTTACTACAGGTGTTCTTGACTTACAACATTTAATGATCATTTACTGAACTGAAAAAAGTGACTTATGGCCATTTTTCAATTATGATCTTTGCAACATCTCCATGATCACGTGATCAAAATTCAGATGCTTGGTATTGGTTCATATTTATGATGGATGCAGTGTCCCCAGACCATGTTTGCAACCTTCTCGCAAGCAAAGTCAATGGGGAAGCCAGGTTCATTTAACAATCAGATTATTAATTTAGCAACTGCAGTGATTCACTTAACCACTGTGGCAAGAAAAGTCGTAAAATGAGGCAAAACTCACATAACTAATGTCACACTTAACAGAAATTTGGGGCTCAATTGAGGACTACCAGTATGGGAAAAAAGGGAACAAAATATATTATCTGTGCTGCCCTGAACTCCTGAAGGAAAAGACAGGATATTGCCATGATGTAGTAGTGGTTGTGCAGCCTCAGAGATGATTACCATGTACTTTTGAAAAGTTTCAAAGGCCAGAATGAATCATTCTCTTCCATCAAGTACTGCAAAGTGAGTTAAAATGTAAAACCTCACCAACCACAGAAATCTTGGTCTAGTAGTTTGTTGATTAACCGAACTGCGTCCTAAATAGTCAAAGGTATTTCCCCATTTAAAGTCTCAAAGGAACTTTGATACAAAGTAATAACTAATAACTGCAATCTTCAGGGTTTTATGAATAGGTATAATTAGTACAACCAACATATACTGACTACTACATTTTGTAGTAATACCCAGCTTGCAATCTTAAGCACACTGATCAGTTTCACTATGCATCCTCCAAACTGCTAATGAATAATTAGGCAGAGGATAGAACCATCAATTTCAAGTAATTGTGACAGCAGTGGTTCAAAGTATCTGGAGGACACCAGTTGCCTCTCCTGAGCTTCACTAGTCACTTACACATGTACTTTATTCTACTTCGGCCTGCTAATTTGGGGAATGAGATTGGCTTCTGAATACCATATATTCAAGTAGCACTTCACTACGTACTGCTGATATGATGATCACTGAGAATTCTTGTCCCTGAAACTCCTCTACTGAGCCAACTTTAATATCTGATAGATCCACGTTGCGTAAGAGAATTGTGATTTTTTCTACCTAAAATAAAGATACATATTATTTCACAGATAGCATAGGACTCAAAAAATAACATCATGATTTGATTAAAATGATTCAGGTATTGAAACAGTTAAACAAGTCAATCCTGAATTTTATTTTTGAAGGTTTTGAATAGTTTTCTCATTGATGTTACTTTACTACAATGTGAGTTAGAAAATAAGAAAGTTTATTGAAAGCAATTAAAATTTAAATCTACTTAAAACTAGTAAATTAGTTGCAGATCTTCAAATAAGGGTTATTTTTCTTGGTGGAATTATCCACTATTTTTTCTTCTTTTTCATGTTTATTGAATTATTCCAAAATTGGATATTTTCTACCAACTAACAAGGATTGTCTTGGATGGGGAAGCACACTTTTGTATACATATATTTTTCACTTTTTAGAAGACAATGCATATCTTGTATGAATGAGAAAAACTGAGCTAGAGAAAGCCAGGCTGCACATTAAAACATCTTTAACAATGTTTCAGATCACTATCTGCCATTACGACCTTCTACTTGAAACACTGATATTATACTTCTAAAGAAACAATTTTCTCTATACACTTTTCAAAACTATTTTTAAAGTTAGTCTCAATAAAAGGAAAATCAGGGAATTCATTTTTGATAAGTTTGTTGATAAATTTATTTTTTTCTAAAAGTAAAATGTGAACCACATCGATTATTCACCAACTAGGAAACAATGTAAATTTTGTAAACAATGTGGTTCATACAGTGTGGGTTACTGTTACACTACTCATCAGATGGATTTGCAATTGGCTAACCCTGGGGTATCAAACTCAATTTTACTGAAGGCCGCATCAGGACTGTGGCTGACCTCAGGGGGATGACTGGGTGGGTATGGCCAGCTTGACACAACTCCCCAAACTGCTGGCATATTTCCTCTTTGCACTGGGTGAAAACCACACTGGCCTTATGTTTCCTCTTTGCATTGGGTAGACCGGGCTGAAGCAATGCAGGCCGGCCCCTTACATTTTCCAGGATGACCCCGCAGGCTGGATCCAACCACATCGCGGGCCGCAACCAGCCCATGGGAATTGTGTTTGAAACCCCTGGCTAACCAACTGCACTCAATGGAACAATATCTACATGGAGGAAGCATGCAATGCAGGTTCTGTCTTAGGTGCAATACTCCTCAAATTTTTCATAAATCATTTAGATGAGGGTTAGAAGGGGGAATCATCAAACATACCAACGAAATCAAGCTGATGGAAACAGATGAAACTATTTTTTGTACTGGGTGCCTGCAAAAGCTCTTAACTTATAAGTTACTTTTTTAATCTTTATATTCTTAAATCCTATTTTTTGTCTTTGTTTAATATTTCTAAATATTACTAAAGCTAAAGTAAGCAGGAGACAATAAGCACAATGTCTTGCTCCTTGTTTCTCACAGGGTATAGATTCATTATCCATTAACAATTTATGCCTTCTGTAAAGTAGATTTTTTTTTTTTCATTTTATAAGTCTCCTAAAAGTACATAAATTCCAAAATTTCAAATAAGAACATTCAGTTCAAATTATCAAAAGTTTTCTCTGCATCTAAAAAAATTAATGCAGCTTGTTTTTCATTGTGCTGTTCAAGGTATTCCAAAATATTCAACACAAGTCCTAGCATTTTTTAATTGCCTTGTAATATCAATATCATTTAGATGAGGGTTAGAAGAATACTTTCTTGCAAAATTATTTTCAGTCTGGGAAGCTGAAAAATATATCATGGGAATTTCAAAGCCTTTGGTTTATCAATGAAGAGATTCATGAATACCATATCTCTTAACACTCCCCTCCAAGAATGTTTTTCATGTTCACATTTATAGTCTAATAATGTAACTTAGACAAACAAAACAAATTAACATTAAAATACACTATGCAATTAAAAATACCCAAACAATTATAAAAGGCTGAAGCAGAAAGCTATACCTGCTTTCGATAAGGTGCAATTATTCCAATGTCCTTTTCCGACACTGAACTGTTGATGCTTTTAACAAGAAGGCAACAGTAGCGCATCACTTGAACTGCTTCTGTAGGATTGAACCAAGAAGGATTGCAGCCCTCACGCATTTCCATACCCTAATGTTAGCAAGGCAAGAAATGAAAAACAGAGAGAACAATACTATTTCAAATACTTAACTTTATTTTCACAGTGCTTATGTTAATAACAAAAAGTCAAAACGGGCATTTAAATAGCCAGAGCTGTTCCATAAATATTACATTTACCATTCTGAGGAGACTCAGTACAATAGTGACTGAACAACATTGTAGTGCTGGAGCAATTTAAAAAAAGGGCTTTAAGTCATTCATTACAGAAAACACCCCTCTCTGAATGGATTTTAATATATGGAATTTCTACAGAAGAACTGGTCCTTAAAATTAAGCATCTCAGATTTTGAACAGTAATAGTTATTATTCTTTGCTAAAAGGAATATATCCTCCAGCCATTTTCAATTTATTCTGGATAATTTGTTTCCCAACAATAAAAATGTAATATATATTCTGCATGCTTCTCCAAATTATTTGCACAGAACCTACCCTAAAGTTTCATAATTTTCAGCAAAATGAAATTAATGATTTATTGAGTAAATAAGACGGTTGTGGAGGTGAATACAAGAGCACACAACAGATACAAACTCAATGTAAACTGCTCTAAACTTGACTGCGGAAAGTACAACTTTAGCAACAGAGTGAATGCCTGGAATGCTCTACCTGACTCTGTTCCTCAAGCCCCCACTCCTTTGACCTCAAACTATCCATTATTGACCTTGTTAGGGATAACATTGTTTACCCTAACTGGTTTAGGTAAAATAATAAATATGTTATCATAGTTTATAAGTTAAAGTGTCTGCAACTTTAAATATAGGAAAGTAATTAAGGGAGTGGTTGTGAAAGCACTTTAAAAGAAGCAAGACGACAGCTTGCTCTCTCTCTGGCTTGATGATCCCTAATTACTGCATGGACTCAAGACTGTGTTACTTGAACGGGAGAGAGACAAAGGACTGATTTGTAAGTGAACTGACATAGGATATTCTACATGGACTTTGCCAACTGAATATCCTTGAATGGACTGACTAAAATGATACATGACTAATGGACTGTTATTTTGACTATGCTATAAACTCTAAATGGAATAAACTATATTTTTGATAGCACAAGCATATCTGTTATTTTTACTGTATGTTAACAAACATACAAGCTTATCTCACTTATTTATCTGTATGCCTATCTGACTAACGCTGCACATTCTGTTTAGCTTGTCTCCTTAACCCTGGTTGGGGAACCCAGGCTTAACACTGGTTATGGGCCCAAAGGCTGCAAAGTCAGTTTAACTAGGATAAAACAGATTTATGTAAAAAGTGAGAGTTTGTGTTGTTATACATTACAGCAAACAGACAGCTGTGTTTTATTAATTATAGTTTTATATCCATATAAGAAAACATGGCACAAGTCAATCTACAAAATTTGTCCCTTATATCCAAGCTGGATGGAACAAACTATGTATCATGGTCTATAAAATGTAGTCTACTTCTACGAAGAGAAGGTCTGTGGAACATAATTGAAAATCCACCAAACGTAGAGGGATGGGATCCAGAGGATGATGAAGATAGACTAAAAATAGAAGAATTTATGCATAAAAATGAACAAGCTATTTGCATAATAGGTTTAACACTGTCTGACCAGCAACTTGTTCATATCCTTTGAGAGCAAACGGCTGTTGGGTGTTGGCAGAAGCTGAAGAGGATTTATGTTCGAGATAACGTTGGTGCTCACATAAATCTAACACGGAAACTTTTCAGGACGCATCTCCAGACGAATGGTGATATGCTGAGTCATTTGGAAACTATGCAAAGCATTTTTCAAGAACTGCACAAGAAAGAGCTTATTTTCTCTGAACTACACCAAGTCTACATAATTCTATCTTCACTAGATGAAAGTTATGATAACTACGTCACTTCCCTTGAAATTTTGCTTTAGGAAAGTTTAACTTTAACTGATATAACTGGCAGATTGATTGAAGAGGCCAGAAGAAGACTTGAAAGATATCAGTTAAGGAGGGAGCAACCTCAAAAAGAAGATAATAAATCTCCTACTGCATACGCAATTAAAAAGTGCTTTAATTGTGGAGGAAGAGGACATTTGGCAAGATTTTGTAAAAAAGCACAGCGTCAGAACGCTGGCCAGAATACTAAAAGTTATCAAAAGATAAATAAAAATTTAGAGTTAGCCATGTATATTAACGGATCTGTAAAAAATAATTTATGGGTGGACAGTGGAGCATCCCACTGTGCAACAAATGATAACAAAAATTTCATTAAAATGTCCCAGAGTACACAGCAGATATCGTTAGCCAATGGCTGGAAACTGAAAGCTAGGTCAAGGTATAGCATATTGTTCTTTTATAAAAGAGAATGTAAAAATGTTATATGTACCATAACTTAAGTTTAATTTAATTTCAGTTAGAATTTTGGTTAAACTAGGATATGTAGTTACCTTTAAAGGAGATAACTGCATAATTGAGAAAGAAGATAAGAGAATTACTGCATCTTTAAGAGGTGAATTATATGTGTTAAATGATAATGGTTTAGAGGTGGCTAACACGGTTTATGATAATAAGAAACCTCATGATGAATGTATTCACTTGTTACATCGAAGGCTAGGGCATTAAATTTTAAAATGCTTAAGAGAACTGTTCAATTATCTAATGGAATAAGTTTGAAACCTTGTAATAAGTATTTGCAATGTTCTATTTGCAATCAAAGCAAAAGCAGGGTCATACCGGCTAATAGAGTTGATGGATTTACTACCAAAGAGCCTTTAGAAGTAGTATTTGCTGATTTAATAGGTCCGAAAAAACCAAGTGTAGGAGGAGCTCGATACATACTAAGTATAATGGACCATTATTCCAGATATGGGTTTTGCTATTTAATGAAGAGCAAAACTGAAACGTATCTAAATCTCTTTAATTGGATAAAATTTGCTGAAAGGAAAACTAAAAAGAAATTAGTAACTCTTATAACAGATAATGGTATGGAATTTACAAATAATAAATTCCAGAATAGACTTAGAATGTTAGGTATTCAATATAAAAAGTCTGTACCATATAGGCCACAACATAATGCCTTTATAGAGAGACGAGGCCAAACACTACAATCAATGGCATGAACTATGATGTCTGATTCAGGATTACCTGACAATTTATGGGGAGAATCAATAATGTGTGGTAATCATATATTAAATAATGTTGTTAATTCAACAACAGGTGAATTACCATTCACACTGTGGCATGGTACAAAACCTGATTTAAGTTACATGCACACATTTGGAGCACCAGCATGGGTGCATATCCCTTCACAACTCAGACACAAAGGACAGCATAGAGCTAAAAGATTATTTTTTGTAGGATATAAATCTAATCATAGATCTTATAGATTCTGGGAACCAGGTACATCTAGAGTTTACACCAGTGCTAGTGCTAAATTCCTAGAACATGTAGGATGGAATAGATTAGAGCAAGATTTAAATAATGAAGTAATTATTGAACCCTACAAAAGGCAGAAAGAACAGACTAGTTATAAGAAGAGTCCAATTAAAGAAGAAGTTCACGAAGAGCAAATAGGACCAGAACAAGAGGAAACAGTTGATCAGGAAGAGTTAGATAATCAAGAAGAGTTAGTTAATGAAAGTCCACCTGTAAGTCCTGTAATACTTAGACGTACTACACGTGTAACTAGACCACCTGATAGGTATCAAGCAAGTATAGTTTGCCAAGTAACTAAAGTTCCAACTAGTGTAGATGAACTTAGGATGTATCCTGCTAAGGATCAGGAGAATTGGCAAAAGGCAATGGAAAAAGAACTAAATTCATTAAAAGTAATGAAAGTATATGAAGATGCTAAATTACCTCCAGGAGAAAAATCCATTGGGTGCAAATGGATATTTAAAATAAAAACTGGAAATGATGGGACTATTACCCATAAAGCTAGGTTGGTAGCTCAAGGATTTAATCAAACTGCATCTGATTACGATGAAGTTTTCGCACCAAGTCTTAAAGCAACATCTTTAAGAGCAGCTTTAGTGTGGGCAGCTAAGAAAAACTATGTCATTAACCATTTAGATGTAGAAACTGATTATTTGCATGCACCATTGCAGCACACTATATATTTGAAAAAGGCAATGATTATAAAAGACAATAAATTAAATAGTAATGATTGTTGGAAACTCAAAAAGAATCTTTACAGGTTGAAACAATCTGGCTTTGAGTGGAACCAATATATTGTGAAAGAATTAAACAATATAGGTTTTAAATCTGGTTTAGCAGATCCATGTGTGTTTAAAAGAGAAAATAATGGAACGGTGTCATTATTGTTATTATTTACAGATGATATTGCTTTGATAACTAAGACTAATAATGCAGCTAATGAGATTATATCATTATTAGCTAAAAAGATAAAATTAAAGCATTTAGGTGAAATTAAAAGGTATCTAGGATTGACAATTAACAAAACAAAAAATGGTTTTAAGATATCTCAAGAAGATAAAATTTACCAATAAATTAAAACGTATAAAATGGAACTTTGTAAACCGGCAAAGACTCCAATGAGTCAGGAAGTTTGCCAAACTGATGATCAAAGTCCCAAATTTGATAAGTTCATATATCAATCTTTGATTGGTAGCTTATCATATATCAGCAATTGGTCAAGGCCTGATATAGCTTACAGTGTTAATCAGCTGGTAGGTTTTAATTCAGATCCGCATCAACGTCATTGGCAATCATTAAAGAGAATTTTAAGATATCTTAAAGGAACAATGAACCATGCATTGTATATAGAACCAAAGGGTGATTTGAGTCTTAGTGCCTATGCAGATGCAAGTTTTGCAACTGACATAAACACTAGAAAATCAACATCTGGGATGGCTATATTATTTGGTAAGACACTAATAGGGTGGAGGTCAATCAGACAACAGCATATCAGCTTGTCCACGATGGAAGCAGAATTTTCATGTCTGTCATTACTATGCACTGACTTAATTTTGTACAAACAGTTATAATTAGACATGGGTATAACTGTTAAAGATTCCATTATTGTGTACGAGGACAACCAGGCAGCCATAAAGTTAGCTACTAATATAGCTGTAAAAACTAGATCAAAGCATACTGATTTAAGATACTTAAATGTTAGAGAATCTGTAAAGAATGGGCTAATTAAATTGGAATACTGCATGACAGAAGAAAACATTGCAGATCAATTTACAAAGCTCAAGGAGTAATTAAGTTTAAAGAGAGTTGTAACAAATATGATTTAAAGATGTAAATAGTTTATATTTATTATTATTTCCTAAAAGGGGAGAATGTTAGGGATAACATTGTTTACCCTAACTGGTTTAGGTAAAATAATAAATATGTTATCATAGTTCAGGGGTCTCCAACCTTGGCTCCTGGAAGCCTGGCGGACTTCAACTCCCAGAATTCCACAGCCAGCTGGCTGTGGAACTCTGGGAGTTGAAGTCCACCAGGCTTCCAGGAGCCAAGGTTGGAGACCCCTGTCATAGTTTATAAGTTAAAGTGTCTGCAACTTTAAATATAGGAATGTAATTAAGGGAGTGGTTGTGAAAGCACTTTAAAAGAAGCAAGACGACAGCTTGCTCTCTCTCTGGCTTGATGATCCCTAATTACTGGATAGACTGAAGACTGCGTTTTTCCCCTACTGAAAAGGAGAGACAAAGGACTGATTTGTAAGTGAACTGACATTGGATATTCTACACGGACTTTGCTAATTGAATATCCTTGAATGGACTGACTAAAATGATACATGACTAATGGACTGTTATTTTGACTATGCGATAAACTCTAAATGGAATAAACTATATTTTTGATAGCACAAGCGTATCTGTTATTTTTTTTTTTTTTTGAAACAAATTTTTATTAATTTTAAAGATAAAACAACACATCATTAACCATTAAATACATAAACACATAAAACCTCTTAATATTGTAAATCCTTACAAGTCAAACAAAACAATATTTTTATACAACATAATTCCAATTTATCCCATCCCCATATGGATACGCAAATATCTTTCATCAAATTTCTCATTATTTCTCTTTACTCCAATTCAATTTCATTTCTCTTCCATATTTATCCATTTTATAGTCATCATATTCTTTTCTTTCTGGCTTGTTTAAATTACTCTCATCTAACATTCCTCCAAGGTTTTATTGATTCTTTTTTTCCTTTTTTTTAATAAAAAACAAATTTTGTTAGTTTTATCATAAGCATAATACACAAACATACACACACAAAACATAGACAAAACTACAAGATCTTTTCTGAAGGTTGTCTGTTCCCGGGTTAAAACTCTTTACACAGACACAAATTCAAACATCATATTCAACCTAAGTCTCCTTCTATATCTTATTATCATTTTCTTTTTTATATATATAAAAACCATTTTTATCAGTTTTCTAAAAACAATACACACAAAATCAAGGCATAACAGCTTATAAATTCTTTTCTAAAAAAAAATAATAATGATAGACCAATAAAACATAACATTTCCAGATTATAATATCAATATTTCATATAATATTAACTTCATATCTTATCCCTACTTCTCTTTTCCATCCAAATTATTTATTAATTAAAATTTTTTTGCCTTTTATCAATATACAAAATAAAAAAAAAGCATATATATCCTTCCATTATTACCATTTTCAACAACATTCTTTGTCTGTTCTATTTCCAAACATCCATTCATCTTTTTTCTTTTACTATACTTCTCCTGTACACCAGTTGGAGTTGCATCTATAACTCATTACCTAACTTAAAAATACTACATATAAATCTTTCTTGGGATTCTGTTTAAAAAATTCTAAAATTACATAATAAATTTTTTATTCTAAATATACATACATATAAAAACACACTCTTGAATACCCTCCAGAATCCCTCTTTTAATCTAAATTAAATTCACCCATTGTCTCTAAATAAACTTTTTTTCTTTAAATCTTGCTTCCCCCCATTAAGGCTTCTCCTCCCCCCTTTTCTCTCTTGCTTATTCTTCTCCTTGCCCTTTCTACCCCTTTGCTTTTTCTCTTCGCTTTTCTTGCTCCTTTTCCTTTGCTTTCTAACCTTGCCTCCATCTCTTCGCTCATTTTTCTCTCTTTTGGTTGTTTTTATAATTCTTAAAAACCCCTTTTTCTTATCCTTTTTGTCCTCCTCTCCGGAAGGAACCCATTGTTCATCAAAGATGGCTTCTTCTTCCTCTTCTTCCTTGTCCCAGTCCTTCTGCTGCGTAATCAACTTTTCAAAGGAACATAACGCCATTTCTAAGAATTGGAACAAAGCGCCCAAAGTATCTTCTTTTTTATATTTTTGATATTCAATCTCTAGTTCATCCACAGACAATTCCATTATGAAAAGGGAAACTTTTTCCAAAACAACCACAAGTATTTTTAATCCAAGACAATCAAAAGCAATTAAAAAAAGAAAAAAAGAAAAAAGTTCCAAAAGTTAATACTTTTCTTCCTTCTTCTCTTTCTCTTTCTAAATTAATTTTTAATCAAAGAGGTCCAATTACCATATATCTTCTTTTGGGATCCACCAAGACGTTCTAGACAGTCTCCTCCTTTTTCAGTTTCTGCTCCAATTTTTCTTTCTCCCTTCCCACTTGCAATAACAATTTTAAATAATCAAAAATCCATACCTCCAGCAGAGATTTTCCAATTTCTTAAATTTTTCAATGTCCAAAAATCCCTTTGTCTCTTAGCTTAATTTTCAAAGCAATCCATTTTCAGTGTCTAATACATCCAAATATTTCTGCTTTTTCCGTGGGATGGGAGAGTAAAAAAAAATAAAAAAAAAAAAGTTCCCTTTGACAGCTTCTCCGCCGCTTTCGATCTTCTTAGGGATACAATGTATCCTCCAGCAACAAGCAGCTCAATTCCAGGAGATTTAAAAGTTGTTACTTGACCCGGCTCAGACAGAACTTTCACTTTTCACACTTCCTCCAGCACAGTTCTTACCCGGTTGCTGATTTCTTCGTGGCGGCCATTGCTGACCGCCGCTCCACCGCCTTGGGAAAAAGGGGTTTTCCCGGAGAAGGGGGGGGTCTGCGATGCCCCCACCTCCCTAACCGGCTCCCCTCTATCTTCAGCTGTCCCTACAGGGCAGCCTTAACCCCCTGACCCATCTGGATCGGGGGTACCTCGACAGCTAGCCAGCAGGAATCGCGAGCTGTCGCGAATTCCTGCTGCCCCGAAGCCACGCAAACCGGAAGTTCACGTATCTGTTATTTTTACTGTATGTTAACAAACATACAAGCTTATCTCACTTATTTATCTGTATGCCTAACTGACTAACGCTGCACATTCTGTTTAGCTTGTCTCCTTAACCCTGGTTGGGGAACCCAGGCTTAACAGACCTCACCCCATTCCTAAGAGGTCTGTAAGGGGCATTCATAAGTGCACAATTATGCCTACTGTCCCTGTCCTATTGTCCCCATTTATTCATATCTATTTACTGTATTCATACTCATGTTTATTCTTATACCTATTATCTTGTGATTGACAAATCAAATAAATTAAAGAATAAAATAATAAAATATAAAGAGTAGATTTAAGAAAAATGTCTTTATTCTGGATTCATGCATTGTTATGTTTTGATGATGACCACTTCCCCCTTGTTCTATTCTGTAGGGGCCTTTATCAAATTCATGGAGTCTTTGAATACAATTACCTTCTTTTAGAAGGATTTGGGTGCTATTGCAATTTTTTTTTAAATGAGCAGTAATTTCAATAATGAAAAATAGGATACAGTTAAGCATTTTTATTACTTGTGTCTGCTCCAGAAATAGTTTTAAATTTAAATATCTGTCCCCATCCTTTCTATAACATAATCTTCATTACAAATTAGTAAAAACAGCTTTTATCAGCAGAGTGACATCATCTTCATTATACTTAAGATGAAATGTATAAAGGCAGAAAGCTAATTAGCTCCTTTTTTACATCTGGTTTTTACAAACTTCTTTCAAAGCAGCTAGAAGCAACATTTAAAATGTACCCGAGAGCACTCAATGAGAAAAGTGGAACAGCAGATTGCAAAATTTTCTTGCAAAGATAAATCACAATACATAAAACTATAAAGAAAAGAACATTTATGTTAAATCTTGTATTCAAACTACATGGTATCACAGCAATCTAAATAATGTGATATGCTTATTGATTTACATACCTTTGTGTATATCTGAGATTTCTAAAATCGATATACTTTTTAAGTATAATGCAACGAACACTGATTTGTTTACATACCCTCATTCCATGAAAAATCAGTGGAAAGCCTTTCTTTGGCAGCTTGTCCCACCCCAACAAAGAGTTAACCACCGAAGGATCAGCACAGACTTCTAGTTCCTTATGATAAAACAGCTTAGATGGCAACGTAAGCAATGCACCATGTGATCTGTAATTCTTCACAAGCTTTGTAATCTGCAAGCATAGAACCAAGACCACAACATGAAAATGAATATGGCTATACTCGGAAGCATTAACATTTTGATAGGTGAGTCGAATTCTGTAAAGTGATTACAGAGTATTGCTGCCGAGAAACCCCAAATGGCTCTCTACTAGTTTACATTTAGAACATCAGGAGGACATTGTTTTCAGTCATATTCTGAGTTATCAGTCATATGTGGAATTAAAGGGAGTCACCATTCCCCTCTCTCACTCATCACACAAACATCTGGATCCATCCACATTACCGACTTTCCTACACTAACATAAAGAAGTCTTTCCAATTGTGAACTCAACCTCCATGGAGTAATTAAGCTTGAAAAAATAGTTTTATTTATTTTTCACATTTCTGAACCACTCATCTCTCTGAGAGAGAGAGAGAGAGAGTCTGGGCAGTTTATGCACTATAGAAAAGTTAAACATTTAAAAGGAAGCAAGGGTGATTAAACACTCTTAAAACCAGTTAAAAGGTGAACGGGGGGGGGGGGGGGGTAAGAGATCATGGCACCAGCAAGACCCACAGCTATGGATTCTTCTTGGCTTCGGCAATATTAACCTTTGAAAGTATAATAGTACATGAGGGGGGAGAAAAGGGATGATCCAACTACTGAAAATTTTGTTGGCTATATTTTCTTCTCTATTTATAATTAGGAGTCCCTGTGATTCAGTTGCATAACATGTTTTATATGATACTAATTTTTGCTGACTTGTGTACATGTGAGACTGGATTACAAGTTGTTCAGATCTGAGGAACAGAAACATTGCTCCCCAAGGGTTTAGTCAATGTCTCCCATTACATCAGGCTTGTCTAACCCGCGGCCCGCATGTGGCCCAGGTCGCCTCGTAATGCGGCCCAACGCCCACCCCAACCTTCGTGAAAGATCCAGCGAGGAGGAGGAGAGAGGCAGCCGCAAGGCGGGGTGAGGCGAGCAACAGAAAAGGCGGGCAAGCCTCACCCCAAAAGTCTTGCCCCGCCACCTCCTGCTGTTGCCACCGCTGCTGCATTTGCAGGAGGAGAGGTAGGCATGAGGCGGGGTGAGGTTAGCAAAAGAAAAGGCGGGCAGCCACAGCCCAAAAGTCCCACCCCACCACCTCCTGCTTCTGCCCCCGCTGCCGCATTTGCAGGAGGAAGTAGGGGCGAGGTGGGCAACAGAAAAGGCAGCCAGCCGCAGCCCAAAAGTCCCGCTCTGCCACCTCTTGCTGTTGCTGCCGCCACTGCTGCTGCATTTGCAGGAGAGGTAGGCATGAGGCGGGGTGAGGCGAGCAACAGAAAAGGTGGGCTGCCACAGCCCAGAAGTCCTGCTCTGCCACCTCCTGCTGTTGCCGCCGCCGCCGCTGCATTTGCAGGAGGAGAGGTAGGCGCGAGGTGGGGTGAGGTGAGCAACAGGTGGGCAGCCACAGCCCCAAAGTCCCACCCCACCACCTCCTGCTGTTGCTGCTGCCGCTGCTTCTGCCCCTGCCGCGGCTGCATTTGCAGGAGGAGAGGTAGGCGCGAGGCGGGCGAGCTTTCTCCCCCCCCTCTCCCCCACCCTGCAAAATTTGGCCAGAAAATTAATAAAAAATAATTTGCAGGAGAGGTAAGCGCGAGGCAGGCAAGCTTTCTCCCCCCCCCCCGCAAAATTTGGCCAGAAAATTATAAAATAAATAATAAATAATTTTTAATATATAATAAAAATTATTTTATTATTTTATTTTATTATATTTTTTATTTTATGTGTGGCCCAAACCAAATTTTCATCTTCTAATGTAGCCCAGGGAAGGTGAAAGATTGGACACCCCTGCATTACATGATTTAGTGGTTTAAAGTTATAATGGTAAACAGCCTGAAAACTGATCCAAAAATAAACTTATCTTAAATATATATTTAAGCTGGTCAATTACAGCTGAAGAATTGCAATAGCATTTAGGCTTATATACTGCCCCATAGTGCTTTACAGCACTCTCTTGGTGGCTTACAATGTAGAATCTTTATTTACATATTACTTCCAACAATCTGGGTCCTCATTTTACCAACCTCAGAAGGGTGGAACCCTGAGCCAACCTTGAGCCCCGTCATATGATCAAATTCCAGGCTGTGGGCTGACTTTGCCTACAATACTGCACTTTAACTACTGTGCCACTAGTGCTCCTTCATATGGAAGTCCAGATACTGCAGCTCTACATTTAATCAAAATTCATTAGAATATAACACACTATATAATATTGCTATATTAGCAGCAATTTGATACAAATGTCTTAGATTCAGTAAACTTCCACACAAGGAATCTGTCAGTTGGAAAACAGTTCCTGATCACTGTATTTCCCAGTTTCACTTACCAACAGAGGATTGTATGATCCACAGGGACCAAAAGTATCATCATCTCGCAGGTACAAAGGGCGATGCATCAGCCTCTCCAACAAAGAGATGCTTAATCCATAAAGCATTGCAATCTTAGATTTTATTATTGGACCTAGTTGCATGGGATCCCCTGAAAGTATGATCTTCAGATACAGAACAGTTTTTAAAAAATGGGAAATTGCATTTCATATAATGATCTTCATAAATTACATAACAAAAACTTGGGAGATAGATGCCATCAATGCAGAAGTAGTACCTATTTCTATTTTTTTAAATCAAAAATAATTATTGATATCCAGAGTAGAACAGTGTATTTGAGTTACTATTGCATTTGCATAAAAAGAACCATAATCTCCCCAAGGCAGCATTTCCAGGTTTTCACTTATATAAGATTGAACTAGCAGACAGACTGCTATTGACCAAGAGATTAGCCTGATGCAAGTTTTAAATTTTATCTTTTGTATTACTACAGAACATAGAGAGCAGAGGAATAATCTGATTAGTCTATAGTAGTAACATCTAGAAACTCATTCTCCAGGGGCCTCATCTGGCCCAGAAGCACTCCATGCAAAAGACAAACACTCTCAACAGAAATTCTATCATCTGAGGCAAACGGAGGTCAGATGAAGGTATTTGGTGTCTTCATTGGAAAAACAGAAAAGAAAAAAAAATCTCCCGTGTAATTGTGCCACCAGAAAAGGAGGCTGGAAACCTTGTCAATAGAGCTGTTGCAGGACACCACTGTTTCCTATCCTGCTGAAAGGCTCTGTACCTCTTAGCTATTTCAGCTTTGATTGCCACAGACCAGAATCTCATCACCAGCCAGTACTGGCATTTGCTTTGGTGTAGAGCAGGGGTGCGGCCACGCTGCTCCCCCCACACGAGGTCAAACATGGCCCTCAATGAAATCAAGTTTGACACGCCTAGTGTAGAGAAAGCCTAACCTTCCCACTTTGCTGATCTTCTTGCCTGTAGTTTCCCTTACTTTTCCCCAACCCCTTCTTCGCTTGTTTCTCTCTCCTTTAGTCAGTTGCACATCCTTCCTTCTCCCAGATCCTCGTTACAACTTCCTTTACATCCAGGCCTCCCTCAACAACAGCAGCCAGTTAAGTCCTCCCCTGTTTTGCCCTGGGTGAGGCAGTGACCTGCTACTGTTGTTGGTATTAGCAGGGATGCTCTTACACAAGAATGGTGGAGCAGGGAAGAGAGAAGAGGAAGGAAATCCATACTTGTCCTGGTAGGGAGATAGGCAGTCAAACAGGGAAGGAAAATTCCTTTCATCTTCTCTTGCTCTTTTGACAGCAAGAGAAGGAGACAACAACTTTCTAGCCAAATCCTGAAGTATGGGAAAAGGAATACTGTGGGATGATCAGCAGTTTTAAAAACAGCTTGCTCTTATTTCCAGAATGGAAGGAAATAACATTCTTAGGGATGTGGGATCAAGTCCATGATTAGTCCTGCAATGGGCAATACAGGTAGTCCTCGATTCACAATCATTCATTTAATAACTGTTTGAAGTTATAACAGCATTGAAAAAAGTGATTTATGACACGAATGACCATTGTAACATTCCCATGGTCATGTGATCAAAATTCCGATGCTTAGCAACTGGCATGCATTTATGACGGATGCAGTATCTCAGGGCCATGTGATCACCTTTTGCAACCTTCTGACATGACAAGCAGACAGTTTAGAAAGCCAGATTCACTTACCAACCGTGTTACTAATTTAACAACTGCAGTAATTCATTTAACAACTGTCGCAAGAAAGGCTGTAAAATAGGGCAAAACTTAACCATTTTACTGACAACACAAATGTTCGGATCAATTGTGATTGCATTTCTCTGCATCATTAGAAGTTGAGATGATTAAAAGATTTACTGCGGATTCAGTAGCATGAGCACCTCATGGTGATTATGAAGGAGTTTTAATTAAATAAACTTTAAGCTTTAAATGGTCCGTATTTTGGTATAAGCTAAATCCTTTGCCCCCACAAGTGAATTTTAAGATTATCCAAGGCCCTCGTCCCTCAGTTAACTGAATAACTAGACAAATACTCATTTTACTAATGTCCCACAAATTATGATAGCCCACCACTGATATGACCATTTCATTCAACCATTTATAATTATTTTGATATTAACCAGCCTTGGGATTTTAAAGAAATGAGATGATATGCTCCTGTCTAATTTGAATTGATACAGATTTGTTAATTGTATTTCTTTTGCTGAGGTACTTCTTGCTCTGTTTTAATAGCCATCTTTTAAAAAATTGAAGAATGTAGACAGTGATAAACTGTTATGGTGCATTAAAATCCTGCAAGAGACTGGAATGATAATATATTAGATTAATGCATTTATTGATTATTGCATTTGCAATGTGCTTTATATGGAGCCACATTTGAAGATTACCCAGAAACTCAAAAGTAATGCAAAATGCCACTTTGGTCATAGTGCATGTAGATTGTAGGTACTGTTCTGGTCACCAAGTGGTTCTGAGTGCAAATTTGAGTTTTAGTTTTGAACTTTAATGCTCTGCATGGTTTGGGTCCCAGGTCCTGCAGCATAGCCTTCTCCAGTTAACACCATCCTGCATGGTGAGCTAAACTGGTGGCAGAAGCTACCTATTCTTGGTGTGTAAAAGGTTAGTTTGGTGGAAACCTGTTGCGCGTGTTACAGAAACAGATATTTCCTTATGAAACGGTTCTTTCTGAAGTCAAGTCTTTGAATTTCTGTACAGCAGTGAAAATGGAGGTTATTTTGAGGGGGTTTTCAGAGCCATGCCAGCTACACTGGTGAGTGCCGATGACTAATGTGTCTGGATAAGGATTACTGCTTTTATTTTACTACTCCTGTTTGATAGACCGCTGTATAGTTTTTCTGATTGCATTTATTGTTGTAAACTGGTGTGATATATAAGACTGGATTGCATATAGATAAAAATGATAAAAATATAATGAAGGGCAACTTGGATGGAAGGGATTGTAGAGAGAAGAAGCAGATATGAAAGATAACACTATCCCACCTGAACCAAATAAATGTTATGGCCATGGGCAAGACCTTTACTATGAAAAACCACTGGCATTCATATTCAATTAAGAGTTTCACCTCTTCCTTTTTAAACAAAACTTAAGAGATATGAAAACTGAACTTGTGACAGTGCAGTCCATTATCAAGATATGGATGAATAACGTTTGAAACAGGTATGGCTGTTTTTCTAGTAATAGATACATTAGATCAACCGCATGCAAGCAGTATCTACAAAGAGATTTTTTTTTCCTCCTTGAGAACATCAAACAACCTCCACACAACAGACATAAACACAGTTAGATACAATCAATTAGATATAATGAAAACTTACATACTTGCCCAGTGACTTCTGAAATCAATCCCAGAGGGATCAGGCTTTCTGGTTCACTTGCCTGCCCTGCTTCATCCACAAATACATGCGTGAAATGTCCACACCTAATATTGTGGAATAAAAATTGGAACTACTTGTTGTATGCTCTGCATTCTCAGACATCACTTCAAAAATAATGAAGATTGTATCAAAGTAACATTGGTAAAACGAAAGTATTTACCTTCAGTTAAGCCCATTATAGATTTTTACAAGTTTTAATGCTTCCAAGAACACTGAGGTTCATAGCAGTATTTTCAGTTGCCAGGGTGCAACCTCAATGTAAAATAACAAGGGTTGATAATTATCCAATTTTGATTGTGGGATTCTGAGAATGTCTTTGTATATCCAGATTCAGATGTTGTGGTCTAATATAAATGTATGACTGAGCTACAGTATGAATGGATAAACACCTGCATTTTATCTCACAGCGGCAATGATAGATTCTACTTGGAGGTTAACTGTGAACTTTTACTTGCAATATATGCCTATTACTTATTTGTAATGACAACATGAATCTTGAAAGAAACTCCTCTTCTTCATTTACCCGGATCTTTTCCCACTTGGAGTTACTCCAAATATTTATCAGCTATTGCTGAGGCTGTTTATTGCCCATTTACCTATTTCTGGTAATAGGTTCTTGCTTTCCATTTCCTTCTCTATAGGAAATAGCTAATATTATCCTACTTTTCCTGGAATAGTCAGAAAAGCTTACACGGTACCTTATTCCTATCTGATAGAACATTCCTGCACTGCTGCAGGTCACAATAATTATTCGAAACTGAGATGCTTCGTGAATATCTTCTCCAGCTTTGCAGTAACACTTTATTACCTCATTAAGACTCTGCAATACAAAGAAGCATGTGTTATTAATATGTCTTCCATCAGTTACACATTTTCAACTGCAGACACGAGTCATTATTTTTCAATATATATTTATATTATACTCTGAAAGGAAGGCAATGCCTCTCATACCAATGAAGCATCCCTAATTCAATTTGTACCCATCTATCAATTTAATTTTGAAAACAGTGAATGAGATCCTCCTCTTAAATATTTTTTCTCTGAAGCACTATATCCCTTCTTGATAATCTGGGTTCTCAATACATTTTTGTCCGTATTCCCTATTAATTTTGACCCCTTTGCATTCCATTAGATACTTGTTTTTCTACTGTTCTCTTTTTACCTTTCATGGTTGAAATGCTTGCAGGAAGTTTCAGCATCTGCCCTCTGGAATAATATTATACTTACACACTCTCACGTACACATAGACATGTGCATACACAGAGCCACAAGGAGTTCAAATAGGTGTAACTCTGCTATCTTTTAAAATGGCCTTGAAGGAGAGGGGAATAGTGCCATCAGTTTGCTTCCCTATTTTCATCATCTTTTATTTGTTTCAGGTTTTGTACAAAATTGATTTATACATCAAGAAGTTACAATATTTCTCAGTACAAAATGACATAAGGAATCACTGTGTAAAATTGTACCTTTATACAGTGAATCCTTATGTTATTAAGTTGCATCTGCTGTTTTTAAAACTGTACAATATATTCATATCACTCTTTGCTTTCATTCTTTGTAAGTAGATTCTGCAACAAAATTGTATAGGCGTAATGCAATTATGAACTAGTTTCTGTATAGAGTTTCTTTCATCTGGAAGTTCTATTGTTCTGAAAATATCCAAGTCAAATAAAAATACATATTTCTTCTACTAAACATTTAAACCTGAAACATTTTCTGTTGTGATGGAAACCTATTCCCTCAAACCTTTCTACATCTTGACTCCCACTTTTCTTATGCAGAAACTGACATATTGAACCTAGGATTTAAGATCCAATCTTTCAGAAGATATTATATTCAACAATTCAGGAGGGAGACATTAGCAAGTAACATTTTCAGATGGTTACAGAGTAACTTGGAAAACTAAGCACTATTCAGTTAAAACAAGTATAATTCTGAGCTTCAAATGAACAATTTATGTAACAATGACACAGAACCACGCAAAAGAGCAATGAAGTCTTTTAGATACATTTTTACCTCTTCATTTCTGTTGACTGCATTCACTCTGACCATAACTCCTGGTCTTAACAACTTGCTGTCATGAAGTCGTAAACAAATAAGATCTGTAGCGCTGTTTGATGGTGCACAGACTAGTATTCGGCTGCTTGGTAAACTATAATATATCTAATTATACAAAAACAAGCATTTGTATATTGTACTGTTAACTGATGCTCTTTTATCAGTGAATAGTTTTTAAGTTTTTAAGAATTATATTGAACCAATTAAATTTCAACATTATTTTATTTCCATGCTAGTGCATATATTTACTAGCAGTATTGAAGACTGAAAACACATTCACAATATTGAGAATATTTCAGTAAGGTACAATTATTCACTGATGCGTTATTTCTCCATATTGATCCACCATAAAAAATTACAATTTCCTGTAGCATCCTTTTTCAAGTCTATACCAAAGTAGCATTCAAATCCACATTAATTATTCTCATGTTATTTTAATGTAGACAGAAAGGGTCTTGTTATTTTCAAAGCATTCTCATGCATATTAAAACTCTGTTATCTGCAGATGAGAAAAATCCATCGGCAATTCCTATCTTCCACAGCAACAAGTAATTCATTCACTAAATGTATTCCCAAACAACACAGGGAAGTAATGTTTTAACGAAGAGTTAACATTAATTAAAAATAGCAGAGACAAGAACCAGTTACAATTCATTGTTACCTGCAAAATTGCTTCAATAATTGTGACAGTTTTGCCAGTTCCTGGTGGCCCAAATAGGATATAAGGAGTTGGACGACATTCACCACTAAGAATCCTTTTAACTGCAAGTTTCTGATATTCATTCAGCAGAGGATTGAAAAAGTCACAGTGTTGTGTATTCCAAGTTGGAATTCTATTAACTATATCCAAAAGTATATAATTTAATGAACATCTTATTATGGTGCACAGACTTTAAAAAAAAAAAAACCTACTATGTGGAAATGTCTCCAAAATTATAATCTTCAAAATACTGTATTTTTCAGAGTATAAGATGCTCCGCTCTTTTGGGGAGGGGAAAAAAACATATCTGCCTCTGCCTCCCAGCAATTTGCCTCCTCGTAGCAAACAGCAAACAGCCTGGTCAGCTTCAGCACAGCCTAAATAGCACAAGCAGCTAATTGTCGGATGGATCGGCTTCCTGACGATCAGCAGGGATTGCCATCTGCACCCCATTTTTGGCCTCTGTGTGCCGTTTTCGGCTTCCACGCGCCCCATTTTCTGTCCGGAATGTTCTGAAAATGGGGTGCGCGGAGGTTCTGATCCCCGCTGCCCGGAAGGCGCAGAGGCCAAAAATGGGATATGGAGCCAAATCCAACCAACAATCAGCTGTTTGCTAGCAGCACAGTGCTAATCAGGCTGTGCTGAAGTTGACCAGGCTGCTTGCTGTTTGCTGCAAGGAGGCAAATTGCTGGGAGGCCAGCAGGTGGGCAGTGCTTCAGCAATGTTCCTGTATAAGATGCACAGACATTTCTATCCACTTTTTTTTTGGGGGGGGGGAGTGCATCTTATACACCGAAAAATATGGTACATATCCATTTAAATAAGTAACAATCAAGTATACATCGTTTGCCCTTTGATACAGCAAAAATCAACAAGGCATTTAAAATGCACCCTCTAAACCACTTTATATTATCTCAACAAAATGATACCAACTTCTTTGTGTAGCAGTAGTATCAGTATCAGAAACAACTGCTTTTTCATTTTTTGGCATTCCTTTTTCCTTTTTTATCCTTTCTTCCTGAAAGCAGCAAAACACGAAAATCAACATTTGTAACGTTTCATTCAATCCACTTTAATAAAGTGACAATTTTAATGTAACTTAAAATATTCATAAGCAGATTCTAAAAAAGTTACTAAAAAACTTTTTACTAGTGACATTGTTAATGTACATAAATACAGCGTTCATATGAAGATGCTGTAGGCCACATGGAATCATTCTGACATCATTGAGGTTGGTTATTGATGCCACTGCTTCCAAGCCTAGAGAAACTAAATCAGACGCTATTGCTTGTCAAGACATATGCGCTCCTAAGATTTTACTTAGGAATTATTAAGTATTTAAGATTCTACTCTTCAAAAAAGGTCCTAACTTTTCTGCTACTGCTAAATACCAATTACCAGCAGATTGCAAGGTACAATTTAAAAGCTGGCCACCACCTTTAAAACTTCAGGTTGTGTGCCTAATACAGCTTCTCCCTAATCATCTCACAGTTGGACTGTTGCAATGAGCTCTACCAAGGACTACCCTTGAAGAGCATTTGGAAGGTACAGCTGCTGCAGACTGCAGGGGAGCGAGCAGTTCTTTGGACCCCAATGGTGGCCCATGTGCTGCACTGGCTGTCTATTTGCTTCTGGGTGCAATTCAAAGTGTTGATAATCACTTTTAAAGACCAACATGGCATAGGTCCAAGCTATTTAAGGCAGGGGGCCCCAACCCCCAGCTCACAACTGGACTATGTATGCACGTGCCCGCCAGCCCGCCACTTGCATCAGTTAAGCTGCGTGCATGCGCAGTGGCCTGTTGCTTGTGTGGCCTGGTTCCCCTCTCCCCCAGAACTGGACCATCAAGCTACAAAGGTTGTGGACTGCTTAACTTAAGAAACTGTTTCATCCCACTGAGATTGGCCTGCCCCACCCATGCTGGCAGAGGAAGCATCCTCTGCAGACCCCATCAGACAGGGTATTCTGGCTGGCGGGGTCTAGAACAGCCTTCTCTACCTTGCACTTGGCCTTTGGAACACCCCCCCCCCTTCTGACCCAGGCTTAGTAGAACCAAGAAACAGACTCTCCTTGTCCCGAAAATCCTCTCTTTATTTAGTTACTGTGAATTTATGGCATTCACACACAGAAAAGTCCCGGCAAAAATCATCCCCAGGGTTAATTGCAAGAACAGATCTTATCAGTCCTTGGATAGTTGCCAGGCTGAGAGCTTCCAGTCGCAAAGCTGTAAATTAAATACCTGGCAAGGAGTCTCTGTGAGGCATGAACTCTGATAAGCAAATCTTCCAAAAGAAATATGAACTAAGTGTCTCCTGCAACCACCACTTTTGCTTCTATTTATTCCCTAGGGAGGGGCCATTCACCATCCATGTGTGCCTTTCCTTCCGAGTTGGCTGTTCTTGTTCCTGTTCCTTAATTGTTACCCCACTCCTGACAGTTCTGTGCATACACACATCTGGAACAGGCTCCAGCTATTCTTCTTCTCCACTTATCTCCGACTCCATAGGCAGCTGGGAAATGTTGGACGACCCTTGCCCTATCTCTGCCTCCAACGCAGAGCACCCATCAGAGCCTTCCCTAGACTCCAGGACTGACCCAAGTTCCTCCCCATCCTTCTCACTGTCTGAATCTGATGCCAGGAAGACCACAACACCCCCTCCGCCCCGACTGAAGTCCACTCCAAACCTCCCGACCTTCTGCAAGAGCCTAAAGATCTGAGTCTACTGGCTGGTTTGGGGCTCCAAAGGAAGGGTTTCATGTTGGGTGTGGTTGGTAGATTAATATCAGATCCCACTCCATCTATCCTACTCCCTCTCTTCCCATCTTTTAGCTATTCTATTCTGTATTTTTATAATTTTGTAATATTTTATTTATATAATTTTATTTTTTTAATATTGTAAGCCTACCAAAGTTAAGACAGGGGGCAAATAAATTGGATAAATATATAAATTAATCTCAATATGTGGGTATCTTCAGTACTCCCTTATCTTAGGGATATGCTGTCCACCCATTAAATCTAGAACAGAAATTTCTCTCTGAGCACTAGCCCCTTGCAAATATCATCTTGGAGGTCAATCTTTTCTGGTACTGCCCTTTTCTCTGGAATAGCATTCCTCCAGAGATCAGACTGTCTTCCAGATAAAGATACTGATCTATCTTATCTTGGAAGGAAGTATGTATCTGGTGCTCAGTTTATTGTTGTTGTTAATATTATTATTATATATTGTGATGGCTAATTTTATTACAAGATAAGGTAAATCTGTTCTGAGTAATTAGGATTGAAGCAACATGTAAGACTAATAAAATATAGTTGAATAACATGTTAGCTACAATAGCAAATGAATACATTTCACATTTTTTTACAAGCAAGCTGGTTAAACACCACAGCAATAAAATTAATGGAGAGGTAGATTTGGGGTAGGAGCTTACTTTAGATTCTTGCGTAACACTTTGTTTTGGAATGCTGTAAGAATATTCTGACTCATGCTGCTGCTTAATGATTTGTGGTGATTGCACAGTAAGAACATCAGGAAATAAAACTTTGAAATAAAGAGCAAAAAAGAAGGAAAAATAAGACGTTAATAGAAGCTATAATTGTAGAAGATGCTAAAATGTTTATTTGTAAGGTCCAACAATAACATACTACCTCAATGTACCATGTCTGCTGAAACAGTCACAATGAAAAAAAATCTAGATTATCACAGTTTTGGTAAAAATAAACAAGTAGGTAAGACATATACCCTTTGCTCCTAAATGGATGGCTTGTTCTAATGCATGATGGCATCTCCTGGTTGTTATCCTGTGAAAAGTTCAGAAAAAAGACTAAAACATTATTTCAACAGATTAAAACAGTAAACCTGACCACTATATTATGCTTATGACTGCTGTTATGTATGCTAGTGGGAAAATATGCCTAAATCCATTAAGTGTTTGCTTGGATTTCTTGGCTTAGCAAAACATGCCACCTATCCAAAACACCATTATTCATCATTTTTGTAAATTTGGGGGGATGGAGGAATGTGTTATCTTAAAAAATGACTGCAAATGCTTCATTATTAGAATCGGTACCAAAAGATCCATATTAGTACTCAAAAGGTTATATGAAGTATTTGGAATCTTATATTAAAAATAAATTAACAAAACAGTTGTAATTAAGGAACAAAAGCTGTGAAATGGCAACAAAGACTCTGATTGTTACAATATTGCATCTGTTTGATGTAAAGGTGTCTAAAAGACAGCATTTTTTCAACTTTGCTGCAAATACAATACTCTTGTAACATTACTGAAAGAGTTCCTAATTCACATGCTTTGAGTACCATTGTTGAAAAGCTATGGATATTTAAGCAGTTTGTGTTTCTTGATTCTGCATATTAATAAAAACATTTGGCAATCATTGTTACTATTACAAACAGAAGACCTAGAATCCTCATCTGTCATCATAATGCCTAAGTGGACTTGTCCTTTTGCTCCTATGGAATTTTAAAGACTTATCTTAAACAAAAGCTGGAAACTCACCAAATGCCACATTTAATTAGTATTGGAGGCGGAAACATTCTATGTTTGTGTTTTTAGAGTTATGACTGTAACCTGAGCAGGATCAGTGCAGTTTTTACAATCATAATAGAAAAGAGAGTTATTTAAAAACTAGCTCTAAACCTGTGCTTCACTACGAAACTATGTGATCAGGCTGTTTTTGGGGAGGAAAATAAGGGGAAAAAATTGTGCCTCTGCCTACCAGTATCCATCAGGCTAATGTCCTGTCAGTGTGTGAGAGAGTTAGGGGCTGTTTGGAAACTGAAACAGTATTTGCTGTGTGAGCAAGCAGACAGCAAGGAGCCTGGGCGTGCCTTAGCTCAACTGTTCTGTACTAAAGCTGCTTGGTGTTGTGAAGCTGAAACTCCTCTCCTCTCCTCTGCTTGTGTTTTGTATTTGGAAGAGATTTCTTTTCAAGTGGGGAGGGAGAGAAGAATTCCTTAGCATCAGAACGTGTTAATAATAATATACAAAATACTAATGCTCTGATGGTCATTTTGAAAAACTCTTTCTTAGTGAGCACCCAGAAGAACATATGCACCAAATTTTAAGTTTGTGGGCTTTATGGTTCTGGAGATTTTGTGATGATGCTTTGTTTGGTATTTTCCCACGTCATTATAGTTGTGCTTTTAAAGCTGTAGCAACGTTTCGGCAGAATCTCATCTGCCATCATCAGGCTTCTGTACTGTGTTCATCTGTGATATACAATACAGAAGCCTGATAAGAGGCACTACAGACAAAATCAGTAAGATTCTATACAGACACCACATCAAGACTGCCTTCAAAACAGACAGAAAAATAGCAGCCATCCTTAGGAACCCCAAAGACAAAATTGACCTGGAAAACCAAGGCATATATGAAGTCCCCTGTGCATCATGCCCGGCCACATACATTGGACAGACCAATAGAAAAATAAGCACCCGCCTGGATGAACACAAAAATGCAGTCAAAAAGCTGGAACACACTTCCTCACTCGTCCAACACATGGAAGCCACAGGTCATAACATCAACTTCAATGGCACCAAAACCCTAGCCACCATAGAAAATCCCAGCCACAGAATCATCAGAGAAGCCATAGAGATTGAAAAAAGACCAGAAAGCATGAACAGAAGAGATGATTCCACCAGGCTGTCAATCATTTGGAAGCCTGCACTCAGAAACATAAAAATCTCCACACCACAAGCCAGGCAAACACCTGGGCACAAACAGATCCCCCCTGATACCTCCAGCTCAAACACACCCCAACCAGGCACCCAGATGAAACCCAGCTTCCTAACTAATGATAGCCGTCCATTTACCCGAAGCCAAGCTGCACTAAAGGCCTCCAATAAAGTAACACAATGTTGCCAGCCAATCAAGATACAAAAAGAGCCCCCCCCGCAAAAAAAACAGACAAAAGATATTAGTAGCAGAACACAGCAAACTCCAAGACCAATAAACACAGACCAAGACTCTCAACCAATCAGGATGAAGAAAAAACCATTCTGTCACAGCAATAGGCTGCCCCAAATTTAAATCTGAAACCACTGTAAAAGTCTGACTCACAGACAAACACCGTACAGAAGCCTGAAGATGGCAGATGAGATTCTGCTGAAACGTTGCTACAACTTTAAAAGCACCACTACCATGACGTGGGAAAATACCCGAACAAAGCTGAATGCCAGACACACACACCACACACACCACACACACATATATATATTTATTTTCTGAGGTTCTCGCGGGTATTTGTATGTGGATTTTTGGTTATTCGGGTTTTCTCCCACGTAAGATTGGAAGTATCTAGGCAACGTTTCGATGAAGTCTCATTCATCATCTTCAGGCTTGGTCTTCAGCTCTGTGCTTCTCAGAGTGATGTGAGCTTGCAGCTGCTTCTTCCTTTTAACTGCTCGTGGGGGTGTGACTTGATTGGGTGGGGGCTTGGCTGTGTTCTCATTGGGTGGGGGTGTGTTCTCATTGGTTGGGGGTTTTGGCTGTGTTCTGATTGGTTGGGGGGTTGGCTGTGTTCTGATTGGCTGGAGGCATGTTCTGTTCAGGTGGGGGGGCTTGATTGTGCTCAGGTTAGTCTTAGTTGCTGGAGGGTTTGAGCTGGTGAGCTGTGATCTTGCTGTTTGGCTTCGAGTTCGTGGTCGTGCTGCATCTTCATGGTGGAGGTCAGTTCGCTTCATGTATGGCTCAGAGGGGTTTGAAGTGGGTAGTGATGCAGCTGCAGTGCGGCTTCTGGTCCGTGGTCATGTTTCATCTTCTATGTGGGTGTGAGTCTGCTTTCTACATGGAAGTGTGGTGATGGCATCTTGTGTGGCTCTCAGGGGTGTGGGTCTGGTGTCATTCTTCATGTTAGGTACGCTTCTGTTCATGAGGGCGGGTTTCCAAATGGCTGGTAGGCGGGAGGTATCATCTCATTTATTCATGCTGTGTGGACGTTTTTCTATCTCTATGGCTTCTCTGATGATTCTGCTGCTGAAGTGTTCGGTTTAGGCGATAGTTCTGGTATTTTTAAAGTCAATCTCATGTCCTGTGGCTTTGAGGTGTTGGACCAGGGAAGAGGTCGGTTCTTCCTTTTTGATTGAGTTCTTATGTTCTTCAATGCGTGCACCTATTCTTCTGTTAGTCTGTCCAATGTATGTGGTGGGGCAGGCAGTGCAAGAGATTTCGTACACTCCTTGATTTTGGTTATGAACACATCTGACTACCAATCCAAGTTAACCAACCTACTCCAAGACCCCACATACAAACCCCTAAAGACAGACCCCACCACCTACCTAGAAAAAAACACCAGATCCAAAATAAAAGCCTCTCCCATCAGTGAAGAAATCCAGCAAAGAATCATACCCAGAGAGAAATCATCCAGATGCCCTAAACTTTATGGTCTCCCCAAGATACACAAAGAAGGAACCCCACTTAGACCAATAGTCAGCTCCATAGGCTCACCTCTACACAACCTAGCCAAATTTCTTGCCAAACAACTTCAGCCCTGTGCAGAATCCATCAACTCACACGTAAGAAACTCATTCCAGTTCATCGAGATCATAAAGAAACAAAAGTTACAACCCAGTACCTACTAGTGAGCTTCGATGTCATATCCCTCTTCACCCAAGTGCCAATAAAAGAAGCCTTACAGCCATCCAAAACAAATACAACCCCCCCAAGCACATCCTAGATCTGACCAACCACTGCCTATCCAATACATACTTCACCTACAATGGACAAAAATACAAACAAATAGAAGGAGCACCCATGGGATCACCCCTCTCACCTGTCATCGCTAACCTCTACATGGAACACTTTGAAACACAAGCTCTAGAAAAATATGATCACAAACCCAAACTCTGGCTCAGATACGTAGATGACACCTTCATAATCTGGCCACACGGGAAAGAAAAACTGAACAACTTCCTCACACACCTCAACAGCCAACACCCCAAAATACAATTCACCATGGAAACAGAAGCTAACAACCAACTTCCCTTCCTAGATGTCTTGGTATACAAAAAATCCAATGGCTCCCTAGGACACACCATCTACCAGAAGAAAACATATACAAACCGCTATCTACACGTACTCTCACACCACCACCCAGCACAGATCAATTCCGTAGTCGAGACACTCATCTCCAGAACAAAATGCTTAGCCGATGAACAACACCTAGAGACCGAACTACACACTCTCACCGGCGTGCTGACAGCCAATGGATTCCAAAGAAAGAAGATCACCCACCTAATCCAAAAAGAAACCCCAGCCAAAATCCAAGACAAAGAACAAGAGAATGGCAAAGCCCTCCTCCCATATATAAAAGGCACTACGGACAAAATTAGCAAGATCCTCCAAAAACACAACATTAAGACAGCATTCTGCACAAACAGAAAGATATCCACCATCCTAAGAAACCCTAAGGACAGAATCGAGTTAGAAAATCAAGGAGTATACGAAATCCCTTGCACTGCCTGCCCCACCACATACATTGGACAGACTAACAGAAGAATAGGTGCACGCATTGAAGAACATAAGAACTCAATCAAAAAGGAAGAACTGACCTCTTCCCTGGTCCAACACCTCAAAGCCACAGGACATGAGATTGACTTTAAAAATACCAGAACTATCGCCAAAACCGAACACTTCAGCAGCAGAATCATCAGAGAAGCCATAGAGATAGAAAAACACCCACACAGCATGAATAAACGAGATGATGCCTCCCGCCTACCAGCTATTTGGAAACCCGCCCTCATGAACAGACGTGTACCTAACATGAAGAATGACACCAGACCCACACCCCTGAGAGCCACACAAGATGCCACCACCACACTTCCACGTAGAAAGCAGACTCACACCCACACAGAAGATGAAACACGACCACGGACCAGAAGCCGCACTGCAGCTGCATCACTACCCACCTCAAACCCCTCTGAGCCATACATGAAGCGAACTGACCTCCACCATGAAGATGCAGCACGACCACGAACTCGAAGCCAAACAGCAAGATCACAGCTCACCAGCTCAAACCCTCCAGCAACTAAGACTAACCTGAGCACAATCAAGCCCCCACCTGAACAGAACACGCCTCCAGCCAATCAGAACACAGCCAACCCCCCAACCAATCAGAACACAGCCAAACCCCCAACCAATGAGAACACACCCCCACCCAATCAGAACACAGCCAAGCCCCCACCCAATCAAGTCACACCCCCACTAGCAGTTAAAAGGAAGAAGCAGCTGCAAGCTCACATCACTCTGAGAAGCACAGAGCTGAAGACCAAGTCTGAAGATGATGAATGAGACTTCATCGAAACGTTGCCTAGATACTTCCAATCTTACGCGGGAGAAAACCCGAATAACCAAAGATCCACTTTTCCCACGTCATAATAGTGGTGCTTTTAAAGTTGTAGCAACGTTTCAGCAGAATCTCATCTGCCATCATCAGGCTTCTGTATGGTGTTTGTCTGTGAGTCCAACTTTTACAGTGGTTTCAGATTTAAATTTGGGGCAGCCTATTGCTGTGTCAGAATGGTTTTTTCTTCCTCCTGATTGGTTGAGAGTCTTGGTCTGTGTTTATTGGTCTTGGAGTTTGCTGTGTTCTGCTACTAATATCTTCTGTCTGTTTTTTTTGCGGGGGGGGGGCTCTTTTTGTATCTTGATTGGCTGGCAACATTGTGTTACTTTATTGGAGGCCTTTAGTGCAGCTTGGCTTCGGGTAAATGGACGGCTATCATTAGTTAGGAAGCTGGGTTTCATCTGGGTGCCTGGTTGGGGTGTGTTTGAGCTGGAGGTATCAGGGGGGATCTGTTTGTGCCCAGGTGTTTGTCTGGCTTGTGGTGTGGAGATTTTTTTGTTTGTGAGTGCAGGCTTCCAAATGATTGACAGCCTGGTGGAATCATCTCTTCTGTTCATGCTTTCTGGTCTTTTTTCAATCTCTATGGCTTCTCTGATGATTCTGTGGCTGGGATTTTCTATGGTGGCTAGGGTTTTGGTGCCATTGAAGTTGATGTTATGACCTGTGGCTTCCATGTGTTGGACGAGTGAGGAAGTGTGTTCCAGCTTTTTGACTGCATTTTTGTGTTCATCCAGGCGGGTGCTTATTCTTCTATTGGTCTGTCCAATGTATGTGGCCGGGCATGATGCACAGGGGACTTCATATATGCCTTGGTTTTCCAGGTCAATTTTGTCTTTGGGGTTCCTGAGGATGGCTGCTATTTTTTTGTCTGTTTTGAAGGCAGTCTTGATGTGGTGTCTGTATAGAATCTTACTAATTTTGTCTGTAGTGCCTCTTATGTAGGGCAGGACAGCTGTTCCATAGGTCTGTTCATCTTCTGGGTCTCTATTATGTCTCAGTGTGTTTTTGTGGATCAAGTTGGTGATTTTGCTTTTGTGGAAGCCGTTGGCTGTCAATATTTTAGTCAGGGTGCATAGTTCAGTCTTAATGTGTGTCTTGTCTGCCAGGCGTTTGGTTCTAGTAATTAGTGTTTTAGCCACGGAGTTTATCTGTGCTGGGTGGTGGTGGGATTGGGCGTTGAGGTAGCGGTTGGTGTGTGTTTTCTTCTGGTATATGGTGTGTCCTAGTGTGCCATCTGTTTTCTTGTAGATTAGTACATCTAGGAATGGTAGTTGTTTGTTTGTTTCTGTTTCCATGGTGAACTTGATTTTGGGGTGTGCGCTGTTTAGGTGTGTTAGGAAGTTGTTTAGGTTTTCTTGTCCATGGGGCCAAATCACGAAGGTGTCATCGATATATCTTAACCATAGTTTGGGTTTGAGTATGGCATTAGCCAGGGCTCTGGATTCGAATTCTTCCATGAACAGGTTTGCAATGACAGGTGACAGTGGTGATCCCATGGGGGCTCCTTCAATTTGTTTGTATCTTTGTCCTTTGTATATGAAATATGTGTTGGTTAACCACACCACAAGCCAGGCAAACACCTGGGCACAAACAGATCCCCCCTGATACCTCCAGCTCAAACACACCCCAACCAGGCACCCAGATGAAATCCAGCTTCCTAACTAATGATAGCCGTCCATTTACCAGAAGCCAAGCTGCACTAAAGGCCTCCAATAAAGTAACACAATGTTGCCAGCCAATCAAGATACAAAAAGAGCCCCCCCCCAAAAAAGACAGAAGATATTAGTAGCAGAACACAGCAAACTCCAAGACCAATAAACACAGACCAAGACTCTCAACCAATCAGGAGGAAGAAAAAACCATTCTGACACAGCAATAGGCTGCCCCAAATTTAAATATGAAACCACTGTAAAAGTTGGACTCACAGACAAACACCATACAGAAGCCTGATGATGGCAGATGAGATTCTGCTGAAACGTTGCGACAACTTTAAAAGCACCACTATTATGACGTGGAAAAATACCCGAACAAAGCTGATTGCCAGACATGTAAGTACCCGTGAAAACTTAAGAAAACAAATATATATATATATATATATACACACACACACACACATATATATATACACAAATACCCGATGTGCTCCATATGTGTGCCTGGGAACAAGAATGACTGGAGTTAGTAATTTCATGAAGAACACAAAAAGTGATAGAGAAAGAGGCACTAGGCTGTACTAGTGTGACTGGCCCCAGCTGGCTTTGTGCCTAAGATGGGTTTAGAATTAACAGGCTTCTGGTTTCTAGTTTGGTGCCTTAATCACTAACCAAACTGGCTCTAATCTTTTATACATTTGTTTATTATTTATTATCAAATTTATTCTTATGAACATTAGCAAACACCCAGAGAAGTCTCTCTGACCATTCTCAAAATGTTTTTTTTAAAAAATGCTATCAGGGTTTGTATAATGATAATTAAGAGCAACCTTCAAACAAAAGCCATCATGGTCTTCTGTCATGGGGTGCAAAGTAATCTTTAAGACTCAACCTTTACCAATGTGAACATTATTATTTTTCATCCATTTTGAGTGCTTGAGAGAACCAGGAAGCAGTTTCGTGAACTGGCAAGAACATACATAGCATGCTTCACAATGAAATGAGATGCAAGTATTCAAAATAGTACCTGCTATGAATAAATTCCACATTCATAGGTTCAAAATTATATGCTTGCTCAAAATCTGAGTTGACTTTCAGGATAACATCTTCATCATGAATCTATATAAACAGAAGAAGCTAATAATTTCACTGTATACCATACTTAAAAACTCTTTTTTTTTTTTGAAAACAATTTTATTAATTTTCTACAAACAAACAAAAACAAACAAGACATAAAAACATCAACTCTCTTATGTACATACAGTGTGTCGGTTGATTCATCAGTTCTGTGCATTCATTTCGTAGTCTCAATTACAGTTATATTACATAACAACTCATATTATCAATCCAAACTTATATATCCTAATATCGCTATTAAAAAATCATTTGACTATACTTTTAATCATTCATGCTTTATGAGATAATACTTTAAACAGTTTATTCTATAACAAATCATATAACCATACCAGATCTGTCCTACAAACCCCTTATAGATATAATGTCAAATAACAAAAGAAAAAGAAAAAATAAAGATATTCCTTGCTATCTAACATTCTAGATATTCTATTATTGTATTTTGTCATCTAACCATTGATAGAAAAGATCCCAAATTTCATAAAATTGTTTATCCTCTTGCTCTCTAATTTCAAATGTCAATCTACTCATCTCAGCACATTCCAATATTTTCTTAATAATTTCTTCCTGCGATGGTATTTTCTCATTCTTCCAATTTTTAGCAAATACAATCCTAGCCGCTGTTAATACATTTACAATCAGATGTTTCAAGTCTTTACTATAAGTATCTGGTAAGATTCCCAATTAAAAAAAAACTCCAGTTTCAAATCTATACGTTTCTTTATCATTTTTTCCAACCACATGCGAATTTTAATCCAATATTTTCTAGCGTTCTCACAAGTCCACCACATATGGTAATATAAGCCAGGTATCTGATGACATTTCCAGCATTTTTCAGATTTATTCTTGAACATTCTTGCTATTCTTGTCGGGGGAAAGTGCCACCTGTAAACCATCTTATACAAATTTTCTTTATATACTGTTGACATTGTCATTTTATAATTTTGAGACCACAATTTTTGCCATTTCTTTAGATCAATCCCATATCCAAAGTTCTTCCCCCAAACAATCATAGTTTCTTTAACTTGTTCTTCCCCTAATTTAATTCCCAGTAAATAACCATATAATTTTTTAATCACCGTCTCATCAGTACCCATCAAGATCTTATCTAGATCATTTTGTTTATCATAAAATCCCTCTGTTTTAGAATCTTCATCACACCTTGAATGTATTTGCGCATATGAAAACGAATTCATCTTTATACCTTGTTCCTCTAAACTTTTTATCGATTTAAGTTCACCCTTTTCATCCAAAAGTTCCCCATATCTAACTGTTTGTTCCTTCTTATAAATTATAGGATAGGAAAATGCTTCAAGAGTCGATAACTAAACTGGAATTTTCAAATAACATTGTCTTTTTATCTTCTCCCAATTTAACCACAAAGACTCCCGTATATAATGTCTTCTAAAATAACCCTGTGTTTTAGTTCCCTTATACCATAAAAAAGTGTGCCAACCCAAAAGCAAATCATGACCTTTTAGTGTCAACAATCTAGTCTTTCTTAATGTTATCCACTCCTTGACCCACATCAAATTTGCAGCTTGGTAGTACAATTCCCAATTGGGCAGGCCAAAACCTCCTCTAATTCTAGTGTCTTGCAAAAGCTTTAGCTTTATTCTCGCTTTCTTACCTTGCCATATATACTTCAGCATAATTTTATTTAAATCTTCAAAATAATCTTTTCCAAGCCTACTTGGTATTGTTTGAAACAGAAATAGAATTCTGGGTAAAATATTCATCTTGATTGTTGAAATTCTCTCTATTAATGACAATTGTAAGTTTTCCCATTTCTTCAAATCTAAAGCTATCTGTTGTTTAAGTTTAATAAAATTATTCTCTTTTAATGTGCTACATCTTGCTGTCAAGTATATTCCGATACTTGACCTTATTCGTAACTTGAATTTTCAACAGATCTGCCAGCTCTTCTCTTTGTCTCAGTAGCATGTTCTTTGTCAAAATCTTTGTTTTGTCTTTATTTATTTTCAAACCAGCCACCTCACCCTATATCTCTATCTTTTCCAATAACTTTGGAGCTGTTTCTAACGGATCTTCCAAAATAAAGGCTAAGTCATCAGCAAAGGCTTGCAGTTTAAATTCTTCCTTTTTAATTTTCATTCCTTTTATGCTTTTATCATCTCTAATATTTCTATTCAACACTTCCAAAGTCAATATAAATAGCAAAGGAGATAGGGGACATCCTTGTCTTGTGCCTTTTCTTATATTAATAAAGTCTGTAAGTTCTCCCTCCATCATTATCTTTGCTGTCTGCTTATTGTATATGGCTTCTATTGCTTGGATAAATTTTCTGGCAAAACCCATCTGTTCCAATAATCATAACATAAATCTCCAGTTCACATTGTCGAATGCCTTTTGAGCATCTAGGAATATGAAAGCCATTTGCTTTTCAGGGTGTGCCTCATAATATTCCAAAGTATCCAAAATTACTCTCATATTGTCTCTAATTTGTCTCTTTGACAGAAATCCATTTTGATCTGGGTGAATGAAATTATTTAAGTATTTTTTAAGTCTTTCTGCTAAAATTGCAGCAAAGATTTTTGTCTGCATTTAATAAAGAGATAGGTCTATAGTTCTTAATTTGCAGTGGATCAGCCTCTTCTTTTGGTATAAGTGTAATATAAGCCTCTGACCATGTTTTGGGTATCATCTTCTTTAACATAACTTCATTCATAACTTCTAGTAATGGAATGCTCAATGATTCTTGAAATGTTTTATAAAATTCTGCTGGAAGCCCATCTGGACCTGGTGCTTTCCCATTATTTTGTTTCTTAAGTGTTTCAGTTAATTCCATCATTGTTATATTGCTTTCTAGCATTTCTTCAGTCTCTTTAGGTATCTTCGGTAGATTAGCATTCTGTAGATACTGTTTGACTTTTTCCTCATCAATATTCTCTTGTTTATATAATTGCCCATAGAAATCTCGAATAATTTCTTTTTTCTCCTTATTACCATAACAAACTTGGCCTTGGTCATCTATTCACTTCAATATTTTTCTTGATTCTTTCTCCTTTCTCAATTTATATGCTAGCCATCTACCTGGTTTATTTGCATCTTCAAAATAATTCTGTTTAGCATTTCTAATTTTCTGTGCCAATTCTTCTTTCCCGATTAATTCCATTTTATGTTTAGTTATATCCAACTTCAATTTAATATCCTTTTCTGTGGCGTTTTCTGTAATTCTTTTTCAAGTCTTTTATACTCATCTTCCAAGGCCTTAGTGGCTTGTCTTTTCCAAATATTCTTTTTTCTTATATATTCTATTATCAAACCTCTAGCATATGCCTTCATTGTATCCCAAACATTCTGTGTTGAAGTATCTTCTTTTTTATTTTCTCTAAAGAAGAAAGCCAATTCTTTCTCCATCCATTGTATAAAATCTTTTTCCTTTAAAATAATATTGTTTAATGTCCATCTCAATCTTTTTTTTTGGTCCCTTCCATTTAATTGTCATTGGACTATGATCTGCCCAAGTACTTATTTCAATATTTGTTTCTTGAATATTAGATATTAATTCTATTGAAATCCAAATCATATCCAATCTGGACCATGATAAATGTTTATTTGAGTAGAAAGTGTATTGTTTAGTTTTAACATTTCTTTCTCTCCAAATGTCTTTTAAAGTTAATTCATCTGTCATTTTAAAAAAAGCTTTAGGGAGAGTCTTTCTATTTTGTTTTGTTGTTGTTGCTATATAGTCTAGTTTATTGTCCACAATTCCATTGAAGTCTCCCATCATAATTATATTAACATAGTCCAGTCCAGTTATTTTCATATGTAATTTTTTATAGAATTCTTCTTGTTTATCATTCGGAGCGTAAATTTCAATCAAAAGTATTTTTATATTGTTGTCCATTATTTCCACCATTAATACTCTTCCATCTTCATCAGTATAAATCAATTTTGCTGGGATGGCCTCTTTAATGTATAGAATCACTCCTCTTTTCTTACATTGAGTCAAAGAAGTAAATATTTTCCCTAATTTTGGCTGTACTAACAATTGTTCATGTTTTTTAATATGTACTTCTTGCAGACAAATTATATCAAATTTTAGTTTCTCTAATTTATGAAAGGTTTTCCTTCTTTTAACAGCTGAATTGAGTCCATTTATATTCATTGTAATCAACTTTTTTTCTTCCATGATTATGCTTTATATTTAGGTCAAACAGCTCTCGTAGATCTTACCTCACGCTGTTCTTTACTATCCACCTGTCCACCTACTGCGCCTTCCTCTTTTTCAATCTCCAGTTGTTCCTCTTGAAACTCAATTAATGAAACCTCTTTCTCTGCCTCTTCTTCTCTCCTTCCAAAAAATTCTGCGTGGAAAAGTTCTGCTTTCTCAATTGAATCAATTCTATGTCTCTGTTCTTGCCACGTAAACATTAATCCTTCTGGGAACAGCCATCTATAATTCACTTCCTTTTTCAATAACATTTTGGTCAAAAATCGATATTCTCTTCTCATCTCTCTCACTCTTCTGGGTATTTGTTTTAAAACCACAATCTCTTTGCCTTTGTATTTCAACGTCTTCTCTCTTACAGCTTGCAATATTTGTGTTTTGATGGATTTTTTGGTAAATCTGATATGGACTTTCCTTGGTAAGCTATTTCTCATCATATCTTGTATAAACTCGGTATACCTCGTCTACTCCATCCATCATCTTTTCCTCTGTAATTTCCAAAGCATCCGCCAACAATTCTATCATTATTGCAGCCAAGTTTTGTCCTTTTTCTTCTTCTATATTTTGAAATCTGAGATAGAATTCTGACCTCTCCATCTCCCACCTCAACATCCCAATTTTATCTTGTTCAACCACTGTTAATCTGCTGTCAATATTTCCAATCTTCTCCTCTCTTTGTTTACCTTCTTCCTCAATTTTTTGGAATCTCTCATCATACTTCACCATCATTTGTTGAATATTTTCTACTTTTTCATCAGTCTTCCCTGTTCTTTGTTCAACAGTATCTGTTTTTATCTTGAGATCTTGGATTCCTTGCATAATCATCTGTAAAGTCACTTTTTCTTGTTCTTTGTCTTGCTTCAACATTGTCTGAATTAAACGTTGTCCTCCAGCTGGTGGGGAGGCAGAGGTAGAAGTAGAAACGCCAGAAGATATGGGTTTCCTTCTCATTTTAAACGCTTCCAAATCTTCAAATTCAACTTTTAATCCAACTGGTAAAGTAGCCAATTATAATCCAAAATGAGAAAATCCAATAGTAAAAGGCCCGATGGCAAAAAAGAAAAAGAAAAAGAGAAGAAGAAAAATCTTCAGGTTCTTCTAAACCCTAATCCAATTATGAAGTAATCCACAATAAAAAAAGAAAAAAAGAAAAAAGCCCAATAATAATAATAATAATAATAATAATTTAGAAGAAGAGGAACAAAAAGAAAAAAAAAAGAAAAAATTCCTTCAGGTTCTCCACAGTTGGGAAATCTCAATAATAAAAAGGAAAAGGCAGAATGGTCCAAAAACATGGATGGAAAAAGCAAAAAAATCCCAGTAAAAAGAAGAAGAAAAGAAAAATAAAGAAAAAATTCTGAGGCTTTCCCTTTAAAACAAAAAGCAAAAATACGAATATTACTAAAATTAAAATTTACTGAGAGGAGTAAATTAAAATTTACTGAAAATTTACTGGTAAGGAGGGGTACCACAACTGAAAAAAACAAAACAAAACACTGCACTTTGTTTAATTGTCCAAGGCTCTTATTATGACTCTCTTCTCCACAAGCTTCAAAGCCAAGCCTCAAGTGTTGAAATGTTGATAAGAGTCCAGGAAAGCACCTGTAATAATATTCTGCTGCGCTCTTCCCTCTATCTTATCAAGTTGAAATGTCCTTGAGAAGGAGTCTTTTCACAGTTCTCTCCAATTCAAATTAAATATTTTCAAGCTTCTAGTTGGCAGTGTTACAAAGTTTCTTAATGCACTCCCCCCCCAGCCAGAAAAACTTAGTTTGAATTAAGAAAAAAGAGAAGGTATTTACATACATATATATATATACATATATATATATATACACATATATATATATACATATATATATATATATATATATATATATATATATACATATATATATATATACACATATATATATATACACACACATATATATATATATATATATATATATATATATATATATATATATATATATATACATACATACACATACATACATACATATATAAAAAGAGAAAATAGCCAAAGGGAGCCTCTATCCTAAAAGAAAATTAAAAAATCAAAAAGGAGCATTAGAATATATATAAGGGAAAATTCAGTCCGGTTAACTACAAAATCACGCTAAAGTCCAAAGAAAAAGTAATAGAAAGAAAAAAAAAAGACCCAAGCCTCAATTTGATGTCCCTTTAAAATTCGCCGCTCACACAGATTTGTCAAAAAAAAAATCTCACAGGTTTCTTCTCATATTCAGAATGTCCTTTCAAATCTCAGCAAATTTACAAAAAAAAAAAAAAATTTCTCACCCAGCCGACACACTTTCACTTCCAGCCGCTTCCTTTCTGGAGCTGTTCCGACTTCAGCAGCTATGGAGGCTGCCTCTCCGCCGCCAGCAAAAGGACTTCTCCTGGATCAAACCAGGGACTTTGCGATGTTCCTGGGATCCAGAAAGTGTGCCCTTCACGGTCACCGTCTCTACGGGACGGTTTAGGTCCGTTAGGACCGACCAGGGGCGAAAATATCAGCTGCGATCTCAGAGCCCTGAGATTGCAGTTGTATTGCCAAAACGAAGCTCCGCCTTCTCACTTAAAAACTCTTAAGAAAACATCAAGAATTAAATTTTATGTCCCTACACAAATTACTTGACGTATTGTTTTATTTTACTAACTGAAGTTTCCAAAACTGCAGGAATCTGGTATGAGTCCATATAAATTAAATTAAAGTTTAAATGTAGTAAATTTGGAGTTTAAACTCTCCCCCAAATTGCAGGATACAACTATATATCACTAACGTGGAACTACTTCTTAATAATACAAGAGTTACTTTTAAATATATATGGCTTAGCTACATTATTAAGATATAAATGTACAGAAAATAAGCCAAAAAGAACTAATTAACCTACCTCAGTAATATATGCAGTAAAGTGGATTGCCTCCTCTGAATAGTCTTGAGTCTTCAGTATCACTTTGTCACCTAATTTAAAGTTTATATGTCAAATTATTTCTCTTCGTACCAAATGTAATAATGTAATTGCACAGGGAACAGAATTAGAAAATCCAACCATATCACTATATAAAGGCAAAAAAAATATTAAGCTTCTCTTTCTCAATATTTTCCTGAAGGCCCCAAAAGGGCAATAGTTGACATTATAAATTAAAATTCTTTAAAAAACAAGTATAACACTCTTGGGGAAAAAGCTAAATATACTTTTTATATGATCCAAGTCATAGACTTCTAGCTATGCTTCAGAGAGGCAGAAAAGAGGTTTGAGGACTGCAGTTTATTGCTTTTTATATAAAATTATAGAAAGAACCTACCAAGGAATAATGAAGGGCGGCCCTCTATGATCCCTGGAACTTCAAGTACTAGGAAATTTCCATTTTTTTTCAAAGTGACCCCACACATGGCAAACTCTTTCAGTTCTGCCTCTGAATTCATTTCTTCAAGCCACAAAAGAGTAGAAAAGTTTGTCTTATAATTAAGAAAAGTTAAACCCTGAAACACAAAGAGTTGAGAACATTTAAATTACAGGAGCTGTAAATCATGAGGAACAACCTGTGACCTATCAGATCTGCACTCCTCAGAATTTGTGAAGCTGCTTTGGGCTCTGGGGAAGGGCATCTCAGAAACATTTGGATAGTAGAGATTCCACATGCCTACTCTAGATCCTATAAACCTCCAATGAAAAACATGGAAATGCAAATTCAGTGAAGTAAAATCCTACTTTTAAGAAAGGCACCATGTATTTTGCATCTGCAAATTGTGTGAACATCTTTCAGTTTTAAGTTTTTGCAAGCCAAGGAAAAGAAAATAAGCACTAAGAGGAGAAATGAATATTCCAAATCATTTTTTATGGTATCTCTTTAAAACCAATGAATGCCAAGGCAGTTAAGTCTCTTCTATTAATTTCTCTAAGGGAAGGTAGAAACAATATTAAAATCATTTCTCTACTTCCATAGTAATCATGTAATCATTTCTAGAAGTTTTTTTAAAAAGTTGTCTCCCTCTAGAGTTCTCGTTTACATGATCTACCATCTTTGACCAGGGATGGGATTCTACCGGTTCAGACCGGTTCTATAGAGCTGGTTGTTATGATTATGCGCAGTTCGAAGAACTGGCAAATCATGCCCCTGGCTGGCCCCTCCCATCTCCACCCACCCCTTCCCTCCCCATCCAGTCAATCCTTATAGCGTATGCGCAACATTGCGCGGATGCCCCACATTGCTGACTGCGTTCTTCCCCGACCAGTCACTCCTTAAGGTATTTTCCTCCTCCCGAGGATCAGCTGTTCCTATGTTCAGCTGTGCCGGGATTCCCCTCTCTTACTTACTGCTTCGCCCAGGAGGCTTCCCTGAAGCCCAGAAGGCCTGGGCCCCAAAACGGAGCACAGGGGGGTACTGCATGCCCCCCCATGCTGTTTTTTTTCCTTCCTGAACCCAAGGGAAGCCTTCTGAGAGCAAACCTCCCCACCAGAGGCTCCCCTGAGGCCCAGAAGCCCCCAAAATGGAGTGTAGGGGGATGCTCCTGCCCCCACATGCTCCATTTTTTGTCCCCCGGAGGCTCCCCTGAGGCCAAAAAAAAGGGGGGGGGTTTGCTGCAAAATAAGCCACACCTACCCAGTCATATGGCCATGCCCACAGAACTGGTTGTTACAAAATTTGAATCCAACCCGTTTTTGACCAGCAGTTTTATTAAGAAGGGATATTGGGAGTTGTATCCCAAAATTTCTAATAGCACCCGGGAACAGTGTTTATGATGTTATTGCTACCTTTTAATTATACAATTGGTGTATTAACTTTTATTACATTATATAAGATGCTGTGTGTGATTAAATAGTGTCAGAATGCTAGTTAAAAATAAATAAGCCCACATAAGTACAGATTTATATTATTTCCTAATTAACAATGTTTTTGTTTAAATCAAGTGGGACTATCTTTTTTTTTTTTGTAAATTTTATTTGAATTTTCACAAAGAGAAAAAAAAATACAAATAAAACATCTTTTTTGAAAGTAGCATAATCCCGGCTTACATTTCTTTGTACAGACACAAATTCAGGTTCATGCTCATTTTTATATTCTATTCCATATTTTATTACCGTGTTTCTCCAACAATACAGCCTCCACCAATAGGAAGCCCCATCATGTTTTATTGGCATAAAATCAAATTAAGCCCCTCCCCCCAAATTAAGGCCCATATTAAACATGCGAAATGGGGGGGGAATGGCGGGGGGGGGCTTGCCCTTAGGAAGTACTTTTGTTGCATGCCCAGATATGGTGCTGCCTGCGTTGGTGGGGCACTTCATATCAGGAGACCTTTCACCATTGCTTTCCCTTCTCCCTTGCTGCCACGGTGTTAGGCATTTGGCGCAGCCACGTGCGGCCAGTCAGGCCTCCTCCCTGCAACTGGAGCCCTGAGGACACTTGGCTTCAGGCGCTCCCATCATCCCTTTGCTTTCGAAGGTAAAGCAAATTATTTTACAAAGCCTCCCCTGCCTGAGAGGGCAGCCCAACCCCACGTGGGGAGGCTAATCTCCCGGGGCCTCTTTGGTTCCTCCCCAACCTCCCTACACTGCACGCCTCTGACGCGCCAGTTCCTTCAGCCCAGCGAGCTCTTCCACCTCAAAGAAAGGCCAGGCGGGCGGCTGCGGAGCAGCAGCAGCAGGTCCGAGCTGCTCACAGCGGAAACAGCCACCACCCTTACCCCAACGCGGGCAGAACGACCAAGGTTAGCGCCCGCCAACCCGTCCTTCCCGCCTTTGAGGCACCTGCACCGAGCCCCTCGGCGGCCAGCCTAGCCATGCCACTTCCGACCGACTCCTCCCGGCGAGACTTGGGAATGAGGGGCAGGAGGAGGCACACACGCACCCGCGGCTCGCTTTCACGGGTCTACCCAGCCCGCACGGTTCTTGCGCGGCCCTGGTGGGATGAGTGGAGGGTCTGGCGGGGAGGTGCTCACTGCCCACCAAGACTGCACCAGAGCAGTGTAGGGAGGTCGGGGCGGAACCGAAAAGGCCCTGGGAGATTAGCCTCCCCATGTGGGGTGGGCTGCCCTCTCAGGCAGGGGAGGCTTTGTAAAATAATTCGCTTTACCTTCGAAAGCAAAGGGAAGACGGGAGTGCCTGAAGCCAAGTGTCTCCTCAGGGCTCCGGTTGTAGGGAGGAGCCCTGACTGGCCACAAGTGGCTGTGCCAAACGCCGTGGCGTTGCTCTAACACCACGGCAGCAAGGGAGAAGGGGCAGCAAGGGAGAAGGGAAAGCAACAGTGGCCTGAACCCGAAGGTCTCCCGAACATCTAAGCTGTTGCCGCCCACCCACCCGAGGATGCAGGGGGGGGGAATTAAGTCACCCCCGAAAAGACGGCCTAGCCGTTTTTTCGGGGGTCAAAAAAAAAAAAGGCCCAGCCTTATTATGTGAGAAACACGGTACTTTACATTTTACATTTTCTGCACAGCTTCTCCCCTCTTTTAATTTTCTCAATTTTATTTTAACTATCTCATCTCAATTCAAATCATTGTATTTATATTTTTTGTCTGTCCTATTTCAATTATCTATTATCTTTTCTCATCAAACAAAATTTCTCCTGTAGTTACTGATTGGAGTATGACGCCTTTATCTTTTCCCTAAAGTTGTAACATTCAATATAATACATAACTTCCATTTGGATTCTGCTTGGTAGATTCTTAAAATAGACACTGTATTCTTAAAAAAAGAAAAAAAATATAAATGTATATAATTAAAACAACATTCCATTCCAAGTCAATTCTATCATTAATATTAATATTCATAAAAGTCTTAACATCTTTAACATTACTTTTCAATTAAATATTATACTTCTTTGGGAACAGTTATAAGCATTCCATAGTTAATTCTCCCCCTTCACTTATATTTGATAAAACATTAACTAATTAAAATGTTCCCGTTCCTTCCTAATTCAATTTTCTCATTTATTTTATATCATTTACTTTATTCACAAACATTTCACTAAATTACACTATTTTATCCCTCATTCTAATCATATGTTGTTTCCAATTTTCTAAAGTTATTTTTATTACAAATATAACAATACAATCTTATGTACCTTTACAGAATCCCTTTTTCAGTTAGATTTTCACCCATTATCTCTAAATAGGTCCTGTTTCTCTATACCTTGCTCCAGTCCTTTGTAACTTCTTTTCCTTTCCTTCTTCCCTCTCCCCTTCCCCCCCCTTATCTCTCTACCTCTATTTCTCTCTTCTGTATTCCCCCTTTTCTGTTGCTTTCCAGTATACTTGTTGTTCGAATTATTTTTCTTTTCTTTGGTTGTTTTATAAGTCTTAAATTCTCCATTCTCTTTCCCCCCTTTCCTTTTTCTTCCCCACATAAAATTATTTGTTCATTAAAGATGGCTTCTTCTTTGTCCCAGTCTGCTTGTTTTGCTGTCTTTTCTTGTTGTTTCTCATAGTTCCAAATCTCCATTTCTAAGAATTGAAAAAAGAAGCCGAAAGAACCCTTCCCTTTTTGTGCATCTCCTTTGTACTTTTTAAGTTCCATTTTCAATTCATCCAGAAGTGGTGCCATTGTATAAATTTTTAAACAACCACCCGATTGATTTTAGTCATTCAAATATAACAACCAAAAATCCAAAGATCACCAAATAATCCAAATACACTCAAGCTGTTTCTTTTTTGCTTTTTTTTTTTCACTTTCTCTTCCTGGGGTTACTATTTAGTTACAAAGTTTCAGTTAAAATGTATCTTTTAGAAGTCTTGTTGAAATTTTACTGTAGATTCTTTTTTAATTCCAGGCAGTCTCCTCCCTCTTCCAGATCCTGCCTATTCTTTTTCTTTCTCTTCCTGCTTATGAAAAAAAAAGTTTTTAATGTCCAGAAATCTTGATAATCCCTTTGGCATTTTGTTTTAATTGCCTATTGATGTCAAAACGGATTTTTCCGATTTCTTATTTAAGTCTCTTAGTTGTCAGTATAGGGAAGGAGAAGAAAAAAAAAAGCCAAACCTTTCCCTTTTCACTTTCCTTCGCTGCTTCTGACTCTTCTTTGGAGCAATGTTATTTTTTGTAAGTTTAAATTCCTTGGATGTTGCTTTTACAATTTAACCCGGTCAGCCAAAACTTTCACTTCTTATCTTCCTCCTGCACATTCTTTTCCGGTCAAGTTCTTCTTTGTGGTGGCCATTTCTGACCACCGCTGCAACCGCCTTCGAGAAAGGGAGTAATGGCCAGCTGAGGAGGAGAGATGTGGCTCTCCTCGACCCTGCTGGCGGTCTCCCATCTTCACCACCTCTACGGGGTGGCTTAGCCCTGAAACCAGCTGGCTCGGGGGCACTCCAGTGGCGAGCCCAGACAGAAAACGCACACGATCGCGGATTTCTGTCCGTCGCCGAAGCCCTTCAAACCGGAAGAAGCGGGACTATCTTTCGTGCCTTTAAGGCAGCTTTGATTCCTGGTGACTGCCTGACAAATCCCAGCCATTTTCTTCACAAGATTTCGAAGTGGTTTGCCATTACTTCTTTCCTAAGATCATCCAATTGGCTTTTGGTCTAAAATGGGACAATAACTCATAGCCTCCCAGTTTCTAGTCTGGTGCCTTAATCACTAGATCAAACTGGCTCTCTTATAAGAGTCCATTCTAAACCACTGTTCTCATAAGCTAACACTTTGCCATAAATTCCTTCCTGCCCCACCTCACTGTAGCCCAGAAAAAGCTGTATTTTAGTGATTCCAACTTTTTGCCTAATTCCTTTGCTAGACTGAACAAAGACTTATCTACCCTGCCATTCTTCAATGGGATCATCTTGAAGCTTTTAAGAAAGCAAAGACATGCTGACATCCTTTCAGAGCAAGTTTCAAGGTTTTATTTGCTATAATTAATAAAAGCTAAGACATGCTATAGTGCAGTCTCTCACAGGCTTTTTGTCCTTAAGAAGCCCTTGAAATAATGTTCAGGTCCCAGAAAACCCTGACATAAAAATTGCAAAAAACTCACAAAAATCATAGTTCATTCCTATCCTACGTAACATTCATTTTACAATATTTGCAATAACAATAAAATAGCAGGCTGATAGCTAAGTCACTAGCACTGCATAGCACAAGAACAAGTCTAGTTAAGGCTGGCATAGCATAATATACATGCTGATCTTTTAAAAAAATACATTGATGTATAATATTGTACATTTAGTCAATCTTGCGAGTAAGACATTTGATTATAGTTGTACCAGATTCATACATATGTATATTTAAATTGACAGAGATCTTTACATACCTCTCCAAGATCTGGATAAAAAATCAATATATCCAATTTCTTTTCCACACATTCTCTTATTTTGTCTGGAATATTGTACTGTGGAAGGAAGCTTGGCAGCTGTCTCCTTGACTTTCTAAGGTATTAGAAAATCAAAGTAGTAGTAGTACTCAAAATATACAAAGCAATCTTTGCAGTTAGTCAGCCAGTTAGATACTACCAGACTTTTTTTTGCCACCATAAACTAACATATCTCTCCTTCTGTAACACCTTCCACAAATGCTTGGACATTTTAGTCTTAGAAAGAAAAAGAGATTATAGCAACTTTGAAGTTAATTTCCCCAATAAGGAAACTTCACTGGCCACTAATCAGACATGACAAAAAAGTCACATATAAATTATGAGAACAGTACCATAAAAACACATGGATACTGCTACTGGTTCAACACCATAGATGTTGGAATGATTTGTAAAACAATTATGAAGAAAGTTTCAATTAAACAGATGAAATGTACTTCCTAAGACTAAGTAGAATGCAATATATTTTAAATATTGAAAAGGTGCAGCTAAGTTTAAAACAGATATATCTCATGGTCCTCTTTAAAATTCAAATATCGGACATTGAAACAATCCTTACTGAAAAACTTTTCACTGCTCACAATAAAAAAGGTTCATCAAAAGAATTCACGTTTCCAAAATGCAGCCTGAGAATCCTGATTTCGTAAAATAGGTATTTGAAACAGACTTATTCCATTTCTTTGAAGTAACTCCTACCAGTTATATTTCTACTAATAAATCTTTGAAATGAAGATAATCCCCTAAAAACAAACAATTATATGACATTCATTCTTAAACAATTTTTACTCAAGAAAAGCAAACCATTTGTTTAAAGTGTATTTAATCTTACTTTGATCAGCAGTACCTTTTTAATTGTGGCAAAACCTCTATTGCTTTTGCGATCTGGAATTCAGAACTGACTTCACATTTTCTCTGACAATACTTCTCAGTAGCTTCTATCAACAACTCTTCTTCCGTTACTATAGTTACTTCAAGGTACCGACCAATAATGCAGTCAGAAAAACACAGCAACAAAAGTTCTTTGCAGCGGCCAGGATTTCTTGAATAACGTAAGAATTCAGTTAAAGCCATAAAAAGGTAAGAGTCTATAATAAAGTTGGCTTTTATTCTAGAATATGCCTATAGCAGGACAATAAGATGATAACCATATGAACAATATTTATTATTTTAAGTTCATACTGGGTGGTTCAAGCACACCTGACTTCTTCAATCTACAGAAAACCAATTACTAACACCATTCCCTTTCTGTATATTTCTAGACTGATAGCAAGCACTGCCTGTTTTGCCTTTTCTGGACCATGCTAGCTGGAAACTGTTAGATCAGGAAGGAATCACATTGGCAAAGGTTCTTGTTAACTAGAGGAAAGATGCCTAATATGCATTGAACAGCGTTTGTGAATGAAAGCTAAGGCAACTAACTCCTTTGCCAAGTTTGTCAAGAGCCTTCTGTAACTTGAGTCTATCTTCTAAAGCATTAGCTATTCCCCAAGGCTGGATGGATGTCACCTGCAGATTTGATGAGTTCCCCTTCTATTTTCTTGTCTAAATCATTTATGAAGATGTTAAAGAATACTGGGCCTAAGACAGAATGGGCGTTGTTTACCTGAACGCCAGTTTTCCTTGTTAGGCAAGACAGGTCAGGATGGGTGTTAGTCCTCTTCAGCTGCTAAGGACTGAGTCTGTGTAAAAGGCTTATTAGCCTAGCTCCATCCACTGTGGGTTATGCCTCCCCAATTCTGCAAAGACCGTGTGACAGACTGAACTGCCTCTAAGCAAAGGGAAAAAAAGAACAAGAACATTGTTGGAACCCCCCCTCCCAAAGGTCATTTGGCCAGGGTGGGGCTGACCTGTCTTGCTTAACAAGGAAAACTGGCGTTCAGGTAAACAACGCCCATTTTCCCTTGTAAGGCTGCGGAAGGTCAGGATGGAACATACCAAAGCAAGGTTGTCCTCCAGAGGGTTAAGATTGGTCCTGGCCTCTGATGGTATTTTCTCATTTTTCCAATTTTTGGCAAATACAATCCTAGCCGCTGTTAATACATTTACAATCAGATATTTCAATTCTTTACTATGTTTCAGGTAAAATTCCCAATAAAAATATCTCTGGTTTCAAGTCTATATGCTTTTTTGTCATTTTTTCCAACCATGTGTGGATTTTAGTCCAATATTTTTTGGCATCCACATAAGTCCACCACATATGGTAATATGAGCTTCTTTAACTTGTTCTTCTTCTAGTTTAATTTCTAATAAATATCCAGTTTTTTAATCACCTTTTCATCAGTACCTGTCAAAATCTTATCTAAATCAGTCAGTTTATCATAGAAACCTTCTGTTTTAGAATCTTTGTCATACCTTGAATGTATTTGCGCATATGAAAACTAATTCATCTTTATACCTTGTTCCTCTAATTTTTGCATAGATTTAAGTTCATCCTTTTCATTCAATATTTCACCATATCTAACTGTTTGTTCCTTTTTATATATTATAGGATAAGAAAATGCTTCAATGCTTCAATGTCTTGATAGCATATTCTTTGTCAAAATCTTTGTTTTGTCTTTATTTATTTTCAACCAGCCACCTTTCTATATACCTCTATCTTTTCTATCAATTTTGATGCTGTTTCTAGTGGGTCTTCTAAAATGAAAACCAGATCATCTGCCAATGCTTGCAACTTAAATTTTTCCTTTTTAATTTTCATCCCTTTTAGATCCTTTTCTTCTCTAATGTTTCTGTTTAACACTTCCAAGGTTAACACAAACAACAAAGGTGATAGTAGGCACCCTTGTCTTGTTCCTTTTCTTATATCAATAGAATCTGTCAGTTCTCTCTCTATCATTACCTTTGCCGTTTGGTTATGATATATAGCTTCTATTGCTTGAGTAAATTTTTTACCAAAGCCCATCTGTTCCAGCTGTAATAACACGAATCACCAATTCACATTATCAAATGCCTTCTGTGCATCTAAAAATATCAAAGCCATGTTTTTCAGGGCGTGCCTTGTAATATTCCAAAGTATTCAAGATTACTCTCATATTGTCTTTGTCTCTTTGGCAGAAATCCATTTTGATCAGGGTGGATAAAATTGTTTAGGTATTTTTTATCTTTCTGCCAATATTGAAGCAAAAATTTTATGATCTGCATTTAGTAAGGAAATAGGTCTATAGTTCTTGATTTGCAATGGATCGGCCTCCTCTTTTGGGACAAGTGTAATATAAGCTTTTGACTATGATTTGGGGTATCTTCTTCTTTAACATAACTTCATTCATAACTTCTAGCAATGGAAGGTTCAACGATTCCTGTAGTGTTTTATAAAATTCTGCCAGAAGCCCATCTGGGCCTGGTGCCTTTCCATTGTTTTGCTTAAGTGCTTCTGTTAACTCCATCATCATTATATTGCTTTCTAACATTGTTTCAATCTCTTTAGGTATCTGGGGTAGATTAGCATTCTGTAAGTACTGTTTAACTCTGTCCTCGTCAATATTCTCTTGTGTGTATAGTTTCTCATAATAGTCTCGTATAATTTCCTTCTTCTCTTCTACCATTACAGGAGGAAATTATTAAGAAAACATTGGAATGTGCTTTTGAGGTTTGGCAGCTTTAGAAGCTCTGGTTTCCCTTGGAGCTTCAGCCATCTTGGAACAGCAAGGCCTATTCTGGACTGAAAGTCCTGTGCAAGGAGGAGAGCACATGAAGGGATTTATAAAGGGACTTCAGGGGAAATCTTCTCCATCCCCACAACAACCACCACTCTCTTCTGCCCTACACAACTTCAGCAGGATGTTTTAACACATCCTCTTGGGACTCATACCCTCCTGGGCCTAATAGGACAATAACTATAGACTAGGCCCAGCTGGAAGTCCAAGGGCCCTGGTCTACCTCCGGATAGGGAAACCAATCCCCCACCAGGAAAATTGAGTGCCTACCCTTCGATGTCTTCCTCAACAACAACCAAGACTGGTGGTGACAAAGGCGCAGGAGTGATAGGAAGAAGAAAGGGCTCTTCAAAATGGCCACCTGAGGTCTTCAAAATGGCCACCAGCTATGAGGTCTTCAACAAAATGGCTGCTTCTGGCCACAAGGCTTCTTTTTCATCAGGGAGTTTTCTGTTAAGTTCCCCGAGCTCTCTTGCTCTGCAGGAGGTAGAAGAGCTTGCAAAAGGCAGCTGCTAGATCACTCAGCTGCCTGCTTCACTGCAGGGGGAGGGGGGGAGATCAGCACTGAGGCTCTGTAACCAGCATGGCCACTGCCCACGCACACCTGAATGGCTGAAAAGGGCCCCCAGGCTGCACGGACAATAGCCAGCTGAGAAGTGGAGCCATCTGATTTAAAGGGGAAGGCTTTTTTTTTTGGAGGGTTTTTTTTTCTGTATTGAGAAAGAATTTCCCTTGCAAAGGGTGCCTTTGGAAATAAAGTATGCAAAGGCAGGAGAGGCAATTGTTGTGTCCTTCTTCAGCCAAGGACTGAGTAGAACTGGGAGGAATAACCCAGAGTGGGTGGAGCTAGGCTAATAAGCCTTTTACACAGACTCAGTCCTTAGCAGCTGAAGAAGAGTAACACCCATCCTGACCTATCCCAGTCTTACAAGGGAAAAACCCTTGAGGTACCTCACTGCATGCTTCCCTCCATGTAGATGGCATTCAATTGAGGACCAAGGGCTGTTGGTTAACAAAGTGCAGACACATCTGAATACTGGTGAATCTACATTTTTCTATCTTAGCAAGAAGTTGAAATATCAAGAAAATTGACATCTGCCCTAAGTTTCAGGATTCTGATCAACATAGCTGTCTAAAACAAGAAATTAAAAGCTTCCATTGTAATGTTCTTTAATTTTACTGGTTTAAATTCACTAAAAGGAAATTTTGTTGTGAAAGAGTCTGTCTAAGCTCCAACATCTAGGATGAATTTAAAGACATTCAAAATCACTGGTTAATATTTAGACAACTTCAATAAATTCACTCCTGGATGTTTGCTAAGTCTCCACTGAGATCAATCATTACCTTAAATGATTCCATTCCAGCAATATGGACAATCAACATTCCTGAGCTCAGATTTTGGATGAACGGAATGTTAAACCATAAATTTTGCCCTTTTTCATGAGGCCTTATCAAGTAAAACAACAACCACCCAGATATACAAACTCACAACAGAGGGATCAAGAATAGAATTAGTCTTATAACATACGTGTAATTCCTTTTGGCTATCAATTTGAATCCTGACTTCTAATAGAGAAAATCATACATTATTGTTTCACAAAATTGTACTGGGGGGTGGGGGTGGGGGAACATACTTTGCAGTGCATACAACTGTTATAGAAGTCTTGCTCCCAGATGATAGAGATATGCTTCTGTTATGCCTTCTGATTTCTTCTCCTTGTTTTTCACATGTTACACTTTCAGATTGTCCAGTTGTAGAATTATTAGAATCTCCAATATTACTTAGGCACGTAAATTTACCTTTTATAAAAACAAAACAAGTGTTCTAACTAGAGTAGAACTAACAAGTAGTGTAATCATTTTTAAATACTGGATGTATAATTTACCTGAAGTAGCAGCTCCATCAGGGACAGTCAATGCTGAAGCTGTTTTCCAGCACATCTGGTTCTTTTCTGACAACTGAAGACAGAACTGCTTCTCTTTATCCCAGCCACATAATTTGCAGCTAATTAAAGAATGCTCTGTTTCCCCTTTGTTCCTAAAATAATAGCATCACTTTCCATCTCAATATTTAAATATGTTATATATAAGAAATGATATCTGAAGTCATTTTATTTTTTTTAAATTTAGATAGTCCTTGACTTTTGACCATCACTGGGGCCAGAAATCCAGTTTCAGTCAATACAGTCATAGGTCAAGAAACTGATGTGGCTGAAAGTTATTTCCCAGCCTTTTTTTGCAGTGGTTATTAAAGAGAACCAATTCATCTCAATGCACATTTTTTTGAAGGAAACCAGCAAAAAGCACCACAAATTGTGGTCACATGAACCAGGAACACCAGGACGGAGCCAGTCACCCTACTCTGAGCAACCCAACATGAGATAATTGCAGAGTAGGGTGGGTGGCACAACCATTTAGAACAACAAGAATGCTTTATGGCCCATAAAGTACCTGTTCCATGGCTATTATAAATTTGACTGATCAAAAGTCAAGCTTACTTGTACGTTTTTAATAGGATCATAAATACTTCTAGAGTGGTAAGAAAATTCACTGTAACAGTTTTATCCTTTATCCCAAATTATTAGCAATAAGAAAACAAGAAACTGTAGCTGATAGCAAGAGACTATATCCAATGAAGTATTTCCATTTTCAGGAATCTTCAGGCCTCTATTAATACTAATAAAGTTAGTACTAATACTAACTAATTTTGAGTGTAGCTGTGCATTAAGTGAATTGTAAAAAAAAAAAATCTTGCCTGTGACTTTTGGACCAATTAGGGAAAACACACTGTAGGTAATACATTTCCTGCAGCATTTCTTTTCAGTCTGCCTGGTGCATAGAGTACTGACATTTTTCCTGTGCTAGGAGATCATTCTAAGTGCTTATTAAACATACAGAATAAAGTGGTTTAATTGTTCCTTGTCTTTCTCACGAGGAAAGATATAGGACAGGGGTGTCAAACTCAAGGCCTGCGGCCCGGATTCGGTCCGGGTGTGCTTAAATCCGGCCCACGGGGCTGACCTGGAAATATCAAGGGACCAGCCTATGGTGCTTCTGGCGGCTAAAACGGGCCATGTGCAGCCCTCCTGCACATCGGCTTCAACCTCCATGGCCTCCTGCAGCACTCTCCTGGCCGAAACTGGGCCAAAACCAGTCCCCAAACAGGTCAAAAATGGGGTGGAAAATGCACCCAAAACAGGCCACGCAGCCCATTTTCAGCAGCAATGATGCAGGAGGCCATGGAGGGTGAAAACAAGACATAGGGGGCTGCACATGGATACCCCGCACCCCATTTTGACTGTCAGGGTGCTGCAGGAAGCATCCATCCCACCCACCCCGCCACATGGAGAATTACAATGCTGATCCAGCCCTCAAATAAATCCAGTTTGACAACCCTGATATAGGATAATCAAATTGGAACGTCATTGTTGGACTTCCATTTGATCCAGTGTACCTGTTACAAAGCGAAAGGGTCATGGGTAGATCAGCCTTGGATATCAGAGTAAACTGTGGATTTAAGCTATGATAAAACATTTTAAAAGAAAAACACAGGCAATAACAAAATTAACTTACTCTATCCAGATTTCCATACTTTTGCTCCCTCCTAATTTGAGTTGTCCAAAATCTGTCTTTTTTGACACTTCAAGTCCTTCTTTGTCTTTCAATAAATTTTCATTTGTCTCATTGAGATTTATGTCTTGTGACAGCAATGATCTGAAATATTAATTGATATGATTTAAATCAAATCAAATGGATTAATTGCATCGATGTGATTGGTTTGTTAGCAGTTGGTACACAGCCAACGTACACTTTCATTCAGTATCTTTTATAAAAACATCTAATATGGTCCAAACTTTCAAAAAGCAAATAAAAACATTATATTAGACTATATTTTATGTAACATCATTTTAAAATATATTTTATTAAAATCAAGTTCTTAAGAAACAGATAGAAAACATATTTGACTGCTGATTGCCAATGTATTTTGGACAACCCCAGACGGAAACAGATTTCCTATAAGGATTAATTTGAAACCACTGAAAATCAGAAGAGCCAGTTTTGTCTAGTGGTAAAGGCTCCAGGCTAGAAACCAGGAGATTGAGTTCTAGTTCCGTTTTAGACATAAAAGCCATGTGGATAACTTTGGGACAGTCACTCTGTCTCTTAGCCCAACCCACCTCACAGGGAGGTTGTTGTGAAGGGAATAGGGGAAGGAGTAATAGGTATTTTCATCACTTTGAATTAATTATAAAAAATAATGGATAAAAAGTATTTTAAAGCCCTGGGAAAATACTATTTAAAACTCCTTTTATTTTTCATATCAGCTCATAATATAGTCTTGAATCTGTGGTGAGAATAAATATTAGTAAATATTAGTGAGTGAAAACTTTTGTAAGTTCGCCAACAAAAATCCATTTTTTAAAATCTCTTTACTGTTAGCATGAGCAAGTTACAAAATAAATAAGGATAACAAACATGTTACTCTCAAACAAAAACTGTAACATGGAACGGAATAGAACAGAACAGAACAAATTGGAATGACCCGTTGTGTACCACAAATATATAACAAAAACCGAAACGTAAATAAAGGTCCTTTAATGCCTTCAGCTTGGCTTCACTGTTAAATTGTTCACAGTTGGAGATTAAACTATTTTCAAAATAACATTCCAAATGAAAGAAATACAGTTCACACTCAAATAGCAGATAACAAAGCAAAACCAAAAACAAACCGCATTGAAGAATGTTCCATGACAGACCAGGATAATTAATTGCAAACTTCAAGATAACCAGGTACAGTTGGTTGGAAGAACGCCAACCAAGATAATCCTCATCCAGGAAAAAACACGCTTGTCTCCAGTGTTTGCTAGCACGCAGGTCCAAACTCTTTTGCAGATCTCATACCTGCAACCCATGAAGATCATGGCCCTTCTCCCGAGTAGACCACGTTTTTCCCTGATCCTCTCCTCCCTGTGTGCCCTAGAATGGATAGGGGATGGGCCTGGATCCTCCTCTGATGGCTCAGCCAGCCTCTGCCCTTCCCCAGCCTCCTCCACAACCTCTGGCTGTTCCTCCCCTCTCTCAGAGTCAGTCTCCACCAGAGGCATGACACAGATGTTAATTTACTCAGTACCACACTTATTTTCAAGAACTGTAGGAGGACTTTATAAACTTGAAATAAATAATTTTGTTAAGAATTATGAAAACTGCATTACCGATTTTTGTCTGCTGGAGCCATGCAAAATGCTCTCCAACTATAACAGGATTGGTTACTTTCCACAACCACAACATTGACAAGATCATCTTTATGGGGTAAATAATCCTTAGGAAGATTCAGAAAATCCAGATTGAAAAATACACTGTCGTCTACCACACCAGTTCTTCCATACGTGCTGGAAATACGAATCTGTAATAATTGTAGTTATTATTAAATTAAATAAGAGTATAAACTACTATACTTTGATGCCTGAATATGTGTGAATGATATGCTTAGCATGTCCTGATTAAGCACTCCTGATAAGCAGAACTGATAAAGTACACTTGAATCTTCTGTGATTTGTTTAGCATTATGTGTGAAGAGGAATTCTAGCTTATTTGTCTTTCTAATACAGTTTATGACTTAGGGATTTTGGTACCGTATCCAAACTACAAGTAGTCCTTGACTTATGGCCACAATTGAGCCCAAAATTTCTGTTGCTAAGAGACATTTGTTAAGTGAGTTTTGCCCCGTTTTATGATCTTGCCACTGTTGTTCAGTAAATCACTGCAACTATTCAGTTACAGATGTAACATGATTGTTAAGTGAACCTGCCTTATCCACAGCTTGTCAAAAGCTTGCAAAAGGTGATCACATGATTCCGGGATCCTGACACCCTCATAAATTGAGTCAGTTGCCAATTGTCTGAATTTTGATCACGTGACCATAGGGATGCTGCAACAGTCATTCAGTATGAAAAATTGTCATAAATTACTTTTTTCAGTAATGTTGTAACATTGAACCAGTCAGTAAATGAACTGTTGTAACTTGAGGACTACCTGTATAAGTCACAATGTCTTCGCACTTATATACATAAAAAATAATATATATTAAATAACTCAAGGTGGCAAACACACACAAATACTTCTATTTTCCCCACAATAATTATCCTGTAAAAGGGGCTGAGAGAGCATGATTGTGCAAAGTCACCCAGCTGATATTCAGGTGAGAATAGTGTCCTGGTTTCTGGTCTGATGTGTTAACCACTAGATCAAACTATATTCTCTATTGCAGGAACAACTCTTATTCTACAAGTCCTGACAGTCAATCATTAATTACACATGCAGAATCTCTCTAGCAATTGATAGAGATGCAAGACACAGGTAATTCTTGATATACAGTGATTTAACAGTTCAAAGTTACAACAAACTTGGAAAAAAAAATCACTTTTGACCCATCCTCAAAAGTTAAAAGTGCAGTACTATCATCGTGGTCAGATGACATTTTGAGTGCTTGGCAACCGATTTGCATTTATGACTGGTTGCAGCATCCTGTGGTCCACAATCACATTTTGTGATCATTTTTTTGCCATTTTCTGATAAAAATACCTATTGTATAAACTGGACTTGGACTTATGACCATGTGTTTCACTTTGCAAAAGCAGTGACTTGCTAAAGGGTGTAAAAATGTAAAAATGGATATGAGATCAAGTCTGGTTATGTGGTAACTCAATTTATGACTGCAATGACATGACAAAATTTGGTGCTCAATTGTGGTGATAAGTCAAGGACTACCTGTAAAGGCTACTTACTGGACTTATGTCCTGTTTTCAGGTCACTGTTTCAGGATTACCAACATGAACTTTAATCTTAATTTCCCCCCCCATATTCTTATAGAAAAAAAAAAAATACCACAATAGACTTTATAACAATTTGACTGCCAGATCTCTGCCCTCCTCTCAAAACCACCCTTGATAATTGCAAAGGATAAAGACAATTTCTTTTTAGACTTGTACTTTAGTACATCCTTAAGTTGAAAAAATATTTTATTGCAACAAAGATTTCATGGCTACTGGACAGAATCAGAATTATTCTAAGCTAACTGCATCAAGACAATCCTATTGTCCTTACTGATTTCTCCTCCCACCATCCATTACAGTGATTGAAATACCTGCAAAGTCTCCCAATGTATTAACACGTACCTTGTCAATTCTTTTAAAACGTAAGGGCTTTACAGATATAGCCTCACTTGTCCATGTTGATGGGTTGACAATATATTCAACTTGCACCAAATCTCCTTTACAAGGATAAAAGTCTTAAACATAAAAAAGCAACATGGAATAACTCAGAATCTATTAAAAGGGAAGTTGGCTTCAAGGCTGTATAAAATGGCACTGTTTGACTTTGTGGAGCATCTTGATTTTGATATGAAGCTATGCTACAATTTGGAAAAGCCGAGTGCTCTCCCACAACATCTCCTATCAGAGTAGAACACTTTAAAGAAAACAACTAAAGCAGGGAAAAAGATATGCACTTCAGCAGTCAATACATATTTTAATCACATTGAAAAATAAGCAAGCTGTTCAAAGATAAAATCTATTTCTTTAACTTGGCCATCAAGTATTCCTACAATCAATTGATTGTAACCTGGGCATTTGGGTTTCACTTGCAATTATAACATTGCAGAAAGCCTGCAGTCATAATTGTAATTTCTGTCCTTCCTTGCCACCTTTCCACAAGCAAATTCATTGGAGAAGCCACCAGGAAGTTGAAGTCACAGTCATGTGAAATTCTTATTTTATGACAGCAAATGAGATTGCCATAGCTAAGTTTTGTGGTCATGTGACTTCATGCTTTATGACAGTGTCGCTTAGCAATGACAATTCCCATCCCAAATGCTGCTGTTAACCAAGGACGATTATCTGTACTTAAAGCAATATACCATCTGAAATTTAAAACTACAGCTTCAAAAAAAAAAAACCTTTCAAAGGAAATATAAAGGTTACCTTTACAAACTACCTTCATAGAGAAAGAGGTTGTTTGATTGATGTAACCATTGCTTCCAGTAAACTTTGTAACATTGCCAATGAGTGTTTTAACACTTGCATCTGCTGTGTAAGAATTTATGCTGTTATCATCCCATTTATCAGAGATGCTTTCTACCTGCAAAAAGGAACAAATGAACATTTCTATTGATGATATTTCTGGTACGATGAGTGCAACCCTTTTAGAAACATTTCTATACTATACTTCATGTTATCATTCTAAAGACAAAAATAAGGAACAGAACATTAGATGATAGGTAATCAACAAAATGGTAGGTAATCAAGCCCAACTGAAAGTTGAGCATTTTCTTTAAGCCATGTAATTTCCACACATGTGAGACGATTATAATTTCTAGACAGTCATGGAATTGAGCAGACAGCTCTAAGGCAGTCAAGCTCAAGGATATACAAAATAGGAATCAGTAAGTTGCAGCTTATCATGGAGGAATGGATGCACATATAGATACTTCTGAGAAACATACTCAACCAATGAAATGTTGAACATGTGAATTAAATCATTTCGCAAAAATATCAAGTTGACGTCATATCCTGTAGACAGATCTACAGCACTGAAAAGTAGAAACTGTTTAAGATATCTGAAGAGATTAGATAAGTTTTATTTCATCTATGCAATTAAAGCTTTTGCATCTTCTTCAAACCCCTTGACACAAGACAGCAGGCACTCTTCTCAAGGACACAATTATTAAAGTAAAAGTAAAGGATTCCCTGTCCAGTTGTGTCCAGCTCCAAGGGGCAACTCATCTCTTTCTTAGTTGAGGGAGCCAGTGTTGTCTGAAGATATTACGTAGCAATGTAGCCAGCATGACTATACATCGCACAAAAAACTGTTACCTTCTGACCAAAGTGGTACCTATTTATTTACTTGTACTTGCTTGATTTTGAACTGCTAGGGTTGGCAGGAGCTGGGCAAGTAACTGGAGCACATCCTGTCATGTAGCACTTGGGTCTCAAACCAAGATTGTCAGACAAGCTCAGCGTCTTTAAATGCTAAACCATTAGGTCATTATTATTAAGTAGATACCATAAATGATAAAAGACAACTGGATGTGAAGCAGAAAAAAGGGTGTAGATCTTTTAGCTTCCAATCTAAAATAGGGAATATATTTTCTAACATTTGTCAAAATATGGAAGGCAAGTGTAATATTTCAGTAACTTATCACAATATGCATTTAAGCCACTGAGAAATAATTTGCCAAGACAGTTAAGATTTTAAACCAGATAGGGAAGAATGGCTCCCACTACACTCATTAATCATCCATACTAACAGACTAGATCTTGTTTTGAACTACTACAGATATATTTGTGAGATGCAAGGGAAATTAGACCTCTTATTATTCTAGAGACCTATTTAGGCCTTGTGAAATTAGTAGTAGTAAATTAAAATTGTTGTGCCTATAATCTTTCTTCCTTGAGGATTGTATGGAAGACTGTTTTTCCACATTCTGAAGTGCTTTCTAGTCAATGTGTCAAGAACAAAAAAGAATTGATCAAATATAGGCTGCTATAACATCCTATAATTTCATTGGGGTGTTTCTCTCTCTACTGGATGCTGTTCTGCTTGGCTACTTTTCTTCATTCGTCCACATCCTTGCCCCTCACCTCCATTTATCTATTTAAAATAACTGCAGCAAACTTCTGAAGGTAGTCTTATCTAAAACCTATACTTTTACTTTACTTTTGCAGAAGCAAAACCTTTCCTCCTCTCCTAACCTTATTAATTCAAATTGACTGAACTTCAAATTGTGTACTAGGTCTGCCCCCTACTGGACTTTCTCCAGTATTCATCTATCTGCAATGTTCATGCTTTCCTATGTTTATTATCATAGTCTATCTGTATTTTTCATTTGTCTTATCTAGGATTATACTTTTTGTAGATGAACAAAAATTCATTGTTTGGAGGCAAGGTCCCAGAAAACTGTCAGAGGGGAAAAGGAACTCCAAATGATTAAAAAGAAGCACCAAAAAACCCCAAAAGAAACTCATAAGTGTAAATGATTGTTAATCATTTACACTTATGACTTCATTTTGTTTTTTTGTGCTTCTTTTTAATCATACTCTATTCATATCAGGAAATATGGGTGCAGGTATTCCACTTTTCTGACACTTTTCTATCCTTTTGAAAATATCTCATCCAGGTTTTTCTGCATGTGCCTGAATTTGAAATCTCTCCCCTGACTCAGCTCAGACTGAATTATTTTCTGTTGATAGAACCAGGGCAAAATCATATTCAACACCACATATAAACTGGATCACTTATTACATTTCCACATTTCGGTGGTAGGAGACAGATCGGTATGTATTCCAAAACCTTAAATTTCTTCTTGGTAGGATGTTCTTGGTAGTCTTCTCAATCTGACTAACTGGGTGTCAATCACATTAAAAGGTCTATTTTGTAAACCAGTGATTCTCATTTTTTTAAAAATGAACCCCTTTTGATTTTTTTTGCAGACCTGCGTATGATAACTTTGTATATCAAGTATCTGTTAAGTGAAGTAAACAACAAAAGACTAGCTAAACAGTAGTTATCAGTAGTATTTTTAGCTGATATTGCATATCATCAATCACAAGATTCACATTCAATTTAAAATTAGTATTATGTAAACATTTTTTTTCAGTCTGTAGAAGGTTATGGTATTCCCCTTCAAAAGAGGAAGCCCTTTGGCAAGCTGCTAAAATGGTCCCAAAACTCCCTGCCATACTTGTTCACAGTAAGTCAGACAAACTGGGAAGATTTTTTGCAAACAACTCTCCTTTCTATGTACCTATTTTGTTCCCATCAGCAATCTTTCTGCATGCTTAGAAAAATTACTGTATCTTCTCATTTTTGCTGCCAGTAAATAATTGTAACTATTCGTTTAACATCTACATAAAGAGCTGGGAAGATTATCTGTCAACATAGGGTGAGGTATCATCAATGTGCTGATGTCTCTCACAGGTACATCTCTTCCTGAGGTGAGTTAAGCAATGCTGAAATTGTCCTCTCTTGGTGGAAGGAGGCTGCTGAGGTCTGGATGGAGAGCAATAGGCTAAAACTGAACCCTAGAAAGATGGAGCAACTTCTGAGTTTAGGGATCCTTGGATCTTGGAGAATTACCAATGTTGGTCATGGAAGCGGTAGCACCGCCCCACATGGGACTTGGTGTGTAACCTGGGGGTTCTCCTGGATCCACAATTCCTGCTTCAGCAGTTGACACTCATGGCCAGCAGAGCTTTTGCACAATTGCGAGTCATGCAGCAATCATGCCCATTCCTGGATTAATGTGCTATTCTCACAATCACCCACTCCCTGGTAATCTCTAGTTTGGACTATTGTAATGCATGGGGATATCTTGGAAGAGCATCTGGAAGTTTCAGTTGGTTCAAAATGCAATGTCCAGTTTTGCACAAGACCATATGTGCATGTGTCACCTCTTTTGTGGGCGCTACAATGGTTGCTGATTTGTTTTCAGATGCAATTCAAAGTGCTGGTAATCACCTTCAATGCATTCTATTCTAATTCTTTTCTATTTCATTTCTATCTATTCTTGCCTCAGGCATGAAAAACAATCAGCTAGGTAACTTCTCAGCTCAACTCATTTCACAGGATTGTCATGGGGGGGGGGGGAGAAACTGGAAGAGGGAGGAATAATGGTGTGTTCACTGTCTTGATTTGTATGAAAATTAGTGGTGTGTATGTGTGTGTAAATAAAACAGGCAAAGGCAGATTGGTGTTTTGTGAGTCCTCCACAAATCTCTGTGTTTGCCTGTAACGGCAGCCACCAAGTAGTGGAAAGAGCCTTCTTGAAGGAATGTTGGCAGCCTATACAAGATGAACTATTACGATACTGATGGAGTTGAAGGTGCTTCTTTTTCAGATCTGCTCCTGTGCCAGAAGGCTGGAACAAGCTATAGGTATGGCCTTTGAGGTTGAGGTTCAAAAAATTCCCAACTGGAACTTGAGATACTCTTTCCTTTTGGGGCTTTCTACTCCTGTCCTCTGTTTCCCCCTTCCATCTTACTATTGGCAGTGAAGAACCTTTCAGTCCATGCAAGAAGAAGAGCTGTGTGAGTGAACTTTGGGCTTGCTTGCTTTCTTCTTTGGTCCATATCAAAGACCCCTTGTCTGCAGCCCCCTTCAGTGGTCCAATGTGAGAAACCACTATTGTAACCAATTAAAGCTTAAGAAGCATTTCCAGTTATTTTAATCTCACCCTGACTGCTCTTAATCCATGAGATATTTTGTCTTCTTCAACGTGAGCTATTACTCTCTGTCCGACTTGCAGTGGCATACTCCTCATCACAGCATCCTTGGTGAAGCAAATTAAATCATCGATCATTCCATAGTCCAGACAAAATCTTGTTATTACACCTTCTACTGTTTTTATCTCCTTGTCATCTATAAAAAAGAAACATTTACGTCAATACTAAATAAATCTGTACTTGCTAGAAAAATCTGTTTTAGAACTTATTTTTCTTTGTATTCTATTATAGAAAAGAGTAAAGCACACAATCAATTGTTTCTGATAGGTCAGTCTTTTCAAAGAGGTTTTACAAATGAAAACAGTAGGTAAAGTATTACCCGTACAACACTTTTTAAAAAATTTCCCTTTTATGTTCACAGAACCTAGTGTCTGTCATCATATATGAATTGCTAAGCAATGATTATCAACAATAAAGATACTCAATAATTTTTTTCATAACATTTGAATTGAAAAACATTGCACTTTCATAATAAAAAATGAAAAATTCCTTGTAGTAGTATTACTCCACAATTTGGTATCAGAACTGAAACAAATCAAAATGTATTAATTCTATTTTGCCTGCCTGAAAGAACTTACTATCTTGAATTTACTCAGCAATGAATATGGTAAAAAATAAACTATCCAGTTTCATTCAATTGTAGTCAGTGTTCTTACTGTTCAGCAAAAATAAATCTGTATTGTCAAGTACATCTCACCTTATATGTAAATTGTCAACAATATTCTAAATCTCCATATATTATTTTCCAAGCATCAGGGGTTTTATGGACTTTCTGAAAATATTCTCTAGTTTATTATGCAATATAGTTGACTGTATGATATCTTCAAAGGTACATCTGCTTGTACAAGCGTGTTGGGACAGACTGTTATAAATTAGCTAGAAAGTTCACACCGTCAATACAGAAATTAATATGAATCCTAGAAGGTGGTATACCACCCAAGAAGATAAAAGGCCAATAGTTTCAGAAACATCAAACAAGCGAAGCATATACAGCTCCACCTTTTTAGATAGATCTTCCTTAAGAGGCAGAAGAATTTATATAAACAAATTTTGTGTAACATTATTGTTATCTGAACTTTGTCATATAAAATATGGAAAGACTGCTAAGCCAGTGTTAAAATTTCATTAGTTAGCCCACTTATTTATGTTTAATTTTTTTCATCCCTCCTCCCAAAAAAATTAAATGGTAAACATGTCTGATACAGGTAGTCCTTGATTTACAACAGTTCGTTTACTGTTTGAAGTTACAATGGCACTGAAAAAAGTGACTATGAAAAAAGTGACTATGACTGTTTTCACACTTACAACCATTGCAGTATCTCCTTGATTACGAGATTAAAATTCAGATGTTTGAATCAGCATGTACTTATGATGGTTGCCATGTCCCCCGGGATCATGTGATCCCCTTTTGTGAACTTCTGGCATGCAAAGTCAATCAGGAAGCCAGATTTGCTTAACAACTGTGATACTAACTTAACAAACAAGTGATTCAGATAACAACTGTGACAAGAAAGGTCGTAAAATGAGCAAAACTCACTTAACAAATGTCTCACTTAGCAACATAAATTTCAGGCTCAATTGTGGCCAACGGTTGAGGACTACCTGTACTCCTTCCACATCCAATTTTCCCCACAACAATGGTGGTGGTGGTTTGGACTAAGAGTGACTGTCCCAAAGTCACTCAGAGAGCTTTCGTGCCAAAGGCAGGACTAGAACTAAGAGTTTCCTGATTTGTAGCCTGATGTCTTAACTACTAAACCCGTGATGAGAACCTATGGCATGTGTGCCGGAAGTGGCACGCAGTACCATTTTCCCCGGCACGTAAGAGCTCGCCTGGAAGACCACTACTGCACATGTGCGTGCCTCACTGCCTGACAGCTGATTGTTGGGTATCTGGCATGCATGCACGGGGGGGTGCAGGGACGCGCAGTGCGCGCTGGGGGCCATGCGTGCATGTACAGATGGTGTGGGGGTGATCGCGTGTGCATGCGTAGGCACGCGATACACTGCAGGGGGATCATGCACATATGCATGGGGGGCAGCACGCAATTATCAGCACGTGAACCAAAAAAGGTTTGCCACCACTGTATTAAAACAAACTGACTCTCAATCTCCTTATATCCTGAAGTAAGGCAATGCAAAGTGTTGTACTGCATTTATTTATCAAACACAGTAACACAAAGGAAATCATTCCATATGCCTTGATCACAAATACTAAGAAATCTGATCTACTTGAATCATGATATGAATTAACTGGACACATATTTTGCAAGCACTTGACTTTAATTTTTATTCATTTATTAGATTTATATCTCTCCTTTTCTGGAGGGGCTCAAGGCAACTTGCCAAGCACTCTCACTCAATTCCCCAAAGAACATTGTAAGGATGGCTGAGCAGAGAAAATCAGTCAGTGAGTTTCTTGGCTTCAGTTGGGTTTCCTAAAATATAATCCAACATCTTAACAGCTACATTTTTGTAGCTGAAAATTTGCAGAGCTTCTGTGATCATCAAATGGTTATTTAAATTAAAGTTTTCAATGAATCAAATCAAATCTCTCAATGCATTTTTTTCTGGAACTAATATGGAAGCTCCTTAAGCCTACTTTCTTCCTCTCATTTACCTTTTCTCCAGGACATACTTGGTTACTAAAGTCACTTCCTCCACTATATTAGAACATGACTCGTAATGTCTAAACCCTGCAAATTTAAACCCTGCAATATCCTACAAAGATTATTCTACACAAATGGCTTCCAAGGCCAATTAGTCCCCAGAATTAAACTATTTCAATTTAATTTTATTTTTAAAGTGACAGAAATCTATTATTTTTACTGCTACAAACCAGCTTTGTTGGGAATTGTTTGTCATGGAATATTCCTTAAAATATTCTAAAATTAAAGTTCTTGATTTGGGGTAGGCAATCTTACATCTCTCAAAGCTTTTAGATTGATTTTTCATTCCCACTCTATTATCAAGAATTGTGGGAACTGTAGCTCAAAGCATTTGTTGGGGAGGGCAGATTGCCTACTCTAATTTAGATTTAAATTCAGACTACCCATTTCAAGAACGTGTACTATCATTCTGAGAAAAACAATATTTTCACAGCTTTTTGTTCCAGAAAATCAGCCTACATGTGGGATGCAGTAATATTCAGAGAACTGTATTTCTTAGAAATAAACTTATTAAAAGCTAGTAAACATTAGGAGACAAGACAGGTTATGCAACTATTACGCAACAAGCAGATTATATCCAAAAATATTAAAAACTAAAATGCCAATGTATTTCTTAGAAAGTAAGAGCCAGTCTGAGAAAGTAACATTTTCCTAAAGTAACCTTATTAGTAAATTTTGTTTTTAATAAAGTTACCGTATATACTCGAGTATAAGTCGACCCGAATATAAGTCGAGGCACCCAATTTTACCACAAAAAACTGGGAAAACTTATTGACTCGAGTATAAGTCGAGGGTGGGAAATGCAGCAGCTACTGGTAAATTTCAAAAATAAAAATAGATACCAATAAAATTACATTAATTGAGGCATCAGTAGGTTAAATGTTTTTGAATATTTATTTCAAAGAAAAACAGTAAACTCGCTCTGTAAGTGGAAAAGAGAGCCAACAAAACCAATATGGCATCAACAATAACTTTAAAAGTACAAAAACCTTAGCTCAATCAGCAACCAAGCTAAAACACAAGAGTTAAAATCCTTCAAAACTGGATTCCTCCTCCTCATCTGTATGTCATATTTATGGACAAAAGTGGATATTCATTCAGGCTAGAGTGCTTTAAAATGTAAATGAGGTTAGTTTCACACACACATGCACACCGTTTCGCTTTCCATAAACTAATTTTTTAGTGCATGACAGATGAAGTGCCTGACAGATGAAAGTCCTCTTAGGAAACTTTAGATCTTAACTGGCATTACATTTAAAATCAAACATGTTCACATTCTTAACATTTTTCCATGGCAAAGTGTTTCTCAAATAATCCATAATAATGCCGTGGGAGGGAATTATTGTCTAATTAAAACTTTCACTAGGACAGTTGAGAATAAGTTTGATGTTCACAATTTCCTCTTTGAAAGAGACCAGTAAATAGGGACCAAGAAGATGAAGAAAAAGAAGTGTGTTTTTTCACATTTTTCACACTGCAGTGAACAAAAATGCCATCATAGGAACAGGCTTATTCTCAGTCCAAAGGTTTGTTTCTGATTTCTTCCCTGATTTAAGGGAAATTTGGGAAACGATCTCACTATCATGAAAGGTTTAATTGATTCACTAACCCAAAAGATGATGATGATGACAGTGGGAGGCAGGAGTCACTCTCTCCCTTGCAAGAAAAAAGCATGTGTATGTGCTGCATGTACATCCTGTTTTGGAGAGCCACCATCTCTTTCACAGCTCTCCCTCATGCCTCCATTGCATGTGCACACATGCCATGGCTCAATAGTAGGTCAACATACAGATGTCACACTAGGTTCCCTCCTCAAAAGGAACATCCAACCTTTCTTGAGAAGTACAAACTTCATCTGTTCAGGATTGTGGTGACAAAGGTGAAGGAGGATGGGGCTGAGAGAAAGGAAGGGAAGAAAAGATCATTGACAGGGAGAAAGACAGGGAGAAACACCTGGAAGTGTGAGCCCTCGAGTTTCCTTAGGGAAGACCAGACAACAAGGGGAGAGGAGAGGAGGAGGAAGAGGAGGAGAGTTAAAAAAAAAAGAGTGGGAAGCCAACTCACGCGTGCCATCAAAGCCAGGGGGAAGTGGGGCTTTCTCCGCCTGCTGCTGCCAGAGGAGTGCGGGGGGGGGAGTGTGGGGAAAGGGGGTTCGTGCCGAGGCTCCGCAAGCGATTACCAGATTTGCAGCTCCGTTTGTTGGTGAAGCTGGAAGCGCACAACGCAGGAGCTCGCGGGGGCCCCGGGCGCCCGTTAATGGGGGAGAGGCCGCTTGGGGTCGCCAGGCTCAGGCAGCCTCCCCCCCCAGCAGCGAAGAGTTGCTCCGGGGGCTCCCGCCACGGCGCAGCCAGGCACTTTGTCTCGCTGCCCCCGAAGCAGCTCTTCGCTGCTAGGCTAGGGGGTGGGGGAGGCTGGCTGAGCCTGGCAGTTTCTTTGCGAAGCTGGAAGCGCGCAACGCAGGAGCTCGCGGGGGCCCCGGGCGCCTGTTAATGGGGAAGGAGAGGCCGCTTGGGGTCGCCAGGCTCAGGCAGCCTCCCCCCCCCAGCAGCGAAGAGCTGCTCCAGGGGCTCCCGCCACGGCGCAGCCAGGCACTTTGTCTCACTGCCCCCGGAGCAGCTCTTCGCTGCTGGGGGAGGGGCGGAGGAGGCTGGCTGAGCCTGGCAGTTTGTTTCCTGGGGAGTGCAGCATTTGCGGTTCTCCTGTTCAGTCCCCAACGGTGAAAAGACTTTCGGAGCTGCGGGCTCTCTTTCCCCATTAACGGGCGCGCTTCCAGCTTCGCCAAGAAACCGCCAGGCTCAGGCAGCCTCCTCCGCCCCCTCCCCTAGCAGCGAAGAGCTGCTCCGGGGGCAGCGAGACAAAGTGCCTGGCTGCGCCGTGGCGGGAGCCGCCGAGAGGAAGAGGGCCACCCTTTCCTGGGGAGTGCGGCGTTTGCGGTTCTCCTGTTCAGTCCTCAACGGTGAAAAGACTTTCGGAGGTGCGGGCTCTCCTTCCCCATTAACGGGCGTGCTTCCAGCTTCGCCAACAAACTGCAGGCTCAGGCAGCCTCCTCCGCCCCCTCCCCTAGCAGCGAAAAGCTGCTCCGGGGGCAGCGAGACAAAGTGCCTGGCTGCGCCGTGGCGGGAGCCCCCGGAGCAGCTCTTCGCTGCTAGGGTAGGGGGCGGAGGAGGCTGCCTGAGCCTGGCAGTTTGTTGCCGAAGCTGGAAGCGCGCAACGCAGGAGCTCGCGGGGGCCCCAGGCGCCCGTTAATGGGGAAGGAGAGGCCGCTTGGGGTCGCCTGTGAGGCCCTCAGCGGGTAGACAGCCGCGGCGGCGATGCTGCCCTGGAGGCGCGATCGGTTGCAGCCACGCCAGCACAGGCTAGGCATGGTGCCTTAGCAGCTGACTCGAGTATAAGTCGAGGGCGGTTTTTTCAGCACAAAAAATGGGCTGAAAAACTCGACTTATACTCGAGTATATACGGTATGCCCAATGATACAAATGTCAGGAAATTTGCTTCTGCATCTCATGATAAGAACTACTGAATTAGTGTATTAAGTTCATACTTCGCATTGAACACTAATTCTCAATAAAAATCTAAGTTTTGGGAGATTATTCTTTCCTTTTTTCCCTAATTATTCCTAATTATTTCCTCAATTTTTGTCATGCATACAATTACACAAATGTATTAATATCCACAAAGTGTTGACTCAGCCAAGGTTGACTCAGCCTTTCATCTTCCAAGGTGGGTAAAATGAGGACCCCAAATTGTGGGGGGGGGGCAATATGCTGACTCTGTAAACCGCTCAGAGAGTGTTGTAAATCCCTATGAAGCGGTTTATAAGTCTAAGTGCTATTGCTATGAAGCCCTGCATGGTCTAAGGCCAGTATATGAGAGAATGCTTGTTTCCAGTTGTTTCTGGCCTTCAATATATTACAGCAAAGTGGATGTGTTCTCCCTCCATTAAATATTGCCATCTTGTGGGACCGAGGAAACATTTTCTGTTGCATCCTCAGGAACAGCACAACTTGGTCCCTTTGAGGCCTGCATCTCAGTAAGGCAGGGGGCTGCGTCTTCTTGAGCTTCCCTTCTCTATGTCCTGCACAGTGGCACTCCTTGGTTGTGGTGATGGTGGCAGTACCTGTGCTGAAGTATAGGCCTGGGGCTTTTAGTAGTCTCAGCTGGCCCTCAATGCTACAAGGCCAGCAACAGTACTGGTGTCACTTCTGAGCGCCACCTGAAAGTCCATGCCACAACCAGCCAGCACACTGTTCTCCAAATCAGTGGTCCCCAACCATTTTTGTACCAGGGACCAGTTTCACAGTTATTCATTCTTTGCGGCCCGGTACAAAATGATCCATGGACCGGTACCGGCATCAGCACGCATGACCAAGGCAAGGCGAGCCGAGCAACCGGCCAGCCAGCCGTCCCTCATTTCTCCCCACCTTCAATTCCTCCTTTGTACCTTCTTGCGGTCGATGGGCTTTTCGGGCTCTTTCTTAATCTCCTCCTGAGTAACACAAGACTCCACCGCCATTGGGATTGTTAGGGATAACATTGTTTACCCTAACTTGTTTAGGTAAAATAATAAATGTTATCATGGTTTATTAGTTAAAGTGTCTGCAACTTTAACTGTAGGAATGTAATTAAGGGAGTGGTTGTGAAAGCACCATAAAAGAAGCAAGGACCATCAGTTTGCTCTCTCTGGCTTTATGATCCCTAATTACTGGATGAAGACTGCGTTTTTCCCTACTGGAACGGGAGAGAGAAAGGACTGTTGATTTATTGTAAGTGAACTGACATTGGATATTCTACACGAACTTTGCTAACTGAATATGCTTGAATGGACTGACTAAAATGATACATGACTAATGGACTGTTATTTTGACTATGCCATAAACTCTAAATGGAATAAACTATATTTTGATAGCACAAGCGTATCTGTTATTTTTACTGTATGTTAACAAACATACAAACTTATCTCACTCATTTATCTGTGTGCCTATCTGACTAATGCTGCACATTCTGTTTAGTTTGTCTCCTTAACCCTGGTTGGGGAACCCAGGCTTAACACTGGTTATGGGCTCAGAGGCTGCAAAGTCAGTTTAACTAGGATAAAATGGATTTATGTAAAAGTGAGAGTTTGTGTTGTTATACATTACAGTAAACAGACAGCTGTGTTTTATTAAATATAGTTTTATATCCATATATAGAAAACATGGCACAAGTCAATTTACAAAGTTTGTCCCTTATATCCAAGCTGGATGGAACAAACTATGTTTCATGGTCTATAAAATGTAGTCTACTTCTACGAAGAGGTCTGTGAAATATAATTGAAAATCCACCTAACGTAGAGGAATGGGATCCGGAGGTTGAGGAAGATAGACAAAAGATAAAAGACTTTATGCAGAAGAATGAACAAGCTTTTTGCATAATAGGACTAACACTGTCTGACCAGCAACTTCTTCATATCCATGGAGAGCAAACGGCTGCTGGGTGTTGGCAGAAACTGAAGAAGATTTATGTCTGAGATAACGTTGGTGCTCACATAAATCTAATACGGAAGCTTTTCAGGACGCATCTCCAGACGAATGGTGATATGCTGAGTCATTTGAATACTATGAAAAGCATTTTTCAAGAACTGCATGAGAAAGAGCTTATTTTCTCTGAACTACACCAAGTCTATATAATTCTGTCATTACTTAACGAATGTTATGATAACTACGTCACTTCCCTTGAAATTTTGCCTAAGGAAAGTTTAACTTTAACTGATATCACTGGCAGATTGATTGAAGAGGCCAGAAGACTTGAAAGAGATCAGTTAAGGAGGGAGCAATCTCAAAAAGAAGATATTGAATCTCCTACTGCATACGCAATTAAAAAGTGTTTTAATTGTGGAGGAAGAGGACATTTGGCAAGATTTTGTAAAAAAACAAAGGGCCAGAACGCTGGCCAGAATACTAAAAGTCATCAAAAGATAAATAAAAATTTAGAGTTAGCCATGTATACTAACGGAGCTGTAAAAAATAATTTATGGGTGGTTGACAGTGGAGCATCCCACTGTATAACAGATGATAACAAAAATTTTATAAAAATGTCCCAGAGTACACAGCAGATATCGTTAGCCAATGGCTGGAAACTGAAAGCTAAAGCTAACTCTCTTTAAACTTGACTACACCTTGAGCTTTTGTAAACTGGTCTGCAATGTTTTCTTCCGTCATGCAGTACTCCAGTTTAATTAGACCATTCTTCACAGATTCTCTAACATTTAAGTATCTTAAATCAGTATGCTTTGATCTAGTTTTTACAGCAATATTAGTAGCCAACTGTATGGCTGCCTGGTTGTCCTCGTACACAATAATAGAATCTTTAACAGTTACACCCATGTCTAATAATAACTGTTTGTACAGACTTAAGTCAGTGCATAGTAATGACAGACATGAAAATTCCGCTTCCATCGTGGACAAGCTGATATGCTGTTGTCTGATTGACCTCCACCCTATTAGTGTCTTACCAAATAATATAGCCATTCCAGAGGTTGATTTTCTAGTGTTTATGTTAGTTGCAAAACTTGCATCTGCATTAAGACTCAAATCATCCTTTGGCTCTATGTACAATGCATGGTTCATTGTTCCTTTAAGATATCTTAAAATTTTCTTTAATGATTGCCAATGACGTTGATGCGGATCTGAATTAAAACCTGCCAGCTGATTAACACTATAAGCTATATCAGGCCTTGACCAATTGCTGATATATGATAAGCTACCAATCAGATTGATATATGAACTTACCAAATTTGGGACTTTGATCATCAGTTTGGCAAACTTCCTGACTCATTGGAGTCTTTGCCGGTTTACGAAGTTCCATTTTATACGTTTTAATTGATTGGCAAATTTTATCTTCTTGAGATATCTTAAATCCATTTTTTGTTTTGTTAATTGTCAATCCTAGATACCTTTTAATCTCACCTAAATACTTTAATTTCATCTTTTTGGCTAATAATGATATAATCTCATTAGCTTCATTATTAGTCTTAGTTATCAAAGCAATATCATCTGTAAATAATAACAATAATGACACCGTTCCATTATTTTCTCTTTTAAACACACATGGATCTGCTAAACCAGATTTAAACCCTATATTGTTTAACTTTTTCACAATATATTGGTTCCATTTATAGCCAGATTGTTTCAATCCATAAAGACTTCTTTTGAGTTTCCAACAATCATTACTATTTAATTTATTATCTTTTATACCAACTGGTTTTTTCAAATATATAGTGTGCTGCAATGGTGCATGCAGATAAGCAGTTTCTACATCTAAATGGTTAATGATATAGTTTTTCTTAGCTGCCCACACTAAAGCTGCTCTCAAGGATGTTGCTTTAAGACTTGGTGCAAAAACTTCATCATAATCAAATGCAGTTTGATTAAATCCTTGAGCTACCAACCTAGCCTTATGGGTAACAGTTCCATTATTTCCTGTTTTTACTTTGAATATCCATTTGCACCCAATGGATTTTTCTCCTGGAGGTAATTTGGCATCTTCATATACTTTCATTACCTTTAATGAATTTAGTTCCTTTTCCATTGCCTTTTGCCAATTCTCTTGATCCTTAGCAGGATGCATCCTAAGTTCATCTACACTAGTTGGAACTTTAGTTACTTGGCAAACTATACTTGCTTGATACCTATCAGGTGGTCTAGTTATACGTGTAGGTCTAGGTATTACAGGACTTACAGGTGGACTTTTCTTTACTACCTGTTTTTGATTATTTAACTCTTCCTGATCAACTGTTTCCTCTTGTTCTGGTCCTATTTGCTCTTCGTGGACTTCTTCTTTAATTGGACTTTTCTTATAACTAGTCTTTTCTTTCTGCCTTTTGTAGGGTTCAATAATTACATCCTTATGTAAATCTTGCTCTAATCTATTCCATCCTACATGTTCTAGGAATTTTGCACTAGCACTGCAGTAAACTCTAGATGTACCTGGTTCCCAAAATCTATAAGATCTGTGATTTGATTCATATTCTACAAAAAATAATCTTTTAGCTCTCTGCTGTCCTTTGTGTCTGAGTTGTGTAGGGATATGCACCCATGCTGGTGCTCCAAATGTGTGCATGTAACTTAAATCAGGTTTCGTACCACGCCACAGTGTGAATGCTAATTCACCTGTTGTTGAATTAACAACATTATTTAATATATGATTACCACACATTATTGCTTCTCCCCACAAATTGTCAGGTAATCCTGTATCAGACAACATAGTACGTGCCATTGACTGCAATGTTTGGCCTCGTCTCTCTATAAAGGCATTATGTTGTGGCCTATAAGGTGCAGACTTTTTATGTTGAATACTTGCCATCCTAAGTCTACTCTGGAATTTATTATTTGTAAATTCTGCACCATTATCTGTTATAAGAGTTACTAATTTCTTTTTAGTTTTCCTTTCTACAAATTTTAACCAATTAAAGAAATTTAGATACGTTTCACTTTTGCTCTTCATCAAATAGCAGAACCCATATCTAGAATAGTGGTACATTATACTTAGTATGTATCGAGCACCTCCTATACTTGGTTTTTTCGGACCTATTAAATCGGCAAATACTACCTCTGAAGGTTCTTTGGTAGTAAATCCATCAACTCTATTTGCCGGTATGACCTTGCTTTTGCTTTGATTAAAAGCAAAACATTGCAAATACTTATTACAAGGTTTCAAACTTATTCCTTTGGATAGCTGAACAGTTCTCTTAAGCATTTTAAAATTTAAATGCCCTAGCCGTTGGTGTAACAAGTTCATCATGAGGTTTCTTATTGTCATAAACCGTGTTAGCCACCTCTAAACCATTATCTCTAAACCTCTAAACCATTATCATTTAAAACATATAATTCACCTCTTAAAGATGCAGTAATTTTCTTATCTTCTTTTTCAATTATGCAGTTATCTCCCCTAAACGTAACTACATATCCTAGTTTAACCAAAATTCTAACTGAAAGTAAATTAAACTTGTTGTGGTACATATAACATTTTTACATTCTCTTTTATAAAAGAACAATATGCTATATCTTGACCTTTAGCTTTCAGTTTCCAGCCATTGGCTAACGATATTTGCTGTGTACTCTGGGACATTTTAATAAAATTTTTGTTATCATTTGTTATGCAGTGGGATGCTCCACTGTCAACCACCCATAAATTATTTTTTACAGCTCTGTTAGTATACATGGCTAACTCTAAATTTTTATTTATCTTTTGATGACTTTTAATATTCTGGCCAGCGTTCTGGCCCTTTGTTTTTTTACAAAATCTTTCCAAATGTCCTCTTCCTCCACAATTAAAACACTTTTTAATTGCGTATGCAGTAGGAGATTCAATATCTTCTTTTTGAGGTTGCTCCCTCCTTAACTGATCTCTTTCAAGCCTTCTTCTGGCCTCTTCAATCAATCTGCCAGTGATATCAGTTAAAGTTAGGCTTTCCTTAGACAAAATTTCAAGGGAAGTGACGTAGTTATCAAAATTTTCTAATGAAGACAGAATTATGTAGACTTGGTGTAGTTCAGAGAAAATAAGCTCTTTCTCATGCAGTTCTTGAAAAATGCTTTTCGTAGTATTCAAATGACTCAGCATATCACCATCATTTGGAGATGCGTCCTGAAAAGCTTCCGTGTTAGATTTATATGAGCACCAATGTTATTTCGGACATAAATCCTCTTCAGCTTCTGCCAACACCCAACAGCTGTTTGTTCTCCGCGGATATGAAGAAGTTGCTGGTCAGATAATGTTAGTCATATTTTGCAAAGAGCTTGTTCATTCTTCTGCTTAAAGTCTTCTACCTTCTACCTAAAGTCTTCCTCAACCTCCAGATCCCATTCCTCTACGTTTGGTGGGTTTTCAATTATGTTCCACAGACCTTCTCTTCGTAGAAGTAGACTACATTTCATAGACCATGAAACATAGTTCGTTCCATCCAGCTTGGATATAAGGGACAAACTTTGTAGATTGACTTGTGCCATGTTTTCTATATATGGATATAAAACTATAATTAATAAAACACAGCTGTTTGTTTACTGTAAAGTGTAACAACACAAACTCTCACTTGTTACATAAATCTGTTTTGTTCTAGTTAAACTGACTTTGCAGCCTCTGGGCCCATAACCTTTGTTGAGCCTGGTCCCCCAACCAATGTTAAGGAAACACACTAAACAGAATGGGCAGCGTTAGTCAGTTAGGCAGACAGGTAAATGTGTGAGATAAGTTTGTATGTTAATTAACACTCAGTAAAAAGCAGATACGCTTGTGCTATCAAAAATATAGTTTACTCCATTTAAGAGTTAGCATACTCAAAAACAGTCCATTAGTCATGTATCATTTCAGTCAGTCCATTCAAGGATTCTCAATTCGCAAAGTCCCTGCTGAATATTCAATGTCAGTTCACTTACAATAAATCAGTCCATATTATCTCTACTCACCGTTGAGAAGAATCAACACTCCTTTCTCTCTCCCGTTCCAGTAGAAAAAAAACACAGTCATCAATCTATCCGGTAATTAGGGATCATTAAGCCAGAGAGCGAGCTGCTGTTGTCTTGCTCCTTTTTATGGTGCTTTTACAACCACACCCTTAATTACATTCTTGCAGTTAAAGTTACACACACTTTAACCAACAAACCATGATAACTTATTATTTTACCTAAACCCATTAGGGTAAACAATGTTATCCCTAACAGTTATGTATTATATTAAACGTTATAATTTTAGGGGAAAGATATAAAGGCATCATACTCCAATCAGTGATTACAGGAGAAATTTTGTTTCATGAGAAAAGATAGTAGACAGTTGAAACAGGACAAAGAATATAAGTACAATGATTTTAATTGAGATGAAATAAATAAAATAAAATCAAGAAAGTTAAAAGAGGGAAGAAGCTATATAGAATATGTAGAATAGTAATAAGATATGGAATGGAATATAAAAATGAGCATGAACTTGAATTTGTTTCTGTACGAAGAGATGTAACCCGGGATTATGCTGCTTTCAAAAAGATGTTTTATATTTTTATGTTTTATGTTTTGTTTATGTTTGTTTTTAAAAACCAATAAAATTTACACAAAAAAAGGACAGAGATGGAGATATGGGTAAATGGGGAAGCACCCTGAGGTCATAAGCACAGGCAGGCTATCAAGCCCCCAATTTTGATCATGTGACCAAGGGATGATGCGGCAGCTATTACTTTGGGGATCAGGCATCAATATAGAAAAAGGGTAATGACTCTTTAACCTTCAATATTATGCTGAACAGAAACATTACATCTTGTCAAGAGCCAAGACTCTTGACCAGAAGCCAATCCAAGGTGGTTTTGGTTTTGCATTAGATTGACCGGGAAAACCGAACTGTTAAGCTTTTTTTACACCACCACAAATCCATTCTTTGGGCTGCCATCATTTTAGTTAGCCCTTAAAGAGTTGTGGTGGAAGTAACATTTGGGGGACCCCAATCCCACATGCCCCCTGGAACTCTGAAATGTTATGAATGCAACCAATTAATGCAAACCGTCTGATGGGAGACCCAAAACCCCCTTGCACGACCAAATTGGAAAATAAAGTTTTCATTGTGGCTGGGAGGGATTTTTCCAAGCCTCTCAAGTCTTCGGGAGTAGCGTCCACAACACATCTATGAAATTAAATTAAGCTGGATTCCTGTAGGCCTAACAAGTTCGCCTATCAGGCTCTTGTTTTTCCTAAGTTTTCGCACAGAAAAACTGTGATATGAATTCGCTCCCTTGTTGCACTTTTTTTTTTTTTTAAACCGTCCATGCAATTATTAGTCCAAGGTGGGGAAAAAAAACCAGCACCAAGTGACCTCCGTTTTTTTTACCTCGGGCCCACTGAGACTCCCCTTCGACCTCCTGCTCGGCGCTCCGCCAGAAAAACGACAAGCCCTTGGACAAAAGCGGGAACATTTCGCCACAAAGCCTCCAGACACAACCCGCTCAAAGCCCTCAGCGAGGCGTAGGCCTCCTCCTCTTCCTCCTCGCGCGCTACAACTCCGCGAGCCACGCCACGTGTCTCGCAACCCCTTTTTTTCTCCGCTTGGCACGCATGCGCGCGCGCGCGATTGGGGGGATTAAAAAAAGGCGGCCGTTCCGTTCCTGAGGAGGTGGATATGTAAACGAGTTGTGGGGCGGGGGGGGGTAGACGGGAGGGGAGAAAAAGGGGCTCCTCGTTTGCCTTTTTCCTAATTTAAATCCCGCTCCCCTTCCCCGTCTAGTGACAGGTGGGTATGATGAGTTCCAACCTCCCCACACAAATTTTGTCCTCAGCGGGTTAACAGGTAGCTCGGAGTCTCGCTCGGCGACCCGAAGCCAGACCTGTTTTCCAAATGGAGTCGGCTGATTCCACCTCAGGGGATCTTCCCGAGGGTGAGATTAAGGCCCCCCATCATTCCTAACTGTTTGTAATTGAAGACAGATGCACTTTAACGGGAAAGCAATGTGTGTATGAATAGAACAGAATAACAAGAGTTGGAAGGGATCTTGGAGGTCTTCTAGTCCAACCCCCTGCCTAGGCAGGAAACCCTACACCACATTCAGACAAATGATTTTCCAACATCTTTTTAAAACCTTCCAGTATTGGAGTATTCACAACTTCTGGAGGCAGGTTGTTCCACTGATTAAATTGTTCTCACAGTCAATAAATTTCTCCTTAATTCTAAGTTGCTTCTCTCCTTGACTAGTTTCCACCCATTGCTTCTTGTCCTGGCCTCAGGTGTTTAGTACCGGTATGTATTTCATATGTATAAGGTATGTTTTCCACAAGATACACATCTTTTATATTTACACACCTGCATATTATATAAAAATCTGCCATTTTTTTTTTTAATTTTAAAGGCAGGGTTGGTAGTTTCGGTAGCTTATTAGGAAGGATAGCATTTTTTTCATCTTGCACTTGCCTCATTCGATGGAGTTATCAGGAATCCTGAAGCAAAAAAGGACTCATGATTGCATGTGAGCATATAGGGATTGTGGGGGTCAAAAAAGGTGGGGAGAAAAGGGCTGTTTTGCTTTGTCATTGAGGCATTGGTATGCAACCCCCACAAGGAAATGGTGTAGGTTTGTTGATGACAATGAAGATGGCTTGCTGTTCCCTTTTCCAGGATGCTTGTCTATTCTAGTTTTTGGCATAATATTTTCATGCAAGTATTAAACATAATTGACCTTATTTAGCTTTGCAAAATCAGATGAAATTGATCAGGTGTTTCCATCCTTGCTATGCCCTAAATCATGATAGCACTGAACATGATAAAATTATAGCAAATAATCCACATTATAACAGAAAGCTTGCATCCCCAACATGGTTATGAATACTTTGTGTTGTTTGCCCAATGCCTTATTTCATCTACTTTTAATAAGAAGAAAAAAAAGGAAGGAAGGAAGGAAAGTGAAAGAAAAAGAAAGAAAAGTTGACTGCAAAGCCTAGCCCAGGTCTGGGAATGTGCAGAATATTCTATGCAAAAACTAAAATATGCATTTCTGATGTTTTGGGCTATATGCAGAATGAAGTGACTGTTTTCCCCCCAGGATATGAATGAAAATGTGACTTTTGGGATGAAGAGATTTAATAGGGGCAGAGTAAAAATGAGAAAAACCTAGGGAGTGTTAGTGGAAATGCTAACTGTAAGTATCAAAAATATCAGTTGTGGCTGACAGGAGGAAAGAAAGGCAAGAGTTAAGGTTAGGTAGATTGGCTGGTGGGATATGCCATAGTAGAGCATCAGCAGCAGTTTCCATTCACACAAAGGAATAGGAAAGCACTGTAGAAATGAAGGGCAGCCGGCACACAATTATGTAGCAGAAATATTAAGGTACCCTTGCTAGCCTTTTATTGTAGAATCTCTCTGGAATTGTCCAGACTTTGTTTTGGCTGAAACCCAGCACAACCCAACATTTCCAGGTTTAGGTTCAACTGGAAAATAGAGAATGGCTATTGTTCAGATTTCTCAGGAAATGCATGTTTCTTCCCAGGAGAACAAAAGAAAAAAGAATCAAAGATATACTGAAGTAGAAAAAGCCACTCCTGGATGAGTGAGTCAAGTCTGTGAGTAAAAAAAAAAGTAGTCATGATGCTGGAATCTAAGCTTTGCCTGCTTTTGTGTAACACAGATTAAAACAAGCAGAGATTTGTTCATGGCTACCCTTTTGAGGGTATTTTAAAACCTCTTTCTGCAGATACCCTGGTACTAATCATGTTTGAACCTGTGTTTGGGAATAGTTCTTAATGCACAGTGGTGAAGTGTGTGCAATGCACACTACAATAAGCAAAATAGCTTTTTAATGGCTATGTTGACACAATAAATGAGTTAGAGCTACTTTTTGTGGGCTGCTATCTAATGGCCATTTGGAGTTTTGCACCAGATCTGATCTAACCTGGGTGTACATGTAAGTCTGATATAGGTTGGATAGTACATTTCAGTACTTGAGAATAGTTGCATACAGATAAAAGCTATTATAATTGCTATTAAAATAAAAATATATAATAAAAACTATTATAATTGTGCCATCTATTTCCGTTTTACCAAGAAAAAATAGTGTCTCAAATTACTTTTCTCTTAAAATTAGCATAGACAGAAATATCGCTTTTCAGACTTGTATGCTGGAGTTGTTTCTTAGTTTCAAGGAATGTTAAGGCAGTACAAAATGTCATCATTCCAGTTAACAGTGTGCCAGTCGCTTAAGAGAAGCTGGCATTCTTAATAGTATTTAATTTAACAAGTAGAGAGGTAGAGATTATATAAAACAAAAGTATTTTAATATTCTCTATGAGAATATATTTATTCTAAAGTTCTCTCTACAAAACTAGACATATAATATATATAAATGCGCATTTCCTATAATGTTCTTATGTAAATGACTAAATCAAAATACTGAATAATAATATTGCTTGTATTTTCAAACCTTGTTTTTAACCTTTTATTAAAAGTTAAAAGACATTGGAATTAATGATACTCTCAAGTGGGCTTGTTTGAGTTTCTGACCTACAATCACTGTCAATGTTTAAGTCCCTGACTCCTTTTTTCTTTTGATCTTCTTTTCTACAATGCTACTTGTATTGTGGTAAAAAATGGAATAGTTTTGCAGGTATGGCCTAGGAAAAACACAATCCTATATGTATTTTTCAAAGTAAATCCATTAGCTACAGTAATGTCTTATGACTGAAGTTATAATTTCTCAGTATCATAACATGAATATGATTAAATAATCATACTGTTTAATATATGTTATGTTGCATATTATATGTTTTGCTTCTCAGCAGCATGGAACTTTATCTTGAAGTTCTTCTTGAAACTATGATGGAAAAACCTTGTGAAAATATGGTGTAGTAGTTTTGTAGTGTGTTCTCTTCATTAACATTCTGTTGGCATTTTTATGTTCCCTTGCCTGAGTTTTTTTGCTGTGCTTTTGTTCTTGTATGAATAGATCCTGTTGAAAGCCAAAGTGGAGGAGAAAATTTTTCAAAGGGTGCATGAATCATTACACAGTAAGACAACAACAAAGTATCCAGACAGCTCTACTCACCAAACTGTTCAAAGTTGACTATTAAACTTCTCAGTTTAAGGTATGTATGGCTTTTTTAAAGGGCTGATATATGCATAGATAAGTTACAGCAATCAGTCTGTGCTGTAAATAATGTAATAATTTAACTGGGTACCATTGATTAGTTGCATAGATAGAAGAAAGTTGTCACACAATAATTACAACTGAAATGTCAGGTTCAGTAAAGATCTTTTGCCATTTTTCTAGTACTTTCAGATTTTCATACCCAAATAAAACTCAAGAAACAGTATATAAATCAATAGTTATTTTTTATGGTAAAATTAATTTTTATTAAGAAATTGTGCACATACATTGAAGTTTATTCAAACCTAATTAATACGATATATTCCAACTGTTAGAGACTACTTTTTAGTTTCACAGTAATATTTTGTAAGGTATTGTGGAAAACTGTTAAGTACTTTATCAGGATAGTCAGTTAAAACTAGAAACAAAAAAAAAATTACATAATTTATTCCTTAGGCCAAAATAAATTGATGTGGAACTTAAATCTTAACACTTAAATAGGGCTAAAATTTACCATCTGTGAAATAAATCTGGGCTGAGAGGTTAATATCTTGAGCATTTCTATGCAATAAAATGTGTGAGGTAATACGTATGTTAAGAGTTTGTAATATTACATAAAACTGAAAATACTGAAAGAAGCAGGGATCTTTGTCATTATTATTGTTATTATTATATTTTTATTTCACCTTTAAAAAATACATATTTCTGTCAACTCAAGGCATAGTTTGAAAAATAAATGAAAATGGATATTTTGTTATCTCTTTAAAGCATTATGACAATGGAAGAATCTTATAGGGAAGAGTTTAGTTATGACAGGATGCCAACTTTGGAACGTGGAAAAAAACAAAATGGAAGTTATGTTCCAGATATTCCTAGCAATCTTCAGCTCTCCAAAAAAAATCATCCTTGTTTTTTTTATAAAACATGGATTTATTCATTGCTGATGGGGGTAAGTACAATAAGTTGTTCAGATCTATCTTAGTCTAACTAGTTACTGCTTTCATGTACATGGAAAACAAACATTATTACATTATCATCTACTCAGTTATACACAGATTAGGGCTATGTGCAGTCCTTCACTTAAAATAAACAGTTTTCAAAAAGGATGATTGCAACTCCTAGTAAAAGCAGAGAGTTCCTTGTCTGTTGACTAAAAGGGAAAAAAGCATCAAAAAGAAAAAAGTATGTCTGAATACAGAGGTTCCTTTTAGCACTCGTTACACCCTTTCTGTATTCTTTCATGTGGTTTTGTATTCTTTCACCTTCAAAGAAAGTAACAGGCAAAAGTTTGCTTTTAGCATGTCAATGCAATTTGGAAATAGAGTGCAGTTTTATCAGAGGGCAGTGCTGCCTATGAATTATTTCCATGATGAGACATTAAAATAAACATAAAAAAATGTAATTGCAACACAAATGCAATTAGGCTGATCAAGTTCTAATCACAGTATTCATTCTCACAGTTCTCCCCCACCAAGAAAATGAGTGGCCCTTATTATCCACAGTTCTACTACCCATGGCTGCACCTTTCACTGACTAATAAAAAATAGACAATACTTATGATCTATGCTGATGGATTAGTTTGGGTGTGTGGTTTCAAGGAGGATTCTTGGAGTCTTAATATATTTTATGCATGCAGGGAATAGCATCTGTATGCTATTAAATCTCAAGTTTATTTGTGTTTTTGTTACGTTTGATTATTAGGCTAGAGCAGAACCCATGTCAATAACAAGGAGCACTATTTCTAGATCAAAGATAAAGATAAGAGTTTTCTTTAATATAGATGAGACTTTCTTGCTCTGTATATACAATAATAGCGTAAGTCGATTTGTGAATCTCGTGATGATGTTTTATGGTAAGCGGGGGATTGTTTTGAGGGGTTGAGCTTCTTGTTCTGCTAGAGTGCTGCATTCAGTGATCAGTGACATTTTCAGAAGAGACAACAACGTTTTTCCCCCCTTACTCCTTTTTTTGCTTGTTTTTAAAGATAGAAATAGGAACGGAAGAAGAGTACTCCCAATCTCAGAAATGGGAATGGAAAACAATATTCCCCCATTTTTAACTTTCTCTAAAGCCCCCACATTCTTTTTTATGTGAATGATTTCATATTTTGGTGGTAGAGATTTAGAAATAGGAATGGGAACAATTTCCATAGCTACTTCCATTCCTACACTTAAACTGCTGATGATGAATTGAACTTGTATGCTATTCAGCCGTCAATGATTCTGGACAGCTCACAACAATCGAACAAATAAATTATATTAAAATCAATTAAAAATAAAAGATAAAAGACGACAAGCAGAATGAAACGAAGGGTCTCCTTTGTTCCAGCATCTTCCTGGCTCTTCTAAACAAAAGCAGAGTGGGGGGTCATCTGGACCTTGGGAGAGCAGAACATGCTGGTGATGATGACAACTACAACTAAGTTTGTGGGGAAAACAGAGCAATGAGGGAAGGGAATGAAAAATTGCAGCCTTATTTTGGGAGATTTAGGTTCCAAATGTCGATGAAGTGAATTTGGAGTGCTAGTGGGCTGCACTAGAATGTTGGAAGGTCTCATACAGCCTATTGGTTGGTCACCCTCTGTGTCAGGTAGATATAGTAGGAATGAAGATGAATAATCTCCTCAGCCCCATTACTTTATATTTCTTAGAAATGTTTAATAGCATAATAATTCTACTAATGTAAATTATATATTTATATATGTACATATTTAGTTAGTGATTTTGGCATTGGAAATTCCATTCCACTATTGTTATAGACTAAATGATATTACTTGCAAGATTGCAGTGGCAGCATGGTGGCTTTTGAAAATTTTCTCTAAGTAATTTATGAACAAGAATGGCTTCAAAATATTTTGCAATGGAGAGTCAGGAAATGTAGGCAAGTTATGCATATCTGGTTGTTGCATGTGTCTTCCAAGGAAACATTTATGTATGTATGTATGTATGTTTGTGTGTGTGCATGTGTGTATTCACACTGTTATTGTAATCAACTAGCTAATTTAATAAAATGGTTGCTGAATTTTCATATTTGATAAGGGAAACATAATGACAGAAATATGTTCATTAACAGGAGTTGCATAGTTAAAAATGCTATATAGAGAGGGGAAATATTATTACTATGAATCTGTATCACATTCTCAGTGTAAATGTCTATGGAGATTCTCAATCATCCAGGTCATAGTTGTCCCAAAGATGCTGCTCAAAAGGCAACTGGTGTTTCTTGTTTTTTTTTTTTCCTGTCTTTCTTTAAAACATTTTGCTTCTCATCTAAGAAGTTTCTTCAAGAACTGAAGAAGAACTGAAGTTCTAAAGAACTGAAGAGTGCAGTTCTTGTATGAGAAGTGAACCATTTTCAAGGAAAAAAAACAAAGTCCAGTTGCCTTTTGAAAAACATATTTGGGACATTCTCAGTGTATTTCTTCATATGTATTCTTTTTTAGTGAAATATGAATACATTTACATTGCTGCCAGATATTTTCTCAAATTTACATAGTTGCTTAGTTCTATGATTATATTAATCAATATATTGCTTGTCATATTTTTATATTTCAGACTTGTATTCTTGTTACCTCTGGATTTTCCCTTTATTTGGGGAATGTTTTTCCATCTGAAATGGATTATTTGCGCTGTGCAGCAGGTTCAGTAAGCATTCTGCAGCATTGCTGTGGCTCCATGGAAATGTGAATTAGAATTGCAATTTAATTACTTAATGTTCATTAAACTTTACACACGTATGTCCAAAATCTGTATTGAACATTATAATGGCAACCTGTACATGTATATATTTTTTAGCTTCCTAGGTATTGATCATCAATAAATTATTTACCATAAAATTACTGCATTTTTACCAAGTAAATACATTTTTCACCCAAGCAGATATTGAGTAATCCACAATAAAAATTGAATTATTTTATATATGCATTTTAATTGAAATAAGTCCTGCAATTGAAATGCTATTATTAGCAGTTTCAGAAAAAAAAATCAGATTGTTTCCCCCAATTCATGTAAATGTTCTCTGATTCCACAAGAAATTAGAGGTGGTAGAGCTGGTGTTTGTTCTAGTTGTACAGTGGGATATTGTTGATTATATTTTGTTGGATGAGAACTTAATGGGAGTGAAGTTTTACCTTCAGCTGTTTTTGAGTTGAGAAGAAGGGTTTTTGACTTTTTGCTATAGCCCAGGAACCATTCACTCTAGGTTGGAATTATACATGTATTAATGACAGGCCCCATCTACAGTATATTCCTTTCATAGAATACCTATAAGAACTGCAAACTTTCCATCGAAGTTAAAGATTGATTTTTTTTTTATTTTCTTGCTATCATTACATGGATTCTTGCAGCTCAGATAATTAACATATGCACACACATACACCTATGTGTGTGTATTTTACCAGTAGTCTCTTTAAATCATCACATAATACATAAAATCTCAGCAGGTGGCAGCACTTTCCTAAAGTTGTCAGGGTAAGCAGAGTCAGTCCTGTTTATGACTGCTTTGGAAGACCACCAGAGAATCCTCAGGTCACAAGCTGGACCGGATGTTGAAAAATATCCTGGAGTACAACATTCCAAGGTTATGTCCACGTAGCCTCTAGGGCAGAGCTGTCAAACTCCTGGACCACAGGCCGGATGCGTCACATGCTGGCCACGCCCCTGCCTGGTTTAGTGAAGGGAAAAAAAGTCCCGGCCGTGACAATGTGAGTTTGACACCCTACTCTAAGAGATGTGTTTGTCTTGAGGGTATCTTTATCTTTAAGGTGCAAAAGTCCACAAGAATATCTAAATTATATTTTTTTATTCAAAACTTTTTGTTAAAACAGCCTTACATAATTTTTAAAGATGGTATCTTAGTTTATTATTGTCCCCATCCAACTTAAATGAGTGATTCAAGATTTCAGCAGTTGAAATAGAACTTGATTTTTCTATCATATTAAGTAGCACACTAACATGAAAAATATATTATTTTTTAAGTTGTTTTCTTAATGTTTTTGGTCTAGTGTATTCCCTCAGCAGCAGTGGCTTTTGCTATAGCCAGAAACAAAGCTAATGTGGTAAGTTCTTTAAATTTAGAAGGTTGAATAACCTATTATTTATGTATTATTTTAATTAAATAAGAAATGTAATATTTTTGCCATTTTTACAGATACCTGATTTTCAGTTTCTATTTGTTTCAACATTTGCGATTACAACAACATGTTTAGTTTGGTTTGGATGCAAGCTTGTCTTAACGCCTACAGCAATAAATGTGAGTTACAAACAACTAATATGGAACATTTGAACAAATCAATTAAGCGTATCAAAAGATTTGCTGTGATAATTAGATAAAGGCTAAATAAAATATAATTGTTGCATCCACTTGTATGTTTCATTAAAATTAGTTGAAGTTAGCATGCTCATAAGCATTTTTTTATATGCATTTCAATTGTATTGAAGCATGACTAATTTTCTAAGCCAGACTTTCTGCTCAATATCTGATTTCTTTGCCAAGTATAAACTTTTATTATTTTACTTGCAGATGAGTTAATGGGCTGGGGTTGTTTTACTACAAATTATTATTTGTATTTGAGGGCCAGTGAAGAAAGATGGTCCATAACATTATGTGTGGTCCAGCTCATTAGAGGTTTTGCTGATAGTTTTGCAAATTATGGGTTGCTATTAAGACCTTCCTTTTTCTCCTCTGCTAGTTCCAAGAGACTATTTTAAATCAACCTGCCTAACAAAAGCAGACTTGAGTCCTTGGGACATTCTTTGGAAAGTCTCTGTTCATTAGACTTGAAAGTGCCTGGAGTCATTTAAAATAATGTATTTAGTTTAAACCCAATATCTAACCCTACAGTTTATGGATTCTCCTCTAATGGCCATGTGCCATCATCTTACCTCTCTTCAATTCAAATTCTGAAGGTTTTTTAGACTTCCACTTTGGCCAGGTTAGATGCACTAGATGCACAGAACTCTGTAGTTCTCTGGGGATGGTATAAAAAAGACCTCCTTTTTTTAACACCTCCTTTTTGCTTATGTCCCTGAGGAGATAGATGTTTTCCCGGAATCCTTAAGCCATGTGCTTTTTTATTGCTTTCTCTATAAAGATTCAAGGAAGATATATATATATTTATCCCATTTTAAAAGTTGACTTTGGTAGAGAGCACAATATCTGTCTGATACATACTCCAGAATTCTAAATTCTGCCATCCAACTGGTTTTTAGGAAAGGCATTAAAATTTGGCTATTTCTTGGGGACAGAGATATGGAAATGTCTCATTCCCCCTGTCCCCAGCTTTGGAATACGGTATTTATCTAATGTAATTAATATTACTGGTGTTCACATATGTAGATATACTTCTGATTTTTTAAATTGTAATTTTGTTATTATTTTAATCTAAATTATAGATGATGGATATATGTGCCGCTCCAAGTTGTCAGGAACTGTGTATAAGTAAATAAACAGATAAATAGCATAATGTTTTTGAAAACAGCCAGATTCCTTCATTATGCTAAAACATATACAACAATAATTTTATCAATACACTTACATTAATATAAATTATTTAAAACATTTTACTGACAGATAAATTTCAACCTGATTCTCCTGATTCTGCTTGAGGTTTTCATGGCAACTACTGTAATAATATCTGCTAGATCTAATGAGGAATGCTGCAGAAAGAAAAGAGTAAGGCTGACTTTTACCATGTATGTATGTATGTATGTATGTATGTATGTATGCATGCATGCATGCATGTATTTATTTTGCACGCTGCCTATCTAGCCTGAGGCAACTCTGCCTTATTTCCACATATATTGTATACCCCTTTTTTCAAATAAGAATAATTTGTTTATTTGTATATAGTGATTTGGAGAATATATTCCCTCTTAATTAAAAATATATGTAGTCAATATAATGTTCGGTCTATGCTATTGGAACTTGTTCTTTGAGTCACAGTTTCTTTAAAATATAACTTATAGAAATGTATGATACTCATTTTCTCTAATTTCTATATTTTATATGTGCATTATATTTTTGTGTACAACCATGTGGCTGACCTTAAGATCCAAAGCTTGCTTCTCTCTTTTGGAATAATGCATTTTTCTTAAATGTTAAGTCCACAACTATATTGCAATTTTACAAGAAACATCCAATCTTAATCATTTTGTTGTGTATGCATTTGTTTGTGTATTTCAAACCTCACATGAAACATCTGTAGTTATACTAACATATATAGATATATAACTTAATGTCAGTGCATTCTGAAAATATTATAAATGATCTTTATTTTGCTCATAATTATGCATTAGAATAAAGTCACATTTTTGAAATAATATCTTCTACTTAACCAATCAAGAGTGAATCCAGAGGTGCCTACGTGAGGCAGGACACTTATTCTGCAAGGGAAAAAATAAAAAACTTCAGCCCAAAGCATTGAGAAATCTTTTACAAAATGTATCAGTATGCATTTTTTAACCAAATCGGCTAACGTTTATCAATGTTACATACAATGGCTTGCAATACTTAAAGTATATGTTCGCATTAAAACATTCTTCCTTCACTGTTTAGCCAAATGAGCTCTTAAGGTGTCGTATAGCAATCTTTATTATAACAATAGCTACTTGAGATTTACAATTTTAAAACAGGTAGAGGAAGAGAAAGGAGAGGGCAGGGAAAGAAGGTCAGACATCTTTTGAAAACAAAAACTTATTTAATCTCTGTTCAGCAGAAAAGAATAGTTCAGCTTTCTGGAATGGCTGCCAATTGAGAAATATAAGATAGCTATGAAACAGCTTCTGCTTCTCAATGATTTGGGATAGTTGCTGTCAGATGAGAGTGGGGAGGGCAACATATAGTTATAAAAGCCAATTCCATAGAGTTCCTCTAAGTTTTGTGAAACAGTTTTTTTGAACAATCTACTGCAACAGTTTATTAGGTTCATTTCTGAATATCCAGTTTTGTGTCTTAATTTTGTCCCACATATTTTTTTTTTCAAGACTGTGATTTCAGACTCTGAATAGACATCTAATCTTAAAGAAATGACTAAAAACATAAACATACAGACTAAAAATATTTTTCATAAAAAACATACAGTTCTGATTTGAACATTCCGCGGAGCCTTCTGAAGACTATATGTGCAATTTTTATTTATGTATTGATGATGAAGATGAAGAATGGATCATGTTCCTATTTACCACAAAACATGAATATGCACAATGCCATGATTTTAAACATAATCCTCTTTTTTTAATATATGCATATTATATGGTAAAACCTTAACATTATAATTCTGTCAATAGCTTCAGCAGATTGATTGTTAATGTTTGATATTGTTGCTTTCTTATTTTGATCATCTTTTCCCTTTTAGACAGTTATTTATGATACTACTAGCACATTGAATAATATCAATTTCCCAGTACGGATCCTAAAATCCTATTCGGTAAGGAAATTATATTATCTTTCTCAAAGAAACTTCTAGGACTTTGTTACTATAATTTCCAATCATATTATTATTTTTTTAAGGTAGTAGAAGTAATTGTTGGAATTTCTGCAGTGTTTGGAGGAATAATTGCCTTGAATATGGATGTGCTGATTTCTGGCCCGTACCTTTCGGTCACTTTTTTTTGGATCTTAGTTGCTGTAAGTAGCACTCAATTGAATAATAGCTTAGTTTTATTTTCATTGCAAACTATTATTAACAACAAACAGTTACTATCATATTCTTTTATACTATCTATAAACTACCTTTAATATTTTCCAATAATTTGTCTTTACAAATATAATTGGAGTATCCCAGTGTATCTCAGTATCCCAATCAAAAGGGATCCTTACCTTTTGTAGATAGTTTCTATCTATTTCAGATTTACTTGAAACTCTTGTCGCAGGTAAGCAGTGTGGGATGCTTCAGGCGGTGATGGAGACCCTGGGAAGTTGGCTCAGGAACTGAAAATCTTCCACTCCAAAATTCAGGCAGGCTTTTCAGCCTTTGAGCAAAGACACAAACGTGTGGCCTGCACTGGGCCTTCCACCATCACCACCCTGTTCCACCTGCCTGAGGCAATCCACATTCTTTACTTTACTGCCTTGCTATGCTTGGATTTTGTCTCTGGGGGCTGACTGAAAGAGTTGCCTGCCAAAAAAGTTCAACTTCCTTTTCATGCATTCATGCATGGAAGAGAACTCCTTTGGTGGAATGCAGGAATGTAGTGCAGAACTTTAATATTTGAGTTCTGTACCTCACCAAAGGAGTTGAGTTCTCCTGTATATGCAGAAGGGAACTCACCTGGCAGGATGGACAAATGGAGGTTGTTTCTGTAGCCTGTCAAAAGAATTTGGCTCCCCTTGGTAGGCAGTTCTATTAGCCAGTCTCCAGAGATGAGAGGGAGTCCTCTTGGCAAATGGCAGCCGGTTGCAATATTCTCTGCAGTCTTCCCTATTGACTTTCTGGGGGGAAAAGCCAGTAGAGAAGACTTCAAATATGATCACATGATCCTGGGGCACTTGATAACTGGCCGTACGTTTGAACAAGTTATCAAATGCCCAGGTTGCAATCACATGATCGGGGTGGTGATGCAGTCATCTATTCCAAGGCCATGAGAATTCAAAAGCATCAAAAGATCGGTAATAAGTTGAAAACTATCTGTGGTCAGTTGAAACTTAAGATTTTAAGAATGGATGATGCTTCATTTGCATAGAGGTCAATCTATTGTTGAAAGTGGCTTCAGTCTTCATATATAATAAAGATTCGTTCTTAGTTCATCCCAGGTCAAGAGTAGAAAAGTTTCAACTAGGTATGATCTTTTCTTCCCTGAGCTGTTTGGGTACAAAAATCAAAGTTATGGATGTACATCGCAAAAGGATCTGTCATTCTCTTGAAATATAGCTGTCAAGGGTTTTTATACTCTGCATTTACTCATTTTTATTTTTTTTGTCAGTGTTTTCCCAGTGCTATTGCAAGTCATGTTGCTGCTGAATATCCAAGCAAATGTTTGGTGAGTACATTGTTAAAATAATTAAATGGTAACAGATGACAGCTTCTAAATCCTTTAAACAAAAAACTGTATTAGTTTTGTGTTTTTATCTCAAATGTATTTTCTGTTTTCATACAATGCCAACCGGGATACACTTTTATTTGGGAGATATATCATAAGATGCATATTGATCCAATAAAGGTGTTGCTGTACTGTTTGAGATCTTCCTTTTCATTGAGCAAAAAGTTACCTTTTAAATTTATTTCATAAAATTTATGAAGATAACTAAATGATCCATTATTGGGGCCATATGAAAAGTGATCTCACAAGAATTGCTGGAAAAAAATGGCTGAGCAGGATTTTATATAATTAAACAATGTGTTTGTACAAATATGATTAGTGGGACAAGATGGCTTAATTTTTTCATCTTCAAATATTTCAGTCTCCGTTTCTTGTAACTATTTAAAATCTTAATACTTGCTTCAGTTGTTTCTTATTCAATGTACAGCTTCAGACTTCATTATTTTTATTTTCAATCTGTTCTTTTGTATGGCTTCATTGTTATATTATTAGTTATGCATCTCTTCTATAATTTATATTATCATAAAGGCTAACAGGAAATTGTAAAAAAAAAAATCAAAATAACAATTGCAATAGCCTCATTGAAGCCGTGCTCTTTTGAATATTTATACAATGTAGATGCACGCACATAAGGAATGGGATTTTGATTGGGCTGCCCTGAATGCCAATTTGACTTGTTTTATTCCCCCCCCCCTTTTTCCTGACATCATTGACATATTAACGACAGGAAAACTTTAAATAATTTAATAGCATATGCAAAACAGCATTCATTGCATGCCCAGATATGTACAGACTTGCAAGCTAAGTGAAGTTCTAGTCCAGTCATAATGTATATTATTGTACTTCCTTGTCATTCACTGAATGATTGCTGTCAGAATGTCAGATGAGCTTACTACTAAGTCCTAACTTCTGTTTTATGCCAATTTTTGTTTCGATATTTAATAGGTTTGAATATACATTTTAATATAATATCTGAAATATTCATCTGTTGATTTTTAATATTCATTTATCATTTTTGTATTAATATACTTAATTAAAATATTTGTGTAAATAAAAATCATAGTATAATATCTCTGATGACATATAAGAAGGCACACATTCTTTGCAACTGTATATTTCACAATTTTATCTTTAATTTAGGTGGAAGTTCTTATTGCCATAAGCAGTGTTACATCACCCTTGTTATTCACAGCTTCAGGATATTTGTCTTTCAGTGTAATGCGCATTGTGGACATGATCAAAAACTATCCACCAACAATTCAAGTATGTTTTATCTTTTTAGTTATTAATGCATAATAAATCCATGAATATTATGTATAGGTCATAATATTCTGATTTCTAATGAAATAAGTTCTATATTTATTAAAACAAATGTAATTTTAGAGCATTTTGGAACAGAAGTAGCAATTCACAGAACATGGTATATTACAAGGATTTTGGAGATTACAGTTAGAAACTGTGAGCTAGAAGCTAAAGGAACAGAAAAATCAAAAACGAAAGTTGAAAACTTATTTATATTAACTAGAAAATAGTTGGCTGCAGGCTTACCAATTAATACAGAATTTTAGAGAAACTGATGGAGACCCAGTCAAGACTAGTGAACATGCAATTTATTGTTTTTGTAACATTTTAGAGATATTTATTAGTTGATTGAGATCAATTTACGTATCAACAGGGAAAATATTTGCTTGCATATTTGCATATTGCCAAAGACATTCATTTCAGGAAAGAATTTCAATCACTCACAAGTTTCTTCTTGCCAGCTGTATTAACGCACTAGTATTTCTAATCATAGATGTCCAATGTAAATGTTTTAGACATAAGAAACAAATGAGGAAAATGTATTCATAATTTTAAAATATGTTACTATATGAAACCTACATTTGTTCAGGTAAAGAAAGAGGGAAGGGTGTTGCCTGCACCAAAGCTCATTTATATGGGTTTTAATGACCCTGTTAAAAAGAACAAATTGACTCTTAGTTGTCTTTCTTGGATTAAATGTACTGTGTTGCAGAATTTAGAATTCTGTAAGCAAATAAAGATAAGCCACTACTTTTATTTTCTACAGGAAATAAACTCTTCTTTTGTTTACAAAGACAAACTAAAGGGCAATCTAAATGTTCAATTTAACATGTAACGGCTCAACAGCTTTTATATGTATATGCGTGTGTGTGTGTTTATAGTATATAAATATTGAGTGTGTTTCATCTTAATAAAACTTGCTAAGAAACAATAACAAAATATATCAAACTAGCCTTCAGAAACATGAACATTCTTAATTGTGCAACTTGAAAAATGAATGTATGATCTTTGAATCTCAATTGCCTTGTATAGAACTGCTAGAGCCTAGGACACCCCTATAGAGCCAGTTTGATGTAGTCATTAAAGTTTCAGGCTAAAAACTTGGAAACTGTACATTTTAGAACTGCCTTAAGCACAAAGCCAGCTGGGGGACCTTGGGCCTGTTACTCTCTCTCAATCTTAGGAAGCAGACAAGGACAAACCACTTTCAAAAATATAATTAAAAAACTGCAGGGACTAGTCCAGATAGTCACCAAGAATCTCAAAGGCACTAATCAATCAACCAAAATGCCTCTAGCAAACATATGATTTTGAGATAGAAAAGTACATAATGTTTAAGATAATTAAAACTTGTTTTGTATATCTGTTACTTTTAGCAGTCTTATGATGTGCTACTTTTGCTTCTAATGCTGATGCTATTAGTTCAAGCTTTTCTGACAACTGGGACAGTCATACTCTGTGTAAATTTTAAAGCAAAAATGAAAATGCATGATGCATTATGGGCAGTACCACTCACAAATAAACAAGAATATGAAACAACAGAGGTGAGCAATATTTACAGATTAAATTTCATAACAGAACATTGTTAATAATTTAAATCTTATTGTTTCCCAAATTGTTGAATGTTGGTATCCACGTAGAACTTATCATAATTATTCATTAAAATATGCATAATATTTTACATCTACTATTCTTTTTACATGCATGTGTCTATATCTAGCAGAAGTAAAATCAACGTCATGTGTTTCATAGATCAATCCCAAATTTTAGTTTACTTAAGGCAGCACCCCACTCCACCCCCCGCAGTATATAGCTATGAACTTGATATTCATCCCTTGATACTGTTGTTGGTCTATTTCAGGAGTTCGTACCCTTAAGTCAATAAATCCCTTGGAGGTCCATGGGTTGATTTTAGAGGGCCCATAAACATTATTTTCATAATTATTTTATGTATTTAATTTTTTTCTTCTGAGAAGGGATTCATAGGTTCCACCAGACTCATAAAGTGGTCCATGGCACAAAGAGGTTAAGATCCCTACTATACTTCGCAATATACTTTGTTTTTCTGATATTGTCCAATTTTAAATCACTTGATTCTGAAATATTTTTTCTTGCTTAATTCATTTTTTGCAAATATCATATGCACTAAATGTATATGTAGTCATTTTATTGATATATATGGATTTTTTATGGATTATAAGAATACCTTAAATGTTACATATAATTGTATCTAATGGCACTACATGCATCATAGTTAAAGAAATATATATGTGCACCTATTGCCACATGTATTTATGAATCAAACAATGTAAGTCAGACACTTAGATTTCTTCTGTATCTTTTTCATGTACCAGAAGGCTTGAAGCAGTACAAAGCAAAATATTTTAAAATACTCCTTAAATGCTATTTTGTAAATTGAATTGGCATCCTGAAATTTACTTCAGTTTGCCTCAGGAGGAAAGCTGACATTTGTACTTCAAAATTCGAGCAAGTAGAAGGAAAATAGTAGAAAAATTAAAATTTTCTTGCAGCCCTAATGAAGCAGATGGATTAGGGAAATATTGTATTTATAATCATAGAAATATGTAATCAATTTATCTAATTCATCAAATCATGATGCATTATTATTACAGATTCTTTTGCATTTTGTTCTGCATTCCATTCCTTGACATCTTTTTTTGTTTTAGGTCTCCAATAACAGCATGAAGGATTTTGATAAAGAGAAAGCTTGGAAAGCTGTTGTAGTGCAGATGGCTCAGTAATTTGCACTTGAGAAACTGAACCAGGGAGATTTTAGGGCTAATTAATCTTTGTTTACAAGAGCTGTGGTATTAGATGCAAAACAATTAATTTCATAGCAACTCCATTGTCCAGAATGGCTGGAAAATAATTCTTGCATCAAAATATTATCAATAAACAATAAAAGTAATAGATTGTTCTAATAGTACATTTATTCTAATAGTACATGTATTAGATTTAGCTCATATTAATTTCAGGACTTTATTTACAAACTCTGATTTTAAACAGTACCATTGTTAATTAAATATTTTGACCACATGTACAGTTAATGCAAGTAACTATGAATTAGTTTTGTTATTGCAAGAAACTAATAGAATTGCTGGTATTTGGTTGATATAAAATTTATCCAAGTTTGTAACAAATACAGTTTATCCTTAATCTTTTGCTGATTATTTTTTTTCAAGTTGAACTTGTTTTTACTTTTGGATAAAATAAAAATCTTTATTACAAGTCGGTTCTAGTATTGGATTGATGTTGCTTTAAGTAAAATCACAGAGGTGTCACAATTTCTGATGTCACTTGCAGATCTGATCACAGGAATACGTAATCCTGCATTCATAGATTATACAGAACCATAGTGTGGTTTTGACATAGCGTGATCTATTAAAAAGAAAATGAATAATCATGTTGGGTTAGGGCAGAAATCCAGAAGTCATGTGGTTATTGATTGCAGCTTAGTGTGATGAGTAAAAGAAGATGTATGTTTTTGATTTACTTTTGGGTTCAATCTACTATTTTGATAAATGCTGAAGAATGTAAGGCAGAATCAGCTAAAAGAAACCAGGATTTTTTAAAACAGTGACAATTTTGAAATATGATTCTACTTTAGCCAACAACCTTGATTTAAAAATTGCAGCCACAATTGTCAATGGGAATTGCGACTGTGGAGATGTAGCCATATTTTTAGATGAGCCATTTCCTTTTTATAGTTTCTAAAGTAGTAAGTAGTTTCTTCTTTCCCAGCCTGTTCATTTTGTATTACACAATTTTATGAAGGGCTTAAAACTGAAACAGCTTCAGTGTTCAGAGTTTTTAACCTTAATTATCCATTTCTGTACCAAATCCTATTTTTGAGTAGTTAATTATCCATTTCTGTACCAAATCCTCCTCTTAGAGTAGTTCAGTAAATGGTACTAAAGTATGGTAGGTGGTTGTTACAAATGTGGCAAAAAAAGCTAATATCTGACCCTCCTGAGTGGTTTGGATAGTGTATTATAGTAATTTATTTAAAGTAACTCTGTAAAGAAATATTTTAATAAATAAAATCATTTCACTTTGACTCTTAAGCTTTAGATTCTTCTGATGGGAGCTTTAAAAATGCTTAAAAATAATTATGTACATCAGAAGAAGAGAATATGACATTAGTGTCATTAAATTATAATTGAACAGCAATTGAATAGGAAAGAGTTCAAGAACATTTAAAAAATGGATTATGTCCAAGAAAGAGATAAAGGAATGTGTCAACCAAATTTATGCTCTAGTTTCTTTCATGGCTTAGAAGTCACTTTTGAAAAAGATAAATTCTTGGGTCTCAGTCATCCATACTCCAGTGATAAGTAATGTGAGATAAGACCTTAGAAGATAAGAAGTGTCAATTGTCAAAGGTGGCCCTTCTTTATATTCTACTTTCAAATCACTGAAGACCTTTTTGACAATAATGAGAACTCTAAACTGTGCACAGAAATGAACTGGAAAGTATAGAATTTCAGTTAATTATATTATGCAAAAACAGTAATGGTGCCTAATGGACTTTTTATTTTGTAATCATTAAAAATTACAGAAGATGCTGTGTCTATCTGATTTTTCTAAACATTAGTAAAAATAGTAGTAACAATGGGTTCAAGTGTTCATATTGCAGCTTGCTGCTAGGTTTTATGTACTGTATATGTTCAAAAGAAAAAAAATGCCAAAAGCATCTGTAAGTATCAAATTTGGGGTGGAGCTCAGAAGAATATGATTGAATAATATATACTGTGCAAAGTGTAAATCAAAATATTTAAAATTTTGATGTTTATCAATCATGAGTAAACTTAGACAAGGATATTCTTAAATATGGTCATAGACCTCTTAAAACAATATTTAGTACTGTGCATGAATTTGATAATGAAAACCTGAATGTATACTAACAAAACAATAAACTAAATAAAAACATGTTCTGGTTTACCTTATCTTCTTATTTTATGTTCTGTCATAAATTTCTTACAGGAAATGTAAATGTATCAAATATTCCAAAAATACTTCTACGTGCTAATGAATTCATCTCTAATGCTGAATTAAAACTTTAAAAGCAGAATGAAGGTTTCTTAGAAATTCTGCTGCAGAAGACAAGTTTAACAATTAACATAAATAATACAACTTCAGTTACAATGATAACTGTAACTTGAAAGCTTCTGTAACAAAATCACAGTTCCTTAACAGGAGATTGATAAAAAAAAATTATCTAATGTGTAACATTTGATACTTGCAGTGTTTCAAAAACAATCTCAGAGTATTGCTATGGACTTACAAAGGAGTCAAGCCAAGGCTGATGATATGATGAAAAATGTTTAGATGTGTGCAATGTGGACAGTAAAGCAACATGTGTTTGAAGTTGAGCTGATTCATACTTTGGTATCCTTATGTAATTGCTATTCTTTGGTCAGGGTTCTTAATACAAAACTGTCTAGCTAAATGCCTTGATTGCCACCGAAACTGATCTTAGTAGCTAAAATAAATAACACAATCCAGAGTTTACTCCTTTCACAAATATGTTTGCTTGATGTACAAATCCCCTACCCACAATGCTTAAGGTTGCCTGCCTACAAAGGTCACAATGGTAGTTAGGTAAGGGGCAATGCAACACTTTGTAAGGGGAGGGTTAAAGGAGAAATCTCAAGTGTCATCAAGTAGAGGAATTCTGCTGTTTCCAGGAGGGTAAGACAAAACTGAAAGGGAATAGCCAGAATGCCAATCTAGTGGCCCTTTTGAAAGCATAGTAAGTACTTGATAATCAAAGGAAGATGATGAAATGGAAAAGGAGGGTGGTGTCAAGCCCGAAATTGACATATGTGTAGCCATTTTAGTTAGGCTTAATATATATTCTTTTTCTTTCTCTGTGTCAGTCATGGGGGAAGAGTTTTGGGCTTGCCACATTCCTAAGGGGGGAGGAGTGGAGATAGAGTTGTTTTGGCTAGGTAATTTTTCTTCCCGTGGGAAAATGAGCTGTCCGTGCTTAGGGCCCCTAGAGGTAGAAATTTATGACATCAAGTAATGTTGAATTACTTCTATTGGAGAATGTGACTTTGGGGGGTTGTTTCTAACTTTTAATATTGGGGGTAATTCCGGGCTGTGTCAAATCTGGAATTACCATGGACTTTGCCAATTCGATGCTTTCCTAAATAAAAGAAATTGTCTTGGAAGAGGGACTTTGTTCTTTTCTTTTTAAATGGATTTTGTCACTTGGAAACCTGGCAGGTGGTTGACTACATATTCCTAGTATATGCATCAGAACCTTGTAAAAAAATGATTTAGGAGCTCAGGTGTTCCCGAACAACAAATTACACTTTGGGTTTTTTTATTCAATTCAAATAAATAGTGTGGGTAAGCATAAACAGAATTTCCATTTGTTTCCAGTGATAATATGTATTGATGGTACATTTTATCTGGAAGTCAACTAGAAAAGTTTGCCTCTTTGACAATCATGACCGACCTGTTTAAGGACTACAAGTAAAATATATTTGATGAAAACCATATGTTTAGAATGTCACCGTTAAAACCATACATTTGGTAGTTGACAGGAAAGCTAAGGAAAAATTTAGCCATACTTAAAAAAGAAATATTTGTATATTTCATTTTCTTGAATAACTGCTGCTTATACTTTTTGGTAGAAATATACTGTAGAATTAAGGTTGTAATATTTCTCCATTGGCAGGACTGTGACAAAAGAGTGAAGCAACAATGACAGGATGAACCGGCTTCCTGTAGAAAAAAAATCTAAAAGCGAAGAAACAAAACATGAAGGAGAAAATAGTTAGTGTTTACAAATTACAGTATTGGGTTGGTTTGTTTGTTTACTGGGGTTGTGGGAAAGAGAACATTAAAAGCAACATGGAGATGACTGGACATGATCCTTAAAAGATCATCCCCTTCAATTCCACACTCAAAGTCAGAAATCTGGTTTTAACTTCAGCGAGAAATAACTGATCTGTCTCCATGTCTGTGTCATTTAGTGCAAGTAAAACTTCCCAAGATCAGAAAAATATTGTATTGGGTGTTAGATAGCAGGAAATGAAGGAATTTGGTCAGTGAAAAAAATAGGTTAGCTGTTTCTCCAATCTAAATAAAATCATCCCATTGATTGCAAGAGGAGATGAAAAAATTAAAATTCCTCTAAGGTGATGGGGAAATACTTGTATCCCGCATTTCCATCCTTCAAAAATACATTTGGCAAAGCATTAAGATATTGAATGCTCTTTTGTCAGAATATTCTGATGTATACATAAGAGTGTATTTCCATATCACTAAGCAGTTCAACAAATTTTTGATCATGCCTTCAAGTCAGTTATGGTTTCTGGTGACTGCCTGGACACTTCCTGGCAGTTTTGTTGGCAAGATTTTGGAAGTTCTAGGTCTGAGTGACTTGCCCAAAGATCCCTGCTGCTTTATGCCGAAGGCATAAATGCATGTTCTCTGGGTTTCTAGCCTGATACCTTAATCATTCTCTAAATGGCATGTTTTTGTAGTAAGAGAACCAACCAATAAGAAAGAATCCTAATTAATATATTTATTACTCACCTGCTGTGGTGAAATACTTTTGTTGCACTGCTTCAGTAAGATTAATCAGGAATCAGTGAATCCCATGGATCCTATTTCTGACTCCTTTTACTATTGGTATTTCAATAACCATGAGTTCAACTGCTTTAAGCTATACCCAGAGTTAAACTTGGTTAATGGACTCGAAGAAGCAAGGCAGAAAGTAGGGTATCAGAATAGAAAGAACTTTTAAATGTTGATGTTGGAGAAGACTCCTTAGAAAAAACAACTGATAACCAAGCAAACAAACAAATGGATCAAATCAACAAATCAACCCAGAGTTCTCATTCAAGGCACAAATAACCAGATTCAGAGTATTATATTTTAGACATACTATGTGAAGAGCTGGAGAAGTCTACAGTGCTGGGAATCAAAGACTATTAGACAGAGAGAAATCTTGGATGTCCTCTAATCCAAGAAAACATAGCAGGAAACAAGGGGGTGATGAGCATCAGTGTGGATGGACTCAATTATAACAGCAATATGTACATTGTTGGAAGACCCAAAGGACCAGGTTGGGAACAGATCCACCTGGATATGGTGAGTAAGAGTTCATACCATCTTGATGGCACATAATCAAGTTAAATACAGTTGAAGACATAAACTCCTAAGTGTAATTAAACGCCAACCTACTTTCTACTTTAAAGTAAGTTTATCAGAATCCTTAATTATGTAGTATACGGTATTATCCTTAATTATGTAGTATATAATATCAGAATCATAGGGCTGGGAGGGACCTTGGAGGTCTTCTAGTCTAGCCTTCTGGCCAGGGCAGGAGTCCTTATTCTATCCTGTACAAATAGTTGTCCAATCTTAAAACCTACCAGTGATAGAGCACCCCAAACTCTGGGAAACAAGCTGTTCCATTGACTAATTGTTCTCACTGTCAGAAGATTTCACCTTAGTCTCAGTTTGGATCTTCCTAGGATGAGCTTCTATTTATTTCTCCAAATGCTCTGAGACTTTAGAATCCAAACAGACAGATATCTGCCACATAACACCCCAGACTTAACAATTGTCCATATGAAGGACAAAAACATCTGGATAGTAGATGTGGCAATACCTAGAGATAACAGAATGGAAGAGAAAGAACTGAAGAAAATCACAGAATACAAAGACCTGCTAGCAGAAATAGAATGGCTGTGGCAAAAGAAAGCAAAGATACTACTAATAGTAATATGTGCCTTTGATGCAATCCCAAAACAACTGAAGTGCCACTTGAACACCATCGGCATTGACAAAACCACCGCCAGTCATTTGCAAAAGGCAGCTTCACTTGGAACAGCTTACATCCTGTGACAATACCTTTAACACCATCAAACAATGCCATTTGCCTATTCCATGTCCTTGGGAAGGAATCAATAGGTGGTTACAAATGGAAAATCCAGTCTAAACATCTGGCTGATTGTACAACAAACCATAATGTACTGAACGTTTATAGACCTTTGGCCCTGTAGGCAAGATGCCAATTTGTCTCTAATTTGAGCATTTAGTGCAGGTTTGCCTGTTAGTTTAATTCTGCATGTGTAAAAATTCACTCCAACTCTAGTTTTTTTTTCATCATGCTTCATCTGACAAGTTTTGCTTATTTTCTATCAGGTTTAACAGAATCTGAACTCTCAACTGAAAGAAATCTGAATATTGCTTTGAACAATTGCCTTCCTGTAGTTTCTTGCCACCATGGGATGTTCCCGGGTATGTTTCCAGTATCTAAGTACTGGGATATTAAGCATTCATTTTTTAAAAAATATTGTGAAATATTTCATGTGAGCTGATTAACATACACAATGCATTTTGATCAGGAATATATAGTATAATAAAATTGGAGCAATTGTATCTGGTCAAAGGAGCAAAAACAGAGCCTTCAGTTGCACTATGTGTATTTTGTCTTCACGTCAGTTTGACTCTTGGTGTCTGCTAGACTATCCCCCGCTCTTTTCTTCCTAGGCTTTAGAAAGACTGATTGGCCCAAAGGCACCCATCTGGCTTTGTGCTTAAGATGGGACTAGAACCCAGAGTTTCCTCATTTCTTGCCTTAACTGCTAAACCAAATTGGCTGCAGTACCATTATTTTGACAAGTCAGCCTCTGGTTCCATTTTGTATTTAAAAATAATAATAATTAAAAGACTGAGAAGCTGCCATATTTAGGCTTTCTAGCAGCATCTTCATTTATTCCAAGAATAACTATAGATCCTGAATCGTGCAAAAACTTTATTTATTTTTTTTAAAGTATGGTGAGCTGCATCTTAATACACATTTTGGAAGTATACCCATATCCAGAAAGAGGATACTGTAAGTTAAAGCATGGGTAGTAGAAAATGTCCTGTGGAAGAAGGTGGAAGAGGGGTAGCATTCTGTTAAATACATGCTTTCCAACTGGCTCTGTCCCCATGGCAGTTATAAGTTACCTCCCCTCATAATCCTTTATGAGAATGCACCTAGCTTCTTACCAGCATTCCAAATGTGTCCACCCACCCTAAAAGATTGAATACTCCAGAGTAAAGGATTAGAACTTTGGACTGAGTTCCTATGATCCCAACCATCATAGGATTCCAACTTCAGATGGTGTAACATAGATCAGATTTCTTTTCCTGTCTCACTACAAAATACTAGTTCATTTCTACGTCAAAATACTTCAACAGTAAAAAAACAAGGGGGAAATCTGAGCACTATGAAGCGTGGAATAAATTTTATCAGTGATTGCATAGAATAAGGCAAGATCGGAATGTAAGTAGTTAGAATGAACAGAATAAATAGTAAATAATGTGTCAAACAAGATTATTGTAAATGGTTATGTATGTATAACAATGTATGTATAACAATTATTTATGTATGTATAACAATTGTAATGCCAGAACAGCTGTATTGTGTTGTATTCTTATAATAATAAAAGAAAGAAAGAAAGAAAGAAAGAAAGAAAGAAAGAAAGAAAGAAAGAAAGAAAGAAAGAAAGAAAGAAAGATTGGATAAAAAAATATTTCAACACAAGGGAGTCTGTAACTGAGGTGTGACAAGTGGTTGGACACGGGGATCAAAGAAGCCACTGGGTCCATCTGGCACCTCACAATCACAACTCCCACTCTGACAAAATGTTCAGATTAGGCCTGAGGTCTTTACAATTGGAAAACTAAGGTTAAAAATCATGGAGTTGCCAATAAGGGGAAGGAGAAACATCATGGCTTTTGCATCCTCTTATTCTAGTTTCTCTAGTTTCTCTGGAGGTAGGAATCATTAGACAAAAAAATCTGACTCTAGATTAGAAAGTTTGAAAATTAAAAGTTGCTATCTTTTTGTATGATCTATGAAGACTTGTCCATCTGTGGTCAGAAACCAAGTATCCAAAGAGTAAAATATCCCTGAAAGAAATTTTATCATCTCCCTTTGCTACGACCCATTACAAGTAGCCCTGAATTAACAACTGCCCTGTTTAGTGACTATTCAAACTTACAATAGTGCTGAAAAGTAAGTTCACAGCTGGTCCTCATAATTATGGCAGTCATACTGTCCTCCTGATCTTGTGATCATGATTTGGGCACTCGGCAACCAGTGCAATTTACAACAGTTAAGTGTCCCGCAGTTATGTGAGTGTCACAACTGGCTTCCAACAAAGTCAATGGGGAAGCAGCCAATAAGTCACAAGTCACAATGACATGACACCTCACTTAATGACCACAGCGGAACTGAAGTTGTAAGTCAGGTGTGGTCACATGATGTTTCACTTAACAATCATGTCACTTAGCAATGGAGTTACCAAACCCAATTGCCATTACCAGTACTGTCAGCATGATAGCCTTGAAAGCATGGGAAAAGAGGTGGGAAAATTTCCTCCCATATATGTAAGATTAATTTAGAATAATAGCCTCCTTTCATTTCATTTTCTGAAAGAAGCTCTGTACACCATTTCTGATTCTTAGCTCTTCTCAGATGGAATGTCCCTCATTATGTAATAATAAACTCCCATGGCAACATTCCAAGAAAAGAAATAGGCACTGCAGCTTCATTCCGTACTGAATGTATGTTTGCTGCCTATAAAATTAATAAAGGCAGAATAAAAAAAAAATCTTTAAAAAAGTTACTTTTTTGCTAATCCCACTGGAAAATGTGGAAGATGAAGAGCATAACAGAGTTTGTACATTTCATGGAAGCTTATCTAACGGTCTAAATGGTAATTTCTATGAATTTGGGTAATTATGCTAAATTAGGCTAAATTTAGTATGGACAAAGGGTGTCCATCTTTGGCAACTTTAAGACTTGTGGACTCTGAGAATTCCCCAGCCAGCCATTGGACACATGTCTACATCAAATGTGTAAATAGAGAGACTACTTCAATGATAACTTGTTTTTCTTTTCTTCCTTTGGGCAAAATCTGGCCTGTGGCAAAGATTATCAGTGTTGATGCACTGCGGCCCCTGGCATAAGGAAGCTTTGATTGTGAAGTCCCTGCTTTAATTTCTCACAATTCCCCAATATGTTACTCTGCCAAGTCACTGTGGGAAATTTTAGATGGCTTGCCAGACTGAGGCATGATTGCTTTCAGGTTTGTCCACTGTCAGGAGTGACCATCAAAGAGTAGTCCGGCCGGGGATCTCTTAGTGCTGAACTTAATCTGAATTACTAGCTGTAGACTCTACGAAAGGCCACATCTGTACATAATCTGATTTATTTTGTTTACATAATTAATCTTCATTTCCCCTCCCAATATGTAGCCTATGCATAGGCTTTAATCCAAGCTTACTGTAAGTAGTACTAGCATACATATATAATATTCTTGCACAAATTGCCAAGAGGATTGTCAGTTAATATTGCCCAGTTCCCTCACCAGTGGTAAAATATTTCAATTGTTCTTCTTCAGAGGTTCATGACTCATAGGGAAATTGATCACTAGTTTTCAGAAATAAAATATTTGTTAATGTCAAGAGAAAGCTATTGAATATGCAGGAATACCTTTATTATTTTTTACAAATAACTCAAATTAGCAAACATATCCAATATACATTTCTCCTCCTATTTTTGCTACAACAACAACCATGCGAGGTGAGATGTGCCAAAGTCATCCAGTTGGCTTTCATGGCTAATTCATGGTCTCTTGCTTTCTAGCCTGGTTATTACTAAACAAACCTTTTTAAAATGCAGTTCTAATTCTACATTGTTCTGCTTTTCTTTAACCATTTTTATAACATAGTTTTTTTTCTTTATATTTTTAGAGCTCACACCAAGATCAGTGGAAGAATTTCCTGCTCCTCCTCCTCCTCCCAAAATAGACAAATACAAGCTTGCAAGATTTTTAGCAGATAAAGCCATCAGGGTATATTTAATAGCAATATTTTTGAAATAATATTTGTATTGTAGCATGTCTATCTAATTTTTGGAATGAAACCATTTAAAAATATTCCACAAACATAAGAAAAAGAAAAAGAAAAAGAAATGCATTGAACAAATAGACATAAAAGTGAGAACAGGGGTGGCTGCAAAATTCTTCGCCCTCTGTTTAATGTCTATATTTTTCATTCTTCTAAAAGGTTTTTAAAAGCTGGGATCATGCCAATATATTAATTTTCAGTGACTTTAAAGTGATTGGAAAAGGAATTTTTCCATGCATTTTCCCAAGTTTTCAGATATGTCAAAATTCTGCAAGACCTAATTAACTCAGAGATGACCATGGAAAAAAAATAATATCTGTACATCTATTGTAGGATGGTTTGATACAACTGTTGTTCAAAATTCTTCAAGTTTGCTTTCTGCAAACTGCCAGTGAACGGCCATTATGTGAGGTGGTACCTGATGAGCCAGTGTAGTTTGGCTTTGAGGTCTCATTCTTCAGTGACTCCCTTCAATACTTTGCTGAGGTCATGGCCTCCGAAGTAGGTTTGAAAAGATCTAAATGTCCTAAGTATCGAATGATACCATTAGGAAATCATGTCAGTATGTCAATTCTCCTATACATAAGTAGGAGAATGTCGCTCTCCTTGGCCAGGAACTCAGCTGTAGACTTCCAAGTCAGAATTGGATTCTTCCTTGTCCATCTGAGATTCTTCTGTGTGTAGCAAAGGAGTACATTCTGGGAACTCCACTTTAGCAGTTTAGATGTCCACAGAGTCCCCATTCCTATTTATAGTTAATTCATAGTACAGTATCTATTATTATTTTCTTTTCTTCAACACAGCATGATTTCCTCTCCATTTGTGGTGTAAGAACCAGAGTCCTTCCCACTCACCACATAGAATACCATATTTTCTGTGGTGATTCTCAAGTACAGGTAGTCCTCAACTTACAACAGTTCATTTAGTGACTATTCAAAGTTACAACGATACTGAAAAAAAGTGATTTATGACCATTTTTCACACTGATGACCATTGTAACATTCCCATGGTTATGTGATCGAAATTCAGATGCTTGGGAACTGACTCATACTTATGACGTTTGCGGTGTCCCGAGATCACATGATCCCCTTTTTGCAAACTTTTGACAATAGGGAAGCCAGATTTTGGGCTCAATTGTGGTCATAAGTCAAGGTTACCTGTACTTTAGTTCCTCTCCACCTTTATGATTATCAATCAGCCAAACCAGCTTGCTATGTGTTCTGACCAAGGCTTCCGAGACTGTAATTAAGCACACACTTAGTTAAAATAACTCTTGTTTTATTTCAGTGCTGGGAATTATGTTCATTCCTGGCCTGTAATGAGTCCCAAACAGTCCCTCGAGATAAGCACCCACATTTCTCTCCTTTGAATTGCTGCCAACAACAAAAGTGCCAAATGAACTATAAAAAACCAACCGGAGTACCAAGTCCACACAGAGCTTCAAGGATTAATCAAACGGAACGAACAACTTTGCTTCCTACAAAAGTTTCTTCTCCTTGGCCTGTCCTTATGGGAGGGGCAGTCACCTCTTAGCCTTACTCCTGAGTTGCCCCTTTTGTCTCAGCTGCTCTGGCCTTCTAGCAGCTCTGTGCACACGCGCATTGGGAACAGGCTTCCCCGGTTCCTCTGCCTTGCTGCTGCCAGACTCTGGAGGCTCTGGAGTCAGCACTCCACTCCCAGATGGTCCTGGCCCCATCTCTGCATTGGACACAGGACCCTCACCTGAGTCCTCATCTACCCCCGGACTGGTCCCTGTTCTTCCCCACTGTCTGATTCCGCTATCGTCTGCACAGGCTGCTTGCGAACCACAACACTATCTTTCTCACTTTCCCTTAATACTTTCTCATTTGTGGACCATGATTTCATCCATTTCACATGAGACCATCTCTGGTTTTGAGGATTGCTTTATGTCTCAGAATCAAGAAGGCCCCTTGTTTGAGAACTATTTTTTGGTTGAGTCTTTTTAGAGTCCTCATTCGGATAGTTTTTCATGTGCTGACATCTTGGAAAAAGAAGAGGATATCTATCAGCACATTGTTTTCATATCTTATCGCCTGTTTGAGAGGCTGCCATTTAGTCCATCTTTTGTAGATGTCTGTTCATATTTTCACACACAAAAATGGCATAAAATGCACAATATACTTGCAGACATCAAGAGCTAGCAACACTGATAACAAGGTGATGTTGAGGGCGCCCAACCTGGAAGTTGATGGGATTTAGATTGTGTGGCCTAACATCCTTGGAGGCAGATCCAGAGATGTCCAACAGTTGTTACCAAAAGGCTTTTTGTGTGTGTGACTTGGGGTAAATTATTAACCATCTCACAGAGAGTATATTTATTAGGTTTAATTTTAATTAAATGTACATTTTTACATAATCAATTTTAATTAAAAAAGAGGAAAACTTACTCAAATTAAATTTTTATCCTGGCCTACTATTTAGCTTGATAAGCTACCCAAGTCTAGTGGAGCCTTCAGCCAATTGAAAGCAACATTAATTTGCTTGGAAGCATTGAGAGAAATATAGTGATTCTACACAGTATAGTAAAAGGGGTTAAGATGACAGCCATGATACTGCAATCAAAGCTTCATAGTTTTTTATGTGCATCACAGTTTATTTTGAGAGAGACCTTTTAAAAAAGTAGCTAAATACAGAGATATAAAAAACACCACTGCAGATATTTTGTTGACTATTGCTTTATGTTAACATCGGCTCTGACACCCCTTTATGATTTCAGGAAAGGAGAATTTTTACCATCTGTGGTCCTTACCCAGTAATTCGCTCTTGTTTAAGAAAGAGAGGATGGGTGGAAAGAAAGCATATTCTTAAATTTGACATTGCGGACCATAAAGATGAAGGGAATGAAGCAGAATGTGACAACAGTGTTAAAAATGGTAACAGAACTTTTAATTATGTTTTTTCCTTGCTTTTTATTTGCTTAGAAATGCATAATAGTTGGCTTGAATTTCCTGTAAAATATGTTTTTCTCCTCTACTTTTGGGGTTGCTAAATTTGAATGCAGATAGGTGTCATAGATATGTGAATTATTTGAGATTTATATTATGTCCATGTACTTTTTCAGATGTATTTCCTTCTGTTGGCTCTAAGAAGCCAAGAATTGCTAGTTTCTTATTTAGTAGTATCCCTTGATGATAACTTACCTACTGTGAAGTTACAGAATGCTCACAATTATTCTAATTGATGAAGAGGGAGAAGTACCAGTCAGGGAATGTTGTCAATGTGCAGTTGTTGGAAAAATAAAAGGTTGGTTAAGATCAACTTAACCTATGGACAACACACTTTGTATGCTGTAAGTGGAAATGTTTGTTTTTAACCATTTAGTCCTGTCTTGATTCTTGGTGACTTTATAGGTAAGTGCTTTCCATGCTATCCTATCAAGCACAGTTTTTTTCAATTGTTGCAAATTCAGCTTTGCATCATATTCGATGTTATTAACCCAGCGTATTCTTTGCTTGCCCCTTATTCTTTGTCCACTCAACATTCCTAGTATCATTGCCTTCTTCAACGAATACACATGCATAACATGGCTAAAGTAAATCAGATATAGTCTTTTGATTTTAGCTTCTAATGATGTGTCTGATTGTATATGATTTAACACATCTCTATTACCGTAGTTACTCTCGCTGTCCATAGTATACACAACAATTTACACAGCAGCAGAATTCAAAATAGTGGAAATACCTTTTATATTTTCCTTTAAATGAAGCCTACTTAATTAGTAGAGTACTTCCACTATTTTGCAACATCTGGGTTGCAAAAATTTAGACAATTAAGTACAGCACCTGGATTCACATTTGCTCCATCTCTTTGCTGCCTTTTTTTTGGCTACAAATATCTAGGAAATTTGGTTCTTTTCTGCTCAATGTTAAAGCATGTAATATCCATTTCCCCTTTTACAGTAATGACTGTAAGTGACATTGGTTTATAATATAAAACTGAATCTGAAAAATTCTTTTTCACTAGAAAAAAGACTTGGTGTGGTAGGGGTAACTAAATTCTGATTATTCTATCTCATGACTTGATTCTTCTAATAACAGTTTTTGGAAATAATACTGAAGTAAGGCTTTTCATAGTTGGGATATAGCTTTCAGAACTTAAAAACATTTAACATATGCTTCAAGGCAGAGGTGGTATTCAGCAGGTTCTGACCAGTTCTGCAGAACCGGTAGTGGAAATTTTGAGTAGTTCAGAGAACAGGCAAATATCACCTCTGACTGGAGATTTTACAGTGTTCTTCCCCTGACACACCTACCAAGCCACACTCAAAGAATTGGTAGGAAAAAATGTTTTGAATCCCACAACTGCTTCAAGGTTCTACTATAAGCTAACCTTATTTGAATCTTACAGAATTTTTAATTCACGACAATAATGTATTTTCAATATGCTTTGCTGCAGCCTATTCAATTTTTTGTATTTTCTTTTTAAGAAAGCAAGACAGGATTGCATGAAGAAGAAAGTTTAAACAATTCAAATGACATCCATGATATAATGGTAAGATTATAGAGATAATCATGTTATTGTAAGTTTTAGTATTTTTGTCAGTACAGAAAGTAAATTCTCAGCCCCACTAACTCAGATAAACAGATAATCAGAGTTGGAAGGGACCTTGTGGGTCATCTAGTCCAACCCCCCACCCAAGTGGGAGATCCTACACCATTTCTGACAAATGGCAGTCCAATCTCTTCTTGAAAGTCTCAAGTGATGGCGCTCCCACAACTTCCGAGGGAAAGCTATTCCACTGGTTGATTGTTCTCACTGTCATAAAGTTTCTCCTTATTTCTAGATTAAATCTCTCCTTGTTCAGTTTCCATCCATTATTCCTTTTCTGGCCTACAGGCGCTTCAGAAAATAGCTTGACCCCTTTGTTAAGTCCTGGGTATGGACGCAAGAATAGAGATGAGACATCAGACTGTGACTTCAACTCTTTATTTAACAAGAAAGAATGAGCACTAAACCTGGGCAGCAGTAGCTCTTTTATAGAGCTTGCTGCCGTCAAACAACCAATGAACTGAGTCTATCGCTTTCACAAGTGTCCAATCAGGGGTTTCAGACTGGCCAAACCTGACCAATCACGACTCGCTATTCACGGGCCAATGAGAATTGCAGGATTTCAAGCCTGTTGCAAGACGAAGCTGTTTCGGTTGTATCGCTGCGATGGTTTAATCCATAACACCCCTCCCCCCTTGGTTCGTCTGAGGAGTGGAGTGACGTATTCTCGCAGATAGGCAGGCCACTTCACCTGTCTGCTCAACCTGCGCTGTTCCACCGGGTTCCGTTCTGGTTCTGGCTCTGGCTCCGGTGGGCTGTCCGCTGGGCTGGATAGTGAAGACTGTAGTCCCGGGTTGCCCTCATCAGCGCTGTCTTCCGGGTTCCCTGGATCCGCCTCCATTGCGGTATTGTCATGTGGCGAGGCGGCCGCTCCTTGGTCTGGTTCTCCCTTGGATGGTGAGTATCCTCTGGGCTATTGGGTTTCGATTTCTTCTTCATCCTCCTCTATGTTCCTTCCCCCCCCAGCTGGAGGTTCTGGTGCTAATCAGGAACGGAGCTGGTCTATGTGGCGTTTCCACATCTTACCGTCTGCCGTTTGTAGATGATAGGATCGGGGTCCCGTAAGTTGTGTTATGGTAGCAGGGACCCACAATGGGTCGCCCAAGAAGTTTTTCACAAACACAAGGTCACCTTCCTGGAATGCCCGACACTTACTGCTGGATCCCGGGGGTTGTTCTGGCGTGTAGTTTGGGTGGAGGCGATCAAGATGCGAGCGAAGTTTCCGCCCCATCAGGAGTTCTGCTGGGGTTTTGTTCATGGTGCTGTTTGGTGTTATGTGTTGGATAAAAAGCATTTGGTTTATTTTGTCGTCAATGTCGCCGTGGTCCATTTTATGCAGGATCTGTTTTACAAATTGAACCATTCGTTCAGCCCTACCATTGGCTGCAGGGTGCGCTGGCGAAGTTAAAGCATGGTGGATGCCCCGATCTGCCAAGTATTGTTCGAATGCCAGAGCAGTGAATTGGGGGCCATTATCTGAGACGAGGACATCAGGGAGTCCATGGGTAGCGAATAGTTTATTCAGTTTTTTAGTGACTGCGTTGGTGGTGGTGCTTTTCATTTTTTGGACTTCAAGCCAGTTTGAGTAGGCATCCACCGTTAAGAGGAAAGTGTGTCCTCTTGTAGATCCTGCAAAATTGATGTGGATATGGGACCACGGACCTCGAGGCGTTTCCCACTGAGTTGGGGGAGTCTTTGGAGGAGTGGGGCGAGTCTCCTGGCATTTATTACATTTTGCTACCCACGTTTCTATTTGTCTATCTAAACCAGGCCACCATGCGTAACTCCTGGCCAATGCCTTCATCCGCACGATGCCTGGATGTCCCTCGTGCAGCATTTTTAATACTGTATGTTAGGGATAACATTGTTTTACCCTAACTGGTTTAGGTAAATAATAATATGTAATCATAGTTTATATGTTAAAGTGTCTGCAACTTTAACTGTGGGATAGTAATTAAGGGAGTGGTTGTGAAAGCACTTTAAAAGAAGCAAGACTGCAGCTTGCTCTCTCTCTGGCTTTGATGATCCCTGATTACTGCAAGGACTCAAGACTGCATTGCTCGAACGGGAGAGATAAACAAAGGACTGATTTGTAAGTGAACTGACATAGGATATTCTACATGGACTTTGCTAATTGAATATCCCTGAATGGACTGACTAAATGATACATGACTATTGGACTGTTATTTTGACTATGCTATGAAATCATAATGGAATAAACTATATTTTTGATAGCACAAGCGTATCTGTTATTTTTACTGTATGTTAATAAACATACAAGCTTAGCTCACTCATTTATCTGTGTGCCTATCTGACTAACGCTGCACATTCTGTTTAGCTTGTCTCCCTAACCCTGGTTGGGGAAACCAGGCTTAACACTGGTTATGGGCCCAGAGGCTGCAAAGTCAGTTTAACTAGGTTAAAACAGATTTATGTTAAAAGTGAGAGTTTGTGTTGTTATACATTACAGTAAACAGACAGCTGTGTTTTATTAATTATAGTTTTATATCCATATAAGCAAACATGGCACAAGTCAATCTACAAAGTTTGTCCCTTATATCCAAGCTGGATGGAACAAACTATGTATCATGGTCTATGAAATGTAGTCTGCTTCTACGAAGAGAAGGTTTGTGGAACATAATTGAAAATCCACCAAACGTAGAAGAATGGGATCCAGAGGATGAGGAAGATAAACTAAAGATAGAAGAATTTATGCATAAAAATCAACAAGCTATTTGCATTATTGCTTTAACCTTAACTGATATGCAACTTGTTTATATCCACGGAGAAAAAACGGCTATTGGGTGTTGGCAGAAGCTGAAGAGGATTTATGTTCGAGATAACGTTGGTGCTCACATAAATCTAACACGGAAACTTTTCAGTACACATCTCCATAAGAATGGTGATATGCTGAGTCATTTAAAAACTATGCAAAGCATTTTTCAAGAACTGCACGAGAAAGAGCTTATTTTCTCTGAACTACACCAAGTCTACATAATTCTATCTTCCCTTGATGAAAGCTATGATAACTACGTAACTTCACTTGAAATTTTGCCAAAGGAAAGCCTAACTTTAACTGATATAACTGGCAGATTGATTGAAGAGGCCAGAAGAAGGCTTGAAAGAGATGAGTTAAGGAGGCAGCAACCTCAAAAAGAAGATAATGAATCTCCTACTGCATATGCAATTAAAAGTTGCTTTAATTGTGGAGGAAGAGGACATTTGGCAAGATTTTGTAAAAAAGCAAAGTATCGGAACGCTGGCAAGAATACTAAAAGTTATCAAAAGATAAATAAAAATTTAGAGTTAGCCATGTATACTAACGGAGCTGTAAAAAATAATTTATGGGTGGTTGACAGTGGAGCATCCCATTGTATAACAAATGATAACAAAAATTTTATTAAAATGTCCAAGAGTACACAGCAGATATTGTTAGCCAATGGCTGGAAACTGAAAGCTAAAGGTCAAGGTATAGCATATTGTTCTTTTATAAAAGAGAATGTAAAAATGTTATATGTACCACAACTTAAGTTTAATTTAATTTCAGTTAGAATTTTGGTTAAACTAGGATATGTAGTTACCTTTAAAGGAGATAACTGCATAATTGAGAAAGAAGATAAGAAAATTACTGCATCTTTAAGAGGTGAATTATATGTGTTAAATGATGATGGTTTAAAGGTGGCTAACATGGTTTATGAAAATAAGAAACCTCATGATGGATGTATTCACTTGTTACATCGAAGGCTAGGGCATTTAAATTTTAAAATGTTTAAGAAAACTGTTGAATTATCTAAGGGAATAAGTTTGAAAACTTGTAATAAGTATTTGCAATGTAATGCCTGTAATCAAAGTAAGAGCAGGGTCACACCGGCTAATAGAGTTGATGGATTTACTACCAAAGAGCCTTTAGAGGTAGTATTTGCAGATTTAATAGGTCCTAAAAAACCAAGTGTAGGGGGAGCTCGTTACACAATAAGTATAATGGACCATTATTCTAGATATGGGTTTTGCTATTTAATGAAGAGCAAAACTGAAACGTATCAAAATCTCTTTAATTGGATAAAATTTGCAGAAAGGAAAACTAAAAAGAAATTAGTAACTCTTATAACAGATAATGGTACAGAATTTACAAATAATAAATTCCAGAACAGACTAAGAATGTTAGGTATTCAACATAAAATGTCTGCACCATATAGGCCACAACATAATGCCTTTATAGAGAGAAGAGGCCAAACATTACAATCAATGACACGAACTATGATGTCTGATTCAGGATTACCTGACAATTTGTGGGGAGAAGCAATAATGTGTGGTAATCATATATTAAATAATGTTGTTAATTCAACAACAGGTGAATTACCATTCACACTGTGGCATGGTACAAAACCTGATTTAAGTTACATGCACACATTTGGAGCACCAGCATGGGTGCATATCCCTTCACAACTTAGACACAAAGGACAGCATAGAGCTAAAAGATTATATTTTGTAGGATATACATCTAATCATAGATCTTATAGATTCTGGGAACCAGGTACATCTAGAGTTTACACCAGTGCTGGTGCAAAATTCCTAGAACATGTAGGATGGAATAGATTAGAGCAAGATTTAAATAATGAAGTAATTATTGAACCCTACAAAAGGCAGAAAGAACAGATTAGTTATAAGAAGAGTCCAATTAAAGAAGTCCAAGAAGAGCAAATAGGACCAGAACAAGAGGAAACAGTTGATCAGGAAGAGTTAGATAATCAAGAAGAGTTAATCAATGAAAGTCCACCTGTAAGTCCTGTAATACCTAGACGTACTACACGTGTAACTAGACCACCTGACAGGTATCAAGCAAGTATAGTTTGCCAAGTAACTAAAGTTCCAACTAGTGTAGATGAACTTAGGATGTATCCTGCTAAGGATCAGGAGAATTGGCAAAAGGCAATGGAAAAGGAACTAAATTCATTAAAGGTAATGAAAGTTTATGAAGATACTAAATTACCTCCAGGAGAAAAATCCATTGGGTGCAAATGGATATTTAAAGTAAAAACTGGAAATGATGGGACTGTTACCCATAAGGCTAGGTTAGTAGCTCAAGGATTTAATCAAACTGCATCTGATTACGATGAAGTTTTTGCACCGTCTTAAAGCAACATCTTTAAGAGCAGCATTAGTATGGGCAGCTAAGAAAAACTATGTAATTAACCATTTAGATGTAGAAACTGCTTATCTACATGCACCATTGCAGCACACTATATATTTGAAAAAACCAGTAGGTATAAAAGACAATAAAGTAAATAGTAATGATTGTTGGAAACTCAAAAAGAGTCTTTACGGGTTGAAACAATCTGGGTTTGAGTGGAACCAATATATTGTGAAAGAGTTAAACAATATAGGTTTTAAATCTGGTTTAGCAGATCCATGTGTGTTTAAAAGAGAAAATAATGGAACGGTGTCATTATTGTTATTATTTACAGATGATATTGCTTTGATAACTAAGACTAATAATGAAGCTAATGAGATTATATCATTATTAGCCAAAAAGATAAAATTAAAGCATTTAGGTGAAATTAAAAAGTATCTAGGATTGACAATTAACAAAACAAAAAATGGTTTAAAGATATCTCAAGAAGATAAAATTTGCCAATTAATTAAAACGTTTAAAAAGGAACTTTGTAAACCGGCAAAGACTCCAATGAGTCAGGAAGTTTGCCAAACTAATGATCAAAGTCCCAAATTTGATAAGTCCACATATCAATCTTTGATTGGTAGCTTATCATATATAAGCAATTGGTCTAGGCCAGATATAGCTTATAGTGTAAATCAGCTGGCACGTTTTAATTCGGATCCACATCAATGTCATTGGCAATCATTAAAGAGAATTTTAAGATATCTTAAAGGAACAATGAACCATGCATTATATATAGAACCAAAGGGTGATTTGATTCTTAGTGCCTATGCAGATGCAAGTTTTGCAACTGATATAAACACTAGAAAATCAACATCTGGGATGGCAAAATTATTTGATAAGACACTAATAGGGTGGAGGTCAATCAGACAATAGCATATCAGCTTGTCCACAATGGAAGCGGAATTTTCATGTCTGTCATTACTATGCACTGACTTAATTTTGTACAAAAAGTTATTATTAGACATGGGTATAACTGTAAAAGATTCCATTATTGTGTACGAGGACAACCAGGCAGCTATAAAGTTAGCTACTAGTATTGCTGTTAAAACTAGATCAAAGCATACTGATTTAAGATACTTAAATGTTAGAGAATCTGTAAAGAATGGGCTAATTAAATTGGAACACTGCATGACGGAAGAAAACATTGCAGACCAATTTACAAAAGCTCAACGAGTAATTAAGTTTAAAGAGAGTTGTAACAAATATGATTTAAAGATGTAAATAGTTTTATTATTATTTCCTAAAAGGGGAGAATGTTAGGGATAACATTGTTTTACCCTAACTGGTTTAGGTAAATAATAATATGTAATCATAGTTTATATGTTAAAGTGTCTGCAACTTTAACTGTGGGATAGTAATTAAGGGAGTGGTTGTGAAAGCACTTTAAAAGAAGCAAGACTGCAGCTTGCTCTCTCTCTGGCTTTGATGATTCCTGATTACTGCAAGGACTCAAGACTGCATTGCTCAAACGGGAGAGATAAACAAAGGACTGATTTGTAAGTGAACTGACATAGGATATTCTACATGGACTTTGCTAACTGAATATCCCTGAATGGACTGACTAAATGATACATGACTATTGGACTGTTATTTTGACTATGCTATGAAATCATAATGGAATAAACTATATTTTTGATAGCACAAGCGTATCTGTTATTTTTACTGTATGTTAATAAACATACAAGCTTAGCTCACTCATTTATCTGTGTGCCTATCTGACTAACGCTGCACATTCTGTTTAGCTTGTCTCCCTAACCCTGGTTGGGGAAACCAGGCTTAACACTGTATATTGTAACTTCTCCGGGACTATGACTCTGTCTCCCCATACTGTGCAACCCTTCTGGGAAAACAGTTCCATTTGACGATTTTTAAATGGTTTGAATGTGTCATCAGTTTCACTGATCGGCCAACCGCGTTCTACCCAGCTGAGGACTTGTGCCAAAACAGGGTCCTTTTTTGTCTCTAAGGCTATGTCTCGAGCGGTTCATGGTGGTGATTTGAGGTTTTCTATTTGTAGTACGGTAACGGTTGGAGCAGGGTCCTCTATAATGTCTGGTAGTGGCAAGCGGCTCAAAGCGTCAGTGTGGGGAATGGTTTTCTCCGGGCGATGTTGCAATCGGTAATCGTAGGTAGCTAAAAATTCTGACCAACGTGTCATTCTTGGTGATAATATATGGGGAGTTTGTTTGTTTCCCCCCAAAATCCCAAGTAGCGGCTTGTGGTCTGTAATTATGGTAAAGGATCTCCCGTATACATATTCATGGAAGCTTTTAATTGCGGATACAATAGCGAGGGCCTCTTTATCAAGTTGACTATAGTTCCTTTCGGTTTTAGACAAAGTTCTCGAAAATGGGTGCCTCATTTCCATTTGGGAGGACATGGCTTAGGATGGCTCCTACTCCAAATGGTGAGGCATCACAGGTAACCGTCAAAGGGGGAGTCTCGTTGTATTGCATTAATACAGCATCGGAGGTTAACAGGTCTTTTATCTCTTTGAACGCTATCTCTTCACGCCGTCCCCAAACCCAAGGAGCCTTTTTATCGAGAAGTTTATGAAAGGGTTCGGCTACGGTTGCCTTCTGGGGCAAGAAAATGTTATAAAAGTTAATGAGTCCCAGGAAGGCTTGGAGGTCTGTCTTATTCCTAGGTCTCGGGGCTTTTTTGATTGCAGTTAGTTTTTTTTCGGTGGGATGGATTCCCTGTCTGTCGAGAAGGTATCCTAGGAACTCCATTCTCTCCATACAAAGTTGGCACTTGTCTCGTTTTAGCTTAAGCCCTGTGTCTTTGAATTTCTGCAGAACTTTTCTGAGCCATTGTACTAATAATTCTTTTGTGGGGGCAGCAATTAGGACGTCGTCAAAATAAGGCATGATGCCTTTTATGCCTTGTAATAGTCTCTCCATTAAACTTTGGAAAATGCCCGCCGCCACGCTTACTCCGAATTGGAGTCTATTGCACTTAAAAGCACCTCTATGTGCAACTATTGTCTGGACTTCTGCAGTTGCTGCGTCCACAGGGAGTTGCTGGTATGCCTGAGCTAAGTCCAATTTCACAAATATTTTTCCGCCACCCAGGGAATGAAGAAGGTGTTGAACCACCGGTACTGGATAAGCGCTCTGTTGAAGAGCATGATTTACGGTGGCCCGATAATCCCTGCAAATTCTTAACAAACCATCTGGCTTCATGGGTGTTACTATCGGGGTTTCCCAACGGGCGTGGTCAATCGGTTCCAGTACGCCCTGGGCTATCAGTTTATCTAGCTGTTCGTCGATTTTAGGTTTTAAGGCAAACAGTACTCAGCGGGATTTAAGCTGAATGGGAGCTACATCGGGGCTGAGATTAAACGATATAGGGGTCCCCTTGTACTTGCCTAATGTTCCTGTGAACACGTCCTGGAATTCCTGGATGAGATTCTCTTCGCAGTCATCATTTCTGGTATGGTGTATGCTGGCTAGTTCAATTCCGAGTGGGGCGAACCACTGTAGCCCTAACAAGCTAGGTCAGTCACGATCGACGACAGTTAGGGGAAGCGTTGCTGTGCGGTCCTTGAATGATACTTGGACATTGCTGGAACCGACAACTGGGATTCTGTTTCCCTGATAGTCTTTCAGGATGAGTTGCTGCGTGCTGAGGTCCTGGCGGGAAATGGCAGGGATCAGTTGTTTGAGCGTTTTCCAGGATACCATCAACAGGGACGATCCTGAATTGACTTCCATCATACATGGTCGATTCTCAATAATAACCTTCACGCGTATCTTCCTTGCATCGAGCGATGAAACATGGCCGATGATAATGGTTTGGTGGGCCTCTTCTCATCTTGTTGAAAAGGCAGGTGCTTGGTTTCTGTAGTAGTAGTGGTTGTTCCATTGGTGGTTCAGATGGTCCCGGTTCTCAGGAGGTTTGCCTATCTCCCGATGGAGGTTGTTCTCCTTTTGGCTGGGACTGGACTCTCCTCTGCTTCTGCAGACCTTCACGATATGGCCTTTTTTTCCGCAGTTATGGCAGAGCGCGTTGAGGAATTTGCAGTCCAATCGTGGGTGGTTTGCCCCGCAACCCACACATTGGCGCGGACGTCACTGGTTCCTTTGCTCTCGTTCACTATCTGAGGATGACTCGAGGTCTTCGTGGTGGGTAGCGGTAGCATGCTTCTCAGTGGCGAGTGGGACTTCGTCGGCGAGTTGGCAAAACGGTATGTTCACTCGACGCATTTGAGTGGCTGACTTCCTGGTTGCTTCTGTTGCAGTAGCGTCGGCGATGACATCTGTAAGGCTGATGTCACTTTTTGCCATCAGCTTACTCTGCACATGTGGTGCATTTAATCCCAGAACTATTCGGTCTCTTAGGGCTTCCTCTAAGTTTGCAAAACCACAAAGGCCTCCTAAGTTCCGGAGGTCAGCTACAAAATTACCAACGCTCTCATCCTTCTGTTGGTCCATCTGGTAAAATTCGTGTCTTCGTATCAGTGTAGGTACTGCGGGTGCGTAATGGGCCCTGAGGATTGGAGCGAGGGTGTCCCAATCCATGGTCTTCACTTCCGCCGGTTTTGCTAACGCTTTAGCCATTTTGAAAACAGAGGGGCCGCAATGAGTCAGGAACACCGCTCGTGTCTTGCCAGACGTCACATCTTTTAAATTGTTGGTCTCCAGGAACATCTGGAAGCGGTCTATATACCAGTCCCAGTCTTCGGTTGCTGGGTCGAATGGAGCGGCTGGTATGGCGCCGCTAGTCATCTTGCTGTCTGTTGCGTGCGCTCTTTCGCCACGTGCTCTGTCTTTGTCCGATATTTTTTAGGCAGCTCTATCGTCTCCGCATCCCACCTTCATCGCCAGTGTTAAGTCCTGGGTATGGACTCAAGAACGGAGACAAGACATCAGACTGTGACTTCAACTCTTTATTTAACAAGAAAGAATGGAGCACTAAACCTGGGCAGCAGTAGCTCTTTTATAGAGCTTGCTGCCGTCAAACAACCAATGAACTGAGTCTATCGCTTTCACAAGTGTCCAATCAGGGGTTTCTGTTAACAGCCAATCAGATTGGCCAAACCTGACCAATCACGACTCGCTGTTCATGGGCCAATGAGAATTGCAGGATTTCAAGCCTGTTGTAAGACGAAGCTGTTTTGGTTGTATCGCTGTGATGGTTTAATCCATAACACCCTTCCTCCCTGTGGCAGCGCCTCAAATATTGGAAGACCGCTATCATATCTCCCCTGGTCCTTCTCTTTACTAGCCAAGCGCAGTTCCTGCAACCGTTCATTTTATGTTTTAGCCTCCAGTCCCCTAATCATCCTGGTTGCTCTTCTCTGTACTTTTTCTAGAGTCTCAACATCTTTTTTATAATGTGGTGAGCAAAACTGGATGCAGTACTCTAGGTGTGGTCTTACTAAAGCTTTATAGAGTGGTATTAGTACTTTCCTTGATCTTGATTGTATCCCTCTGTTAATACAACTTAGGATTGCATTAGCTTTTTTGGCTGCTGCTGCACACTGCTGACTCATATTTAGCTGGTTGTCCACTAAGACTCCAAGATCCCTCTCACAGTTACTGTTATTGAGCCTGGTTTCATCGTCTATATGTGTACTTTTGGTTTTTCTTGCCTAAGTGTAGGACTTTACTTTTCTGTACATTAAATTTCATTTTGTTAGATACGCCCCAGTGTTCTAGTCTGTCAAGATCCATCTGGATCTTGAGCCTATCTTCTTGGGTGTTAGCTATTCCTGCCACTTAGTATCATCTGCAAATTTGGTAAGTTCCCCTTCTATTCCCTCATCTAAGTCGTTAATGAAGATATTGAAGAGTCCTGGGCCTAAGATGGAACCTTGTGGCACCCCACTGCTTACTTCCCACCATGTAGACTTAGACCCATTAAGGACTACTCGTTGACTACAGTTTGCCAGCCAGTTGCGAGTCCATCTAGTGGTGGTGCTATCTATTCCACTTTTTTCTAGCTTACTAATAAGTCGGTTGTGGTCTACTTTGTTGAATGCTTTGCTGAAATCTATATATATTATGTCCACATAATATTTTGCTGGTCTACTATTTAGTGTCTGTGTTGAAGAATGAAATAAGATTGGTTTGGCATGATCTGTTCTTAACAAACCCATGCTGACTGCTAGTTATTACTTTACCTGTTTCTAGATGTTGGCAGATCTGTTTTTTTATTATCTTTTCCAGTATCTTCCCGGGTATTAATGTTAGGCTGATTGGTCTATAGTTTCCTGGGTCTGTTTTTCCCCCTCTTTTTTGAAGATGGGAACCACATCAGCTCTTTTCCAGTCCTCTGGTGCTCCAGGATTTTTGAAAGATATGGTGCAGTGGTTCTGAGATGACCTCTGCCAGCTCCTTTAAAACTCTGGGATGTAATCCATCAGGCTCCGATGATTTGTTTTCATCAAGATCAGACAGGTGTTCTATTATTATTATTATTATTATTATTATTATTATTATTATTATTATTATTATTATTATTATTATTATTTTGCTTATTTTAACTTTTATTTCTGGCCTGTCTTTTACAGTTATGTTTTTTGTGGGTTGAGCTATAATTTCTTTTTGCGTGAAGACCGATGCAAAAAATGAGTTAAGCAGTTCTGCTTTCTTTCTATTGCCTGTTACTTCCTTTCTGTCTTCTCTCTTTAGTGGACCGACTGTTTCCTTGATTTTTTTTCTTGTTATTTATATGTTGGAAGAAACTTTTTTTTTATTATCTTTGACTTTTGTTGCAAGTCTTTGTTCGCTATGAGCCTTTGCTATCCTGACTTCGTCTTTGCAGATTCTGGCTATCTGCTGATATTCTGCTCATGTCACAGCAGAGGAAAAACAACATATATTTTAATCCATCTGGTCTAATCCATCATGGTAATCTTATTCAGCTGGTCAGCAAATCACATGTATTTAAGTGATTTCATCATCACACTTAACATAGCCCCTATGGGCTCTTTAAAAGTGAAGAGTTCTTCATATTTCTACACAAAAGCTGTTGGGCAGTTTTTCTGCCTTTCCTTTGAAATGATTTTTTCAGTGTGAAAAAGTAGAGAAAAAGTAGAGGGGAAGATGATTCAGTAGGGTTATCAATGGAAAATTACTGTGTAGGGCATGTGAATAATTCTGTTAATACCATTAAGATAGAGCAATTGTACAATAAAAGATTGGTATGGAAGTTTTTCATGAGAATTAAATATTTTGGGACCAGGTCATTATAAGACTGTTTACATCTGTAAAATCTGCCACAGAAGATAAATATCTGAGTCCGAATCTATGGTTTTCCATGTCAGAGGAAACCATTGCATGTCATGGATCCAATTGCACCAGATACAAAAATGCAAGCAGAATTTTTATTTCTTAAATTTGATTTCTAAATTTGATTTTTTTTTCTTATCTCTATTTAGTTCTGCACAGATAAAACAGGGATCTTTTTTGGCTGAAATTATGCTGCATACACTCTTTATTCTGCCCCAGTAGACTAACAATTTTTCACATCATCTAAAACACCCAATAAATGGGCCAGAAGTACACTTATATTAATCATGTGTTTAAATTTGCACATGCAAATCATCTGTTTTTTATTTTGGCAGAATCCTGATCTGGGATGTTTCCCCAGCCATATTGGAGGTTCCATGCACATATTCTGTTAAATATAATTCCATTCTCTTTTATGTCTTAACAATGATTATTTACTGAAATTTATATCTTTAAAGATGAATTGAAGTCTTTAGGCGAACTTCTAAACTATATGTCTCTAGTATAGTCCCGTGTTCTTCAATTGATCAGGACTCACAGATCTACTATATACTATAGGTTTATAAAAGACATTTCCACACAACAGTAATGAAGCTACCATTCCCACCTCCCAATTCTTCCAGTAATGCTCACATTATTGTCCTGGCTGCTAAGGATCTTCTTGATCGATAGTTCTTCCTTGTTCCCAGCTGGTGGAACATAAAAATGGATATTTCCATCACCACTCTATTCTGACAATCCTGACTCCACCAAAGGAGTCAAAAGTCAATGCCTTTTTTTTGGTTTTTTTCCCCCTTGCTTTCACCCACTATCCACTTCCCTGTTCCCTCCCCCAATTTTCCTATTATTTACTTTTGTATTCTCTTTGTAAGCCATATTATAAACATAAAAAAATGAAAGTTTATTTTCAGCGAGGGTGGAGGGAAAAACAGGGACCCACCTATTGTTGAGAGTGTAGTATATTCTCACCAGAATGTCCTGCTGGATTGCCCTAAAATGCAACTCCTTATTCTGCAGATCTAGAGGAAATACTGGATTAGTAAATGGACAGAATTTTCTCTGTAGTATGATCTGAAGTGATTACTTTTCAGAGTTCACCGGGTCAGGTTGAAAGTCTCACAAAAGTTCACTTACATCATAGGAACACAGGTTTGGCACAGCTTTATGCATGTGAAAGGAACTAATGACTGATTACTTTTTATGAATGTATTCACCCTTTGATGATTAAAAGAGGGTTATAAATTTAACAAAGAAATAAGCTGGACTTGTTCTTAGATAAGAATTATCTTATCCATTCTTGGATGGATAATAATATTGGCAGTCTAAGAATCAATATGCTTTGACTTGAAGGCCAAGCTCTGCAGTAAATCTGATTCTAATCCTGGTTTCAATCCAGATAAATTTTCCACTTTCCATGTAGTTTTTCTTATAATATGAATGCCTCTTTCCACCAGTCTTCCATGTTTTATTGTTCTGTGCAACAACTATACCTTGGATCCTCATGGAACTTCTCATTCCTTAGTTACAGCACAAACAGGAATTCCTATAAAATGAAATGAAAGTTTTGCTTCAATTTGTTCAATTCAGAGATGGGTTATCAAAGAGTATTGGATGAAGTGGACAATATTTTCCATATGGAAACATAACACAGTCTTCTTTGGGCCAGTCTAGATTGGTAAGAAATGAAGAAACGTCTTTTTATTGGACTACTAAAAAGGATGCAGTTGATTACTACACTCTCCATATTGATCAGATATTGAACCATTATTCAAGAACTGGTGCTTTTACAACCAAAGTAAGTACATAAATAGTGAAAAGGATAACATATCAATAAATATTTAATGCATGTATTTAACTTAGTAAGGTTGACTCATTTCCAGAGTAATAAAAGCACCCTTCCCAATCAATTAAAAAAACAAAACCTAATTGATAGAATATTAAACTCGAGCAAGACTATGAGACATAGACTACTAGAATGATATACACATTATTGTGACACCGTCATGGGTGGTGAAAATAACCACGAAGAAGAGAAGAAAGGTCTGTAGCTAAACAACAATCAGACAAGAGAACTCACAGCCCAAAGCAAGAAAGCATCTCAGACTGGTCCCTCTATAGTCCTCTTTTTAGGATAAAGGCAGGAAGGGAACAGGCCCTTTCAAGAGTTTGTAAGATTCCCTTACAACCGTATAATAGGCGTGTCAAACTCATGTCATCATAGTGGTGTCATGTGACATATCAGGGATTTTTGTCCCATTTGTTAAACTGGGTGTTGCCCTGGCCAGCATGTTATCCATCCGGCCCATGGACTGGGAGTTTGACCGCTCTGCCCTATAATAAAAGTTATTTTATTATTCATGAATTTGCTGTACAAGATTGGTTTCCCTTGCATAGTTGGTAGACATCCCCATGCACTTAAATCAATCTAATGTCATCATTGGTAGAAGGATTGGGCCCTATCCAACAAAACACAATTTAATGTAGGGAAAAGTAAGGTTTTATATTTAGGCAAGAAACACCAAATGCACCAGTATAGATTAAGTGAAACCTGGCTCAATAGTAGTAATTGTGAGAGAGATCCTGGAGTCCAATCACTTAAATATCAGCCAGCAGTGTGCCACAGAGCCAAAAAAGCCAATGGAATCCTTGGTTGCATAAACAGTGGGATAGACTCAAGATCACATGAAGTGTTAGTAAGTACCACTTTATGAAAGCTTAGTAAGATCACATCTGGAATACTGCAACCAGTTTTGGTCATCACATTATAAAAAAGATGTTGAGACTTTGGAAAGAGTGCAGAGAAGAGCAACAAAGATAATTAGGGGCCTGGAGACTAAAATATATGAAGAATGGTTGCAGGAATTGGGTATGGCTAGCACAGAGAAAAGAAGGACTGGGATAACATGATAGCAATGTTCCAATATCTGAGGCGCTGTCCAATATCTGAGGAGCTGAGGAGCTGTAATAAACTTATTTCCCAAAGCACCAGAAGGTAAGACAAGAAGCAATGGATGGAAACTAACCAAGGAGAAAAGCAATCTAGAACTAAGGAGAAATTTCCTAATAGTAAGAACAATTAACAAGTGGAACACCTTGTCTTCAGAAGTTGTGAGTGTTTCATCACTGGAGGCTTTTAAGAAGAGACTGGATAGTCACTTGTCTGAAATGGTGTAGGGTTACCTGTTTGAGCAGGGGATTGGATTAGAAGATCTCCAAAGTCCCTTCCAACTCTATTATTTTGTACTTTTATAAACAATAAATACATCACTTTAAATAATTCACCTTTAACTTGTGTATCCTAGGGGTTCTTAAACATTGTAGTATCATAACTTCACACTGCAGATTTATTGGAAAAGCGGAGAGCACAACTAGTTTGCATAGCATTCATCTATTCCACTAGGTCAAATAGGTATAGAAAAAAATTGACAGCCCTATTCCCTATCAATTGCATAAGATTCATTATGGATTGGGCCCCCGAGATTTGAGGTTATGCATTATTGGAAAGACTTTCAAAAAGTAATGTATTTCCTAACGAGCAACCTTACTGCCTGGCAGTATTTTGGTTTTGATGAATGTAATTTCTATCATGTTGTCCATCAAACCAAAGCATATAAGAAAGATGGAGAGAAAAACCAACTATATCTGCCAGTAAGGTTAGCCAGCAAACAGCTTAATCTGGTATCAGAAATGGTTGCAAAAAATGTTATGGCTGCCAACTTGGTTTTTTTTTTTTTTTTTTTTATTTATTACTGTGGATAACCCTGTCTAGAACAGAGCCCAGATGAGAAAAAAATGAGATGTAAGGACTGAAAATTTGAAATTCCTTTTCTGGTATAGGTGATTTTTTTTTTTTTTACAGAATTTCTTAACAGAGTGAAAGATGAGATTTCTCCCTTATGATTCAACTTGTCAACAATGTTGTTTAGTTATAAATATTTTAATGTTGGAGGCAAAGATGGGCCTAAAGAGGGTGGGAGTTACAATCCCTCTATATAGATTGATACAAATTACAACACACCCGTGATTAGAAAAAGCAGCCTGGCCTTTCATTGGATGTAACAACTCATGTGCCTAATGAAGTCAATGAGATCATTACTGTGTAACCATGAGCTAATGAGGTAGGACTTCAATGACAATGAGGTTTTGAAAAAACAAGGGAGCAGTTATTTCATATTGTCTTTCAAGAAATTGCTTCCTTTAGCTTTCACAGAACTCTGCTGAGCTCCCAGTATCTTTTCCCCAACTTACTCAGCATTCCTTGGCCTTCTGACTGTTCCGTGGCTATGTTAATAGTATAGTTTTTCTGGGAAAGTCTTTTTGTAATGGGATAGTTGCCCAATTTGACACTGGAGCCAATGCTTTCTGTGCCTTGAGAAGATATATTTGGCTTAGGGGATTTAGTTGGCCCTACAATGTCTATAGCAAGCCTTAAGATTGATATCATTGTGGGATTTGGTTTTGTGGATGCAGTCCTTTTAGTTGATAGTGTTAAAACATTTTTTTTGGAATTCAGTGATCTGCTTGCTGTCACACCAAGATTGTAATCAACTATTGGCCAATATTATGTCTATGCTGATTGGCAACAATTTTCCAAAGTCTCAAGGAAAAATGATATATTGCTGAATCAAATATCTTGTGAATGGAAAACAGATGTTCTACCATCGCAACATAAATTGCCCTTAATTATCCAAGATATATTACCCATCAAGCAAAGGCTCAGATAATTTGATCTGATGAAAATAAAAATTTTGTATTGCCGTTCCTTCTAGGTAGCAAGTAGATTTATTTGTCAGTTGTCATTCCCAAGAGATGCCAGAATCCATTGCAAGCTTGTTATTTTAGAAATTGTATATTTTGATCTTAGAGTTGTCTGCGTTAGACAACTCAAGTTATGGGCAAATTAGAATATTTGAAGTAGAATAGATTAAATTTGAGCTGAAAATTCATAGGTGTGGTAAAAGATGACTTTTTCCTGTTTGATTTTACAGTGCTGGGTGGAGGTCAGTGGGTTAAAAAGGAAGAATAAATTTAAAATTACTTTAATCTTCCTTTTGAGTAACTTAACTGCCTGACATAAGAGAGACATGTTTCGAGGAGGCCTGGAGACCAGCTTAATAACTTCAGAGGGTTTCAGATGAGCTTGTGTTGACACATACAATGATAGTGGTGGAGGAGGCATATGAGGTAATCTCTCCGCGATGTCATGTATTTTCGCCATGCTCCTATTAGCTGATTTGTGACTCATATGATAAGAATGGATTTACATTTTATGAACCTGAGGACATACATAGTGTCTAGTCAATCATAGGTTCTGTTGACTCTTACTTGTTTTGGCTTAGACATGATAAGACAGGGGTGTCCAACCTTTCACCTTCCCTGGGCCACATTAGAAGATGAAAATTTGGTTTGGGCCACACATAAAATAAAATAAAATAAAAATAAAATAAAATTATTTTTATTATTAATTATTAATTAAAAATTATTTATTTTTTATTTTATAATTTTCCAGCCAAATTTTGCGAGGGGGGGAGAAAGCTCGCCCGCCTCGCACCTACCTCTCTTCCTGCAAATGCAGCAGCGGCGGCAACGGCGGCGGAGGCAGAAGCAGCAGCGATGGCGGGGGCGGGGGCAGAAGCAGCAGCGGTGGCGGTGGCGGCGGCAACAGCAGGAGGTGGCGGGGCAGGACTTTGGGCTGCAGCTGCCCACCTTTTCTGTTGCTTACCTCACCCTGCCTCGCACCTGCTTCTCCTCCTCCTCCTCGCTGGATCTTTCACGAAAGTTGGGGTGGGCGTTGGGCCGCATTACGAGGCGACCTGGGCCGCATACGGCCCGCGGGCCACGGGTTGGACAAGCCTGTGCTAAGAGAAGGACTGACTGGTTCCTAAATTGGGACAGTGGTTCTTAAATGGGCAAAAAATTTGGGCATATTCTGAGGGCAATTAGGCAGTTTGTAATTTCTTATTTGTGATTTGGAAGTACCACTTGTGCAAAACATCAGACCTGTGTGTTTGTGTTTGTGTGTGTCATGGGACACAATGACATTATTCAAGACCAGGAAATGTGGTAATTTACCGGAACTGTTTCAAGAACCATTAATCTAGGATGCAGTGAATATATCGCTGGATGAAGACCTGGTGATGTTTGTCTTAGTGGTTCACCTACTACTGAAACAGCTATCACCAGTTACAGTACCATTCAATCATATATTTACTTTGTGTATTGGCAGGAAGGGGGCTAAGAAGTTTGGTCTTGGCAAGTGCAGATATTCTTGGAGGGCACCAATTTTCTTGACCTTCAATCTGGTTTCATTGTCTGGTTCTGAGACTGAATCAGACCAATTTTTCTGTTAGATAACCTCCTACCAGGAAGAGAATTGAGGAGTGTTACTGTTGAACCTGACTGATTTTTCATGGGCTTTTGATTCCATTGATTATGATATCCCATTGGATTTCTTTTTATAAGTTGGGGCTTTTGTTACAGTAGTCCTGTTCCCACTTGCTGAAATAGACTCAAATAGACTCAAAAAGTAACCTTGGATGACAGTGCCTTTGTGCGCCCTGAGAGTTCTACTGTGGGATGATTTGTAGTGCTATTACGTGCCTTGCACTCATCAGGAATTTCATCAATATGCTGATTACATTCTCCTCATTCCACAGCATTTGAATTAGGAAAGGCTTGACGTGTTTTGAACCTCTGTTTAGATGCAACGAAGGTATAGAAGATGGGAAATAAAATAGCTTTCAATTCATGTGGAGGGAGCTTCTTGGGTATAGAAATTGCATGTATCGGGAGGACAACCACCTGTCCTAAAAGGGATTGTGTTTTGTTAGAAGCAGCACACAGTTTGAGAATATTCCTAGTAATTGTTGTCATTGGACCCCAGTGATCAGAAGCAATCATTAACCATTTTATTTATTTATTTGTGAAATTCATTTGATGCCTATCTTACCACAGGGTAACTCTGGGTGACTTGCAATCTTTAAAAATTAAACAGGTAAAAGACAAAAATAAAATCCTGTGAAGATTGAAACACTGAGCCCCAATTAAAAACGGGTAGGGCAGAGTAGGATGGGAGGGAGGAAAGATGTGTTCATCAGTCAACCATCTCCACTGTGATGCACCCCGTTGGAGTCCCAAGCTAATTGGCAGAGTCAGGTCTTCAGACTCTTATGGAAGGCCAGGAGGTTTGGTGGAGACCTCATTCCAGTGGACAAGATATTCCATAGGGCAGGTACTTCTCTTAGACCCCAACAGCTGGAATACTTGGGCTAATTGGGCAGTCCAATTTTGCTCGGTATATGAGCTATCCTTTTGCTTTTGTTGTAATTATTATTTCATATAATTAATACTTCCAATAGAAGAGAATATATGCAACTCAGGATTGATCTGTGGAGCCCTTGTTGCTCTCTGGGCTTGTTGGTCATCAGCACTGATGACATTATCTACTTGAATAATGGAACATTTGCAAAAAAACAAAAACAGCCAAGCTCAGAGAGCCCAAAGGACTCCATATTTTAATGCAGTTATGTATAAAGTTCCTTAAAGCGCCTTATGCAAATTAAAAAGTACTTTACAAAATATAAACTATGCAATAAAATGAATTGTATTGTATTCATTTATTGGCAACCATAGGTTTTACATATATATTGTATGCAAAACCATATTGGTTCAATGTATTCCTTATAGTATTATCAGCACTATTGGTCAGGGCATGCTTTTGTATCTTGCTTACAGCCATTGTAAACAGAGAGAGAGAGAGAGCATAAAAAAGGAGAAAGAAAAGGAGAAGCAAATTCATCCAGAGAAGATCTAAGTGAAGAGAAGGGGCTTCTTTAACAATATCTACCGGATGTAACAGAGACATTTAACAGATTTCAGGGAGTGTGCATGCCACTATCAGAAAAATTGCCCATAATCAATCACCAGATGGTCCTTGAGGCATAATGTGCAAAACGTCCCTTGACAATCTCAGAGATCTGCTATGTTTGTAATTAAGAAGGTGGTAGATACTAGTCCTACGACATATGTTTATATTTTATATTAAAAAAAAAACCCTTGATGAATTGTCAGTAGAACAGATGCTTCAACAGATGTGGCATATGAACAGATGTGCATTATGAACAGTGTATGACTGGCAGATGCTGCATCAGCTGCAGCTTGCAGACCAAGCACAAGGATAGCTCCAATAAAATGCATGCAATAAACTGTTTCTCAACTTTGGCAGCATTAAGATATGTGGACTTCACTTCCCAGATTTCCTCAGTCAGCCAGGGAAACATATCTTAAGTCATACATCTTAAAGTTGCCAAGATTAGGAAACACTGAACAAAGCATTATTAAGTACAAAAACAACTTTGGTTGATATATTAAGTGTACTCACTCCTGGATAGAGCTAGTTAACTATTGTCTATAAAAGCACTGATAATGTATATATATATATGTTTTATTTATAGATAGGACTCTGTTTGCACCTGAGGAATTTGCCATGGTATGTGTCGGTGAACCCAAGCAGTTTCTTTCCTCGGTGTTATGCTATCTGTATACAAGATGAGAAATCTGCTTTTATCGGTGAGTTGTTTTAAATTTCCTTTATTCTAGCCCTGAAAACCTGCCATTGGAAGAGTTTTTATTGTTGTGGCTGACAGCAAGCAACTGAAAGCCATAACAATTCTGTAACAATGCATGCATTAGTTGAGCACTTATTCAAGTCCAATGGAAATTAGAGAAAATATCCATATTGGATATTATTTGGAAATAACATCCATTGAGATGAATCCTGCAAAATAGCAATAGCAAGATTTTTTTTTTTTTTTTGGCAGATTGGAATGAAGAATGTGTAATAGAAATAATGTAGAACTTGTCCATTTTGAAGATGGCTGTGTTTCTTCTTTTCTTGACTTCTGTGATCAGAACCAATCTGAGGAATGGCCAGGAGGATTTCAATGTCAAATTTTAGGTTTTTGAATGTATCATTTAAATGTTATCACTTTTAATTTTTATGCTGGCTAGGGTCAGGAACTAAGGGGCTGCGGAAATATCTGAATAAACTGAATAGGACCTACTTATGATGTACTATTCCTAGCAGACAATTACAAGTTAACCCCTTTCTCCTAAAAGATTATTTATGTTAATAATGATTCAATATTACGGTAACTTCCATATTCTTAAACTTATTATTTTTTATACAATAGAAGTTATATGACAATATTAGGCATACACTTTTACAAAAACAGTTTGTACTCTGTTTTTGCACTGGCATGGAATTGTTAGTTGTGTTACTCCGGACAACTCTGATTCTTATTTTTGAAAAGAACCCCCCCCCCCCCGAAGACAACAGTACTTTAACATTCACGGTGTACTAATCCTCTCCTAATGATACCCATTAAGACTGAATGTTACCAATTGGCAGAGTGGATTAGGGAGAAAAAGCATCTGGAGATGTTTCCAAATATTTCACACTTGCAGCCATTGCTTATTTTCTCACTGCTGCTTCAGATCTTATTCTCTCCATAGTGATAGTAACTGAAACTCGATTCTGTATGCTCGTCCAGATCCATTGCATCTGGTGGAATTTTAGCACATACATAAAAAAAAATAATTGGATTTTCAGTAATACATCTCTATTATCACATCAAGTTTGGCATGCTGTCCTTGTGGAAATGGGACCCAAATATACGATTGCAGTTTAATAATAGTTCTGGATGGATTTGGTGCTGTTTTCACCATATACTTATAGTTCTGCTTTCTGCTTTATCATTTAGACAATTTGCTGCTTAAAAAGAAATGTCATGTATTTCAGATGACTTCAGAAAAACAGCAGCCTTCTGCGTAATTAAATGGGTTGTCAACTTGCATATTTCTGATGACTGGTTGTCTAAAGAAAACAGTGATAAAGAAGATGCAATTCAGATTAAAGGTATTCTTTAGAATTGTGGCTGTCTCTACAGTTGAATAAATGTCCATTTGGGACAGTGTCCGTTTGCCTTTTTATTTTCAATGTTGAATTTTAAAAAAAAATCGACAAAACTTATTTCCTCTGGCAAATTTTGGACTGTATAAATGTTATGTATTCCAATGACAGGGAGCTTAACAAAGGAATCTGGAAGAGAGAAAGATTGAATGGCATACAGAGTGCCATCACGGATAAACATTTTGCCTTGATTTCGTAGATTATGAGATAAAGAAAGTTAAGGAACTTCCCGGAGAACTTGTAGAAATGGCATGCAAAGTATGTAAAACCTACCTTGAACAATTTGAACATGAAGACATTGACACAGAGACAGACAATGTTCCAGTACTTTCAGAAACAGAATGGAATAAGTTTGTTGACCATTACTATTCTCTCATTCAGTAAGTGTTGACTTCCACGTCTGTTAGCTGAAAATTACTATCGGCTTCAGGTTTGATCTTGATGCTTAATTTTATAGGCCCTTTTTGGTGGATACATGCAGAATATATATATATATATATATATATATATATATATATATATATATATATATATATATATATATATATATATATATATATATTTGTTTTGTTAAGTTTTTGCGGGTACTTACATGTCTGGCATTCAGCTTTGTTCGGGTATTTTCCCACGTCATAGTAGTGGTGCTTTTAAAGTTGTAGCAACGTTTCAGCAGAATCTCATCTGCCATCATCAGGCTTCTGTATAGTGTTTGTCTGTGAGTCAGACTTTTACAGGTAAAACTTTTACTGTAAAAGTCTGACTCACAAACACTATACAGAAGCCTGATGATGGCAGATGAGATTCTGCTGAAACGTTGCTACAACTTTAAAAGCACCACTACTATGACGTGGGAAAATACCCGAACAAAGCTGAATGCCAGATATATATATATATATATATATATATATATATATATATATATATATATATATATGTTTTCTTAAGTTTTCGCGGGTACTTACATGTCTGGCATTCAGCTTTGTTCGGGTATTTTCCCACGTGGTGCTTTTAAAGTTGTAGCAACGTTTCAGCAGAATCTCATCTGCCATCATCAGGCTTCTGTATGGTGTTTGTCTTGAGTCAGACTTTTACAGTGGTTTCAGATTTAAATTTGGGGCAGCCTATTGCTGTGTCAGAATGGTTTTTTCTTCCTCCTGATTGGTTGAGCCAGGCACCCAGATGAAACCCAGCTTCCTAACTAATGATAGCCGTCCATTTACCCGAAGCCAAGCTGCAAAGGCCTCCAATAAAGTAACACAATGTTGCCAGCCAATCAAGATACAAAAAGAGCCCCCCCCCCCAAAAAACAGACAGAAGATATTAGTAGCAGAACACAGCACACTCCAAGACCAATAAACACAGACCAAGACTCTCAACCAATCAGGAGGAAGAAAAAACCATTCTGACACAGCAATAGGCTGCCCCAAATTTAAATCTGAAACCACTGTAAAAGTCTGACTCAAGACAAACACCATACAGAAGCCTGATGATGGCAGATGAGATTCTGCTGAAACGTTGCTACAACTTTAAAAGCACCACGTGGGAAAATACCCGAACAAAGCTGAATGCCAGATATATATATATATATATAGTTTTCATCATATGGTTTTTGTTATATTGGTTATATTTCTCTATAGATAAACCTCGGGCTCAAAGGCAAAAACATATTCTTTTGTAAAAAAAAATGCAGATACTTACTGACAAAGATGTTTTTGAGCATATGAGAAAGCTTCACTAAGAGCATGCATGTCACTTGCAAAATTTAATTGTCACTCTACTTACATTAGTAAAGCAAAAGTATGAAGTCAGTAAAGAAAAGTACTTGTTGCTCTTCTTAGTTATTTTCCTCATCCTTCTGTTAGCATAAGCCAGCAGTGGAAAATGGTGGAAAGGGCAAGAGATAAAATCAGCTTATTTGCATTATTTTAGTTGCCCATCATCAAGAAAAAATCCATTTAACATTAGATTTTCCCATGCTATGTATCATATCAGGCAGCTCATGAAGAACAGGAAACAATCTTGGGGGGAAGACAGAAACAGATAGTGTCAGCTTTTACTCACTTGCCTCCAATTGCAAATTCAGCCTCCAGGTGGATTTTCATGTTATATCACCTCAAGTGCTCTTTGGGCTGGACATTATTTTACTTCCTTACAGGCTAAGTGTTACCTTGTGCAATATGTAATAGATTGCTAGTCAACACACAACAGAAACTTTATCTCCTTCAACTAGTAAGCTTTCCTTAGCTAGCTGAGGGCTTTCAAAAGAAAAGAAATTTATAAGTACCATACATCATGTTTCCAGTAAGTTGAGGAAAAATGTTTTCAGTAGAAGAAAATATATGTAGCTCAGGGTTGGATTATGAAGTAGTTGTGCTTTCTGAATTTGATTGTTTGCTTGTAGGCATTTCATTGCTTGACTAGGTACAGAGGTGGTATTCAGCAGATTTTGGCCAGTTCTGGCGAACCGGTAGTGGAAATTTTGAGTAGTTCCGAGAACCGACAAATACCATCTCTGACTACCATGCCCACCAGGCCATGCCCACATAACCGGTAGTAAAAAAAATTGAAGCCCACCACCGACTAGGTAACATCATCACTGCTAATTACCATGCTGGTTGGGTAATGAAATGTCTACAAGCAAGCAACTGCATTTGGAAAGCACCAAGGACTCCACAAAAAGGATTTCACACTATGAATTTTATGTCCGTGTGTATAAAATATTGTAAATAAAGAATATAAAAAACCTAGAACTGACCTAGGGAAGGTATGAAGAACTGCTAAATAGGAAGTTCATTAACTTGTCAAGTTTCCAGTACAATAAAGTTGTGAAAAATGAAGTCTCCTGTCTTTCCATGGAAGGATTTCATAAGAAGCTTTCAAAATTGTCCAATCCCCCCCACCCCCCAAAATATGGGGAATCAACAATTTTGTTGTGTATTTGAGCTACATTGAATCTTCTTGTTTTCCCAAAGGAATCCTTGAATTGAAGTTATTTATATCCTAATGTATTCTTTTAAATGGCATGCAGTAATCCAAATAATTTGTAACTGTAGTAGTTTTGAATATTTATTACATGGTTTAATTTTCTTGTTTTTTTCCAGTGAAGGGGCAGTTATTTGTAATGCAGAAAGTTATTTTACTCAGTGTCAAAATATTTTGCACAAAATTAGGCTACTTAACCCACAGCAAGAGATTGATGGTCTTCATAACATCTGGATCATTAAACCTGGAGCAAAATCCCGTGGCAGAGGTAGGAATATGTTGTTTTTTGACAAATACAGATAGTTTATTGTGTAATAAATGTGTGGAGTTTTTGTCTGAATCTTATATTTGTTCTGCAGAAAGTAATTCATTTTCTAGAAAAAGATTGAATTGCTTTTACTATTACTATTGAGAAAATAGTAACAGATCACACATTCCATTATTTAAAAAATTGCGCTTTTGTGGAGTCATGTATTGAGAATGTTATATCTTAAAATCAAGAAGTTGTGAAACCAATGAGAAATTACCAAAGAAATTAATGTAACATTGATAATGCTACCTACTTTGATAATAAAACCTTCAAAGTAGAAACATTAAAATCAAAGATCAGGAAACAATAAAATAGCAAAAAAAAAAAAAGAGTGCTGTTGTGTCAAAATCTAGACCTAATAAAACACATTCTTATAACATTTTTCCATTTCAGGTATGACAAAGAGCAACACAACTGTAGTATTAGTTAAACTTTCAAGCACCAAATAGCAGTGATCAGGCTGCACAATGTTTGTGAATAATATGCAATGTTCTTATCAATTCTGGTGTATCCTGAGGCCCAAAGAATAATTCTCTTGTCGTTTTTTCCAGAAATAGTATGCAAAAATCGACTGGATGAAATATTGAAACTAGTTGAACCAACTGATCAATTTCCAATTAAAGATCATAAGTGGGTTGTCCAGAAGTATATAGAGAAACCACTCCTCATTTATGATACAAAATTTGATATTAGGCAGTGGTTTCTTGTAACAGACTGGAACCCATTGACTATATGGTTCTACAAAGAAAGCTATCTGAGATTTTCAACTCAACGTTTTTCCTTAGAAAATCTTCACAGGTAACCAAGATTATATTCTAACTTTGTTTGCATGATATGTGATTATGTATATGGATAATATCCTATGGAGGGATTGATTTCGATTAAACATTTATTTATTTAAAACATATGACTGCCCATTAAAAACAAAACCTGGCACCAGATCAGACTTCTACTGTGCGATTATCTAGCCTTCTCTCTGGTTTCAGGGGCAGAGCCAGGTTTTCAAAGTCTTATAGGAGACTAAAGGGGTGGAGGCCTGCTGGGGAAATAATGTTTCATACAACTGGGGCTGCCATGAATAAAGGATGCTTCCTAGTTTCCTCTGATTATATGTTATCTGTTAGTTCTTATCAGATGTCTATATTTTGGGGACAGAACTAGGAGTATGCCCTCATCCTATGTGATTTGATAGTATGGTAAATTTTCTTAGGGAACAGTCTAAAGGTGGTATTCAGCCAGTTCTGACCGGTTCTGGAGAACCGGTAGCGGAAATTTTGAGTAGTTCAGAGAACCAGCAAATACCACCTCTGACTGGCCCCGCCCCCATCTATTCTCTGCCTCCCATTGAGTCCCAGCTGATCAGCTAGGTCTTCTTTTGTTGCCCTGTTCTGGAGAATGGGGCTGGAAAAGCAAGTTAATGGAGTGGGAAGGGAATGGGGGTTTTACAATTTCCTTCTCCTGGAGTGGGTTGGAAATGGGGATTTTGCAGTATATCCTTCTCCTGCCACGCCCACCAAGCCATGCCACACTCACAAAGCCACACTGCACTCACCAAGCCACGCCCACAGAACCAGTAGTAAAAAAAAATTGAATCCCACCCCTGGAACAGTCCTTCAAATAAAACATGACAGAATGATGAGTTTGCTTTATTGGTTGCAGTGGCTAGTTTGAAAACACCATTGCATCATTGAACCCAGTGTGGAGTGCTATAAAATGTTCTTACTATAGCTTTTTTGGATTTTAAAATCATTTAGAACATGTCTGGCTGGATTTAGATGTGTAATTGCATATGGAAGCATTTCTGGCTGAATAAGAATTTAAAGTTCAATTAGATTTGCATGAAGAATGAAGACATCATTTTATTTTCTTAAAACTCAATGCTTCTGAGATGAATATATGTAGCTGCCTTTGAACTCATGGAGTCTGCTTTGGACAAGGATGATTTCATAATAATGAATGAATTGGATGCAAAATTCTTCAGAACCAAGATATTTTGGTTCCTGAAGTAGACCTCGTTGAAGTAGAAGTAGATTCTTAGCCCAGTTCTTTAAACATTTCACACAATTTCTGCCTTTGTCCACTTTCCAATTTCCTACATCAAGGTGAAGTACAGACCAAGTTGTTAGGTTGTTATGATAACATAGAATTGACTGTTATCCAAAAGTGCTTGCTGGTGATTAACCATTTCCATTTGCTCCTCTTCCCCCAAATCAGTGTAGATGCTAGATTGTTCAGGTGATACAACCTTATCAGTAGCAAAATTTTTGTAATTCTTTAATTTTACATTAGATCACAGAATAATTTAAATATACTGATGATCCCTTTAATTTTTAAATGATGCTGGACTATAGGTAGTTCCCTTCTGATTAGTACTTATACTTTTTTTTTTAAAATAAGAGAAAAATATAAGTAAATTCAATGCATCTTCCTTACAATTTTCCCCTGGTCTTTATGTTCATATTTTATACTTGGTATAATCTCTACACAAGGCTAATTGGTCCTTATAATTTACACAGCTCCATTCATCTTTGCAATAATTTCATCCAGAAAAATTACAAAAATGCAACAGATCGTAGTTCTCAGTTGCCGTATCACAACATGTGGTCCAGTAGCAAATTCCAAGAGTATTTGCAGAAGAGAGGCCTTGGCCATGTTTGGTGCAACATCATCTATCCATCTATGAAAAAAATCCTAGTATATATAATGAAGATGGCTCAGGAGCAAGTGGAAGCACGGAGGAGCAGCTTTGAACTCTATGGAGCAGATTTCATTCTTGGCACTGATTTCAAACCTTGGTTGATTGAAATCAATAGTAGCCCAACTATGCATCCTTCCACTCCCATTACAATGGACCTTTGTGCTAAAGTGCAAGAAGACACAATCAAGGTTGTGCTTGACAAGAAGCTTGAGAAAAATTGTGAAACTGGGAATTTTGAGCTTCTGTGGAGACAAGTAAGAAGTGTTTCATTTTGTTCCCTAGTAGTATACAAAATAGTTTGATTATAACTAGATCTAATTATGGTTAGAGAAATTAGAAGCATGGTTTCAGGATATTAACAACAACAACAACAATAGAGAAATGTCAAATTCTACTTCCAGGAGAATGTCCTTTCCTCTTGCAAAATTAAATTTTAGTAACTTTGAACGCATTTTGACATTATGCTGGCTTATTTCTCTTGGTGTCTTTTATAGATTCTAATTATAATAGCTGGCCTTTTTTTAGACTTGCTAATATGCAATCAAACATTTTTTGTCACCATGCTTAATATTCGTTGCATGAGGTTAGGGTTCCACTTGCTTTTGCATCTTGTTTGCTGAGTTGTAGCAAAGTGATCAAAGCGTGATATAACAAGAGGCTCTATTCATCAGTCAGCTTGTCACAAACCTTGATGCCAGCTAGGTCTAAGAGGAAGTGGCTGGCTCACAATCATTCAGATTGTTCCCATGTCTAAAGGAAGACAAGAACCTGGGTTTTCCCATTCCCGGTTCTCTCCCTAGCTATTCTATTATGCTAGCTTTTATAAAATTTAATTATTAAACTATACACTCCATTAAATATATTGTGGGTACCTCTCCTTTTTTTTAAATTCACCTTAATAAAACACTCCCCATTATTCATTCCGAAAACTCATCTGAAATGTAAATGCAACCCCTCCCCCTAATAATTAACTTACTCCTTTTTGACGCTCCTACCGAACATGGTTGTGGAAAGATTTTGCAAAGCAGAAGTGGTGAGGAGAGAGAAAGCTTCCTTTTTGCATGGGGTGACGCAGGCAGGTTTAGGTCCTTACATGTTTGGACCAGTATAAAAGGTATTGACTCACTAACTATTCAGCACAACCAAAGATTAATACATAATCTTGGCAAGGAATGATAGCTGTGATTAGATCAAAACATCAGGCTCTGGGACTGATTTTGGGAGCTAGCACCAGGGAAATGTTTTCCAAGATTTTTGGAGTACCTTTTCAGAAATAAATTTAGAAATAAAAAAGGCAGTTTGGTATAGTGGTTGTTAAGGTGTTGTCCTAGAAAACAGGAGATTTTGAATTCTAGTCCCACCTCAGGCATGAAAAATCAGCTTGATATAATATTGGACCAATCATTCTCTCAGCCAACTCATCATACACAGCTGCTGTGGAGAAAATAGGGAACAAATGCTGGTATGTTCGCCACCTTGAGTTATATATGAAAAAAAACCCAAACAGAATAAAATCTAAAAGAAAAAAATGAGGCCAGAAAGATAAACTGGATATTCAACAGATATCTGGAAGAGTCATAATTATTTTTAGATGGGAACTAACAGACCTTTTCCATTTTTTAATCAATCCACAACCTTAGAGAAGGGGCATGTCTCAACTAATATCTATTCCGATAAGACAAATTTGTAAAACTAACAATGAAACAGTGATTTTGTTCTTTTTATTCTGTAGCCCATGTTGGATATGCCACCATTTAATTCTACAGACCTCATTGTGGAAGGAATTGGTTTTAAGAAACTGAAAAAGCATGTGGTCATCACTAACTTTAATTTTGCTGAACCCCTGTTGAACGTCCAGCAGCCTGCAACTAATCATGAAACGAAAGGGGACTCAATTCCACCTATCAACGAAAAGCAAAACATAAAAGTAAAATATGGAAATTGCACTTCTTGCACCCTGCCAAAGACCCTGGAGAAAAAGTCTGAGAAAAACCCTAAAGTAAAGTCGATTCTCAAAAAATCTACCAAAATCATAGATTTCCCTCACATAACTATTCTCCAAGAAGCAGCAATCGAGCCTGATACAAAAAAGACCAAGGCAATTAAAGAATCCAAACAGCAGACTGGAAATCAAGCAGTTACCAGCTTTCCAAGTTCAAATTCATTAGATTGGGCATTACTTCAGCCCTCTAAAGATACAGGTAAAATAAATATGTAAATCTATATATATATATAAACGAAATACCACTCATGCATCATCACAAAATCTCCAGAAGCTTAAAGCCTAAAACTTGAAATTTGGCATATATGTTCCTCTTGGCTTCTAGGTGCTCACTAAGAAAGAATTTTTCAAAATGATCATTGCGGCATTAGTATTTTGTATATTATTATTAACATACTCTGATGCTAAGGAGTTTTACTCATCCACTCCACCTGAAAAGAAATCTGCTCCAAATGCAAAACATAAGCAGAGGAGAGGAGTTTCAGTTTCAGTTTCATAGCACCAAGCAGCTTTACTACAGAACAGTTGAGCTAAGCCACACCCAGGCTCCTTGCTGTCTCCTCTTTGCTCACACAGCAAATACTGTTTCAGTTTGCAAACAGGCCTCAACTCTCTCACATATTGACAGGACACTAGCCAGACAAATACTGACGGATGCTTAGTAGGCAGAGGCAGAATTTTTCCCCCCTTATTTTCCTCCCTAAAAACTAAGCCTGACCACGTAATTTCGTAGCGAAGCACAGGTAATGAGTTAGTCATACATAAATACAGACACACATATATACTGTATACAATGTATACAACTTGAAATAGTTAAATTATGTGTATGTGTACACACACACACACACATATACACACTCACTCTCTCACACACAATTTATCTATTTCAACTTCATTCAAATAATTTGATAAATTTTTCAGTTCTGCCTTAGTAAACCAATTCTGTATTGCCAAAATAGTTGCATGTTTGTGTCCACATATGTCATCAGGAGTCAAGCCTGACTCAAAGGCAATTTAACCTCAAACCCTCTGCGTACATATGTTTAGGTGATACATATTGTGGGGCAGAGGTTAAGCACTGTGTCCTCTGTGCCACATTTCCCTTCTCTAAATTTTCCTATCTGCGCTAGAAAACGTGAAGCCATCATGTAAATTCTGCTATGAAGCAAACTATCTCTTTGATTGCACTTTCAGACTGTGAAGGTGGGAAACCTCCTTTCCCATCCTTGCATTCCCAATTTGTTTGAAGCTCTTTGGTGTTTCTTTTCTTAAAAAGAAAAAATATCTCAGAAGGTCTAAATCTAATCTCCAAAAATCCCCAAAATCTCCAGAAATTGCATATGCTTTGTTTAAGAATTGTAACATATTGTTATGATCTCTTTCTTTAGAATAAAGAAGGACATTCATAGCTAATTCAGGAAACCTCTTATAAAGATGAAGCGTTCCTCTTAATGGGGAAATGGTTCTTAAGGGAATTGTCAACTGGGATAATCCCCATTTTCTAGTTTATTTACAGACCAATTTCTTCACAATCAAGCCATTGAAGCCTGATTTTGCACACTTGCAATAGAAGATTACATCCTCATGCAGAGTAGAATAGAATAGAGTAGAATACTTTATTGGCCAAGTGTGATTGGACTTACAAGGAATTTGTCTTGGTGTAAATACTCTCAGTATACATGAAAGAAAAGATACATTCGTTGAGAATCAAGAATCATAACATACAACACTTAATGATAGTCATAGGGTACAATCAACAATCAAATCACACAAGGAAACAGTCAATATAAATCGTAAGGATACAAGCAACAAAGTTACAGTCCTACAATAGCAAGTGGAGGGGATGGGTGATAAGGAGTGATGAGAAGATTAACAGTAATAGTAGTGCAGACTTTGTAATAGTTGGACAGTGTTGAGGGAATTATTTGTTTAGCAGAGTGATGGCGTTCGGGAAAAAGCTGTTCTTGTCTCTACTTGTTCTGGTGTGCAGTGCTCCATAGCGTCATTTTGAGGGAAGGAGTTGAAACAGTTTATGTCCGGGATGTGAGGGGTCTGTAAATATTTTCACAGCCCTCTTTTTGACTCGTGCAGTATACAGGTCCTCCATGGAGGGCAAGTTGGTAGCAATTGTTTTTTCTGCAGTCCTAATTATCCTCTGGAGTCTGTGTCTGTCCTGTTGGGTTGCAGAACCAAACCAGACAGTTATAGAGCTGCAGATGAAAGACTCAATGATTCCTCTGTAGAACTGTATCAGCAGCTCCTTGGGCAGTTTGAGCTTTCTGAGTTGGCACAGAAAGAACATTCTTTGTTGTACTTTTTTGATGTTTTTGATGTTAGGTGTTCATTTTAGGTCATGTGATATAGTAGAACCTATAAATTTGAAGGTCTCTACTGTTGATACTGTGTTGTCTAGTATTGCAAGAGGTGGTGCTATGGGAGGGTTTCTCTTAAAGTCTACCATCATTTATATGGTTTTGAGTGTGTTCAGTTCCAGATTGTTCCGGTTACACCACGAGGCAAGTTGTATAACCTCCTGTCTGTATGCAGATTCATTGTTGTCACGAATGAGATCAATCACTGTTGTGTCATCAGCAAACTTCAGTATTCAGTATGTCGGATAATAGTGTCATTTTACACATGTGAAAGGGAGAATTTGTAAAAATGACATTTCCTCAGTGAAATTTTGTAGTCTGCTACCAGTCTATACCATATGGGTAGGTTCACCCATGTCATTTTCCCTGTTAACTAGAGATGTTTTAGAGATGTCAGTGAAATAGCATTACCCAATTGCACTGCCCATTATAACCATAGCAATAAATTGCTCATTACTTTATTTCTTGCCTTTCTTCCAAGGGAACTTTCTCTGCTGTTATACTCTTCAGTATAAATCCACTGCACATGTTTAAATAACATACACAGTATTGGGGGTTGTACTTAGAGATGCACGTAAGACTTTTGGAATGATATATATACAGAACATCAACTACTTTTTCTTCTCTTCTCCCCCCCCAACCCCCTTGATTGTGCAAACTCAAAACACTGAACACAATCTTTTACAATCTTGGGTTGGATATTAAAAACAATTGCTACAAAATAATGCTAGGGAGATATTTGTGTACTGTTAACAAGGAAATACCGGAAGTGCTGAAACAGGCCCATTTTTCGGCCTCCAAAGGCTGCAGAGGCTTCCCTCGGGCCCCTGGGAGGGCGAAAAGAGCCTCCCCCGGGCTCCAGAGATCCTCCGGAGGCTGAAAACGGTCACTTCTGGTATTTCTGAAAGGCCCGTTTTTCGGCCTCCCAAGGCTGCAGAGGCTTCCCCCAAGCCTCTGAGAGGCTGAAAATCAGCTGGGAGGCATGTGCATGCACAGTGCAGGTAAGGGGGTGGGGGGTGTTGCACGTGCACGAGCAGGGGGGAGCGGGATGCATTGCATTGTGGGTGCCAACACATGCGTGTATGTGCTATCTTGTGCGCGTGCGCTTTCGGCCTACCGCAAGGAAAAGGCTCGCCATCACTGCCATAGGCTGTCAAAATAATAACAAAGAGGGGATGAAGGAAGAATAGCTTCCTATCTACCATGAGCAACACCAGGTACTGATTAAACATGTACAGAACATATTTGATTTACAACCGCAATTAAGCCCCAAATTCCTGTTGCTAAATTGAGACATGTGTTAACTAAATTTTGCCCCATTTTACGATCTTTCTTGCCACCGTTGTTAAGTGAAGCCCTGCAGTTGTTAAGTTAGTAACACAGTGGATTAAGTGAAACTGGGTTCCCCATTGACTTTGCTTGTCAGAAGGTTGCAAAAGGTGAATCACATGACCCCAGGACACGGCAACTGTCAAAAATATGAATCAGTAGCTAAGCGGCTGAATTTTGATCATGTGACCATGAGGATGATACAATCGCCATAAGTGTGAAAAAGTCACTTTTCATAAGTCACTTTTCTCAGTGGCATTGTAACTTTGAATGGACACCAAATGAACTGTTGTAAATCGAGGACTATCTATATATGCTTATAGGGTAAACAATTAATTAAGAAGGTAACATCTAAGCTGGGAAACATCCAAAGCTGGAAAAGCGGACCTTGCACTTGCGGGAATAAGCTAGGAAGAAGAAGAAGATCTAAAGCTGGGAAATTGTTGGAAACTCAACTTCTAATAGTTAAAGTTTTATATGTATCTCCTTTAAGAGACTAAATGCCCTCGACACAAACTACCTCTTCATTTTGTTTTGTAGAAACACATTAAGTAGGACACGGTAAGTTATGTGATTCAGTATTGAGAGGAATTATTGTTTGCTCTCTATTTAAAGGTCTACAGAACCAAACCCAGAAGACTCCGTGCCTAGTTTGTGGAGATGGTTTCCAGTCGGAGAAAACTTGTAAACACTGCAGCTCTTTTTGTGCAACTGTATTACAAGGAGGTTCATATTTACCTATGAGTCCATGTTCTGCGCCTGAAAAGATGGCCAAGACCAGGGTGGCTGCCCCATATTATGGGTTTCCAAAATACTTTTGACTCTATTCAACGTGCCTTGAGATAGTGTTTTTTTTTTTTGACAACCAATTCCCTAAAAGATTTAAAACAGAGCTCAAGAACCATCCTTGTGTTTAAAAAAAAACAAAAAAACTTTGTAAAACACCCCAAACTCCCATTAATTAATCAAATATGTGATAGGAATTTGACAAAATGTTGTTATTACTATAAATCTTACCATTCAACATTTATGGACAGCATAAAAGCAGATGAGCCTTATCCGTATTTGGATGGACATATTTAAATAGGAAAAGTTTCTTCGAGAAAGGTGATTAACACAAGAGAAATAATGGATTTTGTAGACAAAATGGATTTTTAAGGCTCTTCCAAATTGTAGGCTTAGCCTAATTGATGCCTGGGTGTTAATTGGTTAGAAAGGAAACCAGCTTTTCAGATTTCAGTCCCTTTGTCCTCTTTGGCTATTGTGATGCCTAGTGCTCTTTCTGGACCATTTTCATCATGGTTCCTGATTGATGGATTACTTGGAAGGAAGGAAGGTAGGTAGGTAGGTAGGTGATGGACACTAGAGACCCATGTTACTTTGTAATCAAATGGAGTGGAGAGATTTGTTTACAGTAGGCAAACCAAACCTCAGTGCTTGACTAGCATAAACTGGAAAACACTACATTTGACATGAAGCAATAAAAACCAGCAAAGATTTCCCAAGAGATTCTTCCAGGAATGATAACGCAAGTCAATTTAGCATCTTGTTAAGAAGGGACTGCTCAATTGATGTGTAGCTTTGTCAGTAAGTAAACCTTTGTGGAAAAACACTCGGTGGTCTGAATGACGCTAGTTTATGATTTTAAAAGAGCTTGCAGATCCGCAAAAAGACTTGAAAATGAAAAATCTGATGAAATACTGGTGTTGTGTATGCAATATAATTAATAAAGTGTGAGCTTGGAGTAAGTGCAGGGTTCTGGCCCTGCACTTCTGATTGGCTGTTAAGTGGCTGGACCGGATTGGCCCGTTCTGGGGAATCTGATTGGCCCTTAACAGAGAGTTCTTATTGGTTATAAAAGCTAGCGTTCCTAGCTTGTTATTGGTTAAACGTTACAAGGTTTGCCTATATAAGGCAGGTTTTTCCTGATGTTAAGAGAGCAAGTCACGATATAAATAAAGAGCTGAAGTTCACCGTTCAGAAACTTGTCTCCATTCTTTCTCACCCATGCTCAAACTTAACACTGGCGACAAGGATGGGATGTGGAGACATCTGAACCAACAAAACTTCGAAGAACACTGAGCACATGACAGACGACGCCAACAACGGAACCATGTCCAGGGGCATCGTACCACCCGCTCCGTTCGATCCATCACAAGAAGACTGGGAGTCTTACATGGATCATTTCCAAATGTTCCTAGAGTCGAACAACTTAAAGGACACCACAGCCGGGGAAAAACGGGCGGTGTTCCTGACACATTGCGGTCCAACCATATTTAAGATGGCTAAGGCACTAGACAAACCCCAAGAAGTGAAGGCCATGGATTGGGACGACCTCGAACCTATCCTGTGAGACCACTACACCCCGACCGTGCCTACGCTCGTGAGACGCCATGAGTTTTATCAAAGAAGCCAGCGAAAGGGAGAGAGCGTAGCCGACTTCATAGCAGACCTCCGAAATTTGGGAGGCCTCTGTGGATTCACCAATCTAGAAGAAGCACTAAGAGATCGCATAGTTCTGGGATTAGATGCACCAGGCGTCCAAAACAAGCTGATGGTGAAAGGCAACATCAGCCTTGCTGACGCCATTGCCAATGCTACCACAGCGGAAGCAACCAAGAAGTCGGCTGCACAACTACGCCAAAACCGCACTCCGGTACCACCACCGGCCAGCGAAATCTCACCTAGTTCAGAAGGGCAGTTCGCGACAATGCACTACGAGGACCTCTCTTCGTCGTCAGACAGCAACGAAGAAGGGGTTCATCAACTGCGGTCTGACCGGGATCCTCGTCCGAAGCCCTTACGCCCTTGTGCTGGCTGTGGAGCCAACCATGCCAGATCCGAATGCAGATTCCGCGACGCACTCTGCCATGAGTGCGGGAAATGAGGCCACATCAGACAGGTCTGCCGCAGCTTGCCAGGACCCAGCCAGGCCTCAAAAGGGGCTAACTATCACCAATCGACAGGAAACCGTCCTGTAAGGTGAGAGCCAGTAAACCACTCCTACAGAAATTGAGCTTTGCAGAGAGAAGAGGCTCACCATACTATCACTATTGGTCATGCCTCAGCCTTGGACACCAAGAAAATCCGAGTCACGGTAGCCATCGAGAACCAGCCTTGCCACATGGAGGTCGATTCGGGATCGTCCCTCTTGATGGTGTCATGGAAGACACTCAAGCAACTCATCCCCACAATTCAACGCCAAGATCTCCGTTTCCAACGCCTCATCCTCAAGGACTACCAAGGGAATCGAATCCCCATCGTCGGGTCCTGCCGAGTCCAAGTCTCTTTCAAGAAGCACACAGCATACTTACCTTTAATGGTCATCGATAGAGATAGGCCTAGCCTACTGGGCCTCCAATGGTTCACGCCACTCGGCATTGAAGTGGCCGGCGTAAACCGAGTCGGTGGCTGTGACTGGGAGGAAGGCCTTATCTCTGAGTTCAGGGACATCTTCGCGGACAGCTTAGGCGAGTACAAGGGGACCCCAATCTCATTCAGCTTAGATCCAAAAATAGCTCCCATTTGCCTAAAGCCCCATTGAGTTTTGTTTGCCTTAAAACCGAAAATCGACGAACAACTCGACAAACTGATAGCTCAGGGGGTGTTGGAGCCCATCGATCACTCCCCGTGGGAAACCCCTATTGTAACACCCATTAAGCCAGATGGGTCAATCCGAATTTGTGGGGACTACCGGGCCACTTTGAACCATGCCCTGCAGCAGAAAGCATATCCAGTTCCGGTGGTGCAGCACCTCCTCCATTCCCTGGGGGGGCGGGAAAGTTTTCGCTAAATTGGATTTAGCTCAGGCCTATCAGCAATTACCAGTCGATGAAAAAACGGCACAGGCCCAAACTATTGTGATGCACCGAGGTACCTTTAAATGTACCCGGCTGCAATTCGGAGTAAGTATAGCCCCAGGGATTTTTCAGAGCCTTATGGAAAGGTTATTGCAAGGGATTAAGGGTGTGGTCCCCTATTTTGACGATGTATTAATTGCAGCCCCTACAAAAAAAATCTTACAGGACCGGTTAAAATTAGTCCTAAAAAAATTCCAAGAGGCCGGTCTTAAGGTTAAAAAAAACGAATGTAAATTGTGTACTGACAGTGTTGAGTTTTTAGGGTACCTGATTGATAGCCAGGGCATTCACCCTACCGAAAGTAAATTAAAAGTGATCAAAAATGCTCCCAGGCCAAGAAACAAGGCCGATCTCCAGTCATTCCTAGGCCTCATCAATTTTTATAATGTATTTTTACCGCACAAAGCAACTGTCGCTGAACCGTTACACCGATTGTTAGATAAAAAAGCAATTTGGTTATGGGGTTACCATGAAGAACAGGCGTTCCGAAATGTTAAAAAACTGCTCACTTCTGACTCTGTACTCATGCAGTTTAACGAGACTTTGCCGTTAGTTATAACCTGTGATGCATCGCCTTTTGGGGTGGGCGCCATTTTGAGCCATGTACTGCCTAATGGGAACAAAGCCCCTGTTGCATATTTTTCAAAGACTCTGTCAAAAATGGAGCGGAACTGTGGACAAATTGATAAAGAAGCCCTCGCAATTGTCTCAGCTGTGAAAAGATTTCACGAATACGTGTATGGTAGGGTTTTTACTATTGTGACTGACCACAAGCCTTTATTGGGGATAATAGCCGGAGATAAGCCAACTCCCTACATATTATCCCCTAGGATGACCCAATGGTCAGAATTCTGAGCTGCTTATAACTATCGGCTGCAATACCGCCCGGGAAAGGCCATTCCCCACACTGACGCATTGAGTCAAGCACCGCTTGCAGAGACTCTCGACGATCCGGCACCAACAGTAACCACGTTGCAAATTGAAGCGCTCAACTCGCCGCCACTAACCGCCCGAGATATCACGAGAGAAACCAAATGCGACCACACCCCAGCATGAGTCTTAGGCTGGGTAGAACGCGGATGGCCATTGGATCAGTTATCAGATGACTTCACACCATTCAAATCTCGACAGACCGAACTCTTCTCCCAGAAAGGCTGTGTCATCTGGGGCGATAGAATCGTTATTCCAGAACGGCTCCAAAAAGCGCTGCTGAGAACTTTGCATGATGGCCACCCCGGCATCGTGCGAATGAAAGCCCTTGCACGAAGCTACGCATGGTGGCCGGGCATTGACAAGCAAATCGAACAGTGGGTTAAAGCTTGTCCCAAATGCCAAGAAGTCAGCAACGCCCCACCAAAAGCCATGCCTACTGAATGGGAGACACCACGTGGACCCTGGTCCCGAATTCACCTGGACTTTGCGGGGCCAACCAAGGGCCACACCTTCCTGCTTACCATCGATGCCTACTCCAATTGGCTCGAAATTCATCGCATGACGACTACGACCTCCGAGGCGGTCATCAAGATTCTAAACAGACTCTTTGCAACCCACGGATTACCAGAGGTCCTGGTATCCGATGACGGCCCACAATTTACTGCACTAGCGTTCAAGCAGTACCTCGCTGACCGCGGCATCCGCCATGTGCTCACCTCGCCTGTGCACCCTGCGACCAATGGCCGAGCAGAACGCATGGTTCAATTTGTGAAGAAAACCTTGCAAAAGGTAGACTACGACAACATTGACAACAAGGTCAACCAAATCCTCTTCTTGCAACACATCACCCCACATAGCATCACCAACAAAACTCCCGCTGATCTGCTAATGGGACGAAAGCTCCGCTCCCACCTTGACCGGTTGCAGCCTGTGTATGAACCAGAGAAACCACTAGGATCCAGTGGCCGCTGTCGCACCTTCCAGGTAGGAGACCTGGTTTATGCAAAAATCCTATCGGGCGACCCGTTGTGGGTGGAAGTGACAGTAGTACGTGTAACCGGCCCTAGATCCTACCTCGTGCAATGCCTTGACGATAAACTTTGGAAACAGCATATCGACCAATTATGGTCGCGGCTTGCAGCGGCCAGTTCGCAACTCCCCTATGACCAAACTGAGGGGGGGGAGGTACGGAAGAAGATGAAGCCCCTAGGAAACCCGTTCGAAGGAAATGATTTAATAGAAACTCAGGAAGCGGAGCCGGAGGGAGAAATGTTTGCACCTCAGGGAATCGCGGAAAATGTGGGCAACGACGTAGAAGTGAACTCTGAACCAGAGACAGCCCCACTGCCAGACAACGACCTACCTCAGCGGGATTGCAACCAACCGATACAACGAAAATCAAAGAGACTAAAAAGACAACCGTCCTATTTAAGGGACTATGTAACTGCGTCCTGAACTAAGGAACCAGGGGGAAGGGGTGTTGTGTATGCAATATAATTAATAAAGTGTGAGCTTGGAGTAAGTGCAGGGTTCTGGCCCTGCACTTCTGATTGGATGTTAAGCGGCCGGACTGGATTGGCCCATTCCGGGGAATCCGATTGGCCCTTAACAGAGAGTTCTTATTGGTTATAAAAGCTAGCGTTCCTAGCTTGTTATTGGTTAAATGTTACAAGGTTTGCCTATATAAGGCGGGTTTTACTGATGTTAAGAGAGCAAGTCACGATGTAAATAAAGAGCTGAAGTTCACCGTTCAGAAACTTGTCTCCATTCTTTCTCGCCGATGCTCAAACTTAACAACTGGCATACTGGTCTCTGCTTGCTTTACACTTTACTCTTTGGAAAGCTGTTTTCAGATTCTGCCCCAAGTCCTTAGCTGAATTCGGAAGAGTAGTTAGGATACAATCTTAAGTAAACAGACTAGGTTATTGCTCTGTACTCTTCATGGGCCTGCCTGCTTCTGAAGACTGTCTGATACAGCTGATACAAAATGCAGCGGCATGAACAATAATGACTGCGTTCCTGTATTCCTATGTGTCACCACTGCTTTGTGACCAGCATTTGTATTGTCAGTTAGGTTCTGGGTAAAATTCAAAGTGCTGGTCATTACCCATAAAGCCCTCCATGGCATAGGGCTTGGGTACCTGAATACTACCGATCTCCAACTATTTCTGCCTGCGCAATATGTTGCAGCCAAGTCATATGTTCCAGGATCCTTCGATTAAATGTTGCTATCTTATAGGAGAGAATCCACACAGTGCTTTCTCTCTCCTATGGTCCCCCAAAGCCATTAAGACCTTTCTTTGGTCACTGTCCTGTATCTTCGTAGGGCCTCTCATTTCACTTCATTTGTTATTGTTTGATTCGTTTGAATGTGGAGCTGCTTGTAAGTTTGTATATTTTTAACCACTTTGATTGTTTTGTATTTCCCAGAGACTATGTGCGTGGTTGGCCATATGGGCAGCTTTTGACTTATGACCACAACTGGGACCGGAATTGCCATTCCTAAACGTTTTCATCTGTTAGTTGCTAAGTAAGATGTGCCCAATTTTACTACCTTTTTTTTTGCCATGTTTAAGCAAATCACTGCAGTTGCTAAGTGAGTTAGGCAGTGGTAAAGGAATATGTCTTGCCTCACTGACTTTGCTCGCTGGAAGCTGGCTGGGAAGGTCACAAATGTGATCACATGACCCTGAGATGCTGGAACTGTTGTAAATACATACTGGCTGCCAAGGGCCCGAATTTTGATCATGTGACCATGGGGAAGCTGCAACAGTTGTAAGCGTGACAACACTTTATAAGTCACTTTTTTTTCAGTGCTGTTGTAATTTTTAACTGGTCACTAAACAAATTGTAAATAGAAGACCACCTATAAAAATAATAATAGTAATAAGAATAAAAAAATAAAAAGAACCCTCGTTTACTATTTTCATGTGGCTATCCCAAACAGAATTTGAGGTTTAGATGCAAGCCTTTGTTGGTAGGAATTAATATTCATTCATTGATTGGACAATTTAAAATATGGTTGTTGTTTTTTTAGTGAACTACTTGTTCACTAAACTAGGCTAAACGTTGTGGTTGGGTATTTACTGTCCACGTTGCTCAGTTTGTATCCCGGATGTTTTATCCCTGGGGTGTACAAGCTGCTTCTTTTTGCGTTTTAGTTCTTTTTCTTTCCCATCTTTGCTGGTAGGCAGGTCTTCAACTCAGTAGTACAGAGTTCTGATAACTCCCATTTTGTACTCCAGTGGATGATGAGAATTTAAAAAAAAAAAAAGAACTAAAACACACCAATGAAGCTTTCAGAACGTGTGGCAATCCTAAGTGAGCCTTCATCAAATCCAAAAAAAGATCCAACAGGAGCTCCTCAATAACAGTCAAGAGCAATAAACGAAGCAATGCTATTCCATACGTTGCAGGAATATCTGAAAAGCTCAGCAGGATCTCCAGCCAACACAATATATGTACACATTTTAAACTCAAGAATACACTAAGGCAGAAGCTTGTCCCTCTAGACACAAACTAAGCAACGTGGAATATGCAGTACAATGCAGTGAGCTCAATGGGCAGATCTGTACATTGGTGAAACAAAACAACCACTTCATAAACATATGGCAAAACACAGGAGAACCAACCCATCAGGACAAGATTCAGCAGCCTATCCCGGGGAGGGATATGACATCATCTATCTCCAGTCTACAACACAGTCCTTTCAGCAGTACCAAGAAGGCCCCACACCCATTTGCACTACTCCAATGACCCTGAGAATACAGATAAACCTCCAAGGGACCTCAAAGACTCTCTAAAAGAATGCAAATGACCAACTGTCTGCAAGGAATATTCCATTCCCTACCAACCAGTCAGAGCTGAAGAAGGTTCTTGAACGAGAAGCAAAACATCTTCAAAGAAACACAAAAAGCACCTTTGGGACAACTGTACTTTGCCTTATTTTCCATTCTTCTTCCAAAAGCATATCTATTATATTATTTTTGCTGGCAATCAGTTGGACTTTGAAAAAATGGTTCTCCAGGGTTGGGCTCTACTTTGTTCATAGTTCCTCTGAAATGGCTGGCTGTGGCATATGGTCCTCAACAGTGCAAATAATCAAACCCTTTTCACTTGTCAGTGTAATACAATCTTGGAGAAAGCTTGTACTCTTCTTCAAAATTGTTTGGAGTACAACATCCAGAAATCTCAGCCCTCTCAGCCAACTCGGGTAAGTACAAAGTACAGAGGGAATGTACTCACTGACATTCTTTAGGTTATGAAGAATCCTGGGAATACGACATGTGGTCACTAATCAAAGAAAATCCGATAATTGACTGAGGCATGGATTATTCATTTGTAATCTGTGTACCTAACACAATTGTTTTCTTGTATAAATACAAGGAAACATTAGTACTTGAATTTCCCTCTTAATTGAAGACATCATTGAATCAAGACTGCTATTTTAAGACATGTTTTCAACACATGTCTGTCCTGAAAGTCTGTGCTTTTGAAGTGTGTTCAAATCACCTCAGCCTGGTTAGAATTGTACTCATCACCCATCTATCATGTTTTCTTGTATTGTTTATAAGATGATCAACATTTTATATTTGATTACTTTAAGCTGTCTCGGGATCTGAGAAAGTTCAGGTGGCTACAGCACAAAGTTTTAGGAGTTTTGTTACATTCTTTTTTTTTTTGAAACAAATTTTTATTAATTTTAAAGATAAAACAACACATCATTAACCATTAAATACATAAACACATAAAACCTCTTAACATTGTAAATCCTTACAAGTCAAACAAAACATTATTTTTATACAGCATAATTCCAATTTATCCCATCTCCATATGGACACACAAACATCTTTCAGCAAGTTTCTCATTTTTTCTCTTTACTCCTATTCAATTTCATTTCTCTTCCATATTTATCCATTTTATAGTCATCATATTCTTTTCTTTCTGGCTTTAAATTATTCTCGTCTAACATTCCTCCAAGGTTTTATTGATTCTTTCCTTTTTTTTTTTTTTTATAAAAAACAAATTTTGTTAGTTTTACCATAAGCACAATACACAAACATACAAACACAAAACATAAACAAAACTAAAAGATCTTTTCTGAAGGTTGTCTGTTCCCGGGTTAAAACTCTTTACACAGACACAAATTCAAACATCATATTCAACCCATATCTCCTTCCAAATCTTATTATCATTTTCTTTTTTATATATATATATAAAAACCATTTTTATCAGTTTTATAAAAACAATGCACAAAAAATCAAGGCATAGCAGCTTATAAATTCTTTTCTAAGAAAAAATAATAATAATAGACCAATAAAGCATAACATTTCCAGATTATAATATCAATATTTCATATAATATTAACTTCATATCTTGTCCCTACTTCTCTTTTCCATCCAAATTATTTATTAATTAAAATTTTATTGCCTTTTATCAATACACAAAATCCAAAAAAAAAAGCATATATATCCTTCCATATCTTATTACCATTTTCAATAACATTCTTTGTCTGTTCTATTTCCAATTATCCATTCATCTTTTTTTTCTTTTACTATACTTCTCCTGTACACCAATTGGAGTAACATCTATAACTCATTACCCTAACTTAGAAATACTACATATAGCAATCTTTCTTGGGATTCTGTTTAAAAAAAAATTCTAAAATTACATAATAAATTTTATATTCTAAATATACATATAAAAACACACTCTTATATACCCTCCAGAATCCCTCTTTTAATCTAAATTAAATTCACCCATTATCTCTAAATAAACTTTTTTTCCTTAGGTCTTGCTTCCCCACATTAAGGCTTCTCCTCCCCCCCTTTCTCTCTTGCTTATTCTTCTCCTTGCCCTTTCTACCCCTTTGTTTTTTCTCTTCGCTTTTCTTGCTCCTTTTCCTTTGCTTTCTAACCTTGCCTCCATCTTTTCACTCATTTTTCTCTCTTTTGGTTGTTTTTATAATTCTTAAAATCCCCTTTTTCTTATCCTTTTTGTCCTCCTCTCCGGAAGGGACCCATTGTTCATCAAAGATGGCTTCTTCTTCCTCTTCTTCCTTGTCCCAGTCCTTCTGCTGCGTAATCAACTTTTCAAAGGAACATAACGCCATTTCTAAGAATTGAAACAAAGCGCCCAAAATATCTTCTTTTTTATATTTTTGATATTCAATCTCTAGTTCATCCACAGACGATGCCATTATGAAAAGGGAAACTTTTTCCAAAACAACCACAAGAATTTTTAATCAAAGACAATCAAAAGCAATTAAAAAAAGAAAAAAAGTTCCAAAAGTTAATACTTTTCTTCCTTCTTCTCTTTCTCTTTCTGAATTAATTTTTAATCAAAGAGGTCCAATTACCATATATCTTCTTTTGGGATCCACAAAGACGTTCTAATCAATCTCCTCCTTTTTCAGCTTCTGCTCCAATTTTTTTTTTCTCCCTTCCCACTTGCAATGAGAATTTTAATAATCAAAAATCCATACCTCCAGCAGAGATTTTCCAATTTCTCACATTTTTCAATGTCCAAAAATCCCTTTGTCTCTTATCTTAGCTTTCAAAACAATCCACTTTCAATGTCTAATATATCCAAATATTTCTGCTTTTTCCGTGGGGTGGGAGAGTAAAAAAAAAAAAAAAAATCCCTTTAACAGCTTCTCCGCCGCTTTTCGCTCTTCTTAGGGATACAATGTATCCTCCAGCAACAAACAGCTCAATTCCAGGCAATTTAAAAGGTGTTACTTGACCCGGCTCAGACAGAACTTTCACTCTTCACACTTCCTCCAGCACAGTTCTTACCCGGTTGCTGGCTTCTTCGTGGCGGCCATTGCTGACCGCCGCTCCACCGCCTTGGGAAAAAGGGGTTTTCCCGGAGAAAGGGGGGGTCTGCGATGCCCCCACCTCCCTTTCCGACTCCCCTCTATCTTCAGCTGTCCCTACAGGGCAGCCATATCCCCCTGACCCATCTGGATCGGGGGTACCTCGACGGCTAGCACAGCAGGAATCGCAAGCTGTCGCGAATTCCTGCTGCCCCGAAGCCACGCAAACCGGAAGTTCAGTTTTGTTACATTCTTATTTAACCATTCTAAAGTTCAGGGAAAATAGATGCATTGTCTTTATGCTTATAATGTTTGTTTAAGTTTTGGGATTATATACCCTCTTCTAGTGAGAACTTTCTGCAATTCTACGATAAATCAAGGAATAGCAAAGTCTTCATATCCTGATTTTAAAGAACAAGGGGTTTCATTTGCTCTTTTTTTCTGTTGTGAATTAATAAAAATGCTTGAATCAAGTTTGTTGAAACCTTAAAGCAAAGTGCAGGGTTCTGGCCCTGCACTTCTGATTGGCCGATAATAGCAATATCGGTTTGGTTCATTCAGGAGAATCTGATTGGCTATTAACGAGCCCTTCTCATTGGTTAAAAGAGCTAACGTTCCTGTGTTTTCATTGGCTAAATACCCAAGAGCTTGCCTATAGAAAGGGGGCTGTTGTGACCCTTTACAGAGCTGTTGTACCATGTTAAGTGAAGAGTTGAAGTTCACTGTTCATCGACTCTTCGCTTCTTCCGCCACACACAGAACTTAACACTGGCGACGAGGGTGCGATGTGGAGACATCAGAGCTGACTGAATACTACAGAGCGATAACAGAGCACGTGGCTGAAATGCACCATGACCGGCAGCGTCATACCACCCATTCCATTCGACCCAGCACAAGAAGACTGGGACTCATATATGGATCGCTTCCAGATGTTTCTGGAGACCAACAATTTGAAGGATGCCACTACCGGAAAGAAACGGGCGGTATTCCTAACTCACTGCGGGCCGACCGTATTCAAGATGGCCAAGGCACTAGCAAAACTGGCAGAAGTGAAGTCCATGGACTGGGACGTCCTCGAACCCCTGCTAAGGGCCCACTATGCACCAACCGTACCAACGCTTGTTAGAAGGCATGAATTTTACCAGAGAGATCAGTGGAAGGGCGAAAATGTTGCTGATTTCATAGCGGATCTCTGGAATCTGGAAGGCCTATGCGAGTTTGCTGACCTAGAAGAAGCCCTGAGAGACCGAATAGTTCTGGGATTAGATTCACCAGACGTGCAGAGTAAGCTGATGGCAAAAGGCGACATTAGCCTTACAGATGCCATCGCTGACGCTACTGCAGCAGAAGCAACCAGGAAGTCGGCCGCCCGAATGTGCCGCACCCACGCTCCACTTCGCCAACTCACCAGCGAAGTTTCACCTCAATCAGAAGAACAGGCAACGACAGCCCACCACGAGGACCTCGAATCGTCATCGGAAAGCGATGAAGAAGAGGTCAACTGGCTCTGGTCTGAACAAGATCAATGCCAGAGATCGTAGTACCAATGCGCTGGTTGTGGGGCAAACCACCCCCGATCAGACTGCAAATTCCTCGACGCACTCTGCCATATGTGCGGGAAAAGAGGCCACATCGGACAGGTCTGTAGAAGCAAACAAGGACCCAGCCAAACCCTGAGGGGGGCTAACTATCACCAATCTACAGGAAGCCATCCTGCAAAGCGAGAACCCTTGAATCACCAATGGAACAACCACTCCTACAGAAACAATCCCCGAAACCACTCAAGGAAGCGAGAAGAGGCACACCTATTATGATTGGTCACGCCTCATCACTGGATGCCAAGAAGATCTGGATGAAGATGGCTATCGAAAACCAGCCTTGTATGATGGAAGTCGATTCAGGATCGTCCCTCTCGATGATTTCCTGGAAGACCCTCAAGCAACTCATCCCTACCGTCCGGTGACAAGACCTCCGATTCCAAAGAATCATACTCAAAGATTATCAGGGAAATCAATTCCAGTCGTTGGATCCAGTCAAGTCTGCGTCTCATTTAAATATCATACTGCATCTCTACCCTTGACTGTAGTTGACAGGGATCGGCCTAGCTTGTTAGGCCTCCAATGGTTCGCTCCACTTGGAATTGAAGTAGCCGGCATTCACCAAACCAGCAGCAACGACTGGGAAGAGGCTCTCGTTCAAGAAGTTCAGGACGTCTTTGCAGACAAACTAGGCGAGTACAAGGGGACCCCGATATCATTTAACCTCAACCCCAAAATAGCTCCCATCCTCCTTAAGCCTCGTCGAGTTCCATTTGCCCTTTAACCAAAGATTGACGAGCAGCTTGATAAATTAATAGCCCAGGGGGTGTTAGAACCAACCGACCATTCTCCCTGGGAAACCCCAATCGTGACACCCAACAAGCCGGATGGATCATTAAGAATTTGTGGGAACTACTGAGCCACCCTGAATCACGCCCTGCAGCAAAATGCTTACCCGGTACTGGTGGTGCAACACCTTCTCCATTCCCTGGGGGGCGGAAAAGTCTTCGCTAAACTAGATCTAGCCCAGGCATACCAACAACTGCCTGTAGACAGAAAAACGGCAGAGGCTCAAACGATCGTTACGCACTGAGGTCCGTTTAAATGTAACCGACTCCAATTCGGAGTAAGTGTGGCCCCGGGAATCTTTCAAAGTTTGATGGAAAGACTATTACAAGGGATAAAAGGCGTTGTCCCCTATTTTGATGACGTTTTAATCGCTGCTCCGACTCAAGAAATACTAAGGGAGCGCCTGAGGTTGGTTCTTCAGAGATTTAAAGACTCGGGTCTCAAAGTTAAGAAAAACAAGTGTCAACTATGTACTGATTGAGTAGAATTTAATAGATAAACAGGGCATTCACCCCACCGATAGCAAACTTAGGGCAATCAAAAATGCCCCCAAACCCCGCAATAAGGCAGATCTCAAAGCTTTTCTAGGCCTTATCAATTTTTATAACGTCTTCCTGCCTCACAAGGCAACCGTAGCCGAACCCCTACATCATTTGTTAGACAAAAAAGCAAGCTAGGTTTGGGGGCATCGAGAGGAACAGGCGTTTCGACAAGTAAAAAACCTATTGACCTCCGACGCTGTTTTAATGCAGTATAATGAGACTTTGCCTTTAACGGTTACTTGTGATGCATCACCATTCAGAGTGGGCGCCATTTTGAGCCACGTTTTACCAAACGGAAGTGAAGCCCCTGTTGCCTATTTTTCAAAAATGCTATCAAAAGCAGAACGCAATTACAGTCAAATTGATAAGGAAGCTCTTGCTATTGTATCTGCTGTTAAACTATTTCATGAATATATTTATGGGCGAGCTTTCACTATAATAACTGACCACAAACCGTTACTGGGAATAATAGTGGGAGATAAACCAACCCCTTATATATTATTTCCCAGAATGACCCGCTAGTCAGAATTCTTGGCTGCTTATAATTTTAAGTTGCTATACCGCCCGGGGAAAGCCATTCCCCACGCTGACGCATTGAGCCATGCACCACTTCCAGAAACTGTTGATGACCCTGCTCCAACTGTCACAACACTGCAGATCGAGACACTCCAAAAACCGCTGCTGACAGCTCACGATATCGCGATTGAAACTAAACGTGATCCCATTTTAGCATGTGTCCTCAGCTGGGTAGAGCGTGGATGGCCATTGGACCAAATCCCTGACAACTACATTCCCTTCAAAAGTCGACAGACGGAACTGTTTTCCCAGAAAGGCTGCATCATTTGGGGTGATAGAGTCATTGTCCCAGAGCGGTTACAGCGAGCGGTACTGAGAACCTTGCATGATGGCCACCCCGGCATCGTGTGCATGAAAGCACTTGCACGAAGCTATGCGTGGTGGCCGGGCATAGACAAGCAGATCGAAGCCTGGGTAAAGACTTGTCACAAATGCCAGGAAGTCAGCAATGCCCCACCGAAAGCAACCCCAACAGAGTGGGAAACACCCAGGGGACCATGGTCCCGTATTCATCTGGACTTTGCAGGACCTATGAATGGACACATATTTTTATTAACAGTAGATGCCTACTCGAACTGGCTCGAAATCCATGAGATGAAAAATACAACAACCGAATCAGTCATCAGGAAATTGGACAGGTAATTTGCAACACATGGTCTACCGGACGTTCTGGTATCCGACAACGGGCCCCAGTTTACTGCGCTTTCTTTTGAACAGTATCTGGCGGACCGCGGTATTCGCCATGCGCTAACTTCACTGGCGCTTCCTGCGGCTAATGGAAAGGCCGAGCGCATGGTACAATTCGTCAAAAGAACTCTATTTAAAATGGACTATGGCGATATCGAAGACAAGATTAAACGGACACTCCTTTTGCAGCACATCACTCCACACAGCGTCACCAACAAAACTTCCGCTGAGTTATTGATGGGACGAAAACTCCACTCCCACCTGGACCGACTACACCCATCGTACGAACCTGAAAAACCACACGGATCCAGTGGGAAATGCCGTAATTTCCAGGTAGGCGACTTGGTTTTTGCGAGAAACTTTTATGGCAACCCATTGTGGGTCGAGGCAACTGTAATCCAAGTAACCAGACCCATATCGTACCGAGTGAAATGTCGCGACGATAGAATATGGAAATGCCATATTGATCAGCTGGGTTCAAGGCTGCAGTCTGGGGTCTGCGATTCTGGTGATTTCCAAACTGAGGGGGGAGGAGACGCCAAGGAGGCTGAGTTTGGAAAGGCGGAAAGCACAAGCGAAAGAAATTACCGCTCAGACACAACATGTGAAGAAGGATCGGAGACAGGGGTAAACTTGCCTCAAAGGGATAGCGAGGATATTAGTGGTAATGGAAGTTTAGATACAGAATCAGAGGCACCCTGTTCACCAGATAACGTCCTACCGCAACAAGACTCTAGACAAATACCGGGAGGACAGCGTAAATCAAATAGACAATCAAAACAACCTGCCTACCTCAAAGACTACATTACTGCACCCCTTAAACGGAACACGGGGGAAGGGGTGTTGTGAATTAATAAAAGTGCTTGAATAAAGTTTGTTGAAACCTTAAAGCAAAGTGCAGGGTTCTGGCCCTGCACTTCTGATTGGCCGATAATAGCGATATCGGATTGGTCCGTTCAGGAGAAACTGATTGGCTATTAACGAGCCCTTCTCATTGGTTAAAAGAGCTAACGTTCCTGTGTTTTCATTGGCTAAATACCCAAGAGCTTGCCTATAGAAAGGGGGCTGTTGTGGCCGTTTTCTGAGCTGTTGCACCATGTTAAATAAAGAGTTGAAGTTCACTGTTCATCGACTCGTCTCCACTTCTTGCGCCACGCACAGAACTTAACATTTTCCATCACTCTTCTGGGTATGTCTGTGGTTGTTTTGAAACAGTAAGCATAGATCATAAACATGTAGAGCATATGCATAATGGAGACAAAAACCTGAGAGTGATAACAAAACTGTTAAAAATACATTTACCAGTTCCAATTGTGTGATTTAATTCTGAAGTTTGCTTTGGTACAAAGTCATGGCAATATTTGTATATTAAAAAATTATTAGACAGTAAATGTTGGGATGTATAGCATGTTCTTCCAAATCATTCCCAGGATTTTAACCCTGGAGGCCAGAGTTCCCCAACTTTTCTGGCTTTGCAGACTGGCCGGGGTGGGGGTGGATGCGACCAGCGGTTCAGAGTGCATGCGCAGCTCTATCTGCATGAGAAGTGGCATGTGCATGCATGTGCTTGCCTGTTGCTTGTGCAAGTGGGGGTTGCACATATGTGCTTGCCACTTCTGTGGCACCGGTTCTGAATGGCTCAAGGCCTGGGAGTGGGCTGCGGCCTTGGGGTTGGGGACTCCTGCTGTGGGCGACGTAAGGTTCCATATTGTGACTGGCGCTAATGCAACATGACTATTTTTACTACAAATCACTCATGAAATAAATATATGGCTTGTCAAAGTATTTAGTTTGAACAGGAAGAAATGGTACTGTCTGGATTTTAGGAGAGATACTTGAAAAGGATAATTACATGTGGATGTTATGAAATTATGATATTTCAGATTTTCCTACAGCTAATTTCTCTTCACCCTTAGGCCAAAATTAGAGGTGAATTAGAGATGAAGATTGAATTAGTGCCTTGCCCATGACTGAGGACTTTGAAAGTTTCTGAGTTTATACAATGATCTACAAAATCAATCAACCACATTCTAGCTGCAGGCAATGCTCCCCCCCCCCTTCTTTACAAGTGGATTGCTACACACCAGGAATTCAGCTGCCCTTCTCCACACAGTTTGTATTATATTTGGTCATGGCTCAGATTTCCAAAATCTTGATTAATGTTTATAATATGTTTTCCAGGTTAACCAAAGTTTTAAAGCATTAAAGGTCCAAAGGAATACTTACTTACAAAATTCTCTCTCATCTGTGGATAGAAGCAATCTAGGAAGAGGCATGTGTATAATGTGTGTATGTGTGTGTGTGTGTGTGTGTGTGTGGTGTGCATGCATGATTTTAAGGTAGATATGATAATCTTTAGGTTTGCTCCATAGTATACCAAAAATGAAGCACCAGAGGGTTCACAGAACTTCTGCCTAGCCTTCATATCTTGCCAGTCAGCGGTGGGTTTTGAATTTGTTTACCACTGGTTCTGTGGGCATGGCTTGGTGGGCACGCTTTGTGTGCACCCATGCCTTTGCATGTGTGCAGAGGATTTCCTACTGTCTCCTACAATCCTGCACTTTCCTTCAACAGGTGATGCGCGGCAATCCACTATGCTTCATGAAGCAACTGAGGTTGAAAAACAGGAAATAAAGGTCAGAATAAAGCCAGGGTGGGTGCGATGGCCCAGCAGCTGATCGTCGGAGCAAAGCAGTTTGCTCACAGATGATCGTTGGAGCTACCAGTTCGGCTGAGCCAGGCTGAACCGGTAAGGTATTCTACCAGTGATAGGGCGATCCCATGGAGATAACATTTCTATATATTTTATAAATCCTACAGCGGAGATTTGCCACATTACCACCATCACCCAATATTAAGAACTTTTTTTTTTTTTTGCCTCTAATAATCCCTGCACTGGGTGGGACAAAGGCTTATTCTGTATTTAAAAGTATTAAAAGCCAAGGAATAAACAGGAAATATAAATGATTGTATTGCTGCCCCAAAAAAGTACAGATGCTTTTGATGCAGATAACAATATTTGGCTAGTAAACATGAACCTTTTTTTTTTTTTTTTGTAAAACATAAGTGAAGCTTTTGTTGGAAAATTAGTGTGTATAATTTTCAGATCGAGTTTGTACCTGGGACATTCCCAATCAGTCTCAACATTCAGATCAAATCAAGATCAAAGCAAGCACATATGCCGCTCAAAATAGTTAGCAAAAATATGACTTGGTGTTTATTAAACATCAGCAAATATCAAAACAGTTAGCTAGCCTAATAGAGTAAGAAGAAGACAAATGCAATGGATGGGTGATGGAGTGTGACATGAACAATAGAATCTCTATAATTTGTGTTTGTTATCTAATATCTAACTTTCAAAAATGATTGGAAACAATATAATATCAGATAGTTTCTAAAAAGAGTGACTTTTGCTTATTCCTTGTACACTGCCCAGAGGCACTTTGCTAGTGAGGTTGGTGGTCTCTAAATTTAACAGATAAATAAATCACACTCTTAAACTTTTTATGTGTAGAATAGCAGCAGAATGAGTTGGAAAGTAGGAGACAAAATGATCTCTCCCTCTACTTGGCATCATGAAGAAATAATTTGGTGAAGGAGAATGATGGATCCAACAGTTTTGCTCTTCTGTACAGTTCTCTTTAATCTCTTTCCTCTTTTTCTCCCTTTTCTTTAATTTCTTTTTGAAAGAGAAAAAGGAAAATGCAGTATTTTACAGATTAGTTCTTTGAAGGTTACAGCAATTACTTGTCAAAAGAGATGAGTAATTTATTAGAAGATTAGTTTATTTTTTGAATTTTGAAACAATATATTAACAGTTCTGAAAAAAGGAGAAGTAGATATGACTGGCTCATTCAAGCACTTAGCTGGCATCTCCACTGTGGTCCACCTGTTTATCTGGCCTCAAATGCAAATTTACTTTACTCTAGTGCGTCTCCTGAATCTTCTTTCCACAAGGACTTGAAGTTAAAACGTGTGAAGGCCATGTCAAACTTTATCCTGTGGGCAGGAATAAAGCATTTTGGCAAGCTCACAATTGCAGATAAGTAATATTTAATGAAGAAACTTGAGAAACTTGAGAGCCTCAAGCAAAGAATTTCAGCAAGTGTTGTAATTTAAGAAGCTCTATGTGTTGAAACAGTATCCTAGCCCCCGTGGGCTTGCTTTTCCTTTTTACTAAGCTAGGCCCCTTCTTTTGAGTGAGTTGGCTTTTATTTTTGTAACTCTTACGTTGGATACTAAGCTATTCCTTGCTGGCTGTCAGAGAACCAATTTTTCAGCCACTTTTGTCTGTCTTAAGTTAACTTAGGTAGAAGAGAAGAACAAAATAGTTGGGTTGCTAGACTAAAACATGCTATGGCAATACTAAAATGTAATAGTAGATTGAAATATTTCACTAGTAACTGAAAGAGTGTTTACATTTTAATTTGGAGAGCTTCCTGGGCAGAAAAATGAATAAGATGAAGAAACCATATTATCATCATATAAGGAAGATGTTTCTCCTTGATTTGGTTATAGCAGGCATTAGCAATTTTATTTTAAGTAATAGTTGAAGGCGAACCCTGTTGTTGTAGGATCTGTTTTCTTGTAGTACAATGAACCATGAATGTCTGAAATCTTTAAATGCCTCAAGGCAAAACTAGATAATTGAGGTTGTGTGACGTTCAATATATTACAGTGGTGTTGGCTAATTTGCAAGTATATCCATATGTGCAAATCCAGCTCCTGTGGTTAATTTGTCCTGGACAAATCTGAATAAATCATAATTTGGTTAACCAATATTTGTCTATTTGGGGAATGCAGTTCTTAGAAAGTTCATCTTCTCTATCAACCCTTTTATACATCTCCTAAATTCTATTATGTTACTAAGCATAGCTTACTAACCATACTAAATGCTTGTCTTCTACCTCAAATCCCTCCATTCAGAGGTTATACATTATACATTTATAATTAGATTATGAGTCTCTTGGGGCAAGGAACTCTGTCCCAATGCTCTCTGGATAAAATATTTGAGATGTCCATTTCTACTCAGGAATTGAAGTTTCTACTTTATCTCTGAGGCAGACACAGCCTCACCCTAAGCTGACTCATGAGAATTTTTGCTCATTTAGAATTGATGGGAAAAATAATTGTTTACAGCAGGGGTGTCCAACCTTGGCAACTTTAAGCCTAGAGGACTTCAACTCCCAGAATTCCCGAATTCTGGGAGTTGAAGTCCTCCAGGCTTAAAGTTGCCAAGGTTGGACACCCCTGGTTTACAGTATCTTGAACGACTTTGGGGAAAAGGGGGAAATACAAACATAAACCACAAAAGTAAAAGAGTAAAAGTACAAGTGGGAGGAATCAGGTCCATAATATCTTTTTTTTCATGCTCACTTACAACTGTGGCATATTATTGACAGTCTGAGATAAGCTCTAGGCACCAAAATAGAATGAAATAGTTCCAGTTAGAAGTCTGTTACTTATTATATCTTAACAAATGTTCTTTCACAATTATATCTATCCTTGTAAGGATCAATTGATAATTATGTTAAGATTGAACAAGAGAAAATATTTACATAGTAGCTGCAGTAAGCAAAACAAAATTGACTTAAAATTAAAGCTGTTAAATTCAGAAAAAGCCTAGAATATGTTATAGCTTCCAGTAACAACTGAACTTCCCTATGACTCATCTTCAGTGTTGATTTCTACGAAAAAGGAGGAGTTCTTTTTGAAAGGTACTGGGGTGGGAGGATGGGACTATTACACTATTTAAATGCCTTGTCAGAGTAAAACAGCTGTTTCTTTAGGACAGTCAACATAATAAAAACCAGAAAAGAAAGTAACTTTAAAAAAAAAAGCTTAACAATCTCAAAGATGAAGTTTATGTGGCAGATTTTTGCAATATTTTATGGAACATATGGCTATCAGCTCATTCCCAAGATGAAAGAATGTGGAGTCACTTGTTCACAGGTATGTTACAATTTGATTTATATCTGCAGTCTCTAAACAGTATCATCCTTTCTCCATTATCTGATTCACTGAGCAATGTGTATATTTGCTACAGCCTTGTGTCCATAGAGAAAGATGTCAATCTTTTAGGCACAATCTTTTTTCTAAAGTATAAATCTGTATAGTGCTAGGATTCAGAAAAAACCTCAGGGTTATATTTTCAGAGAATTAATAGATTTCTTATGTTGCATATTGGGGCTGGTAATTCTTGAATCCATATTGACTATATTATTACCATAAAATATCAGTGATGTTTCTAAATTCTGCATAAATATATATATACATATATATGAGACAAAAATCAGAAAAAACGCAGCACATTGTCATGTCACCATTTATTACTTTGATTAATATAAAATCATTAATTTTTGTTATTATTTGAGTCAAAATAAAAAGCTGTATATTAAAGTATGTTTACATGGTAATTTGAATATATAATGCTTAGATTTGGTCTTTCTGGGCACCAATTGTGTTTTTTTTTTTAAAAAAATACATTATTTCGACTGCACTTTTAGCATGCAGTATCTTGAAAATGGTGGTTTTCTAAATTAACTCCACTTGAGGGCAGCAGCCTTGCAGATCGTCTGAGTTAGAAGTCAAAATTGTGAAACGCTAATGGATGCTTGAAAAACTGAGTTGTGAACCACAAAATGTTAGAAAGTGTTTGCTAGCAGAATGTCTCAAGCATAGCTGGAAGTCCAACATTGGTGAGGATTTTTCCTCAGAGCAGAAATGCTTCAATTTACCAACAAAGAAGGGAACAAACCCACACTATTGTTTCCCAGGACAGACAGAGTTAGTTCTGTGGGCTAATTATTTGTTGGTGTTATTTTTAGAGAAAGAAGGCTAAATTCTTTGGATTATTTAAATGTTTTGGCATAAGTTAATTTCTGCTTGGTTAAAAACGTCATGAGTATTATCAATGATGCACACTATAAAACTATTTGAAGAGATGATTTGTAAGGTACGATGTTGAGCTGCACAACCCTCATTCTAACTCTGGTATTTCATCATTTATCAGCTGCAGTTGATGGACACAATTCACCAATCTTGTGTTTAATGGACATTAAGGAAAGCAATGATAGCTTGATTAGTTGGTGTTGATCCACATTTGCAATTTATGTACTATATGTACATAAATGTGCTATAGTTGATTCAGATTAATGTTGTGCACCAGCTTGGATTTAAAGAGTAAAAGGTACTTTGGAGCATTTCAGGATATACACCCATAGCATCTGCCACAGCTCCTTAAACTAAAAGTATTTGGAATAGACAGCAGCTGTGAAAGGCAGCTATATGATCCCAAGAAAAGGCAGAACTATTTAAGGAGGAACAAGGAACTATGGTCATGCTCCAAAAAATATTTTGCCTTTAAATTTAAGTCCTCACTCCGGTGTTTGTTAATGAATTGTTTCAGGTGGCTAAGCAAACCCAAATGCAGCTGCCTGTACTCTGATGTTGGAATAGGACTGGGGAAGCCCAATTTTGAGTCTACCTCAGCGATGGAAGTTCATTGTCTTCTATGAATAACATTTTTCAAATGTCATGGGGAAGGGAAAGGAAAGAAGATTGTCCCGTCAACTTCCCTCAAGTTCCAGAAGAAAATCTGAGGATATAAATCTAAACAAACCCAAGAAATCCTTACCTGACAAATTGTCATCCAGCATTCAATACAAAATAATTGTTTGATACTAGCAGAGTTGTGCTCTTTCCTCAAACACTGCAGATATTTATCCAGATAGCCACAACAATGTTGGGATGTGAGAGAGAAAAGGGGGGGGGGGGAGAATTGCAATGTCAGCAATTTAATCAGCAACAATCTCATGCTACTCCTTTAGGTGTGTTGATCATGAACATTACTATTGATTTAAATTTACTTGAAAGGATCCTTATAAATCTTTGCCAATCTGGTCTCCCTTAAATGTTTTGAGACTAACTCCCTAAATTGCTAATCACCTAGAAGATCTAAGTTGAGAAAGCTGCCACTGCACAAGATTGCACTGTTAATAAGCTACATTACCTAATGTTCTTTTTAAAGCAGAACTGTAGGGAAACCCCCTGATTTGACTTGTATCCTGGTGAAGTTAATTTTGCAACTTGTGTCTGGTGAACTTCTATGTGTGAAGAATGGATATTTTGCTACATTCTGGTTCCTGGGAGATGGGTATGGGTATGTGTGATGCACTGAAAATGATAAACACAACTTTTCCTTTATTTCCCATGATTAAAATACATTTTCAAAGGAGGAAATAGCAATATTTTACACGGAGTTTCCCTGCCAAAGGAAAGTTGATTAAAAATCAGTTAATGAATCACGAGGGAGCTCTTTCCCAATCAGACGTGGCTTCAGTTCTTCACCTTTGGTATGGTTCAGCTTAATGACCTGTGTGTTGTAACCTGTACAATTTGAGCAACTAGGAGAAAACAGCTTTAAAGTAAAAGTAAAGCCAATCTCAAAAGATTTGCCTATAAACTGGACTGTGTTGATTCATGTCACATCTTCATTTTTTGCTGATTTATTTTGAAAGAGGATTCCAACTAAAGCCCCTTGCTGATCAGAACTAAAGAAAAAAACTCAGCACTGACTCATCAGAACTGAACAAATTATCCAATTGTTTTCCAAAAGAGAGCTGGGCAGGGCAGAAAGGAAGCACTGTAAATGTGTTTTACTCCATGATGCTTAATGGATACTCATATAATCCCTCATGTAATACTACTCCACAATACCTCAGAAAAGTCCCTATGTTTCATTGGCACTTCTTCAGAAAATGCTGTGGTCTGTAGAGTTCAATTCAAGTTTTAAAAAAATAATATGAAAAAAGATCACATTAGAATGGCAACTAAGCCATGGCACACATTGGTTTATAGTGGGTTGAAATATTTTTTAACAAATGCAATTTAATGGGACTTTTGAAATCTTTCCAGGGTCTGAAATTATTTCTAAAAAGAAGAAAAATAAGATAGTAGCAGTCATAAACCGAATCGTTCATTCATTTGAATAAAGCAGACTATTTCTTGATCCAATTGTAGGCCGCTAAATTAAAAATACGAAGAATGCCATTGACTTCAATCAAACAAGTTCACACATTGCATTTTTCTATTAAGTGATTGATGTCTAGATATATTCTTATGCAGATAAGTTTGGGATAAGGTTGTTTCCATGATGGTGCAGCTATAAGCAGATTTTTAGCGTATAAGTTGTATTGTTTTTTTCCTGCCTTGTTGTGTGTCCTTATAGATCTTCACAAATACCCATCCTAAAAAGTTCCAGTTTCCCATCAAGGATACACATTTCTATATTCACCTTTTCTCATCCAAATAATAAACATTTATAATTTAATGGTTATTCCAGTAATGTGCAGGAATATTGCAAGAAAGGGGTCATTGTACCAATTTCTTGGTTTGATGTGGCACCAAAGCTTTATTGAATTTGGTCAGTCCAGCCAGATGGGGTGATTATTCTAAATGAAAAAAAAGATTATATTATTAGTGTATGAATTGGAAAAATACCGGTAGAGTTGGGGCAATTTGTCCTGTGGCCCCAGCTTCTGCTAGTTTGGATCACACATTAACTTTGTGCCCACAACCAGGAGTGTCATACAAGTTACTCAGCAGAGTCACAAGAGCATTGTGTAAGCCAGGCAAAGAATTTCTGAAAATATATACATTGGAAAAATGAACACATTTCAGATCCCATTTTTGCAGTTCTGAGATGGTCAAATTCTTTTCAGGTAAAATAGTATGAGATGAACCTCATTTTAGAAGAGAATAAGAAAATGACCTTTAAGGCATGGAATAGCACATCCAGCTATTTCATGTAGGCCTGGAGATCTTCCATTTCAGACAAGGGACAACAAAATCCAACAGCAAGTTTTTGTTTTACAGAAAGGAGAAGCAAGAAAAAGGAAAGGAAAGAGGAGACATTTCAATATCTATTCTCCACTTCGAGGGCTGAAAATGCCAGCCCTAATCTTCTGGAGATGTCATTGTGTCTGTTCTGACCAAGGCTTCCTGAGACTGTAATTAAGCACACACTTAGTCCAGACAACTCTTGTTTTATTTCAATGCTGGGAATTATGTTCATTCCCAGCCCATAATGAGATAAGCACCCACCTTTATCTTTTTGAATTGCTGCCAACAACTAAAGTACCAAATTAACTGTAAAAAGCCAAACAAAGTACAAAATCCACACACAGCTTCAAGGTTTAAACTGAACAGAGCAAACAATATTGCTTCCTGTAAAGGTTCCTGCCCCTTTGCACTTCCTTTATATCTTATGGAATGGGCAGTCACCTCCAAGCCTTACTCCCGAGTCACCCTTTTTGTCTTAGCTGCTCTTGCCTTCTGGCAACTCTGCGCACACGCGCACTAGGAACAGGCTCCCCTTGTTCCTCTGCCTTGCTGCTGTCAGATTCTGGATGTTCTGGAGTCAGCACATAACTCCCAGATAGCCCTGGCCCCATCTCTATATCGGATGCTGGCCCTTCCGCAGGCTGCTGGTGGACCACAACAGTGTCCTTGCTGAAAATTCCATCCCACAACTAGGCGACATGGGAGTAAAATGTGTAAGAAAATTATCTTAGGTGCCTTTATCCACTTCTCTTTTGAAAACAGGTTACAAGATAACTAGGAAAAATCTACTTACGTCTACATTCTGACTTATCTAGAGTTACAGGGGGAGAGAGAGAGAGAAGTGCCTATTTGACTGGTACAGTCATACAGAAATAAGAAAGAAAAGAAAACCTTCCTCTGGGCATTAATACATCTTCTGTTTAGTGGGACAGAGCTGATGATGAATCTGTCTAACATGAAAGAGAAACTGTTTTGCTTTCTTTATCCTGTATATTGTTTCAAGTCCTACAAAAGATTAGCATTCTGTGCTGTCCTTACATGCCACATGCTCTTTGAATCATTATGTCAATTTGGATCAGCACAAGATGTCCTCATGTGTTCTTTGTTCTTTTCTTAGAACAAAGCTGGGGAAATAGGATAGAAATCCATTCAGGACTTGTGAAATTTATTTCCTCCTTTTTGGTTATACACACTGATGATTCCTTATTTTCTCACCGATGTTGTAACTATGTATCATTCATGTGTTTGCAACTATGTATCATTGCAACTATGTATCATTCATGTGTTTGCAACATTGTATCATTCACGTGTAATCATTAACTTCTGTCTCTTCAGTGACCTTTGCAAGGCACGTACAAGGGACAAGGAGCTAGACGGTTGTTAATAAGCTTATCCACATTGTAAATAATCTGTCCGGTATGCAGCTTTGTAAACATGCACATCCTGATGAAATTACCATGTTTGACTTGAGCTTTGTTTAAATCATTTTCTTGTAAAAAAGCACAATAAAAGAGCGTGTGCCAAGACATTCGGGGCGCGCTCATCAAGAGGAAACTTCGCTTCCTGTCGTTTCTCTTCCCTTCGCTCCCTTTCATGAGCCGCCCATCAGATGCGGGATGGCAGATACCGCACACCAAGTTCCAACTCATTGCAAATTTCAGTTTAAGAGTTTATCCCATTTGTCTAGTCTCCCCACTTGTGAAACACTAGAGAAATTTTATTTTTTAAATTTTTGTATGTAATAAGATATCCGCTTCAACCATGAACACCCATAATGACTTATACTGATATCAGGATTATTTTTATGGTTTGCTGAACAGTCAGCCAAGTACTTAGACTGGATTTGGCATTTTTATAAATAATATTATTAGGTTTTTATTCTGGCTTTTTAAAATAACGTATTGGAAGAAGACTTCCCAATCACCTAAAACACTGATCTTGGGTATCTGAGAAACATAAAACCAGTAAGAAAAAAAATGAGTCTTTTTCTAATGGCAAACTGTTTAATTTTTCCTAGAAAATTGTACGTTACAATGTTACTGAAGATTTTATATTTATTACTAATTACTTAATATTGCATATTATTTCATTTTTGGTACTTTACAACCTTTTCATCTGTCACAGTAGATTGGGATAATAATTTTTCTTACCTATTTCCAGAATTATTTTTAGAAAGTTCTCAAATTCTTTCTGTATGATTACAAATGGCTAAATCATTTTAATGATCAAAAGAAAGGGAAAGGATGAAAACTACCTGCTAAGTTATGATTTATATAACACCAATTATGAAGAAATGGATAACTAAGAACACCATATACATAGATCTGCATAAAATATTCCATACGTGGATGGTTTACACTAGGGGTGTCCAACTTTGGCAACTTTAAGACTTGTGGACTTCAACTCCCAGAATTCCTCAGCCAGCTGGCTGAGGAATTCTGGGAGTTGAAGTCCACAAGTCTTAAAGTTGCCAAAGTTGGACACCCCTGGTTTACACTGTTAAAAAATTAATTCAAAATAAATAAGATATAGATAAGATAACAATAAAATGTGACTCCCTACCTGTATCTTAGGGCATAGATTTAGAAAAACACTTGGATTTGACTTATTCTTGGCAGTTGTAGTTCAAACATACTCAGACCTAAGACGGATGTATACAAGTCTTTGTGTGCAAATCAGAGGTGGTATTCAGCAGGTTCTGACCAGTTCTGGAGAACCAGTAGCAGAAATTTTGAGTCATTTGGAGAACTGGCAAATCCCACCTCTGACTGGAGATTTTACAGTATCCTTCCCCGCCACGCCCACCAAGCCACATGCTCTTTGAATCATTATGTCAATCTGGATCAGCACAGAACTGGTAGTAAAATTTTTTGGATTCCATCACTGGTGCAAATGAATCCTCAAAATGCAGCATTGTTACTTTCATATCTACAACACCACATTGGATACAATATTGTGAAACAAAGATTGACCTATATAGATTGTGAAAGAATCCTAACTGATTATTGATTCTACTTGTTTTTATGAGTTGTACTTTGTAGCACATTCCTTTGCTTACTAGTTAAAGGCATGACATACTACCTTTGGGGGAGCTTATTCCATTTCCATTCTCTCGGAGAAAGGCAAAATATCTTGCAGGAAGCTCTTACATGGCTAATCTATTTGGGGGTCATACAATGTAGTCCCTCAAGGAAATAATAGGCTGGAGATAGTACAGCTTCAAACATACTTCTGAGAACCATTGCTCTCTATTATATCATCTTTGTAATATTGCATCTTCGAAGAGATTTGGTTGCTTTAAGTGAACAAGGTACTGGGCAAAACAGTTGACTTCCATGGCTGCTCTGTGAACTAACATAGTGAAAGTCTACCAGACTTGCTGAATTAGCTCATGGAGATAAGCTGCCTTGAGTTAACCTCTTTGAACTGCATGTCCTTCTAGGAAGTGCATTGTTACCTCTTAACCTGTATTATTGTACTGCAGACTCATTTCTTTGAAAAGGAAACTATTTTTCACGTACTGAATTTTCAAGGCTTTACATACATATCACTGTACACATTTTTCTTCACAACTTCCTTATGTATTTTAGCTATCATTCATGAAGAAGGCTATATTTCATCTTGTTTTCTTTTTAAACTTCTTCCTTGTTTGCATGCTGGGGTTTTTGTTTTGTTTTTTCATTGCAGTTCCCCCAACACTATTTAAAACTTGCTTCAATAAATTGAATTCCATGACTGTTCCAATTACTAACTGAATCTGTTTTTCATTCTGCAAAGGTTGCTGTGTAACCTATCTGGCCTAGTAATTTGTAGAAGAAATTTAGGATTAGGCTGTGGCAGAGTTCCCACATCTCATGTTATAAACATAGTGAGTGTAAACTACAATAGGTGGATTGACATCTCACATTATCCATAAATTGCATTTGGGATTAAATCATGCTATGCTTAATCTTATACCTGAAGACAATCTATAAAGCTCAGGTCAATTTAACGTTTTGAAGAATTGCCCAATATTTTTTTAAAAAAAGTATAAAGTGATGCTTAAAGCCCACATCTTAGATTTCTAGTGATATATTTACAGAACTTACTTCATATTGGTTTGGTCTGCACATTGCATTTAATCAACATGCAGTTGGTTTACCTTAGCTTCATTCAGTGTGTGAATCCAGTCAATTGTAGCTTAGTCAACAATCTGTAGTTAACATGGGGCAGTGCATAATGAGTAAGTTTAGTGAGTAAGTAAACTTATTGCTTTTATGATCCTCAAAGATGGGGTGCGAGACATGGAATTGTTTAGTAGTTCATTGTTTTAATATATTTTAGCAATGTGAGTTTACACACAGAAACTCAACTACCATGCACAATTTGCCTGTGATAAGCTTAAAAGAGACTAAGAAATAGTCTTTTGTTAATGACTGCCAAGTTTAGCAACTATTTGAAAATATTTCACTGCTGCAACTGACTTCCACATAATAATCTCTGGATATGTTTATGCCCCCAACTCACATAAATCTGATTGAATAATTTAAATAATGGCTCAAATATAAGACAGCAGTGTGTTGCAGCTGTTAGGGATAACATTGTTTACCCTAACTGGTTTAGGTAAAATAATAAATGTTATCATGGTTTATTAGTTAAAGTGTCTGCAACTTTAACTGTAGGAATGTAATTAAGGGAGTGGTTGTAAAAGCACCATAAAAGAAGCAAGGTACCCCAGCTTGCTCTCTCTGGCTTGATGATCCCTGATTACTGGATAGACTGAAGACTGCATTTTTCCCTACTGGAACGGGAGAGAGAAAGAGGAGCATTGATCTTATCAACTGTGAGAAAAGACTGATTTATTTGTAAGTGAACTGACATTGGATATTCTACACGGACTTTGCTAATTGAATATCCTTGAATGGACTGACTAAAACGATACATGACTAATGGACTGTTATTTTGACTATGCTATAATCTCTAAATGGAATAAACTATATTTTTGATAGCACAAGCGTATCTGTTATTTTTACTGTATGTTAACAAACATACAAACTTATCTCACTCATTTATCTGTGTGCCTATCTGACTAACGCTGCACATTCTGTTTAGCTTGTCTCCTTAACCCTGGTTGGGGAACACAGGCTTAACAGCAGCTGCCAAAAAAATCCAATATGGTCCTGGGCTGCATTAACAGAAGGATAGAATCAAGATCATGGAACATGTTAATACCACTATTGCATCTAGTTTTGGTCCCATGATATTAAATAATGTTGCGACTCTAGAAAGAATAAAGAGAAGAGCAACAAAGATTATTAGGGTACTGGAGGCTAAAACCTATGAAGAATAGTTGCAGGAATTGGGTATGTCTAGTTTAATGAAAATAAGAAATACTGGTGACATGATAGTAGTTTTCCAATATCCAAGGGGCTGCCATAATAAAGTTTGGGTCAATCTATTCTGGGGCTGGGTTTCTACCGGTTCTGCCCACCTCTTAGAAACGATAGCTCTGAAGAGCAGCAGACATAGAACCGGTTCTACGTCTGTTGATGTTTTTGCCCACCCGCCCACCTGGGCTCTTACCTGACCTTTATTTCCTGATTTTTTTCAACTTCAGCTGCCGTGCAAGTTAAAAAAGCAGGAAAAAAGGGCTTTTTGAAAGGCTGCTCCTCTGCACGCAGCATGCTGATGATGATTTACAGGCACGCCACAGTGTGGCGTGCAGGGAAGCACATCATAAGTCACTAAACCTCGTAAATGACCGAAATGGTAGATAACCCTGCTGGATCCCACCCCTGATCTATTCTCTAAAGCACCAGAAGGCATGACAAAAAGCAATGGATGGAAACTAATCAAAGAGAGAACCAACTTAGAACTAAGGAGAAATTTTCTGGCAATTAGAACAATTAGTGGGATGATTTGCCTCCAGAAGCTGAGGTTGCTCCAACACTGGTGGTTTTTAAGAAGAGATTGGAGAGCTATTTGTCTGAAATGGTATAAGGTTTCCTATTTGAGCAGGGAATTGGATTAGACTTCCACAGTCTCTTTGAACTCTGTTATACTGTTATTCTATATATTTGAAAATAGCAGAATAGAGAAGGCTGATGTGGACTAATATGATCCATTCCAGTTGATTGGAAAACCACTATGTCTAGTTTTTCTGTCTCCCTCTCCCCTCTGTCTTGTTCTCCAAAGCTCATACTGTGCCACATTCCCCTTCAATTTTTGCTACAGTTAGCTAAACGTAGTACATATACATTTCTTTAATGATTGAATATGATTAAAAAAAATTCACTGCACTCTGATAGGTATTCCCAAAAGCTCAAATAATATGTTTAAAAATCACTGGATGTGTAAATATATTGCTGTGTACCTAAGGCAACCCCTTCCCAAAACGATAGAACAAAAAATATATCTATCTATCTATCTATCTATCTATCTATCTATCTATCTATCTATCTATCTATCTACCTAATCATCTCTATCTCCCATCTCCCTCTCCATCTCCCTCTCCATCTCCCTGTTCCATCTCCATCCCCCATCCCCGATTATCTCTATCTATCTATCTATCTATCTATCTATCTATCTATCCATCTATCCACCCACCCATCCATCCATCCATCCATCCATCCACACACACACACACATCCTTATATACAAAAGGCACGTAAAATTGTTTGAAATTCACATTTGAAATAGATCTATAATTTAAATATCACTCAGTAAACAAGCAAATGGTTATATTATTTTATTATATGTTAAATAATGATTAAGCAATCTTGCTTATTGTGGTCAAGGTTAAAGATTCTAAATTTTCATATATACTCAGTAAAGCTCAGTTCCTTAATTGCTGACATGAATTATTCATCATGTATGTATATTTGCATGCAAATGCACCTGCATTTGCAAGCTGTAATTATGACAAGGAGTCTCTGTGTCTGGGTAGTATACCAACTATAATCTAGAAGTGGGGGGGACGACGTTAAGTGAAGATGCTTTTTGTAGATTTTAGTTCTGCATTTAACACAATTCTTCCACATTGACTAGTGTCTAAATTTCTGGACCTTGGACTTTCTTATTCAATCTGCTTTTGGATTATAGATTTCCTGTCTGGCCGCTCACAGAAGGTCAGATTAGGTAATCATACCTCTTCAGCCCTTAACACTGGTACATCACAGGGTTGCGTGTTGAATCCCTTACACTATACTCTTTATGTGCATGACTGCGTTCCCACTCATGCTAGTAATACTATGACTAAATTTGCAGATGATACAACAGTGGTGGGACTTATCTCCAGGGGGGATGAGTCTGCCTACCAAGATGAGATGGACTGGTTGCTTTCGTGGTGTGGAGACAATAATTTGGTCCTCAACACCAATAAGACCAAGGAGCTCATAGTGGACTATAGAAAGAACAGATCAGACATCCAAACCTTGCTTATCAGTGCAGGCACAGTGGAGAAAGTGGCCAGTTTTAAGTTTCTGGATGTTACCATAAAAGAGGACCTGACCTGGGATGCCCACATTGCAGCCCTGGTCAAAAGGGCCCAGCAGAGATTATACTACCTGAGACTTCTCAGAAAGCAACAACTGAATGACAGACTACTGGTGATCTTCTACCACTGCATCATAGAGAGTATCTTAACTTACTGCACCTCTGTATGGTTTGCCAATTGCACAGGGGAAGATAGGAAAGCACTCCAGAGGGTTAATGTCATTGCCCAGAAGATCATTGGTTGCCCTCTCTCCCCTCTTTGGAAGAGCTTTATAGCTCCCACTGCCTTAAGAAAGTTCAAAATGTTCTCAAAGATCCATCTCATCTTGGGCACCCTTTTTTAGAATTATTACAATCTGTCAGATGGTACAGAACAATAAAAACAAGCACAAATAGGCTAAAAAACAGCTTCTATCCCAGGGCAGTAACTCTACTGAATTCTACTGTATAGTGCAATATTAATGAAATATCAGGGGTTTTCAATTTAGTGTACAGAATGTGAAGGATGTGTGTTTGTGTTTATTTCCAATCATAATATACTCTGAAGATGGTATTTAATTTAGCTGTACAAGGTGCAATGACAATAAAGTAAACTGAACTAAACTAAACTACTTTGCTACCTGCCTTAGTGATTCATAAGAACCTCATAATAATAACCTTGTTATCTCAAATAGTGCTGCACATATCTGTCTGTTAAGGTGTGCAGTCTGGTTGTTAACTGTGATTATATAACATGAATCCTGAAAGAACAGCGTTGATTGCCTACAACTAAAGTGGTGTCACTAGTCAATTAATCTTAATTGTTTAGAGTCTAGGTACTGAAAAAATATATATATTGTAATGCTACTTACCTTATCCAGGTATATTAAGACCAGCTGCTTATGCTCTGCCAATGGGACTGTGTCTCAGTGTGCTGGCCAGATGTGGCAAATTCTTTAGTTCAGTGCCACAATTATAGAACTATTAAATATCCATTTATCTAGATATTTGTGGGCTAAAGTTATGCCAGGACCAGTCATTTACTTTGCTTTTCTGTTTTTTTTACAATTTGTTATCATGTGTCTATTATTTTTAAACATTGTTGGCTTTATCTGAAAATTTACTGTTCCTTTCAAACCATTCTGGGGTTCCTTGGGAAGGAAGCATAATATGAAATAACAACAAAGGCACTCTTGTCTAAGAGTGAGATGGGCAGTATCTAAATCCAATAAATAATAATGCAGTTTTGTTTGATGTTGTTTCTCCCAGTCCAAAGAATTCCTCAGCATAACATACCAAAGATTTAAAACGGCAAAAGCATAAAAAAAGAATAGTACAACTGTGAGATGAACAGTAAAAAAAGCAGAAAATGTAAGGACTAAGATTTAAATGGTGCTTTGGGCCACCCAAATGCCTTAGATTTGAATTGATAAAGGGCATAATAGTCACTGCCAAGCAAACTAAATGTCAAAAAACATTCTAGAGCCTAGATTCTTGAAAAGAACCATCACAACTTCTACTCTTGCCTGAGAGGTGGCAAGAGTCTGTACAATCTGTAGTAAAGTAAGAGGATTGTGGATTTTTACCATTCCATTTTGTCTAAGTATCTGCAGTGAAGGAGATGAATGTGTCCTTATCATTAAAGTGCTTCTCCTTTCAATTTCTATCCATTATTATCAGTTTTTATCTTTAAAGCAAGACTATTTAAATCCACTCCACCTCTTAAGAATCAACAACCATCACAGTTCCTTTAGACTCTGCATACCCAAGGTCTGTAACCATTTTCATAGGACATGCTTTTCAGATGCTTCTCCATGAACAAATGCCAGGCAGAGATTGTACTTTGTATTCCAGATGTCTTCTGACAGGAAGAATACAGGGAGACTACTAAAAATTAAGGAGACTACTAAAAGTTAAGAGGACACAGTGGCTCAGTGGCTAAGACGCAGAGCTTGTTGACCAGAAAGGTTGGAAGTTTGGTGGTTCGAATCCCTAGTACCGCGTAAAGGAATGAGCTGTCATTACTTGTCCCAGCTTCTGCCAGCCTAGCAGTTAGAAAAGCAGGTGAAAATGTGTTCCATGCACCTTTGGCGTTTAGTCATGCTGGCCATATGACCACAGAGATATCTTCAGACAGCACTGGCTCTTCAGCTTTGTAATGAAGATGACCACTGCCCTTTAGAGCCAGAAATGACTAACATGTATATGCAAGGGAAACCATTACCTTTACTAAAAGGTATTTCCTCTTTGTTGTGTCCGCGAAATGATGCCAGGAGTCGGTGACTTCAATGCAAGCTCTTTTATTGTAAGTTGGAACCGAACTGGCGAAAGGAAAAAAGCCCGCGGCTTTTATTCCTTTCGCCACGGCGGCCGCGGCCAATGGCACCGCTTTGAATCTCCCGCAGTCCGAATGGACCAATCGCGGGAGATTCTTAGCGAGCCAATCGGCGCGGCTCGCCTGACCAATCGGAGAGCCCCGCGCTTTGGCCAATCAAAGCGCGGGGATCTCGAGTATGTTAATGAAGGACAGAACACCCCTCCCCTCTTGGTTCAGTCCTTACGTTGTGTAGTCACATAGGTAGGCGGGGCTCCGTCTGGTCCTACTTGACCTGCGCAACTCAGTTGTAGGCTGGATCCCGGCCGGTTCGGTCGGGATCTCCTCTGCTCCTGCTGCTGTCGTGGGAACCGGCTGGTCGATTGGCCCGGTCCCTTCTCCGTAGCTCCCTCCTGGGCCTTCCGGGTTGGTTAAGCTACGGGTTTTGCCGCTCCCGCTCGGTCTTTCCGGGTCGGTCGAGCTGGCTTGGCTGTTCCTTCCTGGCGAGGGGTCGTGATGGCTGCGTTCCGGTGAGTACTGCTGGTTTATTTTTCTTTGGATTCGGTCCCCTGGGTATTCCCTCCCCCCTTGGCTTGCATTGTGGGGGTTGGGTTCGCTTGTTTGTGCGTCGGCGGTTTGTTGGTTTGCAGTTCTCGACCTAAGTTGGTCGATGTGGCATTTCCACGCTCGTCCGTCTGCTGTTTGTAGCCGGTACGAGTGTGGGCCTGTTGCTTGGGTGATGACGGCTGGGATCCATAGAGGGTCTCCCGTCAGGTTCTTTGCATATACGGGGTCCCCGGGTGTGAAGGTTCGGTGTTTGGTGCTTGAGTCTGGGGGCCTCTCCGGGTTATACGTGGGGTGTAACCTGTCGAGTGGGGACCTTAGCTTTCTGCCCATTAGTAGTTCGGCTGGGCTTTTATTGGTTGTGGTATTTGGGGTTATGTGTTGGGTGAAGAGTAGTCTGTTGATTTTCTCTTGGATCTCCCGGTGGTCTATTTTCCGGATGGTCTTTTTAGTGAATTGGACCATCCGTTCCACCCTACCGTTCGCCGCCGGGTGCGCCGGTGCTGTCAGCGCGTGGCGGATGCCCCTTTCCACTAGGAATTTTTCGAATTCCAGTGAGGTGAACTGGGGCCCGTTGTCGGAGATGACGACGTCTGGGAGGCCGTGTGTTGCAAAGAGTTTGCAGAGTTCTTTGATCACGGCCTCCATGGTTGTCGTCTTCATGTTGCTTACCTCCAGCCAGTTGGAGTAAGCGTCAACTGTTATGAGGAAGGTGTGTCCTTTTGTGGGCCCGGCGAAGTCTATATGGATCCTAGACCAAGGTCCCCTTGGGGTTTCCCACTCTAGGACGGGTGCTGTGGGTGGGCTGGGCCTCGTTTCCTGGCATCGTTGGCACCTAGCTACCCAGGCCTCTATTTGTTTGTCCATCCCTGGCCACCAAGCGTAACTTCTGGCCAGGGCTTTAGTCCTCACGATGCCAGGGTGCCCCTCGTGTAGCATTTCCAAAACCTTCCCCTGTAGCTTTTCCGGAATGACCACCCTGTCCCCCCATAAAATGCACCCTTTTAACAACGAGAGTTCCATTTGGCGGTTTCGGAACGTTTTGACGGACTCGTCATTGTCCCTTTCCGGCCACCCTTTCTCCACCCAATGGAACACCCGTGCCAGACGTTTGTCTTTATTAGTCTCTCGGGCAATGTCTGACGCGGTTATGGGCAGGTTGGGTAGAGTCTCTATGCTGAGGGTGGTCGTCGTGGGTGCTGGGTTGGTGTCAGGTTCCAGTAGCGGCGAGCGGCTTAAGGCGTCTGCATGGGAGATCGTCTTACCCGGTCTGTGTATGAGTTCATAGTTGTAGGCTGCCAGGAACTTGGACCACCTTGTCATTCGGGGAGACAGAATGTTCGGGGTGGCCCGGTTCCCTGCAAGGATTCCCAGAAGCGGCTTGTGGTCCGTTATGATGGTGAAAGTCCGGCCGTAGAGGTATTCGTGGAATCGTTTTATGGCGGCAACTATAGCCAGAGCCTCTTTGTCCAGTTGGCTATAGTTCCGCTCCGGTTTGGTGAGGGTCCTTGAAAAGAACGCGATGGGCGCTTCTTTTCTGTTGGGAAGGGTATGGCTGAGGACAGCGCCGATGCCGAAGGGTGATGCGTCGCATGTGACGGCCAGAGGTAGGATCTCGTTGAATTGTATGAGGACGGCGTCGGAGGTGAGGAGGTCCTTCGTTCTTTGGAAGGCGGCTTGCTCCCGTTTCCCCCAAGTCCAGGTCGCCGCCTTGTCCAGGAGCCTTTGCAAGGGTTCCGCCGCCGTCGCCTTTTGGGGTAGGAAGACATTGTAAAAGTTCAGTAACCCCAAGAATGCCTGTAGCTCAGTCTTTGATTTGGGGGTGGGGGCTTCTTTGATGGCCTTGATTTTTTTGCTTGTGGGGTGAATGCCGTGCCGGTCTAGGAGGTAGCCCAGGAATGCCACTCGTTCCGTGCAAAGCTGGCATTTTTCCCTCTTTACTTTTAGTCCCGTCTCTTTAAATTTAGTTAGGACCTCCCTTAGTCGACCTTCTAGTTCGGCTTGGTTGGCTGCCGACACTAGGACGTCATCGAAATAAGGTACCACCCCCTTGGTACCTTGCAATAGCCTCTCCATTAGGCTTTGGAATATGCCCGGTGCCACGCTGACTCCGAATTGGAGTCGGTTGCATTTGAATGCTCCCCGGTGGGTGACAATGGTCTGCGCTTCTGCCGTTTGCTCGTCGACCAGCAACTGTTGGTATGCCTGGGCGAGGTCGAGCTTGGCGAAAACCTTGCCCCCTCCCAGTGAGTGCAGTAGGTGTTGTACTACTGGGACGGGGTAGGCGCTTTGTTGCAGCGCGCCATTTAGGGTGGCCTTATAGTCCCCACAGATCCTCACCGACCCATCGGGCTTGATCGGGGTGACTATGGGGGTCTCCCACCGGGCGTGGTCTATGGGCTGCAGGACCCCTTGTTTGACGAGCTTGTCAATTTGCTCGTCTATTTTGGGTTTCAGTGCGAATGGCACCCGCCTTGGTTTCAGGCGTTTGGGGGGGACGTTAGGGTCTAGGTCGAACGATATAAGGGGCCCTCGGTACTTGCCTAGGTTTCCGTCAAAGACCTCTTGGAACTCCCGGGCTAGTTGCTGCTCCCAGCCGTCGTCGGTGACGTGGTCGACTCCCGTGAGGGCGATGTCAAGTGGGGCGAACCATTGCAGTCCCAGTAGGCTTGGGCGGTCGCGGTCGACGATCGTTAGGGGGAGTCGTTCGGTGCGCCCCTTATAAGTGATGTTAAAGCTTTTGGTGCCGACTACCGGGATGCGGTTTCCCTGGTAGTCCTTTACAATGAGTCTCTGGCTGTCTACGTTCCTCCTTTGGAGGGTCGGCACCAACCGCTTTATCTCGTGCCATGCAATCATGGAGAGGTAGGACCCGGAGTCCACCTCCATTTTGCATGGCTGACCCTCAATGCATACCTCGACGTGGACCTTCTGGGCGTCGTTGGTGATGGCGTGGCTGATGGTGACCATCTGGTGGGTCTCCTCTCTCCGCCGGTTGTCGCTGCCTCGTGAGGATCATCCGTTCCGGTCCCATCGGCTGTCCGAGGGGCGATCTCTGGTCCGGGGTGGTGTGCTTTCCCTCCTCCGGTCGCTCTGGTCCCATCGTGCCGGACTGCGGTTTTTCTTCAGGCGGCAGACACGGGCGATGTGTCCCTTTTTATCGCAATGCTGGAAAATTGATTCGAAAAACCGGCATTCCGACCTGGGGTGGTCGCCGCTGCAGCCGGCACAGTTGGCCCTCGACTTACGACCTCGCCGGTTCTGTGGGTCGCGTCCTGTCTGGAGTCGATGGATGTCCTCGTCATCGGACGTGCTAGATGCCGAGTGGAAGTCGCCCTGGTGGGTGGTCGTCTTGGTTTTGGGCTCGGTCGACCTCGCCGGGTTGTTGTTTCCACTGCGGTCCCCCGTGTTCGGTCTGCGCATGCTGTCGGCGGAAGTTCGGGTTACTTCAGTGGCTGCGGCTGTGGTGAGGGTGTCTGCTAGGCTGATGTCGTCCTTAGCCATCAGCCGGCTCTGGAGGGCGGGGTCCCACAAACCGAGCACGATTCGGTCTCTCAGAGCGTTGTTTAGGTTATCGAATTCGCAGAGCCCCCCTAAACGCCGCAGCTCGGCAACGAAGTCGCTGAAGCTCTCACCCGACCTCTGGTCCCGCCGGTAAAACTCGTTTCGCCGGATTAGGATGGGTACCTCTGGAGCATAGTGCCGCCGCAGTATGGGTTCGAGGACGTCCCAGTCCATCGCGGTGGCATCGGCGGGTTTGGCCAGCGCTTTGGCCATCTGGAAGACCTCGGTTCCGCAGTGGGTCAAGAAGACGGCGCGTTTCATTGGGCCGGAGGCGTCCTTCATGCCGGTGCTCTCGAGGTACATGCGGAATCGGTCGGAGAACGATTCCCAGTCCTCGGTGGTGGGGTTGAAGGGGGTGGGCGGTGCGATTTTTGCCATCTCGGTGGTTCGTCTGGCTTCCGTCGGACACGTGGTTCGGTTCAGGGTCTGGATCCCACCTTCGTCGCCAGTGTTGTGTCCGCGAAATGATGCCAGGAGTCGGTGACTTCAATGCAAGCTCTTTTATTGTAAGTTGGAACCGAACTGGCGAAAGGAAAAAAGCCCGCGGCTTTTATTCCTTTCACCGCCGCGGCCGCGGCCAATGGCACCGCTTTGAATCTTCCGCGGTCTGAACGGGCCAATCGCGGGAGATTCTTAGCGAGCCAATCGGCGTGGCTCGCCTGACCAATCAGAGAGCCCCGCGCTTTGGCCAATCAAAGCGCGGGGATCTCGAGTATGTTAATGAAGGACAGAACACTCTTTATGCCTTTATTGAGGATATTTTGATGAACCATACTATTCACTTCAAATGTCCTACTGGTCAATGACTACTTCAGCTTCAATTGCAACAATACAAGATCATACAACAGATACAAACTCAATGTAAACTGCTCCACACTTGATTGCAGAAAGTACGACTTCAGCAACAGAGTGGTCAATACCTGGAATGCACTACCTGACTCTGTTGTCACATCCTCAAACCCCCACTCCTTTACCCTTAAACTATCCACTATTGACCTCACTCCATTCCTAAGAGGTCTGTAAGGGGCGTGCATAAGTGCGCAATCGTGCCTACCGTCCCTGTCCTATTGTCCCCATTTAATCGTACCTATTTCCTGTATTCATTCTCATACCTGTTACCTTGTAAGCAATGGACAAATCAAATAAATAAAATAAATTTTGACATGATTTATATAGTTTTTTGGTTCTTAAGCTTTTTGCAGCTACAATTTCCAAAATTTTGTCTATCCAGCATTCTTTCTTATGACAAGTATTTTTGCTTGATGAATTATCTCATACCAGAAGTAGTGATTCTGTTATAATTGTGTGGAAAGTGAAGTTGTATGAATCTCACATCCTCTGTCTGACATACGATTTAAACCCAGTAAGAAAACAACTTCTCTTCTTAGATACTTAGGATTTGAAATAAGATTTAATTAATGGAATATCTAATTCCATAACTAACTTAAATAATGCTTGTATTATGATGTTATTTAAACATTGCTAGATCTGGTTGCAAATCTCTATGTGAAAACATAATCCATACATCTGTTATAGTTGTATATATAAAAATGGATTTATTCATCTGTCAAATCTGTATTCTGTCTATCTTGTTTTGGCTCATGGACTCCATAAATAATAAATTGAAAGATTACCCTCTGCTTTATCTTGTGTTATGATATTTTCATTAGTTAAAAAGAAAATAGGTAGAGACATAAATTAAAAAAAGGAGCTTTTCTCCTGAGCCAATAAATTATCTCCTTCTGTTGCCCTTATTCCTCAACTTGATATTATCCGAGGGAGATTAACTTCAATATTTATCATTCAGGATGCTGAAGGAAATTGAAGGGGACTGAAATTGGAAAGGGACTATTGGGGTTATGGTATGAAAAATATGAAAGAAAGACCAAAAGTTACATTATAGTAAAAAACTAAGGGTGGTTTCCCACAAAAGATACAGCCTTTCCTTTGTTGAGCTTCATTTTTTCCTCTGCCCTTTGATTCATGAAGAACTACAGCTTCTAACAATATAATCACATAGTGGATAATACCTTGTTGAAGCCTAAGATTAGGTCTCACTTATCTATGGTTTAATATATGTGATAATAATCCAATATTTAAAGTTGTAATACTATAACTGAATTGTAATGCCGTTACTGCGATCCTTAATTGTGGTGGAATGTGGAGACAATTATTTCCAAACCTTTGGCTTGAGGGAAAAAATGCCAACTTTGGAATGTTTTGTCAATTCCATTGCAAATACTTTTGCTTGCCAGAATTTTCAGTCATAATACAGTTTGTTCTTCAATTAATAATTATTTCCTTATTTTTTTCTTCTTCTTCTAGTTATTTTGTTTGTATTTGAAATATTTCTCTAATGTTTTTATTTAAGGGTGCATTTGCATAATATACTAAGCTATTGTTGTGACTTAAAGAATACCTGTGGCACCATTTCTCTTTCCTTTATGCGGCTTATTTACCACAAGCAGAATTTTACCTGAAGTGCATTGTATCATTTGAATCTACCATGGCTGACATTTTTGTTTCTAGAAAACAAATGTGGAAATCAAATTTCATTTTCTGCAAACCAACAATAATGGGAGTCAAAACCAGATGGCATGAAAATCATATAAATCTCTAGGACATACTAGGTTAGAGGATAGTTTAATGAGCAATAATTTCTTTCTTAGACAAGCAAGCAAAACCTGCTGTTTTGACATTCAGGCTACTGAGGTTTAGCCTAAAAAAATTATTTATTTTGAGAGAAGAGAAAAGTAAATTTAATCTGAAACAGATGTTCTGAATAGACAAAAGGAACTATTGGACAAGTCTACAAAATGGGGTAAAAAGTCAGGATGGGAGTCATGATGGTGTAATCAAATCTCCACCTGTTTTTTTTTTTTACAAAATCAGATCCTGCTGGTACCCTGGGAACTATATTGGACTAACTGTGTAGGGTCACTTCGTACAATATAGCCATAGTATGTCTTTCAAATATATTCGTAACTTTGATTAAATTGGTACATGCTTTTTCTGTTGCATAAAAAGCAAATGTGGTCCTGAAATAAAATGTTAAAATCTTGGGTAGCGTATGGTTAGGGTTGGGCCAATTCAAAGCTCACAACCTAAGTACAATCTTTTGAAATTGGTACATCTCTACCAAGAGCACATTACAAAAAAACATATAGGAAGTTTGATGATGCTAAAGTAATTAAATTAGTATGGGGAAAGGAAGGAGTGTCCCGTAGACATGCAAAATAGATAGTTGGTGAAATCGGGTCTCTATGCTTGTATTTCTTTACAAAATAAAATACTTCCATTCTATTGACAGTCATTAGTGCTGTTCCTCATGCTAATTTTCTGGAGTTTCAAATCTTTCTTATATAAGAAGTATGGTATCTATAAGCAGTATGTGTAAAATAACCAGAAAGGAACAGAAAGGAACATGGTAGCATTTCATGGATTGCTTCAGGAAGATTATTTGTGCCTGTGTATACAAGTAGTCTTCAACTACCATGTTTCTCATATAATAAGGCTGGGTGTTATTTTTTTTTGAGCCCCGAAAAAATGGACAGGCCGTCTTTTCGGGGGTGACTTAATTCCCCCCCTTGCATCTTCGGACGGGTGGGTGGTGATGGCTTGGATGTTGACCTCAGCATTGGTGAGGCACTTCGTATCGGGCTCAATGCAGGTAGCACCATATCCGGGTGCTTCCTAACGGCAAGCCCCCCCCCATTCCCCCCCATTTTGCATGTTTTAATATAGGCCTTAATTTGGGGGGGGAGGGGCTTAATTTCATTTCATGCCTATAAAACTTGCTGGGACTTCCTATTGGGGGAGGCCATATTGTTGGAGAAACAGGGTACTATTAGGGCCAAAAATCCACTGCAAAGAAAGGTGGTTAGAGAGGTGTGTCCAATTTTAGAGCCTGTTTTTACCAGAGTTGTAAAGTGTATCATTATACTTGGTAACTGAATCTCATGGTCACTGAAGCAAATATGGTTTCCCCCATTGGCATATCTTGTTAGAAGCCAACTGGGAAGGTCACCAATAGTGATTACATAACTCCAACTGCAAGTGTCATAAATACATGGTGGCTGCCAAGCAACCGGATTTCGATTATGTGACCAGGGGATTCTATGATGTTTGTAAGTGTGAGGACTGGTCATAAGTAACTTAGAGTCATAAGTCACAAAAATATATAAATATAATGTAAGCTATAACTAAGGTATAAAAATGTAGGATAGACAGCATCACCACCAGATGGATTCATAACTGGCTGACAAACTCAATAGGTAGTCCTTAATGGAACTACTACTACATAGAGGCAAGTAAGGAGCAAGGTACCTCATGGTTCTGTCTTAGGTCCAGTACATTTCAATATCTCCATAAACAATTTTGATGAGGGAATAGAAGGGGAACTCATTAAATTTGCGGATAACACCAAGTTGGTAGGAATACCCCAGAAAATAGGCTAAAGATCCAGAGAGACCCTTAAAGACGAACACAGAGCCCTAACTAACAAAATGAAATTCAGTGGTGAGAAAAGTAAGGTTTTATACTTAAGCAAGAAAAACCAAATGTAAAAGTGTAGAATAGGTGTCACCTGGCTCAATAGCAGTAACTGGGAGGAGGATGCTGGAATCCTAGTGGACAAACACTTAAACATTGGCCAGCAGTGTATGGCAGCCACTGAAAAAGCCAATGCGCTTCCAGGTTGCATTAATAGAGGGATAGAATTCACATTATGTGAAGGGTTAGTACTGCTTTATAAGCCCTTAGTATAATTGAGTCAAGTTTTTGTTGCCACTGTTGGAAAAAATATCCTTCTGGGTTCAGTTCCAAGTGGGGGAAAAAGACACTGGAAAAATGGAGTCTGTTTGGAAAGATGGTTTAATGGTGGACAGCAGGACCACAAGGCTTGGAGCTTCAAAGTGAAAAGGATGATCACATGCTTCAAGGTGAAGGAAAAGAGAAGGAAGGGCTGAGATGCTGAGAGTGCCTGGTTTTATACCCTCTGTTGATATTTGAATTTGAGCTTGCATTCTGATTGGTTGTCAGACTCCCATGGGGCCATGGAAGGGCAACTCTGTAGGCTATCCTGAATTCCAGGCTTGGTTGAGCCTTGCTGGATGATGATGTAATGAAAAGGGCATTGGGCAATTGCTACAGCTTTACCTGGAGATCTTTGTTATGTAAAATATTCTGGCCCAGGCCTCAATGGTCCACCCATTAACAAAGGTGGGGGTGAGCTTCGGCTTCTGAGGTGAGTTTCTGCTTCTGAGTTTCTACTCTTTTCAGGGGAAATTTTCTGCCTTTTTAATATTTCCAAGGATATTTCAATTTTCTAGCAGAGGAGTGGGTGTTAACTTCCTACACCACAAAATAAAAAAAGTCAAAGCTCACACTGAAGACGTTGAAATGTTGAAGAGTGCAAAGGAAAGCCACAAAGATGATTAAGGGGCTTGAGCCCAAAATATATGAAGAACAGTTGCAGGAATTGGGAATGTCTAGTCTAGTGAAATGGAGGACTACATTGTTAAGCCTGGGTTCCCCAACCAGGGTTAAGGAGACAAGCTAAACAGAATGTGCAGCGTTAATCAGATAGGCACACAGATAAATGAGTGAGCTATGTTTGTATGTTTATTAACATACAGTAAAAATAACAGATACGCTTGTGCTATCAAAAATATAGTTTATTCCATTTATAGCATAGTCAAAATAACAGTCCATTAGTCATGTATCATTTAGTCAGTCCATTCAAGGATATTCAGTTAGCAAAATCCGTGTAGAATATCCTATGTCAGTTCACTTACAAATCAGTCCTTTGTCTATCTCTCCCGTTCGAGTAAAGCAGTCTTGAGTCCATGCAGTAATAAGGGATCATCAAAGCCAGAGAGAGCAAGCTGAGGTTCCCTGCTTCTTTTACGGTGCTTTCACAACCACTCCCTTAATTACAGTCCTACAGTTAAAGTTGCAGACACTTTAACTAACAAACTATGATAACATATTTATTATTTTACCTAAACCAGTTAGGGTAAACAATGTTATCCCTAACATTCTCCCCTTTTAGGAAAATAATAATAATAACTATTTACATCTTTAAATCATATTTGTTACAACTCTCTTTAAACTTGCTTACTCCTTGAGCTTTTGTAAATTGGTCTGCAATGTTTTCTTCTGTCATGCAGTATTCCAATTTAATTAGCCCATTCTTTACAGATTCTCTAACATTTAAGTATCTTAAATCAGTATGCTTTAATCTAGTTTTTACAGCAATACTAGTAGCTAACTTTATGGCTGCTTGGTTGTCCTCGTACACAATAATGGAATCTTTAACAGTTACACCCATGTCTAATAATAATTGTTTGTACAAAATTAAGTCAGTGCATAGTAATGACAGACATGAAAATTCCGCTTCCATCGTGGACAAGCTGATGTGCTGTTGTCTGATTGACCTCCACCCTATTAGTGTCTTACCAAATAATATAGCCATCCCAGATGTTGATTTTCTAGTGTTTATGTCAGTTGCAAAACTTGCATCTGCATAGGCACTGAGACTCAAATCACCCTTTGGTTCTATATACAATGCATGGTTCATTGTTCCTTTAAGATATCTTAAAATTCTCTTTAATGATTGCCAATGACATTGATGTGGATCTGAATTAAAACGTGCCAGCTGATTAACACTATAAGCTATATCAACCAATTGCTGATATATGATAAGCTACCAATCAAAGATTGATATATGGATTTATCAAATTTGGGACTTTGATCATCAGTTTGGCAAACTTCCTGACTCATTGGAGTCTTTGCCGGTTTACAAAGTTCCATTTTATACGTTTTAATTAATTGACAAATTTTATCTTCTTGAGATATCTTAAATCTATTCTTTGTTTTGTTAATTGTCAATCCTAGATACTTTTTAATTTCACCTAAATGCTTTAATTTTATCTTTTTGGCTAATAATGATATAATCTCATTAGCTTCATTATTAGTCTTAGTTATCAAAGCAATATCATCTGTAAATAATAACAATAATGACACTGTTCCATTATTTTCTCTTTTAAACACAAATGGATCTGCTAAACCAGATTTAAAACCTATATTGTTTAACTCTTTCACAATATATTGGTTCCACTCAAAGCCAGATTGTTTCAACCCGTAAATACTCTTTTTGAGTTTCCAACAATCATTACTATTTACTTTATTGTCTTTTATAACAATTGGCTTTTTCAAATATATAGTGTGCTGCAATGGTGCATGTAAATAAGCAGTTTCTACATCTAAATGGTTAATGATATAGTTTTTCTTAGCTGCCCACACTAATGCTGCTCTCAAAGATGTTGCTTTAAGACTTGGTGCAAAAACTTCATCGTAATCAGATGCAGTTTGATTAAATCCTTGAGCTACCAACCTAGCTTTATGGGTAACAGTCCCATCATTTCCAGTTTTTACTTTAAATATCCATTTGCACCCAATGGATTTTTCTCCTGGAGGTAATTTAGCATCTTCATATACTTTCATTAACCTTTAATGAATTTAGTTCTTTTTCCATTGCCTTTTGCCAATTCTCCTGATCCTTAGCAGGATACATCTTAAGTTCATCTATAATAGTTGGAACTTTAGTTACTTGGCAAACTATACTTGTTTGATACCTATCAGGTGGTCTAGTTACACGTGTAGTACGTCTAGGTATTACAGGACTTACAGGTGGACTTTCATTTATTAACTCTTCTTGATTATCTAACTCTTCCTGATCAACTGTTTCCTCTTGTTCTGGTCCTATTTGCTCTTCGTGGACTTCTTTTTAATTGGACTCTTCTTATAACTAGTCTGTTCTTTCTGCCTTTTGTAGGGTTCAATAATTACTTCATTATTTAAATCTTGCTCTAATCTATTCTATCCTACATGTTCTAGGAATTTTGCACTAGCACTGGTGTAAACTCTAGATGTACCTGGTTCCCAGAATCTATAAGATCTATGATTAGATTTATATCCTACAAAAAATAATCTTTTAGCTCTATGCTGTTCTTTTTGTCTAAGTTGTGTAGGGATATGCACCCATGCTGGTGCTCCAAATGTGTGCATGTAACTTAAATCAGGTTTTGTACCATGCCACAGTGTGAATGGTAATTCACCTGTTGTTGAATTAACAACATTATTTAATATATGATTACCACACATTATTGCTTCTCTCCCCAAATTGTCAGGTAATCCTGAATCAGACATCATAGTATGTGTCATTGATTGTAATGTTTGGCCTCTTCTCTCTATAAAGGCATTATGTTATGGCCTATATGGTGCAGACTTTTTATGTTGAATACCTAACTTCTTAAGTCTATTCTGGAATATATTATTTGTAAATTCTGCACCATTATCTGTTATAAGAGTTACTAATTTCTTTTTAGTTTTTCTTTCAGCAAATTTAATCCAATAAAAGAGATTTAGATACATTTCAGTTTTGCTCTTCATTAAATAGCAAAACCCATATCTAGAATAGTGGTCCATTATACTTAATATGTAACGAGCTCCTCCTACACTTGGTTTTTTCGGACCTATTAAATCAGCAAATACTACTTCTAAAGGCTCTTTGGTAGTAAATCCTTCAACTCTATTAGCCAGTTTGATCCTGGCTTTGCTTTGATTGCAAGCATTACATTGCAAATACTTATTACAAGTTTTCAAACTTATTCCCTTAGATAATTCAACAGTTTTCTTAAGCATTTTAAAATTTAAATGCCCTAGCCTTCGGTGTAACAAGTGAATACATTCATCATGAGGTTTCTTATTATCATAAGCCATGTTAGCCACCTCTAAACCATTATCATTTAACACATATAATTCACCTCTTAAAGATGCAGTAATTTTCTTATCTTCTTTTTTAATTATGCAGTTATCTCCTTTAAATGTAACTACATATCCTAGTTTAACCAAAATTCTTACTGAAATTAAATTAAACTTAAGTTGTGGTACATATAAATAACATTTTTACATTCTCTTTTATAAAAGAACAATATGCTATACCTTGACCTTTAGCTTTCAGTTTCCAGCCATTGGCTAACGATATCTGCTGTGTACTCTGGGACATTTTAATAAAATTTTTGTTATCATTTGTTATACAGTGGGATGCTCCACTGTCAACCACCCATAAATTATTTTTTACAGCTCCGTTAGTATACATGGCTAACTCTAAATTTTTATTTATCTTTTGATGACTTTTAGTATTCTGGTCAGCATTCTGGCGTTTTGCTTTTTTACAAAATCTTGCCAAATGTCCTCTTCCTCCACAATTAAAACACTTTTTAATTGCGTATGCAGTAGGAGATTCATTTTCTTCTTTTTGAGGTTGTTCCCTCCTTAACTCATCTCTTTCAAGTCTTCTTCTTGCCTCTTCAATCAATCTGCCAGGTATATCAGTTAAAGTTAAACTTTCCTTAGGAAAAATTTCAAGGGAAGTGACGTAGTTGTCATAACTTTCATCTAGTGAAGATAGAATTATGTAGACTTGGTGTAGTTCAGAGAAAATAAGCTCTTTCTCGTGCAGTTCTTGAAAAATGCTTTGCATAGTTTTCAAATGACTAAGCATATCACCATTCGTCTGGAGATGCATCCTGAAAAGCTTCCGTGTTAGATTTATGTGAGCACCAACGTTATCTCGAACATAAATCCTCTTCAGCTTCTGCCAACACCCAACAGCCATTTGCTCTCCGTGGATATGAACAAGTTGCTGGTCAGACAGTGTTAAACCTATCATGCAAATAGCTTGTTCATTTTTATGCATAAATTCTTCTATTTTTAGTCTATCTTCATCATCCTCTGGATCCCATTCCTCTATTTTTGGTGGATTTTCAATTATGTTCCACAGACCTTCTCTACGTAGAAGTAGACTACATTTCATAGACCATGATACATAGTTGGTTCCATCCAGCTTGGATATAAGGGACAAACTTTGTAGATTGACTTGTGCCATGTTTTCTTATATGGATATAAAACTATAATTAATAAAACACAGCTGTCTGTTTGCTGTAATGTATAACAACACAAACTCTCACTTTTTACATAAATCTGTTTTATCCTAGTTAAACTGACTTTGCAGCCTCTGGGCCCATAACCAGTGTTAAGCCTGTGTTCCCCAACCAGGGTTAAGGAGACAAGCTAAACAGAATGTGCAGCGTTAGTCAGATAGGCACACAGATAAATGAGTGAGCTATGTTTGTATGTTTATTAACATACAGTAAAAATAACAGATACTCTTGTGCTATCAAAAATATAGTTTATTCCATTTATAGCATTGTCAAAATAACAGTCCATTAGTCATGTATCATTTAGTCAGTCCATTCAAGGATATTCATTTAGCAAAATCCGTGTAGAATATCCTATGTCAGTTCACTTACAAATCAGTCCTTTGTCTGTCTCTCCCGTTTGAGTAACGCAGTCTTGAGTCCATGCAGTCATTAGGGATCATCAAAGCCAGAGAGAGCAAGCTGAGGTTCCCTGCTTCTTTTAAAGTGCTTTCACAACCACTCCCTTAATTACAGTCCTACAGTTAAAGTTGCAGACACTTTAACTAACAAACTATGATAACATATTTATTATTTTACCTAAACCAGTTAGGATAAACAATGTTATCCCGAACATACATGATGGCAGTGTTCCTCAATATTTGAAAAGCTGCTACAAAAAAGAAGGGGTCAACCTATTTTCCAAAATGCCCGAAGGCAGGACAAGAAGCAATGGATGGAAACTAATCAAGAAAAAAATAATCTAAAACTAAAGAGAAATTTCTTTTCTTTTTTTTTTTAAACAAATTTTATTAATTTTACAGAAAACACAATACACAAAACACAAAACATAAACAAAACTAAAAGATCTTTTCTGAAGGTTGTCTGATCCCGGGTTGAAACTCTTCACACAGACACAAATTCAAACATCATATTCACTTTATATATCCTTCCATATCTTATTATCATTTTCTTTTTATATATATATATATAAACCATTTTTATCAATTTTATAAAAACAATGCACAAGGCATAACAGCTTATAAGTTCTTTTCTAAGAAAAAATAATAAAAGAAGAAAACCAATAGAACATAACAATTCCAAATTATAGTATCAATACTTTATCTATTTAACTTCATATCTTATCCCAGCTTCTCCTTTTCATCCAAATTATTTCTTGTTAATTAAAATTTTATTGCCTTTTTTAATATACAAAATCCAAAAAAAAAAAACATAACAAAACCTTTATATATCCTTTCATATCTTATTACCATTTTCAATAACATTCTTTGTCTGTTCTATTTCCAACTATCCATTCATCTTTTTTCTTTTACTATACTTCTCCTATACACTAATTGGAGTAACGTCTATAACTCATTACCCTAACTTAAAAGTACTTCATATAACAATTTTTCTTGGGATTCTGTTTAATAGATTCTAAAATTACACAATGAATTTTATACTCTAAATACACATATAAAAAACACAATCTTATGTCCCCTCCAGAATCCCTCTTTTGTCCTAAATTAAATTCACCCATTGTCTCTGAATAAACTTTTTTTCTTTAGATCTTGCTTCCCCCCATTGAGGCTTCTCCTCCCCCCCTTTCTCTCTTGCTTATTCTTCTCCTTGCCCTTTTTACCCCTTTGTCTCTCCTCCTCCCTTTTCTTACTCCCTTTCTTTTGCTTTCTAACTTTGCCTCCACCTTTCCGCTCATTTTTCTCTTTTTTGGTTGTTTTTATAATTCTTAAAATCCCCTTTTTCTTATCCTTTTTCTCCTCCTCCCCGGAAAGAACCCATTGTTCATCAAAGATGGCTTTTTCTTCCTCTTCTTCTTTGTCCCAGTCCTTCTGCTGCGTAATCAACTTTTCATAAGTACATAACGCCATTTCTAAAAATTGAAACAAAGTGCCCAAAGTATCTTCCTTTTTATATTTTTGATATTCAGTCTTTAGTTCATCCACAAGCGATGCCATTCTGAAAAGAGAAACTTTTCCCAAAACAACCACAAATATTTTTAATCAAAAATAATTCAAAAAAAAAAAATTCCAAAAATTAATACTTTTCTTCCTTCTTCTCTTTCTCTTTCTGGGGTTAATGTTTAATCAAAGAGGTCCAATTACCATATACCTTTCTTTGGGATTCTAGGCAATCTCCTCCTTTTTCAGCTTCTGCTCCAATTTTTTTCCCTCTCCTTCCCACTTGCAACATCAATTTTAAATAATCAGAAATCCATACCTCTAATAAGGGTTTTCCAATTTCTTAAGTTTTTCAATGTCCAGGAACCCTTTTGTCCCTTAGCTTCAACTTTCAGAATAATTCACTTTCAATGTCCAATATGTCCAAACATGTCTGCTGTTTCCATGGGGTGGGAGAGTGAAGAAAAAAAAAAGTTCCCTTTAACAGCTTCTCCGCCGCTTTCGATCTTCTTAGGGATACAATGTATCCTCCAGCAATTCAAACAGCTCAGTTCCAACCAATTTGAAAGATGTTACTTGACCCGGCTCAGACAGCTCTTACACAATCTTACCTGGTTGCTGGCTTCTTCGTGGCGGCCATTGCTGACCGCCGCTCCACCGCCTTGGGAAAAAGGGGTTTTCTAGGACGAGGAGGGGGTCTGCGACACCCCCAACCCCCTGTCCGGCTCCCCTCTCTCTTCGGCTGTCCCTACAGGGCAGCCATATCCCCCTGACCCATCTGGATCGGGGGTACCTCGGCGGCTAGCACAGCAGGAATCGCGAGCAGTCGCGAATTCCTTCTGCCCCGAAGCCACGCAAAACCAGAAACCCTCAGAGAAATTTCTTGATAGTCAGGGCAATTAACCAGTGCAACAGTTTGCCTCCAGAAGTTGAGGGTGCTTCATCACTGAAGGTTTTTAAGAAGAGATTGGACAGCCACTTATCTGAAAAGATATAGGGCAGTGGTGGCTAACCTTTTTGGGCTGCTATACTGAAAATTGAGTGCACGCTCGCATGCCAGCACCCAGAAGACAATGCATGCCTCCTCCATGCTCCCTGTGCATGCTCATATACAGAAGCCTGATGATGGCAGATGAGATTCTGCCGAAACATTGCTTCAACTTTAAAAGGACAACTATAATGACGTGGGAAAATACCCGAACAAAGCTGAATACCATACATATAAATACCCGCAAAAACTTAAGAAAACATGTGTGTGTGTATGTGTATGTGTGTGTGTGTATGTATGTATGTATATATGTATGTATGGTATTCAGCTTTTTTCGAGTATTTTCCCATGTCATTATAGTTGTACTTTTAAAGTTGTAGCAATGTTTTGGCAGAATCCCATCTGCCATCATCAGGCTTCTGTATTGTGTTCGTCTGTGAGTCAGACTTTCACAACTGTTTGAGTGTATGTATGTCTGTCTGTACTTATGTATGTATATATATATATATGTTTTCTTAAGTTTTCGCGGGTACTTACATGTATGGCATTCAGCTTTGTTCGGGTATTTTCTCACGTCATAGTAGTGCTTTTAAAGTTGTAGCAACGTTTCAGCAGAATCTCATCTGCCATCATCAGGCTTCTGTATAGTGTTCATCTGTGAGTCAGACTTTTACAGTGGTTTCAGATTTGAATTTGGGGCATCCTATTGCTGTGCCAGAATGGTTTTTTCTTCATCCTGATTGGTTGAGAGTCTTGGTCTGTGTTTATTGGTCTTGGAGTTTGCTGTGTACTGCTTGGTTGGTGTTTCTAATACCTTCTGTCTGTTTTTTGGCTCTTTTTGTATCTTGATTGGCTGGCAACATTGTGTTACTTTATGGGAGGTCTTTAGTGCAGCTTGGCTCCGGTAAATGGATGGCTATCGTTAGTTAGGAAGCTAGGTTTCATCTGGGTGCCAGATGAGAAGCACAGAGCTGATGACCAAGCCTGAAGATGATGAATGAGACTTCATCGAAACATTGCCTAGATACTTCCAATCTTACGCAGGAGAAAACCCGAATAACCAAAGATCCACATACAAATACCCGTGAGAACCTCAGAAAACAAATATATACATATATACATATATACATATATACATATGTACATATATACATATACATATACATATACATATACATATACATATACATATATACATACATATATATATATATATATATATATATATATATATATATATATATATATATATTTTTTTCTTAAGTTTTCACGGGTACTTACATGTCTGGCATTCAGCTTTGTTCGGGTATTTTCCCACGTCATAATAGTGGTGCTTTTAAAGTTGTAGCAACGTTTCAGCAGAATCTCATCTGCCATCGTCAGGCTTCTGTATAGTGTTTGTCTGTGAGTCAGACTTTTACAGTGGTTTCAGATTTAAATTTGGGGCAGCCTATTGCTGTGTCAGAATGGTTTTTTCTTCCTCCTGATTGGTTGAGAGTCTTGGTCTGTGTTTATTGGTCTTGGAGTTTGCTGTGTTCTGCTACTAATATCTTCTGTCTGTTTTTTTTTGGGGGGGGGCTCTTTTTGTATCTTGATTGGCTGGCAACATTGTGTTACTTTATTGGAGACCTTTAGTGCAGCTTGGCTTCGGGTAAATGGACGGCTATCATTAGTTAGGAAGCTGGGTTTCATCTGGGTGCCTGGTTGGGGTGTGTTTGAGCTGGCGGTATCAGGGGGGATCTGTTTGTGCCCAGGTGTTTGCCTGGCTTGTGGTGTGGAGATTTTTTTGTTTGTGAGTGCAGGCTTCCAAATGATTGACAGCCTGGTGGAATCATCTCTTCTGTTCATGCTTTCTGGTCTTTTTTCAATCTCTATGGCTTCTCTGATGATTCTGTGGCTGGGATTTTCTATGGTAGCTAGGGTTTTGGTGCCATTGAAGTTGATGTTATGACCTGTGGCTTCCATGTGTTGGACGAGTGAGGAAGTGTGTTCCAGCTTTTTGACTGCATTTTTGTGTTCATCCAGGCGGGTGCTTATTCTTCTATTGGTCTGTCCAATGTATGTGGCCGGGCATGATGCACAGGGGACTTCATATATGCCTTGGTTTTCCATGTCAATTTTGTCTTTGGGGTTCCTGAGGATGGCTGCTATTTTTCTGTCTGTTTTGAAGGCAGTCTTGATGTGGTGTCTGTTTAGAATCTTACTAATTTTGTCTGTAGTGCCTCTTATGTAGGGCAGGACAGCTGTTCCATAGGTCTGTTCATCTTCTGGGTCTCTATTATGTCTCAGTGTGTTTTTGTGGATCAAGTTGGTGATTTTGCTTTTGTGGAAGCCGTTGGCTGTCAATATTTTAGTCAGGGTACATAGTTCAGTCTTAATGTGTGTCTTGTCTGCCAGGCGTTTGGTTCTAGTAATTAGTGTTTTAGCCACGGAGTTTATCTGTGCTGGGTGGTGGTGGGATTGGGCATTGAGGTAGCGGTTGGTGTGTGTTTTCTTCTGGTATATGGTGTGTCCTAGTGTGCCATCTGTTTTTTTGTAGATTAGTACATCTAGGAATGGTAGTTGTTTGTTTGTTTCTGTTTCCATGGTGAACTTGATTTTGGGGTGTGCGCTGTTTAGGTGTGTTAGGAAGTTGTTTAGGTTTTCTTGTCCATGAGGCCAAATCATGAATGTGTCATCGATATATCTTAACCATAGTTTGGGTTTGAGTATAGCATTAGCCAGGGCTCTGGATTCGAATTCTTCCATGAACAGGTTTGCAATGACAGGTGACAGTGGTGATCCCATGGGGGCTCCTTCAATTTGTTTGTATCTTTGTCCTTTGTATATGAAATATGTGTTGGTTAAGCAGTGTTCTGTTAGTTCCATGAGGTGTTTAGCTGGTTGGTATTTATTTTTGATGATTTCGAGGGTCTCTTTTATCGGGACTTGAGTGAATAGTGAAACCACGTCGAAACTTACAAGCAGATCTTCTTGCTCCACGTGTAGATCTTTGATCATTTCCAAGAAGTGGTATGAGTTTTGTACATGAGAAGCTGCTGTTTCAGCATGGGGCTGTAGCTCTTTTGCTAGGTGTTTAGCCAGGTTTTGTAGTGGTGCTCCTCTGGAGCTGACTATGGGTCTGAGAGGTATGCCTTCTTTGTGTATTTTTGGGAGGCCGTATAGTTTGGGGCATCTGGAAGATTTCTCTCTGGGTATGATCGTGTATTGGATTTCTTTGCTTATGTGGCTGGTTATAATTTTCTTCTTGGTTAATTTTTCCAGATATGTGGTTGGGTCTGTGTTTATGGGTTTGTATGTGGAGTCTTGGAATAGGTCTGTCAATTTAGTTTCATAGTCTTTTCTGTCCATTACTACAGTGGCATTCCCTTTATCTGCTGGGAGGATGATTATGCTGCTGTCTCTTTTCAGAGTTTGTAGCGCTTTAATTTCATTTTGCTGTAAGTTGCTTTGGGGTGGTTTGCTTGTGCATAGAATGTTGGTAACTTGGTGTCTTATTTTATCAGCTTCATCTGTATTTAATTTAGTTAGGCTGGATTCTACTGCACATATGATGGATTCTGTGGGGATTTTTTGGGGTGCTATAGCATAATTGAATCCTTTGGTTAGGACTTCTGTTTCTATATATATATATATATATATATATATATATATATATATATATATATATATATATATATATATATATAATCTTCATAATCTTACTTTCTCTAATTTCTACCTCTTTTCTCTATCCATTCATAGAATTTATTCCATGTCTGAAGGTATTCTGAATCATCTTTGTCTTTAATTTTTAAAGTTAATCTATCCGTTTCAGCACAGTCTCAAATTTTCCTAATTATAACCTCATCCAGTGGAATATTCATATTTTTCCAGTATTTAGGATATGTAATCCTTGCTGCCCTCAATATGTGTAACACTAAATATGTGGTCACTTTGCCAAGATCCTCTGATAGTATACCTAAATGGCACGTTTCTGGTTTAAAATCAATATTTTGTTCGGTTATTGTTTCCAGCCATTTATGTATATTCTCCCAATATTTTCTTGCTTTATTGCATGTCCACCACTTATGGTAATAGGTGCCTGAGACCTGGTTGTATTTGGAATATTAGGAGATAGGTTGTCAATCTTGCAGGTGGTAAATGCCACCTGTAAAACATCTTATAGATTTGCTTTGTAAGCTGAAGCCATAGTCATTTTGTAATTTCTGTCCCAAAGTTTTTGCCAATTCTCTAATTCTATATTATAGCCAAAGTTTTTTGCCCAGGCAATCATTGTTTCTTTGACTATTTCTTCCTCCATTTTGTAGTTCAGTAAAAAAATTGTATATTTTCAAATCAATTTTTCATCCGTCCCCATTAAAATTGTATCCAATGCTGTAGGATCTTTATTTATACCCCATGTTCTAACATCTTTCTCATATCTTGACTGAATCAGAAAATACGGCCACCAAGCTACTCCCTTGGTCCTGTAGTTGTTGCCTTGATCTAAGTTCACCCCTCTCATTTAAGATATCTTTATAGAGTACATTTTTTTCCCAAACTAATGAGATTTGGATATATAAGTGCCTCCATTGGGGAGAGCCAGACTGGTATTTCCCTATACTGTTGTGGTTTAAAAATGTTTATGAATGAAAATTTATAAAAATAACAAGAATACCTTGTATGAATGATTGTAAGTCAAGGACTACCTGTAAATAGATGTGGGGACAGGGTAAAAAAAAATGGTGATGGATCACAATCCATCACAAACAGTCTGCAGGAGTGCTTTATCAGGTAAAGTCATGGATTCAAGGCAGTTCCTGAGCCATGCCAGAACAGTAGATCAATCTGAAATAATCTGAGAGGATATCATTCTGCTTCAAAGTCACTACAGAATGCAGAATTTCTCATACTGTGGTAAGCAGTCTTAGCACCTGATGACGGAGTTTAGACTGCTCCATTCTTTATCCCTGTTGGCCTCCAGCCCTTTGATCATCCTTGTTGCTTTTCTCTGCATTCTTTCCAGAGTCTCAACATTCTGTGTTGACATAGGGCAGTGGTGGCTAACCTTTTGGGGCTTCTGTGCTGAAAATTGTGCGCTCCCTCACACTCGTGTGCTTGTGTGCCAGTACCTAGAAGGCAATGCGCATGGCATCCCCTTGCCCCCTGCGCATGTGTATGCGATCCTCCTGCCACCCTCTTACCTCCACTGTGCGCCTCACAGCTGATTTTGTCCTGTTTGAGGCCTTTTTCCCTCAGAGGCTCGAGGGAAGCCTTTGTAGCCTTTAGAGGTCGAAAAATGGGCCTGTTTTGTCACTTCTGGTATTTCTGGAAGGCCCATTTTTTTGGCCTCCTGAGGTTGCAGAGGCTTTCCTCAAGCTTCTGGGAGGCTGAAAAAGGCCTCAAATGGGATGAAAATCAGCTGGGAGGCACACGCATGTGCAGTGCAGGAAAGTTTGGCTGGGGCTCGCGTGCCCGCACAAATGGCTCTGCGTGCCACCTGTGGCACATATGCCATAGGTTTGCCATCATGGAGATAGGGTTTACTTTACTGGTTGATGACTTAACATTTGCATACCTTATGACAGATATTACAGATTTTAAGCCCTAGCTTATTCCTAGAATTGTAGAGTTAAAGAGAACGTGGAGATCATTTAGTCCAGGAGCTTCAGGATAGAATTGCAGTACAGGATCTGCTTTTACAACCCAAATAGGTAATTGTCTAGTCTTCAATGAAGAAGGGCCTCTATTTCCAAGACATACTCCTTTTACAGCTTATTAGGAACCTTTCCCAGGATTTAACTTGAAATTCTTGTATTTTTCACCATTTCATTTGGGTCCTTCTGTTTAGAGTAACATAAAGCAGATGTACTTCATTTCTATGTGAAAATTCTTCAAGTATTTTAAGAAAGCGATTGCATCTTCCTTTAACTTTCTTTTATTCTAGACAATTTTTTTTTTTGGTATTTTTAATCAAGATTGAAATCTAATGTGTGATTATAGTTTGGATTTCAACCACGTAATTCAATTGACCTCTAAGAATTAATGTGTATTTTTATATGAATATATGAGTGTTATTTGTCTGATTTTATTCCTTAGATATATTATTTAAATTAATGTATCTTAATTTTCTCCTCCATAGGGATTTCATTGCAAACATCAATTTTCTAGTAAGTATTATATTTTCATTCTTATTATATTTAATTCATTCTTGAGATCAGGAAAGCAAAACTCTTGAATGACCAATCAGCCTGAAAACTCATTATTTATTTTTTTTGAAATTTTTTTCCTATTTGAGGACCTTCTTATTCATCCTCAAGTGTCTTGGATCATGTCAAGATATAAGCTTTTCTGTGAATGGCTTAAATAGTATGTTTGCTTTTTAACAAGAACTATTTTTTAAAAAATGAGCCTTCGATTCTCAGAATACAAAATGTATTATCACTCGTTGTACTATTTTGATTGTATCACCCATTGTCCCTCAAAGAAAATATCAGCACCTACACAAGTACTGCAAATGAATAATCATGGGCATACTCAATTGTCATATATACCAATGGTGGATTTTTTTTTCTACACCAACATTTCTGGATTGTAAATTATTGAATAAATAGCTATCAAAATCTTTAAACAGAGTTTTTGAATGGGTGAACGTTGCACACTAGCAACGTAGAATAGTCACTGGACTATACATCCTGACATTGCACCAGCAGTCAAGCTATTGTATGTTCCAAATTCATTTGTCGGTAACTCTTGTTATAGGCCAAATATTCAGTTTGGATGCAATCTATAATAAGAGTATGATATGCTTTTGATTGTTTGCATATATGTGTCTTCAATGGCTATCATCACTTAAAATCACTTAACATTTTCATTTATTATTATTACTTATTTATTCTTTTCATCTTACCATTATTATTTTTATAAATAAGGCAACAAATATACATAATATTCCCTCCTCCTGTTTCCCCCACAACAACAACCCTGTGAAGTAGATTGGCTGCAAGAGAGGGATTAGTTGAAAATTACACAGTTGACTTTCATGCCCAAGGCAGGATTAGAACTCACAGTCTCCCAGTTTCTAGCCTGGTGCCTTAACCACTAGACCAAACTAATCTGTCTACTGGTCTACCCACAGTGTTCTGTATTCAAGAAGGTGGATATAATTTTCTTGTTCTTAATCTGTTGTGGCCTGTGATGTACTAGGTATATTATTCAAGCACTTATTCATTTATTTATATATATTTTATTTATTTATATATGCCTGTGATGACGAACCTATGGCACATGTGCCACAGGTGGCACGCGGAACCATTTGTGTGGGCACATGAGCCCCAGCCAAACTTACCTGCACTGTGCATGCTTTCCATCTGATTTTTGGACCGTTTGAGGCTGTTTTCGCCCTCCCAGAGGTTCGGGGAAAGCCTCTGCAACCTCAGGAGGCTGAAAAATGGGTCTTCCAAAAATACCAGAAGTGCCAAAATGGGCCCGTTTTCAGCCTCCCGAGGCTCAGGAGGCTTCCCTTGAGTCTCTGAGAGGGGCGAAAATGGCCTCCCCCAGGCTTCCTCCGGAGGCTGAAACTGTGTGCTTTTGGCACACCACAACAAAAAGGTTTGTCATCATTGTTAGATGCCGCCCATCTCTGCTGGAGATGACTCTAGGCCAGACGTGGTATTCAGCAGGTTCTGACCAGTTCTGGAGAACTGGTAGTGGAAATTTTGAGTAGTTTGGAGAACCGGCAAATATCACTTCTGACTGGCCCCACCCACATCTATTTTCTGCCTCCAAGTCCCAGCTGATCATCTGGGTCTTCTTTTGTTGCCCTGCACAGGAGAATGGAGCTGGAAAGCAGGTTAGTGGGGTGGGGAGGGAATGGGATTTTGCAGTAACCTTCCCCTGGAGTTGGGGGGATGGAGATTTTACAGTATCCTTCCCCTGCCACGCCCACCAAGCCACGCCCACAGAACTGGTAGTAAAACATTTTTTGTATCCCACCATTGCTCTAGGTGGCTTACAATAATTAAAAGCCACTAAAAGCATCAAAACATCAGAACAATAGAGATATGGAGAATCAAGTGAATAAAGATACCTACATAAAAGGATTATAGAAAAGATCCAATCTTGTAAAAAATTGTTCACAACCTGGGCTTTCTGTGTTTTTATTAGAGTAAATTGTTGTATTTCAGCTTTTATGGTACCCTTCACTCTTATTTTCAGAAGTTTCTTTATTATCTCTCTGCTTGTAGCCACTTGAATGTGCATTCATTCCTACAGTCTTTGAGTCAGCAGAAAAGTATTCTGGCACAAGCTTCTTTATGTCAATTTCTAAGTCATTTTTTTTGTCTCAGTGATGAGGCCACCCAGTGGTGCTGTCTGCACATATTTGGTATTAAGGAAAGGGATTGGCAGATCCCCTGGTTTCATTTTTGCTTTAATGGGCATTGTCTGCTGATGAGAAAAATATCCACCCATTACTCTTTCTTCTATGAGTTGGGACTGGGGCTGGGATTGGGAGGACAGAAAGATTTTATCAGAAGGCTAAACTTGGAGTACTGATCTTTTTTATTGGGCAGCCCCTTTCTTTCACAAAATGATCCTCAGGGCAGCCGATGTTGTCACCTGAATATCAGTTGAGAGGAATTATTTTATTTTATTTTTATTTATTTATTTTGTCAAGCATGCATTTGATAATATATATAAGTGATATATATATTGATAATATATATAATATATATAAATATAATATATATAATATATAAACATGATTATTAATACATGAAATAGATATGATCTAAGTATGGTATATAAAATCATACATTACAATGTCCTACCTGTCAATGAGTACTTCAGCTTCAACCATAACAGCACAAGAGCAAACAATAGATACAAACTCAAGGTTAACTGCACCAAACTTGATTGCAGGAAATACGACTTCAGCAACAAAGTGGTCCATGTCTGGAATACTCTACCTCACTCTGTGGCTTCTTCCCTAAACCCCAAAAACTTTAACCTTAGACTGTCTACTTTTGACCTCACCCCTTTCCTAAGAGGTCTGTGGGGGCGTGCATAAGCACACCAACGTGCCTACCGTCCCTGTCCTATTGTTTCTTTTATTTTTCTCATATGCACCCATTTCATGTATTCCTAACTATGTATATACTTATGCCTATTATCTTGTAAGCGATTGACAAATCAAATAAAAATAAATAAATAAATGAATGAATAAAAGGGAACATTAAGACAAGGATGGTAGGCACGTTTTGCGCTTATGCATGCCTCTTACAGACCTCTTAGGAATGGGGTGAGCTCAACATTAAACAATTAGTAGACAGTAGGGAAGCAAGGTGGAATAGGGTGAAGGCTCTACGGATCACAAACCATCTCCTAGTGCAGTGATGACATATCAAAGGTGATCTTTTGGGTGACACACCACTGCTCCCCAACTCCTAAAGAATATTCTTGAAAGCATGTTCCGTTTTTGGGAGGTTTGGGAAGCTGCACAGGCTGCACGAGAATGGTGTATGCTCTTGTACGGCCTCCGGGCCCTATGGGAGTCATGTGAGAAGGTCATGTTCTTGTGTGGCCTTCTGAGTGTCTGAAACATTGTGCAAGACCTGTTTTCATGCAGTGTTTACAGCACTCTCTGAAGCTACTTCAAAAACAAAGACCTTGTGTAATCTCGAGCAGACTCGGCTAGGCCACAGGTGCTTGTCAACGGAAAGAGAACGCTGCCTACTGGTGTGCATCTTGGGAATGATGCTAGGCAGCCATTTTGAGTGACTTTGGTGGCCTCTACTTCAGATCCAACCTCAGTGCTGCTGATGAGTGCCATTGTTCAGGATAGCTGAGATTGGCTGAGAATTATTTCTGAATAGAATCTCCATTGTTATAAAGATTGAGCAGTGGCAATTTCAATGGAAAAAGTATATTCAGTTCATTTTATACATCTCAAATAATTGATATAAGATATTTTATAACTAATAAGGCTAAATGATGGCTAAAATGTGTAACCTCACACCCAATGCTGGAAATGATCAGATTGGGTCTTTCTTCCAAATCCAATGTTAATGTAGCAAAACTCAACAGCATTGGAAATTAATTTTTTGCAGAATGGAATGAAGTTTGAAAGTTATAGTTTCATTTCAACTGGCGATATTTCTATTAATCTTTACTAAAGCGCACAATCCTTCAAATTATACTGACCTGGTGTAGTTTAAGATAATAGCTACAAGAATTTTGTCTGCTTTTATTGGAAAACATCCTTCTTTTCCGCTATGGAAGAATGGTTAATTAAACTATGAGAATATGCTTTGATGTCTAGAATAATCTTATTGTCTAAAAAAAAAAATGTCTTCTGTACAATTCAGTCATATTTTGAAATTATTTTTGGACAACAATTCTATGCATAGAATGGTAGCATAACCCTAATTTGGTCCTCTGGTTATTCATTTTTGCGGGGAGGCGAGGGAGGGGAAGTATTTAACCAAATGGGTCTTTTATTTCCAAATCAATTGTGTAACTTAAGAGAACATTAATTAAACAATCAAGAGTTAGATTGGTATAATGGTTAGAGGCACCAGGCTACAAACCAAGAAGCCCTGTGTTCTAGTCCTCACATAGGAATGAAGCCACCTGGATAATTTTAGATTAATCTCTCTCCCCCTCCCTCCCTCCCTCTCTCCCTCTCCCCCCTCCCTACCTCCATCTCCTCTCCCCTTCTCCCTCCCTCTCTCCCCCCTTCCCTCTTTCCCTACCTCCATCTCCCTCTCTCCCCTTCTCCCTCTCTCTCCCCCTCTTCCTCTCTTTTAGAAGAGAGAGGTAATGATACACTGTTTCTGAAAATGTAACCAATAAAACTACAAAGACTTGTCCAGGCGGTTGCCAAGAGTCAAAAATGATTTGAACACCAAAACATGTTTCACACGGGGAGTAGGTTTTCTCCTTGGCAACCATTTTGCCCTGTGGGTGACACATGCACTAGTCATCTTCCTCAGAACTGAAATATTTCGTCAGATCCTTAATTGGCCCAAGACATTATGGCCAATGAACATATAATTCCTTCCTCCAAGGGAAGACTCTTGCTTGTTCCAAAATTCTCTGTTCTGTTAAAGTACAATAGGTACCGATGAATTATGCAACTAGCCCTCTTGAGTCAGAATTGGCTGGACAGGAGATATATTTACCATTGTTTTTTAAAAGATGTGACTGAAATATATGCCTGTAGTGCATTTTTTGATTAGTGAACGTCTCTCCTCCCCTATTAGTTATGACCGATGATCATATAGACACCTGAGTTTTTCTCCAATGATTTACAATGTTATTTAGCTATTTCAAGTTTGTTTTTACAGAGAGGCACATGTATACATATATGTTTGTTACCTTTTACAGTGGAGGCTGCGAGCAGTTTCTGCCATCCTGCGCCTGCCTCCCTTTCTCCGGTTAATCTTAAAAACATGAAACTTGGGACTACAATGAAGTGTGAAGATCACAGGCATTGCTCTCTCCACTTAAGTGTCATGGCAAACCTGCAACTTAATGGTAAATCAGATGATTTCATAGGAAATGTGGATAATAACTGAGGGCTCTTGTTCAGTGGAAGAGAACGTGCAGAAAACCCCAGTTCTGCTTCCAGTTCTCTATAGGGAGATCTAGGAAGAACTTGTATTTCCTGAAAAATGATGCACATGAGAGAAGGGGAAACATAGGGCATTCCTGAGAAGTCCTTTTTGATAGGGCTCCCATCACAATATTGGTGATGGGGACATGGTGATTCCATCTGGGAGTTCATACTTGTTCTGATACCGAGGGCTTGTACACACAAGCTGGTCTTGGTGTAGAATGTTCTCTTAGGAGGAGGGATACCGTCAATAGGTTGCATCATTAATTAATGCTACCAAATTTGAATTGCAAGAATAGATGATCACTAGGTAGCAGCAAAAGGATGGGAATTGTTGTCTTGTTTGCTCTTATCCTGTGGTCACACCAGTATGTACAAAGGCAATTTAAAACAATGTTTTAAATTTACAAAGGGAGAATATACCTTGGGTTTTTAAGATGCCTCCAAGTGCCATTAAGAAACTACAAATTAAAATTAAATGAATGCAACTGGAAAAAAATCAAGAAAGATAGCTGTATCAAAGAAAACAATAAGAGTTATTTTTGTGCAGCAAACAAACCACTGCAAATCAATATTCCCAGCTGCATGAAGACAACAGGATTCCATATTAGAATCTATGAACATACTTTCTCTAGCAGAAATTTTAGTGGAGATAAAGGAGATACGAAAGTAGGAGAGTCACCTGTCTAATCAATGTTGACCTTATTGGATTTGGTCAAGCAGGATTGGCATTTACAGAGGTTGGATACTAATGCACTTTAGCTCAATGGAAGTAAAATTAAAAATGGGACCCATTGCTGTTTTCTCCTACATTTTATTTGGTAGAACTTTGATTGAGGAGCATTCAACTTTCAAAAGTGTGGTGCTCATCTTTGATTAGCCTACAGGTTCTAAAAGTTATGCTGTTTGTTTCAGAGGGCTTTTTATTTCTATGGTTCATTCATAAAAGGTCCCCCTCTTTCATAATATGCTATTGGAAGTGAGTAATAATTCCTTCCCTTCAAAGTCTGTTTCTTTGAATTCTGAATTTGCAATTTTTATCTACATTATTTTCAGAAAATATGTCTGGTGTTCGAATTTGTTATCTCTTGATGGTTACTCAAAAAACCAAGTGTGTGAAGGTAAAGATTTCCAGGGGGCAAAATGCCCATCCTGAGCGAAATAAGGTAAAAGATCTCAGTTGTTTTTGTCATTTTATTGGAGCAAAATTTAAATAATCTAGGAAGAAGGTGATATAGTGTCTCTCAACGTAAGAATTCATTTTTTTTAAGCTGATAGGGCAAAGTTATATGTTCCGAGGTAAATACGGTGTTCCCATTTTCTATTTTATAGTGCTATGAAGTTATTTACAGAATAGAGTTGGATAGAGTCAGCTTTTTGAGGAAGTTGAAAGAAAAAATACCAACCATGAGTATTCAAACTATTTTTATTTGAAGGTTACATTAACAGAATCTTGTAGGTCTATAAGTACCATTTACTTTTACTCTCCCAAATACTAAAGAGAGTCCCTTCTGATATGCTTTGTCTATCCCCACATCTACTTTGGATTTACATTTCTCTTATTTGATTGTTGTCTAGGCTGTGACTCTTCCTTCTATCTTCCAAGGTCATTCCCACAGATCATTACAAATATGGATTGTGGATATTCCCTTGCAGACTATCCCCTTATATATTTGGTCAGCTATCACTGAGACTGCAGAAAAATCCAGATGTACTTATTTATTTAATAAATTGATATGGCAGCTCATTTCACTGAATGTGATTTTGGTAGCATACAATCAACACTTAAAACAATGTTATAGCTATTTTAAAAAGCTAAAAATATAAATAAAAGCAAGATTGCTGGAGAACATGCACCTAAGCACAATATAATAATTATGCAGGCTTTCCATGGAATGTCCAAGGCTGCTGGAAAAGTTAGGTTTGGGGGGATTTTCTGAAAGATTAACAGGGATAGGCTAACCTCACCTTCGGTGGAGGGATGATGTTCTAGAAGACAGGAGAAACACGCCATCTGGGTCCCATTGGATGAAAACAAATGGGACCCTCAACACAACCCTCCTGCTGGACCTGATGGAATGGGCAGATGTGATCAGGAAAAGGTGGTCCCTTAAATAGCCTGGCCCCATGCCATGTAGGGCTTTAAATGTGAAAAGCAGTACCTCGAATTGCATTCAGAACAGTGGTGGGATTCAAATTGTTTTACCACCAGTTTGGTGGACATGGCTTGGTGGGGTATTTTGCCTAATGCTAGCATGCATCTCTTCCCACACCAGCTGAGACCTGCAGCGCCAATCAGCTGAGAGGATAAAGAAGAGAAAAGCGTAGGAGTGGGTGGGGAGTGCTGATCCTGCACTTTTATCTTCTTTTTCTTCTCAGCTGATCATCAGCTTTTTTCCCCTCCTCTCAGCTGATTGTCGGCTTTTTTCATCTCCTCTCAGCTGATTGTTGGCTTTTTTCACCTCTTCTCAGCTGATCATCAGCTTTTTTCCCTCCTCTCAGCTGATCATCAGCTTTTTTCCCCTCCTCTCAGCTGATTGTCGGCTTTTTGCAACTATCGTTTCTGGAGAACCAGTCTGAACAGATAGCACACCACCATTGATTCAGAAGTAAAGAACACCTGTTCAACTCACAGAACAGACATACAACTATCCATGCAGCTGTAATTCTGCATCAGTTGAAACTCTCAGATACTCTCGAAGGGAACCCCATGTCAAATGCATTAGTAGTAATCTACTCTGGAAGTAACCAGAGCATGGGTGTCTGGGAGTAGAGCCTATAGTGATTCAGTAAAGGGTACAAATGTTACACAATATGAAGCCGTGCAAAGGCCCTCCTAGCCACCACTGCCACTATGCCAGTAACTCATATATCATTGTGTACTGGGATCATGGCATGTGTGTGACATTATTTTGTCATCATCATAGCTTCCAATCTCCAATGTTGTCTCTGCAAGTTATTTTTGGATTAGAAGTTATCTATTCATTCTACGCAGTTCTGGCATTTAAGTTTATTTTCCAAAATATTATACCAGCCAAATGGTTGTCTGGCCAAAGTGAGAATGAAGGTGTTTAAACTATTTAAATAGCAGGATCTCCAACACCAGTACAAAAGGAGCAAGAATTGGTTCAAATTGTTTCCACATTCACTGACTGATTACTGTCTGTCTCCAAGAGTATTAGGTTTACATCTACCTTGTGCTATGAAAATTAGTATGATGACTATGTGTGGGCTAAGAATACTGCGTGCCATTGCTCCCATATGGATTTATTTAAAAAAATGATTTATGAAAACATAAATCAAACAATTATTCTCCATAAGCTTAGTTACATGCCTCAGGCTCACTTCATATTTTCACAGAAAACATTGTGTACCTCTCCCTTGCTTCAAAAGAGAAGAACTTCCAACTAATCTGCCAATTCCTGAAATCTGGTTTGGCAATATACTTTTACAGACTTCTTCTTTTTGAAAAAGCAGCGAATGTGTAGATATTATGATTAGGAAACATTACTACAGAAAGGACATCTGGGGATTTTCCAGAAAAGCTTATACCTCATAAAAATACTTTTGAGTTTTATATTGATTTATGGGTAAAGGTTTGAACATTTCCTCAAAGTAGATACTATTGGTATATACCAGAAGTGGTATTCAGTGGGTTCTGACCAGTTCTGGAGAACCAGTAGCAGAAATTTTGAGTAGTTCAGAGAACCAACAAATGCCACCTTTGACTGGAGATTTTACAGTATCCTTCCCTTGCCATGCCCACCAAGCCACATCCACAGAACTGGTAGTAAAAATATTTGAATCCCACCACTAGTATATACATCTCTATCCATATGCTCATCTGAGTCCAGTTGAATCGATTGGATATAGTATTTGATGCATGGGGTAATAAGAAATACAACCCCAGTTCCAAGGCCAATGGTGTTTATTTTTGGCCAGCTTCCTGCAAAGAAAGCTAAATCTGAGCCAACATTGCAATGCAACAAAATCTTTTAGATGTTTTACTTTGAATGAAATCCTCCTCTATTAATTATGGTGTGTATGTGGGCTGTAGAAGAGAGTCCTGTCTTTTAAGTTATAGAAGCTATAAGGATATGCCTTTTTATGTTTGCTTTTGTTTTTTGTCTTTTTTTCGGGTTTTTTTTAAAATATTTTTTGTATTTTAACTTTTTTTTTAATAAAATAGAATGAAGAAAACAAAGGATATGCCTCCACGTATCAACATTTCTGACCTTAACAATAATATATTTCTATATTAGAATCACTAGTATTGTATCATAATCCAAATCTATGAGTTTAATATAAAATTTGGGTCCTGGCTCAGGAGTCCAGTCATTTTTGCTTTAATGAAGTGGCTAGAGTTGCTTTCTGGATCTCCTTCAGTGGATGGGCAAGTTGTAACAGTAGGGCAGAGCTCCTACAATTTCAAGTAGATTGCTGTATAGTCCCAATTGTCAAATTGAATTACATTTGGAATTTTATCAATGCCTTTCTTGAAACAGGACAGCATTTGGAAACTTAGAACATAATTAAGTGAAATCTAGGAAATTAATAAATACAGAATAACATAATTGAAAGCGTCCTTAGAAATCTTCTATTCCAGCCCCCTTGCTCAGGCAGGACACTCTATTCCAGTGGTGGCTAAACTTTTTGGGCTTCTGTGCCCAAAATTCTGTGTGCGCTTGCATGCGTGTGCTTGCATGCCAGCACCCAGAAGGAAATGCACACACACACACACACACAACCATGCCCCCTGCGCATGTGTGCACAATCCCCCCCGCTGCCCCCTTAACTGCACTGCGCCTCCCAGCTGATTTTCTGCCTGTTTGAGGCCTTTTTCAGCCCTCCAGAGGCTTGAGGAAGACTTCTGTATCCTTTGCAGGCCGAAAAAATGGGCCCATTTAGTCACTTTCAGTATTTCTGGAAATACAGGAAGTGACAAAACAGGCTTATTTTTCGCCCTGCAAAGGCTTTCCACACGCCTTTGGGAAGCTGAAAATCAGCTGTGAGGTGCGTGCATGTGCAGTGAGGTAAATTTCCCTGCGGCTTGCGTGTTGGCACAAATGGCTCTGTGTGCCACCTGTGGAACGTGTACCATAGGTTCGCCATTTCAGACAAATGGTTGTCCAATGTCTTTAAAACCTCCAGTGAAGGAACACCCACAATTTCTGGAGGCAAGCCATTCTACTGGTTAATTGTTCTCACTGTCAGAACATTTCTCTTTCTGCCAGAGTTATTCAGGGTAGGAGAATACAATAAAAATGACACATAATATTAATACATTTGAAAAATAATCTTAGCAGAATGCCTGTTTCCTTGTGCTCTTATTTTGTGAAGTAGTGTCTAAACTGAAGATTCTTTTCATGCAAACAGGTGAAAATACAATTTAATTGCTTTGAAGTCAGTGTGGGACAACATCTCTATGTAACCATGACAACAATTCCAAATTATTGTGGAGTTAAACAGACTCAAGAATATCATGTTGAAGGTAGGAACCATTAAAAAATGTTGATCTTGTGTATGTACATGCATGCAGCTGGGTGCACTTGCATGTTTATGCTAATGGCAATTGCTAAAATGAAGATGATGCTGACACAAATATCAGTTCAGGTGATTTACAACCATTTACCAACTGTTTGAAGTTACAACAACACTGAAAAAAGTAACTGACACCTGGTCCTCACACTTACAAATATTGCAGCATCTCCACAGTCAAACGGAGCTGCACGTGTGTTTGCCTGCCACACATGAAAAGCCACCCTCTTTCCTCCTCCCACTGCCTGTCCACCAAGCTGAAAAAATTGGGAAAACTCTGTTTTAGATCATGCCTTAAAATCAGCATATTGAATTAAATGGCTGTTACTTAATTGCAACAAGAGTACTTTGCGATCTGAAAGTTCGTGTTGTATCAGTAATCCCTTGGCCACATGAAGAACAACTTGTAGTTTCCTAGCAAAAATCCAATTAACTCCATGTTCAATTTAGCAGGATTCTGCAGATCTGAGAAATCTGCCAAGAAGCCAACATAAGGGCCAATGCTGAGGAGCAAGCTGCCCTAACTGTGTATTGAAGACACTCAGCATGGTTGGCTTATTAGCTTCACTCCTGGAAGCAGAACAATATTCAAGCTTCACTTCTATCATGTTCACTTTGCTGTGCCATGCCATTCCATTTCGTTAGGCCTCTTGTCTAGTCCCTTGGATTTGTCACTTATTTATTGGATTCCTGGTGTTGACCTGTACCAAGTCTGTGAATGTGGCTTGCATATCATGTGACAGATGACTCGGTATATCAATAAAAAGGATTCTTCCAAAATAATTCTGCTTGAGCTTCCATAATGCTGGATGTTGGCAAGCATCCAGCTTGCTGTCTTGATGGCTGGCAGCCAGCAGTGCAGGCACATAACATCAAGTAGTGAATTTGCAAGCACTTAGAAAGGAACAAGGTGATTACTAGAAGTAAGTATTGGTTTATTCAAATATATATTGCCAGGGAAAAATATCCAATAAATTTATCTGACCTAAAGTCTCATCTTGTTTTGTGTCAGAAAAACGGGAACTAGAAAGGTGGAAATTGTTAATTTAAATTTTAAAAGATTAAAAACTTCAATAAAAACATAAATTTATATAGTTTTAGCCCAATGCCAAAAGTGGTCTAAAGCAATAAGATTCATAAACCAAGGGACTGCTGAAATGGAGTTAAAACCACAGTAAAACCTATGATAAACTTGACAATGGTCTTCTTAATAAAATGGAACAATGTGGGATGGATAATTGCAATTAGTGGGATGACTGCATCCTAGTAGTGCCTCTTGGGTTTATATGTACATAGAGAAAACATTTGGGAGAAGTACTGGGGCCTGAAGGGGAAATGAGAGGATGTGAAAAGTGAAGGCCAAAGAGATCCCAGTGGTAGTAGGAGCACTCCGGGCTGTGACTCCTCAATTGGAGGGTTGGCTCCAGAAGTGGTGTTTAGCAAGTTCTGGCCAGTTCTGGAGAACTGGTAGCGGAAATTTTGAGTAGTTCATTAACCGGCAAACACCACCTCTGACTGGAGATTTTACAGTATCCTTCCCCCGCCATGCCCACAAACCACGCCCACAGACCTGGTAGTAAAATTGTTTGAATCCCACCACTGGGTGATTCCAACAGACCCCAGGAATGACATCAGAACTCTCTGTCCAGAAGAGTGTAAGGTTAGGAACAGCTAAGATACTGTGCAGAACCCTCAAACCTTGAGGCTAGAGGGCCCAACATTACGAAAGACCCATAGAGGTGAGAATTTTTTTTTATATTTCAAATAAATAAATGTTATCAGAATACTGAGTGAATAATGTGATTCCATGTGAACCTTTATCATTAAGCAAATTCGTTACTCCTTTCTTCCTATCATTCCTCCCTCAGGAAGGCTTAGAATCACACTAAGTCATGGCTTAAGTAAGCCATTATGTCGTTAGATTCACAAAAGGCACTTCTCCAAAATCAGAACAATCACACATAGACCTAGAAGCAGAAAGAACATAATTGTATTTGAAAAAAAAAAATTCCCCTCTTCAGGTTGTCACTCCAATTAATTCCCTTATTTATATCATAGCTGAATCAATTAAATATGTGTAATCTGTATACTATTAAGGGATTTCTACTGATTTCTGACCATCCCTCATGAAAATAAAACAGCAGATGTCTTAAGAAAACAAACTCGTTGAAAATCTGTTTTTTTTATTTTATTTTGCAGACTGCAGAAACAGCGATGTGGGGAAAAATATTCCAGATTGTTTTGGTAAGTTGAGGTCTCCGCGGTCTAAAAACAGTAGCATATTTATTAGTCTACTAAATGTTTCATCAACAATGACAAATGAGTATTATCTATCAAATTCAGCTTGATTCCTAAGTAGTTCTTAAATTCTTCTTTTTCTTCTGAAGCTGGCCACCTGGGCTTGAATCAAGGAGTCCAGAAATAGGACACAGTGAGGACTGGAATGCAAGAGTAGCACAACTTACTAAGAAAAGTGTACAAAGATGAGGGATCAAAGTATTTTCCAAAGCATTAGAAGGCAAGGCAAGAAATAATGGATAGAAACTAACCAAGGAGAGAAGCAACCGAGAAATAAGGAACAATTTCCTAAGGGTGAAAGCAATCAACCAATTGAATAGCTTGCCTTCAGAAGTTGTTGGTGCTCCATCACTGGAGGCTTTCAAAAAAAGACTAGACAACCATTTGTCTGAAATAGTATAGGGTTTCTTGCTCAAGCAGGGAGTTGGACTAGAAGACCTCCGAGGTCTCTTCTAACTCTATTAATCTATATTCTAACTAAGATCTGAAGGTAATGAAGATTCCTTTTAACCAGCGCCTGAAACAGTCTGGCCAGTTTGAATATGGAAGTCTTAGACTAGCCACTGGGTCCTTTGATTTGAACTTTGTTGTACTTTTCACCCTAACTTTAGGTGTTGTCCAAATCTGATGTGTGTGTGTGTGTTTAATCAGACGGGGAACAGAGCAATGGCTGAATACCTGGTAGTTTAAGAAGACAGTTCCACATATATCTTTTGAGATCTTGAGTTTCTGAGTTTCCTTGTCAAAAATAAATGTGATTAAAAACCTGTATGTAATAATTGGAGAACAAGTTTAGTGTAATGGTTAAAGGCATCAGGCTAGAAAGCCAGTAATTGAGAGTTCTAGCATGAAGCCAACTGGCTGGTCTTGGACCAGTCTCTCTCAGCTCTAAGAGGAAAAAGGCAATGGTGAATCACTTCTGCCAAGGGAAACTGCAGAAACTTCTTCTGGCAATTGACAAGGGTAACACTGACTTGAAGGCACTCACTTACACACACACACACACACACACACTTTCACACACAGAAAGTAATTATTACAAAATGCATATGATTTCTAGTGCTTTACTTAATTTGACCACTAAGGGACTTACTTCCAATTGGACATCTGCAGTCTGAGACATTTCATCTTGGGATTCTTTAAGAATTGACACTTGGTACTACAATTTTACTTATATTTACTCCAGATGAATTTGTATAAGATTCTACACTAGTGATGTCCAACCTTGGCAACTTTAAGACTTGTGGACTTCAACTCCAAGAATTCCTCAGCCAGCTGGACACCCCTGTTCTACACTAATATTCAATAATTATTCAAATCAAATTTCCTACACAAATGACACTAATATTCCAAATAAGTAACCTAAGAAGTTTGTCTGTAAGAGATATGTGTAATTTCACAATCATGCCTACCATCCCTGTTCTATTGTCCCCATTTATTCATACTTATTTCCTATATTCTTACTCATGTTTATACATATTCCTATTATCTTGTAAGCGATTGACAAATCAAATAAAAATAAAATAAAATAAAATTTAAACTACAATTTTAGCTGCCAAAAATAAAAACATAAAACAGTACATTACAGTTTTTTCTTTGTTGTAAGTTTCAGTGAGCATAATGGCTTATAATGTGGACAGAACAAGAAAAATCATTTCAGTGAATATTTCAGATGTCCAAAACACAGACTGTTATGTTCGTTTATGTCATCAAAGATTTGTATGTGAAGATGTGGGGCCTGTTACTTTGGTAAGTACTTAAAAAAAAGTTGAAAATGTTTTATGAAATTAATTCAGCTAGCAAAAAAGTATAGTACTTTTTACCTTACTGAAGGCATTTAAAGGGTAACATAATTCCATGGAAATTCTAAGAATAATAGAAATATTTTTTAAAAAATTATTATTTTCCCCTTTTTCCTAACATCTGCACCATTCTTCCTTCCATTCTTTTCTCTTTTTCTTATCCCATTCCCTCAAGTATTTGAAGATATCTAATTGTGAGAAGTTAAATGAACAGAAGTTTTAAGGATTTCTAAATGCAAATGATAAGATTTGGACTTGTTTTCACTATTAAAGTGTTTATAGAAAGAGAATACCAGTTTATGAATATATATATATATCTCCACACCACAAGCCAGGCAAACACCTGGGCACAAACAGACTCTCACTGATACCTCCAGCTCAAACACACCCCAACCAGGCACCCAGATGAAACCTAGCTTCCTAACTAATGATAGCTGTCCATTTACCCGGAGCCAAGCACTAAAAGCCTCCAATAAGGAAACACAATGTTGCCAGCCAATCAAGACAAAAAAAAGCTACAAAACAGACAGAAGATATTAGAAACACCAATCAAGCAGAACACAGCAAACTCCGAGACTAATGAACACAGACCAAGACTCCCAACCAATCAGGATGAAGAAAAAACCATTCTGGCACAGCAGTAGGCTAGCACCAAATTTAAAGCAGAAATGGCTGTGAAAGTCTGACTCACAAACACAATACACAAGCCTGATGATGGCAGATGAGATTCTGCCAAAACCTTGCTACAACTTTAAAAGCACAACTATAATGACGTGAGAAAATACCCAAACAAAGCTGAATACAATATGTATGTGTGTGTGTGTGTGTGTGTGTATGTATGTATGTATGTATGTATGTATGTATGTATGTATGTATGTATGTATGGTATTCAGCTTTGTTCGGGTAATTTCCCACATCATTATAGTTGTGCTTTTAAAGTTGTAGCAACGTTTCAGCAGAATCTCATCTGCCATCATCAGGCTTCTGTATTGTGTTCATCTGTTGCTACAACTTTAAAAGCACAACTATAATGACGTGGGAAAATACCCGAACAAAGCTGAATACCATACATGTAAGTACCCACAAAAACTTAAGAATAGATAGATAAATAGATAGATAGATAGACAGAGAGATAGATAGATAGGATATAATAGGAACAGTTGGAGTTGAGTGGGATGCAAATTTGATAAATAAATTTGGTGTGGGAGGGAAAAGAAAACAAAGACACATAGACATAATTCCTAATGTGATCTGGATCCTGTTGCTATGTTGGTAAATTGTCTTTGCTAATTATTATGAATAAAAAAAATCTATAAGAAGCTGTATTTAGTTCTATGTAACCAATGGTTAATGACTAAAGCTTATTGTGGAAATAGGAAGTTTTAACTGAGAAAAAGATAGAATAATAAATGACAAGAAAAGAGGTACATACAGTTATTCATGATACTGGCATATTATAGAGGGAAAATACTGGGCATCTTGACTAGTGAAAATGTTAGTGAACAGCCAATGCAACACACACAGAAGGAAAACAACCACAATACACCTAACTGATCTTTCCCCTTACAATAGAAATGTTGAAGATTTAATAGCTGACCAGCTGCTGTAAGGCAGTAAACCAAGATTATGAATTGAGAATGAGTCAGCAGGTTACTGCCACTTTAAGAAGCTGTCTATGTAAGGGAGGCCATGTGAGGGCATTTCTCTCTCCTCCTGTTCTATCTCCATTGTTGTTCTCCATGTAGAGTTGAAGATTGATTGATTACCTGGTATTTGGCTAACACCTGTATGTATAGCGTGGTATTTGCCTAATACCTATATATAGTAGTCTTGTATATAAACCACTATTAAAAGACAAAGCCTCTGTGTCCTGTGTTTTGCTCCTGGGTTGTCTCACAATAGTCGTCATGCTGTAAACACTCTGACAGAAACTTTTCTCAAAGTCAGCAGGAAACTCTTTTTCCATTATTGCCTCTTGTATTTCCTTCCTTCTCACTGAAAAGGATTTCTACATAAATCTTGTTTTCTCAACCAGATCTTTGATTGAGACCTTCAGCCTTTTGATCCTGTTCGAGAGGAAGCTTAACTTTTTTGAGACTGTGCAATTAAGAACTTCCAACAATTTCTGACTTCTTCCTCCAATAATGTCTTTGTGTTCTGCTTATGGATTTCCAATATATATCCCTGTAGTCAATGATGGACTAGATACCCCTTAGGGGTCATTAGTAGATTTCTTGGCATATTCTTATGTCAGTAAATATTAGACTGACTCCTGTTAATTTTGGATCATGTTATTTATCTGCGTTTAATGTTTGAACTAAAGCTAAAGAAAGATAATGCAAAGACATGTAACTATAATTGTTGGAAAGCCAAGATGGATAAAACTTTTAAGGTCTGAGCATTTTATTTGGAAGGGAAGCTGAGGGGTGTAACTGGGATTCAAAAATCTAAAGTCTTTTAATCTTTTTAAAAGGACTAGGGTTTTTCTCCATCTCTTTTGAGTAGATAGTTGTCTTTGGCACAACTGCAAAAGCATTTTCTCTCTTCCCAAGTAATCAGTGCACTCTAAACATATACATGGAATTACTTTGAATAAGTCAAAAGGCAACTTTAATTCTACCATGATCCTGGAACAATCCATAAATAACTGCAAAGTTTTGGAATATTAAAGCTTAAAGTGCTGAAGAAATCATCTTGCACCAGCTTGAAGTGGAACAGCAAAATGCCTGGATGATATTTGTATAGATACATACATCTTTCTGCATCTCTTCTGTCTGTGCAAAAATGTTTGACCTATCACCTGCTGTTTTATAATTTCAGATTCAGGGAAAAGACTTGACAAAATCTGCTTCTTTGCAATACACTCAACTGCTGCCTTGTCTCTGTATTGAGGTAAATGTTTCCATATAAATTGATGTACAAGCTAGCTCAATATATAGGAATCTTTCAAATACCCATTAACAGCTGTCTATGGGATTGGATCAACATACAAAAAAATCAGCTGGTATTTTGATTATGCCATTGTGGCCACCATCTTGACAGTTTTGAGCACACCCTACAGACAGCTCTGAGATCATGACTTAGGGGAGAGGGCTAATCCTAAATGGAAACTTCCCACCCATGACACACAGATAACAAAAATATCAAAATGGTTTGCATTAGTATTACATCCAGTTTTCAATATTTAATCATTACAAAAAAAAAATAATGACATTCATTTTATTTAGATCTTTCCAGAGAAGAACTGAGAGTTTTATTTTTGGTGCATTCTTTTCTATTATACATTTATGTTATTTGGATTACTCCATAAGACACTTTAGGAGAAAGAGCACATAGAAAGTGTTATACAGGCAATACTTAATTGAAAAGCAACGTAAAACTTACAGTATTTGAACTAATGGATGCATATTTGGATTACAGGTATGGCCGGCAATTTTGGATGCACGAAGAATGCAGTTGTGCCCATTCAAAAATGGCAAGTGAAATGTGCTTCTTTGCTTTTTCTGAGTAATTCTGATTATGTAGTTTCAGAAACATAACGGGTGGGAAGAATAATGTCACATGTAGCCTCCCCCAATAATCTTTCACTTGAGTCATTTGAGTGGGTAGCATACACAAATTGTAGAGTAAACAACCCAATACATAAAGCTGACTTCTTTTCTACAGATGTGTTCCTACATTTGCTTGTTTATAAAAATTTTGGAGTGAGCTCTATAACAACAAGCAGAACCTGACTGGTTTTTTTATTTTTTTAATAATGGGAATGATTGCAAAAATCTCAGTATTTTGGTTGCTATTACAAAACAGGCACATAACATTCACTTATCATTCTGATCTAATTGTAGGATGACCATGGCTTCAGGTCAAATGACAGAATAGGCCATATTAGTGTGATACCATAGGCCATGTAACATTGATAGATAGATAGATAGATAGATAGATAGATAGATAGATAGATAGATAGACAGAGATAGATTAGATGTAGATATATAGATATAGATATGTATGAAATAACTCAGTGTAACAACGCATTTTGAGGTTTATCCTCTTCACCTGTACCACTGAACAGAACCACAGAATATTAACTTGAAAAACAATAAAATTATTGGTAAAAAGCACCAGAAATTTTAAGTGGAACAGAAGAGGAAACAAGAAGGAATGACTAGTCTCTCTGTTCTGATGGTTTGTCCCAGGGGTGTGATTTTTATTTTATTTTATTTTTTATTTTATTTGTCGATTGCTAACAAGATAATAGGTATAAGTATAAACATAGTTATGAATACATGGCTACATATAAGAAAAATAACAGAAACAATAGGACAAGGACAGTAGGCACATTGGTGCGCTTATGCACGCCCCCTACAGGCCTCTTAGAAAGGGGGTGAGATCAATAGTAGACAGTCTAAGGTTAAGGTTTTTGGGGTTTGGGGAAGAAACCACAGAGTCAGGTAGAGTATTCCAGACATTGACCATTCTGTTGCTGAAGTCTTTCCTCCAATAAAGTTTGGTGTGGTTTAGCTTGAGTTTGTATCTATTGTTTTCTCATGTATTATTATGTTAAAGCTAAAGTATTAATTGACAGGTAGGACATTGCAATGTATGATTTTATATACTATACTTAGATCGGACCGAAGGCGGCGTAGTGCTAGGTTTTCTAGGTCTAGAATTTCAAGTCTGGTGACATAAGATATTCTGCAACAAGTAGAGGAGTGGAGAACTCTTCTTGTGAAATATTTCTGGATTTTCTCAACTGTTAATATCAGATATATAATGTGGGTTCCAGACTGATAAGCTGTATTCAAATATAGGTCTAGCAAATGTTTTATATGCTCTAGTTATGGTAGTAGTATATGATATTACCAGAGAAAAAGCTACGTAGGATTAGGTTAACAACTCTTAATGCCTTTTTGGCTATGTAGTTACAGTGGGCTCTAGCACTTAGATCATTTGAGATGAGTACTCCAAGGTCCTTGAGTTTGGATCATCAACAAGGTCTTGACTATCCAGTTATGCAGGTGTCCAGAGATACCATAAAATTTAGTTTTAGGAGTAGTTTGTCGTGTACCACTGAATCAAAGGCTTTACAGAAGTCTATGTAGATTGCGTCTATTGCTTTGCCCTGGTCAAGTTGTATAGTCCATATGTTTTTGCAGTGTAAGAGTTTCAGATTACAGGATAGTTATTTTCCTGAAACCAATTTTTTTTATTAGAGAGTAGGTTGTTTGTCTCTAAGTGGAAGATAATGGATTGATTAATGATTGATTCTACGACTTTACAGGTTACGAAGCATAAGGAGATTGGTCTGTAATATTCAACTAGTCTGGGGTCTTTCTTTTTGAAGATGGGGATGACCATGGCTTGTGACCACAGGTTTGGCGAGGATTTGGTCCTGAAAGATTTTTCAAAGATTATGCTTAGAGGTTCGGCTATGGCAGTGGGCAGCTTTTTTAAGTTGTAGGCACATATTCCATCCGGTCCAATAGATAGAGATGGTTTCAGATTGCGTAGTGCTTTTTCAACATTGTCTTCTGTAAAATCAATATGTATTAGATCATTGTAGTTGTCTGTGGTTCAACTAGGAAGTACTGAGCTTGATTCATCGCTGTTTACAAATACTGAGCCAAAGAATGTGTTAAAGAGGTTGGCTTTAATGGTGTCGTTGTTACAGTCTTTACCATTAGGTCCTTTCAGGGGTGGGATGGACCTTGAGTTTTTTAGTTTGTTGTTTACAAAATTGTAGAAAGCACGGTGGAATTGGTGGATAGAAGATTTAATGTGATAATTGGTGCATTCAATCTTTATCTGGTGGCATAAAATGATTCAAACAGTGTAACAACTGGTTCGGTGAGGACATGCATTGTGCAAGCATAGTGCATTTGTTACTGACCTTCTCCAGCAATCCCAGTGTGTTAAACAGTTGACTTGTGGCAATCTCCTGTGCCGTGCGAATCAGCTGGACTTGAAAAACAGGATATAAAGCACAGCCTAGAGCCCTGGCAGGCAGGTGAGCCCAACAACTGATCGTCTAAGCAAACCAAACCAGTTTGTTCCCAGCTGATCTTTGGAGCTACCGGTTCGCCCAAACTGTACTGAACTGGTAGAATCCCACCCGTGGTTTCTCCCCTCAGCCTAGCAGTACTATATCTGGTCTGTGAAAATCCTGATGACTACCAGATGGGAGCAAAGAGTTGCAAAATGATGCCTCTTGACTGCTCTCTTGTTGTCGTCAAGATTTATGCAGCACTTATATGATACACTCACTTCAGGCTACTTTTTTGCTCACCGGATTAAGAACAAAAATACTGATCTTGTTTACCTTTCAAAAAAGCAAAGCAATAAGAATGAACTATTTCAAAAACAAAGTGTTTTGGGGAATTGAACGCAGGCCTTAAGAGAGGCAGAATGAAGAAGTATCATCATGGATGCTAAGTAAGAAATAGCAGCAAGTGTTGAAAGGGTCCACACAGGACAGGAGAATCTGGCTTTTCTCTAGGGGCAACTTCTGCATCCTCAGCTGACACTTGCAGTATCTGCAAGGTTCTTCCAACTCTTAGAAACATCATATGAGGCTGTGGAACACTGTGAAGTGCTTTGTTGTCACAAATCAAAGCTACTGTGCCCATGATGCAAACTATTGTTTGCATGTTCGACTGTTGAGCAGATGCTTAAGAAAACATTTAGGGCATATTGTAATTTATGGAGTCTCACCAAAGCCAGTGAAGTGATGTCATCTGAACTTCTTTATGATGTGGTTTCTCTATTTGCCAGATCAACTCCACTTGCATTGGTGATAAAGATGCTGGTTATTATTGTTAAAGCCCTAAATGGTTCAGGTGAAGAAGTGGTATTCAGTTGACTTTAATCAAATCTTATGGATAGAAAAGTAAATAAAAAAACAGAAAAAGAGAGAGGACATTCTATAACTTTATAAAGATCATACCTTCTAGCAAAATGAATGAATTCAGCAAGATTATTTGATATGGGTTTCAAACTATTATTAAAAAGGGATATTTTTCTGGCAAATCTATTGAAATTATAAATATAATCTCTCAGACTGCAATCCACTTCAAGGATTTTTATCTTTCCTGGCTCAGTGAATACTGTGCAGTTAAGTTGAGATTTCACCTGCAAAGGTGTGACTGGTAGAATTTCCTTTGAACTCCATAATTCAGAATGAATTTCTTACTCTTTACTCTAAAATTGAACCATAATAGAGAGGCTAGCTTGTTCTCATTAAGATTAAATTGCAAGTTCTACCTCCGCTATCAAACAAGATCTGACAAGCAAAGTTTCCGATTTGTGGATGTTTCTATTTATTGTATGTTCAAGCAACCATGAATTTTGGTTGGATATTACTCCAACTAGCAGAGAGGAGTGGAGATTAAGCAGGCAAGGAAACAGATGTGCAGAGGGACAAGGGCGGGAATGTACCTTAACATCCATCTCCCTTTTTTACCTTCTTGAACCTGGGCTAAATGTTTGCAGAAGACTGATAATGATGGGCAGCCTCATTCTAGTGTTATACTGTATTACAAATACTTCCTTATTAATTTTCTGTGGTTGCTTATTGATTTTCTGTGGTTGATTCTCCCACTTGGCATCCTAGTACAGTACTTCAGCTCCCTTGACACTTGACCATTGGAGAGAAATGCGTTCATAGCATGAAGTGTGAGATTTAAAGAGGGGGAAGAAATGTCAATTACATGAATTCAAACCGCCACACAGAAGAAAACTCTGACCTATGTTTTTGTAGCACAAGTGATGAGTCCTGGGAGTAACAAGTACAGTTTTTTCTTTACAGTTCAAGAGTTAACTAGGTTCATGCTTCACACAGTTCAGATCAGGATTTTCTCTCATCTTTGGTAGAAAAATCTAAAAGGGTACTAGATAGCAACAAAGATATAGAAAACTCTTGATTATTTGATGAAGAAATTGGGATTTTAAAAAACTCAGATATGGTAACTATCAGGTTTCCAAGTGATGAATTCCATCTAAAAAGAAAACCAAAGTCCATCTTCCAAAACAAATTCTTTTATTTAGGAAAGCATCAAATTGACCCAACCCAGAATTACCCCACAATATTAAAAGTTAGAAGCAACCCCCAAAAGTCATTCTCCCATAGAAGTAATTCAACGTTGCTTAATGTCATAAATCTCCACCTCAAGGGGGCCTAAGCACAGACAATTCAGTTCCCACGGGAAAGAGAATCACCAAGCCAAAACAACTCTATCTCCACTTCTCCCCCCTTAGGAATGGGGCAAGCCCTAACTCTTCCCCCCATGACTGCCACGGAGAAAGTAAGAAAAAGAATATATGTTATGCCTAACTAAAATGGCTACACATATGTCAATTTCGGGCTTGACAGTAACCCAATGAAGCCACAACTCTCTCCATCTTAAATTAGCCCACATGATAGGCATTTAGTATAGCCATATTTGGGGGAAATGATTCAGATCAGCATACTGAATGATAGAGGAACTCATATTTATATGTCTTTGTTTTCTTCATCTCTTTGTCTTAGATACTAAGTCCCTGTGGGATAATATTGTTTATCAAGCTGCCACACAAACACTGACTTGGGAATCTGCCTGTCCTCTTCATGTTACTGTCAGCCTTTGTCAATTGATGAAGATTAATGATCAGTGTGTTGATCTAGAGGGTACTGTCAACATTGCTATAGAGAAAGTAAGTAATAATAATAAAAAGAAAATGTTCACTTTATAAGAGGCAGGGTTATTGCCCAGATCTTTTCACACTATTGTACACTATTTCACACTATTTCACACTATAACTTCATTTAGTTCAACGGAATCATTATAGCCAGATTTATTAAAACATATTTTATACTCCTCAGGTTCCTATAATGAAGCCTTATAAAGTGCTCAACAGCCCATGCAAATAAAATCAGAAGACCATTTATGCCTTTTCCCCCCTGATATCTGACTCACTTATAAAGGCCAAAAATGCACATTCCAATCCAACTTTCTCCAAGCTGAAAGGGGAGGAAAAAGGGGAGGTTGCTCTAGGTTGTAAATACAGTTCGTTCCCTTTGACATATCTCCCACTTTTCTAAAATTTGAATCACACCGATGTCCTATTGTAAACATAGAAGACACTGCTTCAATATTCTTTGACATGCATCTGAATCAAGACACACTTATATCCAATGCTAATCCTCTTTCACAAAACTGGCACTAATGAAAGCAATTGCCAAAGATTTTGAATTAGTGTGAACTGCATGCAGACACAGATTTATAATGTAGATGCTTATCTGCATACATCAATAATAGAGAAGGTTTTCACAACTACATAATAGACTCTTTGTACAGTTAACTAACCATGTTTATTATGAGTTTTGGAGTGGGTGAGTCAAGATAGAGGATATATGGATCTCTGGAATCCATTGATTTTCATTCAGTTGATTTTTTAAAATGACAACTGCATGGTAATGAAAGAACTATCACACACTATTAAGAGCACAAAGTAACCCAAAACATTTTCCTCCTCCATCACTTTTTAAAAAGGTATCAGATGTTCACAAGAATTCTAGCTCTCCACAAATACTACTTCATATCATTGCTTCATAAAGACCTGTTTGACTATATGGAAACATGTATTTCTTGAGTTTGAAGAGGAAGTTCATTTTGGCTTGCCTCATCACGTTGCAGAAATAAAAAGGCTATTTTTTGCAGCAATTCTGGGCTCTCCAACTCATGCTTCCTCTTATATCAATGCCAGAAATAGGATAATATATAAGGGCTTTCAAGGAAGTGATGAGACAGAGAAGTCCATTCTATGCATGAATGTGCATCATTTAAAAAATGATACACCCCCGTCCCACTGCGTGAATAGTTAGCAAAGTAAATAAAACACTTCTCCTTTATATCCAGTAACTTTTAAAATATCTTACAGGGAAATCAAGAAAAGCAGAGTTCCATTTTTGACTAGTATTTATTTCATTATGGGCTCCATTGGTAAGCTCATTGTAAAGTTTGTACCCAATAGAATCCATACTGCAATAATTATGCATTCCTAGTCAATGGAGGATATTTTTTATACCTTTTTGGTGCATCAATGATATAACAAATGTCTTTTATTTCAAATTTCAACCACTTATTATAAAAAAGTTCCCAATGGGCAAAGAGACTAATTAATAGTGTTATGGTCTATTTTTGGGGTGCTTACTCATTTGAGCTTTTATTTTATTTATTAAAGAGATTTATATGACCAGCAAAACCACACATAATGATTCTAGGTGGTATATAACAATAAAACAGGACTATTCAATCCTACCCCTGGTTCCTTCTCCTTCATAGCAGAAACAAACACAATCAAACAACTCACTTGATCAGCTCCATATCAATCTGGGTCTATAAGATTATTGACAGAACCATGTCTTTGGAGTCTTACTGAAAAGTAGCAAGGTGGGGGCGAATCTTATTGCTGGGGGAATAAGAGAGGGAGCTACTACAAAGGAGGCCTTTTCTCTTAGTTCCACCAGATTTATTTCCTTAATAGATGAGATGTTCAACAGTCTCTGTCTTCCTATTCTAGTGATAGTAGAAGTAACTGGAGAGAAGTGATTCTTCAAATAATCTGACCACAAGCCATATAGAACTTTCAAAAGCTTTAAAGTTTTGATTTGAGCCAACTAAAATTTCTGGGTACTCTTTAAGAGCATCCCAATGTAGAACATATCACAACAGTTGAAATAGAAATTGACTATGGCATGGGTGACTGTTACTCAAACAGGTTATGAATGGTCTTCTGTTAAGGATGCCATAATTAAAATCCTCTGTTAGGAAAGCACTGTCAGAAATTAAATCATGATGACAGGCTTATTGTCAAGCAAGATATAGGGGTATTATGTAGATTTTTCAAAACCAATTAAGAACCAAAACCAAAATTTATTTAATAGTGAATTCAACAAGGTCAAGAACTTCCTTTTTCTAGAGGGCTAACCACCCCTTTTGTAGATGAAATTGATTCTAATATACAGCATCCTACTGCTCATTGTTAATACTCTTTTGAGATAGTCCCATCCCTTTCTTAGCCCCAGAGATTTTTTTTACAATTCCTGCTATTAGCAGAGATTAGATCAGACAGCCTTCAAAAATCTAACATTCTCGTCCAAGTACAGAATAGTTTTAATGTACAGGGAGGAGTTATGAAGACAAATGCAGTTATGGAGACAAATAGGGTCAGTGGAGGTTGATTTCCCCCTTTTTTACTCCAATTACATTCATTGTACATGACATATCATTAAAATTTCATAGAATGTTCTTGTTTGGCTGCTTTTCTTTTCAGGATTGGCTAACAATCTAATAATCTTTTCTCAATCAGGTGAAATATTCCCGAGTTGATACACATCCAAACCTTTGCATCAAGGTATATCAAGATCCAATTGTCATGTCTAAGTTAGAGGTTATGACCCTTATTCTGGTTTATGGCCTCAATATAGATTTGATTTGATTTGACAGTAATGACCTTTTTTAGTGATATGTCTTTTTGAAGCAAATGTCAGTTTCAGAAGAAGAATTTATCTTAGCCATATAGCAGGGTGGAAAAGAATTTTACAGCTCCTTCCCATCCTTTGCCAGTCCATTTCAATAGCTAATGCTGCGTGAACTGCACAAAAGTATGATAAATATAAAATGAACCATCTATATGTTGACCTTAAATATTATCACCTTTCAGAGACAATTTGGAAGAAAGAAGCAGGACTAATAATGTCAACTCTTTTGTTGGCCCAGATTGCTAACTGTAGATACAAAATTATGATGGAAAGAGGTATCCAACAGTATGGTCTGGATCACCTATTGTTGCAAACAATGATTGATTTATTGAATAAACCACAGTTGGTTCACGCAATACATTGATCTGTAAACCATAGCTTTAAAGGGCAATGGCTAATTTATATCAAATTCATACTACTCAAATAATTTTGAATAATTTTGCATAGCATGATTGATAAATCCAGATCATGTTGTCAAAAAGCTATAGATATGGTAATGAATTGACATGCAGTAGATCATAAATTAGAATATGATGGAAATTATAAATTATTGTTACAAGTCCATTATTCCTACTATCCTTCATTAAAATATCAAGGAAGAGTTTCATAGTTTAATTCTATGGACATTTGTTTAAAAGTTTATCTGATTGGTTTTAGTGGGCTTACTATTTAGGATGCAGTCATAGCTGCTCTATTATTTGTTTGGTCTTATTAACCCTATAAGCAACATTGTCATTCTGCCTGATAGGAGAATTTCTCCAGAGCATTCAATATATTGCTTCAGTTTATTGCAATAGAAAATTCAAGCTGGATAACACAAATTAAATGTTAATTTCTTTTAAACCCTTTTTAGTTTGCAACTGACCAAAATGTCTGGGTTAAATGCCCATTCAATCATGGACACTTTCAAGGTAAAATATCAATTGTAATGTAATCAATGTAATTCTTTTCTTACATTCACAATAGATTAAATGATTAACAATAATAAGGCATATAGAAATAGTTTGGTCAATACATATCATAACATGTAATTGATTTCATTATTATCATTTGAACTTGAAGAGTTTTAAATAAGGTGTGAACGTATCTTTTGATTTGTGATATTTTTGTGATAGAATGTTGTCTGGATTCCCAGGAGGAAGGGAGTGCATTTCAGAGGAGCAAGAGACAACACAGTTTAGAGTGTGGGAGAAAGAAAGTGAAGATAGGTCCTCCCTAATAGTTCCCACAGTATATGTTTTATGGTACAAATGTATTTCATGGCTTTGGAACAGAGTGATTTTTGTTCATATGTAGTGTGTATAGTGTTTATTTCTTTAGAATAAATCAAACATTTCCAAAGCTATAGGGATGCTCATTAAAATGCAACTTTTGACTTGTATGTCATCATCTACTAATTATATTAGCTTCTGACTTTCATCATATTCCAATAAAATTTCTATACAGAATTTCTATCGCCAAAACTGCAGTAAAATATTAAGTGTATTTCAATCAATTCAGTAAAGTCTTAATTTCAGTGAAAAGAAGTTTAATATGTGTTTATGAATCCCTTGACCCTCTCTGTCTTTTTTTTAAAGATAGGATGTCCTTATAAGGAAATCAGACAGGGCTCATCCATTGCCAACATAAGAAAGCATAACATACAGTTAATTTAATTGATAGGTTTTTCAACAGAATGTTCCTCATATAAAGAATACTTTAATACAAATAGCTTTTTATGATTAAAATTATAAACACAGATCCACTGAAAGATAGGGATCACTTAATAGGCATTTAAACCCCTACCTACTTATCTGCTAATTCTGTATACTAAATAGTTGAAGGAGATATCTAGAAACTTCAGGTGAGTGTCACCCCCAAAGATCATCTCATTCATATGACATCAGAGTTATTTGTAAAAGATTGATTCATGCACATCTCTGTTCCATAAGCTCTCTCCAAAAACCAATTATGATTCAGTTTTTCATTCTAATAGAAATCATCTGTACATTGACTATGTCAGACCGGTGCTGATTGTCTATTAATCATTCAGATCAAGATGGAATCTGCAATTTAGGCAGGCTTAGATTAATATTTTCCAGGAACTCCCTTATTCCTTTCACATGTTCAGTATATTTAAATATGAGTATAAATTGCTAATTAAGACTTGTGAGTTTAACTTAATCTGGGGTGACATGAATTAAAGTGCATGAAAGCACGACATCCCTGCTACAATCTTTGTAGCAGAGCTAGTATTTGTTGAAAACTTTGTTAAGGTTTTCCAGTTTTATTCTGATTGTTTGTTTAGTATGCTCCAGAAGGAATGAACTTTGATATTTTTTCCCCAATAGCTTTCTAAGGATCACATGGCCATTTTACAGAATTCTGTAAAATGCCAAATTAGACATTTTACAGAATACAGAATAACCGAGTTGGAAGGGATGTTGGAGATCTTTCTTGTCCAACCTACTTCTCAAGCAGAAGACCCTATACCATTTCAAACAAGCAGCTGTTCAATCTCTTCTTAAAAGCCTCTAGTGATGAGCACCCACAACTTCAGAATGTTCTCATTGGCTGTTCTCATTGCTTAATTGTTCTCACTGTGAGGAAATTTCTCCTTAGTTCTAAGTTGCTTATTTTGATTAAGTTTCCACCCATTCTTTGTTGTCTTGCCTTCTGGTGCTTTGGAAAATAGATTGACCCCCTCTTCTTTGTGGCAGCCTCAAATATTGGAATATTGCTATCCTTTTACTAGTTCTTCTTCTAGACTAGACATGCCTAATTCCTGCAACCAAAATGGTTGCTAACAGGTTTGAATTAAATTGAATTGATGAAAGTGGAAGGTTTTGAATGCAGATTTTAGAAGTAGCATAAGACTCATGGAACGGAGGATGTCTTTGGAGCTCACTTCAAAATTCCTTCATGGAATATGATTTCACCATAATATTATAAAAATGTAAAAATATTATGACTGTATGAAACATTTTTTGAAAAGAATGTTTACTGTAATGTTACGAGAATGCAGTTTATTATCATTTGTAAGCATCAGGATGGAATAAACATCCACTGTGGTGTACATATTAGTGAGTTAGACGAATTCAAGGAGACTGAGGTTCAACTGGAAATTCAGTGGATGATCTGGTCTGATTACTCTTTCTAAGCTCAATCAATCAGTATAATAATAAGGTTAATTATGTTAACTGAAATATTATTAATCCAGTTAGGATTACATACCATTTCGATTGGTTTCTTTCCGAGGTGGTATTCAGCATGTTCTGACCAGTTCTGGAGAACTGGTAGTGGAAATTTTGAGTAGTTTAGAATACCACCTCTGACGGGCCCCACCCCCGTCTATTCTCTGCCTTCCAAGTCCCAGCTGATCGGCTGGGTCTTCTTTTGTTGCCCTGTACAGGAGAAGGGAGCTGGAAAGCAGATTAGTGGGGTGGGGAGAGAATATGGATTTTACAGTATCTTTCCCCTGGACTGAGGTAGGAATAGAGATTTTACAGTATCCTTCCACTGCCATGCCCACCAAGCCATTCCACGTCCACCAAGCCATGTCCACAGAACTGGTAGTAAAAGAATTTGAATCCCACCATTGGTTTCTTTCTGTTTTCAGCTTGGAAAATGCAACTTACTGTGATGGGACAACAAAGAGAAGTTTCTTTCACATCATATTTTGAAGCAGAGTTTTCAGTACTTGTATGTAACAGGACCAACTTGCACTCATGCAACTCTACTGAAAGCCCCAAAGCCCTTTCATTGGTTAGTGCAACTTTTTCATGTTTTAAAGGTGCTTAAGGAAATCCAACATGAAGGAAATAGGCCTGCCAAATTCATTTCAGTTAAAATCACTAAGAAGCATGCAATGCATGAGAAACATCTATGTTAGAAAGGGCTATATATCTATATGCCCACTTACCATGGTCACAATCATTCACACATATGAACATAAGTTCTTAATGCTGCAATATGTTTAAATCATACGAACAACTACATGTAGCTGGACTGTACCTATGATGGAATGTAGTGAGGAAGTGGAATCCTAGGAGGGAGGTGATGTACTACATAAGTGTAAGACAGCCCCTTCCTAATAGTTCACAACAGAGGTGATATTCAGCAGGTTCTGACCAATTCTGGAGAACTAGTAGCTGAAATTTTAAGTAGTTCAGAGAACCAGCAAAAATTATCTCTGACTGGAGATTTTACCTTCCCCTGCCACGCCCACCAAGCCATGCCCACAGAACCAGTAGTAAAAATTTTTTGAATCCCACCACTGGTTCACAGCATATATTGTGGATGCAGATAGTAGAGCTGTCAGTCTGGCAATATTGTGTGTCTTTATGTGTGAAACAATAAACACTCAGCTCAGAAGAATTATCACATGACATGGTCTGGGTTAGGGTCAGGGTTAGGGTCAGTAGGCAAGGGATTTACTCTTTAGACATATATTTTGAAAAATCCTAAAAAGTTTTTTAGAGCTATACTGGGAAATGAAGATTTGAAGACAAAGTTCCAATACTGATGTTTACATCTCCCCTCCTTCCAAATTTTCTCATAGTAATTTCACAGTCAGCAATTGTGGCTGACCTAAAAACTTATTTCTTAGAGTTGAGGGAATTTTATTTTATTTTATTTAAAAAAAAAAACAATCATATTTTTTTTTCAATGCTTCCAGAGATTATTACATCTAGATTTTCAGTGTACAATGCAATATTGTATAATGAATATGCAATATTGTATAGTTTTAAAATGAAATATTTATTAAAGGATTGACTGCCAAACTCTTAAGTCGAGACTGATTTGAATAAATTGGAAATCCCCTCCTTGCTTTTATATCAGAGACCAAGCAGAGAGAGAGTATTATTTTTAGGGATTTGGGGGTGGGGTGGGTGTCAAATAATTGTAAGTCAATAGTTTCTTTGGGGGAGTATGTAGAGTATACTGTATTTTCTCTCTCTGTCTGCCTCCCTTCCTCTCTTTATTTCATATCTTGGAAATCAATTGTCTATTGACTAGCATCTATGTTTTGTATGATATTAACAAATGGCAATTTCAGAAATTCCAATATGATTTTCAGAGTTTGAGAAAATAAGACATATCCCCATGTATCCCCAAATGTTAAACCAATAAACAAGCATCATCAGATGACTACCATAGCATAGCAAGTGACTTGATGAACATGTCAGGAGCATAATAGAGGAAAGCTATTATGTTTTGTGAAACCAAAGAATGAGTGACAGGCAACAGTTCAAAAAGGTTATACGGCTTTATTTTCTTGAAGTTAACTTGGTTCTGACTTGTATTTTTCAGGATGGATTAAGTTTACCATCTGTCAACATTTCAGGGAAACCATGTGGCTCAAATGTCTGCATTAAGGTATATATTTTGATATTAAGCTCTCTTATTGATTGGCATGCAATTAACAACTAAAGTGTGTGTGTGTGTGTGTGTGTGTGTGTGTGTGAAATACATAAAAGATAAAAATCACAACATCTCACCTTAAAATACAATGACATTAACAATCTGGGAAGTGATCCAACATTTTAAATTATGCAAAGCAGCTATCGCTAGCTGACAGAGATCATATTTTCAAATTTTTCTCAGAAGATGATCTGGATTCAGTCCCTGCTTTATTTGGAAGTGAAATTCCTAAGATGTGGAGAAAGCAGAGCCCAAATAGTGGCCAAATGCATCAGCTGCCAATAAAGATAGGAGCAACATCATAGCTGGGCAAGATGGGAAAAGCCTTGGTACCCTGAAGACCATGAACTGCGGGCAATCACAGCATAAGTAGCAACAAATCCAGCAGCAGACCAGTTTCTTGCATTTTTAATGGCCAACTGAGGCCAAGAGCATGCAAATAAAGCAGTATTAATAAACACACCTCTATAAATCAGCCAGCTAAATGCAAACATTAGGAGCAGTAATTTACTTTCCAGGCAGGATTTCTTCCTCCTACTTTTAGATTTGGGGTATATAATCTAATGGCCAAAGCATCCATATTGTCAGTGTGTATTTTGCTGCCTTGGAGCATAGCTCATCCTGCACGATCTTGCACCATTATTCTTGAGTGTGTATTGGTAAGGATCCTGAAAGTGGAGTTGCAAGTGGAGTTACTCAAATGCCTTTTAATTTGCTAAGCTTGGGTGTTTCCAATTTTTCTGGCACATTTCTGTTCAACTAGGAGCACCAAGAAGCCTTTCAAGTGATCTTCTGATATGGTATTTTGCTTCAAAGTATTCTTTATAAGTTCAGGTTTATTATTTCTCTGCATTGTCACAAGTTTAAAAAACTTTAAAAGTTTAAAACACAAGTTTTATCATTGTCACAAGTTTAAAAAAAAACAACAGAAAGGTATTGCTGATGCAGTGAACTTGAGAGAGTATTTTTCTCTCCAAAGAATTTTGACCTCTTCCATTTGGTTGATTATCTTTATTTTTTTAAAACAACAACAGATTTCAGCAGTGAGTTGAATGACAATAATTGCTCTGGAAATGGGTTTGATAAGCCTCTTGTTTGATCAGAAGTTCTCCACACAGATCCTCATCAATTGCCAACATAAGGCTTCACAATAACTTTGCTGCCAGCTAGTGTGATCACCAGGATTGTTGCAGTGCAGAAATAGAGTAGCCTTTGAGCCAGTCACTCTTTCTTAGCCCTTGGAAGGAGGCAAGGGCAAGATACTTTTGAAAATGCTGTCAAAAAAACTTCAGGGGAAATCACCAGTGGTCAGGAATGACATGAAGACAGAAATATACTGCATATACCGAATGAGAAGATATTCTTTCTTTGCATTCTCTGAACTTCTTTCAAAATAGGTAAATCCTATCTTGAGAACAGCATTCTCAGCCATGGTAGTTTGAAAATGTATGGGTTTCAACTCCAAGAATTGGGGACATGGCTGGTGGGGAAATCTGAGAATTGAAACCCACATATCTTTAAGCTGCCAAGGTTGAGAAATAGTATTTTAGAAACTGTGCTGGCCAACTTGAATCTTTTTGAAGTAATTCCTATGATAACTCTCTCAGATTAGTTGCCTCATTATTCATGCTCACAAAATGCTGTTCTTTTTAATAAGGGAGAATATTTGTAGATCAGGATTGAAATGAAGGGTTAAGGTCCTTGGTGCTCTCTGACCTTGGTTGTTTTGTTTGAAGAAGTTTCATCACCCAAATTAAAAAACAATTTTTAAAAATCTTCCCTCATTTTGTACTTTATCTATATGCTAAAAAAACCCCCTGAGAATATATGTACTTGGATTTTACTGCATGTTATCTCTCATGATTATTTAGGAAAATGTTTTCTTTTCTTTTCTTTTTTTTAAACAAGGGATGGAGGACAGATGTGGACTATTCTGTTTCTTCATACATCTGTGATATACCCTGCAGTAAGTTTCAATAGAAAAAAGGCTACGTCATATGTGATAAGGCAAAACATCTAAAGGTTCCTAACATATGTGATTTGGGAAGCTGGCACACTACTAAGTGCTTCTCAACTTTGTCAATTTTAAGAGGTGTGGACATCTACTCTCAGAATCGCCCAGCCCCAACCCCATGGCTGGTTGAAGGATTTTAGGAGTTAAAATCCACACATCTTATAAAGTGACCAAATCTGGAGAGTTAGTTTTCAACCAGTTGTAGTGGGCAGTTGATTTACTTTGGCCTTTGTCAAGACTATTTGCCTCTTGAATATGAAAGGTTGTTCTGAGGACCCCATGAAGATGTCTCAATGAAGTGAAAACCTTTAACAAATACATATGGACTGTTGCTATCCTGGTGATAACTGCAAGAAGATAATATGCAGCTACCAAGATTACAGTCATGATGGCCATGGGAGGACAAACTAAGAGAAGATATTGACTTAACAAATAAAACCTCCAGACAATCTGACAATGAATGTGATGGCAGGCTAAAGATGAGAACTAGTTTGGTGTAGTGGTTAAGGCATCAAACTAAGATAGCCTGAGTTCTGCTCTCACTTTAGGCATAAGCTACATGTGTGACTTTAAGCCAGTCATTTTCTCAGCCCTAATCAGGAAGTAATGGTAAGCCAGTTTTGAAATCTTGCCAGGAAAAATACAGGATAGTGAAGGCAGTCAATCAGTAGGCAAAAAAAGGAAAAAAAGGTAAGGATTCTCAAGTTGATTATCTGTGAGATTCAGAGATGTCTGCCTTGAAAATAGCCTATGGTAAAGTACAGTATATAGTATGGTCAAATATGAGGTCTGGAAATGACCGCAGAAAATACTTTATGGCATTTTATATTACATCATAAAATGTCTCACAATAAAAATTTGCCAAATTTCAGTTCCATGGGAGTCAAGGCTGCTGTATTTTAGATGCACTGTGGAATAAGTTCATCCATTTGAGATACTGCACCTTAGTTCAAAAATTCTTGCCCTATGGTGCACCCACCATTTTGCACAGTTAAAGGTTATAGACAAATAGAAGAATTGTAATAGGATGTAGATGAAGCACAGTACTTTCAGGTTTCTCATTGTTCAACAAATTGTACTGAGGACAAAAGATACAGCAGTATTTTGGGAGCGTGGAGGAGCGTTGATAGCTGTGTTTGGCCCAAGAATTATATTCTTATTCTCTGTCCATTCTTGTTCTAATAGATTAGGAAACAAAGATTCTTTTGAATATTTTCAAAGAAAGAGGAATGGAAGCAAACAAATTATAAGAAACACGGATGCCAAAATATAGAAATCCTTGTGTGTATCTCATGTATTTCACCCTTTCTCCCACACCCAACAATTGAAAATTGGGGTGTTACTTGAATTTTCAGCAAACTATCCACTGGGAGGCTTTCCATATTAGTGGGTTCATGTGGGTTCATGATGAAAGCAACACTCCTGTGATATTTGGAGTTGGTCAACATCCATTTTAACCTCAATTGGATCTTCCACTTTGTTGTCTGAGCATGATGATTAATGGTAAATAGCCATAAATCCCTGTTAATTCATTTACATGGTGCTTTTGTTATGAAGCCTGTCAGTCTGTTTTTTCTTCATAATGATTTGGTTTTGAGTAGCAGAACTATCAAAATTTAATAAAAGAAAATAATAAGGCCTACTTATTCTTAGATGAACATCTAAGATACTATTTTGTTTAATTCCAGACTCTTCTACTGGGACTCAAGAATATTATGAATATTCCTTAAGCATCCACTCTCTCATAGCATTTTTTGCCATATTTCTAATCATGTTGGCTCTCCTTGGACACAAACTTTTGTCAGGTACTGATTTATGCAGCGGAAAAGTCAACAATTTTGTTGTAACAATAGAACATTAGTTTTAATTGATAAATTTTAATTAATCAGCACTTGCTTGGAAGTTTATAAGAAGTATTAACACACAACCAGCCAAAGGCTTGTTATCTTAGCTTTGCATTTTCACAATAACATTCAAGGAAAATTTGCATACGGAAAATGTACAAGAGGTTGTTTTTTTTAACGATAGCTTTTACAATTCCATCATGCCAATTTTTCTTTGAATATTATACTGAATGCTCAGGGCATTTTTTTTTACTCATTTGTAGAAAGCTTAGTAGAGTTGGAATTATTCCCTTTTCAAAGCACCCTTTGTTATTATTTTGCATGTAGTGAAATCTATTTTTATATGAAATTTTATTGAGATCCAGTGGCAGTAATAATAAAATATTGCCTATGAAGAGGAAATAGAAAGCAAGCATTGTGGGTACCAAATCTTCCAGTAATGAATTCACAATTACATTTTCTTCATTAATTTAATTAATTTTTAATGTTGAATTTTAACTTGCTTTGCCTCATTTAAATGTTATATATAGTTTTAATATTTTAATATTTTACTTGTGCACCTCCCAGAGTCCCTTTGCAATGAAAATAAGCACCTATATTTTTATAAATAAATAAACAAACAACCAGGGACAACGTCTAAAGCAGGGGTGTCCAACTGGTGACCCACGGGTCAAATCGACAACACGATGCAGGCAAATTTGACAGCTGTGGTCTAAAGCATCCTTTGTCAAGCATCATGTTCAGTGTGAGCTCTGAACTCAAATAGTTTATGTCCAGCCAATGCTGTCTGGGTAAAACATGCAAAAGAAGCAAATCAGTACAATTTCTCCTCACACACGCACTTTTTTGGGGAGGGGGCAAACCCTTTTAGAAAACCTATTCTAGAAGTGTGGTAGGTTTCCCATTAGCAGCACACCCATCAGGGCAGGTAGAATCCATTCCAAAATATCCATTTCTTATAAAAGGATATGGTTGCTTTCCATTGCTACCTTTAGCACCCCGGTATGCTACTTACTCTCTTTATTTTTTTTTTCCAGGAGGTACTGCATCTCCAAAATCTTTTCTATGAATGCTTTTGGGTATTATATGAGACCCAGAGGCAAGAATTGCTAAGGCATTTTTAGATACGCAGTTCATGTCGTAGTTGGTGCTGCGTTTTAACAATGTGATTACAACCCATAAAAATAATTAAAAAAAACAACAACAACACTAAAAGCAAATTGTCTGGGGTATGCCAAATACCCAAAATGTCCATAAGAAATTCTATATGTACTTATTGACTTTTGGATTACAAGTTCAGTCCACCACACGACTGCAATTATCTCTAAATCTCTTTCAAGAGAGGGATTGACCCTTTCTTGCTTCAGCAGTAAATGTTAATATTTGCATGAAATCTCCAGTTTTGTTTTCATAATACATTTGGATTTTATACTAGACACTTACAGAAGGCCAATATTCTGTAAGTCAATCTTCCTCAGTTTGATACTTTCCAACTAGTTTGGACTTCCTATAATTGTGCCCTACAGAAGTTGCCACATTCATTAGAAAATATAATGTTGGTTCTAGAATTCCCATGATAAAGATTGATAGTATTTTACTTCCCTTTCACACTTGAATGCCTCAGTAGATATGTTCATATCCCCTGCTGTGATTCCATTATCTGATATTTCTCCTAAAAAGCTAGATTTCTCTCTGTGGCTTTCCTGTACATGCTTTCCATTTCTGAGTAAGAGGTGTACAAACAAAATCATTGTGTGAGACATTTTGTAGCCTCTTCAGGACACAATAGGTTTTGTGAAACAACTCTTACATTGTCTAAGTAAGACTGTCCATTCTAATATCCAACTATAAAAAGCCTTCCAATTATAGTATCCTGGTGGATTTCTATTCTGATGATTATTTGGAAAATTAAAAATTCATAATATGGTCTTATTGGCTGATTCACACATACATGTCATATTGTCATGCTTCCCATAAGTTACTTAGTGATTAATTGATCATGTAACCTGTACTGAATTGCAATGTTCATACTTTTGTTAAAAAACATTGAACAATAGTTTGTAATCTTGTTTATATTATTTGATCTTAATACTGATATTACGATAATTGTATGGTCAAAATGCAGAGGTGGAATTCAGCAGATTCTGACCAGTTCTGGAGAACCGGTAGCAGAAATTTTGAGTAGTTCGGAGAACCGGAAAACACCACCTATGACTGGCCGCTCTCCCATCTATTTGCTGAACTATAAAATCTCCATTCCCTCTGCACCCCACGAACCTGCTTTCCAGCTCCCTACTCCTGTGAGGGCAACAACAACAACAAAAAAGACCCAGCCAATCAGCTGGGACTCTGGAGGCAGAGAATAGATGGGGGTGGGGCCAATCATAGGTGGTATTTGCCATTTCTCTGAACTGCTCAAAATTTCTGCTACCAGTTCTTCAGAACTAGTCAGAACCTTCTGAACACCACCTCTAGTTCTCATTTAATATGTTCAGCATGTTTCAGATGGTCCATCAGTTTCCCAGTGGTTGGGAGATCCTAGTTCTAACTTAATCCAGTGCCATCACCATACATGCTCAGAGAAGCTTTCCACAGTTGAATGGTTGGTGGACATGTGAATGAAGAACCACACAAACTCACTAGGGTATTGAGATAAAGGAAAAAACTCATCTACTTGCCACCACACAGCCACAAAACTTATTGGAATAGAGCCATATACATTGCAAAAATTCACAGAGGAAAGATTATCACGGTGACATAAAGAGCCACATCAGTGAAGAACAGAATTAACGGATAACATTTTTTTCTCAGTTGATTCTAGGAAGACTCATGAAGAGAAAAGTATATTACACATGATAACACACAGGTAAGCATGTGTTTTTGTATAGTTCTTTGACATTCTGAAGAATCTTTGCTCTAAAATGCAAGTAATTATTTTACAGTCAGTTTGTCATGAATTCTTAATATTGGGGATGAATATTACAGTTGTTTTAATATCAGTAAAATAAAAGGTACTGAATTATAGCTAATATATGAATATAATTAAAAATGTCAGAGGACATTCCATAGCTATGATGCATATTTTTACAAATACATTTATAAAGTTCTAATATTGAGAGAAGAAATGTTCTTCTGTTAGAATTTCTGATTTCACTAAAATTACAATTAATTCTGTGTGAAATAATTTAAAGCTTCTATTTACTTTTAGGTAACCCAGTTCTGGAGAAAGATATGAAGTATATACCTCATGCTTCTGCCTTGGTAAAATTTCATGTAAAGAAACTGTGTATTTGGGTTGAGACTATTTAAGTTGGTGTAGGACATAAATAATTGGTAGTTTAAATAAATTTATAGCTTGTCATTTATTATTTAATTTTAGTGAAGTTTGGGAATGAGATGTAAATCCTCTCACTCTCTGAATTGTTTAATCATCGCATATTACTCTAGATAATTACTTGAATCTTTTACCTAGAATGTCAACTAGAACTCACAGTCTCCTGGTGTCTAGCCTGATGCCTTAAATCAAGGCTGTCAAACTCCCAGCCAGCTGGCTGGATGTGTCCTGCACTGGCCACACCCAATTTAGTGAAGGGGAAAAAAAGTCCCGATAAGACACATGACACCATCATGAAGACGTGAGTTTGACACCCCTGCTTTTAACCATTAGACCAAACTAGCTATCTCGACTCAAAGATTTAGATCACAACCCTTAATCTTTACATGACGTTCATGCATAATTGGTTGTCTACAATAATTTCAGCAAATTTTTGTTTTTAGAAAAATCAAAGTAGTTACAAGGAGCCAAAAGTGACTTGACACATACTTAAGTTTTGCATTTACACTTATTTGCATAACCTAAAATTTGCTTGTTAGCAGACCTTAGCACACAAAAATAACTGAGTCCAGAATGCTAAGTAGTTTATAGAATCTGACCATTTATTTCAGAGTATTTCCATACCAGAGATTCATCATATTTTAACATGTCACCCAGCCATCCCTGTAGTGCTGTTTCACTAATAGAGATGGGTTTTATATGACCATAGCGATGGCTGAAACTGTAAGGTGCTATAAATTACTTTGTCTTGAAACGTTTTCATCTGTGTTTAATTGGTTTGAAATGGCAAGCAGCTGCAGAGCTCTTAAAGCAGCATAAAATATATCATAGAGAGGTCCAATTTGGCCAGGTAAAAGGAATTAAAATCCTGCTGTTATATATGTTTATTATTAACTACAATTATGTACATTATTACTCAACAGTTTCCCATTAAGAGAATTGGTATTTCCATGGATTCATCTGATTGCCAATTTAGAAACATTTTATATACTGTACCTAGAAATCTAGCAACTACAGGGAGGATGCATTAATGCCTTTCCTATTTCTTTTGGGATGATTTGTTTTTATTTATATATGTGTGTGTGTGTGTACATATATACATACATATATACATACATATACATATATATTGAATAGGGATATATATCTGACATATTTTAATAGCAGGCAGTTCCCATTTGGCAAATTTATAGAAAATGCATGCCCCTTTTATCAATAGAATCAGTAGCTTCTACTTCTTTTGTGATAGACTATATTTGAACTGTTTTCTACTTATATATTTTCCCTACATATGCCAATGAAAAATGATACATTTCCTGCCTTGAAAGCAAAAATGTATTACCTATTGCCTAATGATATAAATTACAGCTACTTCAGCCTGGCAATATTTGCAGAACAAGCTCTCTATAGGAATATATGAGCTAGTAAAACAGATTGGTAGCCTTAGAGGCTGATAGAAGTGCAAATTGCATAATTGCACTTTTCAAATTGCAGATATTTCAAGAGTCTTGTGTCTCATTTTCTGTTTTCCTCAGGATGAAATAGCACCATTTGTTTTCTATATGAAGAAAAGCAGACAACTTAGCAGGATGTTGTCACTTCCTCAGTCTTAAAGTAATTGAAAGATTTCTCTATTGTAAATGGTTTACATGTGTAAATAATTCTCTTGTGTGCCAGAGGTCTTCCTTGACTTCAGAAACAGGAATAAATTTTTGTGAGGCAAATTCCTTACTCTGTGCTCTATTGTCTCCCTTTCTGAAATGATTTGATAACAAAGCATCTTTTTGTAGACAGTTTGACTTTCTCCTAAATCAATGATGGTGTCCTTTATATTTGTGGAACAAAGCCATGCACAAACCAACATAAGAGCAGGAATTGGAACCTGGACATTTCATACATAATTGACAGTTTTGTTCTCACCCTCTTGATGACCAATTTCATGAAAATAAATCATGACTATAATACTATAAGTGTAGTTCATGGCATTTTAAAGCACTACAGTATCATATAGGATGGATCTATGATAAAATATGCCCTGTAATGTAAAAGAAGGATATCACTGATCTCTATGGTTCTTTCATGTTTTATATACTTTTCCCTTAAAAGTACTGCTATGGATAGAAACCTAGCCCTTAAACATGAACTGGCATGTGACACAATGTTTTCAGTGTTTAAAGTTCTGGGCACACTTTAGACAGAACTGAGTTCTATTGAATTCTGTGGGACATGTGTCTTATTTTAGTTGCTATGTACAGGTTCTGAAATAGCCTGTCACTGATTAGTGGGCTGCTCCTATGAACTGTCCATCATCTGCTTCCTAGAATTTAAACTAGCTTTGTCAGACTATTTCAACGTTCAGTGGCATTAGGGTAGCATCTTTTCAGACTAACAAATATTCTGGAAAAGCATTAATGTCTGTGAGAACAGCTCACTTAATCAGATTACATGAAGTTTATGCCTCTTGATGTTTTGTTAGTAGGAAAAGGTGCTACCAGACTCCCAATTTTTGGGTACCATAGTGTTTCTCAACCTTGGATGCATGGATTTCAACTCCCAAAATTTCCCAATTAGAATGCAGTCTGGGGAATTTTGGGAGTTGAAGTTCATGTACATCTTAAAATTGCTGAGATTGAGAAACACTGCCAGAGATTAACATGGGTCTTCTCTTAAAGATCCACAGAAATGCTCCAATTACTACAGTATATGGCTTCTTTTCCCTCCAGCAATCCTCTTAAAACCTTTTCACCCTAGTCTACATCAAAATCTAAACTAGGGAAGGGAGTGTGAGGAAAAGGTAAGGAAACTAAGGGAGGAATATAATAAAAAAGTAGTGGCTTACTGAGTACCTTAATAAGGTGGAGTTTGATTATATGGTATATCTCCAGCTGAGCTACCCTGGCCTAAGCTAAGCTTATGAATGGCCTATGTTAACTAATCATATGTGGTTTTTCTTCCAAATAAAACCTTTGGCTAGGATTTGATCTTTAGGATTTTAAATTATTGCAGTAAATAAACACAAAAGATGTGTTTATCTTTCTGAGAAAACTGTATTATTGGTATTGGTCACAAGGAGATATTTGGGCCATGTTTAAATAACTTTGTAAAGTATTTAATATTTAACAGAAATCCAAAGGACCTGTGGCAACATTATTTTATGTTCCCAAATGGGTAGCTGTAGTGGTGTTTTGCATCAAAAGAGACAGCAAGAACTTGTGTTCTTTCGTGTCAATGTTTTATATATTACTGTCAATATTTATACTTGCAAAGGAAAATAATAAAATACTCTGAACTCTACAAATGTCAAAAGTTTGTCATCTATTTCTCCTACTGTCATACAGTCTTCATTTCTCGTGAAAAATGAGTAAAGTTAATAGGCATGAAAATTATGCTGTCTAGACTCTAAACCATGTGGGATTACTTGATTTACACATGCAATGGTTTCCACAGCCCCACATCTTCCCAAATGGGAAAAATAGTGAAGACTATAAAAAGTCTGGCTGTAGAGACGCCTTTTCCATCTGTTGATTAATTTCTCTTAGGTTTTCAGAAGGCACATTTCATAGAAATGTGAAAATACAACCCATGTTGAAACTAGGGAATGTTCCTTCTGAAACATTTGTCACCCCCACATTCTTTTTGTGAAGTCAGCTGCTGCTTTTTTGACCTTTGTCTAGTTTGCTGGGGTATAATAATAGTTTCATAATCGTTTCAGACTTGGTTGCTCCTTTGCCACTTTCAAAAAAAAAAAAAAGAGAGAGACATATGAACCATATATTGAACATTTCCTCAATACATGTGGTGCTTCTGGTTTCATTCTAATTAGGTTACTAATTTGTATGGCTTTTATTCATAATTGTATGAATAAGCCTGAGATTTTGGTCTGGGAAAAAAGAACTTCTTGAAACTGAAGTAGGGAATTACATAATTATTCATTATCAGAAAGCTTCATAACATTACATTAAACATGGAATGGATCTATGTTACAAAACTGCAAAACAAGATTTGTTTTTGTTGAGAATTTGTAACAAAACTAAATGGCTATAATCATGTTTCAATTTTCTGATGGAATCGAAGAAAGTGCAATCGTCCATCTTACTTTCAAAAGCCCTGGCCATCTTTTGTTTAGTACTGATCAACATTAAAGAAATAGTGACTGCTATGGTCATGTGCCCCTGAAATCTTGTGCCATGGAAAACTAATCTCATAATCACTTAAACACATGACTTCTCTCTCAATGCACATGAAATAATCTTTCACAATTTGGATCTGTGCAAAATCTGTTTCTAAGAAGTGTGATTTCAAGTCTGTCCTATGACATGTTTCATACAGCTGGGAAGCAGACATGTAATTTCCAAGCGTGGGTTTTGGAAACAAAACCATTGTTGAACGTGCAACAATAAAACCTTCCTTCAGGTTTTGCCCCAGAATTCAACTGTTATATCTTATTAGGAAAATCCAAAACAACAAAAAATTAATCACATGAAACAGAATCAATGCAATTTAACTGAAACACTTTTCTGTTATGAATCCTCCAAAGACCATAATAATCCATGCAGATAAAGTTGGTATAAAGGCTCACATACTCAGTCATGCCTCAGCTGTAGAAATGATTTAGCTGCACAACACAGGCATGCTGAAATCCTCCAGTTTTTTTTTTTTTTTAAGATCTGGTAGGGCTTGTGGAGTTGAGAGGCAGAGGAGGAAATAAGAGCTGTTTTGGGAAGTGTCATTGTCAGATACATTTATACTATAGCCTGAGGTTGATTCCTTATGATATTACTACTTGCTCATACCCGTTCATTTGCTAAGGTGTTATCTCCTTTTGAGTTGATATTTCCAAGCAAGGAATGAAAGAACCCGGAAGGAAAAGAAACATCTTCACATTTTATTACATTCTTTCTGGAGATGGTGCAGAATAAAAGGCACAGGAATTAATAATGACCATTAAAAGAAAGGGTTTGGGAAACTTGAGAAAACTCTCTAAATGGAAATGTTTCCATTAATCTAGAACAGGGGTCTCCAACCTTGGCTCCTGGAAGCCTGGCGGACTTCAACTCCCAGAGTTCCACAGCCAGCTGGCTGTGGAATTCTGGGAGTTGAAGTCCGCCAGGCTTCCAGGAGCCAAGGTTGGAGACCCCTGATCTAGAATTTGCAGGACAGAGACCAAAGAAGATGAACGACCAAGAGAGATATCAGGAGTTCAATAAAACTTTAAAAATATTTACCAAGAAGTTGCTTTTAAACACTTCTGATATCAAGAGGGCATGACTGCAATCAGCCAGATGAGTCCTAATGGTAAGAGAGAATCATGTTCTGGAACTCAACTCACAAGGAAGCTAACAGAATTGGAGGAGACCTTGGAGGTCATCTAGTCCAGCCACCTGTTCTTCCAGGAGACCTATACTATTTCTGATAAACAGCTATCCAGTCTTTTCCTAAAAGCCTACAGTGATGAGGCATTCACAATTGCTGCAGGCAAGTCATTCCACTGGTTAATTGTTCTAATTGCTAAGAATTTCCTAGTTGGTTTTAGATTGCTTCTCTTCTTGATTAGTTTCCATCCATGGTTCCTTGTCCTGCCCCCTGCTTTGGTAAATAAGTTGGCCACCTCTTCCTTGTGGCAGCCCTTCAAGTATTGGAAGACTTGCTGTCATGTCATCCCCGGTTCTTCTTTTTATTAGACTAGGAAGTATACCGAGTTCCTGCAATTGTTCTTCATACATTTTTTAGCTTCTAGGCCCCTAATCATTTTTGTAGCTCTTCTCTGAACTCTTTCCAAAACCTCAACATCTTTTTTTTTTTTTATTGGGGTGACCAAAACTGGTTGCAGTATTTTAAGTGTGGTTTTACTAAGGCTTTGTAGGGTGGTACTAGTACTTCATGTGATCTTGATTCTATCCCTCTGTTAATGCAACCTAGGATTGCATTGGCTTTTTTGGCTGCTGCCACACTGTTGGCTCAGGTTTAGATTGTTGGCTCAGGTTTAGGTGGTTGTCTGCTAAAACTTCTAGGCTTTCTATAGGATGTTTAGATGGTTGTCTACAAGACTAGGTAAGAAAAGGGCATATCTTACAGCTCTATTCCCCATTACCTCATCCTTTGGAATCCTTACTCAGTTCAGGCACAGTTAGCAAGGGGGAAATTAATATTTGTATTTACTTTCATTGGAGAGGAAGATGAAGAGATGGCAAGGGAATAAGCACCCAGTGGGGAATACACATTGAAAGGAATGCCTTGGCTGTTGTACTATGTTGATTATATTGTCCCAGATCACCATTCAGTGTTTAACTCCTAAAGTGAAAATTCTATTCTAATACTTCAGTCAAATATATAGATAGGCAGTCTATACTCCTATATTATAGAAGGTTATCTAATAATATATAATAATCTTTATAATACATTTATATACCGAATATCAATATTGATCACCAATAATACATCAAATCCAACCCAATTACTACTTTAAGAATTAATCTTAAATATTCTAAATAATCTAAATCAGCACCATTTTTCACTCTTTGTTGTTACTATTTAAAACAATCAACTCAATTGTCACTGAAATCTATAAGGACAATATACCTTTTTTTCCCCTCTTTAAATAGGTAAATTTATCAAACTTATTAAGGGGTTAAGATAGGAAGGAGAAAAGCTGAAAAAATGGGAAAAGAAAAGAGAGAAAAGTTTACCTTAATTTCAGGAAGTCAATAATCAAGGAGCTAGAGGTTCAAATTGTAAAAATAGTGCCAAGATGATAATATTAAAGTAATACCAAATAGAAATTCCAACAAATAAAGTGATGCGATAAGAAAAAAATAAATAAATTTTATAGTCAATCTTCCAGCTAAAGGTTTAAGTTTGAGTTTCTTCCCAGCACTCCGGGAAGCGAATGGTATAATGTGCTGACTAATCGCAATAAGGAGTCAATCCTTCCCAGCCTTCCATTGGTCTCTTCCTCCTTCCTCTTTTTCCTTCTTTCCCTTTCCCGGTTTTGAGTTCAATGTACAAATCTCCTTCACTTATTATTCTTTCCAAAATCCAATTAAAAAAAAACACGACTTGGGATTTTAATTGACTAAGACCACGGCAATTTCAGATAGCAGCACAAGGCAGCAAAGGTGCTAATCAAGGGTGCCAAGCTGAGCTAACTTCCTGCTAGCACCTTTTGGGGAAGTGAAGCCTACCTATCAAAGAAAAGCAATTTAGGAGGAAATAGCTTGTCCAGGCAAACTCTTTCCTCTGTAAGGGAAGAAATCTTGAGAAAGAGGAAAGGAAGAAGAAAATACAATATATATATATAAGTTAGACAATCAAGTACAGAACAGGCAGTTAGTATATATATATATATATATAAGTTAGACAATCAAGTACAGAACAGGCAGTTAGTTTTCACATATTGTAAAAAAAAGAGGACACATCACCAGAAACCAACAGGACAACCAATTTGCATAGCTATAAATATAGCTTTCAGTACTGTAAATATACAATGCAGCTCCCCATATGAGATAACCTGGAACCAGATGACCAGTGAACTTGATTTTGTTACTGTTGTTTTCATTTTGTTTTCATTAAAGAAGAAGGCCAATTCTTTTTCCATCCATTGTGTAAAGTTTTTTTCCTTTAAAATATTGATGATTTTGCTACTGTTAAGGTTTAACTGGACACAGGCTAGGACTGAATTGTCAACAGTAACAATCCCTCAAGCATAAAGCCAAACAGTCATTCCATTTCTTACCGACATGTTTAGATTCATCCTCTCCTAATCTGTTTTCCTCTAGAGATCCTAACTATAACTCTCAGAAATTTCAGTTATCCATAAAAATGAAAACTTCATTTAAAATTTAAAACATCAGCACTCATCTCCCTCAGTCCCTTCCTACTAGTAACTAGATCATGTGTTTATTCTTCAGTTCTCAACAAAAGGAAGCTGGAGATCATTTTCTAAACATTCTCTCTCTCTCTCATCTATCTATCTATCTATCTATCTATCTATCTATCTATATATCTATCTATCTATCTATCTATCTATCGCTTCCTTAAGTATTTGCGGGTATTTACATGTATGTTATTCAGCTTTGTTCCGGTATATTCACACGTCATTAAAGTTGTAGTGCTTTTAAAGTTGTAGTGCTTTTAAAGTTTTAAAGTTCGGCAGAATCTCATCTGCCATCATCAGGCTTCTGTATTGTGTTCATCTGTGAGTAAGATTTTTACAGTTGTTTCAGTTTTAAATTTGGGGCTAGCCTACTGCTGTGCCAGAATGTTTTTTTCTTCATCCTGATTGGTTGGGAGTTTTGGTCTTTGTTTATTGGTCTTGGAGTTTGCTGTGTTCTGCTTGATTGGTGTTTCTAATATCTTCTGTCTGTTTTGTAGCTTTTTTTTTTTGTCTTGATTGGCTGGCAACATTGTGTTTCCTGTATTGGAGACTTTTAGTGCAGCTTGGCTCCAAGTACATGGATGGCTATCATTTATTAGGAAGCTAGGTTTCATCTGGGTGCCTGGTTGGGGTGTGTTTGAGCTGGAGGTATCGGGGGAGTCTGTTTGGGCCCAGGTGTTTGCCTGGCTTGTGGTGTGGAGATTTTTTTGTTTGAGAGTGCAGGTTTCCAGATAATTGGCAGTCTGGTGTAGTCATCTCTTCTATTCATGCTTTCAGGTCTTTTTTCAATCTCTATGGCTTCTCTGATAATTCTGTAGCTGAGGTTTTCTATAGTGGCTAGAGTTTTGGTGCCATTGAAGTCGATGCTATGACCTGTGGCTTCCATGTGTTGGACTAGTGAGGAAGTGTGTTCCAGCTTTTTTACTGCATTTTTGTGTTCATCTAGGCGGGTGCTTATTCTTCTATTGGTCTGTCCAATGTATGTGGCAGGGCATGATGCACAGGGGACTTCATGTCTGCCTTGGTTTTCCAGGTCAATTTGATCTTTGGGGTTTCTCAGGATGGCTGCTATTTTTCTGTCTGTTTTGAAGGCAGTCTTGATGTGATGTCTGTGTAGTATCTTGCTGATTTTGTCTGTAGTACCTCTTATGTAGGGCAGGACAGCTGTTCCATAGGTCTGTTCATCTTCTAGGTCTTCATTATGTCTCAGTGTGTGTTTTTGTGGATCAAGCCAGTGATTTTGCCTTTGTGGAAGCCGTTGGATGTCAGTACTTTAGTCAGGGTGCATAGTTCAGTCTTTATGTGTGTCTTATCTGCCAGGCATTTGGTTCTAGTAATTACTGTTTTAACCACGGAGTTTATCTGTACTGGGTGGTGGTGGGATTGGGCATTGAGGTAGCAGTTAGTGTGTGTTTTCTTCTGGTATATGGTGTGTCCTAGTGTGCCATGTGTTTTTTTTGTAGATTAGTACATCTAGGAATGGTAGTTGTTTGTTTGTTTCCATTTCCATGGTGAACTTGATTTTGGGGTGTGTGTTGTTTAGGTGTGTTAGGAAATTGGAGTCCTCCCATCTGCCCCGGCTCTATACTGACTTTTATTTCCTGTTGCACAGCACAGCCGAATGTCACGCGTCAGCCGTTGAAGACACAGGGAGAGTGCAGGACTGCAGGAGAAGATTAGTAGGAAACCCTCTGCACACACGCAAAGTGTGCATTCACACACAAAGCATGCCCACCAAGCCACGGCCACAGAACCAGTGGTAAACAAATTTGAAACCTACCACTGGATGATGCCCAATGTAGTTGCAGATTGCCTCCTCAAAGCTGAACCAAGAATGCTGACAAAAGCTTAATTTGGTGTCTATAGCCTATAATAATATTGATAGGTAAAATGGATGGGTCAAAACATGCTCGGATTAAATCCTCAGAGAGAGAGAGAGAGAGAGTTTCTGGTGTTAACTCTTGTCAAGGTATTTGGTTCCTGATATTATTTCTGAACTAGTTAGTTTAGGCTGGACTATTGCCAGGTATATAGTTATCTAGGATAATCTATATAATTTGTTTTGTGGGTAAATGTTTAAATTTGAATTAGAGAAATATTGTGTCCCCTGACCTTTGAGGCTCAGAAACAAACAAGAAATAGAAAAGTAGCACAGTCATCCATTTCAAACCTAACAGAGATTTGCATAAATTAAGGAAATAATAATTCAGTGATATGCTAAATTAAGTGTTGCGTATCTCCCATAAGTGAATAACACAGAATAAATGCCATGTAATAGTTGATGAGATATTCTATCTCTTAATTTTTGTAAAATTCCATCCATTATAAGCTCATCAAATGCCATTGTATTCTTAAAAATATACACAAAGACACACCTGGCAAAAATAATTTAAGTGGGAGTTGTGCATGAAGCCAAAAGCCAAAAGAAACACTCATTTACACAAACACACACACATGTTTTCTTAAGTTTTCACAGGTACTGTATTCAGCTTTGTTCAGGTATTTTCCCACGTCATTGTAGTTGTGCTTTTAAAGTTGTAGCAACGTTTCGGCAGAATCTCATCTGCCATCATCAGGCTTCTGTATTGTGTTTGTCTGTGAGTCAGACTTTTACAGTTGTTTCAGTTTTAAATTTGGGGCTAGCCTATTGCTGTGCCAGAATGGGTTTTTTCTTCATCCTGATTGGTTGGGAGTCTTGGTCTGTGTTTATTGGTCTTGGGGCAGATGGGAGGGCCCAGAAATTGATTGTTGAAGTGAACCAGTTTGCTTACAGATGATCATCAGAGCTATTGGTTCAGCCAAACTGGACCGAGCCGGTACAATACCACCACTGGTATCATCAACATGCAACCATTAGGAATCCTTGGTGATCTCTGAGCTTGCTTGTTTTCAATAAGTTCACAGAGCACCAAGCATCATTTCAACCCTGAGCTACAAAGATTCTCCTTTATTGATATACAATCATTAAATGGTAAGCTTTACCAGTGGCAGGCAGGCCATATTATAGTTAGGGCTCATCTGCCGAAACCTGCAAGATGGAAGGAATTGGGCACATTCAAGAGTCAGCAGAGGAGAATAATGGATAATGAAGCATCATATTCCTTTTGCAGTCGATGCATAGAAGGCTTAGAAAAGTCCTTTTCAATAATTATTTAGATTTTTCTGTTATTTGTGGCATACTATTGCCTTTGCCACCATATCCTATTTTCACATTTTATACCTATGAAGTTTTTGATTAGTTCAATGCTATTCCCCTGCACAATAATCAAAAAACACACCTTATATTATCAGATCTTTCCACTGTTATTCTGTAACCAACATGTTAGATCATATTGGTCTTACCATCTTCTATCTAAAAAAAAAAATCCCAATCTTACTGCTATATTTCCTGAAATAAAATGGGAAAACTGTTTAAGTCTAGTCATTTGCAAAGAACAATGTTCAGTTTTGTGTTTTGTCACTCGAAGAGAATGAAATATTCTGAAAGATATTGACTCTGTTTGATCATGTGAGCAAAAAAATAAATATATCATCTGAAAATATATGAGATATATGAGAAATATTTAAATATTTAAAGAATATTTAAAGAATAGTGTAACAGAAAAGAAAGAATGTATCATCACACTAGCCTTTATTTAAACTGTGTTAAATGGAATGAAATTGTCATAATGGTAAAATGTTAGCATTCATTTTATGTTATTTTGTTATTCAACCTAAATCAACAAATTTAACAGTCTCTACCTTTAAAAATTCATCTGTGTTCCCTTAGTTCAAATTTAATTCTTAGGAAAAAAATTGTGCATGAACAATTGCACACTAGCAGTCAAGGAATTTCATTTTCACAGGTTTGCATCATATATCTAGTTGAGTGCTCCTGAAACATTGATGAAATATGCCAACAGCTATTGTTCTTGCTATTTTAAACCATTCTTGTTTAATTCAGTGCCCTCCTGGTGTAATATTCAGAATTTCCAACCAGCACACCCAAATATATTGCTTGGGAATTTTGGCCACTGTAGCTCTAAATATGTCTGGAACACATCAGATAAGATGACCTACCTCTGTGTGATGTTTCTGGGTAATTCCAAGTTGACTTAAGTCATATTTCATTTTTCTTCATTGCTGATAAGGAATCTAAAATAAGGCAATCAGAGGAGCAAATTTCTGCATCGGATCATCATGTCATTGACATTTACACACAGAGAACTGATATACATGAATATTTACACATTTGTATGATGACAAGAGTTTATCTGTTTATTATTTAGCCCCATAAAAATTCTACCTTTGTCATAATGCATTTGTATTTACAAAAAACTGTGCAGCGACTGGTGGAAAATGGTTTTCATTCCATCATCTAGAAAGAGAAACTCTTCAGCTTACATTTCTCACAGTTACAGTGAGCTAAAACCTAGTGTTAGGTTACTTAAATGAAGGTTCGTCTCTGCAATTGTTCCTTAATTGCAATTCTGCAATTAAATATGCTTTTATAGGAAGTCTAGGGTGACCTAGGATAACACTCAATATGTAGAGCTCAGAGGCGTGATAACTTCAAATATGTGTTTGAAGCAAGTTGCTTGACTAATTTTGTTATCAGCCTGCCAGATAACTACTGTAGATATATGCCTGCCAAGTAATTCAAATTACTATGGAGGATGAATGTGGGCTTTGAATACTATTAAACTCTATGTAGCAAGACAAATAAAAACACTTAGGGTATGACTTTTAAAGTTTATGTTAATAAATGCAGTAAATGGATTGGAGTGCCAAGAAGGAGGAAGACAGAAATCAAATACTTCTATAATATTTTGAGTAGTTTTTCTCCATCATTTTAGCTCCAAAATCTATTGGAATTGAGTTGCATGCAAAATAAAATAAATAAAAATAAATAAAGATCAGTTTGTGTCTTGTGCAGACAAAACACCTTTTCCATTCAGTATGCTAACTTTACTTATAGCAATGTGGGAATCTACCCCTCTCCTAGAAGAATGAAATATTTTATTAAAAAAGGGCAGGATAAAATATTTCCCCTAAAAGAGAAATAAACATCTTAAGGGAGACATAAACTCAGAGCCTCAGCTCCCTCTCCTCCCGCCCAAGTAAATACTGAGCAGGGGCAGCTTTAGAAATGCAGATTTGGTAATCCATTACTCCCTGTAGCAAGGTCTGAACAAAGGTAGGATTAACCCACTACCATCTAGCAGCAGTGCTCACCATATTGCACAATCTCCTGAGGACATTGCATCACCCGCCAAACTTCAACCAAACTTAGCTCAGACAACATACAGAGCCAACTATGACCCCTACAAGAGTCAATAGAATACATGTTCTTGCACAAGAATAGGAAGCTCAAGTTCAAGGCCCAAGAGAAGGTATAAAAACCCCTCACTCTCAACTTTATGCGTTGAGCTATCCAGAATCACATGAGCTTGGTGGTTCTGTTTCATCAATAATCTTTCCAATCAGTCTCCATTTTGTCTCCAGTGCCTTTCTCCAGGTTTGGACCTGGACCTGGATATTTCTTCCAACAGCAAACATGCAGGAAACCCAAACTGATCTAGAAACTTCAGGTCCCTGTTGTTGACTATGATATATTTTCTATGAGAACTACTTTATGAGAAAGGAACAGAGGAAACTGCTTCCTGCTGGCTCAAATAATTGACCCTCCAAGTTCAGGATGATGTATTCCAGCAGCAGCTTTGCAGAGTTTTGAATTTCTTCCTTTTTCTTTTTTTCCTTCCTTCCCTATTTTAGGGTTTATTAATTCTTAGTCTTGTTTTTAAAACATTCAATAAAATTATATATTTTTAAAAAGCAAGTAATGCTGTTCTTCCACAACAGATCTAAGCCAGATCTCTCTCTGGCTTAGATCTGTCCTTGTGATAATCATTTCAAAACATCAAACAAAAGCTGTGGGTATTTTTGGAAAAAAAAAAGTCATTCCTTTATTGCACAAAGGGAACTATTTTCAGATAGTCTCTGCTGGGACACAAAAGGAAGTGCTAATTTTCCCCTTGATGGGTGAATCATGGTTGGTGGTTTCCTTCATAGCTCTTTTAAATGCTATTCCTTTCATGGTTTCGTGTACTTCATAAATAGTCTTCAGCAGGGGTGGGATTCTACCAGTTTGTACCTATTTGCTAGAACCGGTTGTTAACATTCTAAGCAGTTTGGAGAACCAGTTGTTAGAAGAAATTACTGGCCTAATCCTGTAGGGAAGGAAACATTCTGGTGTTGCTTACAGAAACTGCCTCTCCGTTAACTCTTATTACATTCTTGGCAGGACTAGACTTCCTGTATCAGGAACGTCTCTGGAGTTTTTTTTCCCTTCCTTTGCTGTACTTTGCTTGTGTGGAGTGACCATTCAAAGTTACAGTGTCACTGAAAAAAGTGACTTATGACCATTTTTCACACTTACGACTGTTGCAGCATCCCCACAGTCTTGAAAGGATGCATGCCTTGATGTGCATGATATTGAGTTGGCCACATCCAGCCAATAACATGACCACCAAGCCATGTCCACCCAGTCACATGACCACCAAACCACGCCTACCACCTAAGCCACGCCCACAGAACCGGTTGTTAAAAAATTTGAATCTCACCCCTGGTCTTCAGGGAGCATCTTCACTTATTTAGTTTCTCCCCACTGAAGAAATAATACTGAATTTTAAAAATAGGGCAGTCCCTTGTATGTTACAGAACTCAGTCAAAAGCAGGGCTGAGCTGCTTGGGGGTTCACAGAGATTCAGGAGAGCCCCTAGTTAAGTTCAGAGAACCCCCAAATCCCACTCTTGGCTGGCTCTGCCCACCCCACCCCTCCCCTCCCAGGAGCCCCCACGCAGCTCATTTTAGATGCAGGTAAGTGCAGGGAGTACGTGGAGGCTCAGGGAGAGTGAAATATGGGCCTCCCCAAAGTTTGGGAAGGGTGGAAATGGGCCTGTTTCTGGCTTCCAGAGAGCCTCCAGAGCCCGGGGAGGCTGTTTTTGCCCTCCCGGAGGCTTGAGAAAAGCTCCACAGCCCAGGGAAGGCAAAAACAGCCTCCCCCACTGTTCTATATTAACATACTTGGAATACCCTCTTCTGATTGGTCCAAAGACACTGTACGGAGATTGGTTCAAATAACCTGTTGGGATTGGTTCACAAAGAATCGCCTGCGATTGGTACGGCCGATCGCGGGAGATTCAAAGAGCCGTCATTGGTTGCAAGCCACGGGAAATCCCTGTAAGAAGGGTTGCTGCGGTTCCGAGTTTTTGAACAGAACTTAACAAAGAAATAAAGAGCTGAAAGTTACACTGGTCTCGAGTCTCTTTCCCGCGATCCAACACCCGCTATGGTGCAGGAGGCTGACTAGGCCATGCCCACCCAACAACTGAGCAGAGAACCTTTTGCTAAAACTTTTGAAGCTCACCCCTGGTCAAAAGTATGAATATCTCAGTAGGGCCCAGTGTGCAATATTTGTGTATATGATACAAAATCCCCGCTGAAACAAGGCAAGATATCTCTGAGGCAACAACTGCTTGAACCCAGTGTAGAGATTTCTTCCATTCCATCTTGGAAGAAAATCATGTGTGCAATCAATATGCAATAAGCCGCCCAATTTCATTTCAAGAGCATCTTATTGTTTATTTGTTTATTGACTCATTGACTTACTCCTCTAGATATTGGTTCATTGTTACAAATCTAATCCCTGGCCTGGGATTTTATGATGATGCTTAGACTACCTAAGCAAAATACCTACCTAAGTCTGCACTGGAATGTGGAATGCTTTTAATTATTTAGTCTTAGATCATTTTCAAAATCAAGTTCGAGCACACGTAGCCATGTAAATGGAGCAATGAGCTCCTTAAATTCAACTCTACAGCAATTGGCCAGTCTCTTACAACCTTGCTTTATGTGATGGTGAAATGCATGTCTTGTGAAAACTGAGCTGCATATGATAAAGTGTTTCTTACTAGATTTTTATTAGTGCCTGAGATTTCCACATGCAGGATTACTCCAGGAATTAAAACAGTATGTAATGATAAAAGTCAAAGTTCACATGAGGCCAGATATTTTAAAATCCCAAATTAGTTTAATTCCAGTTGAAAACTATTATTGTAGAAGATCTATTTCAAATCTTCTAGCTTAACACAGCTGATCTCCTGTTTAGTTGATGATGCTCATAGCTAATATTTTCAAGGACAGAGGAGAATGGCATATTTTGGGGAATTAGGAACTATTACATAATCTCACAACATTGTCTCACAACATAATCTCACAACATACTAATTACATAATCTCACAACGTTGTCAAATCACTGAAATTTTATATGTCTCATCTGAAATCTCAAAAATTATACACACACACACACACACACACACATTTGTTTTCTCAAGTTTTCGCGGGTACTTACATGTATGGCATTCAGCTTTGTTCTGGTATTTTCCCACGTCATTGTAGTTGTGCTTTTAAAGTTGTAGCAACCTTTTGGCAGAATCTCATCTGCCATCATCAGGCTTCTGTATTGTGTTCATCTGTGAGTCAGACTATCACAGCTGTCTGATTCACAGATGAACACAATACAGAAGCCTGATGATGGCAGATGAGATTCTGTCGAAACGTCGCTATAATAAAAGCACAAATATTAAGACATGGGAAAATACCCGAAGAAACATAAATACCATACATACCTACATACATACATACATACATACATTGCACACACACACAGAGAGACACACACAGACACACAGACACAGACACAGACACACACACCTAAACACAAACACTATATGATAAATATAGAATAGCACAAAATTTGATGACCTTATGAGATTTAGACTCTTTATAGTATTTTAACATAATATTTTCAACATTTTACTGATCCCATGTAGAATTTTGGGCTAACCATGTTTCTGCAGTATTCCACAGTATAGCATCTACTGAAACTGAGTCAACACTAAATGCCAGGTATGCATATCAGCGATGGAAAAGCATAGAACACATCTTAATTTTACTTGCATATTTCTCTGCAGATAAGTGGCAAGGTGGGATTATATACTTCAAAAGGCAATCATAAAGCTCTACCATACTACTATCTATCTCAGTAGTATGTATCATACGATGTAAAAAAGATGTTGATATTCTAGAAAGAGTGCAGAGGAGAGCAACAAAGAGGATTAGGGGACTGGAAGCTAAAACATATGAAGAACGGTTGCTGGAAGTGGGTCTGTCTAGTCTGATGAAAAGAAGGACCAGGGGGGACATGATAGCAGTCTTCCAATATCTCAGGGGCTGCCACAAAGAAGAGGGAGTCAATCTATTTTCCAAAGCACCAGAAGGCAGGACAAGAAGCAATGAGTGGAAACTCACCAAGGAGAGAAGCAACCTGGAACTAAGGAGATATTTCCTGTCAGTTAGAACAATTAATCAGTGGAACAACCTGCCTCCAGAAGCTGTGAATACCCCAATACTGGAAGTTTTAAAGAAAAGATTGAATAACCATTTGTCTGAAGTGGTCTATTCTATTCTATTCTATTCTATTTTATTCTATTCTAATTCTATTCAGTATTTCTTGACAATTTGAAGATGTGTGTATTTCCACCTCCAGAATTCCCCAGCAGCATGCTGGCTGGAGAATTGTAGGAGTTGAAGTCAACACATCTTCAAGCTACCAAGATTAAGCAACACTGATCTACCTCAAGTCATCTTGAAAGGACCTTAATGTCTCTTCCCCAATGTGTCTTCATCATCACCAGGACGTCTCATACATACCTAGAATAGTGTTGAGTTTGTTTTGAGTCTTTTTTTTTTTTCCTTCTCCCCCCACCCCCCGCATGAGTTACCCAATACTGGAATCCTAAAACTCAGACAATCAGTGTGTCAGTTACTGAATTTATCTGAGCACTCTGTGAATCATCCCTAGTCCTTTTCTCTTCCTTTTATAAGAAGGCAAGCAAAGCCACCCTCCCCTACAAAATAAACGAAGAAGACTCATGCATTTCTGGCAAATTTTGTAAAATATGAAAAAGGGATTGCATGTCAGAAAATTGACTTGGTGCCAAGTTTTTATTTTTTATTTTTATGCTTTTGGTTTTAACAGTTTTAATATGGGTTTTAATGTTATTTTAGTTTTAGATTGGTGAGCTGCCCGGAGTTTGTTGTAAGATGGGTGGCTATATCAATGTTTTATATAAAAAATACATCAATCAATCAATCAATCAGGACATTCCATAGTTAGCAAACCATCTCCCCCCACCCATTTTTATCCATATGAGTGAATGCAAGGAGGAAGATTTAATAGCTTGGGCACTATATGAATACTATATTCACCTGCTTTTGAATATTTACAGATTTACAAATTAACAGAGTTGGAAGGGACCTTGTAGGTCATCTAGTCCAACCCCCCCCCAACCAAGCAGGAGACCCTACACCATTTCTGACAGATGTCAGTCCAGTCTCTTCTTGGCAGCCTCCAGTGATGAAGCTCCGAGGGCAAGCATTGGTTGGTTGTTCTCACTGTCAGAAAATTTCTCCTCATTTCCAGGTTGAATCTCTCCTTGATCAGTTTCCATCCATTATTCCTTGTCTGGCCTACAGGCGCTTTAGAAAATAGCTTGACCCCTTCCTCTCTGTGGCAGCCCCTCAAATATTAGAAGATTGCTATCATGTCTCTCCTGGTCCTTCTCTTCACTAGACTAGCCAGGCCCAGTTTCTTCAACCGTTCATTGACTGTAAAGTTTATTTTCCCCATCTTTTTTTTTTTTTCCTGCAAGTGCAGGATCCATTTTTTTTTTCTTTTTGGATCAACTGAGCGTCAATCCATTTGACTGTGACTGGAATTGACCAATCAATTTATTGCTTGAACCTGAATTTATGGACTCTGAGAGTATGACTAAGTCACCCACTCAGTCTCCTGATATCTAGCCTGGTTTCCTAATCAGGAGGAGGGGAAAAAAGGATAATTTAAAATTGGTGGCAAGTGGGTTTGGGAGGGCTGTCCAATGCATTAATACTAGTTTGCTGCTGGCAGTGTCTAAGCTCTGGGTGTGTGTTCAACAGCAAAGGTGGGGTAAGACTATTGGGTGTTAGGGCTCATAAAAATTCCATGCAAAGGATTTCCCAATCTGATAACAGACTGAATGATCATTTGCATGTTTAGGGTAAGAAACCTAAGTATAGGCGAGACTCTGGCATCATGCCCCTGTTTTCATCAAGTCACAATCATTGCTTCAGGTGTTTTCTAATCAAGTCACATTCAGTGATAAGGTCCAAAGAACTGGGCTCACCAAAATAAAGCCAAGAAAATTAATCTCCAAGCGGTACTTATTACCTGGTGAAAACAAAGAACACCTCTTTTTAAGCCTTTTAATGTTTAACTATTTATTTTATTTTATTATTTATTCTGCCGGCGAGATAAAAAAAAGAAACATCAGAAGCAATTGCTGAAGGCAGCTAAAACTGTTTAAGAAGTATGAAAAGCCTAAAAGACTTAGGCTTCAAACTAGAATTAAATACCTCAAATATTATAAAATATCAATTTCCAAAAGATAAAAGAGCAATAAAATAAAAGAGCAAAGAATCTTCATAACACCAATATTCCAAACTGGGCGAACGTGGTGAACACACGTATGAGAGTGAGCGAGAGACACACACACTGTAAGATCATAAACATTGTTATACAGTTATTTTTGTCGTCACCATCTTAATTGTGAATTGTGAGGCAATTGCTGAACCTGTATAGCATAGGCTGATATTTACTCATTTGGTCTCTTAGAATAAATTAGGACTTATTCAAAGGCAATTGGGTCTATATATAATTGTAGAAAGGACTTTGTGATAGGCTTCAAAAGATTCTAGACTTCAAAAGAAGAGAATATCTTTAGCTCAGAAGTTTTGGAGTTGTTCCGAACTAAGCAAACTCGTTAGCTTGCAATTCTAATAGTTTTCCTTCCACGACAGGCTCGTAAACCTGCACTTCTGATTGGCCCGCTGATAGTGGATCGTGATTGGTTGTTGTTGGCTGATCTGATTGGCTGTTAGCAGGTCACCGTTGATTGGACGCTCCCAGAGCGGCAAACTTAAATCATTGGGTGTTGTGACAGCAGCCAGCTCTATAAAAGGAGCTGCTGCTGCCCTAGTATTTTGCTCTGTTCTGCAGTCACTAATAAAAAGTTGGAGTCACTTTTCGATGCCTCGTCTCTGTTCTTTGCAGCCACTCTCCCAGATCTAACTCTGGAAACGAAGGTGGGATGCGGAGATGATAGAGCTGACTGAACACTCATTGAACGCTAACAGAGCACGTGGCTGAGGGCACACCAATAGTGGCAGAATGAGCAGCGGCGCCATACCACCCACTCCATTTGATCCGGCTAACAAAGACTGGGATTCGTATATGGACAGGTTTCAGATGTTCCTGGAAACCAACAACCTGAAGGATGCTACACCTGGCAAGAAACGAGAGGTATTCCTGACCCATTGCGGGCCCACCGTTTTTAAGATGGCAAAGGCACTCGCAAAACCAGCTGAAGTCAAGACGATGGACTGGGACAACCTTGCCCCAATCCTCCGGGCCCATTATGCCCCAGCGGTGCCAACACTCATCAGGAGACACGAGTTTTACCAGAGGGACCAACAGGAAAGTGAGAGTGTTGGAGACTTCATCGCGGACCTCAGAAACCTGGGGGGACTCTATGGCTTCGCAAATCTCGAAGAAGCCTTGAGAGATTGAATTGTTCTGGGTCTAAGAGACCCCACAACCCAGAGCAAGATTATGGCGAAGGGGGACATCGGCCTCGCAGAAGTCATCGCCGATGCTACTGCAGCAGAAGCAACCAGGAAGTCGGCAGCTCGAATGCGCTGAGCAAACGGACCACACCGCCAACTCGCCAGTGACACTACGCCCCTTTCGAGAGGCACACAATGACCACCCACCATGAAGACCTTGAATCCTCATCAGAAAGCGAGGAAGAGGAGGTCAACAGACTCAGGTCAGAACGCGATCAGCGAGATCAACGGAATTGTAAGCCCTCATATCAGTGTGCTGGATGTGGGGGAAACTACCTTTGATCAGACTGCAAATTCCTAGACGCCCTCTGCTGTTCCTGTGGAAAGAGGGGCCACATTGCAAAGGTCTGTAGAAACAAGCAAGGGTCCAGCCCAAACTGAAGAGAAAATAATTTCCAGCAGACAGCAGGCACCCCACCAGTAAATCGGACCACCCAAGCAACCAGTGGAACCACTACTACAGAAATCGAGCACCAGCCACTTCTACCAGACGAGAAGAGGCGCACCAAACCATCACCATCAGCCACGCTTCATCCCTTGATGCAAGAAAAATCCGAGTAAAGGTCACCATTGAGAATCGACCATGCATTATGGAAGTCGACTCTGGGTCTTCCCTATCAATGGTTCCCTGGAAAACCCTCAAACAGCTGATCCCTGACATCCGTCACCATGACCTCAGCACTCAGAGAATTATATTAAAGGTCTACCAAGGAAATAGGATCCCAGTCACTGGTTCCAGCCACGTCCAAGTCTCCTTCAAGGACCACACCACAACCCTACCTCTTACCGTTGTCGATAAACATCGACCCAGCTTACTTGGCTTGCAATGGTTCGCGCCACTGGGAATCGAACTGGCAGGCATCAACCAGACTGAAGGCGATGACTGGGAAGTGGCCCTTGTCCAGGAATTCCAGGAAGTTTTCACCGAGAAGCTAGGCAAGTACAAGGGATCCCCCATATTGTTTAATCTCTGCTCTGATATTGCGCCCATTCGCCTTAAGCCTTGTCGAGTGCCCTTTGCACTCAAACCAAAAATTGATGAACAATTGGACAAATTAATAGCCCGGGGCATGTTGGAACTGATTGACCACGCCCAATGGGAGACCCCAATTGTAACCCCCATAAAACCTGATGGATCTTTGACAATTTCTGGGGATTACAAGGCCACCCTAAACCACGCACTTCAGCAGAGCGCTTACCCCGTGCCTGTGGTCCAACACCTCCTTCACTCCCTTGGGGGCGGAAAAATATTCGCAAAATTGGACAGCCCAGGCATACCAGCAGCTGCCCGTAGATGCAGAGACCGCAGAAGCCCAAACTATAGTCACGCACAGAGGTGCGTTCAAATGTAATCGACTCCAGTTTGGAGTGAGCGTAGCACCTGGCATCTTCCAAAGTCTGATGGAGAGATTGCTACAAGGCATAAAAGGGGTCATGCCATATTTTGATGATGTATTGATAGCTGCCCCCACTAGAAGTCCACTAGAAAAGCGAATAAGAATGGTCCTCCAAAAATTTAAAGACGCTGGCCTGAAGGTCAAGAAGGACAAGCGCCAACTATGTACTGAGAGGGTTGAATTCCTTGGTTACCTTCTTGACAAACAGGGAATTCACCCTACTGAGAAAAAATTGGCTGCAATAAAAAACGCCCCGAGACCTAGGAACAAAACAGATCTCCAAGCCTTCCTGGGACTCATTAACTTTTATAACATCTTCCTACCCCAGAAGGTGACTGTTGCTGAACCCCTGCATAGGCTCCTCGACAAGAAAGCTTCCTGGGTCTGGGGACATCAAGAAGAGCGAGCTTTTCAGCAAATAAAAGACCTTTTAACATCAGATGCTGTATTGATACAATATAACGAGACTTTACCCTTAACTGTCACCTGTGACGCCTAACCTTTTGGAGTAGGAGCCATCCTGAGCCACGTCCTGCAAAACGGTACTGAGGCATCCATTGCATTTTTTTCCAGAACTTTATCTAAAACTGAGAGAAACTATAGCCAACTAGATAAAGAGGCTCTCGCTATTGTGTCTGCGATCAAACGATTCCATGAGTATGTATATGGAAGATCCTTTTCTATAATCACCAATCACAAACCATTACTTGGCATCTTGGTGGGGAATAAACCAACTCCCCACATCTTATTGCCAAGAATGACACGCTGGTCAGAGTTTCTAGCCGCATACGATTACCAACTGTGACACTGACTGGGGAAAGCCATTCCCCACGCTGACGCCCTGAGCCGCTCTCCACTACCAGAAGTCCTGGACGACCCAGCTCCAACCCTAGCTACACTACATTGAGACACTTCCTTCACCACCACTGACTGCACAAGACATCGCATCCGAAACAAGGAAGGACCCTTGTTTGGCATGAGTCCTCAGCTGGGTGAAAAGAGGTTGGCCTGACAACGAACTCAACGACACCTTCAAGCCTTTCAAACACAGGCAGACAGAACTTTTCTCTCAAAAAGGATGTGTTTTATGAAGAGATAGAGTCATCATCCCAGGAAGACTGCAGCATCAGGTCCTAAAACTATTGCATGATGGACATCTGGGCATCTTGCGAATGAGGGCACAAGCAAGGAGCTATGCTTGGTGGCCAGGTATAGATAAGCAAATAGAAACCTGGGTCACCACCTGCAACAAGTGCCAGGAAACACGTTCAGCTCCACCAAAAGCACCACCAACTGAATAGGAAGCACCCCGAGGTCCCTGGTCCCATATCCACATCGATTTTGCGGGACCCACCAAGGGGCATACATTTCTCATAACAGTGGATGCCTATTCCAACTGGCTTGAGGTCCAAAAAATGAAGAGCACCACCATAGAGGCAGTAGTTAAAAAGCTAAACAGTTTGCTACACACGGCTTGCCGGATGTCTTGGTTTCAGACAATGGCCCACAATTCACCGCTTTGGCATTTGAACAGTACCTAGCAGATCGGGGGATACGCCATGCTTTAACATCGTCGGCACACCCTGCGGCCAATGGTAGGGCTGAACGAATGGTCCAGTTCATAAAGAAAACCTTACACAAGATGGAACAAGGGAACATCCACGACAAGGTGACCAGGATGCTTCTCCTCCAACATATTACTCCAAACAGCACCACAAACAAAATCCCAGCCGAACTCCTGATCATGTGACTGGAAGTGATTTTGTGACCATTTTTACAGTGTTCATTAAGTGGTCATAAGTGGGAGATTACATGTATGCTTTGCTCTTTTAGGAGCATTCAATTTTGCATTCCTGTGTCCTGTTTCCCCTCTTCCTCTTGCCACACTACAATTCCCAGGAAGCCCTAACTGTAGCTCTAACCAATGATTGTGTATAGTTTATCAAAGGACCTATGTTGCTCGATTCCTGAAGGCCACTAACTGGGGCCAAACAGAAAAGAATTGATAGGAGTAAGGGAAATGTAAAACAGCATCAAGCTCAGAGACAGATTTAATTATTCCTCCCCACCATTGGTCCGAATACTAAAGCATTCAAGACTATATCTTTCATACTGTGGACTCAGATCTCTAAACTGGCCTACAGAGCTGCAATAAATCACACCTCATACTTCATCATCGAGGAAACAGTAATGATGAAGGGCAAATAATTAGCACAGACAAGAAGTAGTAGTTTTCATTTTGCTTTTAAATGAATATGCATTGCTAAAAAGATTTATTAATATATGAATGGAACTTATCTACTTTCTGCCTAACACATAGCCCAAGGTGTTTCTTGCCAACACTTGTTTGCCTTGTGTAGGTGGGGAATTTCTTCATCCTGGGAAATGCAGCTTATTCCTTAAGAGGAGGAATTTTTCAGCCCTGATAGAGAATAAGTCAGAAAATCACAGGTCCCGGGTAATTTCTTGTTTGCTAGCAAATAGCCTGATTTGAACTCCTAAATGTTTACATTGCACCATTCTTGACCCCAAAGTGCTTTTCCAAACGGCAACTAGACTGGCTTGGTTTTTGAGTTGAAAATATTTTGCTTCTTGACGAGGAAATTTCTCCAGTTCTGTCTGGATAGAGGGGAATGGAAGTATTTATATTCTTTGCTGTCATCTGGTCGTTAGCTCCCTGACAGCCATTTCAGATTTATCTCAGAGTTACCTGAATCAGAATGCAAAGAGGTCTAGAATCTTCTTGAGACTGCTGAAAGGATGGTGATGGAGAGAGAAGGTGGTGTCATATCCCTCTCCCCAGTGGTGGGATTCAATTTTTTTTTTACTACCGGTTCTGTGGGCGTGGCTTGGTGAGCGTGGCAGGGGAAGGATACTGTAAAATCTCCAGTCAGAAGTGGCATTTGCCGGTTCTCCGAACTACTCAAAATTTCTGCTACCACTTCTCCAGAACTGGTCAGAACTTACCACCTCTGCCTCTACCTTTCCACAACACAGTCCTTTTAGCAATCCCAAGAAAGTTCCACACCTGGTCAAAAGGACCCAGTAGAGATTACATTACCTGATATTTCTCAGAAAACAACAACTAAATGAAAAACTGCTCGTGACTTCTACCACTGTGCCACAGAGAGTATCTTAACTTGCTGCACCTCTGTATGGTTTGCCAATTGCACAGTGGCATATAGGACAGCACTCCAGAGGGTTAACATCATTGTCCAGAAGATCATTGGTTGCCCTCTCCCCACTTTGGAAGAACTTTATAACTCCCGCTGCCTTAAGAAAGTTAACATTCTTAAAAGATCCATCTCATCCTGGGCACCTTTTATTTTTGGGGGGAACTATTACCATCTGGCAGACGGTACAGGATAATAAAAACAAGGACAAATAGGCTGAAAAACAGCTTCCATCCCAGATTAGTAACTATATTGAATTCTACTGTATAGTGCAATATTAATGCAATATCAGGGGGTTTCAATTCAATTATATAGAATGCGAAGGATGTGTGGTTGTGTTTTATTTTTATAGTTACACTGAAATGGCATTTAATTTCTTTGTACGAGGTGCAATGGCAATAAACTAAACTAAACTAAACCTGTTTGTACTCAGATTCAGGTGACTCTCAGGATACAGATAAACCCCTCCCAATGACTTCAGTGACTCTCAGAGTGAGTCAAATAATGTAAATCCTTCCATTCCCCATCACTTAGAACTGAAAAAAAACTCTTGGATGAGAAGTGAAATGTTTTAAAGGAAAAAAAAAACCAAGAATGTTCAGTTATCTTTTGGAAAAGCACCTTTGGGATAACTGTGACCTGGATGACTGAGAATCTCCATAGACATGCACGATTCTTTTGAAATGTTGCAACTTTATTGGATTACCATTAGGCCAGAGAATGAAACACATATTAATCATCTGACTGACATCTTCAAATACTGCCCTTTTAGTAAGGAAGCCAATGCCCTGATCAGGATTGTGAGGGATAGTTGTCTAAGCAAAAAGATTTTTTTTTCAGTTATGAAGGAAAAAGTAGCAGCGGTGAACTTTTTTCTTTTCAAACAGAGATAAGTTCTCACTGCCTCTTCGCTGATCTCTTGAATGGTATCTAATACAGAAGTAGCATTTTTCTGATTAATCATTTCCATATCCAGAAAATAAAATCAGCCAGCATCTATATTTCATGCTGCTGTTTAAGTCAAGAGGATAAAACAGTAGCAATACCTTAAAAGCAATTTAGGAAAGTGTTTCTTAATGCCAGCAACATTAACATGTGTGGATTTTAACCAGTGGGTGGGATTTAAAAAAAATTATTACCGGTTCTGTGGGCTTGGCTTGGTGGGCATGACATGGATCGGTGGGTGTGATTTAGTGGGCGTGACAGGGGAAGGATATATTGTAAAATCCCCATTCCCTCCCCACCCCACTAACCTGCTTTCCAGCTCTGTTCTTCTGTGCAGGGCAACAAAAGAAGACCCAGCCGATCAGCTGGGACTCGGGAGGCAGAGAATAGATGGGGCCAGTCAGAGGTGATATATTCTGGTTCTCTGAACTACCATATATACTTGAGTATAAGCCGAGTTTTTCAGCACATTTTTTGTGCTGATAAAAAAACCCCTTGGCTTATACTCGAGTCAGATTCCCCTCTGAAAAAAAAATGGTGTGGAGCTCCGAAGCTGGGCAGCCGCTGCCCTGCTTCCATGTTTCCTTTGCAACTTTTAAGCATGGGGGTAATCAGAAGCAGAAAAGTTCTTGCTTGAGGATATATTGTTTTTTCTTTTTTTAACTGTTTTTAGGGGGGGGGAAGACCCACTGCCATGTGAGAATGCTCAGACACAAAATCTATCCGACCGAAAATAAGTGTGTGTGTGTGTGTGTGGGGATTTTAACAGAGGGAAGATGTAGGGAGAAGGCAAAAGCCACGGAAGATCCTTCAGGGGAAACTGAGGGGGAGACTCACCCTTGGTCCAGATGAGCCCCCTTCCCCTTTCTCTAGGCTGAGAAAACAACGCGAGCCGAGGTTGCTTCGGCTCCACTCAGCTTTGTTTCCTCAGCTCCAGCTGCTTTCAGTCCACTCGGGAGGAGGGGGAGGAGGGGGAGGAGGAGGTAGAGGCAGCTCGCGTTTTCTAAGCTCTAGGCTGAGAAAACAACGTGAGCCGAGGTCGCTCCACTCAGCTTCATTTCCTCAGCTCCAGCTGCTTTCAGTCCACTCGGGAGGAGGGGGAGGAGGAGGTGGTGGTGGCGGCTCGCGTTGTTTTCTGATAGTGAGATCATTTCCCAAATTAATTGATTCACTAACCTAAAAGAAGAAGATGTTGATGACAGTGGGAGGCAGGAGTCACTCTCTCCCTTGCAAGAAAAAAGCAAGAGCCATTCTTATGATCTCTCCCTCTCCCTCTCTCTCCCCATAATACAGTCAAGCCCTTTCCAGCACGCGGGATCCGCCCCCGCCTCTTTGCACCTTGCAAATGCAAAAACCCCAGGATTTTGCATTTGCAAGGTGCAAAGTGGCGAAGGCAGATTGCGCGTGCTGGAAAGGGCTTGACTGTATTACGGGGGGAGAGAGAGAGAGGGAGAGATCATAAGAACGGCTCTTGCTTTTTTCTTGCAAGGGAGAGAGTGACGCCTACCTCCCACTGTCATCATCATCATCTTTTGGGTTAGTGAATCAATTAAACCTTTCATGATAGTGAGATCGTTTCCCAAATTTCCCTTAAATCAGGGAAGAAATCAGAAACAAACCTTTGGACTGAGAATAAGCCTGTTTCTATGATGCCATTTTTGTTCACTGCAGTGTGAAAAGTGTGAAAAAACACACTTCTTTTTCTTCATCTTCTTGTTCCCTATTTACTGGTCTCTTTCAAAGAGGAAATTGTGAACATCAAACTTATTCTCAACTGTCCTAGTGAAAGTTTTTATTGGTATCTATTTTTATTTTTGAAATTTACCAGTAGCTGCTTCATTTCCCACCCTCGGCTTATACTCGAGTCAAAAAGTTTTCCCAGTTTTTGTGGTTAAATTAGGTGTCTCGGCTTATATTCGGGTCGACTTATACTCGAGTATATACGTACTCAAAATTTCTGCTACTGGTTCTCCAGAATTGGTCAGAACCTGTTCAATACCACCTCTGATTTTAACTCCCAGGATACGCACAGCATGCCACAGCCCTTTTCCTTCTCTTTAAAGAATATTGCACTTTTTCATCCACAATGATAATACCTGAGGTCCATGATTTAGCCAAGATCCAAACCTCAACTGGGCTTTACTCATAAGTGCAACATTTCCTTTCCTGAATTATAAACAAATCACATAGCTGTGTTTCCATAATACTAGGCTAAATTATGTTCATCATGTAAGCTATAGTGGCTTGCTATTAATAGAGTAGCTGAAAATTTTCTGACTTAAGCCTTGAGGCTTGTTCACCACATATAGTTTTTTGTACTTAACTGTGTTTCCTACCTTGATCTCTATCAGTTCAGCACCTCCATTACACTTATTCTTCTGCCTGGTAAATCGTCCTTGACTCTATCTTATCCATTCATAGCGTGATATTTACTTTTTGTACTTTAAGCTTTTCTCCATCTCCTTCTCTCTTTCCTGTCCCTCTCCCTCTCTCATTAATAATATCAAACCATGACATTCTTCATTTTCCCCACTGGTTTTAGATTGGCTTTACCTGGATGAGGTGAACCAAAACACCCAGGAGCTAAAGCCATGTAGAGGTTGATTATGAAAAACACTATGCCTTGGAATTATACCTGGAAACTTACTGGAAAGCTATTTTGTAGTGCTGTCAACCCTTCCAGGTAAACCAAGCAGGAAACATAACTAGATGACTAATTCTACTTTATTATACTGTAAGGGTACATCAACATTATCTTGCAAGACTGAGAGAACAAACTTCCTGTGGCCTCTTTGAACCAACAGATCCACTGGGATGGGTCATTCTTAAAGTTCATCCTCTAAAAGTGGCTCCTTCCTCTCTTGTCTAATTGTTTCTTAGGCAGCATCTCTTCTCATTCCTCAAGATCATTTCCTCACCCCATCGCAGCTACCCACAACACAGGGTAGCTGTTCAGTAGTAGGATTCAATTTTTTTTACTTCCAGTTCTGTGGGTGTGGCTTGGTGGGCATGGTGTGGCTTGGTGGGCGTGGCAGGGGAAGGTTGCTGCAAAATCCCCATTCCCTCCCCAGCCAACTAACCTGCTTTCAGCTCTGTTCTCCTCTGCAAGGCAACAAAAGAAGGCCCAACCGATCAGCTGGGACTAAGGAGGCAGAGAATAGGTGGGGGCAGGGCCAGTCAGAGGTGGTATTTGCTGGTTCTCCAAATTACTCAAAATTTCCACTACCGGTTCTCCAGAACTGGTCAGAATCTATTGAATACCACCTCTGTAGCTGATGTAGCATTCACTTGCTAACACTGAAGCTGGTTGCTGCATTTTGTAGTAACTGATATTATTGCCTTCAAAAGCTTCCCCACACGAAAAGCATTCCAGTAATTTAATCAAGCAATGAAGTTATACTAAGTATACTCAGATATAAGCCCATCCACAAATAAGCCTGTCAGCTTTGGAAGCCATATTTTTCTTAGAAGCTTCTAGGCTGCCACATTTAGTGCCTGGGAATATGGGAGGGGGAGATTTCTTAGAGAGGTGGAAGATAAGACTCAACAACATTCTTTTCTCAGAAAGTCAAGGATATGTTAACCTGCACCTGGAGAGAAGTGCCTGGAGGAATGTATCCAGTTGGGAGAATGTTTGATTGGAGCATGTGATGGACCGGTGGGATGGATTTTGAATTTCATTTGGGAAGGGAAAACCTGGAATTTTCAGATTTGGGGTATCCCAGATGTGCCAATAGGACTTCCTTAATACATTCTTACTTGCATAAACTTTGTTTCTGAGGGCTGAATGAGTATGGGGAGTTTCATTGGAACAAAGCTGACAAACCCAACCAGTAAAATCACATCCAAAATATCAGTATAAACAGAAACTTGTTTTTTTTTCCAATTTTATTTCCATCCTATACAATTCATCCATTTAGAAATCAACATTCAATTCCATAGTCAAATCAATGATTCCCTATAGATGCTCTTTGCTTAACAAGCATAACTGAACTATCAATTCTCTCTCTCATTGAAATGGTCATCACATGAATGTGACATGATTTTATTCTGGCTGCTCCCATGAATGTTTGTTGGAAGCCACCTGGTGCAGGGTACAAATGGCAATACGAGGCTGTAGGGCATGTGAGTATTGTAAATACCTGCTAGTTACCAAGTGCTCAACTCTCAATGGTGTGACTACAGGATGCTGTGATGGCCATAAGTGCAAAAACTGATCATAACATTACCTGTTCAGTGCTGTCACAATTGTGAGTGGTTGCTAAACAGCAATTTGACGCTATTCATAGAACACATATTTTCTCTGTACCAGTTAGTATAGGATAAATGATATTTTATTTCTCTGTGAACTGGTAAAGAATAAAAATCCAACCTGCACAGCCTACCTTTACTTCATTAAGTCCTTCTATTTACTGATCACTCCTTTTACATTCTAAGCCTCAATCTTTTAAATAGCATGTTTTTCACCACGTGGCCCTTCATTGCTCCTTATGGCTTTGGTCAATTGAGGCTTTCACATAACAGGTTTTAGGAAGACAGAAAAGATGTAGACCAGATTACCTGCTTTAGTCATACTTAACAATAAGCCAGCCACTTTGGAAAACTTTGACCAGGATTTCACAAACACAACCAAATTCTAGTTTTACTCCAACATCCTCAAGCTATTATAGGTAAGGTAGGATTTCTAATCCCAGAACTGCATTACAAGCCAATATATTCTTATTTACATCCTGCAGTTAAGAAGGCATGGTGGCCCAGTGGTTTCATGACACTGGACCAGAGGTGGTATTCAGCAGGTTCTGACCAGTTCTGGAAAACTGGTAGCGGAAATTTTGAGTAGTTTGGAGAACTGGCAAATACCACCTCTGGCTGGCCCCGTCCCCAGCCATTCTCTGCCTCCTGAGTCCTAGCTGATTGGCTGGGTCTTCTTTTGTTGCCCTGCATAGAGAATGGAGCTGGAAAGCAGGTTAGCGGAGTGGGGATGGAATGGGATTTTTCAGTAACCTCCCCCCAGGAGTGGGGTGGGAATGGAGATTTTACAGTATTCTTCCCCTGCCACACCCACAAAGACATGACATACCCACCAAGCCACACCCACAGAACTGGTAGTAAAATTTTTTGAATCCCACCACTGCACTGGAGATGGTCTTTACTCCAGAGGTTTGAATCCTATGTAGCATTGTACAGGTAAAACTCAAAAAATTAGAATATTGTGCAAAAGTTCATTTATTTCAGTAATGCAACTGAAAAGGTGAAACTAATATATGAGATAGACTCATTACATGCAAAGCAAGATAGTTCAAGCCGTGATTTGTCATAATTGAGATGATTATGGCTTACAGCTCATGAAAACCCCAAATCCACAATCTCAGAAAATTAGAATATTGTGAAGAGGTTCGCTATTCTAGGCTCAAAGTGTCCCACTCTAATCAGCTAATAAGCCATAATAACTGCAAAGAGTTCCTGAGCCTTTAAATGGTCTCTCAGTCTGGTTCAGTAGGAATCACAATCATGGGAAAGACTGCTGAACTGACAGTTGTGCAGAAAACCATCATTGACACCTTCCATAAGGAGGGAAAGCCTCAAAAGGTAATTTGCAAAAGAAGTTGGATGATCCCAAAGTGCTGTATCAAAGCATGTTAATAGAAAGTTATGTGGAAGGGACAAGTGTGGAAGAAAAAGGTGCACAAGCAGCAGGGATGACAGCAGCCTGGAGAAGATTGTCAGGAAAAGGCCATTCAAAAGTGTTGGGGACTTTCACAAGGAGTGGACTGAGGCTGGAGTCAATGCATCAAGAGCCACCACACACAGACGGATCCTGGACATGGGCTTCAAATGTTGTATTCCTCTTGTCAAGCCATTCCTGAACAACAAACAACGTCAGAAGCGTCTTACCTGAGCTAAAGAAAAATTGAACTGGTCTGTTGCTCAGTGGTCCAAAGTCCTCTTTTCTGATGAGAGCAACTTTTGTCTCTCATTTGGAAACCAAGGACCCAGTGTCTGGAGGAAGAATGGAGAGGCACACACTGCAAGATGCTTGAAGTCCAGTGTGAAGTTTCCACAGTCTATGTTGATTTGGGGAGCCATGTCATCTGCTGGTGTTGGTCCACTGTGCTTCATTAAGTCCAGGGTCAATGCAGCCATCTACCAGGAAATTTTGGATCACTTCATGCTTCCTTCCACAGACGAGCTTTATGGCGATGCTGACTTCATTTTCCAGCAGGACTTGGCACCTGCCCACACTGCCAAAAGTACCTTGACCGTGAGATTACTGTTCTTGACTGGCCAGTAAACTCGCCTGACCTGAACCCCATAGAGAATCTATGGGGCATTGCCAAGAGAAAGATGAGAGACATGAGACCGAACAATGCAGAAGAGCTGAATGCCGCTATTGAAGCATCCTGGTCTTCCATAACACCTCAGCAGGGCCACAGGATGATAGCTTCCATGCCATGCTGCATTGAGGCAGTAATTGCTGCAAAAGGGACCCAAACCAAGTACTGAGTACATATGCATGCTTATACTTTTCAGAGGTCCAATATTGTTCTATGTACAATCCTTGTTTTATTGATTGCATGTTATAATATTCTGATTTTCTGAGATTGTGGATTTGGGATTTTCATGAGCTGTAAGCCATAATCATCTCAATTATGATAAATCACGGCTTGAACTATCTTGCTTTGCATTTAATGAGTCTTTCTCATATATTAGTTTCACCTTATCAGTTGCATTATTGAAATAAATGAACTTTTGCACGATTTTCTATTTTTTCGAGCTTCACCTGTATGGCGGGATTAGTTCCTGTTACTTGCCTCAGTTTCTGCCCTCCTAACAGTTTGAAACATGTTCTATGCAAGTAGATAAATAGGCACCACTCTGGAGGGAAGATAAACCGGCACTTCATGAGGATGCTTAGAATCTTCCTGGTTGTGACACCCATTTGTGAGGCAGCTTCAGTGGAGGGAGAAGGTCTCAGATGATGCTGTAGGAAAGTCACTCATTTTCCTTTCCGGCGCGGCACTAGCTCATCGTCTTGTGGCACCTCTTGGGAAGCACGCAAATGTGAAAAACAAATAGGGCTAGCAAACAGGGAGCCAAACTACTACTCTGCATTAACATTGTAGTCTCCTGGCTAATGCAGCATTGCCATGTGCTAAATAAGTAAATAAATAATCCTGCAGTTAGGAGAAATAATGCAGGGAACAGACACGCAAATGGGATACTCAGCCTGTGTCAGTAAAAGGAATCATTTAAAACCTTTCTTCTGTGAGGGACGTATTTAACAAATGAAAAAACCTTCTTAAGAAAGAAAATTAACAAAGCAAGGGGCAAGTGAGGAAGCATTACTTTGAACTAATGTCCCTTCTGGATAAACTTCCCATCCTGCAGCTGTTTGTAAAAGGGCCAGGAAAACCATGAAGTAAAATGGCAAGGCCTTCATCAAAACTGAACTTGAATTCTGTGGAGATGTGGTATCTTTGCTGGAAGCAGAAAGAGCCGGGAGGGGGGGATATAAATAGCAATTCCATAGCTTGGAATCAGTACAGGAACATTTTTCTTTGAAAATTTGGGCATTAGCCACACCCACCTGTATGGGCCTGTTCAGGCATTCACTGAACAGTTCAAGGTGGATTCTGTTGCAGCAAGAGATGCAAATAACCTAGGCTTTCAGGGGCAATTCAAGGTGTTGATTAGCACATTCAAAGCCCTATATGATTCACTTGCAGGACCACCCTTCTCCAATAGTTTTTGCTCATCCTGCCCAATTCAGAAGGGCGGGGATGTTCTGGGTCCCTTTAGTGAACCAGTGCCATCTTGTAGGACCAGGAAATGCACCTTTTCTGTTGCAGGGACTTTCCCTATAGAACAGCCTCCTAAAATGGAGTCATCTCCAACTCTGCTGGCCTCCAGTAGTTTGTGAAAACCTGGCATTTCCTTCTGAACCAGACTGCTTTGGGAGTATAGTAGCTTCCAAGATACTTTGGCTGGTTTTTTTAAAAAATTATGATTGCTTTTGGTTGTATGTTTCTAGCCTCTTTTTATACTGTTTTTTTTTTTATATTAGTAATGTTTTATTTACTTAAGGTGGGTTCCCATACAAATAAATAATTTTAAAGATTAAAAATATTCTTTTCTGATCCCCTGAGGTAGTAATTGTTGCCACACTGAATTTTTCCATTGTATGTGTATTCTTAGATATAAATCTGTGATCGTGATTTATAGGTAACTTCAGGCTAACAAGCTTAAAATTTGCCATTCTTACATAACATTCCTCGGGAAGATTACAATCTGATTCACTATTTCTTCCTTTTTATTCCATTATTTTTGTTGTATTGTTTCCGATGTTTGTACAACTCTTCAAGCTTATTTTTCACCAATCAATGATTGGTGAACATTTTCTCAACAAGTTGGTACTTTAGCATGTCACTCTGAGAGTTTATTTGATATATTGGTTAAGAATAGTGGACTGGAAATCAGAAAACTGGGATTTAGGCACAAAGCCAATTGGAGCAGTCCCTCTCTCTCAACCCCAGGAAGAGGGCAATGGCAAACTGTTAGGGATAACATTGTTTACCCTAACTGGTTCAGGTAAAATAATAAATATGTAATCATAGTTTGTTAGTTAAAGTGTCTGCAACTTTAACTGTAGGACTGTAATTAGGGGAGTGGTTGTGAAAGCACTTTAAAAGAAGCAAGACGACAGCTTGCTCTCTCTCTGGCTTTGATGATCCCTAATTACTGCATGGACTCAAGACTGCGTTACTCGAACGGGAGAGAGACAAAGGACTGATTTGTAAGTGAACTGACATAGGATATTCTACACAGACTTTGCTAACTGAATATCCTTGAATGGACTGATTAAATGATACATGACTAATGGACTGTTATTTTGACTATGCTATGAACTCATAATGGAATAAACTATATTTTTGATAGCACAAGCGTATCTGTTATTTTTACTGTATGTTAATAAACATACAAACATATCTCACTCATTTATCTGTGTGCCTATCTGACTAACGCTGCACATTCTGTTTAGCTTGTCTCCTTAACCCTGGTTGGGGAACCCAGGCTTAACACTGGTTATGGGCCCAGACATAACACTGGTTATGGGCCCAGAGGCTGCAAAGTCAGTTTAACTAGGATAAAACAGATTTATGTAAAAGTGAGAGTTTGTGTTGTTATACATTAAAGTAAACAGACAGCTGTGTTTTATTAATTATAGTTTTATATCCATATAAGAAAACATGGCACAAGTCAATCTACAAAGTTTGTCCATTATATCCAAGCTGGATGGAACAAACTATGTATCATGGTCTATAAAATGTAGTCTACTTCTACGAAGAGAAGGTCTGTGGAACATAATTGAAAACCCACCAAACGTAGAGGAATGGGATCCAGATGATGAAGAAGATAGACTAAAAATAGAAGAATTTATGCATAAAAATGAACAAGCTATTTGCATAATAGGTTTAAAACTGTCTGACCAACAACTTGTTCATATCCATGGAGAGCAAACAGCTGTTGGGTGTTGGCAGAAGCTGAAGAGGATTTATGTCCAAGATAACGTTGGTGCTCACATAAATCTAACACGGAAGCTTTTCAGGATGCATCTCCAGACGAATGGTGATATGCTTAGTCATTTGAAAACTATGCAAAGCATTTTTCAAGAACTGCACAAGAAAGAGCTTATTTTCTCTGAACTACACCAAGTCTACATAATTCTATCTTCACTAGATGAAAGTTATGACAACTATGTCACTTCCCTTGAAATTTTGCCTAAGGAAAGTTTAACGTTAACTGATATAACTGGCAGATTGATTGAAGAGGCAAGAAAAAGACTTGAAAGACATCAGTTAAGGAGGGAGCAAACTCAAAAAGAAGATAATGAATCTCCTACTGCATACGCAATTAAAAAGTGTTTTAATTGTGGAGGAAGATGACATTTGCCAAGATTTTGTAAAAAAGCAAAGTGCCAGAATGCTGGCCAGAATACTAAAAGTCATCAAAAGATAAATAAAAATTTAGAGTTAGCCATGTATACTAACGGAGATGTAAAAAAATAATTTATGGGTGGTTGATAGTGGAGCATCCCACTGTATAACAAATGATAACAAAAATTTTATTAAAATGTCCAAGAGTACACAGCAGATATCGTTAGCCAATGGCTGGAAACTGAAAGCTAAAGGTCAAGGTATAGCATACTGTTCTTTTATAAAAGAGAATGTAAAAATGTTATATATACCACAACTTAAGTTTAATTTAATTTCAGTTAGAATTTTGGTTAAACTAGGATATGTAGTTACCTTTAAAGGAGATAACTGCATAATTGAAAAAGAAGATAAGAAAATTACTGCATCTTTAAGAGGTGAATTATATGTGTTAAATGATAATGGTTTAAAGGTGGCTAACACGGTTTATGATAATAAAAAACCTCATGATGAATGTATTCACTTGTTACACCGAAGGCTAGGGCATTTAAATTTTAAAATGCTTAAGAAAACTGTTGAATTATCTAAGGGAATAAGTTTAAAACCTTGTAATAAGTATTTGCAATGTTCTATTTGCAATCAAAGCAAAAGCAAGGTCAAACCGGCTAATAGAGTTGATGGATTTACTACCAAAGAGCCTTTAGAAGTAGTATTTGCAGATTTAATAGGTCCAAAAAAATCAAGTGTAGGAGGAGCTCGATACATACTAAGTATAATGGACCACTATTCTAGATATGGGTTTTGCTATTTAATGAAGAACAAAACTGAAACGTATCTAAATCTCTTTAATTGGATAAAATTTGCTGAAAGGAAAACTAAAAAGAAATTAGTAACTCTTATAACAGATAATGGTGCGGAATTTACAAATAATAAATTCCAGAATAGACTAAGAATGTTAGGTATTCAACATAAAAAATCTGCACCATATAGGCCACAACATAATGCCTTTATAGAGAGACGAGGCCAAACATTACAATCAATGACACGTACTATGATGTCTGATTCAGGATTACCTGACAATTTATGGGGAGAAGCAATAATGTGTGGTAATCATATATTAAATAATGTTGTTAATTCAACAACAGGTGAATTACCATTCACACTGTGGAATGGTACAAAACCTGATTTAAGTTACATACACACATTTGGAGCACCAGCATGGGAGCATATCCCTTCACAACTTAGACAAAAAGGACAGCATAGAGCTAAAATATTATTTTTTGTTGGATATAAATCTAATCATAGATCTTATAGATTCTGGGAACCAGGTACATCTAGAGTTTACACCAGTGCTAGTGCTAAATTCCTAGAACATGTAGGATGGAATAGATTAGAGCAAGATTTAAATAACGAAGTAATTATTGAACCCTACAAAAGGCAAAAAGAACAGACTAGTTATAAGAAGAGTCCTATTAAAGAAGAAGTCCACGAAGAGCAAATAGGACCAGAACAAGAGGAAACAGTTAATCAGGAAGAGTTAGATAATCAAGAAGAGTTAATAAATGAAAGTCCACCTGTAAGTCCTGTAATACCTAGACGTACTACACGTGTAACTGGACCACCTGATAAGTATCAAGCAAGTATAGTTTGCCAAGTAACTAAAGTTCCAACTAGTGTAGATGAACTTAAGATGTATCCTGCTAAGGATCAGGAGAATTGGCAAAAGGCAATGGAAAAAGAACTAAATTCATTAAAGGTAATGAAAGTATATGAAGATGCTAAATTACCTCCAGGAGAAAAATCCATTGGGTGCAAATGGATATTTAAAGTAAAAACTGGAAATGATGGGACTGTTACCTATAAAGCTAGGTTGGTAGCTCAAGGATTTAATCAAACTGCATCTGATTACGATGAAGTTTTTGCACCAAGTCTTAAAGCAACATCTTTGAGAGCAGCTTTAGTGTGGGCAGCTAAGAAAAACTATGTCATTAACCATTTAGATGTAGAAACTGCTTATTTGCATGCACCATTGCAGCACACTATATATTTAAGAAAACCAGTAGGTATAAAAGACAATAAAGTAAATAGTAATGATTGTTGGAAACTCAAAAAGAGTCTTTACGAGTTGAAACAGTCTGGTTTTGAGTGGAACCAATATATTGTGAAAGAATTAAACAATATAGGTTTTAAATCTGGTTTAGCAGATCCATGTGTGTTTAAAAGAGAAAATAATGGAAGGGTGTCATTATTGTTATTATTTACAGATGATATTGCTTTGATAACTAAGACTAATAATGAAGCTAATGAGATTATATCATTATTAGCCAAAAAGATAAAATTAAAGCATTTAGGTGAAATTAAAAAGTATCTTGGATTGACAATTAACAAAACAAAAAATGGTTTTAAGATATCTCAAGAAGATAAAATTTGCCAATTAATTAAAACGTTTAAAATGGAACTTTGTAAACCGGCAAAGACTCCAATGAGTCAGGAAGTTTGCCAAACTAATGATCAAAGTCCCAAATTTGATAAGTCTATATATCAATCTTTGATTGGTAGCTTATCATATATCAGCAATTGGTCAAGGCCTGATATAGCTTATAGTGTTAATCAGCTGGCACATTTTAATTCGGATCCACATCAATGTCATTGGCAATCATTAAAGAAAATTTTAAGATATCTTAAAGGAACAATGAACCATGCATTGTATATAGAACCAAAGGGTGATTTGAGTCTTAGTGCCTATGCAGATGCAAGCTTTGCAACTGACATAAACACTAGAAAATCAACATCTGGGATGGCTGTATTATTTGGTAAGACACTAATAGGGTGGAAGTCAATCACAACAGCATATCAGCTTGTCCACGATGGAAGCGGAATTTTCATGTCTGTCATTACTATGCACTGACTTAATTTTGTACAAACAGTTATTATTAGACATGGGTATAACTGTTAAAGATTCCATTATTGTGTACGAGGACAACCAGGCAGCCATAAAGTTAGCTACTTGTTGTGTCCGCGAAATGATGCCAGGAGTCGGTGACTTTAGTGCAAAGCTCTTTATTAGGAAGTGGGAACCGAACTGGCGAAAGGAAAAAAGCCCACGGCTTTTATTCTTTTTGCCGCGGCGGCTGCAGCCAATGGCACCACTTTGAATCTCCCGCGATCCGAATGGACCAATCGCGGGAGATTCCTAGCGAGCCAATTGGTGCGGCTCGCCCGACCAATCGGAGAGCCCCGCGCTTTGGCCAATCAAAGCGCGGGGATCTCGAGTATGTTAATTAAAGACAGAACACCCCTCCCCTCTTGGTTCAGTCCTTACGTTGCGTAGTCACGTAGGTAGGCGGGGCTCCGTCTGGTCCTACTTGACCTGCGCAACTCAGTTGTAGGCTGGATCCCGGCCGGTTCGGTCGGGATCTCTGCTGCTCCTGCTGCCGTCGTGGGAACCGGCTGGTCGATCGGGCCGGTCCTTTCTCCGTAGCTCTCTCCTGGGCCTTCCGGGTCGGTTGAGCTGCGGGTTTCGCCGCTCCCGCTCGGTCTTTCTGGGTCGGTCGAGCTGGCCTGGCTGTTCCTTCCTGGCGAGGGGTCGTGATGGCTGCTTTCCGGTGAGTACTGCTGGTTTATTCTTCTTTGGTTTTGGTCCCCTGGGTATTCCCTCCCCCCTTGGTTTGTGTTGTGGGGGTTGGTTTCGCCGGTGGTTTGTTGCGTTTGTAGTCCTCGACCTTAGTTGGTCGATGTGGCGTTTCCACGCTCGTCCGTCTGCGGTTTGTAGCCGGTACGAGTGTGGTCCTGTTGCTTGTGTGATGACGGCTGGAATCCATAGTGGGTCTCCCGTCAGGTTCTTTGCATATACGGGGTCGCCGGGTGCGAAGGTTCGGTGTTTGGTGTTTGAGTCTGGGGGCCTCTCCGGGTTATACGTGGGGTGTAACCTGTCGAGTGGGGACCTTAGCTTTCTGCCCATTAATAGTTCGGCTGGGCTTTTATTGGTTGTGGTATTTGGGGTTATGTGTTGGGTGAAGTTTAGTTTGTTGATTTTCTCCTGGATCTCCCTGTGGTCTATTTTCCAGATGGTCTTTTTAGTGAATTGGACCATCCGTTCCGCCCTACCGTTCGCCGCCGGGTGCGCCGGTGCTGTCAGCGCGTGGCGGATGCCCCTTTCTGCTAGGAATTTTTCGAATTCCAGCGAGGTGAACTGGGGTCCGTTGTCGGAGACGACGACGTCTGGGAGGCCATGTGTTGCAAAGAGTTTGCAGAGTTCCTTGATCATGGCCTCCGTGGTTGTCGTCTTCATGTTGCTTACCTCCAGCCAGTTGGAGTAAGCGTCAACTGTTATGAGGAAGGTGTGTCCTTTTGTGGACCCGGCGAAGTCTATATGGATCCTAGACCAAGGTCCCCTTGGGGTTTCCCACTCTAGGACGGGTGCTGTGGGTGGGCTTGGTCTAGTTTCCTGGCATCGTTGGCACCTAGCCACCCAGGCCTCTATTTGTTTGTCCATCCCTGGCCACCAAGCATAACTTCTGGCCAGGGCTTTAGTCCTAACGATGCCAGGGTGCCCCTCGTGTAGCAGTTCCAAAACCTTCCCCTGTAGCTTTTCCGGAATGACCACCCTATCCCCCCATAGTCTGCTCCCTTTTAATAAGGAGCGTTCCGTTTGGCGGTTTCGGAACGTTTTGACGGACTCGTCGTTGTCCCTTTCCGGCCACCCTTTCTCCACCCAATGCAGCCAGCGTTTGTCTTTATTAGTCTCTCGGGCAATGTCTGACGCGGTTATGGGCAGGTTGGGTAGAGTCTCTATGCTGAGGGTGGTCGTCGTGGGTGCTGGGTCGGTGTCGGGTTCCGGTAGCGGCGAGCGGCTTAAGGCGTCTGCATGGGAGATCGTCTTACCCGGTCTGTGTATGAGTTCGTAGTTGTAGGCTGCCAGGAACTCGGACCACCTTGTCATTTGGGGAGACAGAATGTTCGGGGTGGCCCGGTTTCCTGCAAGGATTCCCAGCAACGGCTTGTGATCCGTTATGATGGTGAAAGTCCGGCCGTAGAGGTATTCGTGGAATTGTTTCACGGCGGCAACTATAGCCAGAGCCTCTTTGTCCAGTTGGCTATAGTTCCGCTCCGGTTTGGTGAGGGTCCTTGAAAAGAATGCGATGGGCGCTTCTTTTCTGTTGGGAAGGGTATGGCTGAGGACAGTGCCGATGCCGAAGGGTGATGCGTCGCATGTGACTGCCAGAGGTAGGGTCTCGTTGAATTGTATGAGGACGGCGCTGGAGGTGAGGAGGTCCTTCGTTCTTTGGAAGGCGGCTTGCTCGCGTTTCCCCCAAGTCCAGGTCGCCGCCTTGTCCAGGAACCTATGCAAGGGCTCTGCCGCCGTCATCTTTTGGAGTAGGAAAACATTGTAAAAGTTCAGTAACCCCAAGAACGCTTGTAGCTCATTCTTTGACTTGGGTGTGGGGGCTTCTTTGATGGCCTTGATTTTTTTGTTTGTGGGGTGAATGCCGTGACGGTCTAGGAGGTAGCCCAGGAATTCTACTCGCTCCGTGCATAGCTGGCATTTCTCCCTTTGACTTTTAGTCCGGTCTCTTTAAATTTGGTTAGGACCTCCCTTAGTCGACCCTCTAGTTCGGCTTGATTGGCTGCCGACACTAGGACGTCGTCGAAGTAAGGTACCACCCCCTTGATACCTTGCAATAGTCTCTCCATTAGGCTTTGGAATATGCCCGGTGCCACGCTGACTCTGAATTGGAGTCGGTTGCATTTGAATGCCCCCAGGTGGGTGACTATGGTCTGCGCTTCTGCCGTTTGCTCGTCGACCGGCAACTGTTGGTATGCCTGGGCGAGGTCGAGCTTGGCGAAAACCTTGCCCCCTCCCAGCGAGTGCAGTAGGTGTTGCACTACTGGGACGGGGTAGGCGCTTTGTTGCAGCGCGCCATTTAGGGTGGCCTTATAGTCCCCACAGATACTCACCGACCCATTGGGCTTGATCGGGGTGACTATGGGGGTCTCCCACCAGGCGTGGTCTATGGGCTGTAGAACCCCTTGTTTGACGAGCTTGTCAATTTGCTCGTCTATCTTGGGTTTCAGTGCGAATGGCACCCGCCTTGGTTTCAGGCGTTTTGGGGGGACGTTAGGGTCTAGGTCGAAAGATATAAGGGGCCCTCGGTACTTGCCTAGGTTTCCGTCGAAGACCTCTTGGAACTCCCGGGCCAGTTGCTGTTCCCAGCTGTCGTTGGTGACGTGGTCGACTCCCGTGAGTGCGATGTCAAGCGGGGCGAACCATTGCAGTCCCAGTAGGCTTGGGCAGTCGCGGTCGATGATTGTTAGGGGAAGTCATTCGGTGCGCCCCTTATACATGATTTGGAAGTGTTTGGTTCCGACTACCGGGATGCGGTTTCCCTGGTAGTCCTTTACAATGAGTCTCTGGCTGTCTACGTTCCTCCTTTGGAGGGTAGGCACCAAGCGCTTTATTTCATGCCATGCAATCATGGAGAGGTAGGACCCGGAGTCCACCTCCATTTTGCATGGCTGGCCCTCGATGCCTACCTCCACGTGGACCTTCCGGGCGTCGTTGGTGATGGCGTGGCCAATGGTGACCGTCTGGTGGGTCTCCTCTCTCCGCCGGTTGTCGCCGCCTCGTGAGGATTGCCCGTTCTGGTCCCATCGGCTGTCCGAGGGGCGATATCTGGTCCGGGGTGGTGTGCTTTCTCTCCTCCGGTTGTTCTGGTCCCATCGTGCCGGGCTGCGATTTTTCTTCAGGCGGCAGACATGGGCGATGTGTCCCTTCTTGGCGCAATGCCGGCAGATCGATTCGAAAAACCGGCATTCCGACCTGGGGTGGTCGCCGCCGCAGCCGGCACAGTTGGTCCTCGACTTACGACCTCGCCGGCTCCGTGGGTCGCGGCCTGTCTGGAGTCGATGGATGTCCTCCTCGTCATCGGAAGTGCCCGATGCCGAGTGGAAATCGCCCTGGTGGGTGGTCGTCTCGGGTTTGGGCTCGGTCGACCTTGCCGGGTTGTTGTTTCCGCTGCGGTCCCCGGTGTTCGGTCTGCGCATGCGGTCGGCGGAAGTTCGGGTTGCTTCGGCGGCTGCGGCTGCGGTGAGGGTGTCTGCTAGGCTGATGTTGCCCTTGGCCATCAGCCGGCTCTGGAGGACGGGGTCCCACAACCCGAGCACGATTCAGTCTTGCAGGGCGTCGTTTAGGTTATCGAACTCGCAGAGCCCCCCTAAACGCCGCAGCTCGGCGACGAAGTCGCTGAAGCTCTCACCCGACCTCTGGTCCCGCCGGTAGAACTCGTTGCGCCGGATCAGGATGGGTACCTCTGGAGCATAGTGCCGCCGAAGTATGGGTTCGAGGACGTCCCAGTCCATCGCGGTCGCGTCGGCGGGTTTGGCCAGCGCCTTGGCCATCTGGAAGACCTCGGTCCCGCAGTGGGTCAGGAAGACGGCACGTTTCATTGGGCCGGTGGCATCCTTCAGGCCGCTGCACTCAAGGTACATGCGGAATTGGTCGGAGAACGATTCCCAGTCCTCGGTGGCAGTGTTGAAGGGTGCGGGTGGTGCGATTTTCGCCATCTCGGTGGTTCGTCTGGCTTCCATCGGACACGTGGTTCGGTTCAGGGTCTGGATCCCACCTTCGTTGCCAGTGTTGTGTCCGCGAAATGATGCCAGGAGTCGGTGACTTTAGTGCAAAGCTCTTTATTAGGAAGTGGGAACCGAACTGGCGAAAGGAAAAAAGCCCGCGGCCAATGGCACCGCTTTGAATCTCCCGCGATCCGAATGGACCAATCGAGGTAGATTCTTAGCGAGCCAATCGGCGCGGCTCGCCCGACCAATCGGAGAGCCCCGCGCTTTGGCCAATCAAAGCGCGGGGCTCTCGAGTATGTTAATTAAAGACAGAACACTACTAATATAGCTGTAAAAACTAGATCAAAGCATACTGATTTAATATACTTAAATGTTAGAGAATCTGTAAAGAATGGGCTAATTAAATTGGAATACTGCATGACGGAAGAAAACATTGCAGACCAATTTACAAAAGCTCAAGGAGTAATTAAGTTTAAGGAGAGTTGTAACAAATATGATTTAAAGATGTAAATAATTATTAGTTATATTATTATTTAACCTAAAAGGGGAGAATGTTAGGGATAACATTGTTTACCCTAACTGGTTTAGGTAAAATAATAAATATGTAATCATAGTTTGTTAGTTAAAGTGTCTGCAACTTTAACTGTAGGACTGTAATTAAGGGAGTGGTTGTGAAAGCACTTTAAAAGAAGCAAGACGACAGCTTGCTCTCTCTCTGGCTTTGATGATCCCTAATTACTGCATGGACTCAAGACTGCATTACTCGAACGGGAGAGAGACAAAGGACTGATTTGTAAGTGAACTGACATAGGATATTCTACACAGACTTTGCTAACTGAATATCCTTGAATGGACTGATTAAATGATACATGACTAATGGACTGTTATTTTGACTATGCTATGAACTCATAATGGAATAAACTATATTTTTGATAGCACAAGCGTATCTGTTATTTTTACTGTATGTTAATAAACATACAAACATATCTCACTCATTTATCTGTGTGCCTATCTGACTAACGCTGCACATTCTGTTTAGCTTGTCTCCTTAACCCTGGTTGGGGAACCCAGGCTTAACACAAACCACTTCCAAAAATTTGGCAAGAAAACTGCAGGGATTGCAAGTATTTGTCAGGAACCAAGATTACCATGATGATGATAAAAATATTTATCTACCATGTAATCTTCTTCGATAATCCAGCTCCTCCATTGGGGTATGTGTTTAAGGGACCCACAATGAAGAATGCACTGGGTTCTTTGAATAGTACATATGCAGCTAGATTACTTGCAGGTACCAGTGCAATGCTTTTGATGTGTATTCCCTATCATGTACCTCAGGGATGTCAAACTCATGTCATCACGGCTGCATCACATGACATATCAGGACTTTCCTCCCCTTTTCTAAACTGGGCATGGGTGTGGCCAGCATGTCAGGGTGCGATTCTACCAGTTCGCACCTATTCGCTAGAACTGGTTGTTAACATTCTAAGCAGTTTGGAGAACTGGTTGTTGGAAGAAATTACTGGCTAATCCTGTAAGGAAGGAAACATTCTGGTGTTGCTTACAGAAACTGCCTCTCCGTTAACTCTTATTACATTCTTGGCAGGATTAGACTTCCTGTCTCAGGAACGTCTCTGGAATTTTTTTTTTCCTCCTTTGCTGTGGAGTTACCATTCAAAGTTACAATGGCACTGAAAAAAGTGACTTATGACCATTTTTCACACTTACGACTATTGCAGCATCCCCACAGTCACGAGAGGCCAGGTGATGAGATGCATGCCTCGATGTGAGTGATGTTGAGTTGGCCACACCCAGCCAATTACATGGCCACCAAGCCACACCCAGCAGATAAGCCACACCCACAGAACCAGTTGTTAAAAAATCTGGATGCCACCCCTGCAGCACATGACATATCTGGCCCATGGGCTGTGAGTTTGACAGCCCTGGTGTTCCTGCTTACTCTCTTGTGATCCTTTCCTCTCCAGTTTCTTTGCAGGGAGTGGGGTGCAGAGGTAGTATTCAGCAGGTTCTGACCAGTTCTGGAGAACCGGTGGCGGAAATTTTAAGTAGTTTGGAGAACCTGCCCCCATCTATTCTCTGCCTCCCAAGTCCTAGCTGATTGGCTGGGTCTTCTTTTGTTGCCCTGAACAAGAGAATGGAGCGTGAAAGCAGGTTAGTGGGATGGGGAAGGAATGGAGATTTTACAGTATCCTTCCACTGGCATGCCCACCAAGCCACACCCACAGAACTGGTAGTAATTTTTTTTGAATCCCACCACTGATGAGGTGGGGAGCCAAGGAGAAGGCACAAGGCAAAGTGTGCTGATTATATGGGTGATTGGGATTGGTTATAGTTATTTTTTCAGCACCATTATAATATCAAATAAAACTACCTGTATCAACTGTAAAGTTAATGAGAGAATTGGCAACATTGGGAAATAGTTCCTTGAAACTGAAGTGTTGATTTTTTTTTTTAATACTTTGATTGACTTGCTTTACACAGAATTAGGTTTTGAGGATGAATATAATGAAGCAGTTTGTGGTTTTGCTAGCAGGTGTCAAAATAAAAGCTGAGCACAGTTATCTCTAATTTATTCAACACAGCTTCATTTTATAATTGCAAGAGGATCAGATTACCATAGCATCCAAATTGATTTTAAACTCAAGATGCAGCATCAAAAGCATGACACGGGAATACTCTCAAGTGCTGGTTAATTTCTTATATTTATAAAGACAAAATGCTTCTTTGTTGTGAAGAGGCCAAAACCCAAGAAAGAATAGATGGATCATATGTCTCTGATGCCATCAGGAGTCAAGCATTCTTTAAGAGGACTTTGCCACAATTGAAACCACAGTAAGAAAGTTGGTATTATATCTCCCTCATGTGTTCATGATGAACATTACAAATGGATAAATTCTACTCCCAGTGTTTTTTCAACTTGACAACTTTCAACTCTCAGAATTCCCAGCCAACATAAAATTGCAGAGTTGGAAAACACTACCCTACACTATGCCATTTTGTAGACACAGAATTGGAAGGAAGTTACCTCACAGCTCTTCAAATCTAACTCCCTGTCCAGTGCCGGAATCCAGTTGAAGGTGATTTTGACCAATTGCTGTCCAATTTCTGCTGGAACAGATGTGGCAGAGAGAAACACACATCAACACCTTTTGGTAATTGGGTCTAATGTAAAAAACACCTTTTTACTGTATGAATGGCACAGTGGTTTTGAAAACATTGGTATGTACAGTTCACTTTTCCTTAAGCTCTCAAAGGAAAAAGTTACAGGTGTTACATTTGTTATGGAGCATGAATTAAAGCCCCCTGGGAGAGGCAGGAATTCCTTTTTTTTTTTTTGTATCTTTATATAGCCTGTGTTGTATTTTATTGTCAAATTTGTATACTTCCAGACTTCCAACAGCTCTTTCAGTTACATAGATCAAAATCAGGTCAGGTACTGTTATTGGCTTCATCCTTATTGGGAACTATCAGACCTAGCTTGTCTGATGTTATTCTATGGTTCAAACCTTCTACTGGAAATTGAACTCAAGAACCTTCGATGGTTATAGGTAGTGCATTAGCTTTTGATGTTATCCAAATCTTGGTACTCAATAGTCATAGGAAGGGATATGTAGAATCTATTCAAGTGATATATACAGTCCACCTCCCCTTAATGAATGAATGAATGAATTTATTGGCCAAGTGTGAATGGACACACAAGGAATTTGTCTTGGTGCATATGCTCTCAGTGTACATGAAAAGAAAAGATACATTCTTGAAGAATCATAAGGTACAATACTTAACAATAGTCATTGAGTGCAAATAAGCAATCAAATCATACTAGGAAAAAGTCAATATAAATTGTAAGTATATAAGCAACAAAGTTACAGTCATACAGTCACAAGTGGGAGGAGATGGGTGATAAGGAGTGATAAGAAGATTAATAGTAATACAGACTTTGTAAATAGTTGGACAGTGTTGAGGGAATTATTTGTTTAGCAGAGTGATGGCTTCCGGGAAAAAGTTGTTCTTGTGTCCAGTTGTTCTGGTATGCAGTGCTCTATAGCATCATTTTGAGGGTAGGAGTTGAAGCAATTTATGTCCAGGATGTGAGGGGTCTGTAAATATTTTCACAGCCCTTTTTTTGACTCGTGCAGTATACAGGTCCTCAATGGAAGGCAGGTTGATAAGATCAGAGATAAAGAGGTTACATTATGTCATGCCCCCTTGTACAAAAGTTTATAGGTTTAAGAGCTTGAACTAAACTTACTTAATTTATCATTTGCAAGGAAAAACAAAGGTTCAGAAGGAGACACTTCCCTTTTCCCCTTAATTTGTTGTATTCTTTGTTTTATTTACTTACTACTTTTCTATCCTGTCTTCTTTCCTCACAGGGGAAAGAAGAGTGAGAAGCTTAAAGGCCAAATGGCAATGTTTGAAGCAATATATATGCATGGTAGATGAAAGGATGGTTTGCAAGCACAGAAAGTCATGGAGAAATAAATTGATTGCTAAATGAGATTTAGCTATATTTCCTTTTTAAATCTCCTTTTACTTTCATTACTGGAGTTCATCATTTGTTCCTCCTTTCCTCCACTTTGCATACCACTGCTTAAGGGAATACATTAAAATCTCAATTTAATGGGCCATTTGGGAGGAAGAGCTGCCCATTAACACAGAATACTCATTAAATCCTAAATTGCCTGGTTTGTGTCAATGTATATCATTTGTCTAATTATATGATTGACATTTAACATCATTTGTATAGCTGCATAATTACACAAATGACATAAATAAATAATAATAATTATGTCATTATACAAAGAATATAAATTACATGAATTGTATAACCTACTCATCCAGAGGATTGATGTCTGTGGTCTGGAGGTAAAGATTGAACAAAAATGTCCACTGCATCTGAAATCTGCTAAGTAGAAGTTCAGAGAACCAAACTTTTACTTTAATATCCCTTTGTGGATTCAACCCAGGTCTGTGTTGGGTTGATTTTTTTGGCAGCTGCCACACACTGCTGATTCATTCTTAAGTGGTGGTCCATCAGGAAATCTAGACGCTTATCATACTCGATAGATCAAATTCTGAGGGAGATTAGTGTTACATACTACATATAGTACTCACATTTCATTCATCTTATGCATTTTATGCTTCCAATAAATATATGCAGATATTTTGTTAACGTTGTAATGTTATATTAATAAGCCATATGTATAATGAAGTTTAATGTCCAGCCTCCACAACAATTAGAATATAGAACATAGATAATAGGGTTGGTAGAACCTTGGAGGATTTCTATTCCAAGCCTGGGTTGTGAAAGAAAATCCTGTACCATTCCCAACAAAATGGCTGCCCAGGCCCTTCTTAAAAACCTCAGTAAAGGAGCATCCGCAACATCCAGAGGCAAGCTATCTCCTCTGACTGTTTTCACTGCCAGAAAACGTTTTAGTTCTAGGTTGGATCTCTTTAATGATCTTCAACCTGTTATTTCTTTCTTTCTTTTTTTTTTTTATAACAAATTTTATTAATCTTACAAAAATAATATACAATCCAGGCATAACAACTTGAAAAATCTTTTCTAAAAAAATAATAATAATTAAAGAAGAGAGCCAATAGAACATACAAAATAATTCCAAATTGTAATATCAATATTTACATTATCTATTTAACTTCATATCTTATCCAGACTTCTCCTTTTATCCAAATTATATTTCTTGCTTATTAAAATTTTATTGTCTTTCATAAGCATACAAAACACAGAACATAGAAAACAAAAACAAAACTAAAACATCTTTTCTGAAGGCTGCCTGATCCCGGGTTGAAACTCTTCTCACAGACACAAATTCAAACATCATATTCACTTTATATATCCTTCCATATCTTATTATCATTTTCTTTTCTTTTTTTTATAAACCAATTTTATTAATTTTACAAAATTGCACAAACTATCAAGGCATAACAGCTTATAAATTCTTTTCTAAAAAAAATAGTAATAATTAAAGAAGACCAGTAGAACATAATGATTCCCAATTATAATATCAATATTTACTTTATCTATTTAACTTCATATCTTATCCCAACTTCTCCTTTTCATCCAAATTATTTCTTGTTAATTAAAATTTTATTGCCTTTTATCAACATACAAAACCCAAAAAAACACAACAAAATCTTTATATATCCTTTCATATCTTAGTACCATTTTCAACAACATTCTTTGTCTGTTCTATTTTTAACTATCCATTCATCTTTTTTCTTTTACTATATTTCTCCTATACACTAATTGGAGTGACACCTTTAACTCATTACCCTAACTTAAAAGTACTTCATATAACACTTAATTTATCTTGGGATTCTGTTTAGTAGATTCTAAAATTACACAATAAATTTTATACTCTAAATACACATATAAAAACACAATCTTATGTACCTTCCAGAATCCCCCTTTTATCCTTAATTAGATTCACCCATTGTCTCTAAATAAACTTTTTTTTTCTTTAGATCTTGCTTCCCACCATTGAGGCTTCTCCTTCCCCCCTTTCTCTCTTGCTTATTCTTCTCCTTGCCCTTTTTACCCCTTTGTCTCTCCTCCTCCCTTTTCTTACTCCCTTTCCTTTGCTTTCTAACCTTGCATCCACCTTTCCTCTCATTTTTCTCTTTTTTGGTTGTTTTTTCAAATCTTAAAATCCCCCTTTTCTTATCCTCTTTCTCCTCCTCCCCGGAAAAAACCCATTGTTCATCAAAGATGGCTTCTTGTTCCTCTTCTTCTTTGTCCCAGTCATTCTGCTGCATAATCAACTTTTCATAAGTACATAACACCATTTCTAAAAATTGAAATAGAGTGCCCAAAGTATCTTTTCCATCTTGTTCTTCCTTTTTATATTTTTGATATTCAGTCTTTAGTTCATCCACAAGCGATGCCATCCTGAAAAGAGAAACTTTCCACAAAACAACCCAAGTATTTTTAATCAAAAATAATTCAAAAAAAGTTCCAAAAGTTAATACTTTTCTTCCTTCTTCTCTTTCTCTTTCTGGGATTACTCTTTAATCAAGGAGGTCCAATTACCATATACCTTTCTTTGAGATTCTAGGCAATCTCCTCCTTTTTCCACTTCTGCTCCAATTTTTTTTCCTCTCCCTTCCCACTTGCAACATCAATTTTTAAATGATCAGAAATCCATACCTCTAATAAGGGTTTTCCAATTTCTTAAGTTTTTCAATGTCCAGGAACCCTTTTGTCTCTTAGCTTCAACTTTCAGAATAATTCACCTTCAATGTCCCAACATATTTCATATCTGCTGTTTCTATGGGGTGGGAGAGTGAAGGAAAAAAAAGTTCCCTTTAACAGCTTCTCCGCCGCTTTCCATCTTCTTAGGGATACAATGTATCCTCCAGCAATTCATACAGCTCAATTCCAGCGAATTTAAAAGATGTTAATTGACCCGGCTCAGCCAGCACTTTCACTTTTCTTGCTTCCTCCAGCACAATCTTACCCAGTTGCAGGCTTCTTCGTGGTGGCCATTGCTGACCGCCGCTCCACCACCTTGGGAAAAAGGGGTTTTTCTGGATGAGGAGGGGGTCTGCGACACCCCCAACCCCCTGTCCGGCTCCCCTCTCTCTTCGGCTGTCCCTACAGGGCAGCCATATCCCCCTGACCCATTTGGATCAGGGGTACCTTGGCGGCAAGCGCAGCAGGAATTGCGAACGGTCGCGAATTCCTGCTGCCACCGAAGCCACGCCCAAGCTCGGCCCTTCAACCTGTTATTTCTTGTCCTGCCCTCCGGTGCTTTGAAGAACAAGTTGACCTCTCTTCTCTGTGACAGCCTCTCAGTTACTGGAAGACTGCTATCATATCACCTCCTGCAATCCCTGTAGCTTCAACAGCGGATGCGTGGCAATCTGCTGTGCCACACAAAGCAGCTGCACTTCAAAAGCAACAGCAGCTCATCGGAGAGAACTGGTTCCGTCTCAACTGATCTTTGGCGCTGCCGGTACACCAGAACTGGGACGAACCGGTAGAATGGCATCACTGGTTCAGTAGTTCTGAGATCACACCTGCCAGCTCTTTCAGAACTCTTGGGATATAATCCATCTGGATTAGGTGTTCCCTTACCATTTTCTTGCTATTTTAACTTGAATTTCTTCTTTTGTTTCCTATGATGCTGCTTTTGGTGAGTTGGTCTATTTTTTCCCTTTTGTGTTAAGACAGATGCAAAGAATGAATTAAGCAGTTTTGCTTTTTCCCTGCTATCTGTCACCTCTTTGATGATGGTCTCCCATTACTGGATCAATTGTTTCCTTGACTTTTTTTTTTTTCTTGTTTCTTACATGTTGAAAGAAACTTTTTAAAAATATTTTTGGGGATTTGTCTTCGTTCATTCTGATCCTTAGCTTTCCAGATATGGGTTATTTGCTGGTATTCCACTCTAGTTATATGTCCCCCTTTCCATTTTTTTTTGGCTTTTTTTTTGAAACAAATTTTATTCGTTTTAAAGACAAACAAAACATCATTAAACATTACAAACATAAAACCTTTTTCCATTGTAAATTATTTTATACAGCATAATTCTAATTTATCCCATTTCCTTATAGACAGATAAATATCTTTTAGCAAATTTCTCATTATTTCTCTTTACTTTTATTCAATTACATTTCTTTTCTATATTCATCTATTTTATAACCATCATATTTATATTTTCATCTGACTTGTTTACAAATATTCTCGTCCTCCAAGGTTTTATTAATTCTTAATCAAACATAAACACACAAAACACAAAAACATAAAACTTCTTTTCAGAAAGTGGCTTGGCCCCAGAATACCTCTCTTTGTACGGACTTCAATTAAATTCATGCTCATCTTATATATCATTACTTATCTTATTAACCATTCTATATCTTCTATATAACTTCTCCCCGCTTTTCACTCTTCTTAATTCTATTTTATTTATTTCATCTTACTTTAAATCATTATATTTGTATCTTTTGTCCATTCTTTTCCAATTATCCATTTATCACAATCTCTTTAATATGAAAAAGAAAGATTTCTCCTGAAATCACTGATCGAAGTATGATGCCTTTCTTTCCCCTAAGTTAACATTTAGCATAATATCTAGTTCCCAATCTGATTCTGCTTAGTACATTCTACCTATTAACTTTTAAGAAAAGAAAAAAAAGAAAAAAAGACAATAATAAATCTATAAAATAATTAAGTACATAATTACCATTCTATTTTTTAAGTACATTTTAAATAATACATTTTAAACTAAAAGAATTAAAAAAGAATAAAAAAAGTTATGATAACATTAAAAGAATAACAAATTAAGCTCTATCATTAAATCTTAAACATTTTACACATTCTCAATAATATTAAATATTAAGATCTATCATTAAATCTGAACACTGTAATATTTTGACTTATTAAATCTTGTAATATTCCAATTGTCTACTTCAAAAACAAATGCTACAATAATACATTTATAATAACATTAACATAGCCAATAAACTCTAAATTTTAAACATTCCCTTTAATATTCTAGTTTTCTATTTCTAATACAAATACTACAATACTATCTTATGTAATTTTGAAGATCCTTTTTTAAAAAATGAATTATACATTACCCTTTGTCTCTAAAGAAAAATTTCTTTTTCCCATCTTGTTTTATACCTTTATGGCTTTTCCCCCCCTTTTCCCTGCCTTTCTTATCCCACCTAATCTTTTCACACACACCCCAACCTCCGCCTTTTTAGGTTCCCCTCTCTGTTGTATTCCTCTTTTCTTTTGCTTTCTGGCATTGTATTGGTTTTGCATCTCATTTTTCTCTTTCTTGGATGTTTTTTTAAGTCTTAAGTCCTTCATTTTCCTTCCTCTCTTTCTCTTCTCTTTCTTAGTCAAATTATTTAATTCATTAAAGATGGCTTCTTCTTCTTCTTCTGTTTCCTCCATTTGTTGTTGTATTTGCTGATAAGTAGCAAGCGCCATTTCTAAAAAGTAAAAGATATCTCCCAAAGAGTCCTTTTCCTTTGTTTTTCCATATTCCTTTCTTAGTTCATCAATAGATAGAGCCATTGTAAACTTTTCTTCTTCTTCTTCTTCTTCTTCTTCTTCTTCTTCTTCTTCTTCTTCTTCTTCTTCTTCTTCTTCTTCTTCTTCTTCTTCTTCTTCTTCTTCTTCTTCTTATCCTCCTCCTCCTCCTCCTCCTCCTCCTCCTCCTCCTCCTCCCCCCCTCTTCTTCTTCTTAAAACAACCAAGATGTTTCAAAACTTAAAAAAACAGTTCATCAAAGCCCCAAAGTCATCAAACATCCAAACAAAATAGAAAGTTCTTCCCTTTACACTTTCTCTTCCTGGGGTAATATCAGTTAGGAAAGAAATAAAGAACCCAGTCTGTACTTTAAAGCCTTATTGCAGTTAGCTTCTAGTCTCAAAATCTTCAAGGCATCTCCTCCAACAAAATCTTAATACAGGTGGGTTTTTTTTTTGGTCATCTCCCTTTTCACTTATAACAAAGAGCTTTAAATTTTACCTTCTTTAAAGAAGCAGATTTTTCAATGTCCATTTGCTAATTCCGTAGGGAAGGAGAATAAACTTTCCCTTTCAGCACTATTCGCCGCTTTTAGAATCTCCTCTGGAAACAATGTATCATTCAAAAAAAACACGTAGTTTTCAGGATATTAAATATATCTTAAAGTCCCGGCAGCCAAAGAACTTTCACTTTAAAACTTTCCAAACTTTCTCCTTCTTCCTCCTGCACATTCTTATCCAGTTGCCGGCTTCTTTGTGGCGGTCATTACTGACCGCTGCTCCACCGCCTTGAGAAAAAGGGGTTTTGCCAGGTGGGGAGGGGGGTCTGCGACACCCCCAAACCCCTATCCGGATCCCCCCTATCTTCAGCTGCCTCTACCTGGCAGCCTTATCCTCCAGACCCATCAGGATCGGAGGCACCAAGACAGCTAGAGCAACAGGGATCGTGCTGAATCGCAAATCCCTGCCGCCACTGAAGCCTGGCAAAAACCCCATTTTTTTTTTTTTTACTTGTCCTTTTTCTCTCTCAGATCATAAGAGAGTTCTTTGTGCAATCAGGCTGGCTTCACCCAGGATCTCCTGTTTTTCTTTCTCTTTGGTATTGTGCTAGTCTATCCTTGTAGATTTCTCTGTAGTACCGCATTGAGCTACCATTGTAGATTACTTGTGGTATTCTATCTTTCTGAAGGATGCCACATGTTGCCAAGCTGTAGTAGTTTCCCCTTCCTTCTAATTGTTCTCATGAGGACAATAAAAGACCACTGAATGCTGTATGGAGCATTTCTTGGGTAAATGGAAGGCAGCAAGCAATGGCGATATGCCAGAGATTTGTATTAGACCTAATAGAAGTTTTATAAGGGTAAGAAGAAACAGGGTAAGGTGCTGGCCAAAGATAAGATTCATGTAACCCAGAAAGCAATAATATTTAATACATTTTAATTCAGTTTTAATTTATTTCTTATGTTGATACGCTATTTGCATAGCCAAGGTCATGCCAGATATGACTTGCATCCTCCTCTAGTAATGGAGCTGTTCATTGCCACATTTTTATTCATCCAAGTGGATCCCATGTTGTCTACCATGCACATAGTGTGCCTACTGGAGCTCCTTGGGTAGGAATTTGAGCATCCAATAGTGTTACCCATTGCTAAATTCAGGGATCAATCTCTCCAAAGTGTTTTCTGCAGGAAAATGCTTGGTTCCATTATCTCTTGCCCATAAAGTGTGAGCATAATGTATGGGTGTTAAAACCGTGTATACATTTTACAAGTTGCGCTTAAATATCCTATAAATGCACAAATTTATAGTTCTGATGCTGGAGGCCAATATTTTAAAGCTTGTATTTTCAAGCTGTTGAATGTCAGAAACCAGTTCATTGGATTTAAATCATAAGCAATATGAATAGCACTTCCATTCCAGAGTCAGATGCATTATCTTTGGGCTGCTTTGCGTGTCATTCTCTGTGTTGGTGATTTATTAGAAACTAGCGCTAATGGAAAGTTGGGGGGGGGGATCATTGACTGCATTAGAATGATAGTACACCATGTGCTTTTTTAGTAATCCACCAGGTGGCACCAAAGAGCTTTCTCTGATCAAATAGTGCTGTCTCTCCCTTTCCCCTTTGGATTATTAATGAAATAAATTATCCTTTAAGTTCCTTCTAAGTTTCATTTCTGCAGAAAGAAGACCTGAAGAAAACATCTCCTTCTCTAGAAAAAGATGCCTGACCATTTTGCACTTGCATACCTTATGATTCTTGACTCTTGACGAATGTATCTTTTCTTTTATGTACACTGAGAGCATTTTCACCAAGACAAATTCCTTGTGTGTCCAATCACATGTGGCCAATAAAGAATTCTATTCTATTCTATTCATATTCCTGTGCATTCTATGTGTAATTCTGGCAGGAAAGATTATGCCTAGGCAGCTGAACAATTCAACCTGCTCAACAGGACGGTTATTTACCGTCCCAATATGTCTTTATGTGTGGCTTCTTAATCTTGAATATGCTGCTCTTCCTTAAAGGAGAGACTGACAAATGATGGTTCAATCATGTTAAAGCAAACGAACAAGGACCTTGCCATGTTTCCAGTAGGCAACTGGTAGTCAGGGCTGATCTTTCATTATATGTATCCTATTTCTTGAAATAGTTAGCATCCCGGAGACTTCATTTTTGTACAGTTCAATTTCTGGACTCATTTCAATTTTTTTTACATTTATGAACTTTATATGGTATGTTGCCCATCTTGCTATCCAGAGTGACTCTGGATGGCTTACAATGCACAGATGCATGGAGGTTTTTCAGTTCTACTTAGAGTGGGTTGCAATAGTCAAGATTGGGACGAGACGGTGTTCAGTGGCTCTGATTACAGGTAGTCTTTACAGGTAGATTACAGGTGGTGACATGATAGCAGTGTTCCAATATGTCAGGGCTTGCCACAAAGAAGAGGGGGTCAATCTATTTTCCAAAGCACCAGAAGGCAGGACAAGAAGCAATGGGTAGAAACTAATCAAGGAGAGAAGCAACTTAGAACTAAGAAGAAATTTCCTGACAGTTAGAACAATTAATCAGTGGAACAATTTGCCTTCAGAAGTTGTCAATGCTCCAACACTGGAAGTTTTAAAGAAGATGTTGGATGACCATTTATCTGGTGTAGGGTTTCCTGCCTAGGCAGGGGGTTGGACTAGAAGACCTCCAAGGACCCTTACAACTCATTCTATTCTATTCTATTCTATTTTATTCTATTCTATTATTCTATTCCAGTCTGGGTGAAGCAGTAGGTCAGCGAGGGGGATCCCGACACAGATGATCATAGGAATAGCTGATTGTCATGAGGGAAAAAAAAGAAATACCAGTTTGGCTGAACTGGTAGCTATTTTTTTTTACGACCAGTTCAGCCGAAGGGTAGCCAATTTAATCAGCTACGATGCTAGATTGTAGTAACAAGGAGGTGGTCTCATCTCACTGTACATCCTGTTACTGTTCTCTCTATGAAAAAATTCCACAGTGGTTGAACAAATGGTTGCCAAGATTGCTTCTTAATGACCTGCCCCAATCCTGCAGTCCAAGTTGAAGCACAACTGATTGATTGCAGACACTTATGACAACACCTGCTAGTACACCTTCGATAGCAGTGGCATTAAAGAACGAAGTCCTTTTCATGGTGTCATTGCCACAGAATAGGATTTCAGAAAGCCTTTGCAAAGGGCACCACTCTATGTTCTACATGATCTAGCCCAAGGGTTTCTCCACGTTCAGTCCTGTACTAAGTTTTCTGCTAATCCAAAGTACAGATTCAGATCTTCTGGATGAAAGAGGACATTCAGGACTGATAGTGTTAAGCATCAGGATTGCTTCTTTTTCCTACAATTATCAGGTTGCAATTCCTTTCTTTTTCCACATTATCATCATAATTTATTTTGGTCATTGGTCAATAAATGTTACATTTTCCCAATGGCAGTTCCTACATCGGTGCAGCCATAAGACACCTTTGCATTATGGAAATCGCTATTTAAAATGTATACGATCAAGATATTATGCAGGTGATAGATGCACACACACACACACACACACACTGCCCTGCTATCATTTGGGATTAGACAGAACTCTGAAATCTTGAAAACATCCTACAGAACAGCCTTGAAGTCATATAAGCAGATGCAGTATTTATCATTCACTGATTTATTTCAAATCTCAATTTTCTTTCTCAGAAAAAGCAGTGAGCAACAAATTAAAACATCAGCCATCAAAATGTCAATAAGATGCAAAAGAATAATAATAATAATAGTACTGTAGAGTGGATTAGGAATGTTATTCCTGGTAACATAGCAGTGAATAAAGTGCAGCTACATCACTTTTATTAAGCTTGGGCTCCTGATTAGGCAGGGAGATCAATATTCAGAATTGTATTGGAGCAGGATATTCTTAGAAGGCTGAGAGTTTGCAGGTAGATGCCAACACTATGTGTCAACTATTCTGTTTTTCTCCCAGGCAAAGAAAGATATGGACAAATCCTCACTTTGTAAGGATAAATAGATTATTGGGGCTGCCAATTCTCATTATCAGAATGTGCTTATGTATCCCACTTTAGACACAGGTACCATCTATATTTTAGGAAAAGATGGTGACAAAGTTGAGTGTGTCCAGAGAACAAAAACCAAGATAATATGGTACCAGAAGAAAACGATTTTGAAGACCAGTTGGACATAACGGATTTTTTTTGGAGAGATATAATAGGTATATATCTATATCTATATCTATATCTATATCTATATCTATATCTATATCTATATCTATATCTATATCTATATCTATATCTATATCATCTCTCTCTCTCTCTTTCTCTAGATCTACATCTGTAGTGATAGATAGATAGATAGATAGATAGATAGATAGATAGATAGCGCAGTGACTAAGATGCTGAGCTTGTTGATCAGAAAGGTCGGCAGTTCAGCGGTTTGAATCCCTAGCACCGTATAATGGAGTGAGCTGCCATTATTTGTCCCACTTCTGCCAGTTCGAAAGCATGTAAAAATGCAAGCAGAAAAATAGGGACCTGTTTGGTGGGAAGGTAACAGCGTTCTCTGCGCCTTTGGCGTTTAGTCATGCCAGCCACATGACCATGTTTTCAGACAGCGCTGGCTTTTCGGCTTTGTAATGGAGATGAGCACTGCCCCCTAGAGCCAGAAATGACCAGCATGTATGTGCGAGGGGAACCTTTATCTTTATCTATGATAGGTGGCTTGAAGTATCTGACAGGCTGTGGTATAGAATTTGGGACAGAATTGTTTTGGAAGAAAGAAAAGGGTTCAGATTAGAATGAAAATAGATTTTATTTGCATATGACAAAATTAATATTTAGCCTATGATAAGAACATGGGAGAAGAGAAATAACCATATATACACAGTCCACATAGTTATAGGTAAAACTGGGTGGTGGTGGTATGGCAATGGCTTCATAACTGGATGCCCAATTCAGCTATCCAGGCAATAGCCTCTGGTGCTGCTTCATGCAGATCTTCTAGGGCCATGATGTTGAACCTATGGCACATGTGCCAGGGGTGGCACGCTGCGCCCTCTCTGTGGGTAGGTGAGCCATCGCCCCACTGTGCATGCATGAGTGTGCCATGGGGCACATATATGGGGGCCCCGCATGCATGCATGGGGAGGCGGGGTGCATGTGCAGGGGAGATGAGCTGAGGCAATGGCTCACGTACCCACAGAGGGCTCTGCATGCCAGCTCTGGCATGCATGCCATAGGTTCGCCGTCATGTACAGGAGTGGGGCACATGGGCAGGGATGCATGTCCATGCGTGGAGGGGCAGCGTGTAGGCCCTGGGACATGCATGCATGCACAGGGGATGGGGTGCATGCGTGGGAGATGCACATGCATGCCGAGGGATGCATGCCCATGTGTCGGGGATCTGTGTGTATGCTCAGGGGCAGGACACATGCAAGGGGGAAGTGTGTGTATTGCATTTTGGGGATGCATGTACATCTGCTTTGGGCACTCAGTGTCAGAAAGGTTAGGCATCACTGTTCTAGGGAATCAGGGAACGCATCTTTTGAGCAATCTTGTACAATATGCTTAATAGTTTTCATAGCAACATCACAATCACAACAAGGGGAATCTTTCCATCCCCACTGAAGCAAGGCAGAGGCAGTTCTTCCAGCATGACCGATTGATTTGTAAGACTTGTTCATGAATGGAAAAGGTTGTCTCTGAAGATGGCAGACTCTTCCTTTGCTGGACCTACTTAAACAGCAGCTGTTGTAGTAGCCTTGAATTAGGCAAAAGCTTGGTCTCTGAGAGCTCTTCCAATGTTTACATTTTATAAACTTATGGCTTGGATGTGATTGTATGGAAGGCACTACACTAGTCAATCACTGTGTTTCTAGTAACTTGATTTCACCCACCCCCGAGTGAATAGAGTGCAAGAAACTTATTTCCTATTTAATAGCAAGCTCACTATGGCCTCATCATTAATGGCTCTCTAGAGCCGGGAATGAATTTTACGTAAGGGTTTTATCTCAGGGGTCTCCAACCTTGGCCTCTTTAAGACTTGTGGACTTCAACTCCCAGAATTGCTCAACCAGCTGGCTGAGCAATTCTGGGAGTTGAAGTCCACAAGTCTTAAAGAGGCCAAGGTTGGAGACCCCTGTTTTATCTGACCTGTGGTTTTTACCTGATAGTAATCTTTATTATCCACTTATAAAAGTCAGAAATGGGACTATGGGACAAGGTTTTTATTCAAAACCATAAGGGAATGAGCTGTACACTTCCTTATAAAGCAAGTACTGTATAACATGGAAATATTACCACTGATCAATCTGCTGAAAGGACAGTTCTTTGGAGTGCAAGGAGAGAGGTCATGCAACTGGCATAATTTATTGGCAACCCTCACTGTTACCTTTTCCTTAAAAGTGATGTAGGATACAGATTTGTTGAAAGTAGTGCTGAAAATAGGTTGTCAGAACAAATCATTCTTTGCTAAAATAGCACATGGGATGAGCTGGGGCATGGCACAAAGGCAACACAGTCACATAAGTAAGAAAAGTGCCTTTAATACCTCCAACTTTGCCCCAATGTCTGATTCTATTCTATCAAGGTCTATATTGCTTCTATTGACATCAATTTATTCACTGAATTTATAACCCACTCTTCCATCTGAAATGAACTCCTCTCACAGTTACTAAAGCAGAGTAAAATATCAGAATTAATGATTTTAGAGAAGTAAAATTAAAGGAGCATTAAAAGAGTGTTTTTACTTGGAGGAAGATTGACTCTTTCTTCCCAATAATTGCCTTTGAAATGGGAAGGATGAACTGAGAATGTAGCAGACACTACACCACACTGAGAATAAAGTAGACATTTCCCCATAGTTCTGGAATGATGAATCAAACTGAGCCTTACAATTTGGGGGGCTAAATATGAATAAAGCATTAATCGTAATGACAATTATAGTTAAAATAATTTAAATGACTAATCAAAAAGATATATCCTGAAATTCTTTGTTAAAAACATTTCTCTTTCTGGGCTATCAAAATATTATTTCTGTTTTCAATATTTGGATCTTTGTGATCAGTTCATCTACAAAACAAACTCTGCTACAGATTGTAATATGAGTTTCTAAACATGCATTCTCCAACCACAAGCTGTTGAAGAAGTAATCACAAATTATTTCTGTATTATGTGTACAGCAAAGCTGGATCTTAAACTATCTCCTTCTTCTCCATCCAAAACCCTGACAGAAAATCTTTTATGGAGTATGTATTGGTCCCATTTCTCTAAAAACTACATTCCATATGCAGTTTTATCATTTTCTGCCAGGCATTTTTGACAATGATGATTCATTGCAATATTCCCTGAATATTGTTTAAATGATAGTTAGCTTCCCTTTGATTCCCAGTCTTATCACTTATCCCATGAAGTGATTTCATGGATTTCTTTTCCTATTTTATTGCTAATCCCACAACACTATTTGTTGGTTTCCCCACTGAATGCTATTTCCCCATTGATTACTACTTCCTCCTTCATTGTCATTTATCACTTATATGTTTTCATTGTATTGTTCCCTTTCAGGCACTCTTTCTGAGGTACACGTGATCACCATTTTTATGTCCACACTGGGTTGTCTGGTTTATAGATATCCTTTAGTTAACAAATCTAGCTTGCATTGCAAATCCTTTCATAAGCCCTTCCCCCTTTCCATGTTTTTCTCCTAACATTTGGTCTGAGAGTCCTGTCTGGACAGCAACCACCTGTTATTAAAACTAGCCTTCCTAATCTGGTCCCACAAGAATGTTTGGATGTAAAACTGAACCCATACATGCAACCTTCTACAATGCTGTAACAAACCTGGGACTGGAATAACTAGTAACCAACAATACTAGACTTAACAACTGCCTCAATCTCATTTTCTGCAATAGTTTGAATTCAATTTACAGAATACAAATTAAAGAACCCTTTTCCAACAGTGACCACAGCATAATTGACTTTTGTCTCAACATACGTCCACACAAAAATCAACACAATGATGTGATCCCCAATTATAACTTCAAAAAAGGCAACTATGATCTTATAGACAACGATCTCTCATCCCTTGATTGGCAATTTCTATTCACTGGATGCAATACTGTTGAAGACCATTACAACATATTTTTACTTGAAGTCAAATGAGTCATCAAACCATATGTACCAATAACAAGTCCAAAAACCAGAAAAAACAGATTACCGATAACAATAAGGAAGCTTCAATCCAAAAAGAGATCACTTTGGTGGAAAAACAAATCTGGTCATGTTGCCAACTTCAAAAGCTGATACAAAAATTTATGCCACCAGATAAAGACTGAATGCACCAATTATCACATTAAACAAGAGGAAAATCTTCTACGCACCAATTCCACCCGCACTTTCTACAATTTTGTAAACAAACTAAAAGACTCAAGTTCCATCCCACCCCTAGGACCTAATGGTAAAGACTGCAACGATGACACTATTAAAGCCAACCTCTTTAACCCATTCTTTGGCTCAATATTTGTAAACAGCAATGGATCATGCCCAGTATTTCCTAGTCGAACCACAGACAACTGCAATGATCTAATACATATCGATTTTCCAGAAGACAATGTTGAAAAAGCACTACGCAATCTAAAACCATCTCTATCTATTGGACCAGATGGAATATGTGCCTACTTCTTAAAAAAGCTATCTACTGCCATAGCCAAACCTCCAAGCATAATCTTTGAAAAATCTTTCAGGACCAGCTCCTTGCCAAACCTATGGTCACAAGCCATGGTCATCCCCATCTTCAAAAAGACCCCAGCCTAGTTGAAAATTACAGACCAATCTCTTTATGCTGCGTTACCTGTAAAGTCATGGAATCAATTATTAACCAATCCATTATCCTCCACTTAGAGACAAATAACCTACTCTCTAAGAAACAATTTGGTTTCAGGAAAAAGCTATCTTGCAATCTGCAACTCTTACACTGCAAAAACATATAGGCTATACAACTCGATCAAGGCAAAGCAATAGATGCAATCTACATAGACTTTTGTAAAGCCTTTGATTCAGTGGTACACGACAAACTACTCCTAAAACTAAAATCTTATGGTATCTCTGGACACCTGCATAACTGGATAGAAGCATTCCTGTCAAACAGACAACAAATGGTCAAAATCAGGAGCGTCCTATCAAATTTTGTACATGTCAACAGTGGTGTCCCCCAAGGCAGTGTTCTAGGACCAACTCTCTTCATACTCTACATAAATGACCTCTGTGATCATATTAAGAGCAACTGCGTTCTCTTTGCTGACGAGGTAAAGCTATTCAACAACACAGACAATACTGCTACTGTTATGTATGTAAATAGTTGAATAAAGGCAAGCTTGGGGTAAAGTGCAGGGTTCAGGCCCTGCACTTCTGATTGGGTGTTAAGCGGCTAGATCGGATTGGTCGGGTTCTGAGAATCTGATTGGCCCTTAACGAAGGACTCTTATTGGTACTGGAGCTAGCATTTTACAGCTCCTATTGGTTATTTCACATTAGCATTGCCTATATAAAGCAGAGTTGTTGTTATAGAAGTTAGAAGTCACTATGCAATAAAGAGTTGAAAGTTCACCAACTAAGACTGTCTCCATTCATTCTACCCATGCCTGAATCTTTGACAGCTACTCTTCAAAAAGACCTCAACTATGTATCAGAATGGTCAAACAAATGGCAACTTCAAATCTGAACAAATTTTAGCTCTGTCTTACATATTGGCAAAAAAAATCAGAAAATAAAATACAGGATGAATAGTCAAGACCTTATTGATGATCCAAACCCTGTCAAGGATCTTGGAGTACTCATCTATAATAATCTAAATGCTAAGGCCCACTGTAACTACACAGCCAAAAAGGCATTAAAAGTTGTTAACCTAATCTTACATAGCTTTTTCTCTGGTAATATTACACTACTAACTAGAGCATACAAAATTTGCTAGACCAATACTTGAATACAGCTCATTAGTCTGGAACCCACATTACATATCTAATATTAACACAGTTGAGAAAGTCCAGAAATATTTCACAAGAAGAGTTTTCCACTCCTCTTCTCGTTGCAGAATACCTTATGCCATCGGACTTGAAATTCTAGACCTAGACAACGTAAAACTACGCCGCCTTCGGTCCGATCTAAGTATAGGATATAAAATCATACATTGCAATGTCCTACCTGTCAATGAATACTTCAGCTTTAACCTTAACAATAGAAGAGCAAACAATAGGTACAAACTCAAGCTAAACCACACCAAACTTTATTGGAGGAAATACGACTTCAGCAACAGAGTGGTCAATTTCTGGAATACTCTACCTGACTCTGTAGTTTCTTCCCCAAACCCCAAAAACTTTATCCTTAGACTTTCTACTATTGACCTCACCCCCTTTCTAAGAGGCCTTTAGGGGGCGTGCATAAGCGCACCAACATGCCTACCACCCCGTCCTATTGTTTCTTTTATTTTTCTTATATGTATCCATGTATTCATAACTATGTTTTTACTTATACCTATTATCTTGTAAGCAATTGACAAACCAAATAAAATAAAAATAAATGTTAAGATTCCTCTGGAAACATTGCTTTGGCCATGAAGAGTAGATTTGGAGCTTTCATCCCAGACTCTGGAAGATTTGAGTTTTAACAAACTATACTAGCTTAGATAAAACAATCTTTAAAACCCAAGTCCTAAGCCCAATCAATATAATGCTAGGAGAAACAATATTTGAGTCTGAACCTACATTAAATTGATTTAAAGAACACAGGTCAGGATTTCTCTTTTGTTAGAGTCTCGAATAACTTATAGTCAACTTATAACAGTGTCAACTGATGTCTGTCTAGAAATAGATTTTGGAATTGAATCACAGATAATGAGAGCTCATTGTCTAGCATGTACAATATCTGAAGCACAGCACATTACTTACCACTTTAGATAAAGCCAGTAGGCATTTCTATGATGCAGTAAGAGGTTTCTCTTTCATGCCAGATGATCAAAGGCCAACTGCATAGCTTTATAGAAGGGAAATTCAGAGATAATTCTTTTTTACCTGGACAGATGGGGATCATTCAAAGAAGAAACAAAATATTCTTGGGTTTTTGCTTTTGCTTTGTTTTTGCCTCCTGCTGCTTGGTGCTTTGACAAGAAAATAATTTATGTTGGTATTTTAGGAAATGTTGACTAACCTCCATCTTTTATGCACTTGCAAAGAGAAGCCATTTAGAGGGATAGATTTTGAAGACAATGTACAGAGACGTGGAAGAACAAAATAACATTTGGAAACTGAAAAGTTGCAAGATTATTCCATTTCCTCAGTTCTCTTAAGAAATGTGCCAAAATGGAAAGGAGAGGCTTGATCTATTGTTGGCAATAAAGTTGAGACCTCTTCTGAAAGTACCAAGGAAAATGTACATTATGTGTATATTACTTATACCCTGTCAGCTATCTCAGACACTCGCCATATATATGTGGTGAATATACTTCAACTTAAGGCACCATGTTACTTTACGAAGTGGTTCCTGGTCCCATTTTCATATTAAAAGGAAAACTATGGCACTGTGATCAATAAAAATATTATAAACCCTCTTATGTTCTTAAATATTGCTTGACTGCTTTGGCAGTTGGCAGGCAATGAAATGCATTTGATTAGAGTCTGACAGAAACAGTTTGACAATCTTGAATACAAGATCAGTCTCCATTTTTCAGTTGGTTGGGAAAGAGAAATTTTGAAAAACTATAACAAATGCTTGAACACTCTATTCAGTAATTGAGTCTCTCTCTGCAAAAGTAATTCTGTTTTATGCTAGTTGTGTCTTTTCTTCCTTTGGTCAGGCTGCATATTTGTAAATAAATATGGAAATATAGGCCTTCACATCTTTAGGTGATCTGACAAACAGTTGATGCAAGGACTCGCTATCATTTTAAAAGCTGATGAAAGCAAGTAGAAACAGGAAGCACTGAAGGAATGTTGAATGAGATGGAGGTGAAAGAATTGCTAGCAAAAATTGATTTTCAATGGTGCTCTAATCAGAGTTCTGTTCATTCACTAATTGCTCTTATTCTGTCCATTTTGTTGGATAATCCTACTGACATGAAAATATCATCTTGAAGTATGTACTCTAAATGTTATTTCTCAAAATTCATTTATAAATCTGTTCCTGTGATGAAAACTTCTGTTTTTCTATCTTGTTTCAGAATCTTTGTGAATTTCTTTCAAGTGGTTATTAGTATTCTTGATTTTATGTGCTTGTTGGATGGAATTGAGAAGAGCTATTACTTGGAATGCTGACTTTTGTTGCACATTTCCCCATTATTCCAAAAGGCCTATTTCTTAACATGAGAAATGCCAAGTGAACAGAATTTTCTCATTGTGTCTTTCTTTGGAAATTAGGTGAAGAGTAGAAAACTAGGTAGACCAGGAGTGGGATATAACAGGGTTAACTACCAGTCCGGGATTTACGAGGTTCGGTGATTTATGATGTGTTTCCCTGCATGCTGTGAGCAGGCATGCCTGTAAATCATCATCAGCACGCTGCGTGCAGAGAAGCAGCCTTTGAAACAGCCCTCTTTTCCTGCTTTTTAAACTGCAAATGTGCCTCGTTCAGCAGCTGAAGTTGAAAAATCAGGAAATAAAGAGCAGGTAAGAGCCCGGGTGGGCAGATGGGCAAAAACATCAGCAGACATAGAACCGGTTCTATGTCTGCTGCTCTTCAGAGCTACTGGTTTTACAGAGGTGGACAGAACCGGTAGAAACCCACTCCTGAGGTAAACCAAAGATTTAATGACAGATTTTGTACAAAGAATTAACAGGGTGCTGTCACCTCTTATGCACTCCATTAAAAATAAGAACATCATCTTCTAATTATATGAATTTTCCTGAAATTCCCTACCACAATTTCTCAAGGCCTGACTAGTTACAACAGCAATGCTATTTTAGATTATCTTATTTATTATCTAAAGTTATCTAAATTATCTAAAATTATCTGAAATTGACCAAAACGGTGACTGCAGCCCTGAGATTAGAAGCATTTGGACAATTTGCAATGTCCGGCATGAATAACATCTGGAAGAATAAAGACATTAGCTTCACAAATAAATGCAAATTAATTTACACAATAATTTTTCCAGTTGCTACTTATGGTTGCAAAACGTGGTCTCTGAAAAAGGCAGATAGGAAAAGGATGGACACTTTGAACTATGGTGCTGGAGGTGACTATTATGCATCTCATGGACCTCAAGAATAACAAACAAAGAATTCCCTAGACCGGACCTCACCAAAAATATCTATTTGATATTTTGAAACAAGATTGCCAAACAGAGGCTATCATATTTTGGTCATGTTATGAAAGCTGACTCATTTGAAAAGTCAGTTCTGCTGGGAGTGATCAGCAGAAAAAGGAGAAAGGGCTGTCCTAGTACCCATTGGCTGGACACTACAAGGGACTGACCATGGTAGATCTGAAGAAGAAGGTGTGAGACAGAGGGGTATGGAAAGTTCTGATCCACAGTGGCCAAGGATTGGACATGACTGAATGGCTGACCATGACAATTATTGCTTTAATATTTCAAGAGGGGGGAAAAGGATCCAGCAATGAAAAACATGAACAAAAGAAAAAAGAAAGGGAGAGCAGGGAAACCAAGGACAAGAAATTCTCTTCAATGATTTAAAAACTTGGTCTTCCTTTTATTTTTACTGACTGGATACTGTATTTGTACCTGCCTTTTCAATTATTTTTTTAATTTTGAAACTATAAATAGTAAGACAGTATTTAATTTTCAGAAAATGCTATGTATAATTTTGTACCACATATTTTATTAAAGGGACATGGTGGCTCAGTGACTAAGACACTGAGCTTGTTGATCAGAAAGATCTTCAGTTCAGGGGTTCAAATCCCCAGCATTGCATAATGGAGTCAGCTCCTGTTACTTATCCCAGCTTCTGCCAATCTAGCAGTTCAAAAGAATGTGAAAATGCAAGTAGAAAAATAGGGACCACCTTTGGTGGGAAGGTAATGGCGTTCTGTGCACCTTCAGCATTTAGTCATGCTGGCCACATAACCACAGAGACATCTTCAGACAATGCTGGCTCTTCAGCTTTGTGACGGAGATGAGCACTGCCCCATAGACCCAGAAATGACTAGCATGTATGTGCGAGGGGAATCTTTACCTTTACCTCTTTGTAATAGATTGTATTACAAACCAGTTTAGTGTAGTGGTTAAGCCATCAGGCTACAAACTAGGATACTGTGAATTTCACTCCCACCTTAGGCACAAAGTCTGCTGGATCAGTCATTTTCTCTCGGTCTTAGGAAGAAGGCAGGGGCAAATCACTTCTGAGACCTGGCCAGGAAAAATTCAGGGACTTGTCTAGGCAGTTGTCAGAGTCCACATTGACTTGAAGGTAAAAAAAAAGTTATATTAGTTTACATCCACTTATCGCTTGAGTGAAATCTAGAATATTGCCAGGAGTGCTTAAAAATTTGCATACACATCTAGATTTTTAAAGGTATTTTGTTACATCGTAATACTATTTCAGCTAAATGTAATTCTCACACATATACAGTGCTATAAATTTATGTACTGGAAAATGTGGACAATAAAGATGACAACTTTTTTCATCTATGTGTAAGACAGTTATAAGGCAATCTATACCAACTCTAAAAAAGATTTTTATACTTGCTACATTATAACCTAATTCTCTCGAGCTGCTGCCAGTTCAAGTTATTTAGTATTTTGTGTATATGTTGTTATTATTAGTGTTAAGGCATGTTTAGTATTTTTGCTTTTATTACAAGTATTTATTCACTTTATTCTATAACTTTTTCATTGCTAAATATTTGGTTTAGGGCCAATTTCTCTCTGTGCACCAGATATCCACTGAATAACACAAATTAGGTGAGGAGAAAGATAAGGTAAGTGGAAGTAGCATCAGTGGTAATATAATTTTAACTCTTAAAGATGTTCAAGGAAAAGTAGTTGATGACCCTCATCGACTAAACCAGGATTTTAAAAAATATTCAACTTTATGATAATAAATCAAAGTTTATTAAGAAAGAATCTAGTAATTTTTAAAATAATATACCTCCTCTGAAGATTATTTATCACCAAGCTGCTTATCTAGTTGTATTAGATCCCTGATGGCTAACCGATAGCATATAGAGCCATTTGTGCTGGCATGTGAGCTGCAGGCAAACTTACCTCATACCTCATACCACTGGGCATGCACATACCTCACAGCTGATTTTGGGCAGTTTGAGGCCTTTTTTGGCCTCTCAAAGGCTTGAGGAAGGCTTCTGCAAGCTTCTGCAGGCTGAAAACTAGCCCTGTTTTGTCACTTTCTGTTTTTCCAAAAATACTGCAAGTGGTGAAATGGGGCTAATTTTCGGCCTGCAAAACCAGCAGAAGCTTTCCTCAAGCCTTTGGGAGATCAAAAAAGGCCTCAAACCGGCCGAAAATCAGCTGTGCGGTGCAGTGCAGGTAAAGGGGCAATGGGGGTGGGTGAATGAGTGAGTGTGGGGGGATTATGCGCCCATGCAAAGGGGGCATGGGAGCACGCTCATTGCCTTCTGGGTGGCGGCATGTGAGTGTAAGCGTGCAAGCACACACACAATTTTTGGCACAGGAGCCCAAAAATGTTAGCCACCACTGTACTAGATAATCTGGTTGTACTTTTCTCTCTTCAGAAAATTTTAAATACTACTAAATTCATGAAAGAACTCCTTGTTTATGAGTGCTATCCTGTTCAGATGTCTAATTTTGTCCTTTGGTTTACTGGAAGGGTCCAGGACAACTTGCCATGGCCAACTTGCTACAGGCAACTCACCATGGCCAACTTGCCATGGCCAACCCATCATGTGACACCTTTCAGTGGGACAAGAGTTGCACTAATATCAAAGAAATGGTGTAATAGAATCATGAAAGAAAGGATGCCGAAAGAAAAACAAAACGAAATGTTAATGAAAAAAATTTAAACATTTTTAAAAATATTTTAAATAATTAAATTGAATTATTGAATTGTCTTGTGCTGAGTTGTGCCTTTGGTGAGTTGGCCAGGGTGACTTGGCCATCGTGAGTTGTCCCATTCCAGTTTTGGAAGCTTTACTTGTGCTACATTGATGTTATGTGGTGTAATAGTTTGTTGTTGGTGGCTGTTGTTTCTGAGATGTTTTTGATCTATGGCTAGGACAAGCCACTAATATATAAAAATAAGAACAAACCCCACTCCCTTCTAGCACTTACCTAGTTTGGTAATGAAATATCTGCAAATCACCAAAGTCATAGAACATTTGCCCATCCTGCACAATCTGGATTCATAAAAAGATAACAAATACAGCTTACGGATCTGAGACAAGTGATGAAATGTCTACCATACTAATATGATGAAACACTACCTTTTAGGATTTGCCATGATATAAGTCCAAAAAGATGGAGCTTCTGTTATAAAAGATTTAGAACATACATACGTTTTGAAGAAAAAAAAAAGGAATTAGCAGTGGTGTCTTGTTGGAAGATGTGGGAAAAAGTGCAGTAAACTTTTTGGGAGCAAGTTTTGACTAATTTTGAATTTCCTTTTTTATGTGCCAGATTAAATTGTGGTACTTTAATCTAGGGTTATAACAAATGGAATAATTTACTCAACTTTTATGATGCCTTATGGAACCTGATAAAGAAATCCTTTATTTTTATTTCTATTTGATTTGATGTAAGAACTGTTGAACTGTCTTATCAGGCCATTGAAGTATAAAAGAGACTGGAATCAGATGGAGATGCTAATGGGATGAGGAGTGATGGTGAGACATTGGAGAACATACCTTTTGTGTAAACTACTACAGACAGATTTTCATCATATAAACAAGTGCTTTCTCTTTATCTGCTTTGAGGTCTTTTAGCTTCTGTACTGGGGGCGTTTAAGAAATGCTTGTTTCTAGAAAATAACAAATAGGGATCCTTCAGGAAATAGTTCCTTAAGAATTATGATCCAGGAGAGTTGAAGACTTTTGCAGCTTTAGCCAAACGACTTTTGGAAAGAAATTTCCATTTGGCTCAATTCCAAGCAGGGAGAAAGGCACTGGAAACATGGAGACTGATTGGAAAGATGGTTTATTGATGAAGAAGGACCATATAGGTTTGAGGTCCTGAGCAGCTGAACACATGGAGCAAAGAGTGAGGGTTATTTATACCTCTCTAGGGCCTTGCCCTTCAATGCCCTGTTCCTGTGCAAGAAATGTATTCTATTGGCTGTAGTCAGTCTCCCATGCTAGGAGTTTATCTGAGACAAGTTTGGTTGAAGCCTGGAAAGTGATACAATGTCTCCAGGCGATTTTGCAATGCAGTGAGCCCTGCTGCTAGATACATCCTATTATGTCCTGGAGGATCATGTCTTAATCCCATCGTGCTAGAGCTGAAGGCCTTTTGTCTTGTAGATAGGTGGGCCCAGTCCTATCTACAAGATGGCCACCGAATATCTGTTGGGGACAGGGAGCTGAAACTCTGAGTTTCTGCCTCCCTTAACATTTCTATTTCTCTTTTAGGGGAAATATAATTGTTGTATCCTCGGAAATGATGCCAGGAGTCGGTGACTTCAAATCATGCTCTTTTATTGGGGTAGGAACCGAACTGCCGCTATAGAAAAGGTTCGCGGCTTTTATTCCTTTAGCCGCGGCCAATGGCACCACTTTGAAACTCCCGCGATTCGAATAGACCAATCGCGGGAGATTCTTAGCGAGCCAATCGGCACGGCTCGCCTAACCAATCAGAGTGCCCCACGCTTTGGCCAATCAAAGCGCGGGGATCTCAAGAATGCTAATGAGGGGACAGAACACCCCTCCCCTCTTGGTTTAGTCCTTACGTCGCGTAGTCCCGTAGGTAGGCGGGGCTCCGTCTTAGCCTACTGGACCTGCACAGCTCAGTCGTAGGTTGGATCCCGGCCGGTTCGGTCGGGGTCTCTGCTTCTCCGGATGCCGTTGTGGGAACTGGCTGGTCGGTCGGGCCGGGCTGCTCTCCGTAGCTCCCTCCTGTGCTTCCCGGGTTGGTTGAGCTGTGGGTTTTGCTGCTCCTGCTCGGTCTCCCCGGGTCGGTCGAGCTGGCCTGGCTGTCTCTTCCTGGCGAGGGGTCGTGCTGGCTGCTTTCCGGTAAGTATGGCTGGTTTATTCTTCTTTGGTTTTGATCCCCTGGGTATTCCCTCCCCCCTTGGTTTGTGTTGTGGGGATTGGTTTCGCCTGCTTGTGCATCGGTGGTCTCTTGGGTGGTTGTCCTCGACCTTAATTGGTCGATGTGGCATTTCCAGGCTCGTCCGTCTGCTGTTTGTAGCCGGTACGAGTGTGGGCCTGTTATTTGTGTGATGACGGCCGGTACCCATAATGGGTCTCCCGTCAGGTTTTTTGCGTACACGGGGTCGCCTGGTGCGAAAGTTCGGTGTTTGCTGGTTGAGTCTGGGGGCTTCTCCGGGTTATACGTGGGGTGTAATCTGTTGAGTGGGGACCTTAATTTCCTCCCCATTATCAGTTCAGCTGGGCTCTTATTCGTTGTGGTATTTGGGGTTATGTGTTGGGTGAAGAGCAATTTATTTATTTTCTCCTGGATCTCCCCGTGGTCTATTTTCCGGATGGTTTTCTTAGTGAATTGCACCATCCGTTCCGCCCTACCATTCGCCGCCGGGTGCACGGGTGCTGTCAGTGCGTGTCGGATGCCCCTTTCCGCTAGGAATTTTTCGAATTCTAGCGAGGTGAATTGGGGCCCATTGTCGGAAACGACGACGTCTGGGAGGCCATGCATTGCAAAGAGTTTGCCGAGTTCCTTGATCACGGCCTCCGTGGTTGTTGTCCTCATGTTGCTTACCTCCAGCCAGTTGGAGTAAGCGTCTACTATTATAAGGAAGGTGTGTCCTTTTGTGGGCCCGGCAAAGTCTATGTAGATCTTAGACCAAGGTCCCCTTGGGGTTTCCCACTCTAGGACGGGTGCTGTGGGTGGGCTTGGCCGAGTTTCCTGGCATCGTTGGCACTTTGCTACCCATGTCTCAATCTGTCTGTCCATCCCTGGCCACCAAGCGTAACTTCTGGCCAGGGCTTTAGTCCTAACGATGCCAGGGTGCCCCTCGTGTAGCAGTTCCAGAACCTTCCCTTGTAGTTTTTCTGGAATGACCACCCTATCCCCCCATAGTATGCTTCCTTTTAATAACGAGAGTTCCATTTGCCGGTTCCGTAATGTTTTGACGGACTCGTCGTTGTCCCTTTCCGGCCACCCTTTCTCTACCCAATGCAACACCCGTGCCAGACGTTTGTCTTTATTAGTCTCTCGGGCAATGTCTGACGCGGTTATGGGCAGGTTGGGTAGAGTCTCTATGCTGAGGGTGGTCATCGTGGGTGCTGGGTCGGTGTCAGGTTCCGGTAGTGGCGAGCGGCTTAAGGCGTCTGCATGGGAGATCGTCTTACCCGGTCTGTGTATGAGTCCGTAGTTGTAAGCCGCCAGGAACTCGGACCACCTTGTCATTTGGGGAGACAGAATGTTCTGGGTGGCCCTGTTTCCTGCAAGGATTCCCAGCAGCAGCTTGTGGTCGGTTATGATGGTGAATGTCCGGCCGTAGAGGTACTCGTGGAATCTTTTTACGATGGCAACGATAGCCAGAGCCTCTTTGTCCAGCTGGCTGTAGTTCCGGTTTGGTGAGGGTCCTTGAAAAGAACGTGATGGGTGCTTCTTTTCCGTCGGGAAGGGTATGGCTGAGGACAGCGCCGACACCGAAGGGTGATGCGTCGCATGTGACGGCCAGGGGTAGGGTCTCGTTGTACTGTATAAGGACGGCGTCCGAAGTGAGGAGGTCCTTTGTTCTTTGGAAGGCGGCTTGCTCGCGTCTCCCCCAAGTCCAGGTCGCCGCCTTGTCCAGGAGCCTATGCAAAGTCTCCGCCACCGTCGCCTTTTGGGGCAGGAAAACATTGTAAAAGTTAAGTAGCCCCAGGAATGCCTGTAGCTCCGTCTTCGATTTGGGTGTGGGGGCTTCTTTGATGGCCTTGATTTTTTGGTTTGTGGGGTGAATGCCATGATGGTCTAGGAGATATCCTAGGAATTCAACCCGTTCCGTGTATAATTGGCATTTCTCCCTCTTTACCTTGAGCCCGGTCTCTTTGAATTTGGTTAGGACCTCCCTTAGGCGACCTTCTAGTTCGGCTTGGTTGGTTGCCGACACTAAGACATCGTCGAAGTACGGTACCACCCCCTTGATACCTTGTAATAGTCTTTCCATTAGGCTTTGGAATATTCCCGGTGCCACGCTGACTACGAATTGGAGCCGGTTGCATTTAAATGCTCCCCGGTGGGTGACTATGGTTTGCGCTTCTGCCATTTCCTCGTCGACTGGCAACTGTTAGTATGCCTGGGCGAGGTCGAGTTTGGCAAAAACCTTGCCCCCTCCCAGTGAATGCAGTAGGTGTTGCACTACTGGGACGGGGTAGGTGCTTTGTTGCAACGCGCCATTTAGGGTGGCCTTATAGTCCCCACAGATCCTCACCGACCTATCGGGCTTGATCGGGGTGACTATGGGGGTCTCCCACCGGGCGTGGTCTATTGGCTGTAGGACCCCTTGTTTGACGAGCTTGTCAATTTGCTCATCTATCTTGGGTTTAAGTGCGAATGGCACCCGCCTTGGTTTTAGGCGTTTTGGGGGAAAGTTTGGGTCTAGGTTGAATGATATAAGGGGCCCTCGGTACTTGCCTAGGTTTCCGTCGAAGACCTCTTGGAATTCCCGGGCCAGTTGTTGCTCCCAGCTGTCGTCGGTGACGTGGTTGATTCCCGTGACTGCGATGCCAAGCGGGGCGAACCATTGCAGTCTTAGTAGGCTTGGGCGGTCACGATCGACGATTGTCAGGGGAAGCTTTTCGGTGTGCCCTTTGCACGTTATGTTGAACTGTCTGGTTCCGACTACCGGGATGCGGTTTCCCTGGTAGTCCTTTACGATTAGTCTCTGGCTGTCTAGGCTTTTCCTTTGGATGGTAGGCACCAAGCGCTTTATTTCTTGCCATGCTATCATGGAGAGGTAGGACCCGGAATCCACCTCCATTTTGCATGGCTCGCCCTCGATGCCTACCTCCATGTAGACCTTCCGGGCGTCATTGGTTGTGGCGTGGCCGATGGTGACCGTCTGATGGGTCTCCTCTCTTCGCTGGGTCTCGCCGCCTCGTAGGGATCGTCCGTTCCGGTCCCATCTGTTGTCAGAGGGGCGATCTCTGGTCCGGGGTGGTGTGCTCTCTCTCCTCCGTTCGCTCTGGTCCCATCGGGACGGGCTGCGGTTCTTTTTGAGGCAGCAGACGCGGGCGATGTGTCCCTTCTTGTCACAATGCCGGCAGATCGACTCGAAAAACCGGCATTTGGACCTGGGGTGGTCGCCTCCGCAACCGGCACAGTTGGTCCTCGACTTACGACCCCGCCGGTTCCGTGGGTCACGGCCTGCCTGGAGGCGATGAATTTCCTCCTCTTTGTCAGAAGTGCCCTATGCCGAGTGGAAATCGCCCTGGTGGGTGGTCGTCTCGGGTTGAGCCTCGGCCGACCTTGCAGGGTGGTTGTTTCCGCTGCGGTCCCTAGCGTTCGGTCGGCGCATGCGGTCGGCGGATGTTCGGGTCGCTTCGGTGGCTGAGGCTGTGGTGAGGGTGTCTGCAAGGCTGATGTTGCCCTTGGCCATCAACCGGCTTTGGAGGACGGGGTCCCACAGGCCGAGCACGATTCGGTCTCGCAGGGCGTCGTTCAGGTTGTCGAATTTGCACAGCCCCCCCTAGGTGCTGTAGTTCGGCGACGAAGTCGCTGAAACTCTCACCCGACCATTGGTCCCGATGGTAGAATTCGTTGCATCGGATCAGGATGGGTACCTCTGGAGCGTAGTGCCGCCGAAGTATTGGCTCGAGGACATCCCAGTCCATCGTGGTCGCGTCGGCGGGTTTGGCGAGTGCCTTGGCCATCTTGAATACCTCAGTCCCGCAGTGGGTCAGGAAGACGGCGCGCTTCATGGGGCCGGTGGCGTCCTTCAGATCGCTGCACTCGAGGAACATGCGGAATCAGTCGGAGTACGATTCCCAGTCCTCGGTGGCGGGGTTGAAGGGTGCGGGGGGTGCGATTTTCACCATCGTGGAGATTCATCTGGCTTCCGTCGGACACGTGGTTCGGTTCAGGGTCTGGATCCCATCCTCGCCGCCAGTGTTGTATCCTTGGAAATGATGCCAGGAGTCGGTGATTTCAAATCATGCTCTTTTATTGATGTGGGAACCGAACTGGCGTTATAGGAAAACTTCGCGGCTTTTATTCCTTTAGCCGCGGCGGCCGCGGCCAATGGCACCGCTTTGAATCTCCCACGATTCGAATAGACCAATCGCGGGAGATTCTTAGCGAGCCAATCGGCGCGGCTCGCCTAACCAATTTGGCCAATCAAAGCGCGGGGATCTCAAGAATGCTAATGAGGGGACAGAACAATAATAACCTGCCTTTTTAATATTTCCTAAAATATCTCCTTCTTCTGGGAGGGGTGGATGCTAACTTTCTACAAGACTAAATGGTATGATTGCTATTTTGATGTGCTATGAGAATTCAAGGAACAAACATTTCCATGGATTATTCATAACAATATGGATTACTTTTGCCAAAGAAAGGACTTATATTTTTTTCTTCTAATTTAAAGCTAAAAATGTTGAAATAATATGTCATCATATCCTTTTCTTATTAATAAAATGTTTTCCTTGTACTAAGTCTTTTATTTAAAAAAGATTTTTAATGAGGAGATTCCAAATCCATTTTATTCAGAGGGAGAGGAAACATTCAAGTCCTGTTTGTGAAGGAGAACAGGAAATATCACCCAAAAATGGAAACAAATGATTGAAAACATTTCCAAGGCGTATTTTTGCAATCCTAAACTCCCAGAATCAGCCCCTGTTTATATTCATTTACAGCATTTCAACCTGATTATATTTTGTGGCATTCCTCTGTTTATTAATAAGGACATCAAATAAAAATCATAATTTCCAATTTTTTTAAAAAATGTTACCTTCCCATCCATTCAGCTTACTTCACTTTCATCATGTTAATCCATTCATTGCTGCCAACCTACCCTTTCATAATGTTCTTGGGCCAATATTAGGGCTTATTTTGCTTGCTGAGTACATTCCTTTTACCTGGATAATTGATAGGTATGACTCTGCTCTTTTTCCACCTTGACTTTGTCTTGTTGTTTCTGCCCTGCTTTTCCATTTATACGTCAGCAGAGATCTCTTATTTCAAGCAGCTTTGTATTTCTTGGAAGTTCTCTCTCACAAAGCAAAATTCACCCTTGGTGTAATTCAACATATCCAAGTAGCTTTACACCAGTGATGAATAATTGCAGGGTCACTTAACCTAATTACATTAATATCCATAGTTTGTCTCCCCCCAGCTATCTTTTTTTGTGACGGTTGTTGATAATTGTTGAAATGATCTATTAATAAGTTTAATCCAGATTTAAATCATGTGATGTAGCTCACATTTATTTGGCATTTTGGCTCCAGCAGAAGTGCATTGTGGAAGTTAAAGGACTGTATGGGTTCAGAGTTGGATAAGAGGGAATTTGATGTGCTGTGCAGATCCTAGGGAAGAACTATAGAGGACAATCTAGTGGATAATTGAAATTAGGAAACTGAGTCAAACTGGGCAGGCATGGACAGGTCACTCTATGCTAGGTTATTTCAAGAGTCTTTTTAGTGGGAAGCGGATGGAAGAATATAGAGTGGGATAAAGATGCAGGAAACAAAGACATAAATTCCACATTTTTTCCACTGTACTGTACATTGTTGTATTTTTTTTTGTTTGACAAGCAGGGGTCCTGAATTATTCATTTTAGTGTTTGTTTATCAACTCACAATGCTCACAATGTTCAAGAATCTATAGCAGGGTTGTCAAAATTTCATTGAGGGATGCATCAGGTCTGTGGTTGTTCTCAGGGGGGCATGGCCAACTGGGTGGGCCTGGCCAGCTTGACACCACTCCCCAAACTGCTGGCATGTTTCCTCCTCGCATTGGGTAAACCGGACTGAAGCTATGTTGGCCTGATGTTTCTTATTCACATTGGGTAGACTGGACCAAAGCCACACTGGCTAGTCCCTTACATTTTCCAGGATGGCCATGCGGGCTGGATCCGACCACATCCCGACCAGATCCGGCCCACAAGCCTTGTGTTTGACACTCCTGATCTACAGTAATAAAATACAGCTGACTCATCGCAACCAAATTATTTCTGCAAACTGCTGCTATAGAAGAAGTTTGGCTGGGTATTTCAGGATCTTTCTAAAGAATTAGTAGCTATATTTCAAGAAAATTACAAGGGGAGAAGTAGTGGCTTTGTTATAGGACTACTGTTGATTAATGCTAAGGTTTGGTGAAACGAAACACATTGTTATTTAATGCTTAGGTTGGACAGAGAAAATGCAGAAACCTAGAGATGGGTTTGCGCTAGTGGGAAAACAGACTACTGACAAATGCCATAGTGTCACTGTAATTTCAAAGAAAATACCAACTTTGTTCTAATTTCAAACAACCATATCAAAAGTCAGAAAAATCCTTCGAGTTCAGCTGTAACACAATTTATATTATATGTTCAGACAAATCCCATGCTGCTTCTGAACTGCTGTAAAGCATTAAGATAGAGATGCTCTAAATGACTTTAGCTGTAGAGACACTAGAAATCTGGTAGGAAAAAGACATAAAATAGGATGTCAATTAATATAAAACATTGGGAGCCATTGTGGTGTACTTTGGGCCAGTTACTCTCTATTGCCCTAGGAAGGAGGCAAAACACTTTTGAAATTTTGCCAATAAGAAACTGTAGGAACTAATTCAGACAGTCAACAAGAGACAACACTGACCTGAAGGCAATAATAATAAAAAGAAATACCATTTGCCTACAGGCAAGAACTGGTAGGATTACAAAACAGACAAAGTAACAGAAAATGAAGAAGCTCTGGGACTTCAAACAGAGAATTCAATCGGACAAGCTGCTGTCACATAACACTCCAGACTTAACAATTGTTGATAAGAAAGACATAAAAGTACCTGGAGGCAACAGAATAGAAAAGAAAGAACTGGAGAAAACCACAAAATGCAAACACCTGCAAATAGAAGTAGAATAAGTGTGGTGGAACAAAAATAGCATCAATAACAATAAGCCTCATGAGCGCAATCCCAAAACATCTGGGACCATCACTTGAACATTATGGGCATTGACAAAATTGCTAGGAATCAATTTCAAAAGGCAGTTTACTTTGGAACAGTTTACATCTTGTGACCAGAAAGAGACAACTCGCCACAATCAACTTGCCACAGCCATTTCTCTGCAGCCAATTTGCTGGAGGACAACTTGCCATGGCTAACTTGTTGTGGAACAATTACACAATGGACAACTCAACATGATAAATGTTATCTGCCATTATTTATTTGACATTACTTCCATTGACAAAAAGGGAAATAATGTCTAAGAAACAGTGGTGGATAACATTTATCACATTGAATTATCTGGCATGGAGTTGTCCCATTGTGACTTGGCCGTAGTAAGGTGTCCTGTGGCATGTTGGCCAGGGTGAAATGGCTGTGATGAAATGGCTGCAGTGGCTCAGCCAAGGTGAAATGGCTGTGGTGAGATGGCCATGGTGAGTTGTTCTAGTGACATGCCTTTGATGTCATCAAACAACATCTACCTACCTATTGCAGATCCTTGGGAATGATTCAGTAGGTAGACAGAAATGTGACATCCAGTCTAATCATCTGACTGTGCAACCAATCATAATAATTGGCAAATCAGTCTGACTAAATGCTGTTAAACAACGATTGGTTATTTTACAGAACCACAATTGTTCATCAGATTTACTGACAGATTAGAAAGTAAATGCATGAAGAGTAGTGAGTTTCATCTGCAGCAGTCAGTAGAAAAGTCCTTGAATCTTATGAAGTAAACAATGTTATTCTCCTAGTCTTAAAGAAAGTCATTGAGTTTATCCTTCAAGGCCATTACTGTCTATTTTTTCTGGAAATGGCTCTCCAAGGATCCTGTGCAGAATTCTTGCTCTGATTCACCAATCTAGAGATACTAGTGACCAAATACAGAATTTGATGTATATTAAGTACATACTGTTTGCAGAATATATCTATTCACATTTAAATGCATTTATTGCCTCAGTCTCTAATTCTGGATCCATCTCAGTTTGACTAGCCTTACACAATCCAATTATACACAAATCTGTATGCTTTGTAATACTTTTGTAATTAGAATGTTTTCTAACAAAGAGGTATAAGACACATAGAAACCAACAAATATAGAAACAAATAATGACCTCCTAATAAAATATTAAAGCTGAACATGCATTTCACAAAGCTAATAGCTGTTGTTATTCTTCTCCAAGTTATTGCTATTTGTTTACTGTGATACGAAGTCCTTCATTAACACTAACTGAGGAGTTTGAAGTTTTGGAGTAGGAAAATGATTTTTTTAGTATAAATGCTACGAAACAGAAATTATGTGTTTGTTAAACTTCATACGTGGACAATGCATAAATGAATGGGTGAGATTTCTTTTAAAAGTCTTCTATATAGGTCAGGTGCCAATATGATAGTGGCCCCTGCTGTGGGATCACGACTTCAGATATTCTGACTTTAGATGTTGGTTTTTGTCAAGGTATATGTTCTCCTCCAAAAAAATATTTTAAAAGGCAGATGTATTCCAATATATTCTCATACAATGAAAACATCTGGTCTTGCTTATCCTTTATTCATTAAAAAATTGTCCTGTACATAGTGTTGCTTTAGAAAGCTCATTTGCGGTATTGTATTGATAAGGCCTTTTTGTGGGAGGAAGGAGTTTTCATTAGTCAAAAGGTCATCTTTTTTTTATAGTGCTGGCATTCCTTTCTTTTTTAAAAAAGAAAGTCTACCTCTTTCCTCCTGATGCCTTGTGAAATTTTTCCTCTCTGAATGCCAGAATCTATTCCCATTTCCTTCTCTAATGAAACCTTTTATGTGGCTACACATTATTTGCCTCACAGACTGCTAGTGAACAAAAATGCACTGAACAAGAATTTCATGTCATAAAAATCTTTCATCAGTCAAACAGCCCCAATAAATGTATGCATTTCCTTGGGAGAACTACCCAGGGAACAGAGCAGGCCTGAGTGGATGTTTTTAATGAATAATGTGCCCATATTACACAGAATAGTACACACTCACAAACACTTTGAAATGTCTTTGTTAGCATTTTAAGGCATCACCGTGTTCTTTCCTAAATAACAAATTTGTAGCTGAGACTAAGGATCGAGGCTAAAGTGATGTTGGAATTGAGCATCCTCTATGCTGGTTTTGCAGAAAATGCAATGGTGATTCAGCAGCTTCCTTTTTATTACAAGAGAACAGAGATCAGGGTATGAGAAATTATTCTTAGCTGTCCTAGATAATTCAAATGTTAAATGCACAGAAGGGAGAAATGTTTTAAGTAGCAATTATATTATTGATCCAATTTTATATTGTCCTTTAAGGGGTGTCTTATTCCTTTAAGGGGTGTCTTATCCAGTATCTTCTGGCTCCACCATTCTCTCTTTTATTTATAGTTCTTTTCTTATTTGCAGGGAGATTCAAAATTTTATCTTCTAGAACAGGGGTGTCAAATTTGTGACAACATGTTGTCATCACGTGATGCATTGCAACTCCCCCCCTTTGCTAAACTGGGGGTGGGTGTGGCCAACATGTGACGCATCCAGCCCGTGGGCCTTGAGTTTGACACCCCGTTCTAGAATTTTGCTTTCTAAATATGGTCTTTCCCATAAATTAGTCCTTTTGGAAACTAAGGTTCATTGCAAGACTTATTCTCTATCTTTCTCCATCCTCTTTGGTTTTATCCAGAAGTAGCAAAATACTTTGTGGCTCCATTTTTTAAGAATCACAGAAGGAGCTGGAAATACCAATTTTTATAGCAGAGAAAGAAAGAAATGGAAAATATTTACCATCAGTGAGGAGGAAATAATAAGAAAAATATTTTTTTTTCCATGTAGAAACCATCTAAGTTCAGATAAATTGCTCATCCATGTATGATCTCTGCCTCTTTATAAATACTATCTCAGGCCCAAAGAGAAATAAATGTCTGTGAATAACTGGACACAATGTAGAATGAGATCTTGGGATGAAGAATCTATTTTCAGTTTAATGATAAATCAGTGTCACAACATGCAATGCTTGATATAAATACCTTACTTGAGGAGCTGACCTGTGCGTATGTGTGCTAATATTGAATTATGATTTTTATGTTCATGATATATAAAGTATATTTTATTTGAGTATGGGTAGAGATATATTTCCTACAACAAAACAAAAATATAATTAAAAATGATTCAGCACAAAAATAAACCAAATACTATATAACACTGTCAATAAAAGTCTATTGGAGTTTTCTAACTTCAGGCCTGGTGAGAAAAGCCAGCTATTCATAGCTTTCTGAAAGATTGTTCAGGAGCCTCCAGTTTTTAGGCAAGACACTGTGTTATATGCATAAAAGCCAGGGATGGGATTCTACCAGTTCGCACTTTTTCGCTAGAACTGGTTGTTAACATTCTAAGCAGTTTGGAGAACCGGTTGTTAGAAGAAATTACTGGCCTAATCCTGTAAGGAAGGCAGGAAGGAAACGTTCTGGTGTTGCTTACAGAAACTGCCTCTCTGTTAACCCTTATTACATTTTTGGCAGGACTAGACTTCCTGTCTCAGAAACTTCTCTGGAGTTTTTTCCCCCTCCTTTGCTGTACTTTGCTTGTGTGGAGTGACCATTCAAAGTTACAATGGCACTGAAAAAAGTGACCATTTTTCACACTTATGACTGTTGCAGTATCCCCACAGTCATGAGGGGCCAGGCGACGAGATGTGTGCCTCGATGTGAGTGATATTGAGTTGGCCAATAGCATGACCACCAAGCCATGTCCACCCAGTCACATGACCACCCAGCCATGACCACCACATAAGCCATATAGAAATCGTTTCAAAACAGATCAATCTTCATTGTGGTCATTAACCAGCACATTATAAATATACAGAAAAAATATATTTAGATACATGTATTTTTAGCTAAAGATAAACTGAAAGGATTAAAATAAGTGACAAAGGGTAAGTAAGGATTTTTTGCTGAAAGAAATGCTAAAGATCAGTTAACACTAGGCCTAAGGATAAAAGATTTTTTGGAAAGTATTTATCCATGTAATTTGGATGCCATCCAATTCTGCAAGTTTCTGGGAAACTTACATAACAAAAATAAAGAAAACAGCAATTTTAACAAAGAAATTTAAAGATAAAAAACTTAGAAGTTTTTACAGAAACCCACAGAACCAGTTGTTAAAAAATTTGAATCCCACCCCTGGTTTATTTTTAAAAAGAATATTTAGTTTATAATTTAATAAAAAAATTTAACTCAGATTGCCACTTGTACTTAAGAGAGGGTTGTGTTTTTTTTTTATAAGGATACTAATTCATGCTCTGAAAACTCGATGTCAGTGATATTGAGTTGGCCACACCCAGCCAATAACTTGACCACCAAGCCATGTCCACCCAGTCACATGACCACTAAGAACCGGTTGTTAAAAATTTTGAATCCTACCTCTGATAAAAGCCCTTTCAAATTTCAAATTGATTGAGATGCATTTTGAGACTATCAAAGCTGTTGATCTAATTCAGAGATTTTACTAAATTGCCTTTGAATGCCATCTCTGAATCAAAGATTCATACAGTCTAATCACTTTCAATCTTTCTTTAACTCCTTTCCCTATTTGAAGAATTATGCATGACAACCCCTGCTCAGTTACTCACAGCCTGGTCTTGCCTATTGCAATGCATTCTATTACATGAGTCTGCCCTTAAACAATATCCAGAAGCTTCAATTGGTTCAAAATGCAGTGGCCCATATTGTTTTGTGCGAGCCTAGATTTGCACATGTGTCACTTCTCCCGTGGGAGCTACATTGGCTGCCAATTTGTTTCCAGATCCAATTCAAGGTGCTGGTTGTCACCTTCAAAATCTTACATGGTTTGGGAGGTTTTCTGAAGGATCATCTTTTCCCAGTCATACCTACCGAGCCCATAAGAATGTTGAAAAAGAGAAGGTTAAATGTCCCCTCTCTTAAAGAGATCTATGTAGTGAAACTAAGAAGGGGGGGGGGGGCTTCTTTGTTGTGTCTCCCTCTGTGTGTCATATCATTCCTGCAGAGATAAGATTGACACACACACACCCTTTTATGTTTGTTCTGTCCCTAATTAGCATTCTTGAGATCCCCGCGCTTTGATTGGCCAAAGTGCGGGGCACTCTGATTGGTCAGGCGAGCCGCGCCGATTGGCTCGCTAAGAATCTCCCGTGATTGGTCAATTCGAATCGCGGGAGATTCAAAGCGGTGCCATTGGCCGCAGCCGCCGCGACTAAAGGAATAAAAGCCGCAAGCTTTTTCCTTTGCCCTAGTTCGGTTCCAACTTTAAATAAAAGAGCATGATTTGAAGTCACCGACTCCTGGCATCATTTCGCGGACACAACAATGTTCTTTCTCAAGTACCTGAAGACATAGTTCATCCAATCGGCTTGGGATTCTAGAATAGTATACAGCAGGGGTGTCCAACCCTGGCAACTTTAAGACTTGTGGACTTCAACTCCCAGAATTCCTCAGCCAGCAAAGCATGGCTGAGGAATTCTGGGAGTTGAAGTCCACAAGTCTTAAAGTTGCCAAGGTTGGACACCCCTGGTATAGAGCTCATGAAGTGATTGGTCTGATTGTTACCACCAGAGGGGTGGGAGTTTATTGATTTATTACAGCTTTTGTACATTTTAAGCTATCCAGAGTCACTGTGACTGAGTTGGGTGGCTGTATAATTTTTTTAAAAAGTAAATAAATATACAACCAGATCCCGATTTTATCAACTTTTCCAAGTATATGCACACATCTCTTTCATAGCAGCAAAATAATTATACTTTTATTGGAAATGGAATTTTGTTGTTGTCAGATTATGTAGAGATTTTTGACCCAATGCAATGCTAATGTTTGGATGTCCATTACAATTTGAGTAGGAAGATGTATTGGACCCCCTTCTTCTCTATGGGGAATAGAAGTCCCACAAAGCTCCAATTATGCTGCTTCTAAAAGTATGGACTTTACCAACCAACAATGTGTACAGTTTCTGCTATCTGACATCAACTTTGAGACAAAGAATTCATTATCGGTTTCAATGCGGCTGCATATAAAATACATGTAGCAATGAAAAGAAGCTAAATCTGCTTAATTTTGATCTGGTTTAGGACTGAATTACCTTTTCATTAGTTAAAAACTTCTAAGTTTTTTATCTTTAAATTTCTTTGTTAAAATTGCTGTTTTCTTTATTTTTGTTATGTAAGTTTCCCAGAAACTTGCAGAATTGGATGGCATCCAAATTACATGGATAAATACTTTCCAAAAAATCTTTTATCCTTAGGCCTAGTGTTAACTGATCTTTAGCATTTCTTTCAGCAAAAAATCCTTACTTACCCTTTGTCACTTATTTTAATCCTTTCAGTTTATCTTTAGCTAAAAATACATGTATCTAAATATATTTTTTCTGTATATTTATAATGTGCTGGTTAATGACCACAATGAAGATTGATCTGTTTTGAAACGATTTCTATATAGGTTAATGACATTCTAAAAGAGGTACATAAAGTATATTGCATTATGTAAAGAGACACCATGTTCATCTATGCTAAGAGATATTTGCTGTTGTCAAATAATGCAGTGGCATTTCACATGAGTAGCTGAAGGGCTTTTATTTTCCAAAAGAAAAGGGCACTGAGGTTTTATCTGAAGATTTCATTATAAACTTTAAAAAAAACACAAAAATCAAAGGCATGTGGTTCCTGTCTATTAGAATGCTAGTCAATACTGGAATTCAATTTTCCAGCTTGTCATCCAGGACTGTCTTAAAGGACAGATGTCAGGCACTGAGTCCTGTGAACACATGTCCTGTCATAGAGGAAACATTGCCTATCCTCCACTTGAAGTTTGCAACTTGTCAGGTTGTTATGAAAGATGAATTCTAGTCAACATTTTGGAAGTGCATGTGAAGCGATAATTTGTTATGGGGAGAATAGAAAAAAAAAAATACCCCAACCAAAATGGGGATATTTTTTTCCAGTTTAAAATATGAAAACTTCCCTCCTGTAGAGAAACAAAACTGGTATGTTGCATACCAAACTGGACAGTCCTATTCTATCCTGTTAGATTTCAGCAGAGTATAAATTCAAGTCTGGTTTTCAACAGAATAATTTTACTTTTAAGGATTTTAAGTTTTATGACTGGTTAGCTTGCTATGCAAGGAATATGCAGGCTCAGTGGCCCATATGTTAGACATGGATGAGAAATTGTTTCTATGTTGAATCGATGCGTTGCTGTAGAAGAAATTGACCCAGAAGGCAGGGCAGATACTTTCCTTATATCTCAACCAAAATATTTTTTTTTTGCTTTCTTGGCTAGTAGACAAAGCATTAGAACCTGGAACATCCTTTAAAAGAGATGGTTCTTAACACAAGGAACAGCTACAGAGCATCTTTATTTAAATCATCAACATGCTTTTTAGCTTGCACAGCTGTTTGTTAAGCTGCTCTCAGCTATCTCCCCATACATGCACATGCAACAGCAAATTCTCTTTGCAGGGGGAAAAAAGTAATGCAGGAAATCGCTCTTAAATTCTTAGCTTTTGGGGAAAAGCACTTGAAGAAAAGGGCAAAATGACTGAGAATGGAAAGCCAAAAATATAGGTATTTGACATAGTAGCATTGAAGCCACTTGGAAGCCATTTCTAACAGAACACAAATGCAACCTGTTCTGTCCTTCATTAACATACTCGAGATCCCCGCGCTTTGATTGGCCAAAGCACGGGGCTCTCCGATTGGTCAAGCGAGCCGCGCCGATTGGCTCGCTAGGAATCTCCCGCGATTGGTCCATTCGAATCGCGGGAGATTCAAAGCGGTGCCATTGGCCGCAGCCGCCGCGGCGAAAGGAATAAAAGCCGCGGGCTTTTTTCCTTTCGCCAGATCGGTTCCAACTCCTTAATAAAGAGCTTTGCACTAAAGTCACCGACTCCTGGCATCATTTCGCGGACACAACACTGGCGACGAAGGTGGGATCCAGACCCTGAACCGAACCACGTGTCTGACGGAAGCCAGACGAACCACCGAGATGGCGAAGATCGCACCACCCGCACCCTTCAACCCCGCCACCGAGGACTGGGAATCATTCTCCGACCGATTCCGCATGTACCTCGAGTGCAGCGGCCTGAAGGACGCCACCGGCCCAATGAAACGCGCCGTCTTCCTGACCCACTGTGGGACCGAGGTCTTCCAGATGGCCAAGGCGCTGGCAAAGCCCGCCGACGCGACCGCGATGGACTGGGACGTCCTCGAACCCATACTTCGGCGGCACTACGCTCCAGAGGTACCCATCCTGATCCGGCGCAACGAGTTCTACCGGCGGGACCAGAGGTCGGGTGAGAGCTTCAGCGACTTGGTCGCCGAGCTGCGGCGTTTAGGGGGGCTCTGCGAGTTCGATAACCTAAACAATGCCCTGCGAGACCGAATCGTGCTCGGGTTGTGGGACCCCATCCTCCAGAGCCGGCTGATGGCCAAGGGCAACATCAGCCTAGCAGACACCCTCACCGCAGCCACAGCCACCGAAGCAACCCGAACTTCCGCTGACCGCATGCGCAGACGGAACACCGGGGACCACAGCGGAAACAACAACCCGGCGAGGTCGACCGAGCCCAAATCTGAGACGACCACCCACCAGGGCGATTTCCACTCGGCATCGGGCACTTCCGATGACGAGGAGGACATCCATCGACTCCAGACAGGCCGCGACCCACGGAACAGGCGAGGTCGTAAGTCGAGGACCAAATGTGCCGGCTGTGGCGGCGACCACCCCAGGTCGGAATGCCGGTTTTTCGAATCGATCTGCTGGCATTGCGACAAGAAGGGACACATCGCCCGTGTCTGCCGCCTGAAGAAAACTCGCAGCCCGGCACGATGGGACCAGAACGACTGAAGGAGAGAAAGCACACCACCCCAGACCAGAGATCGCCCCTCGGACAGCCGATGGGACCGGAACGGGCGATCCTCGCGAGGCGGCGACAACCGGCGGAGAGAGGAGACCCACCAGACGGTCACCATCGGCCACGCCATCACCAACGACGCCCGGAAGGTCCACGTGGAGGTAGGCATCGAGGGCCAGCCATGCAAAATGGAGGTGGACTCTGGGTCCTACCTCTCCATGATTGCATGGCATGAAATAAAGTGTTTGGTGCCTACCCTCCAAAGGAGGAACGTAGACAGCCAGAGACTCATTGTAAAGGACTACCAGGAAACCGCATCCCGGTAGTCGGAACCAAACACTTCAAAATCACGTATAAGGGGCGCACCGAATGACTTCCCCTAACAATCGTCGACCGTGACCGCCCAAGCCTACTGGGACTGCAATGGTTCGCCCCGCTTGACATCGCTCTCACGGGAGTCGACCACGTCACCGACGACAGCTGGGAACAGCAACTGGCCCGGGAATTCCAAGAGGTCTTCGACGGAAACCTAGGCAAGTACCGAGGGCCCCTTATATCTTTCGACCTAGACCCTAACGTCCCCCCAAAACGCCTGAAACCAAGGCGGGTGCCATTCGCACTGAAACCCAAGATAGACGAGCAAATTGACAAGCTCGTCAAACAAGGGGTTCTGCAGCCCATAGACCACGCCCGGTGGGAGACCCCCATAGTCACCGCGATCAAGCCCGATGGGTCGGTGAGGATCTGTGGGGACTATAAGGCCACCCTAAATGGAGCGCTGCAACAAAGCGCCTACCCCGTCCCAGTGGTACAACACCTATTGCATTCACTGGGAGGGGGCAAGGTTTTCGCCAAGCTCGACCTCGCCCAGGCATACCAACAGTTGCCGGTCGACGAGCAAACGGCAGAAGCGCAGACCATAGTCACCCACCGGGGGGCATTCAAATGCAACCGACTCCAATTCGGAGTCAGCGTGGCACCGGGTATATTCCAAAGCCTAATGGAGAGACTATTGCAAGGTATCAAGGGGGTGGTACCGTACTTCGACGACGTCCTAGTGTCGGCAGCCAACCAAGCCGAACTAGAGGGTCGACTAAGGGAGGTCCTAACTAAATTTAAAGAGACCGGACTAAAAGTCAAGAGGGAGAAATGCCAGCTATGCACGGAACGAGTAGAATTCCTGGGCTACCTCCTAGACCGTCACGGCATTCACCCCACAAACAAAAAAATCAAGGCCATCAAAGAAGCCCCCACACCCAAGTCAAAGACTGAGCTACAAGTGTTCTTGGGGTTATTGAACTTTTACAATGTTTTCCTACCCCAAAAGGCGACGGCGGTGGAGCCCTTGCATAGGCTCCTGGACAAGGCGGCGACCTGGACTTGGGGGAAACGCGAGCAAGCCGCCTTCCAAAGAACGAAGGACCTCCTCACCTCCGACGCTGTCCTCATACAATTCAACGAGACCCTACCTCTGGCAGTCACATGCGACGCATCACCCTTCGGCATGGGCGCTGTCCTCAGCCATACCCTTCCTGACAGAAAAGAAGCGTCCATCGCATTCTTTTCAAGGACCCTCACCAAACTGGAGCGGAACTATAGCCAACTGGACAAAGAGGCTCTGGCTATAGTTGCCGCCGTAAAACGATTCCACGAATACCTCTATGGCCGGACTTTCACCATCATAACGGATCACAAGCCGCTGCTGGGAATTCTTGCAGGAAACCGGGCCACCCCGAACATTCTGTCTCCCCGAATGACAAGGTGGTCCATTCGAATCGCGGGAGATTCAAAGCGGTGCCATTGGCCACGGCCGCCGCGGCGAAAGTAATAAAAGCTGCGGGCTTTTTTCCTTTCGCCAGATCCGTTCCAACTCCTTAATAAAGAGCTTTGCACTAAAGTCACTGACTCCTGGCATCATTTCGCGGACACAACACAACCTTCATTGCATAATTGTGAAACCCAACTCATAGTGTTTGTACATCCCTGTTATTTAAGTTTCAGTTCTTCCTAGTGGGGTCAGAGTAATGTAGGCACACAAGTTATTGGACAAGTCAAACTAGTATCTTAGACTTCAAGAGTATTGACTCTTGACAAACTTAGAGAGACCTTAGGAAGGATTCCATGGATGGAAATCTTAAGATTTAAGGGGAAAACGTGTCAGCCTCAAGATACCTTCCCCTTCCTGACTATCTGCTATTATTTCATTATTTCTCTCGGCTGTCATGGCAACGGTGGGAGGGGGGATTTTATATGGGAAGAGAGCTGGAGGTGTTGGCATTCCTTGCTGGGCTAGCAAGGGGAGGGGGGATTCTTGTCTTTAACTTTCTGTTTCCTGGCTATCTTTTCCTCTTTTGCGCAACTGCGAACTTTTATCAAAATATGTCAAGGTCATTTGACAAGACGTCTCATCACCATCTGAAGATGACCACATGAGCTGTCTCAAAAGTTTTAATTGGAAGAATCATTTGAACTTTGGGGGGTGGGGACAAATCTATTTCTTTGTATATGCATTCTACCCGCCAATTTCTCAGTTTCGGAATTGCTTTGTAGCTACCACTTTATTTCCCAGTAAAAGGATAACTTTGCTCTACCCATGGAGTCTGAGTATTTCTTTCTTGGGATCTAAAAGGAGAAACTGTGACAAGTCAGATTATAAAAGCCCATGAAACTAACATGATTGCATAACTTTCTGATAAACTGAGAGATAAAAAGAATAAGAATAAAAAATGGAAAGGGGACACATAACTAAAACAGAATACCAATAAATAGCTCAAATCTCCAAGGACAAAGTCAGGAAAGCTAAGACTCAGGATGAACTAAGACTTTCAACAAATGTCAAAAATCATTTTAAAAAAAGTTTCTTTCAACATAAACAAGAAAAAAGTCAAGGAAATGATTGGTCCAATAATGGGATCAGATGGCAAGGAGATGACAGGAAGCAGGAAAAAAGTGGAACTGCTTAATTCATTCTTTGCATCCATCTTTATATAAAAGGAAAAAATAATAATACAACCTATAAAAAGGAATGCCATAGAAGACAGAATAGGAACACAAGTCAAAATAGGCAATCAAATGATGAAAGAACTCCTATCCAGTCTAGATGAATTTAATAAACCAGAACCAGATGGGTTACATCCCAGGGTGCTGAAGAAGGTGGCTGATGTGATTTCAGAACCAATGAACAAAATATTTCAAATATCCTGGACCACTGAGGAGCAATCGGAAGATAGGAAAATAGCTGATGTACAATGTCCATGTTTCAAAAATGGATCCAGGAAGTCAGATTGACATCAATACCTGGGAAAATCCTGGAAAAGTTAAGTTGTGGATTTGTGAACACATAGAAATGAGCAAGGTTATTACTAGAAGCCAACATGAGTTTGTTAAAAACAGATCATATCAGATAAATATATTGTCTTCTTTGAAAAACTGGACCAGCAAAATGCTATGGACATAGTTTACTGAGATTTCAGTAAAGCATTTGACAAAGTAGACCATAGCCTATTTGTTGGTAAGATAGAACAATGTGGGATAGATAGTATCACTGACTGATGGATTCACAACATGGAGAAAAGTATGCAGTGAGGTACTTCAAGGTCTTTCTTAGTCTCTGTAGTCTTCAGCATCTTCATAAATGATCTACATGAGGTGATAGAAGGGGAACTCATCAAATTTGCAGATGTCACCAAGCTTGGGGGTGTAGATAAACTGAAGATAGAGAAAGATCTTGACATATCTGAATGCTATGCCTTATCTAACAAAATGCAATTCAGTGGGAAGAAAAATATGGTCTTACACTTAGACTGGAAAATCCAAATGCATAGGTACAGAATAGATGGTTCCTGGCTTAAGAATAACAACTGTGAAAGTGATTTGGGTATTCCACTATATTAGCATTTAAGTTTAAGCCAGCCGTTGCGGTAGCTACAGACATAAGCTGCATCAATAGAGCTTAGGCTGCACTGGTAAAACCACACTTGGAATACTGTGTTCAGTTCTGATCACCACAATACAAAAAGATGCTGAGGCTCTGGAAAGAGTGTAGAGAAGAGCAACAAAGATGATAATGAATCTGGAGGCGAAACCATACAATGAACAGTTGCAGGAACTGGGTATATCTATATTTACCGAAATTAGAGAAAAACTAGAGTGATATGACAACAGTCTTCCAATACTTTGGGGGTCATAGGAAAGAGAAAGTCAACCTATCTTCCAAAGCACCGGAGGACAGAATAACAAATAATGGATGAAAAATTATTAAAGACAGACCCAACCTAGAATTAAGGAGAATTTTTTAAAAGTGAGAACAATTAATCAGGCTTGCCTCTAGAATTTGTGGGTGCTCCTTCACTCTTTCAAAAAGAGACTGGACAGCCATTCATCGGCAATGGTATAGGATCTCCTGCCATGGGCCGGTGTTGGTCTAGAAGATCTCCAAAATCCCTTCCAATCTCGTTATTCTATATTCTAATAGTAACTCTTTTGTTATCACCGACTAACATTTTATAGATTTTTTTAAAGGTTACAAGACTCAGATTAAAATACATAAACATTTTCTGAAAGATTAATAGAAATCAATAAAATAGTTTAGATGACCAAACACTATAAACTCGAAAGGAAAAAAGAGTTAAAAAAAAAAAATCTAAAGATTTAAATCTCATTGATATTCTCTTCTATTAGAACTCATTGACTAAGTTATAAAACTACTTCGTGAATAAAATACTGAGAAGCTAATATACTGAGTTACAAGACTACTAAGTGAATATATGTTGTGGTACATGGGTGTATAGTCATTATTATCAGTGGAAATCTGTTTACTGCAGGACAAGGAACTGTTCATTGAAGAATATGGATTGCAACCTGCCAGAGGTTGGTAGATGGATGTTTTCCCACTTCCTACTCTCAGGCTGAGAAAGAGTAACAAGCCAAAGGGATCTCACTGCTCCAGCACCTTAACCACTATGCAGAGGAGGTATTCAGTTCTGGAGAACTGACAGCAGAAATTTTGTGCAGTTCAGAGAACCAACAAATACCACCTCTGCTTGGAGATTTTTACAGTATCTTTCTTCTGCCACGCCCACCAAGCTATGCTCACAGAACTGGTAGTAAAAATGTTTGAATCCCACCACTGCCACTATGCCATACATATCTTATATATATTGAAACATTGAGACAGAATACATAAAGAACATGGGAAACATTTATTTATATAGTTATGAGGTGTACAATGGCAGCAAAAACAGACTTTGGCACACTCTGGGAATGTATGGGTTCTGGTATGTCAGTCAAAAGCAAAGGAGATTAACATCAGATAAGATGGAACATTTATTAGCAAGTTGAGGTATGCAGGTAGGGCATAAGCTGCAGTAAAAATGAAATTAAAGGAACATGGGATAGAGTCTTAGCTTCCTCTTGATCAAAGGGGCACGTTTGCTCAGTAAAAAAAGCTATTGCCACCCCTCCTTTCCAATGTCTCAGAGATCAAGACATGAAAATGGCTAATGAAAAAACTCTATAGTTTAAACTGAAGAGCTCTGACTAACAATAAAGACACAGCAAAACCCCTTGCTGTCTTTATAAAACTCAGCATTTATTCTGATTTCATGGCCTGGTGGAGCATTTAACCACAGTCCCTGGTGTTAACGATGGAGATCAGATAGAAGAAATTTGCTTTCTCCACAAGTTACTTACAGTATTTTGAAGTGTGAAGCTGCCGTAATATTACTTAGAAGTTGTTAAGTCCTGGGCATGGGCGCAAGGAACGGAGACGAGACATTGGATGGTGACTTCAACTCTTTATTAACAAGAAAGAATGGAGTAAAATATCTGGGCAGCAGTAGCTCTTTTATAGAGCTTGCTGCCGTCAAAACAACAAATGAACTGAGTCTATCCTTTCACAAGCATCCAATCAGGGGGTCCCGTTAACAGCCAATCAGACTGGCCAAACCCGACCAATCACGACTCACTATCTACGGGCCAATGAGAAGTGCAGGATTACAAGCCTACTGTAAGACAAAGCTGTTGAGGGTTGTATCGCTGTGTTGGCTCAGTCCATAACACCCCTCCCCCCTTGGTTCTGTCTGAGGGGTGGGGTGATGTATTCTTGCAAGTAGGCAGGCCGCTTCACCTGTCTGCTCGACCTGTGCTGTTCCACCAGGTTCTGTCCCGGTTCTGGTTCTGGTTCCGGTGGGCTGCTAGCTGGGTTGGATGGCGAAGATTGTGGTCCCAGGTTGCTTTTGTCAGTGCTGTCTTCCGGGTTCCCTGGATCCGCTTCCGTCGCGGTGCTGTCATGTGGTGAGGCCGCTCCCTGGCTCAGTTCTCCCTCGGATGGTGAGTATCCCCTGGGCTGTTGGGTTTTGATTTCTTCTTCGTCCTCCTCAATGTTCCTTCCCCCCCCCCCAGCTAGAGGTTCTGGAGCTAATCTGGAACAGAGTTGGTCTATGTGGCGTTTCCACATCTTACCGTCTGCCATTTGTAGGCGATAGGATCAGGGTCCTGTAAGTTGCGTTATTGTCACCGGGACCCACAATGGGTCACCTGAGAAGTTTTTTGCAAACACAAGGTCCCCTTCCTGGAATGCCCGACACTTGCTGCTGGATCCCGGGGGTTGTTCTGGCGTGTAGTTTGGGTGGAGGCGATCGAGATGCGAGTGAAGTTTCCGACCCATCAGGAATTCAGCTGGGGTTTTGTTCGTGGTGCTGTTTGGGGTTATGTGTTGGAGAAGAAGCATTCGGTTTATTTTGTCGTCAATGTCGCCATGGTCCATTTTGTGCAGGGTCTGTTTTACAAATTGAACCATTCGCTCAGCCCTACCATTGGCCGCAGGGTGAGCTGGCAATGTTAAAGCATGGCGGATGCCCCGATCTGCCAGGTATTGTTCAAATGGCAGGGCAGTGAATTGGGGGCCATTATCTAAGATGAGGACATCGGGAAGTCCATGGGTAGTGAATAGTTTATTCAGTTTTTTAGTGACTGCATCTGTGGTGGTGCTTTTCATTTTGTGGACTTCAAGCCAGTTTGAATAGGCATCCACTGTTAGGAGGAAAGTGTGTCCTCTTGTGGGTCCCGCAAAATCGATGTGGATATGGGACCAAGGACCTCAAGGCGTTTCCCACTGAGTTGGGGGAGTCTTTGGAGGAGTGGAGTGAGTCTCCTGGCATTTACTGCATTTTGCTACCCAAGTGTCTATCTGTTTATCTAAACCAGGCCACCATGCGTAACTCCTGGCTAGTGCCTTCATCCGCACGATGCCTGGATGTCCATCGTGCAGAATTTTCAATACCCTATATTGCAATTTCTCCGGGACTATACTCTGTCTCCCCACACTATGCAACCTTTCTGGGAGAATAGTTCTGTTTGACGATTCCTAAATGGCTTGAACGTGTCATCGGTTGCACTGACCGGCCAACCCCGTTCTACCCAGCTGAGGACTCGTGCCAAAACAGGGTCCTTTTTTGTTTCTAAGGCTATGTCTCGAGCAGTTAGTGGCGGCGATTTGAAGGTTTCGATTTGTAATATGGTTATGGTTGGAGCAGGGTCCTCTATAATGTCTGGTAGTGGAGAGTGGCTCAAAGCGTCAGCGTGGGGAATGGTTTTCCCCAGGCGATGTTGCAATCGGTAATCGTAGGCGGCTAAAAATTCTGACCAACGTGTCATTCTTGGTGATAAGATATGGGGAGTTGGTTTGTTTCCCGCCAAAATACCAAGTAGCAGCTTGTGGTCCTTAATTATGGTAAAGGGTCTCCCATATACATATTCATGGAAGCTTTTAATTGCGGATACAATAGCGAGGGCCTCTTTATCAAGTTGACTATAGTTCCTTTCGGTTTTAGACAAAGTTCTCAAAAAGAATGCAATGGGTGCCTCATTTCCATTTGGTAGGACATGGCTTAAGATGGCTCCTACTCCAAATGGTGAGGCATCACAGGTAACCGTCAAAGGGAGAGTCTCGTTGTATTGCATTAATACAGCATCGGAGGTTAAAAGGTCTTTTATCTCTTTGAACGCTTTCTCTTCACACCGTCCCCAAACCCAAGAAGCCTTTTTATCAAGAAGTCTATGTAGGGGCTCGGCTACAGTTGCCTTCTGGGGCAAGAAAATGTTATAAAAGTTAATGAGTCCCAGGAAGGCTTGGAGGTCTGTCTTATTCCTAGGTCTCGGGGCTTTTTTGATTGCGGTTAGGTTTTTTTCGGTGGGGTGGATTCCTTGTCTGTCGAGAAGGTATCCTAGGAACTCCACTCTCTCCATACAAAGTTGACACTTGTCTCATTTTACCTTAAGACCCGGTCTTTGAATTTCTGCAGAACTTTTCTGAGTCGTTGTACAAATAACTCTTTAGTGGGGGCAGCTATTAGGACGTCGCCAAAATAAGGCACGATGCCTTTTATGCCTTGTAATAGTCTCTCCATTAAATTGTGGAAAATGCCCGGTGCCATGCTTACTCCAAATTGGAGTCTATTGCACTTAAAAGTGCCTCTATGTGTAACTATTGTCTGGGCTTCTGCAGTTGCTGTGTCTACAGGGAGTTGCTGGTACTCCTGAGCTAAGTCCAATTTTGCAAATATTTTTCCGCCACCCAGGGAATGAAGAAGGTGTTGAACCACTGGTACTGGATAAGCGCTCTGTTGAAGAGCATGATTTAGGGTGGCCCAATAGTCCTCGCAAATTCTTCATGAACCATCTGGCTTCATGGGCATTACTATCGGGGTTTCCCAACGGGCGTGGTCAATCGGTTCCAATACGCCCTGGACTATCAGTTTATCTAGCTGCTCGTCGATCTTCAGTTTTAAGGCAAAAGGTACTCGACAAGGCTTAAGCCGAATGGGAGCTGAGATTAAATGATATAGGGGTCCCCTTGTACTTGCCTAATGTTCCTGTGAACACATCCTGGAATTCCTGGATGAGAGTCTCTTCCCAGTCATCGTTTCTGATATAGTGTATGCCAGCTAGTTCAATTCTGAGTGGGGCGAACCACTGTAACCCTAACAAGCTGGGTCGGTCACGATTGATGACAGTCAGGGGAAGTGTTGCTGTGCGGTCCTTAAAGGATACTTGGACGTTGATGGAACCAACAACTGGGATTCTGTTTCCCTGGTAGTCTTTCAGGATGATTCTCTGCGTGCTGAGGTCCTGGCAGAAAATGGCAGGGATCAGCTGTTTGAGGGTTTTCCAGGATACCATCGATAGGGACGATCCCGAATCGACTTCCATCACGCACGGTCAATTCTCAATAGTAAGCCTTACGCAGATCTTTCTTGCATCAAACGATGAAGCGTGGCCAATGATAATGGTTTGGTGGGCCTCTTCTCGTCTCGTTGAAGAGGCAGGTGCTTGGTTTCTGTAGTAGTAGTGGTTGTTCCATTGGTAGTTCAGACGGTCCCGGTTCTCAGGAGGTTTGCCTATCTCCCGACAGAGGTTGTTCTCCCTTCAGTTGGGACTGGACTCTCGTCTGCTTCTGCAGACCTTCCCAATGTAGCCTTTTTTTCTGCAGTTACGGCAGAGTGTGTTGAGGAATTTGCAGTCCGATCGCGGGTGGTTTGCCCCGCAACCCGCACATTGGCATGGACATCTCTGGTTCCTTTGCTCTTGTTCTGAGCGGACCTCCTCTTCATCACTGTCTGAGGATGACTCGAGGTCTTCGTGGTGGGTAGTGGTAGCATGCTTCTCAGTGGCAAGTGGGATCTCATTGGCAAATTGGCGAAGTGGTGCGTTCGCTTGGCGCATTCGAGCAGCTGACTTCCTGGTTGCTTCTGCGGCAGTAGCATCGGTGATGACATCTGTAAAGCTGATGTCGCCTTTTGCCATCAGCTTACTCTGCACGTGTGGTGCATTTAAACCCAGAACTCAACGGTCTCTTAGGGCTTCCTCTAAGTTTGCAAAACCACAAAGGCCTCCTAGCTTCCGGAGGTCAGCTACGAAATTACCAACGCTCTCGTCCTTCCGTTGGTCCCCCTGGTAAAATTCGTGTCTTTGTATCAGTGTAGGTACTGCAGGTGCGTAATGGGCCCGGAGGATTGGAGCGATAGTGTCCCAATCCATGGTCTTCACTTCCTCCAGTTTTGCCATTGCTTTAGCCATTTTGAAAACAGTGGGGCCGCAATGAGTCAGGAACACCACTTGTTTCTTGCCAGGCGTAGCATCTTTTAAATTGTTGGTCTCCAGGAACATCTGGAAGCGATCTATGTACGAGTCCCAGTCTTCGGTTGCTGGGTCGAATGGAGCGGGTGGTATGGCGCCGCTGATCATCTTGCCGTTTGTTGCGTGTGCTCTTTCGCTACGTGCTCTGTCTTGTTTGATGTGTTCTAGTCAGCTCTATCATCTCCGTATCCCATCCTCGTCGCCAGTGTTAAGGCCTGGGCATGGGTGCAAGGAACGGAGACGAGACATTGGATGGTGACTTCAACTCTTTATTAACAAGAAAGAACGGAGCAAAATATCTGGGCAGCAAAAGCTCTTTTATAGAGCTTACTGCCGTCAAAACAACCAATGAACTGAGTCTATCACTTTCACAAGCGTCCAATCAGGGGGTCCCGTTAACAGTCAATCAGACTGGCCAAACCCGACCAATCACGACTCGCTATCTACGGGCCAATGAGAAGTGCAGGATTACAAGCGTGCTGTAAGACGAAGCTTGTATCGCTGCGTTGGCTTAGTCCATAACAGAAGTGCTTTCATCTTTTGATCAGTGCATACTCTATTGGGGACAATTTCAAACGTTTTCAGGAAAAAACGATAATTTGGGAGCACTTTGACTAAGCTGCTGAAAAACAAATCATTTTTCTGCTGGTGACAACAAAAGGCTAAATTGCACAAACAAAGTCAATGGCATGAAGTTGGCTGTAACTAGTTGGCACTGGGAAAAGCAAAAACCCACACAAATTTCTACATAAATACCGTTATTAAGAAGAGATAGAATCAGTTGCTTATGTTGCTACATGATGTATGATGCAACTACCAGTTGTGCAGTTACTACCAGAAGCAATATTTTCCTGGAAGTCATTCTTCTACTGGACTCCATTGCCATCACTGGAGAGGCAAGAATTTGGTGAATCATCTGACTGCTGGGATGAATCAATACTGGGGAAGATTATTGTGTGGGCTGTTCTTGGCACTTGGTGAATAAAGTAGCTCAGATTTGCTATCAGTTATCCAGATCCTATGGAAATAATTGAAGCATGGTCTTGTTCATTTATCTGACACAAGTCCATTCTTGTTAGTCCTAAGAAAATGGACAGGTGCTGTTAGTGCAACTATCTGTGTGGTAGATTCACACCCTTCTGGCAGGGGTGAGATGCTACCAGTTCTGCCGGGCTCTATAGGACCGGTAGCTCTGAAAAGCAGCAGACACCTAACTGGTTCTGTGTTTGCTGCTATTTGGCCCACCTACCCGCCCAGGCTCTTTCCTGTCCTTTATTTCCTGCTTTTTCAACCTCAGCTGCTTTGCACGGCACAGCTGAGGTTGAAAAAGCAGGAAAAAAAGTGGCTTTTTAAATGATGCGCACCTGCATGCAGTGCTTTTCAGCTGTCTGGGCAGCACAGCTTAAGGATTTTTACACATGCGCACAGCACATGTCAGGCATGTGTGCGCACGAAGCACAAACGCATGCAAAACATTGTAACACTGGTTGAATCCCATCCCTGCCTTCTGATTGGGCAAGGCTTCTGAAGTATATGTTTTTGTGGAAGGGGTGGAGTATATGAGTTGGACCCGTGCAACAGAATTACATAATTTATATCCTGTTTCCATTCTTCGTTTTTAGTGAAGTTAGCTGAAAACAAAATTCGCCTGCAGCTCCAAGGACTCTGGATGAAAGAGATTATCTGAAGCCCTTTCAGCCTGGATTGAGGGGCATAGTACAGAGCCATCATAGATTATGGTTTCTGAGGAACTTAGATAGCCTAAGGATGTGGGGGGCTGGGGCTGAATCTTTCTGTTATGTTCTGCGCATGGGCGCTAAGAATGGAGACGAGCCGGTGAAACAGTGAACTTCAAACACTTTATTAACATGGTGTAACAGCTCAAACCAATGGCCGCAACGGCCCCCTTTATATAGGCAAGCTCTTAAGTATTTAACCAATGAAAACGCAGGGAGCGCTAGCTCCATTAACCAATGGGAGAGGCTCGTTAATAGCCAATCAGATTCTCCTGAATGGACCAATCCGATGTCGCTATTATCGTCCAATCAGAAGTGCAGGGCCAGAACCCTGCACTTTACTTCAAGCTCTCAATAATCTTTATTCACACACTTTTATTAATTCACAACACTTTCCTAGCCCTTCTTGATCTCAGTGGATTTTGTCTTGACCAGGGGAACCTCCTGTACCATCTCAGGGGATTTGGAGTGGAAAGCATGTATTGTGTCCTCTTCCTGTCAGAATTGGAATGCAACTTGGGGGTTCCTCAAGTTGTACACCTACTCAACTGCACTTGTTTTGCACTCAGAAGGCCCTGTTTGTGCAATTGAGGGGGCTGGTCATCACTTATAAAGCCCTAAATGATAAGAGGGCTAGATTATCTGTAGGACTCATATTTTCCAATTTTTTATGTCTGTGCCACAGGCTGTAATTAGATAGGCCTGTTCCAAGTTGCTTCCTTGAAGCAATCTCATTAGAAGAGGGCTAAAGTACATGAATTTTCTGTTGTAACTCCCCCAGGAGTGATTTCCCCCTTTCCTGCCCTGGAATAGTTTAGTCTATTAGAGCCAGTTTGATTTAGTAGTTAAGGCAACAAATAGAAAGCGGGAGACTGTGAATTCTAGTACCACGAAAGCCAGCTGGGTGACTTTAGGTCAGTTATTTGTTCTTAACCTGTTATGTCTTGAATTGGTATACTCGAAATCCCCGAGCCTTGATTGGCTAAGGCGCGGGGATTTCTGATTGGCCAGGCGAGCCGCGCTGATTGGCCCGATTGAAGTCTCCCATGATTGGTGCAAACCAAGAGCGGGAGACTTGAATCGCTGCCATTGGCCGCGGCCGCCGCTGCGAAAGGTATAAAAGCCGCGGGCTTTTTGCCTTTCGCTGGTTCAGTTCTCCCATTGTTAATAAAGAGCTTTGAATGAAAGTCACCGACTCTGATCGTATTTTTGCGGACATGACACTGGCGACGAAGGTGGGATCTCGCCCCTGAACCGAACCCCGTGTCCACCCAAGAACCAGCTCCAGCGCAGAGATGGCGAAGATAGCACCGCCCGCCCCGTTCAACCCCGCCACCGAGGATTGGGAATCATACTCGGATCGGTTCCGGATGTACCTGGAATGCGCCGGAATGAAGGACACCCCGGCCCCGCTAAAACGCGCCGTCTTTCTTACGCACTGTGGACCAGAGGTTTTCCAGATGGCCAAAGCCTTGGCCAAACCGGCAGACGCCACCGCCATGGACTGGGACGTCCTTGAACCCATATTGCGGCGCCATTACGCCCCCGAAGTCCACATCCTGATACGGCGCAACGAGTTCTACCGCCGAAACCAGAAACCAGACGAAAAATTGAGCGACTTCGTCGCAGAACTAAGGCGCCTAGGAGGACTCTGTGAGTTCGAAGGTCTGAACAGTCTCATAAGAGACCGCTTCGTATTCGGTTTATGGGATCCTACACTCCAGAGCCGACTTATGGCCAAGGGCGACATCAGCCTAGCCGATGCCCTTACAGCAGCCGCAGCCGCTGAAGCGACCCGCACGTCGGCAGACAGCATGCGAAGATCTGACGCGAAGGGCGGAAACAACAACCCGGCAAGGTTGGCCGACACAAGAAACGAAGCAACCGCACACTACGGTGAATACCAATCAAACTCCAGCACGTCAGAAGACGAGGAGGACATACACCGAGTGCAGACGGGACGCGGCGATCAACGAAGCCGAAAAGGTCGCAGGTCGAGGACCAACTGTGCCGGGTGCGGCGGCGATCACCCCAGGTCAGAATGCCGATTTTTTGACTCTATCTGTAGGCATTGTGAACGATGGGGTCACATCGCCCGAGTTTGCCGCCAAAAGAAGACCCGCAGCCCGCCCAAATGGGAACAGCATGACAGACGGAGAGAAAACTCCCCGCCCAGAACCAAAGAGTGTCAGCCAGACGGTCGGTGGGACCGCACTCAACGATCTCAAAGAAGCGGCGACGGTCGGCGAAAAGAAGAAACCCACCAGACAGTGACCATCGGCCACGCCATCTCCGACGGCGCCAGAAAGGTACATGTAGAAGTACATATCGAAGGCCAGCCATGCAAAATGGAAATGGACTCCGGGTCCTACCTTTCCATGATTGCATGGCGCGAAATCAAAAGACTGGTGCCTACACTGCAAAAGAGAAACGTGCATGCCCAAAAAGTCATCATTAAAGACTACCAAGGGAATCGCGTTCCCGTAGTGGGCACCAAGAACTTTAATATAACTTACAAAGGCCACACCGAACAACTGCCACTTACAATCGTCGATCGCGACCGCCCAAGCCTACTGGGTTTACAATGGTTCGCCCCGCTTAACATCGCGCTGACAGGTGTCAACCAAGTCACCATCGAAGCTTGGGAACAGCGGCTAGCCCAGGAGTTCCAGGAGGTGTTCGATGGAGGCTTGGGCAAGTACCAGGGGCCCCTTATCTCGTTTGACCTAGACCCAAGGGTTCCCCCTAAGCGGCTTAAACCTAGAAGGGTACCATTTGCATTAAGACCTAAAATCGACGAGCAGCTCGACAAGCTCGTCAAACAAGGGGTATTGCAGCCGATAGACCATGCCAGATGGGAAACCCCTATAGTGACCCCAGTAAAGCCAGACGGGTCCGTGAGAATCTGCGGGGACTATAAGGCCACCCTAAATTGCGCGTTACAACAAAGCGCCTACCCAGTCCCAATAGTGCAACATTTACTGCACTCACTAGGAGGGGGCAAAGTCTTTGCCAAGCTCGACCTCGCCCAGGCATATCAGCAGCTACCTGTGGACGAGAAAACGGCGGAAGCCCAAACAATAGTGACCCATCGGGGGGCTTTCAAGTGTAACCGGCTCCAATTTGGAGTCAGCGTAGCACCAGGCATCTTTCAAAGCCTGATGGAACGTTTGCTACAGGGCATCAAGGGGGTGGTGCCCTATTTTGATGACGTATTAGTAGCGGCGCCAAACGAAGCCGAATTAGAAAACAGACTCAGACAAGTCTTAACAAAATTTAAAGAAACAGGACTTAAAGTCAAACGAGAAAAATGCAAACTATGTACAAAGCAAGTAGAGTTTTTGGGCTATCTCCTAGACCAGCATGGCATTCACCCTATGACTAAAAAAGTAAAAGCCATCAAGGAAGCCCCCACCCCAAAGTCCAAAACGGAACTACAAGCGTTCCTAGGCTTACTAAATTTTTATAATGTTTTCCTACCTCAAAAGGCAACGGCGGCGGAGCCTTTACATAGACTCCTAGACAAGAGGGCAGCCTGGACTTGGGGGAGACGAGAACAAGCCGCTTTTCAAAGAACCAAAGACCTCCTCACCTCCGACGCTGTCCTGATGCAATTCAGTGAGACCTTGCCCTTAGCTGTCACTTGCGACGCATCACCCTTCGGCGTCGGCGCTGTCCTCAGCCACACCCTCCCAGACCAGAGAGAAGCACCCATCGCTTTTTTCTCCAGGACTCTGACCAAACCGGAGCGGAACTATAGCCAGCTGGACAAAGAAGCTTTGGCTATAGTTGCCGCCGTTAAACGTTTTCACGAATACCTGTATGGCCGCCCGTTCACCATCGTGACGGATCACAAGCCATTGCTGGGCATCCTCGCCGGAAACCGAGCCACGCCAAACATCTTGTCACCCCGGATGACAAGATGGTCTGAATTCCTGGCAGCCTACAGTTACGAACTGCTACACAAGCCAGGTAAGAAAATTTCACACGCGGACGCTTTAAGCCGCTCGCCTCTACCTGACACTGAACCTGACCCAGCACCAACAACAAACACCCTAAGTATCGAGAGCTTACCTATTACTGCATCTGACATTGCCAGAGAAACCATTAAGGACAGGCGCCTGGCACGAATCTTACACTGGTTAGAAAAAGGCTGGCCGGAAAAAGACAATGACGAGACTTTTAAAACATTCCGCCAGCGCCAGACTGAACTTTCACTACTGAGAGGGTGTATCCTATGGGGTGACCGGGTGGTAATTCCGGACAGATTGCAAGAAAGGGTCTTGGAGATGCTACATGAGGGTCATCCTGGCATCGTCAGGACTAAAGCCCTGGCCAGAAGCTATGCTTGGTGGCCAGGAATGGACAAACAAATTGAGGCATGGGTCGCCAAATGCCACCGGTGCCAGGAGACCAGATCCAGCCCACCCGCAGCACCTATCCGGGATTGGGAAACACCACGGGGGCCCTGGTCCAGAATCCATCTTGACTTTGCTGGCCCCACAAATGGACATACTTTTTTGATCACGGTTGACGCGTACTCCAATTGGTTAGAAGTTAGCGACATGAAGTCCACTACCACAGAGGCCGTCGTAAAAGAACTGTGTAAACTGTTTTCCACACACGGCCTCCCAGACGTCGTCGTCTCGGACAACGGGCCCTAGTTCACTTCCATCGACTTTGAACGGTTCCTGGCAGAAAGGGGTATCCGCCACGCATTAACAGCACCGGCGCATCCGGCGGCGAACGGTAGGGCGGAACGGATGGTCCAGTTTACGAAAAAGACCCTCTGGAAAATGGACCACGGGGAGATCAGCGACAAAATCAACCGACTGCTCTTCATACAGCACATCACTCCCAATACTACAACCAACAAGAGTCCTGCAGAGCTTCTGATGGGCAGAAAGCTGAGGTCCCCACTCGACAGACTGCACCCGACTTATAACCCGGAGCGGCCCCCAGACTCCAGCTCCAGGTACCGGACATTTAACCCAGGTGACCTAGTTTATGCGAAAAACATGACGGGGGACCCCCTATGGATCCCAGCCGTCATAACTCAAGTCACTGGTCCACGGTCGTACCGGCTCCAAACCATCGACGGGCGAGCCTGGAAGCGACATATCGACCAGCTCAGGTCACGAACAGCGACTGACCTCAACCCCCAAGACACGAACCAAGGGGGGAGGGAATACCCGGAAAGACAATCGCAGGAAAAAATAAAACAGAAATACTCACCGGAACACAGCCATCGCGAGTCCCCGCCGGAGAAGAGCAGTCTGGCCAGCTCTACCGACTCGGAGAAGCCAAGCGGGAGCGGCGAAATCCGTGACTCAACCGACCCGGTAGGCCCAGGCGGGAGCCACGGCGAAAGAACCGGCCCGATCATCCAGCCGGTTCGCACAGAGGCAGGAGCAGCCAAAAAGATGACCGCTCCGGCCGAGCTACAGCAAGCAAGTGAGTTGCGCAGGTCAACTAGGACTCGACGGAGCCCCGCCTACCTGCGTGACTACACCACGTGATGGACCATACCAAGAGGGGAGGGGTGTTATGTCTTGAATTGGTATACTCGAAATCCCCGAGCCTTGATTGGCTAAGGCGCGGGGATTTCTGATTGGCCAGGCGAGCCGCGCTGATTGGCCCGATTGAAGTCTCCCGCGATTGGTGCAAACCAAGAGCGGGAGACTTGAATCGCTGCCATTGGTCGCGGCCGCCGCTGCGAAAGGTATAAAAGCCGCGGGCTTTTTGCCTTTCGCTGGTTCGGTTCTCCCATTGTTAATAAAGAGCTTTGAATGAAAGTCACCGACTCTGATCGTATTTTTGCGGACACGACATAACCAAAACTTCCTCACAAGGTGGTTGTAGGAAAAGAGGAGGCAACAAGAGTATTAGATATATTCACTGCCTTGAATTGTTTATAAAAATGATAAAGGTGGAACATAAATAAAATAGATTGATAATAAAAATAGTTCTCATAACCCTGGCGGCCTTTAGACAAGAATTAAAAATTTGGTACTTCCCCCAGGGCCAGAATATAAGAAGATTCTGCCTTGTGAGGTGCAGCACATATTGAGGTTCCCCAATAATGTATTAGCTCTGGGGTAGTTTAATTGTACTTGAATTTTTTGTTTTGTACTTCTCCAAAGCACAAGATATAGTTTAGAGGAGAGAAAAGTGAGGTCCTGCACTTAGGAAGGAAAAGGTATCGAATAGGCGGCACCTTGGTCAACAGTACTAATTGTGAAAAAGATCTTGGTGTCTTAATGGACTATCACTTAAATATGAGCCAGGATTTCCTTAATATCAGGTTTTCTAGTTGAACCCTTTTGTCAGGATATGAAGGTTCATAAACTTGAGTAGACAAGTGTAGTGTCCATTGTAGACAACAACAAAGCTCTAAATATACTGAACACTTTCCCACCACATGACACATAACTTTACATAGATTTGCACTTCACAATTTAAATTTTAGGCACTTTCTTCAAGCCTTTTTGAGTCAACAGGCACACGACCACTCTGTTGAATCAAGGATTTTCAAACTTGGCAAATTTAAGACTTGTGGACTTCAACTCCCAGAATTCCTGAGCTAACATGACTGGAGGAGGAATTCTGGGAGTTGAAGTCCACAAGTCTGAAAGCTTTCAAGTTTGAAGACCCCTGTGAATCTTGATGGTCTTAAAAGATATCTGACATCATGATATTTCTCAGCTGGGGAACTGCTGGCTTTTGCTTTGCAGGTTTTATTTCTTACATTGAATTTACATGCTGGATGGGCTTTCTTGGACTTCCAATCCCAATACATGTGAAAAGCAATTGCTGCGTAGTCTCTCTATTTTGTTATATAGAGAATTCCACATATTTGCATTAAATGTTTCCTTAAAATATACTCTATATACTCATAGAATGAAGAATAACGCTATAGTGAATGTCTTTGTAGTCTTTTGGTAGCCAGCGTTTTAAGCTTCCCTTCAGTGGAATGATCAATTTAATATTATGTTAATAAAGCAAGCTTTTAGTCAATCTGCAAGTCATCTCTCTTTCTTGAAATCCACTGATAAAAAGTGAAAAATCTACCTTGGCAAGAGACTGATGACCTGCTGACAGACTGTGCGTATATTTCATTCCGTTCCAGAGGGAAAGTATCAGATAAATTTTCCAGGGTTTATGAAGAATTGCAGTAAAATGTCAGTGACATAAGAACATAAAAAACAATTGGGGAAGAAGATCAAGCTGACAAATATGATCTCTGTCTCCTTAAATAAAATGTAGATATTTCTGTATATTATTAATCACTTAAGCAGAGCCATGACTACAAAGAGGAATATAAAAAGACATGGAAGACTATGACTTACTTTACATGTATGGGAAAAAGCAATTCTAAGAAATACGCACATTTTTTTCTTGACCAGGAATCCAGAACCCCTGGCTGCTAACTCATAAAAATCTTACCTGCACGTCAGTTTTTGAATGTATGGACCAGGGGTGGGATTGACATTTTTTAACAACCGGTTCTGTGGGCACTGCTTATCTGGTGAGTGTGGCTTCGTGGTCATATTATTTGTTATGTTTTGATCATGGGCGAGAAAGAATGGAGACAAGCCTCTGAACGGTGAACTTCAGCTCTTTATTTACATTGTGACTTCCCCCATCTTAACAGCAGTTAAACCCGCCTTATATAGGCAAACCCTGTAACTTTTAACCAATAACGAGCTAGGAACGCTAGCTCTTAGAACCAATAGGAACTCTCTGTTAAGGGCCAATCAGATTCCCCGGAACGGGCCAATCCGGTCCGGCTGCTTAACAGCCAATCAGAAGTGCAGGGCCAGAACCCTGCACTTACTCCAAGCTCACACTTTATTAATCTTTATGCACACAGAACACCCCTTCCCCCTGGCTTCTTATTTGCAAGGCGCAGTTACATAGTCCTTTAGGTAGGACGGTTGTCTTATTAGTCTCTTTGATTTCTGTTGTATCGGCTGGCTGCAATCACGCTGAGGTAGATCGTTGTTTGGCAGTGGGGCTGTTTCTGGTTCAGAGTTCACTTCTACATCGTTGCCCACATTCTCTGCAATTCCCTGAGGTGCAACCGTTTCTCCCTCCGGCTCCGCTTCCTGAGTTTCTATTAAACCATCGTTTCCTTCGAACGGGTTTCCTAGGAATTCAACTTCTTCTGTACCTCCCCCCCCCAGTTTGGTCGTAGGGAAGTTACGAACTGGCTGCTGGAAGCCGCGATCATAATTGATCGATATGATGTTTCCAAAGTTTATCGTCAAGGCATTGTACAAGGTAGGATCTGGGGCCAGTTACACGTACTACTGTCGCTTCCACCCACAACGGGTCGCCCAATAGGTTTTTTGCATAAACCAGGTCTGCTACCTGGAAGGTATAACAGCAGCCGCTGGATCCTAGTGGTTTCTCTGGTTTGTAAGCTGGGTGCAACCAGTCGAGGTGGGAGTGGAGCTTTCGTCCCATTAGCAGTTCGGCGGGAGTTTTGTTGGTGACGCTATGCGGGGTGATGTGTTGCAAGAAGAGGATTTGATTGACCTTGTTGTCAATGTTGTCGTAGTCTACCTTTTGTAAGGTTTTTTTCACAAATTGGACCATGCGTTCTGCTTTGCCATTGGTCGCAGGGTGCGCAGGTGAGGTGAGCGCATGTTGGATGCCGCGGTCAGCGAGGTACTGCTCGAACGCTAGTGCGGTAAATTGAGGGCCGTTATCGGATACCAGGACATCTGGTAATCCGTGGGTTGCAAAGAGTCTGTTTAAGATTTTGATAACCGCCTCGGAGGTTGTAGTCATCATGCGATGGATTTCGAGCCAATTTGAGTAGGCGTCGACGGTAAGCAGGAAGGTGTGGCCTTTGGTTGGCTCCGTGAAATCCAAGTGAATTCGGGACCAGGGTCCACGTGGTGTCTCCCATTCAGTAGGCATGGCATTGGTGGGGCGTTGCTGACTTCTTGGCATTTGGGACAAGCTTTAACCCACTGTTCGATTTGCTTGTCAATGCCCGGCCACCATGCGTAGCTGCATGCGAGGGCTTTCATTCGCACGATGCCGGGGTGGCCATTGTGCAAGGTTCTCAGCAGCGCTTTCTGGAGTCGTTCTGGGATAACAACTCTATCGCCCCAGATGACAAAACCCTTCTGGGAGAAGAGCTCGGTTTGTCGAGTCTTGAATGGTGTGAAGTCATCTGATAGCTGGTCCAATGGCCATCCATGTTCTACCCAGCCTAGGACTCGTGCTAGGGTGTGGTCGCATTTGGTTTCTCTCACAATATCTCGGGTGGTTAGTGGCGGCGAATTGAGTGCCTCGATTTGCAATGTGGTTACCGTTGGTGCAGGATCGTCGAGAGTCTCTGCAAGCGGTGCTCGGCTCAATGCATCGGTGTGGGGAATGGCTTTCCCCGGGCGGTATTGCAGCCGATAGTTATAAGCAGCTAAGAATTCTGACTATCGGGTCATCCTAGGGGATAATATGTAGGGAGTTGGCTTATCTCCGGCTATTATCCCCAATAAAGGTTTGTGGTCAGTCACAATAGTAAAACCCTGGCCATACACGTATTCGTGGAATCTTTTCACAGCTGAGACAATTGCGAGGGCTTTTTTATCAATTTGTCCATAATTTCGCTCAATCTTTGAAAGAGTCTTTGAAAAATATGCAACAGGGGCTTCGTTCCCATTAGGCAGTACGTGGCTCACAATGGCGCCCACCCCGAAAGGCGATGCATCACAGGTTATAACTAACGGCAAAGTCTCGTTATATTGCATGAGTACAGAGTCAGAAGTGAGCAGTTTTTTAATGTTACGGAACGCCTGTTCTTCATGGTAACCCCATAGCCAATTTGCTTTTTTATCTAACAACCGATGTAACGGTTCAGCGACAGTAGCTTTGTGCGGCAAAAATACATTATAAAAATTGATGAGGCCTAGGAATGACTGGAGATCAGCCTTGTTTCGTGGCCTGGGAGCATTTTTAATCGCTTTTAATTTACTTTCGGTAGGGTGAATTCCCTGGCTATCAATCAGGTACCCTAAAAACTCAACACTGTCAGTACATAATTTACATTTGTTTTTTTTGACCTTAAGAGCGGCCTCCTGGAATTTTTTTAAGACTAATTTTAACCGGTCCTATAAGATTTTTTTTGTAGGGGCTGCAATTAATACATCGTCAAAATAGGGGACCACGCCCTTAATTCCTTGCAATAACCTTTTCATAAGGCTCTAAAAAATCCCTGGGGCTACACTAACTCCGAATTGCAGCCGGGTACATTTAAAGGCACCTCGGTGCATCACAATAGTTTGGGCCTGTGCCATTTTTTTCATCTACTGGTAATTGCTGATAAGCCTGAGCTAAATCTAATTTAGCGAAAACTTTTCCGCCCCCCAGGGAATGGAGGAGATGCTGCACCACCGGAACTGGATAAGCGTTTTGCTGTAAGGCGTGGTTCAAAGTGGCCCGGTAGTCCCCACAAATTCGGATTGACCCATCTGGTTTGATGGGTGTTACAATAGGGGTTTCCCAAGGGGAGTGATCGATGGGCTCTAACACCCCCAGAGCTATCAGTTTGTCGAGTTGTTCATCGATTTTCGGTTTTAAGGCAAACGGAACTCGACGGGGCTTTAGGCAAATGGGAGCTATTTTTGGATCTAAGCTGAATGAAATTGGGGTCCCCTTGTACTCGCCTAAGCTGTCTGCAAAGACATCCCTGAACTCATAGACAAGGTCTTCCTCCCAGTCACAGCCACTGACTCGGTTTTCGCCGGCCACTTCAATGCCGAGTGGCGCAAACCATTGGAGGCCTAGTAGGCTAGGCCTATCTGTATCGATGACCGTTAAAGGTAAGTACGCTGTGTGCTTCTTGAAGGAGACTCGGATTCGGCAGGACCCGATGATGGGGATTCGATTCCCTTGGTAGTCCTTGAGGATGAGGCATTGGAAACGGAGATCTTGGCGTTGAATTGTGAGGATGAGTTGCTTGAGTGTCTTCCAGGACACCATCGAGAGGGACTGTTAAGCCTGGTTTCCCCAACCAGGGTTAGGGAGACAAGCTAAACAGAATGTGCAGCTTAGTCAGATAGGCACACAGATAAATGAGTGAGCTAAGCTTGTATGTTTATTAACATACAGTAAAAATGACAGATACGCTTGTGCTATCAAAAATACAGTTTATTCCATTATGAGTTCATAGCATAGTCAAAATAACAGTCCAATAGTCATGTATCATTTAGTCAGTCCATTCAGGGATATTCAGTTAGCAAAGTCCGTGTTAGAATATCCTATGTCAATTCACTTACAAGTCAGTCCTTTGTTTTCTCTCCCGTTCGAGCAATGCAGTCTTGTGTCCTTGCAGTAATCAGGGATCATCAAAGCCAGAGAGAGAGCAAGCTGTCGTCTTGCTTCTTTTAAAGTGCTTTCACAACCACTCCCTTAATTACTATCCCACAGTTAAAGTTGCAGACACTTTAACATACAAACTATGATTACATATTATTATTTACCTAAACCAGTAAGGGTAAAACAATGTTATCCCTAACATTCTCCCCTTTTAGGAAATAATAATAAATATAACTATTTACATCTTTAAATCATATTTGTTACAACTCTCTTTAAACTTGATTACTCCTTGAGCTTTTGTAAATTGGTCTGCAATGTTTTCTTCCGTCATGCAGTATTCCAATTTAATTACCCCTTTCTTTACAGATTCTCTAACATTTAAGTATCTTAAATCAGTATGCTTTGATCTAGTTTTTACAGCAATACTAGTAGCTAATTTTATAGCTGCTTGGTTATCCTCGTACACAATAATGGAATCTTTTACAGTTATACCCATGTCTAATAATAACTGTTTGTACAAAATCAAGTCAGTGCATAATAATGACAGACATGAAAATTCCGCTTCCATCGTGGACAAGCTAATATGCTGTTGTCTGATTGATCTCCACCCTATTAGTGTCTTACCAAATAATATAGCCATCACAGATGTTGATTTTTTAGTGTTTATATCAGTTGCAAAACTTGCATCTGCATAGGCACTAAGAATCAAATCACCCTTTGGTTCTATATACAATGCATGGTTCATTGTTCCTTTAAGATATCTTAAAATTCTTTTCAATGATTGCCAATGACATTGATGTGGATCTGAATTAAAACGTGCCAGCTGATTTACACTATAAGCTATATCTGGCCTAGACCAATTGCTTATATATGATAAGCTACCAATCAAAGATTGATATATAGACTTATCCAATTTGGGACTTTGATCATCAGTTTGGCAAACTTCCTGACTCATTGGAGTCTTTGCCGGTTTACAAAGTTCCATTTTAAACGTTTTAATTAATTGGCAAATTTTATCTTCTTGAGATATCTTAAAACCATTTTTTGTTTTGTTAATTGTCAATCCTAGATACCTTTTAATTTCACCTAAATGCTTTAATTTTATCTTTTTGGCTAATAATGATATAATCTCATTAGCTTCATTATTAGTCTTAGTTATCAAAGCAATATCATCTGTAAATAATAACAATAATGACACTGTTCCATTATTTTCTCTTTTAAACACACATGGATCTGCTAAACCAGATTTAAAACCTATATTGTTTAACTCTTTTACAATATATTGGTTCCACTCAAACCCAGATTGTTTCAACCCATAAAGACTCTTTTTGAGTTTCCAACAATCATTACTATTTACTTTATTGTCTTTTATACCTACTGGTTTTCTTAAATATATAGTGTGCTGCAATGGTGCATGTAGATAAGCAGTTTCTACATCTAAATGGTTAATTACATAGTTTTTCTTAGCTGCCCACACTAATGCTGCTCTTAAAGATGTTGCTTTAAGGCTTGGTGCAAAAACTTCATCGTAATCAGATGCAGTTTGATTAAATCCTTGAGCTACCAACCTAGCTTTATGGGTAACAGTCCCATCATTTCCAGTTTTTACTTTAAATATCCATTTGCACCCAATGGATTTTTCTCCTGGAGGTAATTTAGCATCTTCATAAACTTTCATTACCTTTAATGAATTTAGTTCTTTTTCCATTGCCTTTTGCCAATTCTCCTGATCCTTAGCAGGATACATCCTAAGTTCATCTACACTAGTTGGAACTTTAGTTACTTGGCAAACTATACTTGCTTGATACCTATCAGGTGGTCTAGTTACATGTGTAGTATGTCTAGGTATAACAGGACTTACAGGTGGACTTTCATTTATTAACTCTTCTTGATTATCTAACTCTTCCTGATCAACTGTTTCCTCTTGTTCTGGTCCTATTTGTTCTTCATGGACTTCTTCTTTAATTGGACTCTTCTTATAACTAATCTGATCTTTCTGCCTTTTGTAGGGTTCAATAATTACTTCATTATTTAAATCTTGCTCTAATCTATTCCATCCTACATGTTCTAGGAATTTTGCACGAGCACTGGTGTAAACTCTAGATGTACCTGGTTCCCAGAATCTATAAGATCTATGATTAGATGTATATCCTACAAAATATAATCTTTTAGCTCTATGTTGTCCTTTGTGTCTAAGTTGTGTAGGGATATGCACCCATGCTGGTGCTCCAAATGTGTGCATGTAACTTAAATCAGGTTTTGTAACATGCCACAATGTGAATGGTAATTCACCTGTTGTTGAATTAACAACATTATTTAATATATGATTACCACACATTATTGCTTCTCCCCATAAATTGTCAGGTAATCCTGAATCAGACATCATAGTTTGTGCCATTGATTGTAATGTTTGGCCTCTTCTCTCTAAAAAGGCATTATGTTGTGGCCTATATGGTGCAGACATTTTATGTTGAATACCTAACATTCTTAGTCTGTTCTGGAATTTATTATTTGTAAATTCTGTACCATTATCTGTTATAAGAGTTACTAATTTCTTTTTAGTTTTCCTTTCTGCAAATTTAATCCAATTAAAGAGATTTTGATACGTTTCAGTTTTGCTTTTCATTAAATAGCAAAACCCATATCTAGAATATTGGTCCATTATACTTAGTATGTAACGAGCTCCTCCTACACTTGGTTTTTTCGGACCTATTAAATCTGCAAATACTACCTCTAAAGGTTCTTTGGTAGTAAATCCATCAACTCTATCAGCCGGTATGACCCTGGCCTTACTTTGATTACAGGCATTACATTGCAAATACTTATTACAAGGTTTCAAACTTATTCCCTTAGATAATTCAACAGTTTTCTTAAGCATTTTAAAATTTAAATGCCCTAGCCTTCGATGTAACAAGTGAATACATTCATCATGAGGTTTCTTATTTTCATAAACTGTGTTAGCCACCTTTAAACCATCATCATTTAACACATATAATTCACCTCTTAAAGATGCAGTAATTTTCTTATCTTCTTTTTCAATTATGCAGTTATCTCCTTCAAATGTAACTACATATCCTAGTTTAACCAAAATTCTAACTGAAATTAAATTAAACTTAAGTTGTGGTACATATAACATTTTTACATTCTCTTTTATAAAAGAACAATATGCTATACCTTGACCTTTAGCTTTCAGTTTCTAGCCATTGGCTAACGATATCTGCTGTGTACTCTTGGACATTTTAATAAAATGTTTGTTATCATTTGTTATACAATGTGATGCTCCACTATCAACCACCCATAAATTATTTTTTACAGCTCCGTTAGTATACATGGCTAACTCAAAATTTTTATTTATCTTTTGATGACTTTTTGTATTCTGGCCAGCGTTCTGGCGTTTTGCCTTTTTACAAAATCTTGCCAAATGTCCTCTTCCTCCACAATTAAAACACTTTTTAATTGCGTATGCAGTAGGAGTTTCATTATCTTCTTTTTGAGGTTGCTGCCTCCTTAATTCGTCTCTTTCAAGCCTTCTTCTGGCCTCTTCAATCAATCTGCCAGTTATATCAGTTAAAGTTAGGCTTTCCTTTGGCAAAATTTCAAGTGAAGTTACGTAGTTATCATAACTTTCGTCAAGGGAAGATAGAATTATGTAGACTTGGTGTAGTTCAGAGAAAATAAGCTCTTTCTCATGCAGTTCTTGAAAAATGCTTTGCATAGTTTTTAAATGACTCAGCATATCACCATTTGTATGGAGATGTGTACTGAAAAGTTTCCGTGTTAGATTTATGTGAGCACCAACATTATCTCGAACATAAATCCTCTTCAGCTTCTGCCAACACCCAACAGCTGTTTTTTCTCCATGGATATAAACAAGTTGCATATCAGTTAAGGTTAAAGCAATAATGCAAATAGCTTGTTGATTTTTATGCATAAATTCTTCTATCTTTAATTTATCTTCCTCATCCTCTGGATCCCATTCTTCTACGTTTGGTGGATTTTCAATTATGTTCCACAAACCTTCTCTTCATAGAAGCAGACTACATTTCATAGACCATGATACATAGTTTGTTCCATCCAGCTTGGATATAAGGGACAAACTTTGTAAATTGACTTGTGCCATGTTTTCTTTGTATGGATATAAAACTATAATTAATAAAACACAGCTGTCTGTTTACTGTAATGTATAACAACACAAACTCTCACTTTTACATAAATCTGTTTTATCCTAGTTAAACTGACTTTGCAGCCTCTGGGCCCATAACCAGTGTTAAGCCTGGTTTCCCCAACCAGGGTTAGGGAGACAAGCTAAACAGAATGTGCAGCTTAGTCAGATAGGCACACAGATAAATGAGTGAGCTAAGCTTGTATGTTTATTAACATACAGTAAAAATGACAGATACGCTTGTGCTATCAAAAATATAGTTTATTCCATTATGAGTTCATAACATAGTCAAAATAACAGTCCAATAGTCATGTATCATTTAGTCAGTCCATTCAGGGATATTCAGTTAGCAAAGTCCATGTTAGAATATCCTATGTCAATTCACTTACAAGTCAGTCCTTTGTTTTCTCTCCCGTTCGAGCAATGCAGTCTTGTGTCCTTGCAGTAATCAGGGATCATCAAAGCCAGAGAGAGAGCAAGCTGTCGTCTTGCTTCTTTTAAAGTGCTTTCACAACCACTCCCTTAATTACTATCCCATAGTTAAAGTTGCAGACACTTTAACGTACAAACTATGATTACATATTATTATTTACCTAAACCAGTTAGGGTAAAACAATGTTATCCCTAACAGGGACGGTCCTGAGTCGACCTCCATGTGGCAAGGCTGGTTCTCGATGGCTACCATAACTCAGATTTTCTTAGTGTCCAAGGCTGAGGCGTGACCGATAGTGATAGTATGGTGAGCCTCTTCTTTCTGCAAAACTCGATTTCTGTAGGAGTGGTTTACTGGCTCTCGCTGTACAGGATGGTTTCCTGTTGATTGGCAATAGTTAGCCCCTTTTGAGGCCTGGCTGGGTCCTGGCAAGCTGCGGCAGACCCATCCGATGTGGCCTGGTTTCCCGCACTCATGGCAGAGTGCATCACGGAATTTGCATTCGGACCTGGCATGGTTGGCTCCACAGCCAGCACAAGGGCGTAAGGGCTTCAGATGAGGGTCCCTGTCGGACCGCAATGCATTAGGAACACCGCCCATTTCTTTCCTGGTGTGGCGTCCTTTAAGTTGTTGGTTTCTGAGAACATTTGGAAGCGATCCATGTAGGACTCCCAGTCCTCCTGTTCTGGATCGAACGGAGCGGGGGGTACGATGCCGCCGGACTTGGTTCCGTTGTTGGCGTCGTCTATCACATACTCGGTGTTCTTCAAAGTTTTGTTGGTTCAGATTTCTCCAAATCCCATCCTCGTCGCCAGTGTTATGTTTTGAGCACGGGCGAGAAAGAATGGAGACAAGCCTCTGAATGGTGAACTTCAGCTCTTTATTTGCATTGTGACTTCCCCCATCTTAACAGCAGTTAAACCCGCCTTATATAGGCAAACTCTGTAACTTTTAACCAATAACGAGCTAGGAACGCTAGCTCTTAGAACCAATAGGAACTCTCTGTTAAGGGCCAATCAGATTCCCCGGAATGGGCCAATCCGGTCCGGCCGCTTAACAGCCAATCAGAAGTGCAGGGCCAGAACCCTGCACTTACTCCAAGCTCACACTTTATTAATCTTTATGCATACACAACATTATTGGCTGGGCATGGCCAACTCAATATCACTCACATCGAGGCACGCAACTCCTCGCCTGGCTTCTCATGACTGTGGGGATGCTACAACAGTTGTAAATGTGAAAAAGGGTAATCTTTTCAGTCATTTTTTTCAGTGCCATTGTAACTTTGAATGGTCACTCCAGACAAGCAAAGTACCAACAAAGGAGAGGAAAAAAACTCCAGAGAAGTTCCTGAGACAGGAAGTCTACTCCTGCCAAGAATGTAAGAAGGGTTAACGGAGAGGCAGTTTCTGTAAGCAACACCAGAATGTTTCCTTCCTGCCTTCCTTACAGGATTAGGCCAGTAATTTCTTCTAATAACTGGCTCTCCAAACTGCTTAGAATGTTAACAACTGGTTCTAGTGAATAGGTGCGAACTGGTAGAATCCCACCACTGGTATGGACCCCTGTTTTTATATAGTAGTTCATAGACTTCATAATTTTAAGTTTCTGCATAGTTTTTGTCCCAATTATATAGGAACTGTAATATGCTAATCCCATAGTTCGTCTGGGTTGCTCAGCATTATTTACAGAGGTGGTATTCAGCAGGTTCTGACCAGTTCTAGAGAACTGGTAGCGGAAATTTTGAGTAGTTTGGAAAACTGGCAAATACTATCTCTGACTGGCCTTGCACCCATTATTTTCTGCCTCCCGAGTCCCAGCTGATTAGCTGGGTCTTCTTTTGTTGCCCTGTACAGGAGAATGGAGCTGGAAAGCAGGTTAGTGGGGTGGGGAGGGAATGGGATTTTGCAGTAACCTTCCCCCAGGAGTGGGGAGGGAATAGAGATTTTTGGAGTATCCTTCCCCTGCCACGCCCACCAAGCCACGCCCACAGAACTGGTAGTAAATTTGTTTTAATCCTACCACTGATTATTTATAATTTACAGGAATGGACACGGTACAATCCACAAATTGTGTGTAACTTCACATATGCATTTTGCTTGAGGTTTGCTGTATCCAGATTTAAAAACATTTTTTTTAAAGGTGAGAAGGAGTGGGAGATAGAGATATTCACCTATGATTCGTCTCATTAACTTCTCTTAGTTCCTCCCAAAGCTGATCAGGTCTTAGCTATTTTTAGATATCTTGCAAGCCAAAAAAGAAGAACAGGAGACAGAATAAATGCAAGGACTTAGCATCATAAAAATCTTTGTACAATTTCCTTCCCTCTGGTAGCTTATTCTAATAAAATAGTTGCAAGGGGTAGATTGAAATCAAGAGTTCTTTCAAATTATCTTATGGTACCTTTATGTCATCTTAGTGGTGAGCTAATTGTTATTTCCTTTTCATTGCAAATCGGTGCTGGCAAAGAACTAGATAGCTATTTTATAAGGTTGCTTTGCAATAAGCAGAATAAAGATTGAAACCAAAAATTGCTCAAAGGCGTCTATAATGCCTGGTACATATTATGTTGTTTAAAATGGTTGCTTGTTTACTATTCCCAGCTCAGCTAGTTGATAGTGCCTTCTTTGTGGCCTCTAATCTATCTGTGCTGCTGAAATTCCACACGTTTTCTATATGGGTTTGTTAAGTTCTGTGCATGGGTGCAAGGATAGAGATGAGCCAGTGAAACAGTGAACTTCAAACTCTTTATTTACATGTGAAACAGCTCAGCTCAATGGCCAAGATGGGCCCTGTTATGTTTGGAGCATGGGCGAGAAAGAATGGAGACAAGCCTCTGAACGGTGAACTTCAGCTCTTTATTTACATAGTGACTTCTAGCTTCTATAGCAGTTTTAACCTGCCTTATATAGGCAAACCCCGTAACTATTAACCAATAACCAACGAGGAGCGCTAGCTCTCATAACCAATAGGAACTCTCTGTTAAGGGCCAATCGGATTCCCCGGAGCGGGCCAATCCGATCTGGCCGTTTAACAACCAATCAGAAGTGCAGGGCCAGAACCCTGCACTTTACTCCAAGCTCACGCTTTATTAAAACTTTATACATTCACAACACCCCTTCCCCCTGGCTTCTGTTTGCAGGGCGCAGTTACATAGTCCTTTAGGTAGGACAGTTGTTTTATTAGTCTCTTTGATTTTCACTGTGCCATTTGGCTGCAATCACGCTGAGGTAGATCGTTGTTTGGCAGTGGGGCTGTTTCTGGTTCAGAGTTCATTTCCCCATCGTTGCCCATGTTCTCTGTAATTCCCTGAGGTGCAACTGTTTCCCTCTCTGGTTCCACTTCCTGAGTCTCTATTATACTGTCGTTCCCTTCGAACGGGTTTTCTTCTCCTTGGAATTCATCTTCTTCCGTACCTCCCCCCCTCAGTCTGGTCATAGGGGAGTTCAGGACTGCTCGCCAGAAGCCATGATCATAATTGATCGATATGGCATTTCCATAGTCTATCATCAAGGCATTGTACAAGGTAGGATCTTGGGCTGGTTATACGAACTACTGTCGCCTCCACCCACAATGGGTCGCCCGATAGGTTTTTAGCGTATACCAAATCTCCTACCTGGAAGGCACGACAGCGGCTGCTGGATCCTAGTGGTTTTTCCAGTTCGTAAGCTGGGTGTAACTGGTCGAGGTGGGAGCGGAGTTTTCATCCCATTAGCAGTTCGGCAGGAGTTTTGTTGGTGACGCTATGCAGTGTGATGTGTTGTAAAAAAAGGATTCGATTGATCTTGTCATCAATGTTGTCGTAGTCTACCTTCTGTAAGGTTTTCTTCACAAATTGTACCATGCGTTCTGCTTTGCCATTGGTCGCAGGGTGCGCAGGCGAGGTGAGCGCATGTTGAATGCCGCAGTCAGCGAGGTAATGTTCGAACGACAGTGCTGTAAATTTGGGCCCGTTATCGGATACCAGGACATCTGGTAGTCTGTGGGTTGCAAATAGTCTTTCCAAGGTTTTGATAACCGCCTCGGAGGTTGTAGTCATCATGCGATGAATCTCGAGCCAATTTGAATAGGCGTCGACGGTTAGTAGAAAAGTGTGGCCTTTGGTCGGCCCCACGAAGTCCAAGTGAATTCGGGACCAGGGTCCGCGTGGTGTCTCCCATTCAGTAGGAATGGCTTTAGGTGGGGCGTTGCTCACTTCCTGGCATTTTGGACAAGCTTTAACCCAATGTTTGATTTGCTTGTCAATGCCCGGCCACCATGCATAACTTCGTGCAAGGGCTTTCATTCGCATGATACCAGGGTGGCCATCATGCAAGGTTCTCAGAAGCGCTTTCTGGAGTCGTTCTGGGATAACAGCTCTATCGCCCCAGATGACACAGCCTTTTTGGGAGAACAACTCGGTTTGTCGAGTCTTGAATGGTGTGAAGTCATCTGATAATTGGTCCAATGGCCATCCGCGTTCTACCCAGCCTAGGACTCGTGCTAAGGTGGGGTCACGTTTGGTTTCTCTCACGATATCTCGGGCGGTTAATGGCGGTGAGTTGAGTGCCTCAATTTGCAACGTGGTTACCGTTGGTGCAGGATCGAGAGTCTCTGCAAGTGGTGCTCGGCTCAATGTGTCGGTGTGGGGAATGGCTTTCCCCGGGCGGTATTGCAGCCGATAGTTATAAGCAGCTAAGAATTCTGACCATCGAGTCATCCTAGGGGATAATATGTAGAGAGTCGGCTTATCTCTGGCTATAATCCCCAATAATGGTTTGTGGTCAGTCACGATAGTAAAAGCCCGGCCATACACGTACTCGTGGAATCTTTTAACGGCTGACACAATTGCGAGGGCTTCTTTATCGATTTGTCCATAATTTCACTCATTTTTTGAAAGTGTCTTTGAAAAATATGCAACAGGGGCTTCATTCCCATTAGGCAGTACATGGCTCAAAATGGCGCCCACCCGGAAAAGCGAAGCATCACATGTTATATTTAACGGCAAAGTCTCGTTATACTGCATGAGTACAGAGTCAGAAGTGAGCAGTTTTTTCTCATTGCGGAACACCTGTTCTTCTCGGTGACCCCATAACCAATTTGCTTTCTTATCTAACAACTGGTGTAACGGTTCAGCAACCATTGCTTTATGCGGTAAAAATACATTATAAAAGTTGATGAGGCCTAGGAACGCCTGGAGATCGGCCTTGTTTCGTGGCCTGGGAGTGTTTTTTATTGCCCTTAGTTTACTTTCAGTAGGGTGAATACCCTGGCTATCAATTAGGTACCCTAAAAACTCAACACTGTCAGTACACAATTTACATTTGTTTTTTTTTACTTTAAGACCGGCCTCTTGGAATTTTTTTAGGACTAATTTTAACCAGTCCTGTAAAATCTTTTTTGTAGGGGCCGCAATTAATACGTCGTCAAAATAGGGGACCACGCCCTTAATCCCTTGTAATAACCTCTCCACAAGGCTCTGAAAAATCCCCGGGGCTACACTAACTCCTAATTGAAGCCGGGTACATTTAAAGGCACCTCGGTGCGTCACAATCATTTGTGCCAGTGCCGTCTTTTTATCAACAAGTAGTTGCTGATATGCCTGAGCTAAATCTAATTTAGCGAAGACTTTCCCGCCCCCCAGGGAGTGGAGGAGATGCTGCACCACCGGCACCGGATATGCGTTCTGCTGTAGGGCGTGGTTCAAAGTGGCCCGGTAGTCCCCACAAATTCAGATCGACCCGTCTGGCTTAATGGGTGTTACGATTGGGGTTTCCCAGGGGGAGTGATCAATGGCTCTAACACCCCCTGAGTTATCAGTTTGTCGAGTTGTTCGTCGATTTTCGACTTTAAGGCAAACGGAACTCGACGGGGCTTAAGCTGGATGGGAGCTATCTTTGGGTCTAGATTGAATGAAATTGGGGTCCCCTTGTACTCGCCTAAGCTGTCCGTGAAGACGTCCCTGAACTCATGGATGAGGTCTCCCTCCCAGTCACTTCCGCTGACTCGGTTTATGCCGGCCACTTCAATGCCAAGTGGCGCGAACCATTGGAGGCCTAGTAGGCTAGGCCTGTCTCTATCGATGACAGTTAGTGGTAAGTGCTTCTTGAAGGAGACTCGGACTCGGCAGGAACCAACGATGGGGATTCGATTCCCTTGGTAGTCCTTGAGGATGATTCTTTGGGAGCGGAGATCTTGGCATTAAATCATGGGGATGAGTTGCTTAAGGGTCTTCCAGGACACCATCGAGAGGGACGATCCCGAGTCGACCTCCATGTGGCAAGGCTGGTTCTCGATGGCTACTGTGACTCGTATTTTCCTGGTGTCTAAAGTTGAGGTGTGACCGATAGTGATAGTATGGTGAGCCTCTTCTCTCTGCAAAACTCGATTTCTGTAGGAGTGGTTTACTGGCTCTCGCTGTACAGGACGGTTTCCTGTTGATTGGCGATAGTTAGTCCCTTTTGAGGCCTGGCTGGGTCCTGGTAAGCTTCAGCAGACCCGTCCGATGCGGCCTCGCTTCCCGCACTCATGGCAGAGCGCGTCGCGGAATTTGCATTCGGACCTGGCATGGTTGGCCCCACAGCTAGCGCAAGGGCATAAAGGCTTCAGGTGGTGGTCCCGGTTGGACCGCAGTCGATGGACCCTTTCTTCATCGCTGTCTGACGATGAAGAGAGGTCCTCGTGGTGCGTCGTTGCAAGCTGTCCTTCTGACCTGGGTAAGATGTCGCTTGTCAGTGGTGGTACCAGAGCGCGGTTTTGGCATAGTTGTGCAGCCAACTTCCAGTAGCACCAGCGATGGCGTAGGCAAGGCTGATGTCACCTTTCACCATCAGCTTGCTTTGAACGCCTGGTGCATCTAGTCCCAGAACTATGCGATCTCTTAGTGCTTCTTCTAGATCGGCGAATCCACAGAGGCCTCCCAAATTTCGGAGGTCTGCTATGAAGTTGGCCACGCTTTCTCCCTTTCGCTGGCTCCTCTGATAAAACTCATGCCATCTCACGAGCGTAGGCACGGTCGGTGCATAGTGATCTCGTAGGAGAGGTTCGAGGTCCCAATCCATCGCCTTCACTTCTCGGGGTTTTGTTAGTGCTTTAGCCATCTTAAATACGGTTGGACTGCAATGCGTTAAGAACATCGCCCGTTTCTTTCCTGGTGTGGAGTCCTTTAAGTTGTTGGTTTCTAAGAACATTTGGAAGCGATCCATGTAGGACTCCCAGTCCTCCTGTACTGGATCGAATGGAGCGGGTGGTACGACGCCGCTGGACATGGTTCCGTTGTGTAGCGTCATCTGTCATGTGCTCGGTGTTCTTCAAAGTTTCGTTGGTTCAGATGTCTCCACATCCCATCCTTGTCGCCAGTGTTATGTTTGGAGCATGGGCGAGAAAGAATGGAGACAAGCCTCTGAACGGTGAACTTCAGCTCTTTATTTACATAGTGACTTCTAGCTTCTATAGCAGTTTTAACCCGCCTTATATAGGCAAACCCCATAACTATTAATCAATAACCAATGAGGAGCGCTAGCTCTCATAACCAATAGGAACTCTCTGTTAAGGGCCAATCGGATTCCCCGGAGCGGGCCAATCCGATCTGGCCGTTTAACAACCAATCAGAAGTGCAGGGCCAGAACCCTGCACTTTACTCCAAGCTCACGCTTTATTAAAACTTTATACATTCACAACAGACCCCTTTATATAGGCAACTCTTAACTTATTTAACCAATGAAAACACAGGGAGCGCTAGCTCCATTAACCAATGGGAGAGGCTCGTTAATAGCCAATCAGATTCTCCTGAACGGACCAATCCGATGTCGCTAATATCGGCCAATCAGAAGTGCAGGGCCAGAACCCTGCACTTTACTTCAAGCTTTGAACAATCTTTATTCAGTATTTATTGATTCACAACAGGGATTTTGATTAGTTGAAAGTTAGTCCAAGAATAAAATGGAAAAAAAAATATAGATAGTCCTTAACTTAAAATAGTCATTTAGTGAGCATTTGAAGTTACAACAGCTCTGCAAAAAGTGACTTATCACCAGTTTTCACACTTATGACTGTTGCAGCATTCCCATAGTCACACTATCAAAATGAAGGCACTTGGCAACTCAAATGCACTTCTGACAGATGCACTGTCCCATGGTTATGTGATCACCATTTGCAACTTTGCCAGCCAGTGTCTGACAAGCAGAGTCAAAGTAGGAAGCCAGTTTTGCTTAATGACTGCATAATTCCCTTAACAGTAGTAATGCTTTGCTTAACAGCTGCAACAAAATATGTCATAAAATGGGGCAAAACTCACTCAAAAACTGCCTTGCGTAGCAACGGACATTGTGGGCTCAATTTTGATCACACCTCATGACAATATACAATGTATGTCTTTGTGAGGGCTTTGGATATAACAGTCTGCTCAATGACTTTAGACCAGTCATTCTCTCTCAGCCCATGACATCAAGCTCAGGTGACAAGCCAGTCAGTCAATTTCTGTCACAACCAATAGATCAATACTCAGGGATGTAAAAAAAACTTTCGGATTCGGGATAATGTCAATGTTCCAGCAAACTTCTATTCCAATCAATAACTCCGAGACAGACATATTTCAAAAGTACCTTTATTTGGATAGTAAACTGGCTCATCTGTGGAATCCCGAATATGAAAGTTTTCGGGCTTCCTTCAATATTCAAACTACAAATCTATACCCGCTTGGCCAGCATCACATTACATGGCCCAATCGTGATCTGTCCTAAAAATCAGATTATTATTTCATTCTGCACCATACTCAGTGACCTTGAACTAACAAAATAATTTTATTTTGTCTACTTAGAGCTACTCAATTGAAACTCCCTTCTCCCACTTTCTCAGACTTGTGACAGTGTGGGAGCATCGGCTCTCAAAATGACTTCCAAAGCTGACAGTGGACCCTGAGAGAGGAATAAAAATACAATGTATATCTTCTTGGTAGGAGTTCTTATAAATAATAAAAAAATTGACAACTAGTGGGTAGTGCTAGAAGGGAGTGGCTTTGCCCTCTGTTTTTATATTCCAGTGGTTTCAAAATTGCTACATCATTTTATTCTGACTTTCATACAGGAATCTCTCTAGACCGCCACCTGGGAATAGATCAATAAGGCTCTATGGGTCTTAAGAATGGGGGTAGGGGTAACTTCTGGATCTTTTGTATCTGTGCAAGGACCTGTAAGAAGTAATCATCCCCCCTTCCGAGAACAAAATATTTTGAAGAATATTAAAAGATGCAGAATATTATATTTCCCCAAAGGAGAGACGGAGAAACATGTTCTTCAAGGCAGAAAGCAGCCCCAGTCTTCCTGCTATAGGAAGCAGCCTCCAGCAGATGCCTGAAGTCTTTAGAGAGGGTTATCTGGGCTAATCTATTAATTAAAAAAAATACCTTCCACTCCAGCTGATAGGATTGAGAATTTATATTCCCCCACCCCAGGGGTGTGATTCAACCAGTGTTACTACTGGTTTGGTACTTATGCTTTTACTACTTTTTCAACTTCAGCTGTGCCGTGCAAAGCAGCTGAGGTTGAAAAAGCAGGAAATAAAGATCAGGTAAGAGCCTGGGTGGGCAGGTGGACCAAGCAGCAGCAGACACAGAACCAGTTCTGTGTCTGCTGCTCTTCAGAGCTACCGGTTCTATAGAAAATTCTACGAACAGGACATGACTGCTAGGACATAATAAGATTAACCCATCACTATTAGAATAGCAAAAGACACAAGGCTCACTACATTGCACAACTCCCTAGGAGCATTCCAGACATCACACAACCCCCAGCAGCATCCCAGAACCCTATAAAAATCCATATGCTCATCAAACAAACTTGTCAGCTGTCCCAGAACTACATGCTGTTGTAGGTTCTGTTCATCAATAAACAGATGTCCTTCTTTCCAATCAGCGTCCATTTTATTTCCTGCGCCTTTTTCCTGGCTTGGAACTGGACTGGATTTTCCTTCCAATAGATCTGAGGCTTCCTTCTGCCTAGCTGTATGTTTCTCAGCTGGGATGAAGCAAATGAGGCAAATTCAGGTCAATCTGAGCCTATTTCAAAGCATGTTTGTGAGGGTATAATTACTTTTAAAAAGAAACATACCATGTGACATGGGGTCAGAAGAAAATAATTTAAAATCCAGAGAAAAAACGAATAGATCAAAAATATATGGCACCTCTTTTCTTTAGAAACATGGAGCTGGGCTCATGCTGGATTAGATGAAACAAAACTACCGTGTGTGTGTGTGTGTGTGTGTGTGTGAGGGTGTTATGTTGTGGGAAAGACGACTCGAGACCAGTTAATCTTTAGTTGCTTTTAATTTTCGCTCTGGAACTGAACTCCAATGGAGCCGCGACAGCCTCTTTTATAGCGGCTGCTCGCGGTTCTCAGCCAATGACGGCTATTCAAGTTTCCCGCCATCCAGCCGATCAATCAGAAAGGAACATTCAAATACTCAAATACATAACAGAGGGGGTGTTTATGTAATCATACAGCTGTTGTACAGTCTTTCTAGCCAAGACCTTCTACAAAAGCAGCTTTGCCAGTCTCCTATCTTTCTGTGTGCTCAAGCCTTTTAAAAGCTTTACCTACACTTATCTACTTCATCATATAGATTAATTATGACACACTTGAATTTTACTAGAACTTTCATTTTCTGATGGAAAAACTTGGATAGCTAAATTATTGATTGGTTGGGTCCTTAATAACAAAATGTTCAGTTCTATGGGAGTGACACCAGAAAAATGGCAGATTGATCTGCTAGCAATTTACAGCATGGATTTGTTTTTTATTCAAACCCAGTCAAAATCTAGTTTTTCTGTGGGAGAGCAAGCATACTAACTCAGAGCTTCAGCAGAGAAAATGAATAAGATTCCTTAACAAAAGAAATACAGCTCCAAACTACCATTGTGTTTTATTTCTCTTGAACGCCTCATTAAAAGCCACTTCATTTTCTTGCCCATGGCTCTTAAGGGAGATTGGAAGGTGTGCATTAATCTTTTAATTAATAATTTCAAAGAAAAATGATTCCCTCTGTGCATATGAACTTTCCTTTAAAAGGTGATCAAAATGAAATGTAAGGCCTAAGTAAGCATTGTGGAAGTAGCTGGCACAGCATGCAACATTTGTACTTAGAATTCAGTGCATCTTCTACCTGCAATTAAAATTCATTACATCTTTGTCCAAGAGCTCCTGCAAGAAAAGCTATTTAGCATAGCATAAAAGAAATTTGCTGGATTGATACACCTCAGTATTCTTAATGCATGCCTAGACTCTGGAAAGTCTTAAACGTTAACATCTTTCAGTGCACATTAGTTTTCCAAAAGTGGTTTGTCAGTCATTTCCCTTACATTGCAAAAAATAAAATAAAATACAGGAAGAAGTAGCTCGTAGTTTTTGTTCCAAAGTTTAAATAAATAATTAATATTAAATTCACAATCTTCCTCTAAAACAGTGATGGCAATCCTACGCCATATGTGCCAAAAGTGACATGGCGCAATGTTTTGATTGACACAATAGCAATCACCAACATCAGACTCAGAGGTGATATTCAGCACTTCTGACAGGTTCTGGAGAACCAGTAATGGAAATTTTGAGTAGATAAACACCACCTCTGGTTGGGGGTGGCCCAGGGGTGGGCTTCTACCAGTTCTGTCCACCTCTGTAGAACCGGTAGTTCTGAAGAGCAGCAGACATAGAGCCGGTTCTATGTCTGCTGATGTTTTTGCTCACCCACCCACCCGGGCTCTTACCTGCTCTTTATTTCCTGATTTTTCAACTTCAGCTGCCAAATGAGGCACTGCTGCAGTTAAAAAAGCAGGACAAGAGGGCTTTTCAAAGGCTGCTTCTCTGCAGGCAGCTGCTGATGACGATTTACAGGCAGGCAGCTCGCAGCCTGCAGGGAAGCTTGTAAATCCCGAACCGGTAATTAATCCTGTTGTATCCCACCCCTGGTCCTGCCGCCATCTAATCTCTGCCTCCCGAGTCCCAGCTGATCAGCTGGGACTTCTTTTGTTGCCCTGCACAGGAGAACAGAGCTGGAAATCAGGTTAGTGGGGTGGGGAGGGAATGGGGATTTTACAGTATCCTTTCCCACCAAGCCATGCCCACCAAGCCATAACATGCCTACTAAGTCATGCCCACAGAACCTGTAGTAAAAATAATTTGAATACCACCACTGATCAGACAATAACTATTTTCAAAACCATACCCTGCTCTCATGTGATAAGATTGCACTAGAATGGGGTGTTCTCTCACATAGCCTCTGGACCCTCTAAAACTCATTCAAGAATGGGTTTTAGGGGCTTCAGAGGCCATGGAAGAGCATTTAAAAATCTCATGTTGACCTGGAGCTGCCTCAGCTTCTCTATTTTTTTTTAGAATAGAATAGAATAGAATAACAGAGTTGGAAGGGATCTTGGAGGTCTTCTAGTCCAACCCCTGCCAGGCAGGAAACCCTATACCATTTCAGACAAAAGGTTGTCCAATCTCCTCTTAAAACTTTTTAGTGTTGGTACATTCACAACATCTGGAGGCAAGTTGTTCCACTAATTAATTGCTCTCATGGTCAGGAAATTTCTCCTTAGTTTTATGTTACTTCTCTTCTTGATGAGTTTCCACCCATTGCTTCTTGTCCAGCCCTCAAGTGCTTTGGAGAATAGCTTGACTCCCTTTTCTTTGTGGCAGCCCCTGAGATATTGGAACACTGCTATCATGTCACCCCTAATCAGAGGTGGTATTCAGCAGGTTCTGACCAGTACTGGAGAACCGGTAGCGGAAATTTAGAGTAGTTTGGAGAAGATTTTTTTCAGGATCCTTCCCTTGCTATGCCCACCAAGCCACAGAACCAGTAGGAAAAGATTTTTTTGAATCCCACCACTGGCCTTAGTCCTTCTTTTCATCAAACTAGACATACCCAGTTCCTGCAACCGTTCTTCATATGTTTTAGCCTCCAGTCCCCTTAATCATCTTTGTTGCTCTTCCTTGCACTCTTTCTAGAAGCTCAACATATTTTTTACATCATGGCAACCAAAACTGGATGCAGTATTCCAAGTGAGGTCTTACCAAGGCATTATAAAGTGGTATTGTTAAGTTCTGCGCATGGGCGCAAGAAGTGGAGACGAGACGATGAACAGTGAACTTCAACTCTTTATTTAACATTGTGGAACAGAGCAAAAGCTACGGCAGCAACAGCCCTTTTTGTAGGCAAGCTGCTGATCAAATAACCAATAAGAAACGGGAAGCGTTAGTGCCCTTAACCAATGAAAGAGGCCCGCTAATAGCCAATCAGATTCCCCTGAATGGACCAATCAGATGTTGCTATTATTGGCCAATCAGAAGTGCAGGGCCAGAACCCTGAACTTTTCTAAAGGTTTTAATAATCTTTATTTAAGCACTTTTATTAATTCACAACACCCCTTCCCCCCCCGGGTTCCATTTAAGGGGTGCGGTGATGTAATCTTTGAGGTAGGCAGGTTGTTTAGATTGTCTGTTAGATTTTCACTGTCCCCCCGGTACTTGTTTATAATCTTGTTTGGGCAGGACGTTTTCTGGCGAATAGGGTGCCTCCGGTCCTTCATTTAAAAACTCGGTGCCGCTAATGTCCTCATTGTCCTCTAGCCTTTGTGGGCTTGCCTCTGACGAGGTGTCTCTTTGAGGCAAGTCCACCACCCTCTCTGATCCTTCTTTATGCGTTAAGTCCGAATGCTCACTTCTTTCACTCGTGCTTTCTGCCGTTTCAAACTCGGTCTCCTTGGCATCTCCTCCCCCCTCAGTTTGGAAGTTACCGGAGTCGCAGAAACCAGATTGCAGCCTTGAACGCAGCTGATCAATATGGCGCTTCCATATTCTTCCGTCGCAACTTTTTACTCGGTACGACCTGGGTCCTGTGACTTGGATTACAGTTGCCTCGACCCACAAAGGATCGCCAGAAAAGTTTCTAGCAAAGACTAAGTTGCCTATTTGGAATTTGCGGCATTTCTCACTGGATCCGTGTGGTTTTTCTGGTTTGTACGATGGGTGTAGTCGGTCAAGGTGGGAGCGGAGTTTTCGTCCCATTAACAATTCGGCCAGAGTCTTGTTGGTGACACTGTGCAGAGTGATGTGTTGAAGAAAGAGTATCCGGTTAATCTTATCTTCGATATCACCATAGTCCATTTTATGTAGGGTCTTTTTGATGAATTGTACCATGCGCTCGGCTCTTCCATTGGCCGCAGGATGCACCAGCGAAGTTAGCGCATGGCGAATACCACCGTCCGCCAAATACTGTTCAAAAGAAAGCGCGGTAAACTGGGGGCCGTTGTCGGATACCAGAACGTCTGGCAGTCTATGGGTTGCGAATAATCTGTCCAATTTCCTGATGACGGATTCGGTTGTGGTACTTTTCATTTCATGGATTTCAAGCCAGTTTGAGTAGGCATCCACCATTACTAGGAATGTGTGTCCTTTAGTAGGTCCCGCAAAGTCAATATGAATATGGGACCATGGTCCCCTGGGTGTTTCCCACTCTGTTGGGGTTGCTTTCAGTGGGGCATTGCTAACTTCCTGGCATTTGCAACAAGTCTTTACCCAGGCCTCGATTTGCTTGTCCATACCCGGCCACCACGCGTAGCTTCATGTGATCGCCTTCATGCGCACAATGCCGGGGTGGCTTTCATGCAAGGTTTTCAATACTGCTCGTTGTAGCCGCTCTGGGATGATGACTCTATCCCCCCAAATTATGCAGCCTTTCTGGGAAAACAGTTCCGTCTGTCGATTCTTGAAATGACTGAAGTTGTCAGGGATTTGATCCAATGGCCATCCTCACTCGACCCAGCTAAGAACTCACACCAAAACGGGATCGCATTTGGTTTCAATCACAATATCTCGAGCTGTCAGTGGTGGTGATTGATGTGTCTCAATCTAGAGCGTTGCGACAGTTGGAGCTGGGTTATCAACGGTTTCCGGAAGTGGTGCACGGCTTAGTGCGTCAGCATGGGGGATGGCTTTCCCCGGGCGGTGTTGCAGTTTATAATTATATGCAGCCAAGAATTCCGACCAGCGAGTCATTCTGGGAGATAATATATAAGGGGTTGGCTTGTCCCCCGCTATAATCCCCAGTGGTCGGTAACTATAGCAAAAACTCGCCCATAAATATATTCATGAAATCGTTTAACAGCAGAAACGACAGCAAGAGCCTCTTTATCGATTTGACTATAGTTACGTTCAGCTTTTGATAGCGTTTTTGAAAAGTAGGCAATAGGGGCTTCACTACCATTTGGTAACACATGGCTCAAAATGGCACCCACTCTGAATGGTGATGCATCACATGTAATCATTAAAGGCAAAGTTTCATTATACTGCATCAAAACAGCGTCTGAAGTCAATAAGTTTTTTACTTGTCGGAATGCGTGTTCCTCTTGGTGTCCCCAGACCCAGGTTGCCGTTTTGTCCAACAGACGATGTAGGGGCTCGGCTACGGTCGCTTTGTGGGGCAGGAACACATTGTAAAAATTGATAAGGCCCAGGAAAGCTTGGAGATCAGTCTTATTTCTGGGCCTTGGGGCGTTTTTGATTGCCCTTAGCTTGCTATCGGTGGGGTGAATGCCTTGTTTATCGATTAAGTACTCCAAAAATTCTACTTTATCCGTACACAGTTGACACTTATTTTTTTTTACTTTAAGGCCAGAGTCTTTAAATTTCTGGAGAACTAACCTCAGGCGCTCCCTTATTATTTCTCTAGTCGGAGCAGCAATTAAGACGTCATCAAAATAAGGTACAACCCCTTTTATACCCTGTAGTAGTCTCTCCATCAAGCTCTGAAAAATTCCTGGGGCCACGCTAACTCCGAATTGGAGTCGGTTGCACTTAAATGCACCTCGGTGAGTAACGATCGTTTGTGCCTCTGCCGTGTTTTTATCTACAGGCAGTTGTTGGTATGCCTGTGCTAAATCCAATTTAGCGAAGACTTTTCTGCCCCCCAGGGAATGGAGAAGGTGTTGTACCACTGGTACCGGGTAAGCATTCTGTTGAAGGGCGTGATTCAGGGTGGCTCGGTAGTCCCCAAAAATTCTTAACGATCCATCCAGCTTGATGGGTGTTACGATTGGGGTTTCCCAGGGAGCGTGGTCGGTTGGTTCTAACACACCCTGGGCTGTTAATTTATCAAGCTGCTCGTTAATCTTTGGTTTAAGGGTAAATGGAACTCGACGAGGCTTCAGGCGGATGGGAGCTACTTCGGGGTTAAGGTTAAATGATATCGGGGTCCACTTGTACTCGCCTAATTTATCTGTAAAGACGTCCTGGAACTCCCGGACAATGGCCTCTTCCCAGTTGTCGCTGTTGGTTCGGTGAATGCCAGCTACTTCAATTCCAAGTGGGGCGAACCATTGGAGGCCTAACAAACTAGACCGATCCCTGTCAACTACGGTTAGTGGTAGGGATGCAGTACGATTTTTAAATGAGACACGGACTTTGCTGGATCCAACGACTGGAATTCGATTTCCCTGATAGTCCTTAAGTATGATTCTTTGGAATCTGAGGTCTTGCTGCTGGATGGTGGGAATTAATTGTTTAAGGGTCTTCCAGGAAACCATCGAGAGGGACGATCCTGAATCGACTTCCATCATGCAGGGCTGGTTTTCGATGGCAACCTTCACCTGGATCTTCTTGGCATCTAATGATGAGGCGTGACCAATCATAATGGTTTGGTGTGCCTCTTCTCATTTCGTTGACTGGACTGGTGGTTTGTTTCTGTAGGAGTGGTTGTTCCATTTGTGGGTTAAGTATACCCGATTCACAGGACGACTTTCTATGGGCTGGCGGTAGTTGGTCCCCATCTGAGGTGGGTTGGATCCTTGCTCACTTCTACAGACTCTTCCGATGTGACCTCTTTTCCCGCACACATGGCAGAGTGCGTCGAGGAATTTGCAGTCTGATCGTGGGTGGTTTGCCCCACAACCAGCGCATTGGTACTGCACTCTCTGGTTACGTTGATGGCATTGGTCTCGTTCAGACTGGAGCCGGTTGACCTCTTCTTCATCACTTTCTGATGACGATTTGAGGTCCTCGTGGTAGGCTGTCGTTGCCTGTCCTTCCAGGTGAGGTGAGATTTCGCCGGCGAGTTGGCGGAGCGGGGCGTGGGTGCGGCGCATTCGGGCAGCCGACTTCCTGGTTGCTTCTGCTGCAGTAGCATCAGCGATGGCATCTGTAAGGCTAATGTTGCCTTTCGCCATCAGCTTCCTTTGTTTAGCTGGCGCATCTAATCCCAGAATTATTCGGTCTCTCAGGGCCTCTTCAAGGTCGGCGAACCCACAGAGGCCTCCCAAATTCAAGAGATCCGCAATGAAATCTGCAACGCTTTCTTCCTTCCGCAGGTCTCTGTGATAAAATTCATGTCTTTGAACAAGCGTTGGTATGGTTGGTGCGTCGTGGGCCCGTAGAAGGGGCTCGAGGATGTCCCAGTCCATGGATTTCACCTCAGCCGGTTTGGCTAGTGCCTTGCCCATCTTAAACACAGTTGGCCCACAGTGAGTTAGGAATACTGCTCGCTTCTTTCCGGTAGTGGCATCCTTCAAGTTGTTGGTCTCCAGAAACATCTGGAATCGGTTCATATATGAGTCCCAGTCTTCTTGTGCCGGGTCGAATGGAGTGGGTGGTATGACGCTGCTAGATAGACCTCTGGAACTTGGGAGGCCTTTGCGATTTCACTGACCTGGAAGAGGCTTTGAGAGACAGAGTAGTCCTCGGGCTAGACGCTCTAAACGTGCAGAGCAAAATAATGGCAAAGGGCGACATCACCCTTAAAGACGCCATAGCTGAAGCTACAGCAGTGGAGGCGACCAAAAAGTCGGCTGCTCAACTACGCCGAAATCGCACTCCAACACACCAACCAGCCAGTGAAATTTCACCTAATGCAGAAGGGTGGCATTCCACGGCCCACCATGAGGACCTCTCTTCATTGTCAGACAGCGACGAAGAAGAGGTCCATCGCCTGCGGTCCGATTGGGAACAACAACCGAAGTCCCAGCAACCGTGCACGGGCTGCGGAGCCAACCATTACTGCTCCGATTGCAAATTCTGCGACGCACTCTGCCATGAGTGCGGAAAATGAGGCCACATCGGACGGGTCTGCAGGAGCCTCCTCGGACGCAGCCAGACCTTGAAAGGAACCAATCTCCACCAATTGACAGGGAATCGCCCTGTAAGGCGAGAACCAGTAAACCATTCCTACGGAAACCGACCCGTGAATCGTCTAGCGAGACGAGAAGAGGCTTACCAAACACTCACTATTGGCCATGCCTCTTCATTAGATGCTCAGAAAATTCGGGTCAACATGAACATTGAAAATCGGCCCTGCCAGATGGAAGTAGACTCAGGATCATCTCTTTCAATGGTCTCATGGAAGACCCTCAAGCAACTCATCCCCACTATCTGGTGCCAAGACCTTAAATTCCAACGGCTCGTGCTAAAAGACTACCAAGGGAACCGAATCCCAGTTGCAGGATCTAGTCGAGTCCAGGTTGCATTCAAGAACCGCACGGTGTACTTACCTCTGATGGTGATCGATAAGGACCGGCCTAGCCTGTTAGGCCTACAATGGTTCGCACCACTCGGCATCGAAGTGGCAGGCATTAATCGAATCAGCGACAGTGACTGGGAGGAAGATCTCGCCCACGAATTCAGGGACGTCTTCGAGGAAAAGCTAGGTGAGTACAAGGGGACCCCGATATCCTTTAGCCTTAATCCAAAAGTAGCTCCCATCCACCTTAAGCCTCGTCGAGTTCCGTTCACTCTAAAACTGAAAATCAATGAGCAGCTTGATAAGTTGATTGCCCAGGGAGTTTTAAAGCCAATGGATCAGTCCCCTTGGGAAACGCCGATTGTGACACCCATTAAGCCGGATGGCTCCATTAGAATTTGCGGGGACTACCGAGCCACCCTAAACCATGCCCTGCAACAGAACCCATCTTCGGTGCCGGTGGTACAGCACCTCCTCCATTCCCTGGAGGGCGGAAAAGTCTTCGCTAAACTAGACTTAGCTCGGGCTTATCAGCAATTGCCGGTTGATGAAAAAACGGCACAGGCACAGACTATCGTAACACACCGGGGTGCCTTTAAGTGTACGCGGCTTCAATTCGGAGTCAGTGTAGCCCCAGGGATCTTTCAGAGCCTAATGGAGAGACTATTGCAGGGGATCAAGGACGTTGTCCCCTATTTCGATGATGTGCTTATTGCGGCCCCCACTCAAAAAAATCTTGCAGGAGCGTTTAAGACTGGTATTACAAAAATTTCAGGAAGCAGGCCTGAAAGTCAAAAAAAATAAATGCAAAATGTGTACCGATCGTGTTGACTTCTTAGGGTACCTAACTGACAGTCAGGGTATTCACCCTACTGATAGTAAATTGAGAGCAATAAAAAACGCTCCCAGGCCCCAGAACAAGACCGACCTCCAGGCATTCTTAGGCCTCATCAATTTCTGCAATGTATTCTTGCCACACAAGGCGACTGTCGCTGAACCGTTACATCGTCTTTTAGATAAAAAAGCAATCTGGGTATGGGGTCATAAAGAAGAGCAGGCGTTCTGTAATGTAAAAAAACTACTGACTTCAGACGCCAGTACAATGAGACTTTGCCAATAAATATAACATCTTTTTTCCCACCTTGTTTCATACCTTTATGGCTTTTTACCCCCTTTTCCCTTCCTTTCTTATCCCACCTGGACTTTTTACCCTGCCCCCTCCTAACCTCCACCTTTTTAGCTTCCCCTCTCTGCTGTATTCCTTTTTTCTTTTGCTTTCTAACATTGTGTTGATTTTGCATCTTATTTTTCTCTTTCTTGGGTGTTTTTTTAAGTCTTTAGTCCTTCATTTTCCTTCCTCTCTTTCTCCTTTCTTTCTTAATTAAACTTTTTGATTCATTAAAGATGGCATCTTCTTCTTTTTCTTCTTCTGCTTTGTGTTGTGTTTGCTGACAAATAGCAAGCACCATTTCTAAGAAATGAAAGGCTTCTTTCACAGCGTCCTTGCCTTCTTTCCTTATTTTTCCATATTCCTTTCTAAGTTCATCAACAGGTAAAGCCATTATAAACCTTTTCTTTTTTTCTCCCCTCTTCTTCTTTTTTTTTTAAAAAACAACCAAGATGTTTCAAAAGTTATAACAGTTCCCCAGAGTCCCAGAATCATCAATCAGGCCAAACAGAGCACAAAGTTCTCACTTTCTCTTCCTGGGATAATATCAATAAAAAGAAAAAAAAAAAACCCAATCTGTATTTTGAAGCCTTGTTGCAATTAATTTCTAGTCTCAAAATCTTCAAGGCATCTCCTCCAGCAAGATCTTAATATTTTTTTTTGTCCTCTCCCTTCCCACTTATAACAAAGAGCCAAAATTTTGCCTTCTATAAAAAGACAGGTTTCTCAATGTCCATTTGTTGATTCCGTAGGGAAGGAGAGTAAACTTTCCCTTTCAGCACCTCAAATTCGCTGCTAGAAAATCTCCTCTGGAAACAAAATATCTTCAAAAAGTCATGGTTTTCAGGATGTTAGATGTATCTTAAACTCCTGGACCAGCCAAAAAAACTTTCTCTTCAAAAATTTTCTCCCTCTTCCTCCTGCGCAGTCTTACCCAGTTGCCGGCTTCTTTGTGGCGGCCATTACAGACCGCCGCTCCACCTCCTTGAGAGAAGGGGGTTTTGCCGGCTGGGGAGGGGGTCTGCAACACCGCCAAACCCCTCTCTGGATCCCCCTATCTTTGGCTGCCTCTACAGGACAGCCTTAGCCTCCAGACCCATCAGGGTCAGAGGCACCAAGACGGCTAGCGCAACAGGGATCGCGCAGGATTGCGAATCCCTGCCGCTGCCGAAGCCTTGCAAACCGGAAGTTTCCCAGTATTTCTTGGTCTTGAAGACCAGTTTCCAGGAAGTGGTGAACAAAATATTAGAATTTCAAAACATTAAAGCAGTGTTTTGTAATCTTGGTGACATTAAAATATGTGGACTGCAGAATTCTGGTGTTGAAGTCCATACATCTTAAAATGGCAAAGTTTGAAAAACTCTGATCCAAAGAAACAATTCACGGAAAGGAAAAAGATCGAGCATAAATGCTTTCACTATTATATATTACTCTTTGCACAGCCTTTTTTGTCATTACCCATCTCAATTGGCCTTGATATGGAAACAAGATTAATGTCTCTTTTCAACGATTGACTATGAATTTTAAATTTGTATTCATTTTTTCCCTCAAGAGGATTATAGTTGTGATGACTTTATTTTAAAATATAGACTATAGAATAATAGGGTTGGAACGGACCTTGGAGGTCTCCTAGTTGAATCCCCTGCCCAAGAAAGAAGAACTTATATCAGGGTTGTCAAACTCATGGCCTGCGGGCAGGATGCATCATGTGCTGGCCATGCCCATGTCTGGTTTAGTGAAGGGTGATAAAGTCATGATACGACACATGATGTTGTTGTTGTGACATGAGTTTGATGCCCCTGCTCTATATCCTTCTGGACAAATGGATGTCTAATCTCTTCTTGAAAACCTCCAGTGATGGAGCACCTACAATTTCTGGAGATAAGCCATTCCACCGATGGTCAAATGTATTCACTGTTAGGACTTTTCTCTTTAGTTCTAGGTTGAACCATTATTTAGTGATCTTTCACCCATTACTTCTTGTCCTGGCCTCAGGTGATTTGGAGAAAAAGTTGACTCTCTCTTCTCTGTGATAGCCTCTTAACTACTGGAAGACTGCTGTCATATCATCCCTAGTCCTTCTTTTTGTTACATTAGCCATACCTAGTTCCCTCAATTATTTAGCATCCAGATCCCTTATCATCTGTGTTGCTCCTCTCTGCACTCTTTCTAGAGTCTCAACATCTTTTTTGTATTGTGATGACCAGAACTGGATGCAGTATTCCAAGTGTGGTCCCACTAGTGTAGTATAAAGTGGTATTATGATTTCACATCATCTGGATACTATCCTTCTATTGATGCAATCTAGAACCGCATTAGCATTTTGGGCAGCTGCAGCATACTGCTGGCTCATATTAAGTGGTGGTCTAATTCTTGTACTCTGGGGCTTTTTTATTTTTTTTTTGAGCCCCGAAAAACCAGCTAGGCCGGTTTTTCAGGGATGACTTAATTTCTACCCTCCACGCACACTCCCACCTAGAACACACCACGTGCATTCACCTCACCACAAGGCTGCTTCTACTGGCTGATAGAAGCTCCCCAAGGGCAGAATCACCAGCCTCTTAATCAGCCGATAGAAGCAGCCTCCTGGCGAGGTGTGGCTGCCCACGAGGCACTCCTAACTGGAGAACCAGTAGTGGAAATTTTGAGTAGTTTGGAGAACTGGCCAATATCACCTCTGACTGGCCCCGCCTCCATCTATTCTCTGTCTCCTGAGTCCCAGCTGATCAGTTGGGTCTTCTTTTGTTGCCCTGCATAGGAGAATGGAGCTGGAAAGCAGGTTAGTTGACTGGGGAGGGAATGAGGATTTTGCAGTATCCTTCCCCTGCCATGTCCACCAAGCCACGCCCACAGAACTAGTAGAAAAAAAATTGAATCCCACCACTGATCAGCTACCCTGTATTGTGGGTAGCTGTGATGGGGTGAGGAAATGACCTTGAGAAATGAGAAGAGATGCTGCCTAAGAAACAATTAGACAAGAGAGGAAGCAGCCCCTTTTGGAGGACGAACTTTAAGAATGACCCATCCCAGTGGATCTGTTGGTTCAAAGAGTCCGAGCTGATCGGCTGGCTCTTCTTTGGTTGCCCTGCACAGGAGAACAGAGCTGGAAAGCAGGTTAGTGGGATGGGGTGGGAATGGAGATTTTGCAGTATCCTTCCCCTGCCATGGCCATCAAGCCATGCCCACAGAACCGGTAGTGAAAAAAATTGAATCCCACCACTGATGTATTCTATTGGCTGTTGTCAGATTTCTATGGTGCTGTGTACAAATCCTATGAGTTTGTCTGAGCTAAGCTTGGTTGAAAAATTTGGCTGATGCAATGTTCTTAGGAGATCGTGCAATGCTCTGTTGCTAGTTGGTTAATCCTATTATGTCCCAGAGGGTAATGTCTTAATCCCTGGAGTTTTCTTGCAGATAGACTGGCCCAGTCCCACTGGGGCTATAAAGAAAGACTTGGGGCTGTTTTCTGTCTTTAAAAATATGTTTCTCCTTTAGGGGACTATAATCAGGGGTGGGATTCCACTGGTTTGCACCTATTCGCTAGAACAGGTTGTGAACATTCTAAGCAGTCCGGAGAACTGGTTGTTAGAAAAAATTACTGGCCTAATCCTGTAAGGAAGGCAGGAAGGAAACATTCTGGTGTTGCTTATAGAAACTGCCTCTCCATTAACCCTTATTACATTCTTGGCAGGACTAAACTTCCTGTCTCAGGAACTTCTCTGCAGTTTTTTTCCCTCTCCTTTGCTGGTACTTTGCTTGTGTAGAGTGACCATTCAAAGTTACAATGGCACTGAAAAAAGTGACATGACCATTTTTCACACTTACGACTATTGTAGCATCCCCACAGTCATGAGAGGCCAGGTGAGGAGATGCGTGCCTCAATGTGAGTGATGTTGAGTTGGCCACACCCAGCCAGTCACATGACCACCAAGCCATGCCCACCCACTGAGCCACGCCCACAGAACCGTTTGTTAAAAAATTTGAATCCTAACCCTGACTATAATATTCTGCCTTTTTAATATTTCTCAAAATATTTCATTCTTCTAGGAGCGGTGTGTGCTAATTTTCTACAATGGTATGATTAGTGAGACAAAATAGGTGAAATATATTATTTTGTGTGCCTTTTTAAAAATAATAATTTATAAGGAATAGATGAGCTCAGATAATTGGTGATGTCAGTTTTTGGATGTTGGTGGATCAGGTGTTTCTCAAGCTCCACCACATTAAAATATGTGGATTTAAACTCCCAGGATTCCTTAGCCAGCAGAGAAAGTTGCTGAGATTGATTGAAAAACAGTGGTGTGTGTTGATTTTTGTTGTCTGGATTGTTTTGGAAAGCAGGATTTCTATCGCAGGTATATTCCTGGACTAAATTCAGATTCCCTTTAGCAGCAATTCATTCTGTGAACTTTCATTCTTGTAGTCTGTGGTTTGGTCACTTTAGAGATGTAATCACATCCTCCTGTAAAGTGGGGCAGGAACTGTTTATTGAGGTTGTGACACTTGAACTTTGGGCACAATTGATACACCACTTGCCTCAGCCTTACAACTAAAGTAAAGCAGGAAATCTAAATTTGTCCTTAGAAAATCAAAAGTATTGTGGGTCACAATAGTAAACTCTTGTGTGTTGTTACGATTTACAGTTTTTCTAATCAATTCATATTTCAAGGTTGTCTCATTAATGATGCCTACTATTATGCTTTCACAGATAAAATTGAAATTATTACATACTATTTATTTTTTATATATATATTATTTATACATTTTTCTTTAGTAAACATAAAAACTCAATAACTACATGAACAGTGTGTTGCCTGGGTACAGTTAGTTTTGAAAAAAATAATAGTAATAATAACAATAATATACATATCATTGATAATAATCACATAGTAATAATAATATTAGCTTATCTATACTAGCAAACTTTCATTATGTATTAAGCTTTTAAGTTTCTAACTTCTGTTTCTATTACCTAACCATTGGTAAAACATCCCATATTAAAAAGTATTTTGTTTCTTTCATTTCCTTTATTTTGAGTTTTAATCTAACCACCTCTGCACATTCCAATATTTTTTAAATTACACTTTCATCTATAGGGATCTCTTCATTTTTCCACTGTTGTGAAAAATCCATTCTCGCTGCTGTTAACACATGTAAAATTAAATATGTATTCCTTTTATTGTACTGTTCTGGTAAAATACCCAACAAGAATATTTCTGGTTTTAAATCAAGATGTTGCTTTACCATTTTTTCCAACCATGTGTGTATTTTTGTCGAATATTTTTTTGCTTTGGACATGTCCACCACATACGATAGTAAAAACCCAGTATCTGATTACATTTCCAACATTTGGTGGACATGTTTTCAAAGATCTTTGCCATTCTTGCTGTTGGTAAATATCACCTATAAAACATTTTATATAGTTTTTCATTATAGGCAGAGATTACTACATATTATTTCTATGTAAATGAAGTATAAAGAAAAGTGGCCATTTTCCCCTCATTAATCATCCAAATTTTTGGTATGTTTTGCTTAAGATAGCTGGATTGATGCAGAACTATTGTTTATCTCCTTATTGTCCTACTCCAGGCAACTGGGCAGAAAAACAAAAGACTGGAAGAAAAATAAAATTCTGTCTTAACAGAATTCTTTAATATCTAGTCAGCTAAAATCCTCTCTTATGTTCCACTCCTGTCCAGAAAAGAAGAAACCCTTTATGATGCAGGCCTCTAGTTTAAGCCTGGTAAATATCGATTTTTCACAGTTATTTAGCACAATTCCATGGACAGCAAAACTGGAAGAACTGGGGGTGGGAATAGTTGATCACGTCCGTAGAGCTACTGGTTCAGAATCCAGTCCTGTGGGATGCCTCAGCCTGTCTTAAGAATTTATAGCCTCAAATCCAGGTTTGAAATCCTGGATGGTCATTCCTACATTTGCTCTGCCATCTCCCCTTCTTTGGGAGGGGGGCTCTACTGAATTACTTCTAATCAATGTTGTAAACATTTTAAGAATTACTTAAACATTTAACCAGTATAACTCTTTCTCCAAGAAATATGGGATGGTCATTGTCATGGAGACGGAGATTTCCCTGCTGGTTACCTTTTGCAACTTCTCCCCTTTCCAGTCTATTAAACTAATGTGAGTCTGCATGTTGAAATGTCTGAATATTGTATGAATTTGAATAATAAGGAGCTTACTTATTGTTTGTTTCAAGAGTCTCAACATGATGCTGACATTATGCCTACCATATAGCTACCTCTTTCCATATATGTTAGAAATAATCTGTTGCGTGAATAATAGCAAGATGGAATTATTGTCATGTTTGTTTTAAAATAGTGGAACCACACTATTCACCCTATTCATATATATATATATATATATATATATATATATATATATATATATATATATATATATATATATATATATGGATCTTTGGTTATTCGGGTTTTCTCCCGCGTAAGATTGGAAGTATCTAGGCAACGTTTCGATGAAGTCTCATTCATCATCTTCAGGCTTGGTCTTCAGCTCTGTGCTTCTCAGAGTGATGTGAGCTTGCAGCTGCTTCTTCCTTTTAACTGCTAGTGGGGGTGTGACTTGATTGGGTGGGGGCTTGGATGTGTTCTGATTGGGTGGGGGTGTGTTCTCATTGGTTGGTGGTTTGGCTGTGTTCTGATTGGCTAGAGGCGTGTTCTGTTCAGGTGGGGGCTTGATTGTGCTCAGGTTAGTCTTAGTTGCTGGAGGGTTTGAGCTGGTGAGCTGTGATCTTGCTGTTTGGCTTCGAGTTCGTGGTCGTGCTGCATCTTCATGGTGGAGGTCAGTTCGCTTCATGTATGGCTCAGAGGGGTTTGAGGTGGGTAGTGATGCAGCTGCAGTGCGGCTTCTGGTCCGTGGTCGTGTTTCATCTTCTGTGTGGGTGTGAGTCTGCTTTTTACGTGGAAGTGTGGTGGTGGCATCTTGTGTGGCTCTCAGGGGTGTGGGTCTGGTGTCATTCTTCATGTTAGGTATGCGTCTGTTCATGAGGGCGGGTTTCCAAATGGCTGGTAGGCGGGAGGCATCATCTCGTTTATTCATGCTGTGTGGGCGTTTTTCTATCTCTATGGCTTCTCTGATGATTCTGCTGCTGAAGTGTTCGGTTTTGGCGATAGTTCTGGTATTTTTAAAGTCAATCTCATGTCCTGTGGCTTTGAGGTGTTGGACCAGGGAAGAGGTCGGTTCTTCCTTTTTGATTGAGTTCTTATGTTCTTCAATGCGTGCACCTATTCTTCTGTTAGTCTGTCCAATGTATGTGGTGGGGCAGGCAGTGCAAGGGATTTCGTATACTCCTTGATTTTCTAACTCGATTCTGTCCTTAGGGTTTCTTAGGATGGTGGATATCTTTCTGTTTGTGCAGAATGCTGTTTTAATGTTGTGTTTTTGGAGGATCTTGCTGATTTTGTCCGTAGTGCCTTTTATATATGGGAGGAGGGCTTTGCCATTCTCTTGTTCTTTGTCTTGGATTTTGGCTGGGGTTTCTTTTTGGATTAGGTGGGTGATCTTCTTTCTTTGGAATCCATTGGCTGTCAGCACGCCGGTGAGAGTGTGTAGTTCGGTCTCTAGGTGTTGTTCATCGGCTAAGCATTTTGTTCTGGAGATGAGTGTCTCGGCTACGGAATTGATCTGTGCTGGGTGGTGTTGTGAAAGTGCGTGTAGATAGCGGTTAGTATGTGTTTTCTTCTGGTAGATGGTGTGTCCTAGGGAGCCATTGGATTTTTTGTATACCAAGACATCTAGGAAGGGAAGTTGGTTGTTAGCTTCTGCTTCCATGGTGAATTGTATTTTGGGGTGTTGGCTGTTGAGGTGTGTGAGGAAGTTGTTCAGTTTTTCTTTCCCGTGTGGCCAGATTATGAAGGTGTCATCTACGTATCTGAGCCAGAGTTTGGGTTTGTGATCATATTTTTCTAGAGCTTGTGTTTCAAAGTGTTCCATGTAGAGATTAGCGATGACAGGTGAGAGGGGTGATCCCATGGGTGCTCCTTCTATTTGTTTGTATTTTTGTCCATTGTAGGTGAAGTATGTATTGGATAGGCAGTGGTTGGTCAGATCTAGGATGTGCTTGGGGGGGTTGTATTTGTTTTGGATGGCTGTCAAGGCTTCTTTTATTGGCACTTGGGTGAAGAGGGATATGACATCGAAGCTCACTAGTAGGTCACTGGGTTGTAAGTTTTGTTTCTTTATGATCTCGATGAACTGGAATGAGTTTCTTATTTGTGAGTTGATGGATTCTGCATAGGGCTGTAGTTGTTTGGCGAGAAATTTGGCTAGGTTTTGTAGAGGTGAGCCTATGGAGCTGACTATAGGTCTAAGTGGGGTTCCTTCTTTGTGTATCTTGGGGAGACCATAAAGTTTAGGGCATCTGGATGATTTCTCTCTGGGTATGATTCTTTGCTGGATTTCTTCACTGATGGGGGAGGCTTTTATTTTGGATCTGGTGGTTTTTTCTAGGTAGGTGGTGGGGTCTGTCTTTAGGGGTTTGTATGTGGGGTCTTAGAGTAGGTTGGTTAACTTGGATTGGTAGTCAGATGTGTTCATAACCACTGTCGCATTTCCCTTGTCTGCTGGTAGGATTATTATGCTGGTGTCTTCTTTCAGGTTAAGTAGTGCAGTTTGTTCTTCTTTGGATAAGTTGCTTTTGGGTGGTTTGCTAGTGCAGAGGATGTTGGTGATTTCGAGTCTGATTTTATTAGCATCATCAGGGTTGGTTTTGGTCAGGCTGGTTTCAACTCCGCATATGATGGTTTCTGTGGGGATGTGTTTCGAGAAAATTCGAGAAAACCCGAATAACCAAACATCCATATATATATATATATATACAGAGAAGAGAGAGTCAATATTTTAGTCAGGGTGCATAGTTCAGTCTTAATGTGTGTCTTATCTGCCAGGCATAAACAGCACACACCCCAAAATCAAGTTCACCATGGAAACAGAAATATACAAACAACTACCATTCCTAGATGTACTAATCTACAAAAAAACAGATGGCACACTAGGACACACCATATACCAGAAGAAAACACACACCAACCGCTACCTCAACGCCCAATCCCACCACCACCCAGCACAGATAAACTCCGTGGCTAAAACACTAATTACTAGAACCAAACGCCTGGCAGACAAGACACACATTAAGACTGAACTATGCACCCTGACTAAAATATTGACAGCCAACGGCTTCCACAAAAGCAAAATCACCAACTTGATACACAAAAACACACTGAGACATAATAGAGACCCAGAAGATGAACAGACCCATGGAACAGCTGTCCTGCCCTACATAAGAGGCACTACAGACAAAATTAGTAAGATTCTATACAGACACCACATCAAGACTGCCTTCAAAACAGACAGAAAAATAGCAGCCATCCTCAGGAACCCCAAAGACAAAATTGACCTGGAAAACCAAGGCATACATGAAGTCCCCTGTGCATCATGCCTGGCCACATACATTGGACAGACCAATAGAAGAATAAGCATCTGCCTGGATGAACACAAAAATGCAGTCAAAAAGCTGGAACACACTTCCTCACTCGTCCAACACATGGAAGCCACAGGTCATAACATCAACTTCAATGGCACCAAAACCCTAGCCACTATAGAAAATCCCAGCCACAGAATCATCAGAGAAGCCATAGAGATTGAAAAAAGACCAGAAAGCATGAACAGAAGAGATGATTCCACCAGGCTGTCAATCATTTGGAAACCTGCACTCACAAACAAAAAGATCACACCACAAGCCAGGCAAACACCTGGGCACAAACAGATCCCCCCTGACACCTCCATCTCAAACACACCCTAACCAGGCACCCATATGAAACCCAGCTTCCTAACTAATGATAGCCGTCCATTTACCCGAAGCCAAGCTGCACTAAAGGCCTCCAATAAAGTAACACAATGTTGCCAGCCAATCAAGATACAAAAAGAACCAAAAAAACAGACAGAAGATATTAGAAGCAGAACACAGCAAACTCCAAGACCAATAAACACAGACCAAGACTCTCAACCAATCAGGATGAAGAAAAAACCATTCTGTCACAGCAATAGGCTGCCCCAAATTTAAATCTGAAACCACTGTAAAAGTCTAACTCACAGACGAACACTATACAGAAGCCTGATGATGGCAGATGAGATTCTGCTGAAACGTTGCTACAACTTTAAAAGCACCACTACTATTAGTTGTAGCAACGTTTCAGCAGAATCTCATCTGCCATCATCAGGCTTCTGTATGGTGTTCGTCTGTGAGTCAGACTTTTACAGTGGTTTGTCAGAATTGCTGTGTCAGAATGGTTTTTTCTTCCTCCTGATTGGTTGAGAGTCTTGGTCTCTCAATTGGTTGAGAGTCTTGGTCTGTGTTTATTGGTCTTGGAGTTTGCTGTGTTCTGCTCCTAATATCTTCTGTCTGTTTTTTTTTTGGGGGGGGGGCTCTTTTTGTATCTTGATTGGCTGGCAACATTGTGTTACTTTATTGGAGGCCTTTAGTGCAGCTTGGCTTCGGGTAAATGGACGGCTATCATTAGTTAGGAAGCTGGGTTTCATCTGGGTGCCTGGTTGGGGTGTGTTTGAGCTGGAGGTATCAGGGGGCATCTGTTTGTGCCCAGGTGTTTGCCTGGCTTGTGGTGTGGAGATTTTTTTGTTTGTGAGTGCAGGCTTCCAAATGATTGACAGCCTGGTGGAATCATCTCTTTTGTTCATGCTTTCTGGTCTTTTTTCAATCTCTATGGCTTCTCTGATGATTCTGTGGCTGGGATTTTCTATGGTGGCTAGGGTTTTGGTGTCATTGAAGTTGATGTTATGACCTGTGGCTTCCATGTGTTGGACGAGTGATGAAGTGTGTTCCAGCTTTTTGACTGCATTTTTGTGTTCATCCAGGCGGGTGCTTATTCTTCTATTGGTCTGTCCAATGTATGTGGCCGGGCATGATGCACAGGGGACTTCATATATGCCTTGGTTTTCCAGGTCAATTTTATCTTTGGGGTTCCTGAGGATGGCTGCTATTTTTCTGTCTGTTTTGAAGGCAGTCTTGATGTGGTGTCTGTATAGAATCTTACTAATTTTGTCTGTAGTGCCTCTTATGTAGGGCAGGACAGCTGTTCCATAGGTCTGTTCATCTTCTGGGTCTCTATTGTGTCTCAGTGTGTTTTTGTGGATCAAGTTGGAGATTTTGCTTTTGTGGAAGCCGTTGGCTGTCAATATTTTAGTCAGGGTGCATAGTTCAGTCTTAATGTGTGTCTTGTCTGCCAGGCGTTTGGTTCTAGTAATTAGTGTTTTAGCCACGGAGTTTATCTGTGCTGGGTGGTGGTGGGATTGGGCGTTGAGGTAGCGGTTGGTGTGTGTTTTCTTCTGGTATATGGTGTGTCCTAGTGTGCCATCTGTTTTCTTGTAGATTAGTACATCTAGGAATGGTAGTTGTTTGTTTGTTTCTGTTTCCATGGTGAACTTGATTTTGGGGTGTGCGCTGTTTAGGTGTGTTAGGAAGTTGTTTAGGTTTTCTTGTCCATGGGGCCAAATCATGAATGTGTCATCGATATATCTTAACCATAGTTTGGGTTTGAGTATGGCATTAGCCAGGGCTCTGGCTTCGAATTCTTCCATGAACAGGTTTGCAATGACAGGTGACAGTGGTGATCCCATGGGGGCTCCTTCAATTTGTTTGTATCTTTGTCCTTGGTATATGAAATATGTGTTGGTTAAGCAGTGTTCTGTTAGTTCCATGAGGTGTTTAGCTGGTTGGTATTTATTTTTGATGATTTCGAGGGTCTCTTTTATCGGGACTTGAGTGAATAGTGAAACCACGTCAAAACTTACAAGCAGATCTTCTTGTTCCACGTGTAGATCTTTGATCATTTCCAAGAAGTGGTATGAGTTTTGTACATGAGAAGCTGCTGTTTCAGCATGGGGCTGTAGCTCTTTTGCTAGGTGTTTAGCCAGGTTTTGTAGTGGTGCTCCTCTGGAGCTGACTATGGGTCTGAGAGGTATGCTTTCTTTGTGTATTTTTGGGAGGCCGTATAATTTGGGGCATCTGGAAGATTTCTCTCTGGGTATGATCGTGTGTTGGATCTCTTTGCTTATGTGGCTGGTTATAATTTTCTTCTTGGTTAATTTTTCCAGATATGTGATTGGGTCTGTGTTTATGGGTTTGTATGTGGAATCTTGGAGTAGGTCTGTCAATTTAGTTTCACTAAATTAGTTTCAATAAATTTAGTTTCACTAAATTTAGTTTCACCTGCCCTACATAAGAGGCACTACAGACAAAATTAGTAAGATTCTATACAGACACCACATCAAGACTGCCTTCAAAACAGACAGAAAAATAGCAGCCATCCTCAGGAACCCCAAAGACAAAATTGACCTGGAAAACCAAGGCATATATGAAGTCCCCTGTGCATCATGCCTGGCCACATACATTGGACAGACCAATAGAAGAATAAGCACCCGCCTGGATGAACACAAAAATGCAGTCAAAAAGCTGGAACACACTTCATCACTCGTCCAACACATGGAAGCCACAGGTCATAACATCAACTTCAATGGCACCAAAACCCTAGCCACCATAGAAAATCCCAGCCACAGAATCATCAGAGAAGCCATAGAGATTGAAAAAAGACCAGAAAGCATGAACAGAAGAGATGATTCCACCAGGCTGTCAATCATTTGGAAGCCTGCACTCACAAACAAAAAAATCTCCACACCACAAGCCAGGCAAACACCTGGGCACAAACAGATCCCCCCTGATACCTCCAGCTCAAACACACCCCAACCAGGCACCCAGATGAAACCCAGCTTCCTAACTAATGATAGCCGTCCGAAGCCAAGCTGCACTAAAGGCCTCCAATAAAGTAACACAATGTTGCCAGCCAATCAAGATACAAAAAGAGCCCCCCCCCAGAAAAAAAAAACAGACAGAAGATATTAGTAGCAGAACACAGCAAACTCCAAGACCAATAAACACAGACCAAGACTCTCAACCAATCAGGAGGAAGAAAAAACCATTCTGACACAGCAATAGGCTGCCCCAAATTTAAATCTGAAACCACTGTAAAAGTCTGACTCACAGACAAACACCATACAGAAGCCTGATGATGGCAGATGAGATTCTGCTGAAACGTTGCTACAACTTTAAAAGCACCACTATTATGACGTGGGGAAATACCCGAACAAAGCTGAATGCCAGACATATATATATATATATATATATATATATATATATATATATATATATATATATATGTGTGTGTGTGTGTGTGTGTGTGTGTGTGTGTGTGTGTGTGTATGTGTGTATGTATGTATGTATATATTGGGGTGTGTCTCACCTAGTAGCAATGAAGAAGAGGCAGGACAATTTTGCACAACAAGATGCATCTAAACGCAAATATTATTTACCCATTATTTATGGAGAATATTATAAAGCTGTTGCCTACAACAATGGGGCAGAGAAATAGCCTTTCCTCTAAATGATCTGTTACAATTCATGGAATTGAGGATGAAACAAGAGGGAGAGAGAGGGAGAGAAAGAAAAAAGGGAGGCTCCAAACTATTATTTAACTGGCTCTTTCAACTTGTGCTACATCAATGCCCTTTTTAAGGGCTCCCTGGGGGAATATTGGAAGCATGTGCCAGAAATAAGCAGTTGACCCTGAGAAGGGAATTCTTTCCTCTGAACTTGTGGGTTTATGACTGTAACGAGTTGTGGAAATCAATCTTTTGTGCTCTCTGGCCTTTGTACTATTACTCAAAGGGCTTTCTTCCAATCTATAAATAATCCATTGGTGGTTCTGTCTGAAGATAAAAAGAGATGGCATGCAATGGGAGAGAGGGGTGAAAGGCTGGTTTTGCATTGTGTCCTCCAGTTATTTATACAGGAGCAAATGTGCAAACTTAGAAGATTGGATTCATCTTATTGACTGGTTTGTCACTGACCCCTTCCTGAAGCCTCCTAAAACTGATAGTACTTTCAAGACAGTTTTTAGGAGGATTAGAAATCCTAATGTATATTGATTTCATAAATCTAGTAGAAGAAGCATATCCCGGGGGACACTGAACTAGTTATTGCAGCTTCATGAAAAAATAAATAGTAACATATCTATCACTCTATCTCTATCTATAATTGTCGGTCTGTCTCTATCTATCTATCTATCTATCTATCTATCTATCTATCTATCTATCTATCTAGTCTATATCTATTGCTTATAAGAAGCAAAAGGTATTTTCAGTACAGTTCAAAATTCATTGCAATTAGTCACACTCTCATTCAACTGAGTTGAACAACAACAATTTCCAAGGGATGAAGCAAGGAGACTCCACAAATATAAATTGCTCTTTTTTCTGACTTTCTGATCAGTAAGCATTTGGGGGTATCCAGCTTTTCTGGACTGGATGGTATGACAATGAAGAGACATTTCATCATCTGGTTAGATCACATTATCAGTGCTAGTAAGCGTGGGATTTGCTCCATGTTTATAAATATTAACTTGCTGTAGGAGTGTTGTTGAGGGTGGAGTTTTTCCCTTGGGAATTCTTTGATAGGGTTTTGTTTTCTGCTTCATTGTTCGTTTGGTATTAATCCCTGCTTATTTAGGTGCTGGTTGCTGGCGAGGATGTGTTCTGATCTTTTTGTTTTCTTCTTAGCTTTTTTTAAATTTAATGCGGTTTACTTCTATGGTTTATTCATGGCACATGTATTTAACTGCAAAGCTTTCAAATTAAGTTGCTCTGAAACTTTCAAAGTTTCAGTGAAAATTGCTGAGGAAAATTGTATCATATCCATGCCACAAAAAGGTGAATGATCATACTATCCCAGATAAATGACTATCTAACTTACACTGTGATGGAGCATCTATGACTCTAGACGGCAGGTTATTCCTTAGAAGGTTGTCATGATCAGGAAATTCTTTCTTATTTTGAGTTTGGATTGCCTTATCTGAGGCTCCCACCCATTGATTCTTCTCCTATATTTGGGCATTATGGATAAACTTATCTACTTCCTTTTACTATTCACAGGATTTTGCCTCTAAACCCCTCATTTGTTGCTCTTCTATGTACAATCATCTCTCTTTCTTTTACCTACAGAACAACAACATGATTCAGAACAACAACATGATTGGGCATGGAGGGAGTAATCCAATGACATTCCACAATACTTTTATTTTTTAATGTGATATTATACAAGAAGAAAAGAAAAAGGCAGGCAGAAACATCAACAAATGTTAAAAAAGAAAATAAAACAAAATTACCTCCAAATAAATTATGCATGATAATAATTTAAAAAATTACAATTACTATGTAAAAGGAAGTCAGATCTTAAAAAAAGAAATTAAATATTTCTCATGTCAAGGATCATTAAGCATTCTTCCAATTTCATCAATAAAGAACTAATTTCAAATAGTAAATTAATATCTTCTTTTAAATCAGATTGGTATTTTGTTTACATCCATGCAGAATTATTGTCTGTGCTACATTAAAGCTCAGAAAGTCTAGACTTTTTCACAATTCAATAAATTCCACATTTTCAGCACATAGCTGAAACCTAACATTAATATTTTTAGTCTTACTTTTCCTCCCCAAATTAACTATATAATGAGAATATTAGACAAAATGGGGAAGTCAAAATCACTGGGGTAACTGTTCTTTCAAATAAATGACAATTCCAACATAGTGTATTTCTTTATTGTATTGAAGCATTTATACAGTGTCTGAACTCATGACAAGTAACAAAAAGAAAAGAAAACCATAATCAATACAAAATAGCAGATTTCATTAAAGTGTATTAAAACAACGAGTCTTTGGCAATCCAATTCAGCTTTGAGAAAGTTGACACTCATCCTTTTGTAAAAATCCACCAATTCATGAAAAAGAATCTCTTGAATCTTCTCTTAAGATCATTGATTTGCCATAGTATATTTTAATTCTATATTCTACATTCTTGCAAGTGTTAATAATATTTTGAACATCCTATATAAATAAATGGCAGGCTGGTGATTTTCCAAAGCACTTCCCAACAGAATAAATAATTTGGGAGTTTTAAAAGCTGATCATACATCATGTTGAAATTCAGAAACCAGAAGACTTTTTAAATCAAATATATTGCCATTTTGGAATTTTAGGCCACCCAAATAGTTTTTGCAGTACAAAATGTTTTGAAGAAATCTTTAGTAATAAACTGGTCTAGAGTGTTAATACATTTTTTCCTGCTGAAATAGTTAAGCACGCATCTGTACACACATACAAACACACATGTCTGCTATTTTTAAATTGGGATTATCCAAGATATGTGCTTGACAGACTTCATTACAGCCGGCATTCATACCACCAGGGAACTACTGAAAATGAAAACTTTTACTGTCAATCTGATCTGTGACAAAGTAATTTTGCATTCCCGAGGTAGTGTGCATTTGAAGGGGTTGCTAGAAAATGATCAAAAAAATATCCCAGCAAAAACTGAAATAGAAAAATGCAACAAATTCAGCTCAGCCTTCAGTATTCTTGAAACATTTCTCAGTCATAAAATCTTAGATTAATTTACTTTCAGGGATTCTCTCTTCCCCTCCTTTGAGCACACTGGATATTTAGAAGGCCAATAGATTTTAACTCAAATGTATTATGGCAATAGGACCTTGGAGAGTTATCATGTTCTACAGTTTTAATAAAATCACATCAATGTCTGCTAGAACTATACTAGCTACCAAGAGAAAACTCTTCACAAATCTATATTTGTGTATCTGGGATTGTAATTAATGCTTAATGAGGAGTGGATAGAGAAACAGGATTTAGTGTTTCTGAAAAAAATATTTTGAGAGCCTCATTATATAAAGAGAGAAATGAAGATCCAAAAAAGGAAGTCCCTGGAAGTTAATTGCATCAAAATTGAAGAAAAAATGTCATATCCTTTGACAACATTAATATATTGTTGGGCATTTCAAGGTTATTAAAATAAATTCCATTCACATCACTAAAGCTATTCCAAAATACTCATGTCAACTTCTATGTTTTATAACCCCAGTTGTCTTTTTCTAATTATTCCTGCACATCCATACTTGAATTGGGTAGAGAAAAAACGCTGAATTTGTTGCACTGAATAAAATGAAAGCAGAATGAGATGAAATGTAATAAGGATAGACTGATTTATCATCAGTGTAAAGCAATCAGATTATGGCATAATAAAAGTTTAAGAGTAACATTTTATATGTTGAGGGTGGAGAGAATGGAATGAGAAAGAGAAGAAACTCATTTTTTTTACAGGTTTGATTTTTTTTCTCCCATTCCCATTAAAAGTTCACCACCAAAATTCAAACAGCTTGGCTTTCTTGAAGACAATTGATTAAGGGTTAATTTTGAAGTTGTTTAATATTTGTTTAGAAATGTAAAAAAATGTAATTTTTAAAGCTTTCCTTGAACGGGATTAAGTAGATAATCTTAAATTGAATGTTTCACTTTAAAATAAAAATAAAAATGGAAGTTAAATTATCAACAGGAATTTTTTAAAAATAAGATTGGAAAAGAACAGTATTCCTACTGAAGGAATCTCAGAAAATTGGGGAGTAATTCTGTTTGTGATTCCATCCATTCTATATGGGAAACTCATGTTCTACAGGCTAGTCTGCTTTGCTCCCATGCCTATCAAAATTTTAGGCTGAAATATATTACAAAAAGCAATTGCCATGACTTTTTATTACATTTAGAAGACCCCATGTGACCAGAATCATTCTTATTGTGTAGCCAGATGTTTTTCTATGAGGTTCAAACCTTCTACCAGAAATTGAACTCACAGATTTTCCACTATATTCCACTATTTCCACTTTTTCCACTATATATTTTCTATTCATTTCTATGAAGGTGTGTTACATCCAATAGACTGAATGCACCTATAAAAAAGAAAAGGCCAGAAAATCCTAGCATATCATTACGTCAGAAACTCTTGGGATCTTGATAAAACGAAAAAGTAAACCCACTCCCTTCTCAAAAAGACTGTTCTGCTGCTGCTATAGATAAACAGCATGAACCAGGCAAAGACAAAGTTGTGTGTTTTTATATTTATTAGTTGTGAGCACATTTTTATATGACTTATACACCAGAGATGAGATTCTTGAGTCTTAATTCCAACACAATTTGCAATATAAATGTTACAGAATTCATTCTGTCATGTCCTTACATGCAGTGAGTGAGTTTTCTTTTCAAATTATGCTTGGAACTTAGATACCCAAATGTAGACCATCCTATCAGCACTTAGACCATCTTAGCAAGACTTTCTGAAAAGTTCACAGAAGAAGGTCGTTCAATAGACCGAAGGATGAACAAATCCATCTTTATAAAGGTCTGAAGCACATTTATTGCACCATATTTTTTTATTCTCTTGCTAAATATTTGTACTGGGGGCAAATATAATATATTAGGAAAATCAATGGATAAAATGTGCATGCCAGCATTTCTGCGTTGCATGCTGTTTTTTTAATGCATGCATATTATTTTGCAAGCAATTTCCTTTAGTACAAAACTGCTGCAGGTCATTTTCTTCAGTGTGCATGTTTTAGATGCAATGTTATCAAACAAAGAAATGTCATCTCATCTTTGTTTCACCCCAGAACATGTCAAATTAAACTAATTCATATTAAGATTGTTAATCATTTCATGAAATTAAAAGTTGCTAAACAGAATGAAGAAGTCTTGAATGAGGTCTTGGGTGTTCAAAATAAATGATCTGTTGTAGTAGAATATTTGTCCATCACAGTTACTCAAAGCAAAATAGATTGTGTATATGTGTGTTTACAAAATATTTGTTCTTTAATAATAATCCTAGGTGTTAACTTCATTGCTTTATTCTTCCACTCCTATTTTCATTTTGGTTACTGCATAAATCTTCTTTCTATTGGCTCTCAGTCAAACACGGAAAACATATTTTCCTAACCTTCACTACCTTGTGCCTCCAAGATACAATAGATGTTGTATTAACAGCACTTTTTCATCAAGCTGGGAACGATTAAAACATATAGATGGACATATAAAAAATGGAGGATTAAAATATTGATTAACGTCAATGTAACTAATGAAGTTTACCATCCTGCTTTCCTTTATATCTGTATGCCTATATAGATTTGTCTTTCTGGTTTTTTCCATTCCAGTGCAAAAACCATTTAAATAAAGTGAAAGCTTGTTCTAAAAATACAAGGCATATTAATTTGTAGGCTTCCTTGGTTAACAAAACACATAGCATCTGAGTTAACATAGTCTTCTAATTTAAACAGCACAATGTTTTTGTTCAATATTCTGATATTATATCTACTATATTTTATATAGAACCTTGTCTTGGTCATTATGATAATTCCTATCAATAATAGGAACAAGAGTATTTAAATCTTAAACAGGTTGAGACAGGTGATTGCAATGTCAAGAGAGAAATCCTAAATATTTTTAGCATTTCTTTATACAAATCAGTATTAACAATGAGAGATATAACCAATTTACTCAATGCTTTTTTTTCTTTCTTTCTTTTTTTCTTTCTTTCTTTCTTTCTTTCTTTTTCTCTTTCTCTTTCTCTTACTCTCTCTTTCACTCGCACCCCCCACCCAATTTTCTGTCTTCTTTCTCCTCCTCCTCCAGACACTGTCTGCTTTGGTATCCAGACAGAAAATCCAGACAGGGCTATTCATCAATGCAGCTGTAATATGTCTGACTTTATTGGCTTTCAAATTTTATCACCAAAATGAATAGGGTGAGGGGAAATGGGTGTGGTAGAATAAAAGCAAGCTCTATACAATATTGTGCCCATGGATTCTCCTTGATAAGGCAGGTTAAGACCAGAGAAAAACAATGGCAAAAGATAAACAGTTTGTGGGAAATTGTCCATCATGTATGCGTGTCTGTGTATTTTATGTCAGCTGTTATGGATTGTATGTGCTCTAAATTTTTATCTGAGGTACATGCTACATGCCACCTTTTTCATCTTCACATTTTCAAATACACATTTCTTGAGGTTCATTTGGTATTACTTAATTTTGCATGGAAAAAAAGAACACATTATTTTTCTAAATAGTGTGATTCCCTACATGGATGCTCAGAAATAAATTCAGTGTATTAATTAATTGGTGTATTAATTCCCAATAAGCTGATCTCTTGTTATAAACAAGGGCACACTTCTTTAATTATATCTGTTCAGCTAAAGATTGATAAAATAATACCACATCAACATTTCATTTATATCAGTCTTCATCAACCTGATTCTCTCCAGATCTAATGGAGCTTTAACTTCCTGGACAAGTTGTAGCTGAGGGCATTTCCAGTGCATATCACTCAATAGTCTGGGAATCTGTTTGATCTTCTATTTTCATGGTTTTTTGTTAACATTGTCTTTTGTCTATTGATCTTAAAGCTTGTTAACACACTAAATTCTTTTAGTTTTCTCATTAGTAATAATATCAATTCTCAGAAAGGGTCTAGTTTTTCAAAGAAGTAGCTGTATTCTTTTGAATTGCCATTTTTCAGTTTCCATGTGTTCAAAAGCCCCAAATTGTTCATCAAATCAAAAAAAGTTTTGCTAATTTGCCTTGAGTGATTTTAATACTTTTCTCAAAAGTTCAGTCCAGTTGTGGGGAAATAACTCAATTCCAATTTCCCATCCATTATCAATTTTCATAAGAGAAACTATAAATCTCTCCATAAGGCTTTTATAGAATTTATCCTCATTTGTAACCATCAGAGAAGAACGCTGTAATTTCCCTTAGTCAAGTTTTTGATGACCAATTGTTCATGATTAATTTTCCCATGTTCTTTTTTTGTTGTACTTCGTGTTTAGTCTGTGACCGCAAATAAAGTATTATTATTATAATTCCTAATATCAAACCCTTAATCCCATCCAAATTAACTTCCACCAACAAAGCTACCATGCAGATAAGTCAATATAAGTTCTGGTTTTAGTAGGGAATTTATATACAAAACAACTCCATTTTTGCCTCTCTCCCAGTATATATTTTTGTTTTGCTTGTTTTGTGTTTTTTCTTTGTTTCTTTTAAAAAATGGTGCTTCGTATTTTAACTTTTTTTGAATAAAACAAAAATAAATTTTTTAAAAAGAAATGCATTGGCTAACTTGATTAATGACATCAAGAGTAAGAGATTTGCAAGTTTCATGATCAAAAAAACCCAAGGAGAATGATTTGCAAAATTTAATTTCAGAGACCAATACCCTGTTAAAAAGCCAAACTATGTTCAGTGCAACCCGATAACCCAATAGATTTCTCAATTAAAATAGATCGATGTAGAAAATATGATCAATCATGAACAAATAACTATCTCAATGGACTACTGCTTTTTCTTTATATTTGTTTAGTACTAAGAGTGAAATATGAACTACATGGAGCCATAAAGAAATTCAACATTAACCCAAGAAAACATTAATTTACTTATTAGTTTTTCCATTTCTCACAAGAATATACACTGCAAAAAGAATGAGTGAGTTCCCTTTGCAGATGAAGACTTCTTTTCTCATCACACTCAAATAATGAAGGATACATGAGTGTGAATTCTTTACCATTCACAGTTTGAATTTTTCCTCACTTTGTCTTCACTCTCTTTTTGCACTTTGACAAATGTAGATTTCAAGAGTTTACAAAAATAGCCTCAAGACCTGCATTTAGCTGAGGAATCTTCAGTTTCTGAAAATGCTTTCTCAGTCCATACATTTATAGAATATGAGAAATGATTTTTGTGGAAACTATTAAAGGTGTAGATTTATTTATTTATTGCTTACTTATAACATGCTTTCTATAAGCCACTCCAGAGTTGCCATTCTTCACATATTTAGAAGTTAGAAAAACATTTAGCATGTGCCAAGGCAGAGAAGAACCTTGATTGCAGTGAAGATGTCTCTCTTTGAGCTTGAATACAAAAAAGATTAACAAAGGCAGACCTGGAAGATACCAGAATTCTAGGTGAGATTGGGAAATCACAAGAAACATGATGGCAAATGGCAACAGGAAACCACTACCGTATTATTTCAAGAACTTGGAATCTTTGCTTCTCATTGATTGATTGATTGATTTTATTTATATACTTGAAAGCTCCAGGTGACAATGCCTATTAAAAAAATAACCCCAGAAAACACATATAGTTGCATATAATTATGTAATTGAGGGACGCAGTAGCTCAGTAGCTAAGACACTGAGGTTGTCAATCAGAAAGGTCAGCAGTTTGGCAGTTCGAATCCCTAGCACTTCACAACAGAGTGAACTCCCGTTACTTGTCCCAGCTTCTGCCAACCTAGCAGTTCGAAAGCATGTAAAAATGCAAGTAGAAAAATAGGGACCACTTTGGTGGGAAGGTAACAGCGTTCCATGTGTCTTCATCCAGTTACATAACCACAGAGATGTCTTCGAACAGTGCTAGCTCTTCGGCTTTGTAATGGAGATAAGCCAGAAACAACTAGCACATATGTGCGAGGGGAACCTTTACCTTTACCTCATTATGTAATTATGTAGATATATTTTAATAAATAAATACCTAACAAATGCAAATGCCACTCATTCACTTCACTTCAAATAACAACTTGCTCCTGTGCAAGTTGAAGCAAGTAAGTCTTCAGAGTTTTCCTGAAAGCTTATGAAGAGTGAACAACCTGAACCTTTTGAAGGAGGCCATTCTAAAGAGTGTGAGGAGCAATTAAGCTGCTGAGACCATTCTCTGATGATAGTCCTGTAGAGACGGTCTATTGGCTTTATCTTATGTGGCTGGATGAGTTGATGAATCGAGGAAGGCAAATATGGAGAAGACTGAAAATATTAGATGGACCTCAAATATTATGGTTATTCCATATTTATGAAGCACTTTCCTTTCAGCACATAAACTGTTTCGAAAGTCCAGTTAATCTTTTCTCGTTCTCATTTAGCCTTAACACAATGCCACAGATACCATTTAATCTATGAGGTACTAACATGCCTAACACTATGAAGTCACATCTGTGACTGAGAAGTTAATGAAGCCTGAAGCCTGTGAAAATTCAGACAAGTCTGGCCCCACTTTTTAAAATGCTGTCCTGAATAAAACTCCTAGCAGCAGCTTCCTTCTCTGCTTCAATTTCACTGCCTAAAATTAGGAAGTAATTTATTCTAAATGGAGGAGTCAACAACAACAAAAAAGAACAACTGGAAGAACTGCTCATGGTGTTCTTTTCAACATTCTAGCCCGGAGCTGTCAAACTCCTGGCCCATGAGCCAGATGCGTTATGTTCTGGCCATACTCATGCCCAGTTTAGTGAAGGGGAAAACAATCTGGATATGTCAGGTTACATCGCTGTGATGATGTGAGTTTGACACTCCTGCTGTAGCTGAAACTACTTGAACTCCTATTTCAGCATTATTAAGTTCCCATTCATGTCAAAATGGATCTTCTTTTTGCAGCTTTCATAGTTAGACAGATACAGCTATAAGCTTACATAAATGACGTATGGGATATACTGTACTTTATTCATGAAGAAAATGTCTCTAAAGATTGGCATTTCACATTTTAGCTGCAGTTCCTTTAAGACTCAGATGTTCTGTTTAAAAGCCTTCCTATATTCTTGTGATCAGACAACACTAGGTGAAATTTGTATTACACCTGCATTTTAGATGAGTCATCAAGAATATTTTGGGTTTGATTATGAGCATTAGAAGAATATGAAATGAACTATTCTTGGAAATACATTGCTGAATTATGTGGGCAAATAATTTAATTCTCCTTCTCCAACTTAAACCTCTTCAGATATTTCAACTTGAACTCCTATCACCCTAGCCAGGATGGCCAGTAATTTAGAATTATTAGAGTTGTAGGTCAAAATGAGAAAGCCTGATTTAACAATATTGCAAGATTCCCCAAAACTGATTTAATGTCTTTGTTTTTTTTTTTTTTCTTATTTTGTTTGTGAAAATAATATGGGGAACTTTGTGTTTCCAGATGTTCTGACCAGTAGTTTGGGCTTATGATAGTTGTAGTTGTAATGACACAGATTCAATATCTCTTTAATAAAATACAGTCTATAATTTCACAATTAATTCAATATTGTTCTTTAATTAAAATCCCAACTGTTAAATCTGGGAGTATTGCACAGCTTGACATGTTATTCTGAAATAATTGGAAAAAGCCACTTTGGTTTAATTGAATAGCATTTTCTTATATTCGCTATCAGGGTTAACATAGTAGGCGGAGGTGTTGGTACTAATTATCAGATGTAGTTGAGAATAGAACAACACAGATATTAAAGAAACTTCAGAAGCTTTCATTATTCAGTATGTGATTTCATATTCTAATAAGGAATGCACCGAGAATAAATTGATTGCCAAGCAGATTTTCCAGCATCATTATTTTATAATTTAAATCTGCTTTGTGTTGGCAGATGAATAAAGTATTCATAAAATATATGACTTTAAGCAGTGGGACTTAACACAGGATACATTAAAGGAGTAAGGATTGAAACAACCTCAAGTCATTAACATTATAATTTTCTTTCCAGACTCAAATTTTATGATAATAACCATAACTTTAATACTGTGAAAATGTATATTTTTAATCATAAGATATTAATTTTTTTAATGATATGGTCAGAAAAAGTTCAAAATGTTTGTCTGAATAAACCTATATCTTAAGTTCCAGGCCATTCTAAACAACAACAACAACAATCTGGAATCTGGCCCACAACAAACCTGACATCATTATTGTGGACAAGAAAAAAGTCACAACACCACACAAAAGTTGTTTCGATGGTGATTATCACCTTGAGAAGAGCAGGTCAAGCAGCAAAACTGAGCTATTTGTGATACCTTTTGAGAAAGAGGTATGGAAGATGCACACCCAAAACTTTTCCTGCAGTGCATTTCCACTGAGTCATAATGTACATTTCCATTTTATCAAGAGTAACTTCCCACCGTAAGACTTAGATAAAGCTTAATTTATCTTCCAAAATGTAGGATAGGAACCATGCCTTCAGAGTGCTGCAGCATGATTTATATCACTGCATTATTATTGTAACTTGCTCAGAATCAATTTGAGAGTGTCTGCTAAAGGGAACATTGCTTGCTTGCTACTGGTGTTTTGCTTACAGTAGTCAATAATATAACATAGACCTGTCCTAGGAGTTTATATAATTATGCCACAATTGTATGATGGATATATTCATATTTTATGAAGAGCCTGATCAAATGACCAGTTTATGGAAATTTTCATCCTGCCCTGTTTACAGCAGCTGTGACAAATTGGACTGTCTACTCAATGTTTTTAGGAGAACTGTCCTACTAGCCATCTATTCTAGTGTATGATACAAGAATAATGGAAATATAAATTTAACCCCTACAGGTTTGGAAAGATATTTGTATTCTTGACTTGCAGTGCTAATCTTAAATGACCTCTATTTGTTAACCATTTATTAGTCTTACTGAATACTGATTGATGATATATCAGAATGCTTTCACAAATAATACTTTCTAAATGTTTCAGCTTTGGAGGTTTTGGGGTAAGAGTGTTTTAATGATCAGCAAAAAAGTTCATTTTAATTGTCTTGTTATTTGAAATTAAATTGTTGTGATTATCGTTATCACTACTGTATGAAAAAAGCAGTTGAAAATATAGCTGTACTGTTGCCAGAATAATAATATGGATATGTAATCATTGGGAATTGAATTTGATTCAAGACAGATTTTCTGTAGTTAATATTATTTAGAATTTCAACCCAGTTGGACAACTCATGGGTGTTTGGGGGCAAATCCAGCAAAAACTATATTGACTAAAATAAATTATGGCGTAAAGATCTTGTAAGGGCTAATATTCCTGTGTTCAACTGAGTGTAGTTGATATACCAAGATAGCACTAACAATAGAGATTTTAGGAAGAAATGTTTATTGCCAGGCAGGAAATAAAACCAGAATGTAGAAAACTGTAACAATAAATTCCACCCAGAGTTATAGCGAATTAGCTAAGGCAGAGCCTTTTTGAAATGCTTTCCTTATGCGTCTCTTACATTTGGACTACATTTTCTCTTCTTACATTAATTCAATTCTTTGTTTTCTATTTTCTTCTCACAATCTCTCCATGTTTATAATACTGAATATTTTAGATGTCCAAATATTTGCTTTAGTTCAGGAATAAACAGTACACGTAAATTGGAATCTACTTGTGATTTTTTTTAATGCTTTGAAATAGATCAATGAAAGATACAAGTTCCATGGGTGTCACATCGCAATAGCAAAATATTTCTGAAGTCAAGGAAAAGCAGTAGGGGGGGAATGGATGAGAGGATTTATATGCAAATTTTCAATATTGGAAACATATTTCTGTACTGAGCATAATTTCAGAGTACTTGTAGGAGTCTGGTATTACCAGTTGTTCAGACTGTAGTGTTTTGACTTTAGAGCTAGAATGGGTTTAATATATATTTCAGATTCCTACCCTCCAATAATGGGAAAAAATTAGAAAAATTCAGTCACAAAAACAAAAGCCCCAAATCAAAAGTGTGGGAATCAGAACATTATCTTGAGGATAGCTGCTTTAAGTCCTTTGCACCATTTCTCTATTGATTTGCCTTGCATAGAAATATTCAATTACTGCAAAAGGGAGATTCGTGAGAAAAATTGCATCTTATTCCTAATAGGATGAGAATCATGGTGGGGGTGGGGTGAATAAATATTATATTATATTACATTGTTGTGGCTCTGAGGTTTGAGCCTGCTTTATTAGAGGATGGAGACTCAGACAGTGGGGAAGAGGAGGTTTGGGAAATGCCTTCCTCCCCAGGACCTTCCTCTTCGGCAATGCCTTCCTCCCTGCTTGTGCCTCAGGTGTCGGCAGATAACTGGGAGGGAAGACCTGAGGCTAATCAGGAAAAGGAAGAGGGCATATCAGAGTCTCTGGCTGAGAATCCAGCAGAGGAATGCTGGCTTGATGCAAGGCAGCGGTGTAGGCAAAAGTGCGAGCTGCAACGCAGAAAGAAGGGACGAATCAGAGACTGAGATGAGGGACTGACACACCCTACAGGGAATAAAAGTGGGTGTGTTCGCTCTAGGAACTTGTTCAGGACAACATGTTACTTATGGAGAGAAGCTTCAGAGTATCCTGTGTGTGGTGACAGCTTGTATGATTTGTATTCCTCTTATCTGGTTGGACTTGGCAGACAGTGTGTGTGAGACTGCCAAGAACTTTATTGGCTCGAAGGAGTTAACTCCATAATTACTGGACTTGCTTGTTTGTTTGTATTTAGTTGGAAATTTGGACTTCTCACCTCGTTTGTACAGGTGAGACATAACATTATATTATATTATATATTATGTTATGTTATGTTATGTTATGTTATGTTATGTTATGTTATGTTATGTTATGTTACGTTACGTTACCCTACACTACACTACACTACACTACACTACACTACACTACACTACACTACACTACACTACACTACACTACACTACACTACATTACATTACATTACATTACATTACATTACATTACATTACATTATATTATATTATATTATATTATATTATATTATATTATACTATATTATATTATATGGCAACTGAATGGAGCTGAGTGTTTACTGGCTGGATGCCCTTCCTGTAGCCAATGCAGAGTTCACAGCAGATAGTTACTCATAGTTACTCATTGTGCCCAAAGAGAGAAATATCTGCTGCTACTTAGGATCAAACTCACAGCATTTTACAACTATATATCCTAATGAAAAGGTTTCTCTCTTCTAATAAAGCATCATTCTTAATTTCTATTTACTGAGTAACATTATCTATTTCAAGCAAAATTTAAAACGGAAATAACATGCAAGCTTTATTTTGTATTCTTATGTATGTGGCATGTGGGTTTCCCATATTTTGTCAAAAATTAATCACCCCAAAGTCAATTTCCTATCACAATATCTTTCTTTCCCTATAAACCTCAATAGGCCTATATTTTTACACTTTAACAAGCATTCTTATCAGGGCTTTGAAAAATGGATCAAATTATCAGCTCACACAAAATATATTCAATTGGTTTTGATTTTGTATATTTGATTTAAAGGCTTTTTGATTATTTGTCCCATGTTTTGAACTGACAAGTTAGAAATGGAATGAAATTAATCTGTCAGGATAGAGTAATGAACTGATTTTGTCTGTTGGTTTGTGATAGGCATGAATTTCCTCACAGTCTCCTACATCATACTAATATGTACAGCTAAACTGATTAAGCATCTAACCATATTTTGTATGAGTTTATTTATTTTATTAAACATATTTTTATGCTGCAAAAATAAAAAAAACAACTCTTTATAGTGCACATAGAACAAAGGAAATAAAATAAAACCTGCACAAAAATAAAGACACAGTTGAATTAACTGAGAACTATCCCATGGATTAAAGGGAAATTATCACCACTAACAAAATATATAGTATGTTGACTTAGTCTTAATTGCAACCTTGCACTGGAAAGCATGGATTTGTCAAAATTTACTTTAATAGATAAATAAAATAATTATAAACATTCCCATTTATATTTATGTAGAGTTTGATGCTCTTTTATATCAAATCCAATTTGGGCAACATCAGCTAATTTATTCAAAATAATGTTAGAGAACACATAGTATTTCTTTAGTGGTATTCTTTTTTGGGGTTAAATGTTATGACCTCTGAACATCATCCTAATTAGCATGATGGATCTTTTTATAATGTTTGCGGACAGTGGTTTCTATGTTTAGATATTTAATAATATTGAACCAAATCCTGAGTTTCTATGCACTGTAAGAATCTATGTATTGTATTGTGAGATTCTGATTCACAGGAAACGCATGACACGACACGGATCTTCAAACACGAGGTGCTTCATTCGATTCTGCAGAAGCGGGTTCGCATCCAAGGCAGCAGGATGGAACCTTGAGCATAGTTTATTCAACATACTTATACCCCATTTCCCGCCCCATTATACAAGGGCTTGGCTTACAAAATGTTATCAGACTTCATCCTTATGGGAACACCCATTGCTTATCAGTACTTTCCAGGCTACTAACTGACAGTTAGTGGTTTGGCTATTTCCTCTGGAAAAGTACTGATGCTGCTTTTTGAAACACACATGTGCACAAAATGGATTCATATTGCTCTACTTCTTACAATCCCCCCTTTTCTGGATCATAACTGTTTCAAAAGCAATTAAGTCTTTATCAATTCTTTTTGAAATGGCAATTTCATTCTCTTTACTATACAACAATTTTTCTGTTTCTTCTGGCTTATTAAATTTTATCTTTCCACAAGCAGATATCATTATTTGCATCAAATTAGGCAAGCATTGGATACAACAACATAAAGCAATCAAGATTACTATAATTGTTATAACCGTTGTTAAAATAGATTTCCACCAACTACCATCTGGCAGCCAAGACCATAATGCACCCATAATGAACCTACCATTCCGGATTCATCCCATTGTTTCTGATATTCTTTTACTCTTTCTTCCATACCTTTTACAGTGCTAGTGATATTTGGTTCATAATTATGTATATAAGTACAACAGTGTGAATGAATTAAGGCACACACTCCTCCTTTAGCAGCTAACATGATATCTAAAGCGAATCTGTTTTGCAAAGCTACTTGCCTTACCTCAGCTAATTCCTCATTAATCATCTTAATTGTTCTAATTGTGTAATAAAACATAGCAACTGTAAAATTATTTAGTCTGGTAATATCACGGTAATTCATCCCTATTCCAATTGGGGCTATTAAAGCTCTGGCCGCACCTTCATAACAAGATCTATGGTGTATTCCAGAATCTAACTCTCTTTTATTTCTAATTCGTGTATTTGGTAATTTATCTAATTTGTATATTACAGGCAATACAAACCCTATGGTACAAGTACCTGACCATAGTTTTGGTATTTCTCTATAGGCATGTTTTCCACACAGCATCCATCGATTGTTTTCCATAGCCCAAGTCAAGTTGGAATCCCTAGTCCAATTGATTATGTTCTCAAAGTACATGCACATCTGACAATAATATTTATACTCTGGCATATATTCATCCTTACATCTATAACTAGTGCTTATATGATGATCAAAACATGTTTTAGGCATTTCAAATGTCTTGTTACACTTTTCCCAATCTCCAAGAAATGGTCCTCCAGTGACATTCCTTTTAAAGCAAATGTAAGCCATTTCTCTTAAGTGAACAACTACTTTCCTGGTTATTTTTCCTTCTACAGGTCCAGTTTTGGTTTCCCCTTGTGGCACCATTATTTGTTGTGTTAATGGTACCCCATGCAAGATAACTCCTTCTTTAGCTTTCCCAGGCAAATGCATACATAACCAACAATTAGTAACATTCAAATTCTTAGCCGTTGCTCTTATATCTTGGATGTAGCAATTATCCGTCCAGAGATCTTCTCCAAGATCCCCTTGCTCTCTGAACATGTCGAGATTGTCCGGTTTCTGCTTCTTCAACCTGTTGTAAGACAAAAACACTCAAAAGTGCAGTTGAAATACACAGAAGCATATACATGATTTTATCTTTTAAAAGTCAGTTTCAAAGGTTGTCCTTCCACTGGGTGACTTCTCCAAAGCTTCTCAGGTTCTGGAGCCGCTTTCACACGACTGTAGTGAGTCCATCCACTTTCCTTCATCCGGACAGCAGATTCAGTAGTCAGAAGCACTTGGTATGGTCCTTCCCAGCTGGGTTGCAATTTCTCAGTCCTCCAAGTCTTCACAAGCATCCAATCACCAACTTCATAGGAATGTTGACTTCCTACTAGCGGTGGTCGTTGTGCTAAAAGTCCCTGTTTGTGAAGAGACAATAAAGACCTGGACAGTGTCTGCAAATATTTTCTCACAAACATATCTCTGAATTGTGGTATGGGTCCTCCAAGGGTTGTAAGATATGGTCGGCCCATTAACATTTCAAAAGGTGAAACTCCCACTTCCTTCCTGGGACAAGTTCTAATTCTTAATAAGGCCAGAGGCAAATTCTTAGTCCAAGGCAATCCATTTTCTAAATGCAGTTTTGTCAAATGTTTCTTGATTTCAGAGTTCCCTCTTTCCACTTTTCCAGAAGATTGAGGATGCCAAGGAGTGTGCAGATCCCACTTCACCCCTATCGCCCTCATTACTTCTTGAAGAATTTTCTGTGTAAAATGTGCACCCCTATCAGAATCAATTACTTCAAACATGCCATATCTAGGTATGATTTGTTCTAACAAAATTTTTGTTACCATAGAAGCTGTAGCTTGTCTCGTAGGAAAGGCTTCCATCCATCCTGTCAAATGATCTTTAACTACTAACAGATATTTCCATCCACCACTAGGTGGCAATTCAGTGTAGTCAATTTGTATCTTCTGGAACGGCCAGGCTGCTAATGGTCGTCCTCCTCTATCTGTCTTTTTGGATGCACTTTTATTTACTTTCAAACATATCAAACATTTCCAACAAATGGAGTGTGCTATAGTCCACATATCTAAACTCCAATAATGCGGTTTTATAGCTTGTACCAATGCTTCAGTCCCCCAATGGCTTCTCTCATGCAAATACTGCATCACATTCCTCATTTGGGGTCCCGATAAAACTGGTATTCCCTTAGATGTAAACCATCCTTTTTCAGTTTCTTCGCATCCCTCTTTCTCTAATTTCTTTTTATCATTCTCATCTGGTTTCCACTCCTCATGTGGCTCTTCTTCCAGCAAAGGAATAGACACCATTTGCAGTATCAATTCCCCTGCTGCCTCCTTTGCCCACTTATCTGCCCACCTGTTCCCAACAACTTCTGGACTATCCCCTTTTTGATGGGCACTCACATGTACTATAGCTAGTCGGTGTGGCAATTGTAGACTAGCGAGTACTTCTTCAACCAATTGCAACTGCTCAATTCGTTTCCCATCTGATTTGATGAACCCCCTTTCTTGCCAAATCTTTCCAAATGTATGAACCACTCCCCAAGTGTATTTGGAATCTGTCCATATGGTCACATTTATTCCCTCTGCCAATTCTAAAGCCCTTTTTAATGCAATTTTTGTGCTGACCAATTTGTTGACAAAGGTCCCTTCTCGATGACTTCTCCTTCTCCAGTTACTATGGCATATCCTGACCTTCTTATACCATTCTCTACTCTACTAGATCCATCAACAAACCATCGTTCGCCTTCTTCTAAAGGAGTTTCTTCCAAGTCCTCTCTGACTTTTGTCATTAGGTCTACTTGTAATAAGCAATCATGATCTTCTCCTTCCCACTCCTTCCTTGACCCTTCCAAAAATTCAGCTGGATTCAAATTCTTGTCTGTTCCAATAACTATATTTGGACTAGTCCTCAAAATAGTTTCATATTTCAAAATCCTTCCCTCTGTCATCCAGGTGGATGCCAACTGACTCAAGACTGATGTCACTTGATGTGGGGAATGCACTACAAGTGCTCCCCCAAAAGTCAATTTTCTACTTTCAACAACCAACACTGCTGTGGCTGCAACTGCTTGTACACAAACAGGCCATCCCCTCACAACTGGTACTAACGTCTTACTCAAAAAGGCAATGGGCTGATAACGCCCCCCCCTTTTCTGAGCAAGCACCCCTACTGCAATTCCTGATCTTGCAGAAACATACAAATGAAAAGGAAGCTTCAAGTTAGGCAAAGCCAATACCGGAGCAGTGGCCAATGCCCTCTTGATTTCTTCCCATTTCTGTTTGTCCTCTTCTGACCAACTAATTTGCTCTTCTTTGCCTCTCAATTTCTGATTCAAAAACTGAGCCAACACCGCATATTGATCTATCCATGCTCTGCAATATCCCACTAATCCTAAAGCTTTTCTCACTTCAGTTCTATTCCTAGGAGGAGCTAAACTCATGATTCCTTTTACTCGTTCTGGATCCAATGACCTCATTCCCTGTTGGATATAATGTCCCAAATATTTCACTTTCTTCTCTACAAACTGAATCTTTTCTCTTGACACCGTCAATCCTTGTTCCTTCAACCAATTCAGCAAAGCCACTGAACTTTCTCTAACCTTTACTTCCTTCTCTCCTGATAGTAACAAATCATCCACATACTGAATCAAACTCACCCCTGATTCTTTTGAAAATGTCTGTAACTTTTCTTCCAGAGCTTGTCCAAACAACAGGGGACTTTCTGTGTAGCCTTGAGGTAGCACAGTCCATCTCAGCTGTTGCTTTCTTCCTGTCTCTGGATCATCCCATTCAAAGCAAACAAGTCTCTACTTCCTTCTTCTAATGGACATGCCCAAAAGGCGTCCTTTAGATCTATCACTGTAAACCATTTATCTTTGGGCAGAATACGCCCCAAGATAGTGTATGGATCAGGAACCACAGGGAAACGTGGCACAACTATGCTATTAATAATTCTCAGATCCATCACCATTCTAAATTTCCTATCTTTCTTTAAAACAGCCAATATTGGGGAATTAAAAGGAGACATATAGTCGGTTCCAGGAGACCTTGCTCCAGTCATCGATCTATTACCGGTTTCAATCCCTTTCTCCTTCTCTGACTCATGGAATATTGTGGAGTCCAACTCTTCACAATTCCAGGCTGCACTTATATCTTAATGGGTTGAATCTTCATTCTTCCTATTTTACCTCCTTCAGCCCAAACTTCATCTTCTATCTTTTCCTCATCTTCAGCTGTCAGTACACACATTCTCACTCCTTCTGTATTACATAACTGAAATCCAAACACTGGCATCAAGTCTCTTCCCAACAGATTCACCCCTGAATCTGGGATATACAACACCTTACTACAAACCTCTTTCTCATCCATACTCATTTCTACTTCTTCCAGAACTCTCACTCTATTTTGCCTTCCACTCACTCCAGTGACTAAAATAGTTTCTTTTCCTTCCATTAACTTGCTTACAGGCTCGCATACAGATGTACGACTAGCCCCTGTATCTATCAGGAAAGTCATTTCCTGACAGTCTGGACCCACTTTTATATTTACCAATGGCTCCCCACAGGTCTCCTTAGAGGAGCCGGAACCTCCCTAGTCTTCATACAGAGCGTAACTTCTTTCAGGGCGGCTATTCTGACATTCGCGTGCAAAGTGTCCTTCCTTGCCACACTTGAAACAAGTCCGATCCACACCTCCTCTACCTAGACCAGTTCCTCTACCTCTGAAAGGTCTTCCTCTGGGCACAAATCCTCTGCCCCTTCCTCTAAAACCTTCTCCCAGAGATTTCTTCACTTCATTTTTAGCTGCTGTTTGTACTGCTGCTAACATCATTTGGGACTTCTGTTTTGTCTTTACCACTTCTCTATTCACGAATGTCTGTTGGGCATTCCTAATTAAAGCTGTAATTCCTTGTCCTCCCCAATTTTCTATTTTCTGAATTTTCTTCTGAATATCTGGCCAAGCCCCAACCACAAACTGCATTTTCAGCATAGATTCAAATGCAGGTGAGTTTGGGTTAACGCCTGAATATTTCTCCAAACTTTGTCTCAACCGGGCACAATAGTCCCCAGGAGATTCATCTTTCCCTTGTGAAATTTCAAAAGCTCTTGTCAAATTGAGTCCTTGTGGGACAGCAATTTTGATTCCCTCAATTATCATGGTTTTCAAATCTTTCATATACTGTCTATGATTTGCATTTTGGATATTCCAATTGGGAGGTGCCAAGAGAAACTTGACATCTCCAGCAACTGCTTGTGCATTTCCCAATTGCAATACTCGCCAATATTCTATTGCTCCCTGTCTGATCAAATCTCTTTCTTCTCTACTAAATAAATGACCAAGTATGTACATCATTTCTTCATAAGTATAATCATTCAGCCCCAAGAACAATTCCAATTCTTTTGACACTTTCTGTGGATCCTCATGAAGTCAGGGAAGTGACTGTTTAAGTTCTCTCAGTTCCCCTGGCCTCATGGGCTGAATAGCATACATAGCCACAGGTTGACCCAAAGCATTTAGACCATTTGGTACTTCTTGCAAAGATTAAGCCTGTACCGGCTGTGCCGGTGGAAAAGGGAGATTTTGCACGTTCCTTGTCAGATCCCTCAATTCTCTCTGCAAAGGCACAGGTGGCACAGGCGGAGGGGAGGGAGGAATTGGGATGTTTGCTATAGCAGCAATTGCCTGCTGGGGATCATACCGAGGTGGTGGATGATAGAATTCATCGTCTGACTCTGGGTCTTTGGTTTTGGACATAAATTGATCAGCCGGTGGCGGGCTGGGTCCTTCAAAATTTACATGGTACCACACCTCAATATATGGGATTTCAGCATTCTGTTTATGTGCCAATATGTAATCTTTCAATTGATTCATCCAATATGTACTGGTCTCTCCCTCTGGAGACCAATGGTAGGGAAATTTAGGGTCAATTAGGGAATATTCTGGCCACCTATATTTGCACAAATAAATCATGTGTTTTTTTTCAAGATTCCGGGTATAATCTTTTAGATTCGGGGAGAACCATTGTTGTAACAGTTGTCCCAATGGCGAATCCACCAGAATAGGTTTTCTGCCTTCTTTATCTGTCTTTTCTATGTCAACCTCTAAATCTTCCCTCAACTTCTTACTTTGCCCTTTCCCCATTTTCGTCTTCCCTGACCTATCCTCCAGCAAGCGCTGGACTCTCAGTTTCGTTGAGAATTTAAGGATCCCTCACTCTCGTTCTTATCAAAAGATTTTTAAAGAGGAACACTATTACCTGATCATTCCGGGACCTCTCTCAGGTTTGCGGATGTGTGGGCGTCCCCAACTCAGGTTTCTCCATGATCCCAGACCACTTTAGCTGTTCCCAGTACCGGCTCTTTCTTTCGCACCTGATGAAGTCCGTTCGTGTGTCTCTCTGGGTTTTCTGGTTTGAGGAGCCCTCTGGAACCTCTCGAGAATTGGGGAGGGTTTATCTCACAAAAGGAGATAGAGTGGCCACGACTCACCAGTCCCTGAGACCCCGAGGGTTGCCGTGAAGGCTCCTGCCTGGCCTCGCCAATTGTGAGATTCTGATTCACAGGAAACGCATGACACGACATGGATCTTCAAACACGAGGTGCTTTATTCGATTCTGCAGAAGCGGGTTCGCATCCAAGGCAGCAGGATGGAACCTTGAGCATAGTTTATTCAACATACTTATACCCCATTTCCCGCCCCATTAAACAAGGGCTTGGCTTACAAAATGTTATCAGACTTCATCCTTATGGGAACACCCATTGCTTATCAGTACTTTCCAGGCTACTAACTGACAGTTAGTGGTTTGGCTATTTCCTCTGGAAAAGTACTGATGCTGCTTTTGAAACACACATGTGTACAAAATGGATTCACATTGCTCTATTTCTTGCAGTATTAAGGAGGAAAAGACAAAACTGGAAAATGACAGCAAAAAAGTGAAATGGAAGGATTGGGGAAGTGAGGCCAACAATGTAGAAGTCATAAGTTGACTGAAGGAAGTGCTGCAGTACAATGGAGCTTAGAATGCATTTTCTGATTAGTATTCTGATTAATTTGCTTATCATTTATTTAACACTACTTTTCCAAAATAGTGGGGTTTTAAAAATACAGAATACAATTAAATCCCACAAAACCCTCACATTATTAAATCCAGATAAACCTGGGAAGACAGCTTACTTTTCTTTTTCTTAGTCTCCTTAATTTTCTACAACCACATTTCAGCCTATTACTGTTATGTTTTTTTCCAATAAATATTCCTTGTATGCACATTTGACAAATGAATATGCTTTGTTTCACACCGTTTGATTTATATTATTCCCATATATAGCTCTGAACAGTCAGAAAAAGCCAGCGCTCTAACAGAATAACAGAGTTGGAAGACACCTCTGAGGTCTTCTTGATCAACCGCCTGCTCAAGTGGGAAACTCTATACCATATTAGACAAATGGTTGTCCAATCTCTTCTTAAAAATCTCCAGTGTTAGCATACCCACAACTTCTGGAGGCAAGTCATTCCTTTGATTAATTGTTTTCACTGTCAGGAAATGTCTCCCTAGTTCTAGGTTGCTTCTCTCCTTGATGAGTTTCCACCCATTGCTTTTTGTCCTGCCCTCAGGTGCTTTGGAGAATAGCTTGACTGCCTCTTCTTTGTGGTAGCCCCTGAGATATTGGATGTTTTAGCTTCCAGTCTCCTAATTGTCTTAGTTGCTCTTCTCTGCACTCTTTCTTAAATCTTTTTTTTAATAATGTATGGCCAAAACTGGACATTATTCCAAATGTGGTCTCCCCAAGAAATTATAAAGTGGTATCAACACTTCATGTGATCTTGATTAATGCAGTGTAGCACAATGTTGGCTTTTTTTTTTTGGCAGCTTCAGCATACTGCTGAACAACCATATTTAAGTGGTTGTTCACTAGGACTCCAAGATCCTTCTCACAGTTATAACTATTGAGTGAGGTACTGCTCATTCTATACCTTTACATTTGGTTTTTCTTTTCTAAATGTAGAATTTTAAATTTCATTTTGTTAGATAAGACCCAGTGGAAAATGTGTATATCTAGATTTTGAAATAGTGATTCAAGCTCAGGCTTTGGGTTGCTTTGAAAAGATGCCAAATCAATATAGGACTAAATGGACTGTTTTCTGAAACTCTGAATTGTGACTGAAACCAAATTGATTTATCCATTTTTTTTTACTTATTTGACTAATTAATTAACAATAAAATGAACTGAAACTGAACACTACTTTTTGAAACTGAACTCTTTTTTTCCACTCATGATAGGCAGAACAATTGAAGTTTCTACAGTTGTCTGTAGCTGAATAATAACTGTTTAAAGCAGTCTTTTTATAATTTTTCTACAGGGTATATAATAATAGTATATCCTTCACAGCGGCTTTCTCTGTATTAATATTTATATGAAATTTCTCGGTGAAGTCATTTAGATATATTGCTGATGGGTCCCAGACTTCCCTTAGTATAGTTATTTAATGTAGTCAGGTTTGATTTGTCTAGATAGTATAAGTGGTGTAATGGGCTGAATGAGGATTGCTAAATGAAGGCTGAATCCTGATAAGGCAGAGGCTCTTTGAAGTGAGTGGTACTTAGAAGTAGGTAAAAAATTAATTTGGATTAATAGGCATCTGTACAAGCCACAATGATTTCAAAATGATATCATGTATCATAATGGCTTTGCACAAATAATGCAATTATGCAGTTGAATCCTGATGTGTCATGTAGTTGTATAAGTTGTAATGTTTGTGGAATGATGTCATGACATGAACTCTCTCTCCTACCTAACTCTATCGCCAAATCTCAAGAATGGATTTGAACTGTCCTTGAAGGAGCAACCATATATTTCCTTAATTCAATTTTTGTTGTTGGAATTGAAAATCATTGTTATAACCTCAAAATATTTTCCTCAGTTTTTGTTGACCTGTCATTTGTTACACCGCTATTCAGGAATAGTAGCTACTCCACAGGAATTCTTGCTTTCGTCATGTAATGTTGAGATTATTATAAGGAACTCTAGCTAGACTTGCCAAGATTGAGAAGTTGCACATAGTGATGACTAGACCTTCTAGATTCTTCTCAGGAGTAGTAGGTAGAGCCTACAGTGACTGGGGTGTATATATGAGGAAAATATGAGAAGCTGCCAATTCTGTAGCTTCAGTTTTACGAGAGAGAGAGGGTGGGGGAGGGAAGGAGGGAGGGAGATTTCTTGGACTTGTAAAAAGGTTGTCAGTCTTTTGACTTAGACTTTAATGAGCTTTATTCCCCACCCTCACCTCAATTTTGCCTGCATCTCTAATCCTGTGTTACTTATTGGAATGTAACTAATGGCCATAAAACTATCAGTAGATCAATGGCAGTGATATGATACAATTCAAATCTAAGATTTGGAAAGAAGCCAGAGAGACTGGAGGGAAGCTTTTCAGACTGCGAAATGCCTGTATTTTCTTCTCTCTTTTTCTAATCCTTTCACCATCCTCCATATAGGACCCAGGCTTGATTCTCCCCCAAGCCGGAAGAATGAACATAGAAAATCAGAGTTGGAAGGGACCTTGGAGGTCTTCTAGTCCAACCCTCTGCTAAAAGCAGGGTGGGAACTCTATATGATTTGGGAAACAGGGTGGATGAACAGACTCTTAAGTGCATAAAGCTCAGAAGAAAGGGCCTACTGAGTTTGAGGAGACTTATTCCATCAGAAGTAAGTTCTCTTGAATTTAGTGGGAAGTATTTCAGAATAGATATATACATATAGGATTGTACAGTGTTACCCTCTCTCTCAGCCTAAAGAAAAACAGTACCAAATACTTTTTAAAAATTCAGGGTCTAATCTAGGCAGTCAATACTGATTCAAAGATATCCATACCCACTTGATTCCTTGAAAAATTACTATGCTCTTTATACTCTTATTTTCTGGTAAAAATAAAACCATATCCTACAAAATATCTATACAGTATATACAACTGCATTTTTTAGTTACTGTATTCTCAGTCCTGTCAGAAGGTTGATGATGCAATATTACCCAAACTATTGATTGATGGGACACCTCTATAATTATAAGGCAGCTGATGCCCTGCAACAAAGATCCAATTCCAAAGGATAATTTTCTGATCAAAAGTGGCTGGTTAACCATGAGGTCAAAAGAAGTGATTAGTGCAAAAATAAACACCAAAAGCTTAATACTGAAACGGCTTGCTCCAGCACATTCAGACATTGGTATGAATCGTAAAGTGGAACCATTAAGGATTCTGCCATGTTTGGAGTGACCCTGGCGGACATGGACTAGATAGATGTTGCCATACCTTTCTTATTGAGCAACATGAAAAATATATATAAAACTGAATTCTCAAATGACTCCCTTTTGTGCAGAGGCACAGATTCTGACCTTTAAGTGGAAAAGGTCTCCAGGTCATGTGACAACACATCTGCTCCCTTCATTGTTTTGAGGCAGCAGTGCTGTTAACTAATTTAGCCAAGCTTTTCATTTCAAAGCAATGACATTCAGTCCCAGATAAGCCATTTCAGAATTCTAGTACAGAAATAGAATATTTGTAGTTTTGCATCCCCTCCTCTTCCCCTCATTTATTAGCTGCCCCATCCGGCATTATGTTTTCACTCAATCATTTAATAAGATAGTATAGGTCAGATGGCTTCTCCTGCAAATAGGGTGATTAGAAAGCAAGAAAGGAAGTTTTATCTTTTGCACAGGGTGTAGGTGAAAATGTTTTGGCCAGTGTGGCTTTTTTTTACATCTTCAAAGCAAGTGTATCTGCCAAGATTACATCAATGTCCCAATTATTATTTATTTTGTTGATCTATAATGATTATCAATGATTATTGTTCTCTATCCATGATGATTCTATAGCATTTTACTAGAGATCTCTTCATCTGATAGTTCCCAGGACTCCCATAGGGTTATTTTGAGGAAGTACAAATGCTACAAAGCCATATCCTTTGTAGTAGTTATAGAGTGAGAGACAACAAAACATATATAATGGAAAAGTTAGTGACAAAACTTTAAATAAGGTTACCTTATCTGAGCTACAAAAATCCACATGATCACTAGGTGGAGGTAACTGAGATAGAACTCTTATTGTGGGCTTCTATTTCATGTGTTTTGCTGCTTAGCTGAGGTAGTAAGTAAATTTACGCCTCCAGCTATTGTGCCTCTAAAATTCAATAGCCAGCTACAAGAATGTGGAATGTGGAAATTTCTGCTGCGTCTGTAAAGAAAGATAGAAAAATTAAAAACTTTAATCTTTACACTAAGTTCAATACACATAAAGAACGTTCCCCAAGGACAGTCGAAATGTAGCCCATAGGATTGAGGTAAAGTCATTGTGATTATTATCTGCCAAGAATCAATCTGTATATATGTCAGAGGGTGGTCTTCAGCAGGTTCTGACCAGTTTTGGAGAACCGGTAGTGGAAATTTTGAGTAGTTCGAAGAACTGGCAAATACCATCTCTGACTGGCCCTCAGCCCCATCTATTCTCTGCCTCCTGAATCCCATCTGATCAGCTGGGTCTTCTTTGGTTGCCCTGCACAGGAGAACGGAGCTGGAAAGCAGGTTAGTGGAGTGGAGAGGGAATGGAATCTTGCAGTAACCTTCCCCCTGGAGTGGGCTGGGAATGGAGATTTTGCAGGTTCCTTCCCCTGCCATGCCCATCAAGCCACCCACCAAGCCACGCGACACCTACCAAGCCATGCCCATAGAACCGGTAGTAAATTTTTTTGAATCCCGCCACTGGTATGTGTGTATATGCATATGCTTGTATATACACATCCATTTTCATATATACAAACGTTCATACAAAGCTAGCCCAAACTATCAAAAGTTGTTTATTTCTTTATAGCAGGGGTGTCAAACTCATGTCATCACTGCAGCATCACATTATGTATTGGGACTTTCCCCCACCTTTGCTAAATCGGGCATGGGCCTGGCCAGCACATAACACATCTGGCCCACCAGAGGTGGTATTCAGTAGGTTCTGACAAGTTTTGGAGAACCAGTAGTGGAAATTTTGAGTAGTTTGGAGAACTGGCAAATACCACCTCTGACTGGCCCTCACCCCCATTTATTCTATGCCTTCTGAGTCCCAGCTGATTGACTGCACAGGAGAACCGAGCTGGAAAGCAGGTACGTGGGGTGTGGAGGGAATGGGATTTTTCAGTAACTTTCCCCTGTACGCCCACCAGCCATGCCCACAGAACTGGTAGTAAAAATTTTTTGAATCCCACCACTGCACCCCACACCCCATGAGTTTGACAGCCCTGCTTTATAGTATCACATTAATGTTTCAGAGAGAAACCTTGGATGTGAATAAAGGGTTCTTCTGCTTAAATTATGTTCTTAACTTTTAAATATTGCTTTGTGGGTTTTACTGAAGAAAAGCAGTATGTAATATTGATGAACAACCGAGAGATCAAACAAGTTGTAGCATGCATCCAGACTCAATAAGGAATGAGTCAATATTACATTTTAATAGTGTGCAATGATTCAAAGTTCAAAATATGTTTTGGACTGACAGGAGCATGAATATAACAGCTAAAATTGGATATGTCTTTCTCTGAGATCACATAACTGCTCTGGATATACACAATAATTGGGAAGAGGCACAGATGTTTTAGGTTTTACAATCTGGTGCTGTGTTTTCACTCACAACTGTTTCAAAACACGTTTTGGAGACTGAATCCAAAATGTTGCACAGCCCTATATATAAGCTAATTATCAAACTAGATTCACAACCTGGTTTGTTAACAAGGCTAGGTTTGGACAAATTAGCATTTGCATTTGGATTCAGGGGTCTTCAAACTTGACAGCTTTAAGATTTGTGGACTTCAACTCCCAGTCATGTTAGCTCAGGAATTCTGGGAGTTGAAGTCCACAGGTCTTAAACTTGCCAAGTTTGAAGACCCTTGGGCTATAGCAACACACTAAACCATGAATAATTCATATTCATTTTCATACCTGAAAGTGAACAATTAGGTTTTTTTTTTAACCTGGTCCATGTATCAATAACAAACATTGATTTCTTTGTAACTGGGTCTGTTGTATATTCTTCAGTACTTTTTTACTTCAGTGCTTACACCCCCCCTTTTCTTTTTCAACTTTAGTGTTAGCTTTTCCCATCTTGTTATGGAGGCTGAAAATATGTAGAACAACTCTGATTAATTGCATTCATTATAGGGAATATTAAGGATTGAAAACAAGAATTTCAGAAACCTACATGTCCATAAACTGCAGGCTGCAGAAGTCTTTGAACAAAAGAAACAGAAGAAAATGTCCAACTACGCTTTTACAGAAGTGTCCATTGGGGGAATTTAAAAAAAAAATGATGATAATGGCAACTAATTGAAGCTCTGCTCTTTTTGTATGGGCACAAAGACACATGCATGGACACCACTGTCTTTCTACGTAGAACTAGTTTTTACACGTTGGCAAAAAAAACCCCAAATGAACAAATATGTAAGAAGTGGTACCTGGCTCAATAGCAGTAATTGTGAGAAGGATATAGATGTCCTAGTGGACCATGACTTAAATACTCTAGGGCAGTGGTCACTAACCAGTGGGCCAGGGACCACTGGTGGTCTGCGAGAAAATTTTGGTGGTCCGCAGAGAAATGTCATCCCCAAAACACACCCAAAGCAATTAATCCAGGCTGCATGGCTTGTGTTGCTTGCATTGTGAATAATACGAGGTAGTGGGGGGAGGGGGAAAGGACGGAAGGGGGGAACTTGCCCCACTTGCCCCATGCTCCTCACCTGGCCACCAGACTGCTTCTTTCTGCTTCTTTCTTCTTCTGCTTTTGTCTGCATGCAAGGAAAGCAGCAAAAGTTTTTCTTTCTCTCCCTCAAACTCTACCAGAAATGAGTCTTTGGGACCCTGCAAGGCATCCAAGAGGCTGCGCCGGCATGACAAGTCTCACAAAGACTCATTTCTGGTGGAGTTTGGGGGAGAGAAAGAAAGACTTCTGCTGCTTTCCTTGCATGAAGCCAAAAGTCTCTCTCTACCTCTCCCCCACCCCTGCCGAGAACAGAACTGGAGACAGTATCCTGCAATCCCAAATAAAGAATGATCGATCGGTAGGAAAACAGGGTGGGGAATTTTCCTCTGACTTTTTTTGGGATTTTCCCAGGGTCTCTGGTCTGCGGGATTTAAAATTATGAGTTTGGTGGTCCCTGAGGTCCAAAAGTTTGTGACTCCTGCTCTAGGAGTCAGCAATGTGCTGCAGCTGCCCAAAAAGCCAATACAGTCCTAGGTTGCCCAACAGAGGAATAGAATCAAGAGCACACAAAGTGCTAGTACTGCTTTCTGCTGCACTAGTAAAACCACACTTGGAAAATTGTGCACTGTTTTGGTCAACAATATTCAAAAAGGATGTTGAGATTGTGGAAAGAGTACAGAGATGAGCAACAGATACGATTAAGGGACTGGAGACTAAATTTTACAATAAACTGTTGTGCGAACTGGGTATGTCAAGTCTAACGAAGAGAAGAACTAGGGATGATACGAAATGAGTCTTCCAATATTTGAAGGGCTGTCATAAAGCACAGGAGATCGACCTATTCTTCAAAGCACCTGATGGCTGGACAAGAATAATAGATTGAAGCTTGTCAAAGAGAGATCCAACTTACAAGGAGAAATTTCTTCTTAATGAAAACAAGGGGAACAGCTTGCCTCCAGAAATGGTAGGTGCTGCATCACTGAAAGTTTTAAAGAAGATATCAGACATCCTTTTGTTCAGAATAGTTTGGGTCTCCTGCTTGAACAGGGGGTTGGATTAGAAGACCTCCAAGGTCCCTTGTATCTCTGCTATTTTGCATTCTATATTTGGCTTATCATCTGTATGGATTGGTTAGTTATTAATGCTTCAGTATGGAGTATTATAATATATAAGAATTGATCTTGCAAATAGTTACGATAACTTGATAGGGCTGAAGAATAAGAATTCTGTTGGTAGAGTTACATTAGTTCTGAAAAAGTAGTATGATGGTTTGTCCATTTTCAAGACCAATGCAAAGATGCTAGTACTAAATTAGGGATGAACAACATAGGTTTTTTTTTGTACTTCTTTCCTTGCCAGCACCTCTATCACTCCTAAAATTCAGGAATAAGATTGTCAATTTGGCTTGGGATTTGTAAAGGAGGAAATGGGAATAATTTGTTTTCCAGAATTTTCTTGTTCCATTCCCACTTTTATTTTTGAAAAAAAAAAAAAAAAAAAGGTCGACTGAGCATTCTCTATGAGATGCTTTGGAAATTAAATCCCCAAATGTATCTTCAGTATCTTTCCAGTTCCATGCCAGACTTGGGATGGGAAATAAAACCAATCACTTCTAATTCATATAGTTGATTCCTATGAATAGAATCAACATATACATTCATTCCTTAAATACAGTAGTATGTTGCTGTTAGGGGAATGGAACAGGTAACGACTCTAGAGCAGTGTTTCTCAGCCTAAGCAACTTGAAGATGTGTGCACTTCAACTCCCGGGATCCCCCAACCAGCAAGCTGGCTGGGAAATTGTGGGATTCAAGTCCACACAAAACTTGAGGTTTCCACAGTTGAGAAGCCATGCTCTAGAGCAGGGATATCAAACTGGTGGCTCATGGGCTGGATGCATCATGTGCAAGCCACGCCCACCCCAGCTCCACAAATGGGAAAAATGTTACGAAACCTCACAGGATGGCAACATAAGTTTGACATTTTGCTCTAATGATATTACTTTTGCAATGGGATTTGCTTTCATGTTTCCTGTCCCTATCTGTTCCTTATTATTCAAACCCCATGTCTTCAAAAAGAAAGTCAAGCATATCTCTTTGCTCATGTAAATGTCTCCTCTTTCATTACAAATCACCAGTTTCATGATCAGAAACCTGTCTGGCTTTGACATGATAGCAGTCTTCCAATATCTGAGGGGCTGCCACAGAGAGGAAGAGATCAAGGTAAGGTATTTTCTGAAGCGCCTGTAGGCCAGACAAGGAATAATGGATGGAAACTGAACAAGGAGAGATTTAACCTGGAAATAAGGAGAAACTTTCTGACAGTGAGAACAATCAACCAATGGAAGAGCTTTCCCTCAGAAGTTGTGGATGTACCATCACTTGAGACTTTCAAGAAGAAATTGAACTGCCATTTGTCAGAAATGGTGTAGGGTCTCCCGCTTGGGCGGTGGGTTGGATTAGGTGACCTATAAAATCCCTTCCAACTCTGATTATCTGTTATCTGATTCCATTAAATCCCAAAGTAAGACTTCATGAAGAATATCTCCCACATGTTGTTTTTTCAGATCAAAAATTAGACAACTGAGAAAGTAATAAAAAGTATAGAAAACTCTTCCATTGGAATAAGTAAAAAAGAGAAGACTTTTGCAGGGAATGTGAATTTTCAGGAAACTGGGGAACAGATCTTCATGCAGGATTAAGATTAATGACACAGCTCCTTGGAATAGCAATGTAACAGAAAGCAAAGCATATTTACCTCCTTTTAACTGTTTTTTTCTATATTCTGACTTCCTAAAGTCTTTAAATGAACAAGATTATCGCCATCTACATGTTGTATATTTGCAAGACTTTGTTGCTGGCATGTCACTGAATATTTCAATGAACATTTTCCTTCCACATCTTAAATGCATAATGCTCATTTTTTTCCCCTTCTCAGCCATATGCTTTTATTCCCCAACCAGATGGTGGCATTACAACATCACAAGAGCTTCCTAAAGCTTGCATGTGTTATAAAAGGACATTGGCAATATTTTCGTGGCTGGAGAATGTGTATTGTGTCTGGAATATTTAGGAAATTAACCATACCAGCAGTGATATTAATATATTCCTAGCACCATTTATCAGCCTTTCAACAGTTTTTGTGGTAAAAGTTCTAGGGTCATACTGATCTGAGTAGAGAGGAAATATAGAGGCAAAACTTGTTAGGTTCCTGAAGTATGAGTTGGAAATTTTAAAGATATGGGTCTTCATTCATAGTTTTTATAAAAATCACTGAATGGCAATATGACAAATTAGAATTAGGCCATCTTAATCTCTTCAATGTCCATGAGTCAAAGAACAAGCTAAGGTTAAATTGCTTCTATTCTAGTATGAAATTGCTTTGCATATATTTCTCATTAATCTCTTTCAGTATATTATAACATTTCTATATTATGAGAAACTTGCACTCTCATTCTTTATTAAATGGGAGTGTTCTTATGTAAACCTGAATATGATTTAGTTTCTATCTGCTTTTAAGTCTCTGAACACCATGTTAAGGCTGGACTAACTCTCCTTTAATCTTAGAACAACATTAAAATTGACAACACTAGAAAATTTAAAATAGGGGGACCTATTTGTATTGCAGCACAGGTAACAACAAATACATCTCAATTATTTGGAGTACACATCTCAGACCCAAATGCCCAGTTCCTGCTCAAAGTGATTAGCACATTTCTATGGGTTCAGTTCAGATTGAGTTCACTCAACCTTCTTTAATTTAGGTTTGAGTTGGTCCACTTTAGTGCATCTCTCTTCATGTTGTATTCTTCATACATTAGAGAAAACATCACAAGACATAGTTTCTTCACCTCCAGCCATTTTAGTCCTATTCCTAAGGCTTGCCAGTTAGAAACAATGATAGTTAAGCTTTAATTTGGGTCACTCTTGGGAATGGAGAGCAGAACAGAATAATAGAATTGGAAGGGACCTTGGAAGACATCTAGTCCAACCCCTGCTCAAGCAGGAGACCCTATAACATTCCAGACAAATGGGTCTCCAGTCTCTTCTTAAAAGCCTCCTTCGTGGAAGCATCACAACCTCTGAAGAAAACCAGTTCACTGGTTAATTTTTCTCACTGTTAAGAAATTTCTCCTTAGTTATAAGTTGCTTTTCTCCTTGATGCTTGTCTTGCCTTCTTTGGAAAATAGGTCAACCCCCTCTTCTTTTTGGCAGCCCCTCAAATATTGGAGCAAAACCAAAATCAAAACAAGTGGAGAATGCATTGTGAAGAAAATTTGAAAATGGGTGGGGGGCCCTTGCGTGAATGAAGAAGTAGGCAGCAGGTTCTCTCCTTCTCAATTCATAATGGGCCCTACCAGTATGACTGTAGGGGAGAGTAAGGTCCTGTGGTTTCTACACCTGTTTTAATATACCAAATAGGGGTTTATTGGGAATAGTTGATCCTGAAAGCTTCCACCATGCTTCTACCAAACATCATGCACTAGTGTGTCTTCATTGTAGTCATGCCTGTCCTCTGGAATGAAGCTCCCTAATAGTTCAAAGTTAAAGTTGGCAACTTTAAGACTTGTGGGCTTCAACTGCCTTAGATCATAATACTGATGATAAATCCATTCCAAATTTGGGAGACGATTTAGGCTAGCTTGAAAACAATGTTATATGGGGAAGTTTATTCTCTTTGGCTTTGCACTTTAGTTTTATCCCTGTAATTGTTCAAATGAGCAACTTGCATGACTTTTAGCATGAACTAGAAATGCATTTGCAGGGCTATAAACTGTACTCTTCTTTAGGATTAGCTGCATAGGGCAGAGAAGCTCAATTGTCTTTAACAAGTAGATTCGGGGAACCATGACACCAGAATTAGTTTGGGCAGTTGTGTGCAGTTACACAACATGCCTCTGTGTTTCATAATGTTTTCTCTAATCCAGGGGTTGAAATAAAGTACTAGATGCAATTGCTGAAATTGTTAAGTTTGGAGTATGGGTGCGAATGATGGAGATGAGCCGGTAGAAACAGTGAACTTCAAACTCTTTATTTACATATTGTGACAGCTAAGCTCAAGTGCTACTATATCCTTACTTATAGAGGCAACTCATTAACTATTCAACCAATAGCAAACCTGGAGCACTAGCTCCGTTAACCAATGGGAATGGCCTGTTAATGGCCAATCGGATGCTCCTGAACGGGCCAACCCTATCCTGCCATTAACAGCCAATCAGAAGTGCAGAGCCAGAACCCTGCACTAGACGTCAAACTCAATGATGACTTTATTGGTATTATGCATTCACAAAACCCCCTTCCCCCGGCTTCTGCCCACAGAGCGCGGTTACATAGTTCTTAAGGTAGGACAGTTGTTTTACTAGTCTTTCCGATTTTCGCAAAGTGCCTAGTGGTTGGCTGCACTCTTGCTGAGGTAGATCATTGTTTAGTGGTAGGGGTGCCTCTGGTTCCAAGTTCGCGTTCTCGTTGTCATCAATATCACATTTCCTGAGGTGCATTCACTCCGGTCCCTGGTTCCTGTTCCTGCGTTTCAGTTCCATTATCAGTCTCTTCGAAAGGGTTTCCCTCTAATAGTAATTCGCTTTCCTCTGTATCTCCCCCCCCCTCAGTTTGATCAAAAGGGAGTTTGGAAGTGTGAGGTGGTAGCCGCGATCGTAGCTGATCTATGTGGCACTTCCAAAGTCTATCATCAGGGCACTGAACGAGGTATGACCTTGGGCCGGTTACGCGGATTACGGTCGCCTCTACCCACAGCGGATCGCCCGATAAGTTTTTAGCGAATATTAGGTCGCCTACCTGGAAGGTACAGCATCGGCTGCTGGATCTGAATGGCTTTTCAGGTTCGTAGGCTAGGTGTAACCGATCGAGGTGGGAGCGGAGCTTCTGTCCCATTAGCAGTTCGGCGGGAGTTTTGTTGGTGACGCTGTGAGGTGTGATGTGCTGCAGGAAAAAGATCCGGTTGATTTTTTTGTTGATGTTGTCGTAGTCGATCTTTTGGAGAGTCTTTTTGACGAATTGAACCATGCGCTCAGCCCTACCGTTAGCCACAGGATGCGCAGGCGAAGTGAGCGCATGTCAAATGCCATGGTCAGCCAAGTACTGCTCAAAAGGTAGCGCGGTAAATTGAGGCCTGTTGTCGGATACCAGAACGTCTGGTAATCCATGGATTGCAAAAAGTCTTTCCAGCCGTTTGATGACGGCGTCAGTGGTTGTGCTGCTCATTCGGTGAATCTTGAGCCAATTCGAGTAGGCGTCAACGGTTAGCAGAAACGTGTGGCCTTTGGTTGTCCCAGCAAAGTCCAGATGGATGCGGGACCAGGGTCCCCGTTGTGTCTCCCATTCGGTTGGGGTTGCCTTTGGTGGAGCGTTGCTTACTTCTTGGCATCTCTTGCAAGTTTTAACCCATGATTCAATTTGTCTATCGATTCCTGGCCACCACGCGTAGCTTCGTGGGAGGCCCTTCATGCGCATGATGTCAGGGTGGCCATCGTGCAAGGTTCTTAGCAGTGTCTGTTGGAGTCGTTCTGGGATAACGACTCTATCGCCCCAGATGACACAGCCCTTCTGCGGGAACAACTCTGTTTGACGACTTTTGAATGGTGCGAAGTCGTCTGGTACTTGGTCCAATGGCCATCCACGTTCCATCCACGTGAGGACTCGTGCCAAGATGGGGTCGCATTTTGTTTCTCTCACGATGTCATGGGCAGTCAACAGCGGTGTGTGGAGTGTTTCGATTTGCAACGCTGTCATCGTTGGTGCAGGATCGTTGATAGTTTCAGGGAGCGGTGTACGGCTCAGTGTGTCGGCGTGGGGAATGGCTTTACCGGGATGATATTGTAGCCGATAATTGTAGGCAGCCAAGAATTCTGACCAGCGGATCATTCTGGGAGAAAGTATGTAGGGAGTTGGCTTGTCCCCAGCAATGATCCCCAGCAATGATTTGTGGTCAGTTACAATGGTGAAAACCCGTACACGTACTCATGAAATCTTTTAACTGCTGATACAATTGCCAGGGCTTCCTTATCAATTTGGCTGTAATTTCGCTCGGTTTTCGAGAGCGTCTTTGAGAAGTAAGCAACAGGGGCTTCGTTACCGTTAGGTAACACATGGCTCAAAATGGCGCCCACTCCAAAAGGCGATGCATCACAGGTTATGTTTATTGGCAAAGTCTCATTGTACTGCATCAGCACGGCGTCTGAAGTCAGTAGTTTTTTCACATTATGGAACGCCTGCTCTTCTTTTTGACCCCATACCCAGATTGTTTTTTTATCTAAAAGACGATGGAACGGTTCAGCGACAGTCGCTTTATGTGGCAAGAATACATTATAGAAATTGATGAGGCCTAAGAACGCCTGGAGGTCGGTCTTGTTCTGGGGCCTGGGAGCATTCTTTATTGCTCTTAATTTACTATCAGAAGGATGGATACCCTGACTGTCAATTAGGTACCCTAAGAATTCCACACAATCGGTACACATTTTGCACTTGTTTTTTTTGACTTTCAGGCCTGCTTCCTGAAATTTTCATAATACCAATCTTAAACGCTCCCACAAGATTTTTTGAGTGGGGGCAGCAATAAGCACATCGTCGAAATAAGGGACAACGCCCTTGATCCCCTGCAATTGTCTCTCCATTAGGTCCTGAAAGATCCCTGGGGCTACACTGACTCCGAATTGAAGCCACGTACACTTAAAGGCACCTCGGTGTGTTACGATAGTCTGTGCCTATGCTGTTTTTTCGTCAACCGGCAATTATTGATAAGCCTGAGCTAAGTCTAGTTTAGCGAAGACTTTTCCGCCCCCCGGGGAATGGAGGAGGTGCTGTACCACCAGCACCGGATATGGGTTCTGTTGCAGAGCGTGGTTTAGGGTGGCTCAGTAGTCCCCGCAAATTCTAATGGAGCCGTCCGGCTTAATGGATGTCACAATCGGCATTTCCCAAGGGGAGTGATCCGTTGGCTTTAAAACTCCCTGGGCAATCAACTTATCAAGCTGCTCGTCGATTTTCGGTTTTAGAGCAAACGGAACTTGACGAGGCTTAAGGTGGATGGGAGCTATCTTTGGATTAAGGCTAAAGGATATTGGGGTCCCCTTGTACTCACCTAGCGTTTCCTTGAAGACGTCCTTGAATTCGTGGGCGAGGTCTTCCTCCCAGTCACTGCCGCCGATTCGATTTATGCCTGCTACTTCGATGCCGAGTGGTACGAACCACTGTAGGCCCAACAGGCTAGGCTGGTCCTTATCGATCACCGTCAAGGGTAAGTACGCTGTGCAGTTCTTGAATGTAACCCGGACTCAACTGGATCCTGCAACTGGAATTCGGTTCCCCTGGTAGTCTTTTAGCACGAGCTGTTGGAATTGATGGTCTTGGCGCTGGATAATGGGGATGAGTTGCTTGAGGGTTTTCCATGAGACCATTGAAAGAGACGATCCTGAGTCTACTTCCATCTGGCAGGGCCAATTTTTGATGTTCACGTTGACCTGAATTTTCTGAGCGTCTAATGAAGAGGCATGGCCAATAGTAAATGTTTGGTGAGCCTCTTCTCATCTTGCTAGATGATTCATGGGTCGGTTTCCGTAGGAGTGGTTTACTGGTTCTCGCCTTACAGGGCGATTCCCTGTCGATTGGTGGAGATTGGTTCTTTTCGAGGTCTGGCTGGGTCCAAGGAGGCTTCTGCAGACCCATCCGATGTGGCCTCGTTTCCTGCACTCGTGGCAGAGTGCGTCGCGGAATTTGCAATCGGAGCAAAAATGGTTGGCCCGCAGCCCGCGCATGGTCGCTGGGAATTCGGGTGTCGTTCCCGATTGGACCGCAGGCGATGGACCTCTTGTTCGTCGCTGTCTGACAACGAAGAGAGGTCCTCATGGTGGGCCGTGGAAAGCTGCCCTTCTGCGTTAGGTGAAATTTCGCTGGCTGGTTAGTGTGTTGGAGTGCGATTTCGGCGTAGTTGGGCAGCCGACTTCTTGGTTGCCTCCACTGCTGTAGCTTCAGCTATGGTGTCCTTAAGGGTGATGTTGCCCTTTGCTATTATTTTGCTCTGTACGTTTAGAGTGTCTAGCCCAAGGACTACTCTGTCTCTCAAGGCCTCTTCCAGGTTGGTGAAATCGCAAAGGCCTCCCAAGTTCCGGTGGTCTGCAATGAAATCGGCAATGCTTTCTCCTTTCCGCTGGTTCCGTTGATAGAACTCGTGTCGTCTTACGAGCGTTGGAACGGTGGGTGCATAGTGGGTCCTTAGCAGTGGTTCGAGGACGTCCCAGTCCATGGCCTTCACTTCAGCCAGTTTCGCTAATGCCTTAGCCATCTTGAATACCGTTGGCCTGCAGTGCGTCAGGAATACCGCCCGTTTCTTCCCGGCCGTGGCATCCTTCAGATTATTCATTTCCAAAAACATTTGGAAACAATCCATGTAAGACTTCCAGTCCTCTTGAGCTGGATCGAATGGAGCGGGTGGTATTATGCCGTCGGACATGGTTTCGCCATTGTGCGCTTCAGTCACGTGCTTAGCTGGCTCTGATGTCATCCAATCCCATCCTTGTCGCCAGTGTTAAGTTTAGAGCATGGGTGCGAATGATGGAGACGAGCCAGTAGAAACAGTGAACTTCAAACTCTTTATTTACATATTGTGACAGCTAAGCTCAAGGGCTGCTATATCCTTACTTATATAGGCAACTCATTAACTATTCAACAATAGCAAACCTGGAGTGCTAGCTCCGTTAACCAATGGGAATGGCCTGTTAATGGCCAATCGGATGCTCCTGAATGGGCCAATCCGATCCTGCCATTAACAGCCAATCAGAAGTGCAGAGCCAGAACCCTGCACTAGACTTTAAGCTCAATGATAACTTTATTGGTATTATGCATTCACAACAGAAATCTTTTGGCAATAATGTTTCTGAGCTTTTGTCAACTCATGAACTCATGCACACGCAAACCTCCTTAGATTTGGGGTGAGAATCACATGTGCTCACATGTACGAGTACTGTAAATTCATGAGAGAGATGACATTTCAGCTTTTTAATTGTTTAACATTTATGGAGACTGGGTGGGTAAAACTGCCGATATTATCTAGATTTTATGCACTCTCAACATCCTCTTAAGATAATTTATTAATTATCCACTACAATTTCCTAGTTTTTCGGTCAGACATGAATCAAAACTGTTAGAATATTATGCCAATCAAATTATTTATTTATTTTATTTATTTATTTTATTTGGTTTGTCAATTGCTTACAAGATAATAAGTATAAATAAAAACATAGTTATGAACACATGGATACATATAAGAAAAATAAAACAAACAATAGGACAGGGACGGCAGGCAGTTTGGTATGCTTATGCACACTCCCTACAGACTTCTTAGGAAAGGGGTGAGGTCAATGGTATACAGTCTAAGGTTAAAATTTTTGGGGCTTGGGGAGGAAACCACAGAGTCAGGTAGAGTATTCCAGACATTGACCACCCTGTTGCTGAAGTCGTATTTCCTGCAACCAAGTTTGGTGCGATTAACCTTGAGTTTTTATCTATTGTGTGCCCTTGTATTGTTATGGTTGAAGCTGAATTATTCATTGACAGGTAGGACATTGCAATGTATGATTTTATATACTATACTTAGATCGGACCGAAGGCGGCGTCGTGCTAGGTTTTCTAGGTCTAGAATTTCAAGTCTGGTGGCATAAGGTATTCTGCAATGAGTAGAGGAGTGGAGAATATTTCTGGACTTTCTCAACTGTGTTAATATCAGATACGTAATGTGGATTCCAGACTGATGAGCTGTATTTGAGTATTGGTCTAGCAGATGTTTTGTATAGTTAGTAGTGTAATATTACCAGAGAAAAAGCTACGTAAGAATAGGTTAACAACTCTTAATGCCTTTTTGGCTATGTAGTGGGCTCTAGCACTTAGATCATTAGGGATGAGTACTCCAAGATCCTTGACAGAGTTTGGATCATCAACAAAGTCTTGACTATTCATCCTGTATTTTATCTTCTGTTTTTTTTTTGCCAATATGTAAGATTTATTTTTTCAGATTTGAAGTTGCCATTTATTTGATCATTCTGAAATGTAGTCAAGGTCTTTTTAAAGGGTAGCAGTATTGTCTGTGGTGTTGAATAGTTTTACATCATCAGCAAAGAGAACGCAGTTGCTCTTAATATGATCACAGAGGTCATTTATGTAGAGTATGAAGAGAGTTGGTCCTAGAATACTGCCTTGGGGGACACCACTGTTGACAGGTACAGAATTTGATAGGACGCTCCCAATTTTGAACATTTGTTGTCTGTTTACAGGAATGCTTCTATCCAGTTATACAGGTATCTCTGTATATTAGTTTTAGGAGTAGTTTGTCGTGTACCACTGAATCAAAGGCTTTACAGAAGTCTATGTCGATTGCATCTTTAGACGAGTTATGTTTTCGAGTTGTGTAGTCCATATTTTTTTGCAGTGTAAGAGATTACAGGATACTGTAAGATTACAGGGTAGTTTTCTTCTGAAACCAAATTGTTTATTAGAGAGTAGGTTGTTTGTCTCTAAGTGGAGGATAATGGATTGGTTAATAATTGATTCCATGACTTTACAGGTGACGCAGCATAAAGAGATTGGTCTGTAATTTTCAACTAGGCTGGGGTCTCCCTTTTTGAAGATGGGGATGACCGTGGCTTGTGATCATAGATTTGGCAAGGAGCTGGTCCTGAAAGATTTTTTGAAGATTATGCTTAGAGGTTCGGCCATGGCAATGGTTACCTTGTTTAGGAAGTAGGCACATATTCTGTCTGGTCCAATAGATAGAGATGGTTTTAGATTGCATTGTGCTTTCTCAATTGTCTTTTGTAAAATTGACATGTATTAGATTATTGTAGTTGTCTGTGGTTCGACTAGGAAATACTGGGCATGATCCATTTCTGTTTGCAAATACTGAGCCAAAGAATGGGCTAAAGAGTTTGACTTTAATAGTGTCATCATTGCAGTCTTTACCATTAGGTCCTTTCAGGGGTGGGATGGACCTTGAGTCTTTTAGTTTGTTGTTTACAAAATTGTAGAAAGCGCGGGTAGAATTGGTGCGTAGAAAGTTTTCCTCTTGTTTAATGTGTAATTGATGAATTCAATCTTTATCTGGTGGCATAAATTTTTGTATCGGCTTTTGAAGTTGACAATGTGACCAGATTTGTTTTTTCTGCCAAAGTGATCTCTTTTTGGATGGAAGCTTCCTTATTGTTATGGGTAATTTGTTTTTTCTGGTTTTTGGAGTTTTTATTGTTACATATAGTTTGATGACTCTTTTGATTTCAAGTAAAAATATGCTGTAATGGTCTTCAACAGTATTGCATCCAGTGAATAGAAATTGCCAATTAGGGGATAAGAGATCATGGTTCTTAACCTGGGCAATATCACCCCCAGGGGGCAATTCCATTTTTCAGGGGGGAAATGGAACAAAAAGGGGCAACACCGGGGTGAAAGAACGGAAGGGGGGTGATATGGGGTTGATGGAGCGAGAAGTTTTGGGGACACTTTTGAGACTTTTTTCACATAGTGAACAGCTGTATATCTGTCGTACAAAAATATCAGATTGCTCGCTAGTAGTGGATTGAAATGTGTTTTAAAATGTTGTGTGAAATTTTTCTTTGTGTCTTTTTAACCCCTTTTACAGTGCATATATTTTTCTCGAATGTTAATTTAGTTTCAGAGTTTTCATCTTGAAATCCTTAGTTCCTGCATTGTGATTTGTTCTTATGCCCTTTTTATATGTCTTTTTGCATTTTAAAATTCACTTGTAATTAAATCATTAAATGTTACTGTTTTTTTTTCCGCGTATTTCATTTTCTTGCAATTGAATTTTATTTTTGGTGGTCATTGCATTTAAATGTCTTGAATAAATAAGATAATAATGAAATACTGGTATCACGGAGTTTGGGAGTAAAATGATGGGTGACATCAGAATTTTTCACACAGTTGAGATATGGGAAAAAGACTGGAAATAAATTATTTGCATTGATATGTCCTGTTGACAATTTTAAAGAAAACAAAAAATGTGTTTGCATAAATTGAAGAATTATTTCCCTGTGTTGTGATTGAGAGGTTATGTTAGGGGAAGGGGGTGATGATAACTTCCTCAATGGCTCAAGGGGGCGATTCTTTCAAAAAGGTTAAGAACCACTGGTCAATAAGATCATAGTTTCCCTTTTTTGAAGTTATAATTGGGGATCACATTGTTGTGTTGATTTTTGTGTGGATGTATGTTGAGACAAAAGTCAATCATGTTGTGGTAACTGTTGGAAAAGGTTTCTTTAATTTGTATTCCATAAATTGAATTCAAATTAATGCAGAAGATGAGATTGAGGCACTTGTTAAGCCTAGTATTGTTGGTTATTAGTTGTTCCAGTCCCAGGTTTGTTACACATTGTAGAAGGTTGCATGTATGGGTTCAGTTTAACATTCATTTAGCATCCAGTTAATGTGAGGTAGATTGAAGTTATTAAATTATATAAATTATGGAAATTTATGTGACATTAATATGACAAAAATATGCTAAATTCTTCAAGATTAGCACAGTATTGTTTATCACTGATTTGTTTTTACATACATGCATTTAATGCTATAAATGGGATCTGTTTTTCAGCTAACGTCAAACCAGCATTCCTAATGAAATTAGTAGAATACTGCATGCTATGTGTTTAGAGTTTCTTTTTCTTTAATTTTCTTTGTACTGCAGAACAAAACAGAATGCAGAATCAGCTTGGGCCCCAGGTGTATATATTGATTAACAGATTCTCTAAAGTAATAACTAACCAATTACTCTATTGGGAATATGGTTTATTCTCTCGTTCTCTCTCTGATATGAGGAAACAAATTAAATTAGTATTATTTACCCATTACTGTGAATACAGCACATTCAAAAACATAATGGCAAAACAACATTGTAATACTTAGTATGTACATTAAACAATGTTAGATATTATTATGGTGTGTGTGTGTGTGTATATATATATATATATATGTCTGGCATTCAGCTTTGTTCGGGTATTTTCCCACGTGGTGCTTTTAAAGTTGTAGTAACGTTTCAGCAGAATCTCATCTGCCATCATCAGGCTTCTGTATGGTGTTTGTGAGTCAGACTTTTACAGTGGTTTCAGATTTAAATTTGGGGCAGCCTATTGCTGTGTCAGAATGGTTTTTTCTTCCTCCTGATTGGTTGAGAGTCTTGGTCTGTGTTTATTGGTCTTGGAGTTTGCTGTGTTCTGCTACTAGTATCTTCTGTCTGTTTTTTTTTTTTTGGGGGGGGGCTCTTTTTGTATCTTGATTGGCTGGCAACATTGTGTTACTTTATTGGAGGCCTTTAGTGCAGCTTGGCTTCGGGTAAATGGACGGCTATCATTCGTCAGGAAGCTGGGTTTCATCTGGGTGCCTGGTTGGGGTGTGTTTGAGCTGGAGGTATCAGGGGGGATCTGTTTGTGCTGTTTGCCTGGCTTGTGGTGTGGAGATTTTTTTGTTTGTGAGTGCAGGCTTCCAAATGATTGACAGCCTGGTGGAATCATCTCTTCTGTTCATGCTTTCTGGTCTTTTTTCAATCTCTATGGCTTCTCTGATGATTCTGTGGCTGGGATTTTCTATGGTGGCTAGGGTTTTGGTGCCATTGAAGTTGATGTTATGACCTGTGGCTTCCATGTGTTGGACGAGTGAGGAAGTGTGTTCCAGCTTTTTGACTGCATTTTTGTGTTCATCCAGGCAGGTGCTTATTCTTCTATTGGTCTGTCCAATGTATGTGGCCGGGCATGATGCACAGGGGACTTCATATATGCCTTGGTTTTCCAGGTCAATTTTGTCTTTGGGGTTCCTGAGGATGGCTGCTATTTTTCTGTCTGTTTTGAAGGCAGTCTTGATGTGGTGTCTGTATAGAATCTTACTAATTTTGTCTGTAGTGCCTCTTATGTAGGGCAGGACAGCTGTTCCATGGGTCTGTTCATCTTCTGGGTCTCTATTATGTCTCAGTGTGTTTTTGTGGATCAAGTTGGTGATTTTGCTTTTGTGGAAGCCATTGGCTGTCAATATTTTAGTCAGGGTGCATAGTTCAGTCTTAATGTGTGTCTTGTCTGCCAGGCGTTTGGTTCTAGTAATTAGTGTCTTAGCCACAGAGTTTATCTGTGCTGGGTGGTGGTGGGATTGGGCATTGAGGTAGTGGTTGGTGTGTGTTTTCTTCTGGTATATGGTGTGTCCTAGTGTGCCATCTGTTTTCTTGTAGATTAGTACATCTAGGAATGGTAGTTGTTTGTTTGTTTCTGTTTCCATGGTGAACTTGATTTTGGGGTGTGCGCTGTTTAGGTGTGTTAGGAAGTTGTTTAGGTTTTCTTGTCCATGGGGCCAAATCACAAATGTGTCATCTATATATCTTAACCATAGTTTGGGTTTGAGTATGGCATTAGACAGGGCTCTGGATTCAAATTCTTGCATGAACAGGTTTGCAATGACAGGTGACAGTGGTGATCCCATGGGGGCTCCTTCAATTTGTTTGTATCTTTGTCCTTTGTATATGAAATATGTGTTGGTTAGGCAGTGTTCTGTTAGTTCCATGAGGTGTTTAGCTGGTTGGTATTTATTTTTGATGACTTCGAGGGTCTCTTTTATCGGGACTTGAGTGAATAGTGAAACCACGTCAAAACTTACAAGCAGATCTTCTTGCTCCACGTGTAGATCTTTGATCATTTCCAAGAAGTGGTATGCGTTTTGTACATGAGAAGCTGCTGTTTCAGCATGGGGCTGTAGCTGAAACAGCAGCTTCTCATGTACAAAACGCCAGCCAATCAAGATACAAAAAGAGCCCCCCCCCCCAAAAAAAAACAGACAGAAGATACTAGTAGCAGAACACAGCAAACTCCAAGACCAATAAACACAGACCAAGACTCTCAACCAATCAGGAGGAAGAAAAAACCATTCTGACACAGCAATAGGCTGCCCCAAATTTAAATCTGAAACCACTGTAAAAGTCTGACTCACAAACACCATACAGAAGCCTGATGATGGCAGATGAGATTCTGCTGAAACGTTGCTACAACTTTAAAAGCACCACGTGGGAAAATACCCGAACAAAGCTGAATGCCAGACATGTAAGTACCGCGAAAACTTAAGAAAACAAATATATATATATATATGTATTCTTAAGTTTTCGCGGGTACTTACATGTATGGCATTCAGCTTTGTTCGGGTATTTTCCCACGTCATTGCTTGCAAAACACATTTGCTCAATAGCAGAAACACATATTCAGTTAGTATTTGAATTTCAAAGTGTCAGCATATAATTGAGATATAAATTTCAATAACAAAGTCTGGTTTTTATTTTATTCTGAAGAAAGTAATGGTCTTTCAATAAGCCTAAAAGACCTGTCTTTGTGTCTGGAAAGGTATCTGGAGACAGAATCTGGTGTAAGACATCTTTATGAAACCATAATACATTTAGATATTTCTCCAAATGCTGCCACATGTTTCAAGTAACATTTGATTTAACAGATATATATTATGTCATAGTGACAAAATTGTAGCTTTCTTAGTGGCTGAGTAATGTGCAATACATAGGTAGATCTTGATTAATGGTGTTAATGAATCCTATTATATGATTGCATTATTTGAATTTGCACTATTTGAAGTGCTATTTCTATGGAAAATATAATAATTGGTTCCAGCTCAATGGTAATAGGCAATGAAATTTCTTAAACATCACTTGCTTTCTGCATATTAATGAACGATTACAGTAAAGGACATAAAGAATATATAATTTAAATTTATGGTTAACAAAATAATGGGTAGTTATACAAAGCAAAGTAAAATCACAAAAAATTAGATTCAGGCATTCTAAATCTTGTCCCATTTTAGCACTGTTCTCACCGCTTTCCTTTCATTCAATTACATTTTTGATCTAATGTAATAATAATCCTCTTCTTTTTAAAATAAAATATTAAACATTACTGTTTAATTCTGACAGAATTTTCTTTTTCTCCATTTTGCAGACATGAAGATTAGTAGCATCTAAAAACCCAACTGCAATTGCACATGTGCTAGCTGAATTGTGCACACAGAAGGCTCACATTTATTGAACTCTGAGTTGCGTAAAATGTGATCTAGTATTAATTTATGCTAAATTTAATATTATATTATTTGAAATTGCACTAATTGTGCCCTACAACTGGACATGTAGTTGTGTGCAACACGTAAAATACAATTTCTTCCTTGCTGCTTCATACATGAAGTTGCTGGATGCTTCATATGCAAAACATTATTGAATGATCACAAGTCCTTCAGATGCTATGTTTACCCTTTGAAACGTGAGATTTATATACTACCTTATTCTATATTAACTCATGTCAGTCCTTCAAAGTAGGTCTGTAAACAGGAATCCCTAAGAGTGTAGGAGTATTTTGATGTAGTGTGCCTTGTAACGGTATTGCGCCTTGTAATGAGTGCAGCTATTCATGGGAAAGGTCTGATCATGCTTGCAAGAGGTAAGTACGCTGCTTTTGAAATTAAATAAGATCCTAGCTCCATATTTGTTGTGTCCGCGAAATGATGCCAGGAGTCGGTGACTTCAAATCATGCTCTTTTATTTAAAGTTGGAACCGAACTGGCGCAAAGGAAAAAGCCCGCAGCTTTTATTCCTTTAGCCGCGGCGGCCGCGGCCAATGGCACCACTTTGAATCTCCCGCGATTCGAATGGACCAATCAGGGGAGATTCTCAGCGAGCCAATTGGCGCGGCTCGCCTGACCAATCAGAAAGCCCCGCGCTTTGGCCAATCAAAGCGCGGGGATCTCAAGAATGCTAATTAAGAAAAGAACACCCCTCCCCTCTTGGTTCAGTCCTTACGTCGCGTAGTCACGTAGGTAGGCGGGGCTCCGTCTGAGCCTACTGGACCTGCACAGCTCAGTAGTAGGTTGGATCCCGGCCGGTTCGGTCGGGATCTCTGCTGCTCCTGATGCCGTCGTGGGAACTGGCTGGTCGGTCGGGCCGGTCTGCTCTCCGTAGCTCCCTCCTGGGCCTCCCGGGTTGGTTGAGCTGCGGGTTTCGCCGCTCCCGCTTGGTCTTTCTGGGTCGGTCGAGCTGGCCTGGCTGTCTCTTCCTGGCGAGGGGTCGTGATGGCTGCTTTCCGGTAAGTACAGCTGGTTTATTCTTCTTTGGTTTTGGTCCCCTGGGTATTCCCTCCCCCCTTGGTTTGTGTTGTGGGGGTTGGTTTCGCCTGTTTGTGCGTCGGTGGTCTCTTGGTTGGTAGTCCTCGACCTTAGTTGGTCGATGTGGCATTTCCACGCTCGTCCGTCTGCTGTTTGTAGCCGGTACGAGTTTGGGCCTGTTATTTGTGTGATGACGGCCGGTATCCATAGTGGGTCTCCCGTCAGGTTTCTTGCGTATACGGGGTCGCCGGGTGCGAAGGTTTGGTGTTTGCTGTTTGAGTCTGTGGGGTGTAACCTGTCGAGTGGGGACCTTAGTTTCCTGCCCATTAATAGTTTGGCTGGGCTCTAATTCGTTGTGGTATTTGGGGTTATGTGTTGGGTGAAGAGTAGTTTGTTGATTTTCTCCTGGATCTCCCCATGGTCTATTTTCCGGATGGTCTTCTTAGTGAATTGGACCATCCGTTCCACCCTACCGTTCGCCGCCGGGTGCGCCGGTGCTGTCAGCGCGTGGCGGATGCCCCTCTCCGCTAGGAATTTTTCGAACTCCAGCGAGGTGAATTGGGGCCCGTTGTCGGAAACGACGACGTCTGGGAGGCCGTGCGTTGCAAAGAGTTTGCAGAGTTCCTTGATCACGGCCTCCGTGGTTGTCATCTTCATGTTGCTTACCTCCAGCCAGTTGGAGTAAGTGTCAACTGTTATGAGGAAGGTGTGTCCTTTTGTGGGCCCGGCGAAGTCTATGTAAATCCTAGACCAAGGTCCCCTTGGGGTTTCCCACTCTAGGATGCATGCTGTGGGTAGGCTTGGCCTAGTTTCCTGGCATCGTTGGCACCTTGCTACCCAGGCCTCAATTTGTTTGTCCATCCCTGGCCACCAAGCGTAACTTCTGGCCAGGGCTTTAGTCCTAACGATGCCAGGGTGCCCCTCGTGTAGCAGTTCCAGAACCTTCCCTTGTAGCTTTTCTGGAATGACCACCCTATCCCCCCATAGTATGCACCCTTTTAATAATGAGAGTTCCGTTTGGCGGTTTCGGAACGTTTTGACGGACTCGTCGTTGTCCCTTTCCGGCCACCCTTTCTCTACCCAATGCAACACCCGCACCAGACGTTTGTCTTTATTAGTCTCTCGGGCAATGTCTGACGCGGTTATGGGCAGGTTGGGTAGAGTCTCTATGGTGAGGGTGGTCGTCGTGGGTGCTGGGTCGGTGTCAGGTTCCAGTAGCGGCGAGCGGCTTAAGGCGTCTGCATGGGAGATCGTCTTCTCCGGTCTGTGTATGAGTCTGTAGTTGTAGGCTGCCAGGAACTCGGACCACCTTGTCATTCGGGGAGACAGAATGTTCGGGGTGGCCCGGTTTCCTGCAAGGATTCCCAGCAGCGGCTTGTGGTCGGTTATGATGGTGAAAGTCCGGCCGTAGAGATACTCGTGGAATCGTTTTACGGCAGCAACGATAGCCAGAGCCTCTTCGTCCAGCTGGCTATAGTTCCGCTCCGGTTTGGTGAAGGTCCTTGAAAAGAACGCGATGGGCGCTTCTTTTCCGTCGGGGAGGGTATGGCTGAGGACAGCGCCGACGCCGAAGGGTGATGCGCCGCATGTGACGGCCAGAGGTAGGGTCTCGTTGTACTGTATAAGGACAGCGTCCGAAGTGAGGAGGTCCTTTGTTCTTTGGAAGGCGGCTTGCTCGCGTTTCCCCCAAGTCCAGGTCGCCGCCTTGTCCAGGAGCCTATGCAAGGGCTCCGCCGCCATCGCCTTTTGGGGCAGGAAAACATTGTAAAAGTTAAGTAGCCCCAGAAATGCCTGTAGTTCCGTCTTGGACTTGGGTGTGGGGGCTTCTTTGATGGCCTTGATTTTTTGGTTTGTGGGGTGAATGCCGTGACGGTCTAGGAGGTATCCTCAGAATTCTACCTGTTCCGTGCATAGCTGGCATTTCTCCCTCTTGACTTTTAGTCCGGTCTCTTTAAATTTGGTTAGGACCTCCCTTAGTCGACCTTCTAGTTCGGCTTGGTTGGCTGCCGACACTAGGACGTCGTCGAAGTAAGGTACCACCCCCTTGATGCCTTGCAGTAGTCTTTCCATTAGGCTTTGGAATATTCCCGGTGCCACGCTGACTCCAAATTAGAGTCGGTTGCATTTAAATGCCCCCTGGTGGGGACTATGGTTTGCGCTTCTGCCGTTTGCTCGTCGACTGGCAACTGTTGGTATGCCTGGGCGAGGTTGAGCTTGGTGAAAACCTTGCCCCCTCCCAGTGAGTGCAGTAGGTGTTGCACTACTGGGACGGGGTAGGCGCTTTGTTGTAGCGCGCCATTTAGGGTGGCCTTATAGTCCCCACAGATCCTCACCGACCCATTGGGCTTGATCGGGGTGACTATGGGGGTCTCCCACCGGGCGTGGTCTATGGGCTGTAGGACCCCTTGCTTGACGAGCTTGTCTATTTGCTCGTCTATCTTGGATTTAAGTGCGAATGGCACCCGCCTTGGTTTCAGGCGTTTTGGGGGGACGTTTGGGTCTAGGTTGAAAGATATAAGGGGCCCTCGGTACTTGCCTAGGTTTCCGTCGAAGACCTCTTGAAATTCCCGGGCCAGTTGCTGCTCCCAGCTGTCGTCGGTGACGTGGTCGACTCCCGTGACTGCAATGCCGAGCGGGGCGAACCATTGCAGTCCCAGTAGGCTTGGGCGGTCGCGGTCGACGATTGTCAGGGGAAGTCTTTTGGTGTACCCTTTATATGTGATGTTGAAGTGTTTGGTTCCGACTACCGGGATGCGGTTTCCCTGGTAGTCCTTTACAATGAGTCTCTGGCTGTCTAGGTTCCTCCTTTGGAGGGTAGGCACCAAGTGCTTTATTTCATGCCATGCTATCATGGAGAGGTAGGACCTGGAGTCCACCTCCATTTTGCATGGCTGGCCCTCGATGCCTACCTCCACGTGGACCTTCTGGGCGTCATTGGTTATGGCGTGGCCGATGGTGACCGTCTGATGGGTCTCCTCTCTTCGCCGGTTATCGCCGCCTTGCAGGGATCGTCCGTTCCGGTCCCATCTGCTGTCCGATGGGTGATCTCTGGTCTGGGGTGGTGTGCTCTCTCTCCTCCGGTCGCTCTGGTCCCATCGTGCCAGGCTGCGATTCTTCTTTAGGCGGCAGACACGGGCGATGTGTCCCTTCTTGTCGCAATGCCGGCAGATCGATTCAAAAAACCGGCATTCCGACCTGGGGTGGTCGCCGCCGCAACCGGCACAGTTGGTTCTCGACTTACGACCCCGCCGGTTCCATGGGTCGCGGCCTGTCTGGAGGCGATGGATGTCCTCCTCGTCATCTGACCTGCCCGACCTGCCCTGGTCGTCTCGGGTTGGGCCTCGGTCGACCTCGCCGGGTTGTTGTTTCCGCTGCGGTCCCCAGTGTTTGGTCTGCGCATGCGGTCGGCAGAAGTTCGGGTTGCTTCGGTGGCTGCGGCTGCGGTGAGGGTGTCTGCTAGGCTGATGTTGCCCTTGGCCATCAGCCGGCTCTGGAGGATGGGGTCCCACAAACCGAGCACGATTCGGTCTCACAGGGCGTCGTTCAGGTTGTCGAATTCGCAGAGCCCCCCTAGGCGCCGCAGCTCGGCAACGAAGTCGCTGAAGCTCTCACCCGACCGTTGGTCCCGACGGTAGAATTCGTTGCGTCGGATCAGGATGGGTACCTCTGGAGCGTAGTGCCGCCGAAGTATTGGCTCGAGGACATCCCAGTCCATCGCAGTCGCATCGGCGGGTTTGGCAAGCGCCTTGGCCATCTTGAAGACCTCAGTCCCGCAGTGGGTCAGGAAGACGGCGCGCTTCATGGGGCCGGTGGTGTCCTTCAGGTCGCTGCACTCGAGGAACATGTGGAATCGGTCGGAGTACGATTCCCAGTCCTCGGTGGCGGGGTTGAAGGGTGCGGGGTGTGTGATTTTCGCCATCGTGGTGGTTCGTCTGGCTTCCGTCGGACACGTGGTTCAGTTCAGGGTCAGGATCCCACCCTCGTCGCCAGTGTTGTGTCTGCAAAATGATGCCAGGAGTCGGTGACTTCAAATCATGCTCTTTTATTTAAAGTTGGAACCGAACTGGCGCAAAGGAAAAAGCCCACGGCTTTTATTCCTTTAGCCGCGGCGGCCGCGGCCAATGGCACCACTTTGAATCTCCCGCGATTCGAATGGACCAATCGCGGGAGATTCTCAGCGAGCCAATCGGCGCGGCTCGCCTGACCAATCAGAGAGCCCCGCGCTTTGGCCAATCAAAGCGCAGGGATCTCAAGAATGCTAATTAAGGACAGAACAATATTGGTCTGTATAACAAAGTGGCAAGCTTAAATATCTTGGCATTTAATCTCTTTCAATTGCTTTCAGGAAAGTCTGAAGCCTGTAGTAAATCTAGCTATCCTTCATTCTCCCAGCATTCCCATTTTAAGCTGGATTTCACTAAGGACTTGAAGGTATCACTAAGGGCAGTCAACTCCATTATTGATGGTGAAAAATTGACTATGAAACATTTCTTTTTTTGTTGTTTGTTTGTTGGAGGAATTAGTCTTACCTTGTAGTAAAGAGTATATTTTGATTCACTGAAACAGGATAACTATCCACTTTAACTGAACAAAAGACATTGCATAATAATATAAGAAATTGATGATCAGAAGCATTTCTTTCCTTTCATGTTTTCATCTTAGAGCAAGAATTGATTGTAGCCATTAGTCTTCTGACAGAAAAAATATATTTAGTTTTGATTTCATGATAAATCTCTGGAAATATATTACTAACATATGAAAGGATATATTAAAATTGTTTGTATCAGGAAAGAAAATAGCTAGAGGCCTTGCAATAGAAAAATGATGATATATTTGTTGTCACTGAGAAAATGGTTTTTTCATAGGCAATGCAAATAAAAATTGCTTTCAGGTTAGGAATGCTATTTTCTTTTTAGTGAGTTTTTCTTAGAATGCCAGCTATTAACCAAAACCTCCCCTAAACTTAATAGGCTAACTACAAAAGCTATGCTAACCAAGTTGAAATTGAGGGATTTTCATTTAGTGCGTTCATTTTTAATCATATAACTATTTTATTTACTGGCAGAATAATTCAGACTGATAATATGCTGCTGAACCAATCAAATTTCCAAATCAACCAAGGAACAGGAGGAAAAAAAATTCCAATATCAAATTAAGAAGCTATGTACATTTCCAAAGACAGATTTTGAAGCTCTTTGAAAACATATTTTTTAAAAATGCTATATTACCATCTATTGTTTAAGAGATGTTCAAATCATGGATGCTGGAACAGCACAATGGTTGAATTCTTTCTATTTTTGGTTTTATTTTACAGAGTTGGTCTTGTGATTGGGTGTATTCTATTTCTCTTTTGATATAGGCTGTTTTCTTTTAAGGGTAAGCTCAGAGATGTTGAATTGGCTGGCCTTGAAACTGAATTAAATAATAAAATCAGATAAGGCTCTTCTCGATGGCTTCTCACTGTGTTATTATGTACTGCAAATGTTACATTGACAACAAAGCCTACTAATCAGATTTTAACAAGTGAATCCTTTGACACATCATGCTTTTGTACAAAGCATGGGTAAAGGTGGAAGTTTTTCAGAACAGCAAAATATTATAGTGATGATTAATGATGTCTCAGAACAATGTTAGTTTCAAAAGAACAAAAAGCTAAAAGTGTGTAATCCTTTGTGCATCCATGTGAGAGGATGAAGAAGTCAGAGCTGAAGTGGGTTGAGCCATATTTATAATTTGAGCAAGAATGACTTTAATAGGAGGGCGATCTCTTTTGCAATCTTGAAAACACCAGTAACCTATCCCTGCCCAAGACTCTGAAAATGATTGGATTAGTGTGGCCAATCCTTATTATCATAACTTGGGAGAAGTTCTCCAGGCTTATATTTCACATATTTGTATTTTCCTTGCAACTCTTTGTGGCCATGCAAAATTGATCCAGTGGAAAGGGAAAAGTTACAAAGGCTCTACATTTACTTCTCCCCCTTTCTAAGGATATCTTCTTTAGAGTCAATCATTCTTCCTGATTATAGAGAGGCTTAGAGATGATCTTGGAGAAAGTATGCAGCAATCATTAGCAAAACATGAGTTTGTCCTGAGAAAATAAGAAAGTGCAAGAAAGAAACTCAAGAAATGATTCCAAGTTTTCAAGATTCTTTTATTATAGCCTTTGTTTCCTGACCTTACCTACCTTCAAAGGTTGATATGCTTCCTGTTGAATCATGAACTTCCAAGCTCTGTTTATTTGTTTTTTATGCCTTTGAATCATTTTTTAAAGACAAATTTTATTAATTTTACAAAACAATACACAAACAATCAAGGCAGAATAACACAAAAGATCTTTTCTAAGAATACCAATAGAACATACAAAATAGTTCCAAATTGTAATTTATATATTTACGTTATCTGTTCAATTTCATATCTTATCCCAACTTCTCCTTTTCATTCTATTATCCAAATTATATTTCTTGCTAATTAAAATTTTATTGCCTTTCAAAAACAATACACAAACATACAAAACATAAAACATAAAAAACATAAAACCTCTTTTCTGAAAGCTGTTTGATCTCGGGTTAAAACTCTTCGCACAGACACAAATTCAAAAATCATATTTACTTTATATATCATTCCATATCTTATTACCATTTTCAATTTTCTATATAACTTCTTCCCTCTTTTATCTTTCTTAGTTTTATTTTATTTATCTTATCTCAATTCAATTCATAATACTTATCATTCTTTGTCTGTTCTATTTCCAGCTATCCATTCATCTTTTCTTTTTAAATATACTTCTCCTGTACACTGATTGGAGTGACGCCTTTGACTCTTTCCCCTAACATAATACTACTTAATATAACACTTATCTTATATATGGATTCTGTTTAGTACATTCTAAAATTACACAATAAATTTTATGAGAAAAGCAAAAACACTACAATAACAAAATAAAAGCATATAAAACCACTATCAATACCATTAAAAAGCTAATCATATATATTGATACTCATTTATATCTTAAACATTTTACTCTAAATACACATATAAAAACACAATCTTATGTACCTTCCAGAATCCCTTTTTCAATTAGATTTACCCATTGTCTCTAAATAAGTTTTGTTTCTTTAAATCTTGCTTCCCACCATTAAGGCTTCTCATCCCCTCCTTTCTCTCTTGTTTATTTTTCTCCTTGCCCTTTTCACCCCTTTGTTTCTCCTCCTCCCTTTTCTTCTTCTGCTTACCCCCTTTCTGTTGTTTTCTAACCTTGTATCCACCTTTCATCTCATTTTTCTCTTTTTGATTGTTTTTTCAAACCTTAAAATCCCCTTTTTCTTTTCCTCTTTCTCCTCCTCCCCAAAAAGAACCCATTGTTCATCAAAGATGGCTTCTTCTTCTTCTTTGTCCCAGTCGTCCTGCTGTGTAGTCAATTTTTCATGTGCATACCGCCATTTCTAGAAATTGAAAAAGAGTGCTAGATACTTTTATCTTTTCCATCCTTTTCTTCTTTGTTATATTTTTTATATTCAATTTTTAGTTCATCCACAAGCAATGCCATCATGCAGAGAAAAACTTTTACCAAAACAACCACCCAAGTATTTTTAATCAAGAATAATTCCAAAAAGTTCCAAAGTCACCAAAGAATCCAAATAAACTATTTCTTTTAACCCTTTTTTTTCTTTCTTCTCTTTCTCTTTCTGGGGTTACTGTTTAATCAAAGAATTCCAATTAAGATATATCTTTCTTTAAAGTTCTAGGCAATCTCCTCCTTTTTCAAATTCTGCTCCAAATTTTTTTCCTCTCCCTTCCCATTTACAGCAGCGATTTTCCTTTAGATGTTCAGAAATCCATACCTCCAGTACGTGTTTTCCGATTTCTTAAGTTGTTCAATCCAATGTCCAGGAATCCTTTATCCCTTGGCTTTAACTTTCAAATTGAGTTACCTTCGGTGCCCAAATAGATTTTCCAGATCTCCGTCTGCTATTTCTATGGGGTGGGAGAGTGAAGGAAAAAAAAAGCTTCCCCTTGACAGCTTTCTCCTCCACTTTCCAATCTTCTTAGGGATACAATGTATTTTTCAAGCAATTCAAGCAATTCAGTTTCCAGGGTATTTAAGAGTTGTTATTTTCCTGGCTCGGCCAGCACTTTCACTTCTCCTGATTCTTCTTTCTCCTTCTTCCTCCAGCACAATCTTGTCCAGCTGCTGACTTCTTTGTGGCAGCCATTACTGACCGCCGCTCCACCGCTTTGAGAAAAGGAGGTTATGTCGGGTGAGGAGGGGGTCTGCGACACCCCCAAACCCCTCTCCGGATCCTCCCTATTTTCGGCTGCCTCTATGTGGCAGCCTTATCCTCCGGACCTGTCAGGATCGGAGGCACCAAGACGGCTAGCGCAACAGGGATGGTGCAGGATCGCGAATCCCCACCACCGCCGAAGCCTGGCAAACCGGAAGTCTGAATCATTTTTGATACCCAGGGGCTGCTTGCATTAGTCCTTGAATTTTTCTTGGCAAGATTTTGAAAAGGGTTTGCTAAGGTTGAGAGAGAGTGAGTAACTGGACCAAAATAATCCAGCAAGCTTTGTGTCTAAAAAGGAACGATAACTCACAGTTTTCCAATTTCTAATTTGATACCTGAACCTCTTCACCAAACTGGCTTTTCTCAATACTTCCCACTTGTTTTGATCTACAGCTTACAAACTACTAAGATCGGTTCTTTTGAGATCATTTGGTACACAGCCTTGGTCATTCATGGGAATTTATGCAGAGAAAACATGCACACACTACATCATGAGTTAGCCACAAATAAGAAGAAAATTGAGATCTAACAACAATAAAGCATTATTAACTTAACAAGAAAGGTGCACATACATTTCTCCTTGCACTCACTTTTTTTTTTAACTTGAGTTAGCCAAGTCCAGTCGCACAGAATCTCTTTTGGATGGAAATGAGCAGTTCAGAAATGTGAAATATAAACAAACAAACAACTATGATAAAAAGCATTCAGCTAGTACTTCCTCTTGTATAGTTCACTCTGCATGATGCATTCATTGCCACTCATTTGTTTGTCTCTTACCTTATTCCTCAGATTCCACTCTTTTTTCTGCCTGTTCCTCCTTGGAAACTGAACATAGTGTGCTTGCTTCCAGGTAACAGTGGATGTCTTTGTATGATGATGCTGGTGTTTCACTGGCAGTGCTGGCTGTTCCCTCCCTCCCTCCTTCCTTCCTTCTTTCCTTCCTTCCTTCCTTCCTTCCTTCCTTTCTCCCTCCCTCCCTCTCTCCCTCCCTCCCTCCCTCCCTCCCTCCCTCCCTCCCTCCCTCCCTCCCTCCCTCCCTCCTTTCTTTCTTTCTTTCTTTCTTTCTTTCTTTCTTTCTTTCTTTCTTTCTTTCTTTCTTTCTTTCTTTCTTTCTACCATCCAAAAGTGAGAAGTTCTGGGCCAAAGGGAGAAAGGAGAATTGGCTTATTTTTCCCACATTTCCTTTGTCTGTTGGGAGGATAACATGAATCCAAAACTTTTTCTGCAGATAGAAGGAACATTGCAAAGTATAGAAGAAACATTCTGAGATGTCACACATTCAACAGTCCCAAAGAAATGATACCTGGGTGCATGACTATGAGTTGTGGACCTGTTCCCTTTTAGCAGTGTATGTTTTGGGATAACAAGGCAACAATTTGTAACTGTAAAAAAATAGGCATTGTTAGCTATAGGTGTCATTCAGTTCTCACCTATTTTCTACAACTGGTTGTTAACAGTTAAGCAGTTTGGAGAACAGGTTGTTAGAAGAAATTACTGGCCTAATCCTGTAAGGAAGGCAGGAAGGAAACATTCTGGTGTTGCTTACAGAAATTGCCTCTCCATTAATCTTTATTACATTCTTGGCAGGACTAGACTTCCTATTTCAGGAACTTCTTTGGATTCCCCCCCCCCTCCTTTGCTGGTACTTTGCTTGTGTGGATGACCATTCAAACTTATAATGGCACTGAAAAAAGTGACTTATGACCATTTTTCACACTTATGACCGTTGCAGCATCCCCATAGTCATGAGAGGCCAGGCGAGGAGATGTGTGCCTCGATGTGAGTTATATTGAGTTGGCCAATAGCATGACCACCAAGCCATGTCCACCCAGCCATGACCACCACCTAAGCCATGACCACAGAACCGGTTGTTAAAAGTTTTTGAATCCCACCCCTGGGGTCATTGCCAGGTTTATTTTTAAAAAGAATATTTAGTTTATAATTTAATGAAGAAAATTAACTCAGATTGCCACTTGTACTTAAGAGAGGGTTGTGTTTTTTTAAATAAGGATACTAATTCATGCTCTGAAAACAGCAATCATTTGTAAGTGATGATATTTTATGTCTTCACAAATGTGCCAAATGGCAACGTGTGTCTTTATGCTGAATTCATTCTCTCTGCTGTTCTGCTTTTGTGGTAATAAAATGGCTTATAGTTTTCTCTTTTCATGAGGAATTATTGTGATTGCTTTTCCCTTTCTTTCTTTTGTTTTTAAAAAATAATATTTCTGTCTAAGGAAACTGATAGCAATATGGGCAATTTCCCCCCTCTCTTTTTACACAAAGGCAGGACAATTATAATAAACTTAAGTGGAAAAAGTCAGAGTGCTCTGCTGAGACCTTCTGAGTATCTGGCCTTAAGCTGCTGATTGTGGAGGGATGCTAATTTGGCAGCAATGCCAGAATTTTATATTCATGCTATTGAACAAAGGGGTAAAGCATTTTTTAATTTAAAATTACTGAACTATAAAATTGAAGTATTTTTCCCCAGGCTTAGGTGGACAGAGGGAAATATGATGTCAAAAGTACATTCCTGTCACTTTCATTTGAATTCAACTTTTCAAGGATGATGCCTGAGTGTATTTTGGCCAAAATTACAGCCCCTTCAGCTCTAACTGATGCCTACTGGTGTGCGATTAATATTTACCTCCATAATTTGAAACATTTTTTTACACAATAGTCCTGCAAGTAATGCTTTGCAAATACTATTTGAGGTAGCTGGTAAGCGTTTGTTCTATCATTACTTCTTTGTATAAATATGCCATTTTTCTTGAACCAAAATGTATTGAACTTCAATTTTTGCAGTTTCTAATCAGATGTCTGAGGCTTGTTTAAAGTTCTTTAGTTTTCTTTAGACTGCAGCTACATAGTGCACATTGTCTATCCTCCTGTGACCTCAAAGGCTGAAACATGATATACTGTATAAATTTCTGGGATGCAGAACTTACAGGATGGAGTGACATTCTGAAATTTGCTCAGTTGTCATGATTACCTTTATGCAGATATTCTTTGTTCCATTGGTTTCTGTACTCTGGATTCATACAACTGGGTAGCCTTTGGCCAATGACACTGGCGGGTGAGAAGAGAAGTTGTTTGTACTCCATGCAGAGTGCTATCCTTTTGGGACTACTTGTTATTGAACTTAACATAGAAATAAAACACTTTAAACTAGAGGTGTGGCGGGCTCCCATTTGTTCAAAGGGTTCAAGAAAACCTGGACAACCACGTTTTAGTATAGATAGCAATAGCATTTAGGATTATATACCACCCCATAGTGCTTTATAGCACTTCAGGGACTTAGATTTTGGAATATTCACTACAGTATCCGCTACCGTGATGAGATTACCACTCCTAAAATTACAGAGGTAATAGTAAACCACTTCAGAAAATACTGTCTGGAAATTACTTGGACTTGTTTATGTAGCTGCCAAGAGTTGAACCTGACTTGAAGGACAAGAAAAGTTTTACAGTGTAGTTCTAATGGATGAATGTGCTAGATATTGGAAGGATATTTTTTTTTTCCTTTCTTGGATCAGTGGTCCCTACTCACAGTTACTCACGCCCTGGTCACTTCCCTGTCTTGATTATTGCAATGTGCTCTTCATGGAGCTGCCCTTGAAAGCATCCGGAAGCTCCAGTTGGTGCAAAATGCAGCGGCCGACGTGGTTTTGTGCAGACCCTGTTGTGCACGTGTCACCTTTCCTGCTGACTTGCTTCAAGGTGCTGGTTGTCACCTTTAAAGCCCTTCATGGCTTGGGACTGGGTTATCTGAGGGAACATCTCTTGCCAGTCACATCTACCTGACCCATTAGAGCGGAAAGTCAGGGAATGTTGCGGGTCCCACCCCTGAGGGAGATACACCTGGTGGGACCCAGAAGAAGGGCCTTCTTGGTGGTGGCTTCCTCTCTCTGGAACATCATTCCCCCAGAGATTAGAATGGCCCCCACTCTAGCACTCTTTCGGAAGGCACTGAAGACTTGGTTCTGCCAGTGGGCCTGGGGAACCCAGAGGGCTAGTATAATCTTCTGTTATTAGGGCAGGGGGGTGGGAATTGGGGGGTGATTTTTTTATTTTTTTCCAGATTTTGTTCTATTGTACTTTATTAATTTATTTGATTCTTTTTGTTAGTTTTTATTGTTTTTTTATTTGTTATTTTTTTTGTTTTAAATATGGTTTTACATTGTGTAAGCCACCTCGAATCGCCTTGGGTGAAAAGGCAGCAATATAAAATAAACAAACAAACAAACAAATAAAATGATAGTCACTTCTGTAGGCATTTTTCCCTTTCCTTGTTGGAAATATGCTTTTGTTATCAGGAACCAGTCTCTGCCATCTGCCTCAGAGATTTGACTAGGAAAAAGTCAAGTACAGAAGAATTGCTTTGAAGTCTAAGGTACATATTTCCTAAAACAATTACTGGTAGGAGTTGCAAACGTTCAAAACCCTTGATGCTATTGGCTATGGATATGAAGAGAAAAATATATTCTTGAAGTGTGTTTTGAGGTTCATGAAGTTTCTAACTTCAGGGATTGGTGATAATTACATGCTGCTGATCTGGTCAGCCAATCAGAATTGAAGCACCAAGATGCCAAGTGCAGAGATATAAAGGCTCCATGAGGAAGAGCCAATGAGTGGATTAGAACCCATTACTTTCCTCCCACAAGTAGCGCTAATGTAAACAGACAAATGGCAAAATAATTTAACTGCTATAGCAACCGATTTAATTGATTTCACAGTACAGCAGGATGGAGGCTGGGGTAAGAAGTGCCAGGTAAATGTAGATGTTAGATAGAGTTAGGGTTGGAGTTAGGGTGTTGCCTAGGCTGAACACATGGGGAACTTTGTAAAATCTCAGTTTGGACTTCAAGGAAAGTGCTACCATAAAACCTCAATGTTTTTATTCAGAAGTATTTGATCCCAAGTAAGCACACAAACTTACAAGTACTTCTATAGGGTTAAATCCAGATTGGCTGGTTGCATTGTCTGAAACACAGTTGATTTTCAATATATTATTGAAAATTATTATTTTATAATAATTAATTAAATTAATATAATTGAGAGTCAGTTTGGTCTAATGGCTAAGGCACCAGATTAGAAGCAAGGAGATTTTAAATACTAGTCTTGCCTCAGACATGAAAACTGTCTGGGTAACATTGTGCTGTTCATTCTGTCAGCCTAGCTCACCTCATGGTGTGGAAGAACTATTGTGTATATGTACCACTTTGAGTTATTTATAAAAAAAATAACAAAAAGGGATGTAAATAATGAATTACTTTAATACTTATTTGATGCCCGGGAGCATTATTGCATGTTAAATTGTAGAATCATAGCAGAAGATAGTTATTACCATTCCTACAATTTTGCCACATTAGAGTTCTTTTTTTGTGTGTGTGTAAGCTTATTGAATATTGATTGTACTTCCAATTTCCTTCCTGGATCCCTGTGAACAAAGGACCTTCAGCGGTGGGCTGGAAATATGTAGAAGAGCTAGAGGCTTAGATGTCATTTATTAGGGAACCCAAAGTATTCAGCACTGAATCTGAGTGCCATACACATCCATAGCAGAACCACTCCTGTGCCTTTCTTAGAAATAGTTAAATACACATAATGATTCATAGAACAGTATTAACATACGCCTGGAACTGCTAAACTGGTAGAGAAGCCTGAGTTTGCAGCAAAAGATCGAAGACCTAATACCCAGCTGACAAGGCAGGACATTACTGAAAAACATTTAACATATTAAATGTGAACTTTATCCTACATTCTGTGCCGTCTGTCTAATAAGGCCCCGTCCCCAGAAGGGATGTTCGGATTGGTGTAAATCTGATCTGCTTTGATCAGATCTATTGATCTCTGATCTATTGCCTGCTTTGTAGGGCAAATTTCAGGATGGCAGATTTATGTTTGAATTTTTAATAAAATACCCGAACATAAATTTGCTGGCCTGCTTAAGGGCAGAAAGGGATTTTTTTTTCTTAATAACTGCAGAGATAGCAAATCAAAGGGTGTGTGTTTTTCATTGGTTGTTTACAACACCATTGGGAAGGTTTTGCCATTTCAATTGTCCTGTAATCCTGGCCTTGACCTAGCTCTGGCTATTCTCTCCTGTCTACCACTACTATGTTCTTCCTTAAAATGACACAGTCCTATCACAATACAATGTTAGGTAAAATACACTAGCTGAGCTTGGATATTCCTTCATAGTTTCTCCTAGGCAGATGCATAAGTGCACCAATGTGCCTACCGTCCCTGTCCTATTGTTTCTTTTATTTTTTATTTTTCTTATATGTATCCATGTTTTCATAACTGTTAGGGATAACATTGTTTACCCTAACTTGTTTAGGTAAAATAATAAATATGTTATCATGGTTTGTTAGTTAAAGTGTCTGCAACTTTAACTGTAGGACTGTAATTAAGGGAGTGGTTGTGAAAAGCACCATAAAAGAAGCAAGGAACGTCAGCTTGCTCTCTCTGGCTTTGATGATCCCTAATTACTGCATGAACTCAAGACTGCGTTACTCGAACGGGAGAGAGACAAAGGACTGATTTGTAAGTGAACTGACATAGGATATTCTACACAGACGTTGCTAACTGAATATCCTTGAATGGACTGATTAAATGATACATGACTAATGGACTGTTATTTTGACTATGCTATAAACTCTAAATGGAATAAACTATATTTTGATAGCACAAGCGTATCTGTTATTTTTACTGTATGTTAAAAAACATATCTCACTCATTTATCTGTGTGCCTATCTGATTAACGCTGCACATTCTGTTTAGCTTGTCTCCTTAACCCTGGTTGGGGAACCCAGGCTTAACACTGGTTATGGGCCCAGACATAACACTGGTTATGGGCCCAGAGGCTGCAAAGTCAGTTTAACTAGGATAAAACAGATTTATGTAAAAAGTGAGAGTTTGTGTTGTTATACATTACAGTAAACAGACAGCTGTGTTTTATTAATTATAGTTTTATATCCATATATAAAAAAACGTGGCACAAGTCAATTTACAAAGTTTGTCCCTTATATCCAAGCTGGATGGAACAAACTATGTATCATGGTCTATGAAATGTAGTCTACTTCTACGAAGAGAAGGTCTGTGGAACATAATTGAAAACCCACCAAACGTAGAGGAATGGGATCCAGAGGATGATGAAGATAGACTAAAAATAGAAGAATTTATGCATAAAAATGAACAAGCTATTTGCATAATAGGATTAACATTAACTGACCAGCAACTTGTTCATATCCATGGAGAGCAAACGGCTGTTGGGTGTTGGCAGAAGCTGAAGAGGATTTATGTTCGAGATAACGTTGGTGCTCACATAAATCTAACAAGGAAGCTTTTCAAGACGCATCTCCAGAAGAATGGTGATATGCTGAGTCATTTGAAAACTATGCAAAGCATTTTTCAAGAACTGCATGAGAAAGAGCTTGTTTTCTCTGAACTACACCAAGTCTACATAATTCTATCTTCACTAGATGAAAGTTATGACAACTATGTCACTTCCCTTGAAATATTGCCTAAGGAAAGTCTAACTTTAACTGATATAACTGGCAGATTGATTGAAGAGGCAAGAAGAAGACTTGAAAGAGATGAGTTAAGGAGGCAGCAACCTCAAAAAGAAGATAATGAATCTCCCACTGCATACGCAATTAAAAAGTGTTTTAATTGTGGAGGAAGAGGACATTTGGCAAGATTTTGTAAAAAAGCAAAGTGCCAGAATGCTGGCCAGAATACTAAAAGTCATCAAAAGATAAATAAAAATTTAGAGTTAGCCATGTATACTAACGGAGCTGTAAAAAATAATTTATGGGTGGTTGATAGTGGAGCATCCCACTGTATAACAAATGATAACAAAAATTTTATTAAAATGTCCAAGAGTACACAGCAGATATCGTTAGCCAATGGCTGGAAACTGAAAGCTAAAGGTCAAGGTATAGCATATTGTTCTTTCATAAAAGAGAATGTAAAAATGTTATATGTACCACAACTTAAGTTTAATTTAATTTCAGTTAGAATTTTGGTTAAACTAGGATATGTAGTTACATTTAAGGGAGATAACTGCATAATTGAGAAAGAAAATAAGAAAATTACTGCATCTTTAAGAGGTGAATTATATGTGTTAAATGATAATGGTTTAAAGGTGGCTAACACGGTTTATGATAATAAAAAACCTCATGATGAATGTATTCACTTGTTACACTGAAGGCTAGGGCATTTAAATTTTAAAATGCTTAAGAAAACTGTTGAATTATCTAAGGGAATAAGTTTAAAACCTTGTAATAAGTATTTGCAATGTTCTATTTGCAATCAAAGCAAAAGCAAGGTCAAACCGGCTAATAGAGTTGATGGATTTACTACCAAAGAGCCTTTAGAAGTAGTATTTGCAGATTTAATAGGTCCAAAAAAATCAAGTGTAGGAGGAGCTCGATACACACTAAGTAAAATGGACCACTATTCTAGATATGGGTTTTGCTATTTAATGAAGAGCAAAACTGAAACGTATCAAAATCTCTTTAATTGGATAAAATTTGCTGAAAGGAAAACTAAAAAGAAACTAGTAACAGATAATGGTGCGGAATTTACAAATAATAAATTCCAGAACAGACTAAGAATGTTAGGTATTCAACATAAAAAGTCTGCACCATATAGGCCACAACATAATGCCTTTATAGAGAGACGAGGCCAAACATTACAATCAATGACACGTACTATGATGTCTGATTCAGGATTACCTGAAAATTTATGGGGAGAAGCAATATATTGTGAAAGAATTAAACAATATAGGATTTAAATCTGGTTTAGCAGATCCATGTGTGCTTAAAAGAGAAAATAATGGAACGGTGTCATTATTGTTATTATTTACAGATGATATTGCTTTGATAACTAAGACTAATAATGAAGCTAATGAGATTATATCATTATTAGCCAAAAAGATAAAATTAAAGCATTTAGGTGAAATTAAAAAGTATCTAGGATTGACAATTAACAAAACAAAAAATGGATTTAAGATATCTCAAGAAGATAAAATTTGCCAATTAATTAAAACGTACAAAATGGAACTTTGTAAACTGGCAAAGACTCCAATGAGTCAGGAAGTTTGCCAAACTGATGATCAAAGTCCCAAATTTGATAAGTCCATATATCAATCTTTGATTGGTAGCTTATCATATATAAGCAATTGGTCAAGGCCAGATATAGCTTATAGTGTTAATCAGCTGGCACGTTTTAATTCAGATCCACATCAATGTCATTGGCAATCGTTAGAAATAATTTTAAGATATCTTAAAGAAACAATGAACCATGCATTGTATATAGAACCAAAGGGTGATTTGAGTCTTAGTGCCTATGCAGATGCAAGTTTTGCAACTGATATAAACACTAGAAAATCAACATCTGGGATGGCTATATTATTTGGTAAAACACTAATAGGGTGGAGGTCAATCAGACAACAGCATATCAGCTTGTCCACGATGGAAGTGGAATTTTCATGTTTGTCATTACTATGCACTGACTTAATTTTGTACAAACAGTTATTATTAGACATGGGTATAACTGTTAAAGATTCCATTATTGTGTACGAGGACAATCAAGCAGCCATAAAGTTAGCTACTAGTATTGCTGTAAAAACTAGATCAAAGCATACTGATTTAAGATACTTAAATGTTAGAGAATCTGTAAAGAATGGGCTAATTAAATTGGAATACTGCATGACAGGAGAAAACATTGCAGACCAATTTACAAAAGCTCAAGGAGTAATTAAGTTTAAAGAGAGTTGTAACAAATATGATTTAAAGATGTAAATAGTTATATTATTATATTTACCTAAAAGGGGAGAATGTTAGGGATAACATTGTTTACCCTAACTGGTTTAGGTAAAATAATAAATATGTTATCATGGTTTGTTAGTTAAAGTGTCTGCAACTTTAACTGTAGGACTGTAATTAAGGGAGTGGTTGTGAAAAGCACCATAAAAGAAGCAAGGAATATCAGCTTGCTCTCTCTGGCTTTGATGATCCCTAATTACTGCATGGACTCAAGACTGCGTTACTCGAACGGGAGAGAGAGACAAAGGACTGATTTGTAAGTGAACTGATATAGGATATTCTACATGGACTTTGCTAACTGAATATCCTTGAATCGACTGACTAAATGATACATGACTAATGGACTGTTATTTTGACTATGCTATAAACTCTAAATGGAATAAACTATCTTTTGATAGCACAAGCGTATCTGTTATTTTTACTGTATGTTAACAAACATACAAACATATCTCACTCATTTATCTGTGTGCCTATCTGACTAACGCTACACATTCTGTTTAGCTTGTCTCCTTAACCCTGGTTGGGGAACCCAGGCTTAACAATAACTATGTTTTTACTTATACCGATTATCTTGTAAGCAATTGACAAAAATAAATAAATAAATAAATAAAATAAATGACGTTGGCATAAGAAAGGTTGCATTGTAAGAGAAAATGGTCTGTATCCAGGAAATTACTGGTATTTTTCATAACATCTTCTAGCAACATGGGAAATCCACCTAGTCAGAAAAATTATTATTTTCCTGAGAATCTTCTTAAAAATGTCTACCTTGGGATGCACTTTTCTGTGAAGAGATCTCCCCAGAATCTTTTGTAGCATGACCTATAGGGAATTTTGGTAGTGAGCTATTGATTTCTTTTTTTTCCTTCTCGTATCAAGAATTTAATGTACAAGGCTAGGTTGATATACCACATTTAGCCAGGATGTGGCCTGTTGGGGGAGGGTTAAGATGTTGGGTGACAGGCCATTCACTGTGGCCTGTGGTAATTCATGGTCAGCTTCATGTGCAAACCCAGACACCTGTAATTCATTCAACAAACTATGGCCAAGCAAACAAGTCTATCCAAGTTTCTATTACATTCCTTTAGCTAAATCAGAATTTTATCTTTGAATTGAAAGTAGAGGAAAAAATTTAGTTCATCTGTCATTTTGAAAAAGGATTTAGGGAGAGTTTTCCTATTTTGTCGTATTGTTTTTACTGTATAGTCCAGTTTATTCTCTACAATTCCATTAAAGTCCCCCATCATAAGTATGTTAACATAGTCCAGTTCAATTATTTTCATATGTAATTTTTTATAAAATTTTTCTTGTTTATCATTTGGGGCATAAATTGCAACCAAGAGTGTTTTTATATTATTATCCACAATTTCAACTATTAATACTCTTTCATCTTCATCCGTATAAATCAATTTAGCTGGAATGGTTTCTTTAACATACAAAACCACTCCTCTTTTCTTACAATGAGTTAGAGAAGTAAATATTTTCCCTAACTTTGGTCGTATCAATAATTGTTCATGTTGTTTTTTAATGTGTACTTCTTGTAAGCAAATTATATCGAATTTCAGCTTCTCTAATTTATAAAAAGTTTTCCTTCTTTTGATAGCTGAATTCAGTCCATTTATATTCATAGAAATCAATTTCCCCCCCCCATAATTATGCTTTATATTTAGGTCGAACAGCTCTCGTGGATCTTATTTCATGTTCTTTGATCTCCATTTGTCCACCTATTGCGCCTTCTTCTTTTTCCATTTCCATTTGATCCTCTTCAAATTCAGTTAAAATCTTTTCTTTTTCTGTCTCCATTTCTCTTCTTTCGAAAAATTCCTTGTAAAACATTTCTGCTTTCGCAATTGAATCAATTCTGTATCTCTGTTCTTGCCATGTAAACATTAATTCTTCTGGAATCAGCCATCAAAAGTTCACCTCTTTTTTCAATAGCATTTTAGTCAAAAATCAATACTCTCTTCTAATCTCTCTCACTTTTCTAGGTACTTGTTTTAAGACCAAAATCTCTTTGCCTTTATATTTCAACCCCTCCTCTCTTACCACTTGTAATATTTGGTTTTTAAAAGTTTTTTTAGTGAATCTAACATGGACCTCTCTTGGTAATTGGTTCCTCATCGCATATCTTGTGAAGACTCGATATATCTCATCTACTCCATCCATCATCTTTTCCTCTGTTATTTCCAAGACTCCAGCCAGAATTTCAATCATTATTGCTGCCAAGTTTTGTCCTTTTTCTTCCTCGATATTTTGGAATCTAAGATAAAATTCTGACCTGTCCATCTCCCACTTCAACATCCCACTTTTTTCTTGTTCGACCATTGTTAATCTGTTATCGATATTCCCAATTGTATCATCTCTTTGCTTGTCTTTCTCTTCTATTTTTTGGATTCTCTCATCATGTTTCACCATCATTTGTTGAAAATTTTCAAGTTTCTCATCCATCTTTCCAATTTTTTGATCAATACTCTCCATTCTTTGTTCCATACTCATTTTAAGATCTTGTATTCCTTGCATAACCATTGTTAAGTCCACTTGCGCTTTGTCTTGCTTCACCATTGTTGAGAGTCGTCCTCCAGATGACAGGGAGACAGGAGCAGAAGTTGAGATGCCCGAAGGTAAAATTTTCTTACTCATTTCAATAACTCAGGGTCTTCCTGGTCTTTTAATCCAATTAGTGAGGTAGCCAATTATAATCCAGTTTAAAAAAAGGAAAACACCACAAAAAATGAAAAACAAAACCAGTAGTAAGTAAAAAGCCCAAAATTAAAAGGAAAGAAAAAATTCTTCAGGTTCTTCAAGACCTTAATCCAATTGTAAAATACGCAAATATAATTCAAAAGTAAAAATTCAAAAATGAAGAGAAAAAAAATCAAAAAATAATAAGCAAAGAAAAAGGAAAAGAAAAAGAAAAAAAAGAAAAAGAGAGTTTTTCAAATTCTTCCCACCTTAATCCAATTGAAAAACCACAGAAAATGAAAAAAAACCATAAAAATAAGTCAAAAATAGAAATCAAAAGGCAAACATCCCCATGAAAAAAAGAAAAAAGGCAAAAAAAAGGAATATTCTGAGGCTTTCCCCTTTAAAAATAAAAAATAAAAATGAGATATAATAAAAAATAAATATATCAATATTACAAAATAGTGTGGGGTTAGAGGGGAGGGATGAAACAATTAATAAGGAGTTAAAAAAAAAAAAAAAGGACACACACTGCCTTTTATTTATCCAAGGCTCTTATTTGACTTCTCCACAAATTTCAAAGCCAAGCTTCAAATATTCATTTGATAATAGAAGTTCCAAAGAGCACCTGTATAAACATCCTCCAGTACTCTTCCCTCTATCTTATCATTTCCAGTAGCCTTGAGAAAAGTTTTTCAAACAAAAGTTTTTCAACTTCAAACAGAATATTTTCAAGCCTCTAGTTGGCAGTGTTACAAAGTTTCTTCAATCCACTCCCCCTTCTTCCCCCCTGAAAAAAGCCTAAAAAGAGAAAAAAAAAGTATGTATGTATATTTATGTATATTAAAAAAAATATTAAAGGGGGCCTCTATTTTAAAAAATATAAACAGTCAGAAAGGCAAAGAGAAAGCAAGTAAATATAAAAATATAAAAGAAAAAAAACCAGTCTGATTAACTAGATCGCAATAGAAATTCAGTAAAGAAAAAAAAAAAGTAAAAATAAAAAGCCAAGCCTCACTTTGACATTACTAAGAAAAAAAACGCTGCTAAATCAAATTCTGTCAATAAGTTTACAGATTTCTTCTCATATTAGAGTGTTCTTAAGTCCCAAGCTAAAAAAAAGAATCCTCACCAGCCGATACACTTCTTTCTATCCCGTTCTTCCGGAGCTGTCTCAGCTTCAGCAGCCTAATGGCTGCCTCTCCGCCGTTGGCAAAAGGGCTTCTTCTGGATTGACCAGGGACTTGTGATGTCCCTGGAATCTACAGAACGTGCCCTTTACTGTCACCGTCACTACGAAACAGTTTAGGTCTGTTGGGACCGACCAGGGGCAAAGATATCAGCTGTGATCTCGGAGCCCCGTGGTCCAGAATAGATATGATTTGGACATCAACAGAATTATTATCTAATATTCAAGAAATAAATATTGAAACAAGTACATGGGCAGACCATAATCCAATGACAATTAAATGGAAAGGACAAAAAAGAAGATCTAGATGGACATTAAACAATACTATTCTAAAGGAAAAAGATTTTACACAATGGATGGAAAAAGAATTGGCCTTCTTCTTCAGTGAAAATAAAAAAGAAGATACTTCAATACAGAATGTTTGGGATACAATGAAGGCATATGCAAGAGGATTAATAATTGACTATATAAAGAAAAAGAACATTGGGAAGAGGCAAATGATTAAAGCTCTGGAAGATGACCATAAAAAACTGGAAAAAGAATTACAGAAGATGCCACAGAAAAAAGATATCAAACTTAAAATGGACATAATTAAACATAAAATGGATCAAGCAGAGAAAGAAGAACTGGCACAAAAAATTAGAAGTGCTAAACAGAACTATTTTGAAGATGCAAATAGGCCAGGTAGATGGTTAGCATATAAGTTGAGAAAAGAGAAAGAATCAAGGAAAATATCACAGTTAATAGATGATCATGGTCAAATTTGTTATTGTAATAAGGAGAAAAAGGCAATCATTCGAGATTTTTATGGACAACTATACAAACAAGAGGATCTTGATGAGGGAAAAATTAAACAGTATTTACAAAATGCTAACCTACCTAAGATACCTGATGAAACTCGGAAAATGTTAGAAAGTGCTATAACAATGATGGAATTAACCGAAGCACTCAACAGACAGAACAATGGAAAAGCACCAGGACCAGATGGCTTTCCAGCAGAATTTTATAAAACATTACAAGAATCGTTGAGCATCCCACTGTTAGAAGTCATGAATGAAGTTATGATAAATAAGAAAATACCTGAAACATGGTCAGAAGCTTATATTACACTTATTCCAAAAGAAGGGGTTGACCCATTACAAATTAAGAACTATAGACCTATTTCCTTATTGAATGCAGATTATAAAATCTTTGCTTCAATCTTGGCAGAAAGGCTTAAAAAATACTTAAATAACTTTATTCACTCTGATCAGAATGGATTTTTACCAAAGAGACAGATTAAAGACAATATGAGGGTAATCCTGAGCACATTGGAATTTTATGACGCGCACCCGGAAAAACAAATGGCTTTGATATTCTTAGATGCCCAAAAGGCATTTGATAATGTGAACTGGAGATTTATGTTATTATTATTGGAACAGATGGGCTTTGCTAGAAAATTTATCCAAGCAATAGAAGCCGTATATTATAAGCAAACAGCAAAAGTAATGATAGATGGAGAATTCACAGATTCCATCAATATTAAAAAAGGTACAAGACAAAGATGCCCATTATCTCCTTTGTTATTTGTATTGACCTTGGAAGTCTTAAATAGAAATATTAGAGAAGATATAAATATAAAAGGAATGAAAGTCAAAAAGGAGGAATTCAAATTGCAAGCCTTTGCGGATGACTTGGTCTTTATTTTGGAAGACCCTTTAGAGACAGCTTTAAAACTATTGGAAAAGATAGAGACGTATGGTGAGATGGCTGGTTTAAAAATAAATAAAGACAAAACAAAGATTCTGACAAAGAACATGTTATTAAGACAAAGAGAAGAGCTGGTAGATTTGTTGAAAATTCAAGTTATGAACAAAGTTAAATATTTGGGGATATATTTGACGCCAAGATGTACTACACTGAAAGAGAATAATTATATTAAGCTTAAACAGCAGATAGCATCTACCTGAAAAAATGGGAAAACCTACAATTGTCATTGATAGGTAGAATTTCAACAATCAAGATGAATATTTTACCCAGAATTTTATATTTGTTCCAAACAATACCAATTAGGTTAAGTAAGGATTACTTTGAAGAATTAAATAAAATTGTGTTGAAGTATATATGGCAAGACAAGAAAGCGAGAATAAAATTAAAACTTTTACAGGATGCTAGAATTAGAGGAGGATTTGGCCTTCCTAATTGGGAGTTGTATTATCAAGCTGCAAACTTAATGTGGCTTAAAGAATGGATAATGTTAAGAAAGACTAGATTGTTGACATTAGAAGGTCATGATTTATTATTAGGTTGGCATGCTTTTTTATGGTATAAGGGAACTAAATCACAGGGTTATTTTAGAAGGCATTATATACGGGAATCGTTATGGTTGAATTGGGAGAAAATTAAGAAACAATGTTATTTGAAAATTCCAGTTTGGTTATCAACTATTGAAGCTTTTTCGTATCCTATAACTTATAAGAAGGAACAAACAGTTAGATATGGGGAAATATTGGATGAAAAGGGTGAAGTTAAAACGATGCAAAATTTAGAAGAACAAGGTATAAAGATGAATTGGTTTTCATATGCGCAAATACATGGAAGGTATCTTAAAGACTCTAAAATAGAAGGATTTTATGTTTGACTGATTTAGATAGGATTTTGACAGGTACTGATGAAAAAGTGATTAAAAAACTATATAGTTATTTGTTGGAAATTAAATTAGAGGAAGAACAAGTTAAAGAAACAATGATTGCTTGGGGGAAGAATTTTGGATATGGAATTGACTTAGAGAAATGGCAAAAATTGTGGTCACAAAATTATAAAATGACAATGTCAACAGCATATAAAGAAAATTTGTATAAGATGTTTTACAGGTGGCACTTTCCCCTGACAAGAATAGCAAGAATGTTTAAGAATAAATCTGAAAAGTGCTGGAAATGTCATCAGATACCTGGCTCATATTACCATGTGTGGTGGACTTGTGAGGAAGCCAGGAAATATTGGACTAGAATTCGCATATGGCTGGAAAAAATGACAAAGAAATACATAGATTTGAAACCAGAGATTTTTTTATTGGGAATCGTACCTGATATATATAATAAAAATTTAAAGTATTTGATTGTAAATGTATTAACAGCAGCTAGAATTGTATTTGCTAAACATTGGAAGAGTGAGAAAATACCATTAGAGGAAGAAATTATTAAGAAAATATTGGAATGTGCTGAAATGAGTAGATTGACATTTGAAATTAGAGAACAAGAAGATAAACAATTTTATGAAGTTTGGGATCTTTTTTATCAATGGTTAGATAATACAATATGATAATAAAATATTTAGAAACTTAGGAAATAATGAATATATAATTTTTCTCGGTTTTGATAATTTTTAAGAATATTTTATTAAGATAGATTTGGTATGATTCTATGATTTGTTATAAAATAATTTAACTTAATTATAGTTATCTCACTTAAGCAGGATTTAGTAAAATTAAAGTCAAATGATTGTTTAATAATGATATTGGGATATTTTATTCATGATTGATAATGTGAGTTATTATGTAATATAATTATTTTGATGACTGAAATGGATGCACAAAAGGGAGTGGCAAACTAACCGATGCACTGTAAATTTATGAAGAATGATCTTTTTATGTTATGTTTTATGTCTTATATGTTTTTTGTCTGTCATTAAAATCAATAAAACTTTTACCAAAAAAAAAGAAAAGAAAAAGAAAGTAGAGGAAAAAAGAGCACAGGATGCCATTATTTTTATTCTAATGAAACATTTACAGTGCCCTTGGAAAACATATTCTCATTAAATTAGATCAAGGGAAAATTGGTGTCAGGCTATGAAATGCAACTGAGTTTCCTTAACCTAAGCAGCAATTAGCTCCAGCTGGGCTGTGAATGAGGTTTTGGTCATCCAGTCTGACTGCTTATTAGGCTTTGAGGGAGCCAATTTCATAAGAAAACTGCCTTTTTGAACATGAGTGAGATGCACGTATCTTATAGGTGGGCAGATGGGGTAAATCCAATCCATTTTATTGACTGCTTTTCATCATACACTTTGACCCCCTTTTAAAAAAAAAAAAAAGCTCAGGTTAATTTAAAGATCTATAGAAAAAAATGGTTGATAGGGAAGTAACTTCTTTTTTTTTTTTAAACAAATTTTATTAATTTTACAAAAAACACACAAAACACAAAACATAAACATGACTAAAAGATCTTTTCTGAAGGCTGTCTGATCCCGGGTTGAAACTCTTCACACAGACACAAAATCATACTCACTTTATATATCCTTCCATATCTTATTATCATTTTCTTTTTTTTCTTTTTTTATAAACCAATTTTATCAATTTTTTAAAAACAATGCACAAAGAATCAAGGCATAACAGCTTATAAATTCTTTTCTAAGAAAAAATAATAAAAGAAGAAAACCAATAGAACATAGTCATCCAAATTATTTCTTGTTAATTAAAATTCTATTGCCTTTTATCAATATACAAAACCCAACAAAACCTTTATATATCCTTCCATATCTTATTACCATTTTCAATAACATTCTTTGTCTGTTCTATTTCCAACTCTCCATTCATCTTTTTTCTTTTACTATACTTCTCCTATACACCAATTGGAGTAACGTCTTTAACTCATTATCCTAACTTAAAAGTACTTCATATAATAATTTTTCTTGGGATTCTGTTAAATAGGTTCTAAAATTACACAATGAATTTTATACTCTAAATACACATATAAAAAACACAATCTTATGTACCCTCCAGAATCCCTCTTTTATCCTAAATTAAATTCACCCATTGTCTCTGAATAAACTTTTTTTCTTTAGATCTTGCTTCCCACCATTGAGGCTTCTCCTTCCCCCTTTCTCTCTTGCTTATTCTTCTCCTTGCCCTTTTTACCCCTTTGTCTCTCCTCCTCCCTTTTCTTACTCCCTTTTCTTTGCTTTCTAACCTTGCCTCCACCTTTCCGCTCATTTTTCTCATTTTTGGTTGTTTTTTCAATTCTTAAAATCCCCTTTTTCTTATCCTTTTTCTCCTCCTCTCCGGAAAAAACCCATTGTTCATCAAAGATGGCTTCTTCTTCCTCTTCTTCTTTGTCCCAGTCCTTCTGCTGCGTAGTCAACTTTTCATAAGTACATAACGTCATTTCTAAAAATTGAAACAAAGTGCCCAAAGTATCTTCCTTTTTATATTTTTGATATTCAGTCTTTAGTTCATCCACAAGCGATGCCATCATGAAAAGAGAAACTTTTCCCAAAACAACCACCCAAGTATTTTTAATCAAAAGTAATTCAAAAAAAAAATTCCAAAAATTCCAAAAATTAATACTTTTCTTCCTTCTTCTCTTTCTCTTTCTGGGGTTAATGTTTAATCAAAGAGGTCCAATTACCATATACCTTTCTTTGGGATTCTAGGCAATCTCCTCCTTTTTCAGCTTCTGCTCCAATTTTTTTTTCCTCTCCCTTCCCACTTGCAACATCAATTTTAAATAATCAAAAATCCATACCTCTAATAAGGGTTTTCCAATTTCTTAAGTTTTTCAATGTCCAGGAACCCTTTTGTCTTTTAGCTTCAACTTTCAGAATAATTCACCTTCAATATCCCAACATATTTCATATCTGCTGATTCCATGGGGTGGGAGAGTGAAGAAAAAAAAAAAGTTCCCTTTAACAGCTTCTCCGCCGCTTTCAATCTTGTTAGGGATACAATGTAATTGCAATTCAAACAGCTCAGTTCCAACAGATTTGAAAGATGTTACTTGACCCGGCTCAGACAGCACTTTCACTCTTCTTGCTTCCTCCAGCACAATCTTACCCGGTTGCTGGCTTCTTCGTGGTGGCCATTGCTGACCGCCGCTCCACCGCCTTGGGAAAAAGGGGTTTTTCAGGACGAGGAGGGGGTCTGCAACACCCCCAACCCCCTGTCCGGCTCCCCTCTCTCTTCGGCTGTCCCTACAGGGCAGCCATATCCCCCTGACCCATCTGGATCGGGGGTACCTCGGTGGCTAGCACAGCAGGAATCGCGAGCAGTCGCGAATTCCTGCTGCCCCGAAGCCACGCGAAACCGGAAGCCGATAGGGAAGTAACTTCTTGTAAACATGAATGACAAAGATTTTTTGGGTAATTAAGAACATGCCACACATTCACAGTAATGTAGGTATCTCCACAAAGCCTCCTGATTCTATATAGCAGATTAAAAAAAAAACAGACAGATAATCAGAGTTGGAAGGGATCTTGTAGGTCATCTAGTCCAAACCCCCACCCAAAGCGGGAGACCCTACACCATTTCTGACAAATGGCAGTCCAATCTCTTCTTGAAAGTCTCAAGTGAGCTTTTCCTTCAAGGCCAAAAAGGGAGATTGCATGAGACTGGGGAAATCCTTGTTGAAGGAAAGACAAGATGCAACATCAACCATTCTGTAATTGAACTATTAGAGCGGGTGTTTTCTTTTTCTGAACTATATAAAAAATATACACCTTGTAGTCACAGCTGTGCAGACCAGTGGTGGGATTCATTTTTTTTTTTTTACTACCGGTTCTGGGGACGTGACTTGGTGGGCGTGGCAGGGGAAGGATACTGTACAATCGCCATTCCCTCCCCACCCCACTAATCTGCTTTCCAGCTCCATTCTCACACTATCTAGCTGTGGGCTATGCTGTCTCTTTATCTGCATTCTTTAGGTAGCATTTCTTGGTCCCTTCTTCTAAGATCTTTCCCACCTACATCACATATATGTCACTTAAAATGTGGTATATGTGAGAGCAACCTCTTTCCATCATAGTTAATGAAAGTAATAAATAGATGTTAATATCTACATAAAATTTGGGAAGTGGTCATTCATTGATTCTAGGTCAGGTAGCACCAATATGTGGATAATGCCCAATTGTATATTTATACCCTGGGTCTTGCTCTCTACTGGAGATACAGTATATATTTGCATGCCTGAAAGCTATAAAGGATTGCATAGATTGTATTAAAGTGAAACTGAAAGATGAAGTGGTTATTAATCTATAAATCATCTGGGTCTCAGTGGGCTGTCACACTGGCTCTGATAGACTCATGCTACCCTTAAAAGAATAATTTGAATTCATGAGTCCTATAGGAATAACAGTGGAGTTGGTGGCCAGGAGACTTTTGCCAGGCCTGGATTGGTTTATAAGTTCTGTCCCTTTATAAAACATGGGGCCCTGGCAGGGGTGGGATTTAAAATTTTTAACAACCGGTTCTGTGGGCGTGGCTTAGGTGGTGGGTGTGGCTTGATGGTCATGTGACTGGGTGGGCGTGGCTTGGTGGTCATGTTATTGGCTGGGAGTGCCAACTCAATATCACTCACATCGAGGTACGCATCTCCTTGCCTGGCCTCTCATGACTGTGGGGATGCTGCAACAGTCGTAAGTGTGAAAAATGGTCATAAGTCACTTTTTTCAGTGCCACTGTAACTTTGAATGGTCACTCCACACAAGCAAAGTACCAGCAAAGAGAGGGGGAAAAAAAACTCCAGAGAAGTTCCTGAGACAGGAAGTCTAGTCCTGCCAAGAACATAATAAAGGTTAACGGAGAGGCAGTTTCTGTAAGCAACACCAGAATGTTTCCTTCTTGCCTTTCTTACAGGATTAGGCCAGTAATTTCTTCTAACAACCAGCTCTCCAAACTGCTTAGAATGTTAACAACCTATTCTAGTGAGTAGGTGCGAATTGGTAGAATCCCATCCCTGGGCCCTGGTGACTGTCATCCATGCCTTCACTACTTCACAGTTGGATTACCAACATTCTCTACATTAAGGTTGCCCTTAGAGGCTACTGACAACCTGCAGCTGATTCCTGGTAGAACGGCCTGAATACTAGTTGTTAAGAGCGGCTGAGTAGCATTATGCCTATATTGAGAGCTCCATATCAGGGAGCCCCATCCCCTGGTCTAAGCAAGCAGTGGGTGAGCATGCAAAGCTCCATTTGGACATGCACAGAATTAGGTTGCATGTGCAAAACTCCCCCCTTACTGCAGCCTTCTGCCATCATGGTAAGATGCTCTGGGATTTTAGAATTCAGACGGAGAAGCATCTGTCACATGACACTCCAAACTTAGCAATTGTCAATAAGGAAGACAAAACAATCTGGATAGTGGACATGGAAGTACCAGAAGACAAGAAAATAGAAGAGAAATGCCTGGAAAAATGAAACAACTGTGGCAAAATAAACCGAAAGTAATAGGCACCTTGAGTGTAATCAAAAAACATTTGGAACACTTTAACATTAGCTGTATATTCCATCCTGCCTGATAGGATAAGTGAAAACAATCTCTCTACCATTCTCGTTATGGTGATAATATCAGAGAAAAGCTTGGTCTCTGTTTTGACAGTGAAGAGTGGAGTCTATAGTAACTTATTAGGATCCTAAGAGTAAAAGATTCTGCAGAGATTGAAAGTATTTGCATTTATATGGAGTTTACTCACATAAATGAGTAAAGTACTGAACATGGGTCGGAGTAAATGGAGACAGCCTCTGAATAGTGAATTTTCAGCTCTTTATTTGCATAGTGACTTCTCAAAACAATAACAGTGAATTCTGCCTTATATAGGCAACCCTTGTGAGAATTGTCCAATAACTAGCTATGAACACTAGTTTTTTTAACCAATAAGAATTCTCTGTTAAGGGCCAATCGGATTCCTCAGAACTAACCAATCTGATCTGGCTGCCTAACAGCCAATCAGAAGTGCAGGGCCAGAACCCTGCACTTTACCTCAAGCTCATACTTTATTAACTATGGTACATAAACAACATCCCTTCCCCCTGGCTTCTTAATTATGGTGTAGTTATATAGTCCCTTAGATAGGACGGTTGTCTTTTAACTCTTTCGGATTTTCATTGGATTGGTTGGTTGCAATCCTGTTGAGGTAGATTTTTGTTTGGCAGTGGTTCTGCTTCTTGCTCAGCTGCAATTTCTTGTGGTGCAAACGTTTCTCCTTCCTGCTCCATTTCCTGAGTATCACTTAGTTCGTCGCTCCCCTCGAGCAGATTCCCTGGAACGTCATCTTCTTCCGTACCTCCCCCCCCTTGGTTTGGTCATGGGGGAGTTGTTGACTGGCCGTTGTGAGTCATGACCGTAATTGGTCGATATGCCGTTTCCACAGTCTATTGTCACAGCTTTTCACGACGTAGGATTTAGGGCTGGTCACTCGTACTACTGTCGCCTCTATCCATAATGGGTCACCCAATAAGTTCCGTGCGTAAACGAGGACTCCTACCTGGAAGGTGCGACAGTGGCCGCTGGATCCTATTGGCTTTTCCGGTTCGTAAGCAGGGTGCAACCGGTCGAGGTGGGAGCGGAGTCTTCGTCCCATCAGTAGTTCGGCGGGAGTTCTGCCGGTGACGCTATGTGGAGTTATGTGTTGCAAAAAGAGAATTTAGTTGACCTTGTCATTGATATTGTCATAGTCCATTTTTTGCAAAGTCTTTTTAACAAATTGGACCATGCGTTCAGCTCAGCCATTGGTCGCAGGGTGCGCAGGCGAGGTGATCACATGGCGGATGCCGTGGTCAGCGAGGTACTGCTCAAACATTAATGCCATAAACTGTGGCCCGTAATTGGACACCAGGACATCTGGCAATCCGTGGGTTGCAAAGAGTCTGTTTAGAATCTTGATCACCGCCTCGGAGGTCATAGCCGTCATACAATGAATTTCTAACCAATTGGAGTATGCGTCGACTGTCAGCAGGAAGGTATAACCATTGGTTGGCCCCGCAAAATCCAGGTGGATTCTGGACCAGGGTCCACGTGGCGTCTCCCATTCAGTAGGTATGGCTTTTGGTGGGGCATTGCTGACTTGTTGACAATTGGAACATGCTTTAACCCACTGCTCGATTTGCCGGTCCATGCCCGGCCACCATGCGTAGCTTCATGCAAGCGCCTTCATTCACACGATGCCGGGGTGGCCTTCGTGCAGAATTCGCAGCAGCTTCTTCCGGAGTCGTTCTGGGACAACGACTCTATCGCCCCAGATGATACAGCCAGGGTGGCCCTCGTGCAGCATTCGTAACAGCGTCTTCCGGAGTCGTTCTGGGACAACGACTCTATTGCCCCAGATGATACAGCCTTTTTGGGAAAAAAGTTCAGTCTGTCGAGATTTGAATGGTGCGAAGTAATCTGGTATTTGGTCAAATGGCCATCCACGTTCTACCCAGCCAAGGACTCGAGCTAGGGTGTGGTCTCATTTGGTTTCTCTCGCGATGTCTCGGGCGGTCATAGGCGGTGAGTTGAGTGTTTCGATCTGCAACGTGGTTGCCGTTGGTGCCGGATTGTCGAGAGTCTCTGGAAGTGGTGCTCGGCTTAATGCGTCGGCATAGGGAATGGCTTTCCCTGGGCGATATTGCAGGCGATAATTATAAGCAGCTAGGAATTCTGACCATCAGGTCATTCTAGGGGATAATATGTAGGGGGTTGGCTTGTCCCCGGCTATTATCCCTAGCAACGGTTTGTGGTCAGTTATAATGGTAAATGTCCTTCCATACACATATTCATGAAATTTTTATACAGCTGAAATGATTGCGAGGGCTTCTTTATCAATTTGTCCATAGTTCCGCTCTGCTTGTGAAAGAGTCTTCGAAAAGTATGCAACAGGGGCTTCATTCCCATTAGGCAGTACATGGCTCAAAATGGCGCCCACCCCGAAAGGCGATGCATCACAGGTTATAACTAACTGCAAAGTCTCGTTATACTGCATAAGTACAGAGTCAGATGTGAGCAGTTTTTTAACATTCCGGAACACTTGCTCTTCCCGATAACCCCATACCCACAATGCTTTCTTATCTAATAATCAGTGTAACGGTTCAGCGACAGTTGCCTTATGCGGTAAAAATACATTATAGAAATTAATGAGGCCTAAGAACGCCTGCAGATCGGCCTTGTTGCGTGGTCTGGGAGCGTTTTTGATCGCTTTTAATTTACTCTTGGTTGGATGAATGCCCTTGCTATCAATCCAGTACTCTAGAAACTCAACATTGTCAGTATACAATTGACATTTCTTTTTTTTCGCCTTTAGTCCGGCCTCTTGAAATTTTTTTAGGACGCATTTCAAACGGCCCTGTAAGATTTTTTTGGTAGGGGCTGCAATTAATACGCCATCAAAATAAGGGACCACGCCCTTGATTCCTTGTAATAACCTTTCCATAAGGCTCTGGAAGATCCCCGGGGCTACACTAACTCCGAATTGCAATCGGGTACATTTAAAGGCCCCCCTATGCTTTACAATTGTTTGGGCTTGAGCCGTTTTTTCATCCACTGGTAATTGTTGATAAGCTTGAGCTAAATCCAATTTAGTGAAAACCTTCCCGCCCCCCAAGGAATGGAGGAGGTGCTGCACCACCGGAACTGGATACGCATTCTGCTGTAGGGCGTGGTTCAAAGTGGCCCGGTAGTCCCCACAAATTCGGATTGACCCGTCTGGCTTAATGGGTGTTACAATAGGGGTTTCCCATGGAGAGTGATCGATAGGCTTCAACACCCCTTGAGCAATTAGCTTGTCGAGTTGTTCGTTGATTTTTGCTTTAAGAGCGAACGGAACTCGACGGGGCTTCAAGCGAATGGGGGCTACTTTTGGATCTAGACTGAATGAGATCGGGGTCCCCTTATACTCGCCTAAGATGTCCGCGAAGACGTCACTGAACTCAGAGATAAGGTCTTCCTCCCACTCACAACCACCGACTCGGTTCACGCCGGCCACTTCAATGCCAAGTGGCGCGAACCATTGGAGGCCTAGTAGGCTAGGCCTATCTCTATTGATGACCGTTAGAGATAAGTACGCTATGTGCTTCTTGAAGGAGACTCGGACTCGGCAGGACCCGACAACGGGGATTCGATTCCCTTGGTAGTCCTTGAGAATGAGGCGTTGAAATTGGAGATCTTGGCATAGAATTGTGGGGATGAGTTGCTTGAGTGTCTTCCAGGACACCATCGAGAGGGATGATCCCGAGTCGACCTCCATGTGGCAAGGCTGATTCTCGATGGCTACCGTGACTCGGATTTTCTTAGTGTCTAAAGCCGAGGCGTGACCGATAGTGATAGCATGGTGAGCCTCTTCTCTCTGTAAAGCTCGATTTCTGTAGGAGTGGTTTACTGGCTCTCGCCTTACAGGACGGTTTCCTGTTGATTGGCAATAGTTAGCCCCTTTTGAGGCCTGGCTGAGTCCTGGTAAGCTGCGGCAGACCCGGCCGATGTGGTCTCGTTTCCCGCACTCATGGCAGAGTGCGTTGCGGAATTTGCATTCGGACTTGGCATGGTTTGCTCCACAGCCAGCGCAAGGACGTAAGGGCTTCGGTCGAGGGTCCCGGTCGGACCGCAGTCGATGGACCCCTACTTCGTCGCTGTCTGACGACGAAGAGAGGTCCTCGTGGTGCGTTGTTAACAGCTGCCCTTCTGTGCTAGGTGAGATTTTGCTGGCCGGTGGTGGTACCAGAGTGCGGCTTCGTCGTAGTTGTGCAGCCGACTTTTTGGTCGCCTCCGCAGCCGTGGCTTCGGCGATGGCATCAGCAAGGCTGATGTCGCCTTTTGCCATCAGCTTGCTTTGCACGCCTAGTGCATCTAATCCCAGAACTATTTGATCTCTCAGTGCCTCTTCTAAATCAGCGAACCCGCCCCCTAAATTTCAGAGGTCCGCCATGAAATCGGCCACGCTCTCCCCTTTTCGTTGGTTTCTCTGATAAAACTCGTGGCGTCTCACGAGTGTAGGCATGGTTGGCACGTAATGGTCTCTCAGGATGGGTTCGAGGTTGTCCCAGCTCATGGCCTTCACTTCTCGAGGTTTGGTGAGTGCTTTAGCCATCTTAAATACGGCTGGGCCATAATGCGTCAGGAACAGCGCCCTTTTCTTTGCTGGTGTGGCGTCCTTCAAGTTATTCGTTTCAAGAAACATTTGGAAGTGATCCATGTAGGATTCCCAATCCTGTTGGTTTGGATCGAATGGAGAGGTTGGTACGATGCCGCCGGACATGGTTCCGTTGTTGGTGTCGTCTATCACGTGCTCGGTATTGCTTCCTGGCTTCTTCGGTTCAGACGTCTCCACATCCCATCCTCGTCGCAGGTGTTAAATACTGAACATGGGTCGGAGTAAATGGAGACAGCCTCTGAATAGTGAACTTTCAGCTCTTTATTTGCATTGTGACTTCTCAAAACAACAACAGTGAACTCTGCCTTATATAGGCAACCCTTGTGAGAATTGTCCAATAACGAGCTATGAACGCTAGCTCTTTTAACCAATAAGAATTCTCTGTTAAGGGCCAATTGGATTCCTCAGAACTAACCAATCTGATCTGGCCGCCTAACAGCTAATCAGAAGTGCAGGGCCAGAACCCTGCACTTTACCTCAAGCTCATACTTTATTAACTATGGTACATACACAACACAGACAATCATGCTTTAAGTGTGCAGATGAATTTTTTTCTTTACATTACTATCTCAGTTTATGACAGAAGAAAGAGCGGTTCAATGCTGGTCATATAGTGAGTTGTGTTTTTATAACTCTTGATTAGGATTATATACAGTATTATTATTCCATATCTTTTTAGATTATCTTTGTGCTCCTTGTATTTCCATATCCTCTGAAGAATTATGCAACAGAATTTTGTTCCTAGTTATCTCTTTTTTAAAAAGGTTGCACCTGTGCTATTATATTGCCCATCAACTTCAGGTCTGTTTATAATTTTAATATGGATAAGCTTATTTTCCCCTATTTTAAATCTGGAAGGTTCCTTTATTTCTTAGCTATGAATTTTCCTGAGAAACTAGTATTTTGTTCCATCTTCTCCTCCAAGGGGTTTCTTCATAAATGCAGTATCAAAAAAGAAGCTTTCAAAAGTAGAATGCCCATCTATCTAATTTCCAAATAAATCAGTTTTGTTTGAATTCATTGCACGTTCTTAATGATTTCTTATCACAACAGACATCTGGGTATCTTTCACAACCTCAGCAACTTTAAGCTGTGTGGATGCTGGCTGAAGCATTCTGGGAATTGAAGCCTTAAAATTTGCCGAGATTGAGAAACACCATTCTAAAGCATGGGGAAAAAAATAACAAATGCAATACTGTAATGACCTGGGGCGTGGCACAAAGGCAACACAGTCAAATAAGCAAGAAGAGTCCCTTTAGTACCTCCAACTTTGCCCCCAATGTCCAGGTTACCTTCGGCTGGAGAAAGAACTCACCTAAAACAGTCTTTAAGTGGAGAAAATTCAGTCCAAAAACATACAAACTGTATGTAAAAATTCACACAAACCACGCTGCAGTAAATTAACTTGACAGAGCAGGAGAAGGAATTGCAACTCCAAAGCCCAGCAAAACACACACAGATGGGAAGATGAAAGGAACCCAGATAAGCCTCGATGATACCAGATAATTCACGATTTGCTCCCAACAACTTTGCTGTGTGCAGCTTCCCTTTTTAAACACTGTGTTTCCAGCTGCAGCTAATGAAGGGAATCAGGGCCCTTTCCTTTCCCATAAGCCACACAACTCACGTTGCTCCCTTCTCTGTTCCTCCCTGCATGCCCTAGAATGGAGAGGGCCTGGGTCTTCCTCTGAATTCCCTCTCCCTTGTTCTACCTCTTCCCTACTCTGACCAGCCGGCCTTTGCCCTTCCCAGTTTCTTCCACAGCCAATGGAGCCACACTCCCACTCCCTGTCAGCTGCTCAGCCTCCCCCTCTGAATCAGATTCTGACAGGGGCATGATTAATACTGTTACCTGTGCAGATTGTTTTGTTGTCTTCCTTCTGGTGGGTCTCTTTGCAGGATTAAAACGAGTCTGGTTCTTTCTAACAATTCACAAAACTCTTATTTTCTGTGATGTATTACCTTGATGATAAATAACAGTTAATATTGTATTCCGGCACCAAAATTAACCCACATATTACTGAGATTTTGCTAAATCTCAGGCAAAGATTACAATTGGCTCCACATACACCAAGCAGGTTTACTTCTGCTTTCTGGCAATTGTACAAAGAATTAAAATATACACTTATACAGTTCTGGGCAAAGGTTTTAGGCAGTTGTGCAAAAATGCTGTAAATTAAGAATACTTTCAGAAATAGAACTGTTAATAGTTTATTTTTATCAATAAACAAAATGGAAAGTAAATGAACATACCACAATCCTGATGGATTCAAATGCAAGGCTGAAAATGGTAAAATTACATCGACTAAACTCCCTCCATCACCCTCCTGAATAAACACAAAATGAAATGGCTTTTTGCCTTATAGTCATTATAGTTATTTCCATAATTTGCCCATGAATTGGCAGATGAACAGAAGAGAAATCCAAATCAAATCAATGTTTGGTGTCACCACCCTTTGCCTTCAAAACTTTTGTGCAGTACTGTATATTATAAGACCGGTTCAGAAATTGCATTTAACACTTATAGCAATTGTTCTCAAATTGTGCTTTAATAATATGTAGGGCCCATGGATTTTGGCTTTTTACACAGGATAAATATTCTACGATACATACAAACTCATCTCCAAATCTTTAACATGATAGTTCCTGATATGGCAGATCTATTATTCTCCCTGATCAGTATGGCTGTCTGAATATGAGACCAGTAATGCATTTCAAAGTTGTGCGTGTATCTATTGCAGGGGTGTCAAACTGGATTTCATTGAGAGTTGCATCAGGGTTGTGTTTGACCTTGAGGGGACCAAGGTAGGTGTGGTAGATTGACATTGCTCATGTTTGGGGCGCCTGTGGTGTCCTGAGCACTTTGCCCAGTGGTGGGATTCAAACAATTTTACTACCAGTTCTGTGGGCATGGCTTGGTGGGTGTGTCAGGGGAAGGATACTGTAAAATCTCCATTCCCTTCCCACCCCTGGGGGAAGGTTACTACAAAATCCCTATTCTCTCCCCCCCCCCACTAACCTGCTATCCAGCTCCATTCTCCTATGCAAGGCAACAAAAGAAGACCCAGCCAAAAGAAGATCAGCTGGGACTCGGGAAACAGAGAATAAATGGGGGCGGGGCCAATCAGAGGTGGTATTCGGAACTACTCAAAATTTCTGCTACTGGTTCTCCAAACTACTCAACATTTCTGCTACCAGTTCTCCAGAATTGGTCAGAACCGGCTGAATACCACCTCTGGCTCTGCCAGCAAAAACGGGCTCCTGAACTCTGTTTCTGGTTATGATGGCCTCCTGCAACCCTCTGCCAATCAAAATGGCGTGCGGCCCTCTTGAGCTCTGTTTTCACTGGCAGAGGCATCACGGGCTGGTCCTTCATCATTTGCAGGGCAGCACCAAGGGCCAGATCTAAGCACCCCATCGGCCGAAGCTTTGAATTTGTCACCCCTGATCTATTGCCCGTGTAATGGCATGTTTCAATATATATGAAGAAAATGACAAACCATTAGAAATCCACCTCAATATTATGAAACAAGGTTCTGGGTGCATTAAAATGTACAAATTTTAATAAGCTGTGCAACAAAAGTATTTGTAAATGGTGGAAAACATAAAAATAACCTTGTTGGAGGAATACATGCAGGATTCAAAGGGAATTGTGTCAATATGCTCATGTTACAACAATTTGTTAGCATTAACGTATATCATTCTTTTTTCTACAATTTTTCTACAGTGACAAATATTGTCAACAAATTAAAAAGATGCCGCTGATAGGTTTTTGGCTACAACACACAGTGAATTCCCAGTGCTCAGTACAAAATAGCGTCCACTATAATGGGCAGCAAAAAGTGCCCATCTGTTAGATATTATTTTAGCATCAGCTTCTACTTCATAAAACAGGCCCTTTCCATGTTTCCTCTAACAACGTAGAATGAATTCCATTCTATTCACGCCCTTTGGGCATCAGCATGATTTGGAAACCTAATAAAGTAAGTCATCAAAGAACAACTCATGTGTCCAGAATTTGTATTAGTGTACTACAGGGAACTGAAGTGGTACTATCCTTTAAGTCTACATCTTTTAAATCTTCATTTATTGCCACAAAATCAATGACTTTTTTTTTAGTGGATAGTTTCACTAAATAAGAAATATTATATTGAAACAATCATATCCTACCCTTTGTTTTCCCAGGGAACATCCATATTGTTCACCATAAAGATTATTTGATATTTATTGCTTTTCTGTCCCCAAGGAATTCATAGTATCGTTCAGGTTTGTTAACAGCGTGAATAGGCCCGTGTTGTAAGTTGCTGAGATGAGTTTGTTACTGGATGTGGTTTTGGACGTTGATTCTCGCAGTTGAGCTTGACACACAATCAACTGCACAATTGTTTTCCTGCCAATTTCTGGAAGAAATTACTTGTCAAATGAAAAAGAGAGCTCCCCATGACATTCAGGATTGCAAATATTGTACTTCTACTTGTCTTACCAGAACTGGGGTGACAAAAATAACTTTTTGTTCTGGAAATTATTCAATAGGCTGCTTTCTACAATTACTGTTCCCTTCAGAGCATCTTCTTATTGTGTAGATTATGTAGATAGTAAAGGCTCTGGGTTCTATCTTTAGTTGTGAGTCTCTGTCCTTCATTTTATTTTATTCGCTTTACCTCTGTCTGTAGATTTTTTTTTTATTCCTCTTATACCCATGGAGGGAGGGGAGATTTTTTTTTTAAAAAAAAATAGGAATCTGCTAGAAGCCACAGTGATGTCACAGGTCTCCTAATGTAATTGCTCAAGTGATCTGAATTGTGTAATTCACCAAAATTGCAAACCAATAAGGTTTCCTTGCATCTATCCACTATTACTGAAACTATATAACCAACCTGACATGCCACAGTGCATTTAATCTGGAAACTATTCTAAACCCACCCCTTTGCTTTGTCCACAGCTAGAGAAAATTGCAAATGATTTCAGGTGCTTACTAGTGCTGATTGAATAAGCGTGAAATAAAAATTGGACAACTGCAATCTTGGTGAGCAACTAATATTTGCTAAGGAAGGAACAACATAAAAGAGAATGTGCTAAAATGTGCATTCCATCCAAAATAGAGATAAAGAAAGAAAGAAAGAAAGAAAGAAAGAAAGAAAGAAAGAAAGAAAGAAAGAAAGAAAGAAAGAAAGAAGGAAGGAAGGAAGGAAGGAAGGAAGGAAGGAAGGAAGGAAGGAAGGAAGGAAGGAAGGAAGGAAGAAAATATGCTGTGTTGCTCAGACTGCAAAGTAGCTTACCTGCCAGCAATAGTTTATAAGTGACACTGTGTTGTTTAAAAGATTATATGCATGGGTGGGAAATCCTGATGTTGTTGTAGTTTATATAAAAGTGGATGTCTGTAAAAATGTAGGGTCAGAAAGATTCAATATGAAGTAAACATTCAGGAAACTGAAAAAGGACTGCAGAAAACATTCAAAAGTTGTTTTTTTTTAAAAAAATGGTATGTTTGTTTGCTGCCTTGAGCAAAGTGGAATAAAATTATTCAGTCATTGATACATGTGCATATTGATAGACAAATTCCATTTTATATTATTCTGAAATCATTTCACGTTACTGAAGCATAAATAATGGATTGTCCTCAGTAATGCATTTTGTAAACCTGCATAAAATGCATGTCTGACCAACTTTATATCCACTTAGCTGGCAGCAAGTCTGATCAACTTGGTAAGACTCATTTTTGAAAAGACATTGCAATCAAAACAATTTGGCGTTCTGATAAAATGTATTCATTTTTTTATTTTTATTTATTTCACAATGTCTGTGAGTGGTTCATAGAGGATTAAAAACTATGAAATATAAACAATGACACAAAACTCATAGCACACACTCAGGTCTAAAACATTTCATTTTTAATTCATACCAAAACAACGTTACGGCAATATGATCAATCCTAATGTGTAGACTTGATGAAGGTAAGAAAGCAGAATCAAGTGAAAAGTAAGTTGTTGCTGTATTTAAGAAATGTTCCACTGCAGTGCTTCATACTGTCAAACCCGAAACTGACATATGAGTAGATGTTTTAGTTAGGCTTAGTATATATTCTTTTTCTTACTTTTTCTGTGGCAGCCATGAGGAGAAGGGTTTCAGGCATGCCACATTCCTAAGGGGGGAGGAGTAGAGATAGAGAGAGTTGTTTAGGCTAGGTGGTTCTTCTTCCATGGGAAAATGAGCTATCCATGCTTAGGCCCCTTGAGGTGGAGATTTATGACATCAAGCAATGTTGAATTACTTCATTGGAGAATGTGACTTTTGGGGGTTTAATATTGTGGGGTAATTCTGGGTTGTGTCAGATCTTTGTGTCTTTGCCAATTTGATGCTTTCCTAAATAAAATAAAGTGTCTTGGAAGATGGACTGTGTTATTTTCTTTTTAAATGGATTTCATCACACATACTATAATATTTCCTAGGACACATACACATAGACTGTATAGATCAGGGCTGTCAAACTCCTGGCCCATGGGTTGGATGTGTCATGAGCTGGTCACTCCCATGCCCAGATTAGCAAAAGAGAAAAACATCCCGATACGTCACGTGATGCCGCCGTGACGATGTGAGTTTGACACCCCTGGTATAGATGCTTAGGGACCATGTATAATAAAACTTTTTTTTTGTTGGTCTAAACCAGGGGAATCCAAACCCTGCAGGCTACATCTGTCTTTCCAGATTAAGAGCAACTGCATTCTTTTTGCTGATGATGTAAAGCTATTCAACACTATAGACAATACTGCTACCCTTCAAAAAGACCTCAACTATGTGTCAGAATGGTCAAACAAATGGCAATTTCAAATCTCAGCAAATAAATGCTCTGTCTTACATATTGCCAAAAAAATCAGAAAATAAAATACAAGCTGAATAGTCAAGACCTTGTTGATGATACAAACTTTGTCAAGGACCTTGGAGTACTCATCTCAAATGATCTAAGTGCTAGAGCCTACTGTAACTACATAGCCAAAAAGCATTAACCTGATCCTGCATAGCTTTTTCTCTGGCAATATCACTCTACTAACTAGAGCATATAAAACATTTGCTAGACCAATACTTGAATATAACTCATCAGTCTGGACCCCGCATTACATATCTGATATTAATACAATTGAGAAAGTCCATAAATATTTTACGAGAAGAGTCCTCCACTCCTTTACTCGTAGCATAATACCTTATGCCACCAGACTTGAAATTTTAGACCTAGACAACCTAGAACTACGCTGCCTTTGGTTTGATCTAAGTATAGTACATAAAATTATATATTGCAATGTCCTACCTGTAAATGAATATTTCAGCTTCAACCAAAACAATACAAGAGCACACAATAGATACAAACTCAAGGTTAATCGCACCAAACTTGATTGCAGGAAATACGACTTCAACAACAGAGTGGTCAATGTCTGAAATACTCTACCTGACTCTATGATTTCTTCCCCAAACCCCGAAAACTTTAACCTTAGACTGTCTACTATTGACCTCACCCTTTTTCCTAAGAGGCATGCATAAGCACACCAATCTCTGTCCTATTGTTTCTTTTTTTCTTATTTGTATCCATTTCATGTATTCATAACCATGTTTATACTTATACCTGTTATTTAACAATCGCTTGACAAAATAAATAAATAAAATAAAATAAATCTGGCTCTCCAGAAGGTTCCTTCTGGGTTGCTGGCTCATCTCATGTGCTATGCTCCAATCCTTTCCAAATAGCACAGCTGTTTGGAAAGGAAGGTAGGATTTCTCCAATGGGTGGGTGTATGAGCTTGCTAGATGGTTGCTTCCTTTGCTGGGGGTGTATGTTGGTCCAAGGGGGTCCCTTGGATTGTTCCCCCTTCTCTGCACAAAGAAAGCCCTGTCTGAACTGGCTCAGGGCCAGCTGGACATGGAATAGGAAGCCGGCTGGAGGGTTGACTGCTATGCTGAAAAACAAATCAATTTCAATTGGAGATCATTGATTATTGATTTGCAGTCAAATCCAATTCTATAACAATTTGCCCCTGAGCAGTTTCTGAACTTGAAATTTTGGACTTTGGAATATTTGGACTTGACATATTTCATGTTTCAAAATGTTTGTTCACACAAGTATGTTGTGCCTAAAACTGATGCCAATCCATAAGCAAATCAAGTCATCTATCAAGCAAAATTATGTGATGAGCATTTGAAGTCTATTCTGAACATTGGCTCCCGAAGCTTGAAACCCCAGTTTAGTGATATAGTTTGTAATGAAAAAATTAGCTTCATCTTTCCTATTAGCATCATCACTTGAGACTTTCAAGAAGAGATTGGACTGCCATTTGTCAGAAATGGTGTAGGGTCTCCTGCTTAGGCGGGGGGTTGGACTAGATGACCTACAAGGTCCCTTCCAACTCTGATTTTCTATATCTGTAATCCTGTATTGTACTTCATGCTGATTAAAACCTGCAATTGCCAGGATCACTTTGCTTTGTTTTACTGGAGATCTTTTTGGGTTTATTATTGTGTTTATTATTTGTATTCTGCATCACAACATTGGGCATATTCTCATTTAATGTAAATTGGTAAAGTTTAAGTTAAAAAAGTATTGAAAAAAAAAAAGAATAGCTTTCTTTTCTCACCCACAGTTATTAATTTATTATTTCTTCAGTGTGTTTGCCAATGCTCAACATTTTCTTATATCATTTGTCCTTACAAGCACAGCATTGCTTCTTCACAAGTTGTAGTTGTTATATTTCTTTTTTTGCTCTTGTGGTGAATCCTATCACATGGAGCAAAATGAAACATATTCATTAAATTAAATTTTATTCATTCATTTATAAAATGGACTCCCCCACCCCGGTCTTCAAAATGTCAAATGTGACTCTCAGACTGAAAATTTTGGAGATCCCTGGTCTAAACCAAGATGATGATGAGAAATGATGATGATGATAAATGAGAAATACGGTAGGAATAAAATTATTTTTAATATAAAAGGAGTTTTCCCACCACTAATCCCTGGGGAATAATTCAGCCTTTAAAAGAAGGATCAGTGACCCATGTTGGAGAACTTTCAGCTGGATGCTGTAGTTTGATTTATAATCTTCCACCTGGATCTTGTCTACAAAATAAGAAAGCTATTTTCTACTTGACCAACCTGACAACTGGAAAATGTTGCTCTTTGAAGATCTGGATATTGTACAAAGTTGCACAGTAGAGGTTCAGTCCTTAAACAATCCTCTCTGACATGCATTATATACAAGGAAAGGTAATGTATGCTAAATCTGCTGAAAAACTTTTATGAGAAAAAAGTATATTTCTGTTTAGTCAGAATATAACTGCTGTAACTGTTAGATCGGAGGCAGATCGGTTCGACAGAGACGCGAGACCATTTCGTGAGTTCAGTTCTTTATTAGGTATAGGTAAAGGTCTGGGGATGCGAGCCGCGGCAGCCCTTCATATAGGGCTGGCTCGCAGCTCGGCAGCCAATGACAGCACTTTGAATTTTCTGCAATCGGCACAGCCAATCGCAGTAGATTCCTAGTGCTCCAATCACGGCTGACCTGTTGACCAATCAGGTCTCCACTGGTCCGGACCAATCAGGTGCGAGGGTTTCTGAGTATGCTAATACTGTACACCCCTTTCCTCTTGGTTTCGTCCTGCGGTGCGTAGTGATGTAGTCGCGTAGGTAGGCGAGGCTTTTTCCCTGCCTCCTTGACCTGTGCGGTTCAGTTCTGGTGTGGTCGTTGACCGGTTCGGATGCCTCCTCTGTCACTCCGGTTCCTTGGGATGGAACCGCCTGGAACGTTGAGCTGGGCCTTTCTTGGTAGCTCCCTCCCGGTTCTCCTGGGCTGGTTGAGCTGCCGCTTCTGCTCCCGTTGGGCTTTTCCTGGCCAGGTGAGCTGGTTTGGCTGCTCCTTCCAGGTGAAGACCCCGGGGTTTCGTGCTCCATTGGTCCTGCGTCTACGGGTGAGTAGCGTTGGTTTATTTGTTTATTTACTCTCGGTGGGGGGGGTGTTCTGTTTGCGTTAGTTGGTTTTCTTCGGTTTCTTCTCTATCACTTATTGGTTCCCATCCCCCTCTAGTTTCTTGTTCGGGTGTTTGGCTGTTTGTGGTGGCTATCCTTGACCTAAGTTGGTTTATGTGCCGTTTCCAGTTTTTCCCATTGCTAGTTTCCAATCGGTATGATAGGGACCCGGTTATCTGGGTGATTATTGCTGGCACCCAGAGTGGTTCTCCTGTGAGATTTTTGGCATATACTGGGTCCCCTATGTTGAATGTTCTGTGTTTGCTGGAGGAACCTGGGAGTTTGTCTGGGTTATATGTTGGGTGCATTCTGTCTAGTGTAGAGCGTAGTTTCCGGCCCATCATTAGTTCCACCGGGCTTTTATTTGTGGTTCCGCTAGGTGTAATGTGTTGAATGAGGAGCATTTTATTGATTTTTTCCTGTATATTGGCTATTTCTATTTTCTGGATAGCTTTCTTGGTGTATTGGACCATGCGTTCCGCCCGCCTGTTCGCTGCCGGTTTGCCGGTGCAGTTAATGCATGGCGTATCCCTTGAACTGGGACCTGTTGTCTGACACTATTACATCTGGCAGGCCGTGCATAGCGAAGAGTTTGCTCAGTTTCCTTATCACCGCTTCCATCGTGGTTGACTTCATAGTGCTTACCTCCAGCCAGTTGGAGTAAGCATCTACTGTGATAAGGTACATGTGTCTCTTCGCTGGCCCCGCAAAATCTATATGAATTCTGGACCATGGACCTCTTGGTTTTTCCCATTCTTGGGTTGGGGAGGCGGGTGGATTGGCCCTGGACTCTTGGCATTGTTTACATTTGTCAACCCAGGCTTCGATCTGTTTATCCATTCCTGGCCACCATGCGTAGCTTCTGGCCAGGCTTTTCATCTTAACCATCCCTGGGTGCCCCTCATGCAACATTCCCAATACCTTATCCTGTAATTTTTCAGGAATTACTACTCTATCCCCCCAAAGTATGCAGCCCTTTTCGATAAAGAGTTCGGTTTGTCTGTTCCGGAAGGGTCTGAATAGTTCATCTATGTCCCCTTCCGGCCACCCTTTTCTCACCCAGCTCAAGACTCGCGCCAGCCGTTTGTCTTTATTTGTTTCTCTGGCAATGTCTGGCGTGGTCACGAGTGGGTTGGATATTGTCTCTATTTGGAGTACCTCTGTTGTGGGTGCTGGGTCGTCTTCCCAGTCCGGTAAGGGTGACTGTCTTAGGGCGTCTGCATGGGTAATGTCCTTGCTGGGCCGGTATATTAGCTGGTAATTGTATGCTGCTAGGAATTCGGACCACCTCGTCATTCTTGGCGATAGAATGTTCGGTGTGGCCCTGTCCCCTGCCAGGATTCCTAGCAGCGGCTTGTGATCCGTGATGATTGTAAAAGTTTTACCGTAAAGGTATTCGTGGAATTTCTTGATGCCGGCGATGACTGCTAGGGCCTCTTTGTCAAGCTGGCTGTAGTTCCGCTCTGGCTTTGAAAGTGTCCTTGATGAGAAAGCGATGGGTGCTTCCCTCCCATCTGGTAGCTGGTGGCTGAGGATGGCACCGATTCCAAATGGTGACGCGTCGCAAGTTACCATCAATGGCAGAGTCTCGCTGTACTGGATTAGTACCGCGTCGGATGTTAGCAGGTTCTTTGTGTTGTTGAAAGTGCTCTCCTCCCATGCTCCCCAGGTCCAGGTGGCTGTTTTATCTAACAGCCTATGTAGCGGTTCCGCCACGGTTGCCTTTTGAGGTAGGAAGACATTGTAAAAGTTTAACAGTCCCAAGAAAGCCTGTAATTCCGTTTTGTTTTTGGGTCGTGGTGCTTCCCTTATGGCTCTCAGTTTCTTTTATGTGGGGTGAATCCCTTGTTTGTCTAGGAGGTACCCCAGAAATTCGACCCTTTCGGCCCGTAGCTGGCACTTCCCTTTCTTGACTTTAAGTCCCGAGTCTCTGAACTTCTGCAGTACCTCCCTCAACCTGGCTTTTAGTTGTTTCTCATTTTTCGCAGCCACCAAGACATCATCAAAGTAGGGCACCACCCCTTCTATTCCCTGGAGGAGTTTTTCCATAAGGCTTTGGAAGACCCCAGGTGCCACACTGACTCCAAACTGGAGCCGGTTGCAGCGGAAAGCCCCTCGGTGCATTACGATGGTTTGGGCTTCTGTTGTTGTGGTGTCGACCAGCAGTTGCTGGTAGGCTTGCGCCAGGTCGAGCTTTGCGAAGATCCGGCCTCCCCCCAGTGAGTGCAGAAGATGCTGGACTACTGGGGCGGGATATGCGCTTTGTTGGAGCGCATGGTTTGGGGTGGCCTTGTAGTCACCATAAATTCTCACTGACCCATCTGGCTTGATGGGGGTGACAATTGTGGTCTCCCACCGGGTATGATCGATCGGTTCCAGCACCCCTTGCGCGATGAGCTTATCAAGTTGCTCATCAATCTTGGGCTTGAGTTCAAATGGCACTCGCCTGGGCTTAAGGCGGATTGGCGCAATGCTTGGGTCTATGTTAAATGCAATAAGGGACCCCTGGTACTTGCCTAAATGGTTGTCGAAAACTTCCTGGAAGTCCCTCATGAGCGCTGCTTCCCAGTCTGCCTCTGCGATGTGGTGTATGCCTGTTACTTCGATGCCCAGGGGTGCGAACCACTGTAGTCCCAACAGGCTCGGCTGATCTCGATCGACGATCGTCAGGGGTAGCACTTCTGTGTGGCCCTTGAAGGTGACTTTAAAATGGCCTCTACCGACTACAGGGATTTGGTTTCCCTGATAGTCTTTGAGGGTTAGTGTTTGGTCTTCCAGTTCTTGGCGGCGAATGGTGGGGACCAGGTGCTTGAGTGTGTGCCAGGAGACCATTGAGAGGAAAGACCCTGAGTCCACCTCCATGTCGCATTGCTGGTCTTCTATCCCGACCGTCACGTATATCTTTCTGGCGTCGCTGGTGGAGGAATGACTGATGACGACAGTCTGGTGCATTTCCTCTCTCTGTCTCGTCTCCTGGAGTCACCTGTTCTGACCTTCCTGGCTCTAGCAGTTCTCTGTCTGTCAATCTTGGGTCCTGGTGGGGGTGCTGTCTCTCTGTCGGGGACTGGCATCTCGTCACCGTGGGCTGTAGTGCTTCTTATTCCGGCACACTTTGGCGATGTGCCCCCGTTTCTCGCAATGCCTGCAAATGGCTTTGAGAAAATGACAGTCCGCTCGGGGGTGATCGCCGCCGCAGCCGGCACACTGGAACCTTGACTTACGACCTTGTGGTTCCCGCTGCTCCCGTGCTGATTGGAGACAGTGGATATCCTCCTCCTCATCTTCGGTTTCTAAGAAGGAGTCGATGTCGCCATGGTGTGTGGTTGTGTGGTCTGTCGCAGGCCTCCTCTCAGGGGTCGATGTTGCCTCTCCGGTCACTGCTCATGCATGATGCTTGATTGTTGCATCCGAGCCACTGATTTCTTGGGCGCTTCCGCTGCAGCGGCTTCGGTGAGGGCATCGGCGAGGGAGATGTCTCCCTTTACCATGATGCGGCCCTGGAGGACGGGGTCTTGGAGTCCCAGAGCGACGCGGTCTCGCAGGGCCTCGTCCAGGTCGGTGAACTTGCACAGACCCCCCAGGTCCCGTAGTGCCGCTATGAAGTTGGCCAGCCTTTCACCCTCGCGTTGATCCCGCCTGTAGAAGTCGTGCCGCTGGATGAGGATGGGCACGATGGGGGCATAGTGGCTCCGCAGCAGGGGCTCGAGATCATCCCACTCCATCATTTTGACGTCCATTGGTTTGGCCAAGGCTTTGGCCATTTTGAAGACTGCGGGCCCGCAGTGCGTGAGGAACACGGCTCGTTTCTTGTGGCCGTTGGCGTCCTTGAGGTTGCTACTCTTGAGGAACATTTGGAACCTATCAGTATAGGATTCCCAGTTCTCAGTAGCAGGGTTGAAGGGAGTGGGTGGTGAGTTGATTCCGGCCATGTTGCTGGTTGCTGCGTGCCGCTTCGCCACGTGCTGGATGGTCTCTTTGTCTCACGATCCCACCTTCGTCGCCAGTGTTAGATCGGAGGCGGATTGGTTCAACAGAGACGCGAGACCATTCTGTGAGTTCAGCTCTTTATTAGGTATAGGTAAAGGTCTGGGGATGCGAGCCGCAACAGCCCTTCATATAGGGCTGGCTCACAGCTCGGCAGCCAATGACAGCACTTTGAATTTCCTGCGATCGGCACAGCCAATTGCGGTAGATTTCTAGTGGTCCAATCACGGCTGACCTGTTGACCAATCAGGTCTCCACTGGTCCGGACCAATCGAGTGTGAGGGTTTCTGAGTATGCTAATACTGTACAGTAACCTTATGATTTTCCTTTATTTTCAGCGAAGGAGTTCATAATGGTTCTGCATTCTTATATCTTTATCTCATCCCTATTATATGGAAGATCACAGGCCTGTTTGTCTGTTTTTTTGAGAAGTGTAGCAATGGATATTGACAATTCCCACCTTGCATTTGCTTTTTTATATAATAGAGAGGTACAAGCTGCAAGGAAACGAGCTGGGAATCCTGCAGAGTTTGTGATACATTATGATTAGGCTATAATTAAGAATTAATAAATGAATCTATTTTTCAATCTATGTTAGTCCAATTTCCATAAAGGAAATTGTGTGGATTAAGACATTCCTTATTGTTTATTGTATCAATATACAATTGAAGAAAAATATTCTCATGTGCATTTTGGCATCTATTATTTTAACAGGGCAGATCTATTCCTAATGCTTTCTAGTTCCTGGATAAGCTCTTAGCAAAGGGGGGAAATTAATGTTGATCCTGAAAAAAATGTTAAAAAAACAGCAGAGAGAAAAAAAATCCTGTTCTCTATCTAGCTGGATCCACTTGGTAGATTTCTTGAGAGTGCAACTGTTGGTAGAATAGCCCTGTTATATGAAGTTAAATTTGCTACATTTTCTTGCAGAACATATAATCAAATTTACTTGTTTCACCTAAAAATAGTATTTGACTCAAAAATGGTGGAAAGGACTGTCAGAATGTAATCGAAGAAATAACGCATAGAGTTCTTTGTGGAAGCTTTAAAAAGTTTATCAATCATTGATAGGATTGGGTAGCAAATGGTGATTATTTTGTGGAGAAATAAATATAGGTAACAAAGGAACTTATTTATTAAAATATCTCTATTTAAAAGGATGGAGGAGGCTGCATTATTTTTGTTCAATCTTTGTATATCTTTCCATCACTCTGAAGTTTTCCTGGTTAACCACATGTCCCAACTTTGAAAAGGTTTAGTGGAAGGAATGGTCTTATTTTGTACTTTTTTGGCATTTAACTTGAAGTGTTGAAAGTCAGAGTTGGTGCTGGAGAAACGATTCTACCATTACTATTTTCCTATGCTATCCCACAGGTGCTTTATTTTTTTTTTTTCCTAAGAAGCAATTGGGCTTTCTGGTTTTTCTGTGAAGATGTTTTGCTTCTCATCCAAGAAGCCTCTTCCTAGCTGGGATTGTGACACAAGACAGTTCTATTCAGATATGACCACATGATCATGTGTTTCTGAAGCAGAAATATCTTTGTAAAATGGCAGGTAAGAAAAACCTAAGCGTGTAATGCTTAAATGTCAAAAACAATACTTGGAAGAAGTGCACCTGGAAGCCAATTAGTAGTCCCTGCTATTTCCTCCATTTTGTGGGGCGAAAGAGGCTGTAGGTATTTGTCAGCAATTGCCATTTCTATGTAATCTTAAAAGTTGCTTCACATAGAGTACATTAGAATATTATCAAGAAAGATACTTAGACTTTGGGGTGCCTGTTCCCCCTCTTAGCCAAAGCCAGTGGTGGGATTCAATTTTTTTTTACCACCTGTTCCATGGGCATTGCTTGGTGGGCATGGCATGGGAAGGATACTGCAAAATCTCAATTCCCTCCCCACTCCTGGTGGAAGGTTACTGCAAAATCCCCATTCCCTCCACACCTCACTAATCTGCTTTCCAGCTCCGTTCTCCTGTGCACGGCAACCAAAGAAGCAGATCAGCTGGGACTCAGGAAGCAGAGAATAGTTGGGGTGAAGCCAGTCAGAGGTGGGATTTGCCGGTTCTCGAACTACTCAAAATTTCCACTACTGGTTCTCCAGAACTGGTCAGAACCTGCTGAATACCACCTCTGGCTGAAGCAGGAAATAGAGTGAGAATGGCTGTGGTGAAGGTGACTCCAGGGAGCATAATGATGGCAGAAGCTCATTTAGAGTTGCTTACAAGTGCCCATAGCTATTGCCACAAGCCTGTGCTGTGAAGGGGTTGAAGGATAAATAGAGATTGCAGGTGGCTTCAGATGGGCTGATGCAAACACCTCCCAAATTCTAACTGCACATTGTCTGGAGATGCGCACCTTGTGTGCTGATTGGTTCTGAGGCAGTAGAAGACAAGGCACATTGAAACAGGAAATGTTAAATTTCACTGACATGTAAAAGGAACATCTATGCAACCATGCCCCAATGACAGATGCATCCATTCCCTTCATGAGCAGTGCTGGAGAAGTCTTCTCAAACGTTGAAGGTTGCTGGCCCAGTAGGTCTCCAAGCTACACTGAGGTCCTACCCTAGCACTAGGTTTTCAATTTGAATCTTCTGGAATTTTTTGGGAGTCCTTTTGGAGATTAAATTATGGCATCTTATATTTTGCCTGTGTGTATGTATGTGTGTGTGTGTGCGTATTTAATCTTTCATGGGCAAATTATGGACATGACTATAAGATAAAAGGGAATTTAGTTTTGTCCTTATTCTGAGGTGGCATGGAGAGAGTTAGTAGTTATAATTTTAGCCTTGCTTTTGAATCCCTCGTTATGGTGGCATATGCTGTGGGATATAGAAAGGACATGACCCCATGAATGTGTATGTCTGAAGGAGAGATATCTCCATAATGGACAACAAAAATGAGTTAAGGTCTAGAGAGACCTAAAAGAGGGCAAAGACCATAATTTTGAACAGATGGTATGTGGAGACCCACTGGCCTCTTGAAAGCTAGGAAGTGTGGAAAAAAATGGCAGGCCATAATTAGCAGGAGATTGTTAAAAAAATATCTCTTATATCTCAGAACAACTACTGACAAAAGAACAATACCTAGGCTCTGAGCCTAACTATGAATATAATAATAAAACAATTCCTATGACAAAGCCCACATTGTAGAGTACAGATTTTGATTTTTTTTCCTGAAATTATTGTGTTTGATTCAGGTCTACAGCATGTGCAGTACTGAACTCGTAAATGTGTAACAGTAATTAAAATGCCAGCTGCCCTGTTATAGAACTGCCAGAGGATTTTGTGTGTGTGTGTATAAAAAATATGACTATCTGAACATTTAAAATAGATGCAGTAAAGCTTTCAGGAAATATATATAACCAATAATTATTTTTGCATATTTGGGGTTCAGCAAAATAAATTTGTCACAGTTTTGGCACTAGATTGGTTGCTGAAAATCATTCCAAATTATAGCACTTTGAAACAGATTGCTTGAGACATCATTATTTTGCTTATGACTGAAATTCAGTCTCAAGGCTGGACATCAAACCAAGAATAATTACAGAACTACATAAAGACTTCCTAGCATATTATAAATGTGTTGAACTAAGTCATAAATCTTTATCAATGTAATGTAGAAAGCTATAGTTACAGGGTTGATTAAAATACAATTGATTTCCATGTAATTGTATATTTAATAATTTAGGGTTATACACAGAAATAATTAGCCCTTTTCATTCACACAAAAACAGAATTTATTTGCTATTAACCACAGGCTGGAAGAAGCAAATCTGGATTCTTGTGAACTGCAGCTAGAGTTGTCCAAAATACCAGGAATTCTGCACAATGGATGCTATAAATTAGGGGTGTCCAACCTTGGCAACTTTAAGACTTGTGGACTTCAACTCCCAGAATTCCTCAGCCAGCTTTGCTGGCTGAGGAATTCTGGGAGTTGAAGTCCACAAGTCTTAAAGTTGCCAAGGTTGGACACTCCTGCTATAAATCATTCAGCTGTTTTCCAGGATCTGAGTTATATCATATTTTGCGAAGCTTCTTCTCTGGTAACGTTGAACTGCAAACCAGGGCGTACAAATCCATCACCAGACCAATTCTCGAATACAGCTTATCTGCCTGGAATCCACACTGTATAATGGACATTAATCCAATTGAATGAGTCCAGAGGTATTTCATGAGAAGAGTATACCATTCCTCAGCTCTCAATAGATTACCTTACGCCACCAGGCTTGAAATTTTGGACCTAGACAACTTAGACCTATGATCTGACCTAAGCTTAATACACAAAATTGTCTGCTACAATGTCCTACCTCTCAATGACTTCTTCAGCTTCAACCACAATAACACATGGGCAAACAATAGATACAAACTCAAAGTAAACCGCTCCAAACTCCAAACAGTACCTGACTATGTTGTTACATCCTCAAACCCCCAAAACTTTAACCTTAAACTGTCTACCGTGGACCTCACTCCATTCCTAAGAAGTCTGTAAGGGGGAGTGCATAAGTGCACCAGCGTGCCTACCATCCCTGTCCTACTGTTCCCATTTATATGTAGTCATTTATTCTGTATATACAGTACTTATACCTATTTATACTTATATATTTATATGTTACTTTTATACTTATACTTGTTTTCTCATACATGCTTGACAAACTAAACTAAATAAAAATATATGTATTGAGTGGTTTGATTAGCAATCAAAGAAGATAGCTGTAGAAACATAAGGCTACACAGGACAAGGGCGATCAATAAATTTAAATTAAAAAGAACTAAAAGAAAAAATTAAAAAAAATTGTTTGTCATCCAAGGAATGTGAAATGACATGTAGTCTTCCCCACTTGACTTCACAAGAATGGTTGGATTATGAGGAGGGGTAGGATTCAATTTTTTTAACAATCAGTTCTATGGGCATGGTTTAGTTGGTGGGCATGGCTTGGTGGTCATGTGATTGGCTGGGCGTGGTCAACTCAACATCACTCACAACAAGGCATGCATCTCCTTGCCTGGCCTCTCATGACTGGGGATGCTGCAACAGTCCTAAATGTGAAAAATTGTCATAAGTCACTTTTTTCAGTGCCATTGTAACTTTGAATGGTCACTCCACACAAGCAAAGGAGGAAAAAAAAACTCCGGAGAAGTTCCAGAGACAGGAAGTCTAGTCCTGCCAAGAATGTAATAAGGATTAATGGAGAGGCAATATCTGTAAGCAACACCAGAATGTTTCCTTCCTGCCTTTCTTACAGGATGAGACAAGTAGTTTCTTCTAACAACTGGTTCTCTGAACTGCTTAGAATGTTAACAACTTGTTCTAGCGAATAGGTGAGAACTTGTAGAATCCCACCCCTGGTTATGAGGTCAGTGAGTTTCATAAGTATATAGACCTGTGCCTGTTTCTATCCAGAACTTTTATAACATGGTGTTAGGCTGGTCTTATGACAAAAGACTCAGACTTCACCTGGAATCCTATAGACCAGGGATGTCAAACTTGATGTCATTGAGGTCTGCATCATGGTTATATTTGATTTTGAGGGGCCAGGTGGGTGTGGCTGGGGTAGGCATGGCCAGCTCGACATCACTCATCAGGGGCTCCTATGGTAGCCTGAACACTCTGCCAATTAAAATGGGCTCCCGACCTCAATTTTTGGCCGTGACAGCCTCCTGCAACCCTCTGACACCTAAAACAGAGCTTGGAAGGGCCATCTGCAGCCCTTGCAAGCTCCATTTTTGACTGCAATGGCCTCCTGCAACCCTCTGCCAGTGAAAACAGAGCTTGGGAGGGCCACATGTGACCCTCCCGGGCTCCATTTTTGCTGGCAGAGGCACCACAGGCCGGTCCTTCTCTGTTTCCAGGTTGGCCCCATGGGCCGGATCTAAGCACCCCATGGGCTGCATTTGGCCCGTGGGCCTTGAGTAGGACACTGCTGCTTAGACGACTCAGCTCAGAAGTACCAATGAACAGTCTGAAATTAGAAGGAATAGTTCCTTCCATTGACAAGAAAATTATTGTGTAATTTTTTGTGAAGGCATCCTTGCTACAACTAAAAGTAATATTTGATTTTGCAATGTCATACTCTACTTTTGAAGTATTTAGCAATTAGCTAGTAGTTGTTACTAGCTAAAAAAATTTCTCCCTATCAGACATGAAGTTCTGACTGGAAAATAGCAACAGATCTGTTAACAATACTCATGAATGATCTCATCACTGATGAGAGGAAGATTTTCTTCTTGCTAGACACTGGTAGGATGCCTTCATTCTCTGATCTGGAGATCTAAATGATAACAACATTATACAAATTGTTTCTGACAGCACATTATGAGTTAGTTCTTTGACTTGGAAATAAAACCAATAAAAATATAAGGATTTGTATAAATCCTTAAAAGATAGAAAGGAATGCTCTATAGGATGTTAGGACATGGAGAAGCTATTAAAAAGTTTATGCAGGGGCAGACTTCATAAGGCTCCAGAGAAAATGCAGTGATTTATTTGAGGAAATGGTCTAAAGTTTGATTGTAATACCGAGAAGACCTGACAAGGGATGTTTGAGCGACACAGATACGTAAACCTGATTCACATTCCAGTGCATGAAACCAGTACAAAGAACTTCAGATCTTAATTCTTCTGAAGCTTTTGAACATCCTGACACATGGTGTTAAGTCTGGAGCATGGGTGCGAATGATGGAGGTGAGCCGGTAAAAACAGTGAACTTCAAACTCTTTATTTACATATTGTGACAGCTCAAACTGGAGGGCTGCTATAGCCTTCCTTATATAGGCAACTTATTAACTGTTCAACCAATAGCAAACCTGGAGCGCTAGCTCCGTTAACCAATAGGAATGGCCTGTTAATGGCCAATCAGATGCTCCTGAATGGACCAATCCGATCCTGCCATTAACAGCCAATCAGAAGTGCAGGGCCAGAACCCTTGCACTTGACTTCAAGCTCAAGATACTTTATTGGTATTATTCATTCACAACACATGGATTATATGAAAATACATTAAAAGTCTATATTTTGGAAGTGATGGGCTTCATTCAGGAACAAATTTTGTAAGTGGAACTTTCTAATAATCTCCTCCTTACCAATATGTATGATCTCAAATTTGCTTCAGAGAGTTCTCCAGTACTCCAGAACTCCATTTAAGGATGCAAAGAAGTTGATTACAAATTCACCAAATTTCCGTGTGCCAGCAGAACAGGATAGTTCGATACTACCTGATGTTTTGAGAAATGAGTGTAAAAATCGATACCAATCTGCCTTCCATTGAAGACTGACTGAGTCAAAAAGTGGGCTGTGAAAATATCTACAGACTCCTCACACATCCTGGATATAAATTGTTTCAACTTCTACCCTCAAAACGATGCTATAGAACACTGTACACCAGAACAACTAGGCACAAGGACATTTTTTCCCTGAATGCCATCACTCTGCTAAACAACTATTTCCCACAACACTGTCAATTTATTTACTAAGACTGTATTACTATTATTCCTCTACTATAGATTATAATAACACTTCCTAGTACCCATCTCTTCCCACTTATGAGTATAACTGTGTTGCTTGCTATCTTTATAATTTATATTGTTTTATTTGTTTCCTGATATGATTTGATTGTTTAATGGTAACCTCTGACAATCACTAAGTGTTGTGTCTTATGATACTTGATGAATGTATTTTTTTCTTTATGTATATTGAGAGCATATGTACCAAAGACAAATTCCTTGTGTGTCCAATCACACTTGGCCAATAAAGAATCCTATCCTATCCTATCCTATCCTATCCTATCCTATCCTATCCTATCCTATCCTATCCTATCCTATCCTATCCTATCCTATTGAGAGAGAATAGTTTAATAAATACAAATGCTGAATAAGAATTTTAATTTGGGTGTATATTTACTATACAGATAATTAGATCTATGACCAAACTCATTTGAAAGTGCTATTAATTAATTGTCTCGATTTTTGACCATGGCATAATCTCTTTTAAATTTGAGGCTACACACTTGATTATTTGGCTTGTTTTATGGGAGAGTAGCAAGATTTGAGGAAATTTTGAAGAATGATATAAGTCAAATTGCTTAGGCACTACAATGAAAAATAATACAATTAAATACAATGAAAATTTTTATTAGGGCTATTCACTTAACTGCTTTGTTTTTAAACCCTTTGTTGTAAAGTGCAATGCCTGCTCCCTTTCACCCTCTTTTGTTTGGAAATGAAGTCCCTTCCCTCACCTCTCCCTCAATTGTCTGAAGTCATCTTCTCTCAGTTGAATCCAAGAGCATGGAATTTTTTCCCCCTTAGTTAGGGAATATGACTTATTTACTTTCAGGAACATAATTCAAGACAGCTGAAGACCACACATTTGAATTTTGCACCTTAGAGGTGCTTAATAAGGCCAAGATCAAAGAAATAAACTTAGTAGCATAGATCAGGAAGCTGATTGGAAATAGATAGATCTCTAAGTGAATCTGTGATACTGTGAGCAACTCAATCTGCCTGCCTGCTTTGCCTGCTTTTGGGTAAAAGCTGCCTTTTTTTAAATAAAAAAATGAATATTTACATCCCCCCCTCTCCCTCTCTCCCCCTCTCCCCCCTCTCTCTCACACAGACATCATATAATATACATATACATTTATATATGCCATGTAAAAATGGCATATAGGGAATTTCAGGGTATCAATATATACTCAGTAAAAATATAATACATATTTTAGTATATTTATTATGGCCTGCAAATTCCCTTCCCTTAAGAGCAGAAGAAAATGTCAAATAAGCCTACTTGAGTTGCCTGGACTGAGTTTAATTCAGTTTGATTAATGTAAGATTGACTTAGATATCAAATTGAACTAATTTCAGGTGATAGAGGGATGAATATGATTAAAAATCCAGTTGATAACTGGTTGCTTTGCTGAGATTAATTGAATGGAATGGAAAAGGAAATTTAATGTTATTGGTCTAATCATTTTCATTTTTTCTCCAGACAAGTAACAAATTCCAATTTGAAACTGATCCTTTCAACTTCCTTATAAGCCTCCTGAAACAAAAAAGGGTTTTGCATAAAAACAACAACACAAAATCTAGGAGTCATGTTAGTGGCAAAATGATATTTTAAAGAAGAAACTGCTTCCAATCACTTGTTATTACGGGATGCAAAATCATGTTAATAGAAAGCAATTGGAAATCACTAGTAAAAAAGAAATTTTTAAAGCATCTTGACTTAATTTCATTTAGACAGGGCAGTATATCGGCCTGTGCCTGAATCAGTCATAATGGAACTAAAGAAAACAAGATTATACAAGAGAATGGCAACAAACAGACAACAACTATTTCTGGATGGTATAAGCTTTATTAACAAGGACCAATTCACAATAGTGGTGAATATCTGTAGCTTGGATGTAGGATGAGGTTGAGTTTTTTCTCCAAACTTGTGGATTGGTTTCTGAACGTTTCATTTGGAAACTCTGCTAAAGATGTTACCCAGCCAGGTAAT